>OY986048.1:30105625-31596765 GCA_963920205.1 Stenodema calcarata | reverse complement strand
CAATAAACTTTCCTAAATCCAACGATATAAAGTTGTGAGTTGATGAGATAATATTGTGCACCTATATTATCGTTTGTGGAAAATTTGGAAGTTGCGTTGAAATCATCAACCACCTTCAGGATGCCCATGTATATTTAAATATCCAATTGGATATTTGCTGGAGAGGATAGGTAAGTGGTATCTCATTCTCTTCATGGGGTCTCGATGAAGGTTCCAAGGGGCCACTGAGAACAACAATAGATGAGGCGAGGGAAAAAACGCCGATAGCACCTAATCAATCAGACCGTGATTCTAATCCTTCATCCCTGAAAGGAGGGGAAAAAACTTGTCAGGAGCATGTGAGTAGCAGTGATCCATAAACATCAGTCATGAAAAGGAGAAAAAATAGACAACAGGTCAACTGGATAATGGTTTATAAAAGTGGTGGGCAAGTTTCAGGCAGCCCCTCCGTCCTAAATTCCCTGATGTCCTATAATATATAATGAATGTCCCGAATTGTGGGCAACGGATCCTTATCCGACGATTTTTTCATCCTACGCTCATGGATAAACAACTCCTTGAATGGATTCATTAACTTACGATGCATAATGTGAATCTAATGGGGCTTGATGTGTTAGTATATATGTTGCTGTAGGTAGAATGAGCAAGGATCAATTATCTGTCCTCCGACATTGTTATCTTGAATGGAGCCCATCTCCCTACATTACGGGTGAACTCCTGTCGGATATCAGTGTGCTTAGTTCGAGCGTCCTGCAATTAGCTGTTAGGATTATTTAGGATTGGCATTGAACACTATCACTGATGCGTATAATGAAAATCCCATTGCATGGAATAATCGCCTCAAGTAAAGCCGTTCTTTGAACCCAGTGATTATGATCAACTAATCATCTTCTGTAGATACTTGATACTTAGCCCCTCCACTCAAGGTTGTTTCAGAAAAATTGAAAGTGATTTCAACCGGTTTGTTCATTAATCTCCTTCAGTACTATTTTGAAAGATTTGATAATCATGATATCGACTTTCCTTGTGAATTTTCTCGTATATACTTGTTGTTTGTCGCGTAGTTCGTGCGGCAATCAACACGCCGCCCCTCGCCGCCGATCATGAGCTAATACAACATTCTACGCTTACAGGTCAATTTTTAATCTTTACGAGTTCTTTTTATCAACCACACAATTCCGAAAAAATTGGAAATATTGCTTAAACGCTCTATCTTGTTCGCTGCGAAGTTCGGAGGCCATAAGCTGTCTTCTCTTGCCTTCTGGCGGCGTTTTGGATAGTTCCAGGCGCGGATTTGGGGGGGGGGGGGGGCAAAGGGCTTATTCCCTCCCCATCGGGCTCAGGCGGGGACAAAATTTCACGGTAAAATTGAAGGAAAGGGAAAGGAAAAGGAAAGGAAAGAAACCAAAAACTCACTTTTGGAAAAAATGTGGCTTGGTCCCTTGTTCCATAACACCGTTTGAATTATACTACCGCTCACATCACCATGAAAAAATAAACTGTACCTATAACATATTTTTGATGAAGAGCCCCTGCAAGTAGGCAACCCGAATTTTTTTGCCCCTCCCCCTCCTCCCTTCATGAAAACAGTGTTGCAAACCCGTGGGGTTTTCGCCATATTACGGGATTTCTGAGTGCGAATGGGAAAAAGGGATTTAAGCGTAAGAAATGGAATTTTTGAGATTTTTAGGGAAAATAAGCCAAAATAACTAGGAAACTGTTAATTTATTCCGTATTCTAATCTAAAAACAATATTGGGATGGATAAAATGTAAAACTAAACAATATTGTTTTGCAAAGGGATCAAGCGCAGATACGACGCGGGTCGCGGACAGCTATTTTCCCGTCGATTTTAGTTGAAAAAACGTGAGACGGGGGCCTAATACCATTTTTCGCGTTTGAGGGTAAAAAACGGCAATCTTTCCGATTTTTCCAATCTTTCGGAAATATTTCGGAAATATTTCCACGATTTTATCTTTCCGGACAAATAAGAACTCTAACCACCCATCCTTATTTATATCCACGCATTTCGCTGAATCAGCATATGGATTCATTTCATATCTGGGAATTATTAGCGAATTTTTGAAGAAACCATGGTTTCGTACACAAGACTCTTCTTCGCATGGATTTAACCGTAACATCGTAACAGAGATCTTGTTGCAGTGTAGCGGTTACTTCCAAGATTTCCATGAGATTTTGCCCTGATATCATGGAAATTATCAATCTGAATCATATCACTACAGCGGTAAACACAAAAATTGAGAATCCGTTCGTTAATTTTCTGGCGAGGTACTCGTATTTTTGTAGGTGCCTACTTTCATTCAGCCTTCAAACTTGGATTTCTCCATGAAATCGATAATTTCAATGATATCAGGGCAAAATCTCATGGAATTCCTCTAAGGGAAAGAATCTTGGAAGTAACCGCTACGCTGCAACAAGAAATCGCAAAGTAGACCAAAGCTGATTAAATTTGCAAGTTGTCACGAGATTTGCCAGCTTCCATTACGTTTTTTGGAAATGTAGTTAACGCTAACGTACAAGTATTGTAAAATTGTCAATGTCAAAAATTGTCAATGTCAGGAGTTCGTTTTGATTACAAATGTGGAGTAGGCGTATGTAGAAAATAACGTTGAATCCGAAAATGTGGTCAAAAGTAGAAAAAAGTTGTTTTAAAGTGATGAAACGAGGGTCTGTATGGCAAAAAACGTGGTTTGCTGAAAAAAAACCTATCTTGGGAACGGATTGAGAAAGAAAGGTGCGGTAAGAGGAGTTCAACTGCATTTTCAGTCTAGTTTTACCCATTTTTTTCTTTTACACCAAGTGCCGAACTACAGGGTGTATACTTTATAGTTGCATACTATGAAAAATTTGGAAGCACTATGAAATTAACAGATGGTGTAACAAAAATGTTTGTTTAACAGCTTATTCGACAGTTGGAGTTGAATTTGAAATGTTTTTGGAACGTGTAGGATGGTGTTGTTGTTTGCAGCCTCTGATTTTATTTCCATTGATATTCCCTTATTGATACTCCTGCGCTTTCATACATTAATACTTTCTATAAGCCCTTGGAAAACACCGCACAGTGATATGTGTCACATGATGAATACATGTAAATCAATAAGTGAAATTTCCAGTCAAATACAATGGAAAACTTGGCTAATACAGTGAACCCCTGAAAATCCCAACAGCTTTTCGTAACGTCCCCGCGGGCCAACCCAAGCCCAATAGAACGATGAGATTTTCGTAATGCACTTACCACTCGATGATAAGTGTCATCTCAGAATGCTGACGTTGAGAAATATCTTATGAAATCAGTTTTGATCTGAAGCGCGATACCTGGTTTTTCTCCCAACCAGCAAACTACTCAACTGTCAGTCGCGTGGCTGCCTGCCTTGTACGAACGAGTAAGTAGGTACTAAAACTAGGTTGCTAAGTAGAGCCACTGGAAGTGTCGAGCATGACGTTTTAAACAGAGAACATTAGAAACGTTGTTGTAAAAGCGTGCCGAAAGATAAGGAGTTTTTGATTGGAAAACAAAGGAGCGAGAAGGGTGGTGGTGGTAGGGAAAAGATCCAGTTGATTTGTGGAAAGCTTGGTGAAGGTGCACTGCGCTAGTTAAATGGGAGCTTTCCATTTTAATTAGAGAAGGTTTATCGTAGCGAAGAAGAAGAGAGGGCTTTAAAATAAACTTGTAAACGCTAAGAGATAGGTAGCGGTCAGTTTGATCAACTGTTGTGGAACACGCAAGGCCCCTCTACTTGACTTAAAGGCTAACACGCACCCTCCTTCCATTTCCTTTACTATCATTTAAACCCTCCTGGGACGGTTAACTAACCTTCATGCTAAGATTGGTCGCTGGTCAACAGTTTCTGAATCAACATATTCATGTCTCTCCTTATTTCAGTTGCAATGCCATTCTAAAGGGACGCCATGTCATGAACCGCAACTCCTGATTATGCTGCTGAAGCCAATTCCATCATACATGTTCACTTAATTTATACCTCACAAATTATTTTCGATAACGAATCTGAAAAAAAAGGATGTAACGAAATTCGGTCTGACGACCAACGTCATGGCTGAGAGCAGAAGCCACGTGTTATGAATCGGTATCATGATTATGGAGCATCCTATTTGCTCCCCAAACACAAGGTCACTACTAATAACACCAGTAGCAGTGACGTAGGGCTGTCAAATTATTTATTTACTGTGATAGTGAAATACCAATAGAATATTCAAAAGTTAGGGGAGGAAAGGATAATCCTCAACAATGTACATGTCTTAGCTTCTTCGTATCCTCAAAATGATTCTCTGTGGACCATCCAACAACAAACGACATATTATGTAATCACTTGAAATCCCTTCGGAAATGGCCAATTGAATCAGAGTCATGGGCACCACATGGATTGGCGGAATCTGGTTCTACTCTGACCGTAATAATGTTAATTATTTACATCAACTTGGTGCACTGAAACTAGAGTTGAGGGTTTGGCATCGAAATTTTGATCACGATGAAATTCATAAAATCAAAAATCGATAAAAACATTTTCCAGTTTGAGCATACGGCAACCATTGGATAGGTAATTTCAGAAGTTTGTCATCAGGAATAAGTTAGTTATACAGGGTGGTCCTTAATGAACGTACCACCCTTTCAATTTCGTTGGTTGTGGAGGAATCAAAAAACTTGTCGAAGTAACCTCCCCTTATTTTTTTGCAAAGAATTCAAAAATTGCAGTTTGAAGTGTCGCGTATGCGCGCACCAACTTTGTTTTTTTCAAATAGAACCCCCCGAATTTTATTGCAGATTCGCATCCTACATCAAATTTCATGAACATTTTACTTCGACAACTTTTTTTTCCACTGCGCGAAACGGGCGCCAGGAGCGTTCAAAGTTGCTAAGTCATCAAAATTGCGCAAAACGTGGATTATGGTGAACCCCAAGTGTGGTACATGACTTTATATTGTTTTTCAGTGCTGATTTACGTGGTGCGGTCAGTTTTTAGATTTAGCTCAGTTTTTTTCTATTTTATGCCCTCAATCTACGTTTTTTGGTGAAATATTACAATTTTTCAGAAGTATCAACTTTGGCAGTAGATTTTTTTCCCTCGCCCTTTCAACAGCGTATACTTTTTTGACAGCCACAGAATTGCAGAAACAAAGTTTATGTATCAGAAGATACATCATGATTGCCGTCATTGAAAGGTCTTCGGAGTAGGTGGGCCGAACCTTCTTCCGGTTGGATGGCAATACCCCAGCATACAATGAAGTCTCAGCCTCAGTGCACCTCCTCGACCCAGCCTTCCACTTGGGTGTTCCACCCTTGATAATATGGATGTCTTATAAACGTAAAGGGTCTAGAGGAACCCAAAGTTACTATAAAGGTCGTTCCACTAAAATTAACAACGAATATTACTATTATATTGTGCATAGTGATGTTATTCAAGTATGTTGCAAAATATTATTTGCATGAGTAAATATATTCGGAGTTTCCAGCATGTTCAACGTTCAGACTCCAAAATCTCACGTAAATTACACGAATTAACCGTATGGCAAGCGAAAATATTCTGTAAATCCGTAAAGTGAAATGGAATAAAGTAAGCGCTATTTGGTGAGAGGATCCTAGAACCATGCATGCACAGAGTGGTTCCAAACACCAAAACGCTGAAAATTGTTCTATATCGTTTATTATTTTCTGCATATATCACCCTTCTGTCTGAGTCACGGCTCTGTATATTCGGTGAATAGCCCTTTCCCTGTGAGTTTAGTTCCTAGCGAGTCCGCGTGATATGGTCAGTCAGTCGATGATCGCCAGAGAATTCGCAAGGGACCCAGTCGACGTTGCCTTTACACCTGAACGAACTATATCATTGGGTTTCCGGTTTGATTGTGACATAGACATTCCCACTGATTCTCATATATATATAATCAATATCCCATCAAGTCCCATAACTACACAAAATAATTAATGCCATATTCATGATAAGTCAGATGGTATTTATGTCAGATGGTTATTCTAAATTAACTTCATTCAGTAGACACAGAAAATATATCCGAATAAGACACTTGATATCAAAAACCTCATGTTTTTGTTAGTTTGAATCTGTAAAATACTGTAATTGAACACTTTCCCCCACTATTTAAACATAAAAGAGAAACAAATTGCTGAGGGAAAAATAACATGGAAGCTCCATAAGAAAAAGTATAGTTAAATCTCGAAAAGGTAGATAAGCTTCAATAAATTGGTAGGAAATTAATAGCAGGGAATATTATTCTAAAGGAAGCACCGCCAGTGGGACGAGTCAAAACTCCTGTTGCAGTTTTGACTTGAACGACACGCACAATGCCATCAGCCCCCGGCAAAACCTTCGACACTCTTCCCAATGGCCACTGAGTGAGCAAATTATTCTAAGTTCGAAGTATCACATCACCTTTATTTATAGGGGCTATCCTGGGCCCCCTTGGTCCGTGGCTGAAGACTATTCCTTCTTCCATCGGTTCCAAAAGAGTTGGATGAGTTGAGTGACCAGGTGCGATAGTTTGAGACGAGAATTATTTATATCCACAATATCTCCTTCATGAGGGGATAATAGGAAGCCACAAATTACAAAATTTCCAGGAATTAAACAGTCAGTGGGGTTGTTTGGAGAACCCGAAAGGGTAGTTAAGGGCCGGGAGTTTGCAATAGCTTCAATACGGGTTAAAACCGTATAAAATTCCTCAAAAGATCTCCCATAATTCGTTTCAAATGATGCTTGGTAGCCTTAACAAGAATTTCCCAAGCACCGCCAAAATTGGGGCTGGCTGGAGGGTTAAACATCCAGCCGATTTCTCGTTTGGCGAAATATGTTTTAAAATGGGTTGAGGCATTCTTGAGCTTGAGGAAAGTATGAATTTCACATATTTCCCGAGCGGCACCTCGGAAATTTCGCCCATTCTCGGAGTAAATATATGAAGGAAGCCCTCTTCTGGCAATAAAACGGTCCATAGCTGCAAGGCACGACGATGTACTAAGGTCAAAAGTCACCTCTATATGAACAGCTCTGGTTCCCATGCACACAGAAAGAGCGGAATAACATTTTCCTCTCTTCGCATTGCGCAGAAGACTATGCCGAAACAAATAAGGGCCCGCAAAGTCTATTCCTGTATGTGAAAACCACCGCCCTGGGGATACTCGGCATTCGGGAAGGTTGCCCACTTGAGGTTGGGAAGGTTATGCTACGAGCAGAGGGTATCCAATACTCTCTGTGTATGAGGGATTGTACCAGCCGTGGACCTCCATGTGCAGAATAGAGATGAGCAAGCTGGATTTTTTGGGGATAAGGAGAGGACGTTTAGCCTTTTCAGAAAGTGGCGCCTTTAGGTATCCACCTGATGATATGAAGTGAGACAAAGACTCAACAAGGCGCTTAGAACAAGACTTCTGTTGTTTCAATGAGCGTATCTCCTTTTCGTAGTGATAGGTTTGGTCTCGCGCACCAGAACAGCTAGTGCTTCTCGATATTCAGATGGAGTAATAGGGCCTGAACGTCAACCAAGATGAGAGAGACGAGTTATACGAAAAACGCAATATACAAGCGATAATCCGTTGTAGCTTTGGAAGTGAAGAAGACCGCTGAATCAACTCAGTGATGACAAAGTCATTAGAGATCGCTACGAAGCTAAGTAAACGCGGCTCTTTAAGTTCGGGAGTCATCGTTGACGGATTTGACACTGAGTTCTCAGGCCATTCATCCGGGGATTCACGCAGAAATGGGGGACCATGCCACCAAAGGGGATGATTGCGAATGGAGAAGACCACGACTTCCCGCATCTGCAGGGTTGATAGTTCCAGGAACATGACGCCAGTGTACCGATGGTCTTAGTTCGTGAATTTGGAGTACGCGGTTACACACAAATGTCTTGAGCCTATAAGGTGGAGTTCTCAGCCAAGCAGAGACAGTAGACGAATCCGCGAAGCAGATGATCTTGGATATCCAATATGTTCATATATATATATGTTCGTGTAATCAATTAGCAAAGATGCAGATTTAATCAATTTGGACAAGAGATGAGCAGCACCCAGTTCCAATCTGGGAATAGTCCACGGTTTCACTGGAGCAACTTCAGTTTTTGCTCTAATTAAATGTGTCAATACCTGACCATGGCTGTCTACTCGTAGATATAAGACCGCACACATACCCAAATCGCTGGCATCCGAGGGGTATTATATAATAATAATAAGTATTATATATATACCAGGGCCATTTTTCGTGAATGTCCTCTAACGAAAACGGAGATTCCTAGGGGCGCCATGAAAACGTCAGAATGACTCCACCCTGATTATTATCACACGTGAGAAGAATTGGAGGTGAATGGCTTTCGAAGTCTAGTCTTTAACCCGAGGTTTCAACTGCTAATCCTAACTCCAATACAAAGTCAACCACATTTCGCTTCATTGAAGTAATAGCAGTCTGAAAACAGATTAGTATCCACACAATCGTCTATAAATATTAACGCGATCCGGGAGGGCAGAATTTTTGATTTATTACACTCCACAATAAACCTTTATAATCGCCCAAGAAAAAAAAATTAACGTAGATTCCAAAAGTTGAATAAAAAAAAAACAGCAAAATCTTGACACAACGGTTTATTATCGTCTTTCCGCAGGTCACTCTTCTGTCTAGATCACTAAATTACAGATAGATTGTTATTGATTATAATTATGAATTATCGATCATTGTTATCAAGTAGTGTAAATTCGTATTATTAATAATAATTATTATTATTTATTATGCAGTTGAAATCAGCTGGGCCAATTTGAACAGTCCCGACAGGCTGCCTGACGATTCAATCACATGTTGACGACTATTATTCTGCTCCAACTTTGAGTCCTCATTGTGAACGAACAGCTGATTGTACAAAGCTAAGGATGATCTTAAAAGATTCTAAAAATCAAACTCTTACTAAAAACTGTGAACTAAAAACGATACCGTTCCATTTGGAATTTTTGAGATATGAAATTTTGATGGGGGGGGGGGATATTTTTTTTCTTGGGCGGCTCCAATGTTCATTATCAATGATAATAAACCAAAACCCGTCCGTCCGCCGTCCGCGGCACTTTGCCCAGTTAGCGTTGTGCTAAAATTACGAAATGTCAATGTTCATACCGGCCCAGCTGATTCAAACAGCACATGATTTTCAGATATCGAGTTAATTGCAACTAATTAATTATAATCAGTAATAATAATTGATACAAAATAATAACAAACAACAATTATTAATCATTAACAATAATCAATAATCATTTACCCTATTTGATAATAATTAATAATAATTAATGATGATTCATGATAATAATTGATCTATCATCCAGTGTTCTAGACAGAAGGGTGATCTGTACAAAGAAGATAATGAAACGTTGTGTCAAGAATTTCCAGAGTTTTTTTTCTTTAAAATTGTGGTACCACCTGCTACTGACCTGTGAATGAATCATGAATATAAATCAATGATAAAGGAAAGACGATCCGGATTGGAGGCTTGGGCTTTGGAAAAGGTTGCATTAGGATGGCGAGGTAGGATCATCCGTAATGAAATGTGCTCTGCACTAAGGGTCCTTTCCCATCAAGAAAAAAGACAATTGAATCTACAAACCTTTAAGTTCATCTCTGGGGCAATTACTGTGTTTAATGGAAAAAAGACGGCCCAGGAAGAGAGTGAAAATTCGAATACGGCTTTCAAGGCGTCGATCCCCAAAAGTGGAATAGAGAATTAGAGATTTTTCCTCTCCCATCTCCCGCTATATACCTCCCACCATTCGTTTTACAAAGCTTATCTCAGTTTATGGCACAGGGTCTCACTCGTCTCTGATAGCACGAACTCACCTGGTTTTAACCAGATTGCCCCTTTTCCCTTTCTTATTGGTTCGGACTTCGCGAATCCTCTTCCCTCTCTCGTTTGTTGAGGATTGATTTTGCCTTGTCGCGTCGGTGTGGCGTTAGAGAGAAGGTGACTTCTTGTTTCCTTTAATCCTAACTTAGCTGGAAATTGATGAAACGTCCGATTCAATTTTTTAAATGGAATAATCTTCCTGGTTTCCATACATTCAACCCCACCCGTACTATAATTAATATCTTTTGAGATCTGACCAACTCAACAAATCCCACGTATTTTGTCATTTAAAATACTGTCAATGCAGAGAACAAAAGCAATGATGTTATTATTATACCAATCAAGCTCAAGTGGTTCAAAGAAGTGTTTAAATACTCCTCCATTACTGATATTACCTCTCGCCGGGGTTCGGGGCAATATCATCCCAAAAAACAGCACCTCATCCTCAAATCAGGCTGATGTTATGTAAATCGTCGGAAATGGAGCCCATGAAAGGGAATTTCAAGGAACCGAAATGGTTGGGAATGGGGACCTGTTGACTTACACCCTCCCTCCCATTACCTCTGCCGCTTCCAGTCTGTCCCGTTTCTCATTGAGATCCTATCCGGTCAGTGTGTTAATATTTTACTTCATTAAGTCAGGAATACCCTCATTAAAACACCTGATTACTACCAAAACCACTCACTGCGAGCGCGGATGGTGGTGGCAGAGTCCATTCATTAAAGTAAAATTAATAAGTATTCGCTGTGGAGAGAGGATTCGTCATCATTATTCACGGTGGGATCATGCTATTAATGACCATTCCGAACCGTTACTTCACAAGGATAAATATTGAAGGACCTACTTCATTGGTAAGGCTGGCTGATTGGTCGCCTCTAAATTCTATTTCAGAAGTCGGGAAACTTGCAATTGGATTGATATTACATATTCCAACTTGGTTTAGAAGGGATGCGATCCTAATAGGGAGGCTGCTCATTCGCGGTGAATTTTTACCATTAACTCTCTCCTCTGTGTCCAGAATTTTTTTACTTTCATCATTTAAATGATGAATATTAGTATGCTGAATTCAATATCACGCATTATTTTCAGAGCAAAACATAAGAGTTACTGAGGAACGAAAATTAAATTAATTATCGGACGTTTCTCGTAATATTTACTTATGTTTAGTTTATTCTGTAATAATATCAGATTTATTCAAATTAGTGAATCAACTATAAATTTCATGCATTTAGTATTTAGTATGAAGGATATACGGAGCTGATAGAAGTATCAGCTACCACAAGTTCACCTCCCCCAACCGAGGCCTATTGAATTAGTAAGTAAAAATAGTCATTGGCAAATGATTTTTTTGCTATGCTGAAAAGTTGCAAAAATGACAATGTGGGAAGTTACCGTGATATATACGCTTCGATATGCTTCATATTATGAAGCATATCGAAGCGTATATATCACGGTAACTTCCCACATTGTCATTTTTGCAACTTTTCAGCATAGCAAAAAAATCATTTGCCAATGACTATTTTTACTTACTAATTCAATAGGCCTCGGTTGGGGGAGGTGAACTTGTGGTAGCTGATACTTCTATCCAAGGATTTTACGGGTTTTACTATATCTGCGCGAAGAAACGGATGAAAATGTCACCGAAACCTGATTTGGTGAAACAGGTCAAAATTTGCGATAAATCGGGTGCCATTCTAGCATTTTCACAGCTATTGCTCCTCCGTTTGTTGATTGGTAGAAAGGCACCAATTTAAAATTCTATCAAAGATAGTTTTGTAGAGATACACTATTAGTTATAATAATATAATGATACACGGTGGATCTAGGACTGTGGCACTGGAGGGGGGCTAACTGGTGGTCAGGGGGGGGGGGGGGGGGGGGGTTAACCGGGGGATCAGTGGGAGTTCGGAGGCCCTCCAATGTTTTTTGAATTAAGGGCCAAAAATGGCATAATTTAGCCATTTTTATGACAAACACCATCATTAAAAAATCCAAAGTCATGCAGAATGACTATAAGAGAGAAATTCCGAAAAAATAACGGTTTTCTTGTAAAATGTCTCCATTTAACTGGATTTATAACAAATTTCGTCTTTTTTTGCCGAGCAACGCCTCGATGGTGAAGTCAGAATTGCGCTATCTCTTTCCGTTATCAGATTAGAGCAGACGATCTTTGGAGAACATCTCATGTAACAACCACGTTTCTTCATCTTCATAGCAATTCTACACCTCTACAATTCTTCACCATCGAGTTCAGCGTAAAAAAGACCTTTAAAATGAGGTGTCACTAGTTCATTTTGGGAATTTATGGGTAATATGTGCCCCTAAAGCTCCCCTAAACCCCCCTTAGAGTGGCCCGATTCAGCCCATCTACGAATTTAGCCTTTTGAGTGCTGAGCCGAATGTTTTGAAAATTTGGAAAATTTCATATCTCGAAAAATTCATATGGAACGGTATAGTTTTTAGTTCACATATAGATAGAGTTTATTTTTTAGAATTTTTAAGACCAGCCGTTCGTTCACAATGGGAGCCCAAACTTGGAGTACATCAAAAGATGTCACATGAGGGTGAATCATGCGGCACCCTCTTGGGTCTATGTTCATACTGGTCCGGCTGATTCGAACAGCACATGGTTTTCAGATTTCGAAATTAATGTTTTTTGAACCCGGGGGTGCCCATTAGGGGGGGGGGGCTCTAGATATTCCAATTATTATCTATGGGTTCAAATGAAAGCTGTTGACGAGGGGATTTGAAAAATTAATTTTTTTCTTTTTATTCTGTGAGTACCCATCTACCCAGAGGGGGTCTGGACTCCCAGACTCCCCCCCCCCCAGGTAAGGGGGTATTTCGAGTACCTTACGACCATTCTCAACCTACCTAATATACATACAAAATTGGCGTACTTAAAATAATGATAGGTAATCAATCTACCATTTAGTGATCTAGACAGGAGGGTAATCTGCACAAACAAGATAATGAATCGATTTTGTTTTCCTTCAAATTTAGTTGTGAAATTATATTCCCAATGAGGGTTCCAAGTCTTGATTCAAACATTTTAGTTCCCTCAGCCCACCATAGATCCGCCACTGCTATTAGTTATAATAATGTATCACTACAAATCCATCTTTGATAGAATTTTAAATTGGCGCCTTCCTACCTTCTGTACTCAAACTGGATCACTTTGAAGATGAAGAAACGTGGTTGTTACTTGAGATGTTCTTCACGGTTCATCCTCTCTAATCTGGTAACGGAATGAGATATTGACTTCACCATCATATTATCTCATTAGTTGGGCTTCTCCAATCCTTATTTACGACCTCCCACTCTCCTCTAACTTTTCTACCTCTTCCCACAGAAAATCCCTTTCTCTACCCCGACATGCAAGGTACCTATCTGGATTTAATTCATTAACCGTTCTTCCTCATACGAATCACTTCTAGCCCCAAATCCTACAAGTCTGATTGTATTCCAGTCACAGCATTGCATTCGATTTAGTTTCCTCTCTATTTTAAACTTTGTCTACAGAATATAATTTATCATTTCTGCTCTGTACAGTGACTGTCGTTTTTCAAATAAAATATTTTATACCGCTCTACGTATTCCCAGTGCTTATCGTGAAGCTGCCTTCCACCGCTGAACAGTCAGAATGTAGAAAAAAATTATGATGTCGTATTTCGACTTTTGCAATCATTGGGATAAATCAGCGCAATTAATGAAACGTATCTCACAAAACCCATCTATCAACTAGCAGGATGCTCAAGGAACTCAATGCATCTCCGTGTTAACTGCCTTTCATTGCCCATTCAAATCCTGCCATGTCTGCTCCAAGTCTAGTATCAAACATTGTCGCGTGATGTCAAAACAACAAAAAGAGATTAAACCCCCCCCCCCTCCCGCGACACGGGGATGATAATGATGACAGGAGAAAAACCCTCCAACCTTACTATAGCTACCATAAACATAATTGTCCTGTCATGAAAGGGAAGATGGATGTGTTCAAGACAAAGAATATTGAGATGTCGGGGGAAGTTGGATGTTTCTCGTCAACCCCCTCCACCATTCCTCCCACGTCATCTTCTCGCTTGCTTGCTTCAAGTCCAATCTGTCTGTATGTTCGATCTAAAGTGCTTTTCATTTATTGTCAAAAGTGAGAAATCTATCAGAGTCGAAGGTATAGTTACATCATTCTGGTGGTTGGCAAAATATAAACGTGTGGATACGATGGTTCACGCAAATTTCAGAAACTGAGACACTGACAAACGTTACATCTTCCTTCTGTCTAGAACGTAATGACAGTTTCCAAACACTGAAACAATTCGTAACAGATAAATTCTTCTTGTGGATTCGGAACAACTGACCACAGTTTGGGATTAGGAACTTTCAGTACTTCTAACACAGTAATGGTGTGGTGGAGTGCAAATTTTATTGTATGAAATTTCTATTTGGGATCGCAAAACGTATTTATGAAATCGTTTTGACAGATAACTGATAACTAAGAACTGATCCCTCTCAATTCAGTCGACGCGTGCTTCAGACAAGTCTTTTTCTTCATACATACTTATGGTGTTTAGAATCTAAACCATCAGGATTTCTACCACACTCTCGTGAGGTATATATGGGTTGTAGCTCAATTTAGGTTTATTACACTCAATAATGAACCATCGGAATTGAACCGGAAAAAAAGTATAAATTTTGATGGGTTCAGCTTCCAAAGTAGATGGAATCAGAAAGCCTCATTTAAAAACTCTGCAAATTCTTGACACAACTGTTTATTTTCTTCTTTGTACAGATTACTGAATGCTAGATTAATTATTATTATGAATTATCATTAATTATTAATTGTTATTATCAAGTAGTGTAAATTATTAGCCTCCAGCTCGACATTGATTGCCGCGCGTATGCGTCACATACAAAACATAGATAGATCCACCTCATAAAAACTCCCCAAATCCCACTCAGCTTATAGATTTTTCAACGCTGAACACGATGGTGAAGTCAGAATTGCGATATCTCATTTCGTTATCAAGTTAGAGCAGATTAAACATGAAGAGTACTCTTGATACGTATCAACCACGTTTCTTCATTATGTGCTCCAGTTTGAGAACGGAATACGACATCGCAATTCTGATTTCACCATCATGTTCAGCGTAAAAAAAAAACCTTTGATATGAGGTGTCACTTGTCAGAATGTTTCATTTTGGGAATTTTCCCCTAAAACTCCCCAAAACCAATTCTTTCAGTAAATTGAACATCTGATTCCGCAAAAATAGCGTTTTGATTGAATGGCATCGACATCGAGTTCGTGTTTTAGATCGTAATTTATCTTCCAGTTGGATATTTTGAAGAGGATGGATCACTTGCACAGACAGTCGCATGTATGTGAGAAATACAAATTTCTTATTATGTAGACAACAATTGCGGCACGGAGGCCGCAAGTGGACTGAGGCCTTCTCCGCAAGGAGGAAGGAGATTACGGAAGGCAAGCCCCGGCCCTTGCTTGGTCACGTGGTTGAGCTGGGCATTGAAGAAAAATGTGTATGTGTCACATACGCTCGACTGTCGGAAGGTTAATATTAATTGTTGGTTATTAATAATTTGTATGCTTCATTATTAATTATTATTATTAATACTATTTATTAACTCGATATTTGAAAACCATGTGCTGTTTGAATCAGCTGGGCCAGTTTGAACAGGCTGCCTCTAAATTCACTCTCATGTTGACTATTTTCGATCTGCTCCAACTTTGAGCCGTCATTGTGAACGAACAGCTGGTCGTACAAAGCAGTGGATGGTCTTTTACAATGTAATGGTGACAGAAATCATGTCATGGTTATAGAATTCAAGAGATAGTTCTTTAAACACCATCAGGAGTTCCTATAATATCGCAGGTCACAACTAACTGGCTCATAACGTTTCTGATCGGTTTGCTTATACATTGTCTTCATGGCGAATTGTGAATTATGAATTGTCTTCCAGCCTTGTTGACAAGTTAACTGAAAACTGAAATTTCTTGACACAACGGTTATGAGTCTTTGAGCAGATCACCCTAATCTAATTAACGGACTGATGAAATTGTAGATCATCATCCAAATTTAATTAAAAAAAAAGATATTGTTTAAACAATTTACAGGCAAGAAACCTAGTGAATATTTCATTGTAATCCATCCTCAACCCATCAAAATTTATTTTGTTTAAACAAATAAGTATTGTTTCAACAATTTTACAGACAAGAAATCGAGTGAATATTGCATTGGCATCCATCTGCGACCCATGTTTAAAATTTCACGGCTCTAACTCTAGCTCAACATCCAAATTCAATTGGTTCAAACAAATAGGTATTTTTAATCAATTTTAGAGACAAGAAACTGATTGAATTGCCATCCATTCTCGACCCGTGTATAAATTTTAGGACTTTAGCTCATCATCCAAATTTAATTTGCTTAAACAAATAGGTACCAACCTATTGTTAGTTTATGAATTATTTTTGGTAATTAATAATTATTATTATTAATCAAATCGATATCTGAAAACCATCTGCTATTAGAATCTAGACCCGACAGGCTGAGATGATTCACCCTCATGTTGACGAATATTGATTTACTCGAACTTTAAACCCTCATTGTGAACGAACGGCTGGCCTTACCTACAAGGTCTTAAAATATAAAAAAAAAAAAGAAAAACTGTATCCAAACATATATGTATACCTATTTGGATACAGTTATTTTTTTAGTATATGTAATAAAAACTAAAAACTATGCATTTTTTGTGTTAAGAAATTTTCAAAATTTCAAAATTTGTTTTGAACCTCTTCCCGACTGTTATGAAAAGTTTCAAGGATTATTGTGGGGCTGGTCCGAACCCGGAAAGAAATTTTTTTTCTTTTCTTTTATTGAAAATAATAAACGAAAAATTCATGCAGCACTCGGTAGGATGAGGTCGTTTTAGGTACCAACTTTTCAATATTTTTCTATCGAGGTAAAACATCATTTGCCAGCTACTCACTGTCATCATCGTCATTGTTCATTTTCATGCCATACTGCAGAAACTGATGGTGAAAAACCTAATTGTAGGATTCCATTATACCTAACTTCCTTTATTTTATAACAATGAATATAATCCTAAATATGAGGACGTTGCCAATTTGTGATCGACTAAATTCACATTACTATGGTTTTAAACAAATACAACTTTTCATTTTTTTTAAACATGTTTTTGCCAACCCTTATTCAAAGCAATTCTAAATTACGCGACTGGATGTTTAGATCGTTGGTCAATCATTTCGGATGGTGCGCTCCCACATACATTTTCCGCTCATGGAGAGATATTCCGACTGGTCCAAAGGATCCTATGAAGTGAATCAGAAATTGAAAACCCAGCGGACCAATATGGATTTCAGTTGACACCCGTATCATATGGGTATTGTACGATTCACAAGGGTGTGCTATCAGGTAGCAAGCAAAGGTGACAAATAATTCGCACGAGACAGGGCTTCAAGTTGGCTGGTATTAATGTGATCAGGGCTGGGTGCTGGGTGTTGGAAGCCACCTGTTGATCCATCCTACCTTTATTATACTGCTGAGAGGATGGGCCACGCCGCACCGTTCGCGGTTTACATTACTTCCTGCCCAACCAAACCGACTCTCATACTTTTGTTTACACAGCAAACAAACCGCGAAGGTCGATTAATTCCTCACCTCACTCCTTAAATCCAAATATAAATACTCCAATCAGTTCAACTGGTGTAGTTCCACTTATCCCAATCAGTTCAACGCGTGACTCATTTTCCGACGTTAGTTACGCTATGACCAGCCTTCATTTTCAACTGGTGTAGTTCTACCAGACATCCAGTTTCCCCTAAAAATTCTTCAAATAACGGGTGATTCATGAACTGTTGGTACCGTTGAGTGAATTAATGACAAAACACATTCTCACCAGAATTTTGAACATAATAATTTTATTCGCAGCCGTCGTTTTGTTAACATAATCATTGGAAGGAGCCTCCCAGGGCCTTTTTGGTCTATTATTTTAAATGTCAAACCATTTTTATCGAACAAGAGAAAAAATGCTATTACCGACGTAGGTACGAGTGAAAACCGCTGAATAATATAAGTATAATTGAATTGTAACGAGTTTTTCATTTACATAATTATTTCATCCATAGTTGGTATTTGGCATCTCGATCTCAAACGGTCCAACCGAATCATCAGTCAGCTTCCCGAGGACGTCATACAGCAGATAGCAACCATCATCAAGCTCCAGGCGGCTCTCCCTTCTCTAGGCTGAAGAAACACCTCATTTCGACCCCTGGAGATCAAAAACATACCCTGAACAACCTATGGTATGCTGCTGGCGAATAGACCCAGGGAGATTTCATAAAGATAATTTGGCTCAGACAGCTCCCGACTAATGTACAAAACACCCTGATGGCGGCCCCCGACGAGAGCTTCGACAAGCTGGCCGAACTTGCGGACCGCCTCGCCGAACAATCTCAGATGTACAACGCAGCAACCTGAGTAACTTGACATTGCAATTTGAGATCGAGAACCTCAAATACCAATTATGGATGAAATAATTATGTAAATGAAAAACTCGTTATAATTCAATATAATTCTCGTTTTTTTGAATTATAATTCAATATATTATTATATATTATTATTATATTATTTATTACAATATATTATTATTCAATTATAATTCAATATAATATAATTCAATTTTTGAATTATAATTCAATATAATTCAAAAACTTGTTATAATTCAATATTCAGCGGTTTTCACTTGCTCCTACGTCGGTAATAATTTATAAGAAGTAGGTACCTACCATCTATGACCAATTACAATTTTTCCTCTTGTTCGATTAAAATGGTTCGACATTTAAAATAATAGACCAAAAAGGCCCTGGGAGGCTCCTTCCAATGGGCAATTACTCCATGGGTAGGTAGGTAGTTGTAGTGGATTTTCGTCCGGTTTTCGACCGTAGTATCTATATGGTGTGAGATATTTTATTTTGAGGTTCGGTCAGTGAAAACAATTTTTGGTTCCGACGTTTCGGCCGTTTATTCAGCCATCTTCAGGGAATTCTGTCGTACGGAATCAGGACATGGAGGTGATGCCCGGTTCATGAACAGCGCACAGTTGTAAACGGCCGAAACGTCGGAACCAAAAATTGTTTTCACTGACCGAACCTCAAAATAAAATATCTCACACCAGGTAGGTAGGTAGCTGTAGGTAATTTTCAATTGAATGTTTTACTTTTAATTGAATATTTTGTTGTTCGTAATAGATTTTTTCATCATTCAACTTCTCCTACATTCTTCATTTCTTGTGGGGAAGCACCGCTTCCTGCGCTCCCCCTGACGGGACGCAACTGCTTACTGGTATTTTATTACTTACTCCCAACTCCCTCCTCTTCACCTGGAGATGATCATCTGGTCACCTTCTTGAACAGACACACAATATTAAATATTCACACAATGAAATTTTCAGCTCATTAGTTCTGTCATTTTGTAAATTGATGGGACTTGAAATCTCCATATTATTTATAACAGAAGCCTAAATCTTTACAATCACGTTTCCTTTCATATTCAATCATTCTGAACACGAATCTGACGATGAAAATTCAATATTGAAGCTCGTTCAGATAGTTCATGATTTGCTCCCACAGAATGAATAGATAGGTACCCAATATTACCTGTCCAGCTAACTCACATTACATGGTGACACCCACCACCCACCACGCAACTTATTTCACTACCAGAGTCAGCCAAATGGGACTCGCCTGCTCTTTTCACCCCCTCAGTTCTTTGCTCTTTTTTTCTTCAGTCTTTTTAGACTCGACAGAGAGAAAGTTTCCCGTGTGACAAGCCAAATATTCATTGAGTCTGGGCCGATAGTCCCAAGTTTCGGGAAGAAAAGAGAGAAGACACCTCACCCCACGTACAACAGGAAGAGTTGGATCCTCTCTTGGCTCAACTTAAACTCGGTTGTCAACACTTGATTAAAGTCCCAACTTCACATGTGATAGTGGGACCTCGGCCTACCCTCATCTCACCACGTCCCACTGCCGCACAGGATGGCGAGGAAGTAGATTTCCCGTTGTTCTCTCATGATTCCCCTTGATAAACACCCTCAATCTTCGGCGTCGTTTCCCCCTTAATCCTTGCGAGTAATGAAGCTTGTAAACATACATTCCGTCATTTACCCTCAATTCATTTCCTCGGCATTCCATAAACTTAGAGACAAAGCCTAGAGCTATGTTGCATGAAGTTGAGATGAGACTCAAATTCAATAGCACTGTTGACAAATTTATAGTGATACATTCCATATAAGTAATCACACTGTAACTTTAACATACATGAACAATTTAACCAACGACGAAGCTCATCGAGAGTGAATCAATCACAGATCGCATTGGGATGATGACAGCACCTCACCAATTAATAACTACTCCGTGGATTAGTATCATTTTTTTAAACAGAAAAGTAACGACTGAGTTTGGCTCATCAAGTTAAATATCTTGAGGACAACATTTGACAGTGAGTAGGTACTACTGCCTAATGACAAATACTATGTATGTTCACTTTTACATTACACTGGTCACATCACCTCGTCACAAGGCTAAGGGTTTAGTTCTGTCGAGACGTTGGTATTGTCAAGTAAAACTTTTCGGTTTTTACTGTCAACTTCTTCCTCGCGTTGGTCCTTAACCACTTCACTGATGGTTTCCATCTTGGGATTCCAATGGAGGCCAAGATTTCGTACAAAGGAGAGAGTTGCCAATACTCTTTAGTACCTTCTTCTGAAAAGTTCGAATGATATTGCTGTTGATCTTCTTCATACAGCCCCAGAGCTGGACGTCATACATACTATGTCCATACCGACCTCGGAATTCGTTTATAGATGAGCTATTCATTGTGTTATAATAGTTCGGAGTCCATCCAGAGCTACGATTACAATAATCGTGTATATATTTTTTAACAATGTATTTGATGCATTTATTGTTTTAATGACATGCTCCTTCTAT
Source organism: Stenodema calcarata (assembly GCA_963920205.1). Taxonomy (NCBI): domain Eukaryota; kingdom Metazoa; phylum Arthropoda; class Insecta; order Hemiptera; family Miridae; genus Stenodema; species Stenodema calcarata. The sequence continues at coordinate 31,575,882 of OY986048.1, read as the reverse complement.
CTCAATATCCCCAGATACTTTGCCGTATCGGCGAAAAGAATCGCTTGCCCGTTCATCATGACTGATATTTTAGATATGTTTTTCTCCATGAAGTTATTATGAGTGGATTTCTGTTCATCGAACATGAGACGCCAATTTTATTTTGTCCGTAATATGCTGAAATTGTTAATAATAGCATGTAAGATGTGATGCACCACATATTGCTGCCAAGAATATTGTGGGTGACCCACTATATTACCTGTCGCCGACCACTGCTGATTCCTAAAACATTTAAGAACATGGCTGCTAATGGTTCAAAATGCCACGGAATCAACGACACGTCGATCACATGCATGAATTCATTCAATATTCGATAGCTTCTGGTGTTGTACATGAATTGTACTGCATTAATCGAGTTTTGCTAGGCCATGAGAACAATGCTCTTCTTCAATTCCCATCAGAGACCTGTGTGTCTGAATTTCACATAGTTGAGTAATGGTTTCGCGTGTTCATAATCAATGGAAAAATCGAGTTAGTTCAACAAAATAGCAAATATTTATTAGGCTCCACAAATTCTTTGGGGGCTCCTCAAATTACGTGGGAAGCAACTGTGAAGACATTCCCCCACGCGAATACAACACGGAAGAAGAAAAATTGCCCTTATTCCATTAGACTATGTACTCATCAGACTATGTACTAAATTTAAATTTCCCATCCCGTTTTTCATAAATTCATTCTCATAACCGTTATTCTTCTCGATCACGACCTTTAGCGTGAATAGGATCCTCACCATGGATTCAAGTCAACCGAACTTCTACGAAAGAGAACAGTGAACCTATGACTAATCGAAGAGTAGTTTTGGTGACACAAAGGAATATCCCCGCACCAGGACGTCGGTGATACACCGATGAATGTCGCGATCTATATTATATGAGTAAGTATGAAAATAAAACCCTGATTCAGGTCCTACCATCCATGGGGGTTCTTCATTTGGACAACATCGGACTTTGGCTAGTCGTTCTTCAGCATTGTTCCGATGCCCTCTGTCACTACTTAGCTCAGTTATTTTAAACTGAATGACCCGCTCAATATTAGGTAGGTACACCAAACAAAACCCACCCCCTTGTCACCTATTGATTCACACGAAACCAACTACCGCTATTTGTCACGAGGCCTAACTATTGTGACTCCCTCCCCGCAATTTATGTGTTCTTGTCGCGTTCGGTTTCGTTGCCAGCGATATTTCTACACAGAGGCTTATCGGTATCAACCGAGGCAAATGAGCATCTAACACGTACGTCAAATCGATAGGTCGTTCATAAAAATCATTGTGAACCTTCTGGAAATCCGTTGATGAACATCATTTGTCATACTGCAAATGCTCTGAGCCGATAGGTAATATTGTTACCTCGTCAAAGGATATTCGTCACACGTTAACCACGTGATACCAGCCAGGGAACGTTATGAATTACAATGAATGCTTAAAACGCTGAAAGTTTGCGGAAACATTGCATTACTGATTTGAAACATTATCACTGTGAAGTTGTTACAAATTAATATATAGACGGAGAATATTGCGTTTAATTCACAGGAGTTATTAAACTGAATTAGTAACCTACATTGTAGTTGAATTGGGAATGGTTACATTTTAACCTACATTGTAACCTTGTTGGAATTTATATAATAACTGTAGTTTTTTAGCCGTTTCAAAGCATTTGTATTTATAAGAATTTCCAAACAAATATGAGATAATCATTCTTCAAGCTCATATGACACGATAGAAAATCCTGCGATTACACTTTGGACCGCCTGTGGGAGTGTCGTCACTGTGCTCCTTTCGAAATGAACAAATTTTTCTCCCAAGTTATATATCCCAGGAACGATATCGTTATGAGACTCAAATCTGAACTAAACAACTGGAGGAATTGGCCAAAATATTGTTCAAATGAGGAAAAGGAGGTTACTCCCGAATGAATTTCGAAATTTCTTTATACTTTGAATCAGAGAATAAAATTAAAAGAAAAACTCGGACCAGCACAAGTAGGATTCTTGAAACATTTCATAGCCCTAAGTCAATAGTAACATTTACTAGTAAACAGTTTACTATGTAGCTATAGACTGTTTACAGTGACGTTAACAATTATAAATTCGAAGGTAAAAGTGTCTCTGAGCTCATCTCAATTCTGATTCCGCCAGTAAACACGGATAAATCCAATATTCAGACTATTAGCACTATTTGAACTCCTCCACTGATTTTTGGTTTATTATCTTCGATAATGAACCATTGGAATCGCCCAAAGAAAAAAATTTTTTAACCCCCCCTCAAAATTTGTTGGTTTACGTTTCAAGACACGTAGATTCAGAAAATCGAATTAAAAAAAATCCGTCCGTCCGCCGTACACCGTCCGCGCCACTTTGCCCAGTTAGCGTTGAGCTAAAATTACGAAATTTGGTTTCTGGGTTTGGACCAGCCCCACAATGATCCTCGAAACTTTTCATAACCCTAGGTCAAGGGGAAGGGGTTCAAAACGAAATTTAAAATTTCGACGATGTCTTATCTCCAAATATTTAACTGAACCGTGTAAATTTCAGTTCACCTTTGAATGACCTGAAAAATTACGAATCTTTTAAGACCAATTGGATTTTTGTGCGACCAGCCGTTCGTTCACAGTGACCACGCAAAGTTTTAGGAAAAACACTAAACTTTCGCGTCGAAAACGGCCGTTATGTGACCCAACCCCCAGACGCCCAGAATAAAACTACCTTTTTACATCTTCCCGGTAAACTACAGTCTAGAAATTTTAACGAAGGAAGATAATAAACCGTTGTGTCAAGAATTTGCAGAGTTTTTTTTTTCTGGGCGTCCAGGGCATTTCCTTAATTAAACCTCCTTAAAGAATATAATGAACCGTTGTGTCAAGAATTTGCAGAGTTTTTCAACATCGAATCTCTTTCCAGAATTTTGATTTGGCACTAAGGATATAGGGAATTTACCGCTCTTTTCAACGGTATAATCACATTTGAATTTTGACTGAAAACTGAGGGACTTATTGACATTTTAGTGACTCAAGGTCGAAAACATGAAAAAAATCTTAGAAGTGAAAAGAGTCGGATTTCAATCGGTACACAAAAAAAAGTTATATCTACGACACTCTTCATCAGAAATTAGTTGTAGAGTCGATCCCTGGCCGGTGGTACGACCTTAACCCTGACACCCTGTATATGATTTTTGGTGGCTTTTGGCAGTGAATTTAGGATGGACTGAAACGGATTTTGGTATACAATTTTAACGGAAATTCGAGTTTTAACGCTAAAGAGCCCAGAAAATTTTTTGTCTTCTGATTTAATTTCTTTATTTTGTAATCGCTTCAAAAAGGCGCACTAGAGACGAAAAAAATATCTGAAAAATTCCAAAATTATCCAGGTGTTCAAAAAGTACGTTTTTGTACATGGTGCCTTGAGAGGCACTTTGGGCCCTTATGGTAATAGAAGGCCAAAAGTACGTTTTAGTACATGGTGCCTTGAGAGGCACTTCGGGTTCTTATGGTAAAAGAAGGCCTAGGCGTCTAATATCACGTTTTTTATTTTATACTACAATTATAACACAATGCAAGGAAGAGACAATGACTTGAATTGACAATTACAGTTAATAGGATATCCACAACCATGATTGCAATAATGACTTATAGATTGAGATCAATGAATGGTATTTCTTATCAGAAAAAGCATCACAATGTCATATTCACTAAGTAATCACAATGTTTCATATTCAATAAGTAATCACAATGTTTCATAATTCATTCACTAAGTAATAACTAAACTAGGAACAATTGCTATACAAAAATACACACGTGACTAGCATGGCGCTTATATTCGAGATCTAGGAGTAAGTAGGTAGTTTCGTCACGCTAGTCAAAAATGTTGAAGTACAAAATTGACAAGCTAATAATCAGAAATCAATGGGTTAACCTTGTACGGTATTAGGGTCATTCTTTGCGTCAAGTGCTTTTAACGACAATCGACCGTTCACACTTGTTAAGAAGAGTTGAAACTTCAGTTTTGACGATGAAATTGTGGGTTTTGCAATCATTTTCGATTGTGAGTTACAACCCCCCCCATTCGCCCTTACTCATGCCTTCGCTTCCTGAGGGAGATTATGTAAAACTCTGAAGGAAGATCGGGAGAAATGGTTGTTCGAAAAAGGTCGTTACATTTAAATACAAGGGAAGAAAGAGAGAGGGAAGACCACCGTCTCTCTCTACATCCTCTTTCTTTTGGAGCTAATGGTAAGAACCCGAACCGGAGGAGCTGTAGGGGATTGTGTTAATTGCGGCGTTGAATTGAGAAGCTAAACATCAGCGGGCCAAAAAGATGTTAACTGGTCTATAAGTAAAAAATATCAAAAAAAGGGAAAAAAAAGGAAATGGAAAAGAAAAACTGGGGTGATTTAGAGGCAAGTGAGGATGCGATTAAGTGATGACGCCCTCTGCTGTGGCCACATTTAAATAGGCTCATTACCTCGGAAGAGAGAAGAGAATCAATTCCACTGGAAATAAATAACAGTGGAAAACCGGGTGAAAAGAGAGGGAGATGGTAGTGATGCCGAGGAGGGGTAGGGAGTAAGGCGATAGAGCTCCCGCTGAAAAAGGGAAAAGGGAGCTCCCCACTCATTCCATCGTAAGGCCCTTATCTTCAAAAGGGGGTCTCCGGCAGGACCTGGAGGGGCGGAGGGCCTATCGCCGTCACAGGAAATAACATACCCCTCCTACCGCCCTTCGCCACCTATCGCTCTGCTCCCACCACTACCTTTTTGCATTCCCCACCGCCGCCGTCACCGCAGTCCATGAACAGCCTTTTTCCTTCTTACACCTTCTTTTTTTGTCAACAAAATAGAATTCTTATTAGAGCGGAAAAACTCTTCTCTTTTTATGGACACCTCTCATTATGAGGCCAAGACTTTCCCTTCATTTACATTTATGGTTTTTCCACCCCCTTTAACCCTCTTTGCCGCCCCATCCCATCAGCGGAGGGTGTCTACCGATCATTATGCATCGGTACAGAAGAACTCAGCATCCCTTTGTTTCGGTCTCTTTCTCCCATCTCCTTATTTTCTCATTCCTCCGCCTTCACGCCTATTACCATCTCTCCTCAGACGGCTATAAATTCCAACGCCAATTCCAATTGGGTTTTAAGTGGAATAAGACAGTGATTTGTACCTAAAACATTTTCTTACTTCTTTCATACATTTTCAAATTTTCTAGTTTATTATCTTTGATAATCAACCGTTTCGCACGATCAAGAAAAAAACTATTTTTCACCGGAATTATTTTCGTGAGGCCGCGCAAGGTGCGAGGTTCAGTGGCCCATTCCACCAACATACTCTGCATATCTTCACTCCGTACTCAGCACTCTACACTCTTCCGAAGAGTACGGAATGTAGAAGAAAGATAGAAAGTTTGTATTTGCTGTCGAGAGGCAACAAAGGCCTATACAACAAAGAGCTTCTTTGACCCAGTATCTTCATCATTACAAAAATTCTAATAAAATTAAGTAAAATATAAATGAACTTACTTTCATAGTATGTAAATATAAAGGAAAACACTTCATAGTACGTGGGTAGGTAAACATTTTTCGCCATTTTTTCAGTATGATACATTCAAAATACAATGATGTAGTCAGGCTGTGGTGGACCTACGGGTTCTAATCAGCTTGTCACACCGGCGTCATTCATTTGTTCATCTACAAAGGTCCTGAATTTTAAATAGCTCATTGTGAAATTGAATAGCATGTAAACATTTTTTTCTCTACTGCTCCATGCCAAAATTTTTCATTCTCGCATTCTCCAGCTGAGGGCAACTACAATATCATGTATTGTAATTTTGGCATGGAGCAGTAGAGAAAGAAAACTTGTAGGTACATTTAATTTCACAATGAGGTATATTATATCCCCCAAAAACAACTCTGTTGTAAAAACTGACCCGCCAAAAAACCTCAGCCGCAAAAAGGAATGATATCCATTTTGCCCGCCAGCCACATGTATAGGATGCTCGGTGCTTCGCACCTCGCTGTTGAGTGTGCATATAGAAACCTGATCCTCCTACCCCTAACCTCCACCGTCAATGTTTTCCTGTTCCCTGTCTCCTTCCCACAACCCTTTCTCACCCTTAGTCACCATCGGTTTCACCTAATATGTTTCCTCTGTTACACCAGCAGGGAGCTTTACGCTTCTTTCAATGCTGTTGGCGGGAGCTTTTTACCGGATGAACAAGCCTGAATTGAAGCATTACTATATTATAAGTATTACTGGTGGTCACGAGTAATCAGTGGTGGTACAACTATATCATCTGGCAAAAAGCTCCCGCCAACAGCATTGAAAGAAGCGTAAAGCTCCCTGCTGGTGTAACAGAGGAAACATATTAGGTGAAACCGAGGGTGACTAAGGGTGAGAAAGGGTTGTGGGAAGGAGACAGGGAACAGGAAAACATTGACGGTGGAGGTTAGGGGTGGGAGGATCAGGTTTCTATATGCACACTCAACAGCGAGGTGCGAAGCACCGAGCATCCTATATATGTGGCTGGCGGGCAAGATGGATATCATTCCTTTTTGCGGCTGAGGTTTTTTGGCGGGTCAGTTTTTACAACAGAGTTGTTTTTGGGGGATATCACATCTTTTTGCATGGCTAGTTTTCGAGCGGTACTTATACAATACGGTTCAATTTAACAAAAGTACCTACGAGGTAACTAGTAAATGTTTTCCTAAATGAAGTTTTATTCTAGTCAAAATTTAGTAAAAAATTAGTACGCCTACTAATTTGCCTTTTTGTTTCTTCTTTTTGTGACAAGAATAATTATTTTTTGGAAATTATTGTTTGTTATTCCACCAGGTGACCGCCGCAACGGCTAAGTATGTGAAAAATCCTTTCACGCCAGCGGGTATTGAACCCAAGATCTTACGCATCGCGGACAGACGCGCTTGTCCACGAGGCTACCGGCGGCACAGAAAGTTTGCAAAACGTAAAACGCACGTTTTTATACCAAAAATCGCGAATAACTCGAGAACCGTTGGGAAAAGTGGCAAAGTGTGCTACCCTCATTCGAAAGCCCATTAAATTTCCTATCGATCCTTAAACAGGCGCCACTCTACGACAATTTTTCTGACCACCGTTCAACTTTGATGTTTTCGGAAATTAGCCAAATCAGTAGATGTGGAATTTATTCACGTATTTTTGGCTGTGGATTAGTCAAATCGATTGAGATTTAGTTCAAAATTATTGAGCATATTCTAGACAACCTAGCGGACATTTTAAGACCAACCGCACCAATTTTCATCAATATTTGCGGCAGTTGTTGTTGAAAATAGAAAAATCACCATGACCCCTTTATTTTTCCTTTTAGGAAGCATTTTTTGTGCTCAAATTAAACAATTTGAAAAGCTGAACACAACTAAAAAAGAAAATCTGAAAAAGCTTCAATTTTGAAGGAGTTATGACCATTTGAAATTCCTAAAAAACACTATTTCCCCCCTAATTGGGGGGGAAATGGGGGGAGGGAGAAAAAATGGTCAAAAGGCACTCCCTTGGAGCATAACAAACGTGTGTGCGAAATTTCAGCTCGATCCGATTTGTCTGCTGGGCTGTAGCCCCGTCAATGAACAACAACGACAACGACAAGAAGAAGAAGAAGAAGAAGAACACGAAAAACGTGAAAAATACTGGTTTTAAAATTGTTATACCCCCGACACCTGATGTTCCCAAGAGCTGAAATTTGTTTTACGTCCTCACGTGCCCCTGGAGAGTTGGTGTACAAAAAATCAACTCTCGAGACACTCAGGGGACCGAGCTATGGTAGGGTGAAAACCCCAACTTGTTCCGTCGCGTAATCAGTGTCTCAGTCGCTTCGGTTTTCAGGGCTTCGGTTTTCTTGGCGGTTTCAATGGTTTTCTTCAATGGTTTCAGTTTCCTGGGTGTTACACATAAACATACTTTACTGTGGTCGACGAAATAGACAGAGCCTTTATAAAAAATACGAAGTTGCTTTTTGTTTTTCAACACCAAGTGGGCCACTACTCTCTTAATTCTTCAGCATTTTGCACCTTCCGAAATCTTTGTAGCCCTGTTCCCACAGGATAGTTTTAAGCTGAGAGGACCAATTATATTTTTCCGCATCCACCCCTCTATTAATAATTAATAGAATGCCTACGAATGTCAGTCAGTAGATTCGTACTTGTTACGACCAGCTCATTCTTGTTGATATGAGCTGGTAGTAACAAATACGAGAGAATCTACCGACTGGTATTCGTAGGACAGTTTCCCACCAACCCAAGGCCTAATCCAAAATCCAAAATTCCCAATTTCGCTCTACCTTACAGCTCGGAGCATGTAACGAGGCGTACATAAGGGCAATGTTAAAATACTTTCAATCATTTTTGACTGCACTACCTTCTGAATGAGTACGGAGTGTTTTCGTCCTATTATTTATTTATTTATTTTTTGAAGAGTCTTCATTTCGAGAGATTCACAGAGTGGTTGTGAAAAGTAACCTCCTCGAACACCGGCTAGAAGGTGGTCACAAGTTATCGTCGCAAAACCAAAAACTAATCACGATAACCAGTCATTCCGAAATACATTCTGTGTTCCAATCATGTCCAGCAAACTATAAGAAAAAACATTCAGAATGCAGAATGGCTATGAGAGCAAATGTTCGAAGAAATAACTGGTTTGATCTAAAATGTTCCCGTTCCTAAAATGAATTTTGAAACTTTGCCCAGTTAGCGTTGTACTAAAATTAATAAATTTGGTTTACAAGTTCGGACCACACCCACGATGATCCTTGAAAAGTTTCATAACCGTAGAACCAGGGGAAGGGGTCCACAATGAATTTTGAACTTTTAGTTCAAGTTTGAATGACGTTTTTTTCAACTTCCCGATGAGGTAGAGACTTGAAATTTTAAATATAGATCAGAACTGTATAACATTGCAATATTCACTCGGTTTATTGTCTGTAAAAAGGTTTGAACAGTACCTATTCCTTTGAACAAATTGAATTTGGATGATGAGGTAGAGTCTTGAAATTTTAAACATGGGTCAAAGATGGATGACAATGCAATAATCACTAGGTTTCTTGTTTGGGAAGTTGTTTAAACAATATCTATTTTCTTTGTACAGAATTTATTATTTTAGAACTTATTATTTTAGAATTGAATATTTTTGAATTTATTACGACAATATCGTACTGGTCAGTGTCGTCTAAACGCAAAACCCTGACCCCGAACCGCTGATTTCTAAAAAAATCCAGACATGCAGCATGTCTATAAGAGCGGATTTTCGAAGAAATTGCTGGTTTTACGTCAAATGTCTCCATTGAAGAACATGATGTCCATGAAGAACATCTCAAGTATCAACCACGTTTCTTCATCTTCAAAGTACTCAAGTTTGAGAACGAAATAAGGAATCGCAATTCTGATTTCACCATCGTGTTCAGCATCAAAAACCTTTAAAATGAGGTGTCACTTGTCAGAATGTTTCATTTTGAGAATTTTTGAGGAATTCCCCTTCCCCCTTAACTCCCCCCCCCCCCCTAGAGTGGCCGGATTCTGCCCTTCTACGAACTTAGCCTTCCGATTGCCGAGACAGTTTTTTTGTGCAAATTTGAACTTTTTATCTCAATACTATCGAGAGTTATCATCTGGAATGACACATACATAATATATAAATATATACACATCTAATTTTTGTTGTGTTTTGGCAGTGGATTCAGGATGGTCTGAAACGCATTTTGGTATGAAAATTTTTCGAAGATTTGCGTTTTAAAAATTTTAGACCAAGAACAATTGCTAAATTTTCTTTGAAAATTCGCTAAAAGGAGGCGAATGGAAATGAGCGATAGCGACTGCTGGACACCATCCGTAGCTACTCGGTCTCCTCTACCATTGCTTTGGGAAGATTCTTCCTGCAGATGCGTATACTATTCAGTAATGAGCCTCCTGTTTTAAGGTGGGGTTCCTAATAATTACTGTGGCTATCTGTGTCTTATTTTCTTAAATAAAATTAGGACGTGCACTCGCTTTTCAACAGAAAGGCCAAAACCTTTACAACCTTACAAAGGTTTCCTGAAAATATTGTTTTCAGAGTTGCGTACCTTGTATTCTCGCAGTGCGATATGTGATGATATTATATATCGCACTGCGAAAATGTATGCATATGATTTATTTTTCTGTTTCGAAACTTCTTCGTGCCCTTCATCTAAAATTTATCCTTAAATCCAAAGCAGGAAATCAGTGGGGAGGGAATGTTTAAAAAAAAAAAAAAAAAATGAGTTGGCAGGACAGGTTACGGAAAGCGAGTTATGAGGCTGACTTGATTGAGACTAATCGTTATCATTCAACTTTAGTCAGCGGTAGATCTTCTTTCGTAAACCGTGGCCGTGTATAAATTCGTCGGCACGATTCGGCGCACAAATCGTTCAATTTAGAGTTGTGTTCGTATTTTATTATCACAATCACCATTATGCTCCGCGCATATGATAGTAGTGTTCAGCCTTGATCGTTTTCAGAAAGAAATAGGTAAGTAGAAAAAATAAGGGATATAAGGGATAAGGGATATTCATAAATTATTGAATTTTTAACAGCATAAAAAGTAACTTAACATTATTATTTCTTGTTAGCAAACAGCTTGAAAGTCGTAAGCAGCTACAGCAAGATCGTCTGAGGCGGCCTTCTTATAATTCTCTTTTTCCCTACGAACAAATGTTAATCTGAAACGCTGCACATACTTCACACTTATCTTTGTTTGGAAGGAAGAATGAAATGTGACGGAACGATATATCGTCACTTAAGATCCCACATGGGCTAACTCACTTTTCCCAACTTTACTCGAGAGAAATCGAGAAAAAACGTGTGCCCAGACTTTTCTGCAATTTTTTTCTACTATTCTTGGGTCTCCATACGAGTGTGTAATGAGATGAACTGTAGAAAAAAGTGCAGAAAAGTCTATACCAAGACTGGGCGCAAGTTTTTGGTTTATTATCTTCGATAATGAACCATTGGAATCGCCCAAAGAAAAAAAAATTTTAACCCCCCCTCAAAATTTGTTGGTTTACGTTTCAAGATACGTAGATTCAGAAAATCGAATGAAAAAAAATCCGTCCGTCCGCCGTACGCCGTCCCCCGTCCCCCGTACGCCGTCCCCCGTCCGCCGTCCGCCGTCCGTGGCACTTTGCCCAGTTAGCGTTGAGCTAAAATTACGAAATTTGGTTTCTGGGTTTGGACCAGCCCCACAATGATCCTCGAAACTTTTCATAACCCTAGGTCAAGGGGAAGGGGTTCAAAACGAACTTTGAAATTTCGACAATGTCATATCTCTAAAAATTCTCATGCAACGGTTTAATTTTTAGTTAACTTTTGAATGACCTGAAAAATTACGAATCTTTTAAGACCAATTGGATTTTTGTGCGACCAGCCGTTCGTTCACAGTAACCGCGCAAAGGTTTAGGAAAAACACTAAACTTTCGCGTCGAAAACGGCCGTTATGTGACCCAACCCCCAGACGCCCAGAATAAAACTACCTTTTTTCATCTTCCCGGTAAACTACCTACAGTTTACAAATTTTAACCGTGAGTCGGGGATAGACCACATTACAATATTCACTCGGTTTCTCATGTGTAAAATTGTTTAAATAATACCTTTTTGTAATAATACAAATTAAATTTTGATGATGATCTATTGACTTGAATTTTAAAAATAGTTCAGAACCGGATCACAATGCAATATTCACTCGGTTTCTTGTCTGTAAACTTGTTTAAATAATACCTATTTGTTTAAACAAATTAAATTTTGATGATGAGCTAGATACTTGAAATTTTAAATATAGGTCAGAAATGGAGGACATTTCAATATTCACTCGGTTTGTATGACATGGTATGAGTATGGTATGGTATATTATTGTATGTATTATTTGGTATAGTACAGTATCGTATGATAGGAATGAAATTCGTATGGTATGGTATGAGTACGGTGAGAATATGGTATGGTGCCGATTTGCAACACAGTCTGGTATAGACAGAAGGGTGATCTGCACAAGGAAGATAATAAACCGTTGTGTCAAGAATTTGCAGAGTTTTGTCTCTCCTGTAAAGTTGGGAAAAGTGCGTTAGCCTATGTAGGATCTTAAGTGATGATATTCTGCGCCTCTTGTTTGGAGCAAACTCCCCACCCCTTCTTCCTCAATGAAAAACCCTTTACCTGCTCTCTAGCGGCAACCACACCAGATATTAATACGCCAGTTAGGCGAAGAGCTGGTTTTGGAGTATCGCACACTTGACCTATCCCGAAACCGTATTTTTCGGAGATGGTCTCGCAGTGCGATATATGGATCGCCCACAGCTTCATTTTCTTCTGGAAGATTTTCTGGAATTTGTGGAGTGATTGGACTCCTCAGCATCCTCCTCTCACCTCGGGTCACCATCTGCTCGGATCACTTGGTGGCAGCCGTCGGATTTTGAGTCCAGGATTCACCTGAATTTTCTACCTTTCCGTACCGTTTGAAGTTGGAGAATCTTCATTTATCGTGGTCCTTTCGGGTTGGACTAACCCGTTTGCACCAAAGTAGGTACTTTGTATTTATTTTATTTTGTCAAAAAAATTAATAAAACAATATATTTTATTTGTCTTGAGTTCATCCCCATTCGTTCCTTCTTCATTAATTTAATTACACACATTTACCCTAAGAGTAGTTTACTTGCACAGATTTTGAATACATCATTTGAAGCTATCCAGATTCACAAAACTTGATGCTATTCTCTTCTCTGAAATCGAGATATGAAATTGTACAGAAGATTGATCTGATCCGAATCGCACTGCAGAAAGGTGAAGAATTATGGACACTGATCGTTGTCGTCTGTTAATTTTTTCTTCAATCAGAGACTGGTAAAGGAATAACGAGGAACCTCTTAATAATGAGTAGGTTTGCATTCCTTCTGTGATTCACTGTAAATTTTTAAAATTATATACCGACAAAATTCTAGGTTAAATTCATTCAACCTCATTCTCACTTCCTCTCCAGTAGTGGAATGAGATTTTCATAACAAGCAGTTATGGTTCCTTTGTTCCCCATTAGCGAAATGAACAGAAAGCGGTCATTTCCAAGTCATCAAATCTCTTCCCTCCCGTCCTTAGGCGTTTAATTACTGGGCACTTCAAGTGTAAAATCCCCTCCCACAATCCACAAAGCTCCCTTCGCAACCACTATTTTCATCTTCAGCCTCTTCCTTCGTTTTATAAATAATTTAACTTGATAAATGATTCATAAGAGCTCCTGATCCAAGATTCGTAAAAGATTGTCTTTGCATGAAGAAATGACTCATTATTCGAAGTCCCAAATGAAGATCCGAGTTGAATATTTTTCTTCGATAATCAAATTAGATTCCTGGTGGAGGTCGCGCCGAGGTTCTCTCCCTCCTCCAACCCTGTCATCCTTCTTGAGGACTTGTTAAGCAACTTGCCATGGGAAGGGTTTTAACAAACACAACTTTCTCCAACTGACGCATCTTAACTACTTGGAAGCTCAGTCCGTATAATTCCAATTAGTGAATTAGATGGTATTCCCACATTCTCCGTTAGTTTAGCAGGTTCTCGGGGGTTGAAAGAGGCTTAAAGTTCTTCGTCCCTGAGGGAGTGAATAAATGAGACTAATCACGAGATTCTAATGAAAGTCTTCAACCCCTCCATTGTTCGTTCGCACCGATTGATTGCGGTTGGCGTTGAGGCCGATTAGAGATCACAAAATCAATCGCTTGGACTTCAGCGTGAACCAGGCTCCAAATATCAGAGTCAAGACACCAACCTTGAAGCGCAATTATATCAATATCTTATATTTGACGACCTATAAGAGTATTTTGGTTTATTATCTTCGATAATGAACCATTGGAATCGCCCAAAGAAAAGAAAATTTTAACCCCCCCTCAAAATTTGTTGGTTTACGTTTCAAGATACGTAGATTCAGAAAATCAAATAAAAAAAAATCCGTCCGTCCGCCGTACGCCGTCCGCCGTCCGCGCCACTTTGCCCAGTTAGCGTTGAGTTAAAATTACGAAACTTGGTTTCTGGGTTTGGACCAGCCCCACAATGGTCCTCGAAACTTTTCATAACCCTAGGTCAAGGGGAAGGGGTTCAAAACGAATTTTGAAATTTTGAAAATTCCATATCTCGAAAAATTCCCATCAAACGGTATGTTTTTTATTTCATATTTAGATAGAGTTTGTTCCGTAGAATTGTTTAAGACCATCCGCAGCTTTGTACGACCAGCCGTTCGTTCACAATGACGGCTCAAAGATTGTGCCTCACAACACGATCGTGAATCAAACTCTTGAAATACAGGTCCATTTTCATACTAACAAGCTCTTTGGAACATCATATGGCTTAAGTTATGTCGAGTTTGTTGTTCAGAGGTGCGTTTCGTGCTACGGAAATGAAGGTAATTTCGAATGTTTGTTGGTAGGTACTTCTTTTATAAAAAAATTATTACCGACGTAGTATTAAAAACCCCAGAATTATATCGTATTAATTAATCATAATGAATAATAATTATTATTAATAATAAATACGAATTATAAATACCTAACAATAAATTATAATAATTTTCACTAGGTACTCGATAAAATTGATAATAATAATTAATCTAACATTTAGGATCTAGACAGTTAGACCTAGTGATCTAGACAGAAGGGTGATCTGTACAAAGAAGATAATGAACCGTTGTGTCAAGAATTTGCAGAGTTTTTTTTAAACCGGAAGTATTAACGAGATTTTTTTTACCCTCCGATGATCTGAATCAATTAGGTCTGCATAACCTGATGTAATAAAGCCCCATCAATGGATTCTGAATACCCCACATATGAAATATCACAATTTTTTCCATTTTATTTAAGTTTTTTTTTTTTAGTATTTAGTATTAGGTATCATTTTTTTTACGGTTAGGATTTTTGTGGACATGAAAGATCAAGTTCAAGAAATATTCAGGAACCGACAAATTTCGAATGGAAATTCGTTTAGCCATTTTCCATGGATTCCATTTCCCGCAGATTCAACTTTAACACATGAAAGCTCTTCTTCGGATAGACCCATATCAAAATCACTGACGTCCAATATCAATATCAATATCGGGTTTTCATCAATATCCTACCGATAATTTTTTCCGCTTGTGAGGAAATGTGTTTCTCGTGAAGGAACATCAAAGAAGTCCTCGTCTCGGCATCCTGTTCCCCAAACTCTACGTAATCGGTAGCCTGTGTAAAGAAACTGGATGGTAACACTCCAAGGTATAACAATACTATCAACCTAATTCCGGGCAGATTTATGACCGGAATTTACGAGCGAAATTCCCACAAAACTCCAAGGGTCTGTCTACCTTGGACTTGAAACGAAGATGTCAACATCTTATAGCTCGTACATTTCAAGGAAATCTTATAGATTTCACATACCGATACCCCCCTATCAACAACCACAACCATGTTATGACAATTTGAGCCACACTAAGTTTAGCTTTCATAAAGCGAACACAAAACACATAAAACATACAATAATAATCATTTAGATAATATTTTCTGAAAATTTACTGAACAATTTCCTCTTGATGGCTTCCTCGCCCTTCCCATTCGCCCTTCCCTTCGCATTCCCACAATTGGGCTGTTAATAACATAATTTTATCTCCAAAAGTCCGGTACAAAAACATCGTTCAACAGAAACATTCGTGGCAGACGGCTTCTATATCGACCGTCCGACGACCAGTCGCTATGTGGCCTTCAACATATACGAATTCGATGGAGACGTTACGATAACATATCCTTGAGCCAATTTAGAGGGAATACATCTCCACACATAGCAGTAAAATAATATAACTTCGAAAGTGTTTATTAGAGAGCTAGTTTTAGAGAAGGAGTTCAAATTGATCAAACTGGGATAGACAAAAATCGAACGGTTAAAAATTATTGAATATCGTATAGGCTTCAATTGTACATCGAACTCTTAGTGAACTCGGTTCACTTTCACCGCAAATGAGTCTTTGGTCCAGAGGTTTCAGTGGAATTTTATAGGACAAGGGAGGAGGCGGAGCGCTACACGTTACCCAACCGGTGGGCTGGTTTTCTCTTTCGACTGAGATTTATCGGTCCAATATAAACAAGTCAATGTGGGCCCATTGTGAAGAAGAACGGGAAATCGATTGTTATTTCTTGGGCGCATATTGAAACTGTTCACAATGGAGATTGGGGGGCACCCAGGGTGATTGAAAGAACTGGTCAAAAGGAGACAGATCGAAGAGGGTTGATCTGACAAGGCGGCGGGATATCAGATCTTAGCGCATTACCATGTTATTTGAATTATGTACATACAGAATATTTTTGTTCTCAACAGTGGACACTCTAAACGCCATGGCAGGTTATCCGCCCTCCTGTGCGACATACATCAATATTGGTCTGGTGACGGCATTTGGCAAGGAGAAGTATCATACATTATTCAGTTACGATTTACATTTGGCTCCACAGGTCACTGAGTTCTAAGTGTTATGAAATTCCCAAAGGACCTACTGTCACTGCAATGGATCCGCAGTTCAGCGTTTCAATCCGAAATTCAAATAAGTAAATTGGATTTCACGGCTTTGAGTCACATTCAATATTCTGCATCGAACAGATGCCATAATCGTTGTTTATCACTTACAAATTGATTATAAGTACCAAATATACTGATAATATGGGTTGATTTTCATGTGCGGGTTTTAAATACTTGGTTTTTGCTGGTTGACGCCAGATAAGGCCCTGATACTGGATGAAAAGAAAGAAAGTTAGGCACCTGAAAGTGGGTAGTCAGATTATTGAGCTGTACCTACGGCACGTTTCTACGTAAAATTCCATTCGACAAAGTGTGGTCCAACTTTTTAACTGCCTGAAATCAAACATTTGGCCGACTGCTTTTGTTTGGAGCCCAAATCACTTGGAAAATCATTCGAATTGACTAAGTGAATTGTTTTTTGGGATGTTACCCCGTTGTAAAAAACTATAGGATCTAATAGGATGTATTGTCAAATAACTTAGTATACCTACTAATCTGGGTCATCCATGCTCCCTTATCCTATTCTCCTAAAACCGCTTATTAAATTCCGTTATAAAAAGCCTTGAATGGTCCTATGGATCCAAATAATCATTATGTACACACAACTGTAAAGTATGAACATGGGAAAATAATTATTCTTCACAAGTTATCTTGCTCGCTAGCAGCCTGGAGTCATTTTCTGGCCCTTTGTAGCATTCTTAATACAAGATGATACCAAATATATTTGTCAACTGCCGCATTTAACATACATTCTTTACGATTTTAATGAGTGATTAACTTTGGAAGCGGGACCCTTGGTCCGATGGCACCGAAATTAAAATGTCAGTACGAATCAAAATTTGTGATTTTGATTCGTTGGGGAAAACAAATCAATATTGATCTATGAATTTCCCGTTAGGATATGATGACTACAAATTCACTCAGTTGGTTGTCCTTTGGTGAGTATACTAGGTACTATTTTCGTCACAACACGTGAAAACCATTGTAGGTACCACGCTGCATTATGGATCATCGTACCTACACCATCGGCGTCATAATTTGCCTTCACGCAAGTATCTTCAATGAATTGTGAGTCAAGAAGAAAATGAGATTCTTGCATTATTATTTTCTTCCGCGGTATATCAGGCTATACAACTTGGGGAAGGGAAATGGAACCAGGTCAGTTAGTTTTCTCTCAATCCGCGTCAATGTCTCTAAAAAGGAAAATTTAGGTCCTGATAGGAGGAAGTGGGGTAACCGAGCTGCAGTTCGTAAATCAAGATGATATCTCACGCTACAGCAAGCATAAGGAATGTTTAACGTTAGGCAATTTACCCTACGCGTATTCCTTGTCCGAGATTCTTTGCCAAGGGAGTAAATCCCGTGGGAATCTGATCTTTCTTAAGGAGCTATTGATGACACCACGAACTTTTGTTTATCGGTTCTCCAAAATGGTGTGATTTCGCCCTCAGATAAACGCGTGACTTCCCCAGTAGGAACGGCAGTAGTCACATAGTCTAATGTGTTGTTAAGTCCAATGCCCCATCACCGGGGATCGGCACTGGGTGAGGTGTGGGTGAATAATAGTTGTAAACAGTAGATTGGAACTATCGAAATAAAGAATTGAAAAAAGAAAGGATTTGGTTAATCCTACGATTTCGATTTCATCCTCTGACCCAACCTCGTTTCCCGACATGCGATTTTTTCGATTTTATCTATGATTGAGCTATAACAGCAGTTGACACTTCACGAGATGACACTTCTCTAGAATCAAAGTACACGAATGTTACAGGAAATTCAACGCTCATTTCGAAAATGGGGTCAAAAGTTGATCATAAATTAAGTAAATTGGAGTATAAAAGGAAAATATGATGTTTTTTTTCTGAAAAACCTTCATATTTCAACAACGGATTGAGATAAAAATTTGCGGTTGGTGTTTCTCTCCATTTTTGACGTAGTTTTACGCGAAATTTATTTTGCATCTACAAGCCGTTAATTATCTGGTCAAATGTTGGAAATCATCCGTATCCACTGGATTGATTTGTTGTGACTGCACTATTCGTCGATTGACATCTTGAAATTCACCCATCGGGATCTGCGAAATAGAGTAGGTGATCTATACTGGAATCAATAAACCGCAATTTTGATTTCACCATCGTGTTCAGCATCATCAACCTTTAAAATGAGGTGTCACTTGTCAGAATGTTTCATTTTTGGAGTTTATGAGGAATTCCCCCCAACCCCCCCCCCCCCCTCCCCGAAAACTGAAAATTTCCGTAAGCTTTCCAATTGTATATATTAAGTGTTTTTCTCCTTCTAATTTCTCCTCCTTCCACTTTCATCTAGTTTTTCCAAATTTACGTAAGTGTTTACTATAATTTTCATCCTCCTGTACGTTCATTCAAGTTCATATAAATATATATTGTACAGGAGGATGCAAATTATATAGAAACATTTACAGAAATTGGGAAAACTTGATAAGTACAACGGAAACTTTCGCGTTATACAGCATCATCAGCCCGTTTCTTCCTGGGCTGATGACGCTGTAACGCGAAAATTTCCGTTTTATCAAGTTTTTCCCAATTTCTGTAAGTATTTTCATATAATTTTCATCCTCCTGTACAATCATTTAAATTCATATTTCACGCGAGTGTCTTTAGTTTCACCAATCTATCGTATATACATAGGTAATATGTATACGATGGATTGGTGAAACTAATCTTTGGTGCCTTTTGACAGTGGATTCAGGATGGTCTGAAACGGATTTTGGTATGAACATTTTTCAAAAATTTTGGACCGAGAACAATACCTACATTTTCTTCAAAAATTGGCTAAAAAAAACATGTCATTTTGCTGTAAGGTGTTTTTCATACATACTCGTAATAAGTACTGAAAAAACATATTTTTTCTACTAATCACAGAAACTCAGCATTAAATGCTCCACATTTTCATTTGGGTCTGTCACGGGCCTCTTGTTGATCCAATGAAGCTTAGCATACCTCATGATCCGCTCTTAACCACGCAATGGCTTTGCCGATATCTTTTGATATATATCATTTCGAACGAAAAATAGTCGTTCCGGGATCACAGGTTGAATGCTTTTGTATAACCGTCTTTTTGGTGCAGTAGGAAAGATTCTTTGTCAAATAGATTGATGGAATCTCCTAATAGATATGAAGTAATCCGTGACCACGATGTTGATGTCTTACCGCTATCCTCTTCAGTTAGTCGTTCCGTGATGACTTTGCCCTGTAGCCCAACGTGCTATTTTACCCAAAGCAATATCGGTATTCTGACGTTGGAAGCACAGGTGTCGAAGAGTTGGAGAAGTCCCTTAGTCAGAGACTATATTAAAATATTAAAAGACTATATTAAAGACGAACCCTTATTTTTATTGAGTGCTCAGCGAGTCTGTAGGTACAAATAATATCTTATAGGTTGTATTAAAATGACCAAGCTAGTCTTTTTTTCGTGTTTATTTTCTCACGACGTTTCGGCAATGGAACAAAGCCCTATTCATGTGAGGTTACATGTAGAAGTGAAAAGTTTTTACATTAACCTGAAGAACTGTTGTGGAGAAGTGACTATATAAGTACCTATATCCAATGAGTCGAGTGAACAATTGAAATTGACCGATATTCGCTTTATTGTTTGAATATGAAGAATAGTAAAATTTCAATAGGTTCGCACTTACAAAACACAATAATTACTTGATACAGGACCGAATTGCCTTCAATTCAAGCTATTCATCATTGCGTAAACTGAATTGACAGTTATTCTAAAAGTGCAGGTGACATGATCGATCAGTTGGCTATTCGATCAGTTTCGATATAATAATCGATCAGATCAACCAAAAGTGTCCAATATACCCGATCACTGATAACCGATCTTTCTTCATTTGGTTCCATTTCTATGCTAGAAAGAAATCGGGTTTGATCGAAGCCATTCGTCACCCTGCATTGTCGCTGCAATGTAGTAGGATATGGAATTAATTATGTAATTTTCTTCCATCTTCGTATCACGACACAGCATACCTTCCGACATGTTCCGAATTACCGTAGAATGAAAGGAAAGGTAATCCCGTAGTTATTTAACTACGATTTGATTATGGATCAACATTAGTGATTCGGTGGCCATTCTGTATCTTTTATGATAGTTATAAGAGAGGGTTTATCGACTCAAGAGGAGTAAACAAACCCATCGACAGTAACTGACATCGATGATGCCACTCCCAATAATCTTCAGGAAAAATTGAAAAATTTGTTAGTTCAAGGAAATTGAAAATCATCACATCCTATAATAAAGGACCGGCCGGCAGGAGTGCTGATTATATTACACCCCGGACGCCATCAAAAGAGTGAAAGAGATGGTTAGGATGAGGTGGTAGGGGGTATGGTGATGGTGTAAGGAGGGGATGTTGGAGCTCCTGATAACCACGAGGGAAGCCCTTTTTTCCCCGTCAGAGGGTGCCGTAGAACGGAGTAGCCCCATCGCCTCCCAGAATTTTCATGTTATTCCACGGTTTAGACGTAATGCGTGAAGATACTTCAACATATACGACACCCTCATAGAGTTTCCCTCATTTCATCATACTTGCTAATCCGGGAATCTAATATTTAAAGAGCCCCCTGTACTGTTCCCCCTCCCACCACCATCCATATCACATTTTCCCTCACGCTCCTTCACGTTTCACTCTTGCATAATTTTCTTAAGCCAATGTAAAACTTCCGTAATTGTGAACCGTGGCTAAACGATCATCTCTGACAAGAATCGTGAATCAAAATTATGTCAAGGAAATATTAACTTGCCCAACAAGGTAAATGTGTGTTTCTGACGACAAATCGTCACCCAAAAAATGTATCCGTGAGTGAAGAATGAGACAAACTTCAGTAAAACAAAAGCTAACGACTGGGTATATTAAAATACCAATATTGAACGTATACTATTGAACTGCTCAACCAAGAAATCAGTCGAATGACGAATAGCTCCCGTATTGCAGCATGGCCTAATGAGCGATTATTGGAATAATACACTGAAGCTACTGTGATAGGAGATCAATACCGAACTTTGGAATATTCAACCGACGATACGGGCCTAAAACTCTGGACAACTAATTCAAACAATGTTTTTTAATGACATCATACACCAATTTCTACACCCAATGCACCACTGGTGCCATATCTCAGGCGCCTTCCAACATGTGTGAGGTTTTGACTACACATACAGAGCTGTAGCTTTCCCTACACAAGCAATTGTAATCGGTGTAGAAAATAATAATTTAACCCTCCATCAAAATTAATAGGTTTTGTCACGATACGTAGAACAGAAATTCGTATTTGGAGAAGCCGTCTAAGTCACTTTGTGATTTATAATTTTCCTAAAATGTTGGAATTCAGCCCGAGGATGATCCTTGAAACTTTTCACTCTAGTTTATTAGGAGGTGGCACAAAACAGGGGTAATCCGTCATTTTTATACTATCGAACAGCTGATTCGACTACTCATGGTTTTAAGGTAATATCTTAATAAATTCGATATTAACGAGATTCTTGTTCTGAGATAGTTACTTTTGTGTCTATGCAACGTTATTGCGAATAGATGGTGGTATTTACTTCTTGTCATAAACTGTTGCCGATATGGATAGGTAAAAGTATTTTTTCTTCTTAAAAAATGTTAAAAAATTCATGGTTTCGTCATTATTTAGAAGGAAAAATAATAATCCCTATTTTTTGAAAAGCACGGTCAAGACACAAAACGCTCTAGGTGGTAATAAGAAAGAAGTTGTGGAGACGAATTTGGATGAATGAAGTGCTCCTGTAAAATGTTCATCGAGGTTTAAGTCATGTGCCACTCAGGAAACGAGTTACATGATACCACGGAGTATTTCTCCCAAAGAACACAACACAACAGAACACAACATTCTTACTGAGAAATATTCAGGGAGCACATATCTGCCAATATTAATTTTTCAGTACTCCTCAGGTCGTCAGAACAATTAGAAGATGTAGCCGAGAATTTCATTCAATGTTTCCAACGAGCTGCTTAGGCTAGTACTCCACCAGAGACCACGTATACAGTTAATAACGTATCATGTCCTCGTGAAATCTGCGAAGTGATCAGGGAAAAAAGGAAAGCTAGAAATGTGGCAACATACCAGAGCTCCATGCGACAAAACAAAACTGACTCGATTAAAAAGTCACCTGGATAATCCATCGGCAGAATTGAAGCAAGAAACGCACCTAAGACTCATTCACCTCCTATTAAAAAAGATAATGGGGAATGGGCAACAAGCCCTATCGAAGAGCTGAGATCTTCGCTGAACACCTCGAGAACACATTGGTGCCACATCCTAGGAACATTGATGGAGGAGACTTACCGATGGTATTCTGCTCCACAAATACGAACTCCATACGACCAGTAACGCTCGGTGGGCGAAAATGAAATTTGCTATTCGGATATGATCTCATTACAGGAAATGTAATCAAGCAACTACCAGAAGAAGGTATGCGAATACTCTCGCATCTAAAAAACGCGGCACTGAAGCTAAAATATGTACCAAGTGCTGGAAAGTTGCAGAAGTTATCATGATACTGAAACCGGGGAAAAAATCCAAGAACAAAGAGTCCTATCGTCCATTATCACTACTACCAGTTATATCTAAGCTCATTGAGAAATTACTGAAACAAAGATTACAACCAATCGTTCATGAGAAAGAGCTAATCCCCGACCTCCAGGGGTTCAGAGAAAAACACTCTACCATAGAACAAGTGCATCACACAACTGATGTAATAGCGTATTGTCTAGAAAACTGTTCTGCGACTGCGTATTTCAATAAGTTTCATTTCACTCAAAAAGTGTCGTTCGTCGTACAATGAGTATTTGAAGCTTAATTTCATAAATCCTCTCTCTACATAACAGTCCTCCCTCCCCTCAGCCGTGTAATGCTGGTGGTGAAGCGGCCGAGTCTTTGATCTTCGGGTTAGTTCGTGAATAATAATGTCGGAGCACCCTTCTAATTCAATTGCCAGTTCCCAAACAGAAGGCGAATTCAGTGTAAGAGTGATTTAATTAACTTTTACAGACCAATAGAGGAGTAGAAATATAAATGAAATTTTGCCTGTAAGAACACGAAGAATTGTTTATTGAATGATTATATATTGATTATATCAGTCCATCGTCCAGAAGATCAAAATATCATCTTTGTTTTTCGTTTCATGCTATTTAGTGCCGGCACATTATCTCAATTTTTTCTCTGTCCGTTTGGGGTTAAATCGCCGCTCTATGAATGATCCATATTTGTCAGCATCTCAATAATGCTCTTTCATTAAATATGTTGTATGTATTGTAAGTTAATTATTTAATTAATTAAGATGTTGAGGGATGTCGAGGGTCGGTCAATTGAGCGACCCTCGACATCCCTCAACATCATTGTTACTTACGGTCAACAAAAATCAAACACTAATTAATTAATTTATTTATTATTATTATCATTTATTTAATTTATTAATTTCCTGTTTCCTCATTCATTTATATTTTTAGATCTTTGTCAGCCCCCTATGCAACTCACAAGAACACTCGTACAGGACATCATGCAAGTTGTGTTGAACTAAATCCTGGAGTTAACCGTTTTTGAATTGTGTACTATCTGATTAAGTGAACATTGAGTACGGAAAACTTCAAACTCTACATAACAGCGACAAAAATAGAGGCGAGACAGAACTTCTTTGAAGATCGGGCATTAATACAATATACGAGTAAAGAGCCTTGAAATGAGAGATTCAAATTTCGAGTGTCGACTGACAGAATTCGCAAGCTTCGAAGATGATAATATCAACATATAAACATATTATGTTTATACACTTGAACAACTATCTAGTGAGTAAGATAAATAATGGACTGCAATACCGAGAATCGCAAATAACTATTTATAAGTTAACAGAACTGTTGGAAGGGGCAGGGGCCTTCGAAAATCCGGGCATAGTCATGTTACGTAAATACAATTTTCTTTTAAAAGAATATGGCGACTGCTAATTCAAACCCCATATCACTCTAGGCACACCTGTTTTCGGGGACTGTCGACTACATGATTACCCCTGACTACTTTCTTACCCGTGATTAGTTGATGTCAGTCTACGCTTTCAGACCACATCGCACAAGGGCACAGAACCGTGGTAGGTACATAGAAATGACATACTCTAACACGACTTTGAGGTAGAAACTATCGAGAACATTTTTATAGCCCAAATATTACGGCCTCAAACCAAATGAACCCGATGGATGGCATAGGGTTCATTCTATGAGCCCATTAGAAGAGGTTGTCAAGTTCTGAATGGAAAGAAAAAAAAATATTATCATGCTGATGCGTAGATACGTTAAACAATTATTATTTAACGTATCTACCCATCAGCATGATATTTTTATTTTTTTTCTTATCAGTTAGAACTTGTCAACCTCTTCTAGTGGCCTCATAGAATGAACCCTATGCCATCAAAGTTTAATGTGATTCAATGTGAAATGATTTATTATAATTATTTTCATCAAATTTTTCCAATCAAACGATGAGTTCGTTAGACGTTTTCTATCATATAACTCTACCGGTTGCGGAACAAAGAACTGTATGAATGGTCCAGCTTCATCGTAATACTAATGATGTGATACTCAGCAGAAGGTAGTGTTCGCTAGAGTGGTGAAGGCTACATAATATCTCTCTGAGGCGATGTGGTGAAGACCCCCGAGGAACTACTTATCCATTACAATTACGAGTAGGATGATTCATCACGTACCAATTAATTTGACATCCCATTTAGGTGGCGAAGTAGAGGGAGGCGCCATGTGAATTGAGTGCCTTCAACCCTTCAGCCGCCAGAAGATCGAGCAGTTTCTGTTTGAATCTCCAGCGGCTACGTACCACCCCAATCTTGAACTGATTCGTGTGAACACGGTGGGATTGACAGACAGATGCGAAACGCAACTTGATTACAAAGCTCCAAAACGTGAAATGCGAGTGGGTATAACGTGATTTTGGGGCGTACGTATTAATTTGAGCTTACAAAACTCACAGTTGTGGAGCTGCTTATTGTAATAAGTAATTCAGTCATAAGCGTAAAATGTTTGATGCAATGTATGACTCTAGGACGTCATCGCGTTTTGTTTCTCGAGCTGCAACAGCCCCACTGGTACCCGCCTCAACGGATACCGCGATTTATATTCGGTTGTAGAATAGCATACAATTTATGATATTCTACAACCGAATATAAATCGTTGTATTAAATATAGGTAGATAATTAACATAAATATTTAATATAATTCAAGGAAGTTTTAATGAGGTTTCTCGAGTCCTTCTAGTTTAGAGGTACCTAGGTGTATTATAGCTCGCAGTATCGAAATGGCTTTCAAGCTTTGCAACGGTTGAGTGGTCAGCGTTTGCTGCCGTACGTCTCCAAATATTAAGCCGATTGAACGGGAAGGCCCCGTTCGTTACGAATGGGGTAGATATACTTACCATCCGGTATTACTCCTGAGTCTACGTAGAAATTAAAAATGTTAAATGTTAAAAATCAAGATTTTTCACTAGTCCCAGACCTGTCCGAACCAATTTATTGGGTTCGATATCTGTTATATCCGATCCCTAAAGAGCGGCGTGAAGGTGTTTCGGGATATTCGGTGGGCTATAAGCCGTAATATTCCGTGAAGTGACCCTCGCTAATTATAACCATCCAAGATATTCATCAAACCAACTGAATTAATGGATTCACGTTGTATTCAACTGGATTGCATAATAACCAGTCCTTTGACCCATTTCAATTCAATATTTATATCCGATTACTACGTTTTTAAACCTGATTAGATTTGAGATTTTTCGGTATCAAATGTTTATTTTACATATTTAGGCGTGGTATCGTCAGTTGAATCGTTCAATTATCAACCATTAAGAGCCCTAATACGTACCTATTGTCGGAGTCGATCAAATTCAGATAAATGCCGATATAATAACGCGACTTTCGCAATAAACGGCAATCGGCGTGGAATATGTTATTAAGGGCCAGTTTATCAATCGCAATTAACTGTCAGTTAGGGAGGGAATAACCATCAGTTAAAGCAAACAGGCAGTTTACCTCAAAGGAGACGATTGTCTACCACCAGTTAGAGCTTTACTGGAGTTTTAATTTGATTGAACCCCAGAGAGGCAATTGAAATTTTAACTGACAGTTAGGTGAGTGTCTTCCAAGGCTTCCTAACCTAGAAAATCCACAGTCATACAGCATGGCTATAAGAGCGAATTTTTGAATAAATAACTGGTTTTATGTATAATGTCTCCACTGTACTGGTTTTATTCCCAATTTCTTCTCCTTTTTTTGGCGAGTAACACCTCATTTTATAGATTCTTCCACGCTGAACACGATATAGAAGTCAGAATTGCTATGTCAGATTCCGTTATCAGATTAGAGCACATGAACCGTGAAGAACATCCTAAGTAACCACCAAGTTTCTTCATCTGCAAAGTGCTCCAGTTTGAGAACGGAATGAGATATCGCACTTGTGCATTCGTGCATCGTCTTCAGCGTAAAAAAAAAATCTTGAAGCGTAAAAAGGGTACCTATATTTTACCTTTACGATTCCCCTAAACCCCCCTTAGAGTGGCCCAATTTCGCTGTCTGTTACGTTGAATTGTTGAACGCTTCTATTCAATAAGCGAAGGTTATTTATAAATTTGGTTTAGCTAACAGCCCGTTTAGTGTAGCAATTGGTGAACCGGCCCAATCTCTACTCAAGCAAAGTGTGAATGAAGGGTTATTGTCAATGCAGGGTTTTTGACCGATTACGTATTTTCAGTGACGGTTGGTGGTTAAAATGATTTATTCATCATCAAATTTACTCAAAATTTCAAAAAGCTACCCTATGGTGATTTCACAAATGTTAATAAAATAAGGGATATATCGATCTTTCTTACAATTATGACTTATAATTATTATTGATAGTAATTATGACAATAGTTATTAGCGGGATTCCTGTATTACTGGCTATCTCATCGCCAGTTATTGGCTACCTCCAGTTTCACGTATCTCAGTCTAATTTCGTTACCGAAATCCATGAATTCAGGCTAAATAGCAAAGGCTGTATGGAAAAATACAGAAATCACTTCACTCCATCGCAAGAAGTAAATGTTTAGTTCTTGGTTGGCTAATATTAGTTCTTGGTTGCATAACCATGGTCACCATAATATTATGTTGTACTAGGACTCGATTGCTTCTTGTTACAAAATAGGTACTAGTTTATAATCTCGTAGTAATTTTGGTGTTCGATATATCCGGTACGTATCATTCTACCATACACAGGCACCTCACATGGTATGAACATTTTCATTGGATAAGGGTCGACTGAATTCCTACCACCTTTTTACTCTGTGGGCATGGTATAGCATAAACTGCCTGTTACTATTTTGAAATGAAACGAATGGAATTATTCCCTGCTGGACGTATGGAACGAGTTCATATCTCAATGAGTTCTGTTGGCTGCAGACCATACCCCAATACCAGCCCCACCATGCGGTAACTGCTACTGGGATTTTTGTAGTGGTACAGTAAGATACGAATATAAAATGAGTAACAATTTTAAGTTCATAGTTTTGTGCCTCATACTGTGTCGGACTCGTTGACCTTCGACTTCTTTGCCGCCGGCAGAATTGTACGACTTCTCTCCACCCTCTCGCTCATTATCTCCCGAAGAATGTTTCCAGCTGCATGTTACGGCAGATGTTCATGGAATACATGAATATATATCTTTAGCCTGCATCATTTATGAACACGGTCAATTTTCTGGTGAATTAATTCCGACAAGCACCTAGTGGACAAGTGTGGCGCGCATGCTAATCTCAATATGCAATTCTAATTCCCGGCGGCCTTCCTCGCTAACACTTGACTTCCGGGAGCTTATCACCAGTGGATGCAAAAGCTTACACATGTAATAGCTTCAATATAATAGCTTTAATGTGAGACCTCCAATTAAACTGGGATTTCATAATTACCAATAATTGTTAGATCTCGGATGATGCATATCAATAAGTTCATATAATAATATACTGGATATTGGTAGCGATGCGGCACACAGAAAGGACAAATCGTGATTGGATTTCTAAGACTGGAAGTTCATCAGATGAACTTCTACTATTAGAAATCCAATCACGATTTGTCCTTTCTGTGTGCCGCATAGCTACCAATATCCAGTATATTATTACCTACATAGAATTGTTGTTGACATTGGTCAAAAATCTTGTTGTTACTTTCAGGAGTGATTCGGACCGTATTGTTAAAAATATAGTAATTTAATTATCCCCGTTAGTCGTGTGGTTTTTGTACAATATTAACCACGTGGAATAGATTCTATTCCGAATAACGGGGATAATTAAATCACTATTTTAACAATACGGTCCGAATCACTCCTGAAAATAACATCAAGATTCTTGACCAATGTCAACAACAATTCTATATAATAATATACAGGATATTGGTAGCGATGCGGCACACAGAAAGGACAAATCGTGATTGGATTTCTAATAGTGGAAGTTCATCTATCCCACGTGGTTAATATTGTACGAAAACCAAACGAATAACGGGGATAATTAAATCACTATATTTTTTACAATACGGTCCGAATCACTCCTGAACGTGACAACAAGATTTTTGACCAATGTCAACAACAAGTAATGTAATGGCCTCCATCACAATATTTTCATATATTTTACTATAATTTCATCATTTTAGGACAACTCCAACCGGGCAAACTGCCTCGGACGTCGTAAGGCGCATGGTTGGATTTTTTTATTTTTTTTTATTTTTTCCATTTGATTTTCTTATTTTAATATTAAGAAGAAGAAACATTTTTATTCACAATGCGTAATATATAATTTACAAATACAATTGTATAAACACTACGGCATAGTTTGGGAAACCGTCCGCCGTAAAAATAAAAGTGAACATTAAATTAATAAAATAAAAAGCGGACTACAATTTGTAAATACTGGTAAATAAAGACTCAGTATATGTGGGCCCTACTTCTATAAGCCACGTGAATAGGTGCCTCTTATATTGGTTACGGGAATATGAGGAGGGGGACTGCAGATGGACATTCGTGTTTCTCAACAAGATGGCCAGGCTGAAGTATATGTGCCGATTGGTTGAAATCAAATTTGGTGGAGCACTAGCGAATGCCGATACGACAGAAGGACGAAGGGCATATGGGAGCACATGTTGGCTCACCAAAAAACAGTTTGGATTTTTATGGTAAAAACAGAGAGCGGACTTTACGTATAACTGGTCAACAGAAAAAACCGCAGGGTCACCGCGAGTTTATCCTGCACGGGAATTGCTTTTCGAAAGGTCGTGTCCTGTTTTGCAATTTTTGGACCTATTTTTTGGTGCAAAAATTCAAAATCACACTTGGATGCATTCGCGTAAAATTTATGTATAGCCCGCTGACCTCCTGAAACTTCAGCTCAGCCAACAGGCTGCTCCCACCGGATTGTTCTCGGTTAGAATAGAATTTGGATATCCACCAACTCGGTTTTCTCTTTTTAAAATACTATCTATAAATTTTTTTTTTTCTAATATATATTTTATTATTGCTCCAAGATATAGATCTCTATAAAAATGGACGCAGCTGCGGCCACTTGTTGAGATGCCATGACTGAGGAGCGCTCGATTCTCCCGATCGCCCTACCGGGATACGGAGTGAGGTTCGGAGCGCTGCGATGGCGCTGTACCGGGCGTTAGATACTTTTAGTGACTTTGGATAGATTTTATTTCAAATAACCGGTAGTAGGTCATTCTAATTATAGATTATGGCTGACGTTGGTAATTATAAGTAAAAACCACCAGAATCGTATCAATTCAAAGTAATTTCGGTACTTGTGTGTTATACCGACCTCACCGGTAGATTGACGTTCGATGTAGAATTTCTTTGCGCGTTGCAATCATCAGTTGTCGGTGTTAATCGGTGTTAAGTGTGTTAGAAAATGAGGTACATCTATCTGTAGATCAGGTTGACGGGGTTGCAGAATAAAAACATCCCCTAATCAACTGATTAGGTCCATATAGATTAGTTGGACATATAGATCAAGTGGACTGGGTTGCGGAATAAAATCATCCCCCAAACAACTAATTAGTACCATATAGATTAGTTGGAAGTTTCGATCAAGTGGACGGGGTTGCGGAATGAAAACATCCCCCAAACAAATAATTAGTACCAAATAATTAGAACCCAACACTAATTAAAGGTGCAGATAGTTTTCATTTTGTTTTAAAATGTAAATATTCAATAAACCATGTAATTCTACGCATATTACAGTGTTCAATTCACCTTTTCAGGTGTGGTCGGTATAACTCACAAGTACCGTAATTTCATATAAAGCTCTCTGTTTGCACCTCCTAATATTTTTTCCTAGTTTAGGTAATTGAAGTGCGTTTAAGTTGTGCGTTAATAAACCGTCGTAGAAAAATCAGCAGTTTTTCTATCTGTTTTAGATTGTCTTATGAGCATCAGAGCTGTTATAAATCGTCCTCCTTGTTATAAAAAGCATATTGTCCCTAGAGATCGACAAATGCAATATTGAGTGCTATATTAAGTTTTTTATACTCTCGCTTTCTTCAAAAACCTTTTCCGGCAAAGATTCTTGGGTTTCAATAATCAAGTGACGATGAATTGATCCAATAAGCGATTCAAAAAAAGATTTGATTAATTTATTTCTTGCCACCGGTCGTACCGTTTTCATATCTGAAATCCGATTACACGGTTGACATTCAGAATGGTAACTCATCGTCAACAAAGAAAGGTCGGAGGAGTGGAGTGCACAGTCGAGATAGGGTCTCCCAGAACCGTTGCCATCCCAGTTGCCAGAAGAAGGGAAAAAAGGGCAGCTGATATGGTGGTGTATTGAGATTGAAGGGAGGATCAGAGTGATGGAATAGTGGGCGGGTGGGGGGTCTATGTAGAGATTATGTAGGGTCAAAAGTATATTCAGAGGATGGGGCTTTAACTCGCACGGGTCTGCCATCTACAATGTTGATACTTCTCACGTAGACAACTCTGAAATCATCATTACTGCGTTTATCAAGATAGTTTTTCAAACCGATTGCCACAAATAGACGCCGACAGCTACGAAGTCCAACCGTCCCTACAATTCTGGACTTCTGATTGATGTGGGGATTGGAGGTCGTGGTGGTTGCTGATGGCCTGCGAAAGTGGTGGCCAGGATCCTTTTCACACTGATTCGCAAGTCATCATTCTCAGACTTGGCGTTCAAATATAGGAATAATCCATCTATTCAATGAAACATGAGTTTATTATAACGTAATTACGTACTCACTAATATCGGCCTTATTTGCATTCATACAACAACCGAATTGCCGACATAACCAAACAATTTGAGACTATGTTTCACGATTTCTGAGTTCGATAAGTTTTCTTCGCGGCATCTTTGAACGGAAAACGTTTTCAATTCCACGGTTCTCGATTTATGGATGTTCAGGGAACAATGGTGGGACGGGGAAGATAAGAGCCTGGGGGTAGGAGTGAGCGTGAGGGTTGGGGTCGACCATTAAGAGGTCATTTGGTGAAGAGGCGTGTTAATCATCTTATCTCGCGCCCTTTTGATATTTATGTTCACTTAACTTATCAACCAAGTCCTCGGGTCTTCCTCATTGTTGTCGCAACAACACTCAAGTTCAACGTAACAATATTTTTAACCCTCTGGCAGCTAACTCATGTAGGGCACCACCTATACTTCCACTACCCTGAAATTAGTCACCTCTTACGGTGTCTCCATAATACTACGAGTAACCAACTCATAACCTACTCTTTTTTTGTAATTTATTTATTGCAACTGAATATTTTCATACATTTTCATAGATGAATGTATGTAAATGAATTGCTAGATTCTAGCAATATTTCATCTCATAGGTAATAATTAATCTCTGTATAGGATAGGATTTTCAGCAAAACCTAACCCGTGTTTGCAGTATGATCACTATAGACACTGGGGTTCACTTGCACTACTCAGAACTATTCCCACAGCACAGTCAAGTCCAGTGGTTTCTTACGCTTGAGGCACCGGAATTCCCCTTCGTTGTTTAGAACTTTGAGCATCTCCAGGTTCTCATGTTTGTGGAGGCAATCCACGAACATGAGAACCTGGAGATTCTCAAAGTTTTTCAACTGTTTCATTTTAAACTGTTATGTGTTTATATGCTCCTTTCATCAAGGGTTTCAATGTTTGTATAAACACGTTCATATTTGAGACATTACTTACAAATATCGGCGGCGGTTTAGGGGTTTTCTCGTCGACTTTAGACACAATTGGGGTTCCTTGTTCGATGGACATTTCTTCTATAATCTGAAGAGGGGCAAAAGGGTTTGGTGATAGGATACTACCATTTCGATTTGCTGGTTTTTTAGGGACGGAGATATGTGGAGGTACCGGCAAGAGGTAGATAACGATCTCGAGATGTTTCACTGATATGAGGCCGAAGATAACGCGCAGTCTACTCGTTGATATTTACTCCACGAGAGCTACCGGGATACTCAGCCAATACATGCTACTGAACATCTAAGACTGAGATTCTTAGGTTTGTGAAATTGATGTGAACTAGTTTTGATTCGTTCAGCCTCATTCTCCACTTCTTAGTCCATTTGACAATCCCATCTGTGGAATTTTGTAATTGGTGGGTGGCGGATTCTACTTATTTTCCAACAGATAGGATTGCCGTGTCATCTGAAAAAGTAGTATGGGCAGGTCCCATGTGTACAAAAAGTAAAGTACAGGTTCTAGAACACTTCCTTGCAGGTGCTCAGCTTTTATAGGCTTCAAGCCTATAGGTCATTCAAGCTTATAGGTCATCTTGCTTTGCTCTAAAATGTCGGTTCTGAATATGGGATTTTAGGAGTAGGTAAGTAATTCTGTCGTGGGAGATCCCTGTGCAATTTGTATTCAAGGCCCTCGTGCCAAACCTCGTCAAACGGTTGTGCCACATCCAAGAAAATACTGTCACATATTTTTTTGCCTTCCAAGGCTTTTTCTATAATGTTAGATATTCGGTGAAGTTGTGGATGGCGTTCTCTGAATCCAAATTGGTGGAATCAAATTACTGTGTTCAATGATTGGCTTCAACCATTTAAGCAGTAACTTTTCAAATAGTTTTGACATAACAGGGGCGAGTGATATCCTTTTTTCTCATTCAGAGATTTTCTCGGTTTGGAAACCATTATGACCTCCGCTACTCTTTATTATAACCTATTCTGACTCATGTTCATTCATACCCAAAATACCTAATACATAGCCCCCCTAAAAACCGTTGTTTTTACATACTGAATATATCCTACTAATGATAGATAGACAGATAGATAACATGTTTATTTACAAAAAAAAAGTTCATACCGATACCTTACTTCACAAAGGGAATATGTCCTTAATAATTTATGATGGACATATTCCCTCTGTGAAGTAAGGTATCGATACAATAATACATGATAGGCTATGGTACAAGTACAAGTACAAAACATGATACGCTTTGGTCTTTGGGACCATCAGGGGTAGCTCCGTTTTGAGCTATAAACAAACTTATAATTACAAATTAGGTATAATACAAGAAGGATCGAGGACGTTAGACAAAAGCACAAAATATAACTGAATATGATATACATTACTTGCCAGATCGACAGGGGACAGGAACACGGGGAAGTTTTGCACTACATACACAGGGAGGTAGTTCATATTTACATTAATTATTATTATAATTAAACTCCGCGACTAAAAATATCCTACTAATGTAGGTATGTCATTGTACACTATGTTGCCTCGCCTCTAAAAATGACATGAAACATTAGTGTTATTCCATTAAGTGTTATTCCATTAAATTTTGTTAACGAAAAAACTGCACCGTCAAACATTGGTAAACCACAGCTCTATTTGGGAAAAGCCGTCATGAGAACAGCGTTAGGTATGAAAAACTCAAAAAGATGCTATTGCTTCTCACTTTTACGGTTGATTTCAAAAATATGAAAATCCATTTTTTGCTTGACTATTTTCACTGATTTCAATAATGAACCATTGGAAGCGACCAAGATAACAATAAAATGTTAACAAGCCCTCCAAATCGGTTTCATGGTACGTAGAATCATGAAAACGAACTAAAAAACTCGACACAACGGTTTATTATTAGAAGCCTCGTTGGCACAATGTACCTTTCACTCATTGCCTCTACCCCTCTTCCCTAAGAACGCATAACGTATTTCCGTTTGTGCATATTGTTTAAAATCAATTGCTTACTGAATGTATAGATGCAGTAGCTCCACGAATAGTACCATTTTCTAGTATTTACTCTGAACTTCAAATGTACCTGCGAACTGGATCACACTAAATTCTGAGCATACAATTTCCAGGCCATGGATCAAATTTGACGCATTTTTCCGCTAGCAAGCAAATGTTATTCCTAGTTATTCCAGTGTCCATAGTCACTTCCACTGACGTTAAACGAACAGAAAAGATTAGACTGGTAAAGAAGTGGTGGATTGTTTCAATCAAGAGTCGGGTTGGTGGACACGACGTGGTAAAACACTGCCCGCGTTGCGGTTCTTCATCCCTCAACCACAGTTACGAGTTCTACCTACCAGACTTTCGATGGTCGCCCAACGTTTAATTTTCCAGCCTCCAGGCACGGGGAGGAGGTGTGTAAATTGACCTTGTGAACTATTTACTGTTTGTGGGGGCAGCTAAGAATTTACTCGAGAGAGTAATGCTGTTAATAAGTTTTATCAGTTCATTCTAAAAAGTTTCCACAATGAACCATTACAATCGACCAAGAAAAATTGTTAAAACTTGCCTCAAAACTTGTTGGTTCACGTATTGAGATTTCAGAATCCAAATATCGACATGAAAAAAAGTTGCACATTTTTACACAAACAGTGTATTTTTCGTTTGGATCAAACTTCTGTTCCGATCAGGGGCGTAGCGTCAGGGGAAACGCAGGAAGCGGCGCTTCCCCACAAGAAATGAAGAACGTAGGTAAAAGAATAACAAAATCTTTTATCAACAGTAAAACATTCAATTGAAAATTACCTACAGCTACCTACCTTTGATGGTTGCATTGAATCGTGGATCCAATGACTGGCATGGTTGAAGCTAAGTCATCTGCGAAGAAGAAGAAGAAGAAGAATTACAAATATCTGATTGCAGTCGAGGCCACCTACCAGTTGAGGCCAGAGGGGTAAGCGCAAGAATCTAACGCGGGCCCCATGACGTCATTCTACAGCGTGTGTGTTTGTCTGTGTGTATTTTATCGCGCGTGTGTGAGTATTTCTCCTGACTGTTATGATAAAGTGGGACAGCGCAGGCAGCTACCGATGCAAACGCGAGAGGGCGAAGGATCGATAATATCCATCAACATGGAAGAAAGCGTCTTCTATGATCCATCCATCGAACTCAACTTGCTATCTCACCATGTTTGTTATCTCAACTTGTTATCTCACGTTATGGTTTGGACACCGTTTTGCGGATTTTTTTATTGTTCGTTGTTTGCTGTTGCTGTTGTTAGATTGTTTGTAGTTTTTAATTGTTCGTTTAGTTTTTACATAAACAGCTGATGAACAGTTAGGTACTGTTGAATGGTTTAGTTCGCAAAATTTTCAAAAGTTCGCGAAAAACTGGACATAATTAAAGCCAGCTGTTTGAGCTCGCAGGCCTCAAAGGAGTTCTGAGCGTGAGTACACTCGAAATTGTTTACAATTGTCTTGATTCAACCTATATTTGACTCAATAGGGCTGAAAAATTAATTAACCATCCTATACAAAGAGGAGTTTGGTGGAAATTCATGAACTGGTTTTGT
The DNA here is from genome assembly GCA_963920205.1 of Stenodema calcarata. Classification (NCBI taxonomy): domain Eukaryota; kingdom Metazoa; phylum Arthropoda; class Insecta; order Hemiptera; family Miridae; genus Stenodema; species Stenodema calcarata. The sequence continues at coordinate 31,539,453 of OY986048.1, read as the reverse complement.
ATCTCGCTGAAATCCCATGGATTTTACCTGAAGTTATTCGATTAGCGAAACTCATTTTGGTTTTTACAATTCCAAGCACTACTGCGTCTGTAGAGGGCTCATTTTCAGCTCTGAAACGCATCAAAACATATTTGAGATCCACACAGGGACAACAACAATCTCTCTTTAATATCTATTGTAAGATTTTGGGTAGCAAAAACTCGGATAGCAAAAATCGGCGTATTGATCTCATTTTCGTCTCATTAGTCGTCTCTAGTCATTATTTTTATTCCAATTATTTTCTCCATTTTTGCTTACCTTTACAGGTGTTTAACCCGGCTCGCCCGTGTATTCTTATGCTTTTGTACAGTGTACATAATTTTAGATGAGGATGTCATGTTCCAAGTGTATATTTTTTGTTTACTTGTTCTTCTTGCTATTTCCTATTTTTATAGGATAGTCAGTCCGGTTGGTTGGTAGGGGCGGACTGGGGGGACTGGAGTCTGAGTTATGCGAGTTAAGAATTTCATGTTTCACATGCTCAGATGAAGTTGGCAGTTTGGAATCGATTAAATTAGTATAACCTCTAACATAATTAGTGTGTGAGCACTGTATTTTGGTTTAATATCTTCGATAATGAACCTTTGTACTCGACCAAGAAAAAAAAATTACCTTCCCTCAAAATTTGAGGGTTTGCGTTTCAAGATACGTAGATTCCAAAAATCGAATGAGAAAAAAACTCTGCAAATTCTTGACACAACGGTTTATTGTCTTCCTTGAGCCATCACTCCAGCCAAACTCCAGCTCATCATCCAAATTAAATTTAAAATACTCGTACCATACAAATTTCTTTCATATCATACCATACTGTACTATACCAAATCATACGGATTAAAAGGCCATCCACAGCTTTGTACGACCAGCTGTTCGTTCACAATGACGGCTCAAAGTTGGAGCAGATCAAAAATTTTCAACATGATGGGGAATCGCGAGGCCGCCGATTGGTTCAATATTCATACTGGCCCAGGTGATTCGAACAGCACATGGTTTTCAAATATCAAGTTAATAAATAATATGTAATAATAATTATTAAAAATGAAGCATAAAAATGATTAATAACCAACAATAAATTTACACGAGTTGATAATAATTATTAGTATTTATTGATAATTCATGGTAATATCATGGTGGTATCATTCAGTAATCTAGACAGAAGGGTGATCTGTACAAAAAAGATAATATACCGTTGTGTCAAGAATTTGCAGAGTTTTTTCGGACCAGCCCCACAATGATCCTTGAAACTTGGGTCGGTAATGGATGGCAATGCAATATGCACTGGGTTTCTCGTCATTAAAATTGTTTAATCAATACCTATTTGCTTAAACTAATTAAATTTCGATGCTGAGCTACAGACATGAAATTTTAAACATGGGTCGCAGATGGATGACAGTGCAATATTCACTCGGTTTTGTGCCTGTAAAATATTTTAAACGATACCATTTCGTTTAAACAAATGAAATTTGGACGTTGAGCTAAAGTTTCATCTATCATTTTGTTAATTGGATTAGGGTGATCTGCTCAAAGATGATAATAAACCGTTGTGTCAAGAATTTGCAGATTTTTTAAATATGAAGTAATCCTGACCTTAGTGGACTTATTATTATTAACAAATGCCGTTCCAGTACACACCTTGCATAGAAAAATGTCCATTGCAGATCATAATTCTCGGAGTAAACTGGAACTTCACGAACTTAGAGTAAATAAGAGGATTGGCAGAAACCTTTGACTTGTTGTGAGCACTCAGGAGCATTAAGGGTCAATGTATAGTGTAACGTGCTCAGCCCCGATTTCTTTACAATTTTAGCCTGTTACTTTTACGACCTTAAGTAAGCAGATCAACCCAAATTAATGCCCGCAAAGACTACCTTACCTCAATAATAAGAGTCTGAATCCTCATTAGAGGATGTTGTGATAGGTGCGGAAGTAGACATGTCTATATTATGGTAATAATCTATGTAGTGATCTATATGTCCAACTAATCTATAATGTAGAGTAGTTGGGCATATAGATCGAATGGATTAAAAATATCCCTCAATCAACTGATTAGTACCGTATAGATTAGTTAGACATATAGATCACTACATAGCTTAGTACCATAGTATAGACCTCTCTACTGCTGCACTTATCGCCCCATCCTTTAGTGAGGATTTAGACTCTGATTATTAAGGTAAGGTAGTCTTTGCTGGCATTAATTTAGTTTGTTCTGCTTTACTTAAGGTTGTAATACCTAGTAACATACTAAAATAGTAAAAAATCTGGGCTGAGTGCGTTATACTATACGTTTAACGCATTAGGTTTGGAAAGAGTAAACCTCAATGATTATAGTTGTAGGTATGTGGTAATAAACACATTCTTCGTTTTTACGAGGAAATTGATGCCTCAAATAAATAGAAGTCAGTTTTCTATCAATAACTTACTAAGAGAGAGGATCGATGGTGCCCAGTACGATTTGGCAACCAAACTATAATTATGATTTTCAATACAAGTTTATCGTCAACATTGTATGTTCCACACGTGATGGTACCATATCATTAGAATACCATAGGAAGGAACTAGGTGTTGAAAAGGTACCAGTGCAATATATGGAACAATACCAAGAGATGACAACACAGGCTTTATCGTTAAATTATGCTTTGAATGGTGAATACGTTGAGGCATTTGCTAATTAAGAAATAAATCCCGCAGTTTAGAAATGTCTCTACTGTTAGCTTCTTGGGAAAACGTAAGAGGACTCACCTGTATTATTCTTGACCATTTTGTCGGGTGAAGGTTAACAGAAACAGTTTTGAACAGTAACAGTTTGACAAATGGATGCCCGTTATTGAAAAGGGCGTTGATACCAAGATTCATGAGAATAGTACAATTCAATTTGACGACCTTGGAAAGAATCGGTCAAAACAACTCTTCTACTAGTGGTACTAGAGGGTTGAACTGTCAAATATGGAATACTACCCTTTTTCACTCTCGGTTAATAAAAGACGCTTAGCGGTGGGGAATCTACTGACGACACCCAAGTTGTCGAATGAAACATTCAAATCGGGCGAGGCAATAAGTAGGTACTAAGACGTAAATAAACATGGGGTATATCCTCAAACCGCCGTCGAAGCGGAGCGAGAAAGGATGAAAAAAAGGGGGAAATGAACTTGTACAGTTAACTAGGACTCGCATATAACCTACAAATCTCGTTTCTTTTTTAAATGTTCTCAGATAAAGTATTGTGATGGAGACCAGAGATGGCAATGTGTAGAGAGAGGTTTCCAGTTGATACTGGTTCCCAAGATACCTCCAAGATAACTTGCTGGATAGATATGGTCCTAACTGATTCAGCTTTACAGAATGGGAGTGACGAATACAAGTTAGCTGCAGCACTCCTCACAAACTATGCCGATATTTTTTCTATTGGAGATAGACGACTAGGAAGGTGTTCTATTGTATTTCATTCTATAGATACAGGTGACACAAAACCTATCAAACAAAACCCCAGAAGGCCTCCGGCTTTCACCAACTAGAATTGTCAGAATCATCAATTCCCAAGACCGCTTTTTCCACAGACTCCCAATACTTCCAATTCAGACGAATGCCTTTTGGATAATTTAACGCCCCTGCATATTTCCAAAGAATTATGAACAACGTTCTTAGAGGTTTAACTTCAGAAATATGTGTTGTCTACTTGGATGACATCTTGGTCTATTCCGCCGGCCTACAGGAACACCTTGACAGTTTACGCAAAGTCTTTGACAGGCTACGAGGAGCTAATCTAAAAGTACAACCCCACAATACAGAATTTCTTAGAACAGAACTTGCCAACCTAGGACTCGTTGTTACTCCCGAAGGAGTAAAACCAAATCATGATAAAATCAACGCTGTACTAAACTTTCCAATCCCCACTAACAAAACATAAGTCAAACGATTTCTTGGGTTACTTTGCTACTGCAGACGTTTTATTCAGGATTTTTCCAAACTGACTAAACCATTAACTTCCGCATTAAAACAGAACTCTCGAATTAAACCCGACTCTCCTGAATTCCTACAAAGTTTTGAGACATGCCGCACCCTGCTTTGTAATGACCCTATATTGCAGTACCCCAATTTTGATAAACCTTTCACCATGGACGTAAGCGACGTAGCACTTGGCGCTGTTCTCAGCCAAACCGCCTCGGGAGCTGATCTCCCAATCGCTTACGCAAGTAAAACCTTGAGTGACACCGAACGGAAGTATTCAACGATAGAGAAGGAATAGCTCGCGATCCTCTTCTCTTTGAAGACTTTCCGACCATACTTGTTCGGACAAAAATTCATACTGTACACAGACCATTGTCCCTTACAGTGACTTTTGGGCTACGCGATCCCACCTCGAAATTGTATCGTTGGCGATCAAAAATTAGCGACTACAATTTCGAAATAAGATACAAACCAGGCCGCTCTAACTTTGTTGCTGACGCCTTATCGAGAATAGAGTTGAACAACAATGACATCGATCCTCTACCGAACACGAATCCTGACCCTATGAACACTGATGAACAAAACATTAGTCCATTTTCAATAGACCTTGACGACCTAATTAGACTAGCATCTCCACCAATGAACTTCGACGAAATAGCCGCAACAATAAATCCATCTCCTAACCCACTAGACGAATTCCTCATTCCCTCAGATTCCCTTGCCCCCCTGATACTCCTCCATTCGTATCAGAATTTAACGCAGGACCAAGGAAATGAACATTTTCTTTTTGACTCAACGACTTACACCACCAACTAACTCATGATAATTTCTGGATTATATTTTTCAGCGTTCTCGCGGTCATCAGAGGAACCGAATTGGAAAATATTACTTCAAACCTAGGACTCCTACCAGTACAACTAGGCCCCGCCAGGAAAATCGACTACTACCACACAATAACTCCCTACTACCACACAATAACTACCAACTAGAAGGACTGACAAACCAGATAAATCAAATTCAAGGTCATTTCGAAAACATCAAACAAATCATTCAAACCGATAATGGAGTTAAGACAGTGGTTCGTCCTAAATTACAAATAGTGGACCACATGTTTGCTCTAACTAAAAGTAAAATCAGAGAGTCCATTTTACCACGACGCCAACATCTAGGACTCATAAGCGGCCTTGGCTCGGCAATAAAATTTATAACCGTAAATTTAGATGCCGAAGATGAAAAGAAATTTGATGAAATCCTTCAACATCTTCAATCAAATCAAGAAACCCTATCGAAACAAATAGACCAACATTATTCCATCTATAAAGACCTTGTCAATAAACTTAATACAACAATAAATTCGATAAATTCCACACTGGTAAAAGAAAATTAGAGTTTCTATTTAATAGAAACTCTAAAACAAGCTAAACTCAATCCAAACTCATGTAGAGAGCGCTCTTGAACACAATCAAGCTTTACTGCAATTCATACTTGACATCACCCAAGACATTGGAAATTCAATAACCTTTTGCAAATTAAATAAAATCCACCCGAGTATAATTCAACCCCAAACCTTGTTTGAAGCCCTCCAAAAACTTGAACCTTTCTACGATAACCGCTTACCAGAATATAGTGGCGGGAATATATCCCTGTGGGAAATTCAGAATCACATAAAAGTATGAAAAAAAATTAAATATTATATGGTTAGGGATGGTTAGGGATGGTTAGGGATGGTTATCACGATCTAATTTCGACAAAACATTTCTTAATACCAAGTGTGAGCCTGGGTTGAATCACTTCATATGTTCCAACAGTCTACAATTAACCGGAGAACACAACTGTGAAAATAAAATCCTTCTTGAAGAACTAAACAGTCCCTGCGACCTCATAAGTTGAACCCTGCGGGAAAATCACGTCGAATTCCTAAATGAAGCCCAACGTTATCTCCTCCTTTTTCCATTCGAAGATCAAATAACAATAATTTCCAAAGATAACATAGAATACCGTCAACTACAGGGTATTTTCTTTCTATCCCCTGGAAACGACACAATTTTATATAAAAATAAAACTCTGATCGTTCCCTCCTCAAAAACGATTCATGAAAAGGGACTCAATAAGAGAACCTTTAGTTAACATAAAATTGAAAAGTCTAAAATCACTAACTGCCCCATCCTATCCCATTCATTCAACAATACATACTGTAATGAGATTAATAACTCCTAGCTTTTGGAAAATCTTATTATAAGTACCTCGTACTTGTGCTGTTATTGGTGTACACGTTAACAAGATATTACCGACACACTCGTTCCTTGGCTATGAATCCGTAGTAACTATAATGGAAAATTTTAATCAAACGTTGTGAACGTAATTTTCTACACGTATTGTAACTTAATTCTCTAATTTGTTGTAACCGAGAAAACCTATTATCATCTATTATTTAATTACCTATTATTATCTGTATTATAACAGTACGACGTTATGAAAATTATTGTGCAACCGCCCAGTGTTCAAATAAATTATAAATAAAATAAATAATACATGTCCAGAAGAAAAATACTAGAGAGTATCAGACGTTGTTGATTGTCATGTACCTAATTGACCATTAACTATAAGAGACCGCCTGGACAGGTTATTGCGAATTATTGACCAAATCATAATTAACTGGGGGCCAAGACGTGAGCACGATTTATGAGGTGGTTAAATAATATGTGTACAGAGCTTTATTATTATACGCATAGAGCAAACATAAATCAGATGTCAAAACAGAGGGCTTAAGAGGTATTCAGCCTCATTCCAGGTTAAACGTTTCCTTAGTTGGAGATCAGTTCAGTATCGGTATCTGTTGCTGTTACATACTCCAAATGTCCGTGGAGAGCACTTTTCTCAGAATGGCAAGAGCCACGGAAAGCCGGATCGCTATCTACAGGGACTCGTTGCAGGCTAGTGACGCCTTGGCCTTATCGGATGGTTGCTCAGAGTCTGTTTCTATACATAACCTTGTGCCCTGGACCATCAGCGCGGTGTCGGGGCAGCCGAAGATCCGACTATAAGATTAACTTCTTTCGCGCAGTGGTTTGAGAGAGGTATCGATTCAATAGCAAGTTTTTTTTTTGTTTTTTTTTTTTAGAAATGTGCTCTTCTCACTCCTACCCTCGCACTCGATCTAATGTACCCAACCACTGACAACCATTGAGTTGTGCTTGACAATCAGCACAGTGCGCTACACCGTCCTTGATAGTGAGCTTAGCCGTATAAACGGAGGTTGCATCTCGTTTTCAACAACAATCGTTGAAGAGCTTAACTAGGTACATATTGGCTCTCCAATGTAGGTAAAAGCCAACTTTATATCCATGTTTCAGCAAGAGAGCTACAGAACTTAGCACCAACGTGAAGGTTGTTAGCTGTAGTATGCTGCCATGCGATAAATAAATTATCCTTACAGCCAATCCTATTAGCCAAACCTGCTCATGATATCACTTGTGTAGCTACAACAATTAGCACCGTGGGGCCCCATGATGACTAATACCCGCTTAATGGCTCAAATGTTTTGTTACTTTCTTTCGGTAAAGAAATGTAGAAGCGGAGGAGGAAAACAATAAACAAGAGAAAATAATTTTTATGGAGGGACCATTGGGGCTCGAAGTGAAGTGTTTACGCAGGTTGCTAGATCTTAGCACCAGAGCGAAATCATTCTAGCTAAGTTTTTTAGAACTCTTAGCAAAGACGATTTGATTGGGGCAGCTAAGGTTTGGCTACAAATCCAATAAATTTACAGTTCCTGATAATCATTCCGCATTAAGGGGAATTAGCGAAATCAGCTAGTTTATTTTTCTCCGTGCATTGTGTAGACAACCTGAACCCTAAAATCCGAAATTTGCGACGGAAAAAGAATTCTGAAATGTGTAAGACGTGATTTCTTGAACATTTCAGATTCAGCTGTAAAGTTATATGTACAAAGTTGTATGGGTCTTAAAAAAAAACTTTTCGCCAGAAGATGTAGGCTGAAGGTAGAGAGAAGGGTGACGGCATCCTCGTTTAGCCATTTGTACAGATTTTGAGCTCCTACTGACGGTAACTCGGCGGCCTACCTAAACCTCGACCTGAGCTACCAGTGCAAAAGACTGCTGTGCCAAATCAGACTAGCTGGTGCTCAGTGGTGTTCCATGAACTCGGGGAGCTGAAAGCTTCCTTCGATGTAACGGCGGAGTGCCCTATATGTGCGGATGCGTGTGATGCGGAGGATTCCCTCATTCATTTTTTGGGTTCCTACCTTGGGACGCGAAACGAGAGGCAAGTCTTTTTCCAATGTGAAACAATGTCCGTAAACCACCGCAGCAATATTGAAAGTATTAAAGTGGACGAGAAAAAGAAGGCTGTTTGTTCATTTTCATTTGTGAATGCTTCACTGAAAGATACAGTGCGTCTTGAACTAGGTGGGGGATGCTTGTGTTATAAAAATATGGACATTATTGATAAGTACCTATTGGTAATAATAAGTTGTTTCTTGTTGTAATAATAATTTCAGAAAAGGGGCATAACAAATGATCTATTATTACAACAAGACAACAACAGCACCACTCCTTACATCAGGAGAAAACCAACGGACTCTGGTTCGAACAATATTTTAGCGCATTACTCCAGTTGTTTCCTGTAGTTATTGGACTTACAAGGATGTTGTGTACAGAACAGTGATCCAGACAGGAAAGCGATCTACGCAGAATATAATAAACCGTTGTGGAAAAATTGTCACGAATTATTTCTTTTCTCTACACTGAACATTATTGGGGTAACATCCGCCTAACGGATTGTTTGGCATGGCGGATCTGCGATAGACATTGATCAGGCGAAACTCTTAGGATGATACTGGAAGATGGAAAGAGGGAAAACGCGCCATTGATGGATGAGTCTTAATTTATGGTCAGCCTTCAAGGCTTCTCATACACAAGGTCATGTCACAAACTGATGTGTACTGAGGAGGCTCAAAGCTGAACCTACATATACGTATGAGGACGAGTGGCTCCTGCAGAAGAGGTTAGAGCCTCTGGCTACGCTATCATGGTTCCCAGAGGCTGATGTGTATCATCTCTCCATCAACCTGTTGAGTGAGATTATGACTATTCGCTCTCTTCATTTCCGGATCGCGGACCCTGATATCGTGTGGTTTGATGGACTTGACTGCTTGTAATGAGCGAGGAAACTGCTGATAATAATACCATGAATTATAAAGTTGTGAAGAAAAGAAGTTGTGCAAGAATTCGTCGAAAATTGAATCAAAATGAAAATGTCAATTGCTTCCAGCGTTCAATAAACCGACCAAAATATTGTCTGTTCGATTCGTCGGTCTTTCTTCTTTGTCTCATTCATAACACCGAAACTATTCGACCAATGTTGATCAGAATGTTCCATGAGTGACATCTATATCCCACAGTTGTTTTCCTATTCTAGAAGCAGCGATCCATCATCCAGCACCAATCACTCATAGGTACGTTGTGTCATTGCCGCTTGTCCTTCCAGTGTTTTTAGAAATGGCGGCTAATGTTGGCTTGAAGGATTGGAATGCCACCCTCACATCTCTCTGGAGCTATGCGTGTTATTAATCTCGGTTCCTGAAGGGGTGTCACCGTCTACCCATCGCAGGACTGGGGTGGGGCATAGAAGGATGGAATGAGTGAGCTGGAGGGAATGAAACCCAAAAATTCCCAGCTCCTATTCTCACACTCGTTGCAGCCTGTAACAATGTATGGCTTTGGGTGACATCCCTGTATAATATCCCAACCATAGGAAAAGATTCGGCCCCACCTTTGCAATATTAAGCTTCCTTGCCAAGGTTGGTGAGGAAGTAAATGTCCAATGGAACGTACCTCTTGGTCGTAATAAATAGTAGTATAGAATCTTCCAATTTCGCAACAGTCACTCATCATTCTGACGTATTTCCCAAAATATTCATAGCCTCAGTTTGTCGAAATTGGATAGGATGAACTTGCCTGAGTAGTTTTCACAGCGTGTTCCACTTGCAAGGAAATGCATAATGTTCAGGTTATCTTTGCCTGTATGAATAGTGTAGAGTTAGTTGTGCGGACAAACGCCTTAGCCGCGGGAGCAGAGGTAGTTAGCATCTCAAAGGTGGCGAAGGGCATCTGCAATTCTAATAGTTTACTCACCCACACTAGAGCCGCTAATGGGCAGTGCATCCTCTCTATCAGAAAGAATGATGCAGTTGTGATCTCGTTAAGTGGCAGCGCAGATCGGAATACCTAAGAATTCATTCCTCACCCCTCTATTCCTGTCACCAAGAAAAAATAATATAAAATATAATTTATACATACAGGTACATAAAGCGTTATTCTGTCTGTCGGCACATTCAGGATCACGAATGTTAATAGAAAAGTTAAATGTAAAACTCCTGCAAAATGTTTGTTTTTGTTTTTCAGCTATCTGAAATTCGTGTCGTATACAATATCCTTGTCCCAATCTTATCCATGACCCAGTTAAATGATGTCCAGATGGTCCTCACCGACTGAGAGCTCCCAATCTTGTTACCAATCCGGAAGGAATCCATTTTTATATAGTTGTTCTGTATACAAAGTGGCCTGAAGTTCTCCGTTTGATTCGCGCTCCGTTTGATATCGATCTTCATGGGTGTTCGAGTTCGGAATCGATTTTTGAACTACGTAGTACGAAACGTAGGAGTTACCAATTAGCGCAACAAGTGTCAATAACGGCACGGTGTCAACAAGAAGTCATCTTTGACGTGTTTCTTCAGGGATTTTGCAATTCTGAATCGATTTTCCCACCTAAATACGTTCAGTTGGTACCTGTCTTCATAGTTCAGGACTCATTGTTTTGTGTAAATCATTGTTCAATCTACATCACTGATATATCATGAAACATATATCATATATGAAACAATATACATATATACAATAGTCTAAGTGAATGGAGTAACTTATTAACTTTGTACCGCAGAAATGACTGTTTTTTCCACGTATGTTGAACGATACTATACTTCACCAGAAGTGGTACAAATTTCGAAAATCATTTATTTGCGAGGGAAGAGAGATGACACGACTGAGGTTGTGGTTAGGAGTTGGCGAGCTAATGGGTTTTTTCTTCTCGGGAAGGCTGACCGCGCTGTGGGGCATCCCTTTCAGTCAATCTAGCCCCCAACCTTTGGCTCTACGTTTTATGGACATTGCCATGCAATCGATCTTCCAGAGTTCCAGGTTCTCGATAAAACAACCTTAACTCCTCTTTCACGGTGTTTTTCAGGCATGAGGGGTGCAATAAGAACTACGTACCTGCAACACATTTCACCCCTCTTCCACCGCAATGCGTTGATCCTGCCCGCATTTTCAAGGTGAAATAGGATCTCCGGTGCAGACCTCGAGATTGAAAAACTCTGCAAATTCTTGACACAACGGTTTATTATCTTCTTTGAGCAGATCACCCTAATCTAATTAACGAACTGTTAGGTGAAACTCTAGATCATCATCCAAATAAAATTTACAATACTAAAATACTAAAATTTAAAATTTAACATACTGTACTGTGCCAAATCATACATACAATAATATACCATACCATACTCATACCATGTCATACAAACCGAGGGAATATTGCGTTGTCATCCAATTCTCCTATATTTAAAATTTCAAGTCTCTGGCTCATCATCAAAATTTAATTTTTTAAACAAATTGGTATTTTTTAAACAATTTTACAGGCAATAAAGCGAGTGAATACTACACTGTCACCCATCTGCGATCCATGTATACTCGTAATTTCATGTCTGTAGATCAACATCGAAATTTAATTTGTTTAAACAAAATTTGTTTAATAGACATTATTTAAACAATTTATGTTATTAAAACAGATGAGAAACCGAGTGAATATTGCAATGTGGTCAATCCGCGACTCACGGTTAAAATTTCCAGTCTGTATTTTACCGGGAACATGAAGAAGAGGTAGTTTTATGCTGGGCGGCTGAGGTGTTGACCGACGTTTTAGACGCGAAGTTTAGCGTTTCTCCTAAACCTTTGCGCGCTCACAGTGAACAAACGGCTGGTCGTACAAAAATCCAATAGGTCTTGAAAATTTTTTCAGGTCATTCAAATGTGAACTAAAATTTACACCGTTCAGTTATACTCTTCAAGATATGGCATTGTCGAAATTTTAAAGTTCGTTTTGAAGCCCTTCCCATTGAGCTAGGGTTATGAAAAGTTTCAAGAATCATTGTGGGGCTGGTCCGAACCCTCAACCTTCAAATTTCGCTATTTTAGCTCAACGCTAACTGGGCAAAACGGCGTGGACGGCGTACGGCGTGCTGCGTAAGGACGGATTTTTTTATTCGATTTTCTGAATCTACGTATCTTGAAACGTAAACCAACACATTTTGAGTGGTGGGGTTAAACATTTTTTTTCTTTGGGCGATTCCAATGGTTCATTATCGAAGATAATAAACCAAAAATGACCAAATTCATAACCAAAGCCGCCAAAGTACCATTTAAAAATATGGGAAGGAGGTATTCTCTCCTCATCGGGCCTCTCAAATCAAAAATTTGGGTAAAATTGCTAAAAACGGACATTCACTAATTGGTTTTCATCTTCCATTGCATTTATCCAACAATTATGTTTGACTTGACGACTCGTGAATTTTGCTGAAAGCTGATTTGGGAATTTCGGGCTGGAAGGCTTTTTCACTTCTAAAAAATAGGAAGAGAAAGTATATCACGAGGTGATCCCTAGTCTAAAATTTAGACTTGGGATCACTATTTAATAGAACTTGAATTATCTCAATTGAACCATGATAACGATTTCATCTTACGTAAAAATAGTGTTTTATTGAAACGTATTGCACCGTATTAATGTGAGTACCTAAATGGAGAATCAAACTGAACGAGACTAAGTCGGTGCACATCGATTTCACCAAATGTAAGATCAACTACATTTCGGCTTTTCTCAACAATGTGGTGTTATGATTTCTTATATGTTAACAACACAACGCTTTATAATTTTAGATTTTCATAATGTTCATTACTACTCAGGTTTTTGTACAATAAAGCTCAATTTCTTATGCTGAGTTTAATACCATTTATTGTACAAAAACCTCATGACCATTTCCATTTGCTTTTCCTTGTCGAGACACCTCGCTGCACCCGTAATTAAAAATTTGAGTCTGTTATTTACATTGTTTGGCACACCAAGTTACATCCATTCTGATCAGGGCAGTGCTTTTATGTCGGCAGGACTAAAATCATTTCTCTCACTTAATGGAATTGCCACAAGTAGATCTTCCACCTTCAACCCTCGTGGGAATGGACAAGTGGAACGATTCAATGGGATAATCTGGAGGACAATCCAGCTTGCTCTCAGATCTATGGGTCTTGACATCCGACATTGGGAATCTGTGGTGCCCTCAGCTCTGAACTCAGTTCGGTCGCTCCTATGTACGTCGAATAACTATACACCACATGAACTGATGTTCCGTCACTCAAGAAGAAGCTCTAATGGGACCTCTCTCCCAGCGTGGTTGATGAATCCGGGACCAGTCCTGATGCGTCGGCATCATAGAACAAGCAAACATGGCCCGTTAGTGGACGAAGTGGAACTGATTGAATTATCTGGCTCCAAAAGGACTCAACTTTACCTCTATTGGAGGAACCAGCGGCAGTACCTACAACTGATTCCTAGCAAACTAATGAGATGCTCCCCGAACCACATCAGCCAGAACCTGCTAGTGAACTTCCACAGGAACAGGATCAAAATGAGCTAGGACTGCGATCACCACGTCTTCAGAGGAACCGCTGACCTCCAAAATACCTGGACGATTATGTTAGGGACTAAAAGGGGGGGGGGATATTATGATCATCCAGTTATAATTTGTTGTATCTTAACAACAAAACGCTTTATAATTTTGGATTTTCATATTGTTCATTACTACTCAGGCTTTTGTACAATACAGCTCAATTTCTTATGCTGAGTTTAATACATGTGGTGATTCCCTACTCGAATCACGCCAAATACCTAGGCATGGCGCTAGATGCCAAGCTCCGGTAAAAAAGAAAAAGACAGAACGTGACTTAAAATTCAGGAAAATGTACTGGCTCATTGGCCGGCGATCAACGATGTCGCTTCAAAATAAACTACTCCTGTACACTCAAGTACTCAGGCCTTCGTGGGTCTACGGGGCCCAACTGTGGGGCTGTACGGCTCCTTCAACCAGGCAGATGATTCAACGCTTTCAGAATGCATAACCACTGCGCCCTGGTAAATCCGCAACGACGCACTACATCGCGGCCTTGAGATGGAAATCGTCGACCAAGTAATAAAGCAGTGCGCTAACGCTCATCTTGAGAGACTTAAAAACATGTTAATGAAGAAATTGTCTAAGTTAATGAAGAAGCGCACTAAACAACATGAGCTTGTGTACGGAGTGAGTGTGTGCAATAAATTAAAAAGACAAAGGACTAAGTTATTTATCGTTAGCCCTAAATGCCATGTATTGTAATATAATTAGGTCAGACAAATATTGTTAATGAGATTTATATCTTGGAGCAATAATAAAATAAAAATTTTTTAAAAAGAGAAAAAAATGTTAGTGCGCTGTTGAATTCAAGTGTGAGCTCCTTTGATATATAAGCAGATTTTCGTAACCGACATATAAATAAATTAACTGGAAGAATCATTTTTTAAAAAGACGACCTCATGAAATATAAAAAAGGATTTTCATCTGAAACAAACGCATTATGCATGTTTTGCTGTGTACTTGTGCGCAGAAGTGTAATCAACCTGGCCAAAAACTACATAACCCTATTTTGGTTTATTTCTTCCACGAAGCATCGATACCTAACTTCATGAAGAAACCCCAATCACTCAGTGGCTTTTGATTTTCACCTCGTCTATAACGGTGATATAATGTACGAGTAGCAACCGCGTCGTACCTATCATGTGGACGCCCATCACTTTTACCGCTTAGTGGCGTTTATTCGTGTTTTTATCGAACCCATTGAGCCTATTCGATGTCAACGACTACGGGGGACGTCAGGAGACACATGATGCAGATATATTGCCTGGGTCTTCCTAAGAACCAATATTACGTTCCCACCTGACATGGGGGCCATTTTAATAGTTGAAGGTGAAGTGGAGGGTGGCCCTGAAAGAAGAGGTGCTGGGAGGAGCGAAGGGAGTAATGAATGAAGCGTGAGAGTGAACGGAGGCGAACCTAGGAGTACATCAATCACTCGCTAGGTCTACACCCCAACTTTTAATTGGATTAGGATGTAATTTAAGCTCCCAAATTGACCACCAATCACCTCAGGTCCCGGGAAGAAATCGGAAGTTTATTTTTGTGTCCTCGCCTTGAGATGCGACGAGACCGAGATCTAACCGAAACCTGCAAGGACCGAGAAGGGAAGTGAAAACACAACAGTCCCTGAAGTCTCCAAATATCTTATAGCTATCATCATAAAAACCTTATTGTAAAAATACTTTTAAGAGAGTCGCAAATTTGTTCACAACTATATCACTATAGCTAATATCACTCTAAGTGGAATTAGTTCAAAAGGTTCAATTGAATTCAAGCATCAGCATAGATGTTGCTGAAACTAAGGCACACGGCCCTCTTTTGTTGCTTGATTTTCGAAGTACCGCTGAGTTCAGCTTTCAAGTTGAACTACACTTGAAATAACCTCTAATTGCATACCAGATGAGTATTTTTTAGTAGTAAGGAGGTCCTTCCTACGGAAAACCTCTTCTACCCCACCTATTTCATGATACGTGCGAAAAACAGAGAGGAAACAGTGCCAATCTTTGGTGCCAAGTACAAAAAGTGTCTACAATATATTCAATAAATGTAGTTAAAAAGAAGTTCTTAGCCGACTACAAAAGTGAAAATATTACAAATGAAATATGACGAAGAGGAAAAGTGAAAAAAGGAGAAAAAAAGTGATTTGAAGAAGGAATGAAAAATAATGGAGATAATTAAACAGCAGTAGGCCACCGACAGCAGGGGTCTTTCAGCTACTTAGTACCACCCAGCCCATACTAATAGTCAACATACAAATTTAATTTGTATAAACAAATACCTAAGTATTGTTTAAAAACGTTTACAGTCAGGAAACCGATTGAATATTGCATTGTCATCCATCTGCGACCCATGTTTGAAATTTAAAGTCTGTAGCTCAAAATTCAAATTTAATTTGTTTAAACAAATAGGTATTATTTAAACAATTTTACTGGCAATAAATCGAATGAATACTGCACTGTCATCCATCTGCGACCCATGTATAATTTCATGTCTGTAGCTCAACATCGAAATTTAATCTGTTTGAACAAATAGGCATTGTGTGAACAATTTTAATGACAAGAAACCAAGTGCATATTGCATTGTCATCCATTATCAACCCATGCTTAAAATTTCAAGAATCCAGCTCATCATCAAAATTTAATTTGTTTGAACAAATAGGTATTGTTTAAACAATTTTAATGACAAAAATCGAGTGAATATTGCATTTTCATCCAGTTCTGACTTATATATAATCTATTGAATAATCTATGCAATCTATTGAATAAGAGAATATATAAGATTGAATAAGAGAATGAATAAGAATGAGAATAAAATATATTTCAAATCCCTAGCTCATCGGGAACTTGAAAAACAAGTAGTGCAAATTATTATTATTTAGGTATTGTTAGTTATCAATAATGTTTATGAATCATTTTTAATAGTGACTGATAATAATTATTTTTTACTATGAATTTACTCGATATCTGAAAACCATGTTCTATTAGAATCTAGACCTGACAGGCTGACGATGATTCACACTCATGTTGACGAATTTTAATTTGGTCGAACCCTCATTGTAAACGAACAGCTAATCATGCAAAGTTGTGGATGGTCTTACAAAATTAAAAAAAAAAACTCTGCAAATTCTTGACACAACGGTTCATTATCTTCTTTGTACAGATCACCCTTCTGTCTAGATCACTAGGTCTAAACGTCTAGATCCTAAATGTTAGATTAATTATTATTATCAATTATCACTAATTATTAACAATTTTATCAAGTACCTACTGAAAATTATTATAATTTATTGTTAGGTATTAATAATTCGTATTTATTAATAATAATAATAATTATTAATTATGATTAATTAATACGATATAATTCTGGGGTTTTTAATACTACGTCGGTAATAATTTTTCTATAAAAGAAGTACCTACCAACAAACATTCGAAATTACCTTCATTTCCGTAGCACGAAACGCACCTCAGAACAACAAACTCGACATCACTTAAGCCATATGATGTTCCAAAGAGCTTGTTAGTATGAAAATGGACCTGTATTTCAACAGTTTGATCCACGGTCGTGTTGTGAGGCACAATCTTTGAGCCGTCATTGTGAACGAACGGCTGGTCGTACAAAGCTGCGGATGGTCTTAAAAAATTCTACGGAACAAACTTTATCTAAATATGTAATAAAAAACATACCGTTCTATATGAATTTTTCGAGTTTTGGAATTTTCAAAATTTCAAAATTCGTTTTGAACCCCTTCCCCTTGACCTAGGGTTATGAAAAGTTTCGTGGATCATTGTGGGGCTGGTCCAAACCCAGAAACCAAATTTCGTAATTTTAACTCAACGCTAACTGGGCAAAGTGCCTCGGACGGCGGACGGCGGACGGCGTACGGCGGACGGCGTACGGCGTACGGCGGACGGACGGATTTTTTTTTATTCGATTTTCTGAATCTACGTATCTTGAAACGTAAACCAACAAATTTTGAGGGGGGGTTAAAATTTTTTTTTCTTTGGGCGATTCCAATGGTTCATTATCGAAGATAATAAACCAAAAACTCTAGGTAAGTATCTGAATATAAACTAAAAACGTTGTATTTTTCGAGATATGAAATTTTAAAAATTTTGAAATTTGTTTTGAACCCCTTCCCTTAACCGAATGTTATGAAAAGTTTCAAGGATCATTGTGGGGATGGTCTGAACCCGTGAAGAAAATTTCGTAATTTTTGCTCAACGCTAACTGGGCAAAGTCCCGCGGACGGTGGGCAGCAAACGGACGGATTTTTGGTTTATTATCAAAGATAATAAACCATTGGAATTGACCAAAGAAAACACTTTTTTAGCCCCCCTCAACATTTGTTGGTTTACATTTCAAGATACGTAGATTCAGAAAATCGAATGAAACAAAATCCGTCCGTCCCCCGTACGCCGTCCGCGCCGTTTGGCCCAGTTAGCGTTGATCCAGCCCCACAATGATCCTTGAAACTTTTGATATCCCTAGCTTAATGGGAAATGGTTCAAAACGAACTTTAAATTTCAACAATGTCATATCTCGAAACAATTAACATTAAGGTGCGTTTCCACCGGCCGAACGAACGAACATATCCGAGCGAACAAATGTTTGTGCGTTCACTGCGTTGGGCAACGCAGGTTAACAACCGTTTCCACCGGCCGAGCGAACGAACATATCCGAACGAACAAATGTTTGTTTGTTCACTCAGTTCGGCAACGCACGTTGGTAACCGTTTCCACCGGCCGTGCAAACGTTTCCACTGGCCGTGCCCGAACGAAGAAATGATGACGCCGAACAAACATTCGTTCGCTTCGGTGGAAACAGCTCATTTTGTTCGTGTCGTTCTTCCACATTTCTCATTTCAATTTCCACGTTTTCCACATTAATCATTTCAATCCTAGGAAATTTCAATTCATTTCAATTCTAGATGGACGAAGATTTAGTTTGTATTTCGGCCGCTTTTGTTGTAATCTCTTTGTTGACTAAAAAGAAGAGGAAAAAACCATGCCTGTGGGTTTCAAAATTTATCCAGAAGAGGGTGAAAATCAATATTGACACTCTCCTTCAAGAATTGAACCACGAGCCGGTGTAGGCGGACGGAAGTACCCACCTACCCTGGGTAGTTCTATCCTAGGACAAATGTACCCACCTACATTGGGGTAGGGTACTTCTGTCCTAGGACACAAGTACCCACCTACACTGGGTAGTTCTGTCCTAGGCCAAATGTACCCACCTACATTGGGGTAGGGTACTTCTGTCCTAGGACAAATGTACCCACCTACACTGGGTAGTTCTGTCCTAGGCCAAATGTACCCACCTACATTGGGGTAGGGTACTTCTGTCCTAGGACAAATGTACCCACCTACACTGGGTAGTTCTGTCCTAGGCCAAATGTACCCACCTACATTGGGGTAGGGTACTTCTGTCCTAGGACAAAAGTACCCGCCTACACTGGGTAGTTCTGTCCTAGGCCAAATGTACCCACCTACATTGGGGTAGGGTACTTCTGTCCTAGGACAAATGTACCCACCTACACTGGGTAGTTCTGTCCTAGGCCAAATGTACCCACCTACATTGGGGTAGGGTACTTCTGTCCTAGGACAAATGTACCCACCTACACTGGGTAGTTCTGTCCTAGGCCAAATGTACCCACCTACATTGGGGTAGGGTACTTCTGTCCTAGGACAAATGTACCCACCTACACTGGGTAGTTCTGTCCTAGGCCAAATGTACCCACCTACATTGGGGTAGGGTACTTCTGTCCTAGGACAAATGTACCCACCTACATTGGGTAGTTCTGTCCTAGGCCAAATGTACCCACCTACATTGGGGTAGGGTACTTCTGTCCTAGGACAAAAGTACCCGCCTACACTGGGTAGTTCTGTCCTAGGCCAAATGTACCCACCTACATTGGGGTAGGGTACTTCTGACCTAGGACAAAAGTACCCGCCTACACTGGGTAGTTCTGTCCTAGGCCAAATGTACCCACCTACATTGGGGTAGGGTACTTCTGTCCTAGGACAGAAGTACCCACCTACACTGGGTAGTTTCTTCCCTTTATCTGCCCTAAAAATTACTTTTCATGCATTCGTGTACTCTGAGCTACTTTTAGATCATTTGAGATGGCAATAAAGTCAGTATGCGACTTATATTTAGATCTAAATATCGAAGCCCTAGCAAACCTTTGTTTTTACCCGTGCTCAAAATTTATGTTCTGAGAACATGTCAATTTCTCAAAAAATAATTTTTTAAATTTTACAATTCTGAAATAAAAATTATAAAAAATTTACAATTCTAATTATAAAAATTTTACAATTCTGAAAAATAATTACAATAATTGTAAAATTTTTCAGAATTTTTCTGAAATAAAAATTATTGAAATGAGCGATTCCCTTGGAAAATAGGTAATTATTACTTTCGACCCTCTGGAAAAAACCATGCCGATGGGTTTCGAAAATGAAAATGATGAAAATGAATGTTGACAGTCTCCTTCAAGAGTTGAAAGAGTTTCGAAATTTTTTCCGGATGGAATCACGGAACATTTTTCACGGTTTTATTAGCTCCAGAATTAAATTCATTGGTCCACTCCATAGCAAAATATAACGAATGAAAAAGTAATGAAAAAGTCGAGAAACCCGAACTAGAAAACCGAAATCAACAACCGAGCGAACGATAAAAAGATCGGCCTGGGCCGATCGCTGAAAATGGTTGACGAACGAACGTTTGTTTGCATGTTTGAAGGATCACCTGTTTCCACTGGCCGAACACGCCGAACGAAGATTCGCTCGGTCACCTAGTGAACAAACGAACATTCGCTCGTCAGGTGTTTCCACCAACCGAACGCCGAACGAAGATTCGCTCGGCCACCTAGTGATGACGAGTGAACAAACGAACATTCGCTCGTCTGCTGTTTCCACCAACCGAACGAACACACATTTCTTCGTTCGCCGGTGTTCGTTCGGCCGGTGGAAACGCACCTTAACGGTGTAATGTTTACCTAGTTCACTTTTGAATGACGTGAAAAATTACGAATTTTCTAAGACCAATTGGATTTTTGTACGACCAGCCGTTCGTTCACAGTGAGCGCGCATAGGTTTAGGAGAAACACTAAACTTCGGGTCTAAAACGGCCGTTAGGTTGGTCAACACCCCAGCCGCCCAACATAAAACTACCTTTCATTCATCTTCCCGGTAAACTACAGACTGGAAATTTAAACCGTAGTCGGGGACTGACCACATTGCAATATTCACTCGGTTTCCTGTCTGTAAAAT
Organism: Stenodema calcarata; assembly: GCA_963920205.1. NCBI lineage: Eukaryota > Metazoa > Arthropoda > Insecta > Hemiptera > Miridae > Stenodema > Stenodema calcarata. The sequence continues at coordinate 31,518,405 of OY986048.1, read as the reverse complement.
TGTTTAGAGAATACCTTTTTGTAATAATACAAATTAAATTTTGATGATGAGGTAGAGGCTTGAAATTTTAAATATAGGTCAGAACTGGATCACAATGCAAAATTCACTCGGTTTGTATGGCATGGCATGAGTACGGTATGGTATATTATTGTATGTTATGATTTGCTATAGTAGAGTGTGGTATGATATGAATGAAATTTGTATGATATTTTGCATTCAATTTGGATGATGAGCTGGAGTTTTATCCAACCGTTCGTTAATTAGATTAGGGTGATCTGCTCAAAGAAGATAATTATCCGATGTGTTAAGAATTTGCAGAGTTTTTATAATTCGATTTTTGGAATCTACGTATGTATCTTGAAACGTAAACCCTCAAATTTTGAAAGGGGGGGGGGGGGTAATTTTTTACCGTGGCACTTTGCCCAGTTAGTGTTGAGCGAAATTACGAAATTGGGAACCCGTTCATTACTGTTGTTTATTGGCGTAATAAATTGTGTACTCCGTATCTCGAATCACAACTACGGACCGATACCTCTCAAAACTTCAGAAGTTGAAGCCTCACTGGAGATACGATCTTGATGACCGTTTCAACTTCTGCAGAATGGTGGTGTGTACGACTTTTCAGAGTTAGGTGAGGTACCTACATTCTCTGTATCGCCTTCATAGGTAGGTAGACTTCTCCACTGACTTCAGCGTGGGAAATTGCATTCCCGAATCCGTCCCTGAACAGAATTGAGGGAGTTGTTGAAAAGAAGGGGACACGGGAGTTGGCAACGTGTTAGTGAATCTCATTTCCTCCGAATGGAGTAGGAAAGAAAAAAACCCTTAAGACGCCTAGTGTGATCTCAACATTACAATAAACACGTCCCTGTTCAACAAGAAATTGACTTGTTAGACAAGTGGACTCCATGTAAATCCGCAGATGGGATGAAAGAAGAAAGAAAATATCTGAACCACCGTAAGTAAAAAACAGTGGCTAATTGTAAAGTAAAGAGGGCGGCTATAATTGTAGTCACTGGAATATATCCATTTATCCTTGGCGTGGTCAAGTACGATAATTATAATTATCATATTATTATAATACAATAGCCAACAATATTTCTATTATCTTTTTCGATTCCAAAGGATCATTATTGGCAATAATAATTATTGATTCATAGTTTAAACCGTTTACTTTGCGATTTTTGTATTTGCAGGTCTAAAAATTGGAAAAATATTATCACTAAAACCAGTTTATGGTATCTAGCTGACTAGGAGTTGCGGGAATCTTCTCCATTTCTTCTACATGGACGTAACTCCCGAATTCATTTGTGCTACTATCTATGGTATAGCTGCTGCAATCCATGCTATGGTTGTGCACTGAGTGGTTTCAGGTGGTGGACTAAAGTCGACCGTCATTCAAACTCAAAACTTTTCATAGCAATGGGGGATGCTAACTGTCATTCCAGTCTTATTTCCACTTTTTTCACATTCTACTTTCTAATCTTTTGTATGCATTAAAAGTATTATTTCACATTGATACTAGGTATTGATTTACGGTAGGACCTACGTATTACGACTCACCACAATTGAAAAAAATAATAATATTATTTTGCCACCTTTCATTAGCCACCTTTGTCCTTTCCCCATCGAGTAGGATCGCATGCCCCGTGGCAGTCCGCCTTCCGCCATTGTTCATCGTCGTTCCATGTTGTTGACACCGTCTGGTTGGGCTGGGTTTATTTTCGTGTATATTTTTGTACTCATTCCTTGTGTTTTTTCTCGATTCGTGGACATCGCGATTACATAATATGTACCTAATGCTTAGGTACTGATTTTAGGCTGAGGAACCCCCCCCCCCCAATATGCAAGTTCCCACCATAATGTGTAGAATAAGCCACGCATTACGCATGGTAGAAACTTGAATGAACAGATGATTGTACATACTAATTTTTACGTGATGAATTATGCTGATAATATTCGTTTATTCTTCAAATTGTCATATTATATCGAGGGTGGAGTGGCAACAAGGCCTACCTCAAATGGTGCTGTACAGTATGGCCTAAGTGTTTTTATAAAAATTTACAGGATACACAAAAAACTGTTTATTTCTACCATTTGGGAACATATACGTGAATGTTTGCAACTATAGACACTTCTGGGAGCCAATATACTCGTACTATACAGAAAACTTATAGGATGATGAATATTTTTAATTAAATTTAATCTGAATCCCGCTGAATAAAAAAAGTCAATATCCCCAAAAATGTCAGTTAGGCCATGATATTCTGTACTATTCAAGGCAGGCCATGTTGACCAGCCCTATCTGAGGTAGGCCTTGTTGCCACTTCACCCTCGACAATTAAATTTTTGTTTAAAGTATTTAAAAATAAAAGGTTTGGGGAGACACTTTGTTATGTCAATCACCCAATCACATATTAACATTTCCGGCACGAAATGGGGAGGGGGGATTTTCTGAGCACCTTACATACTGCATTCGAATAGGAAAGATGGAGCATTAATAACTTTGGAGACCACATCCACTGGAATCATCCCAATCCTATGCATCTCACATTAAAAAGAATTGTCATGCTCTTTGGATCTCACATTTAATGCACATCAGCTATTTAATTCGGGTGTCACATCGCCAGCATCGTCTGTTCCTTTGGTTTGTCTTTGGATGTGACATCCGAACCTAAAGAAGTCACACCTGAAGTGTTTTCTGAGTGAGTTCATTTCAACCCTCCTTTATCCTCCCGACAGTCGCGCGTATGTGACACACAATTTTCTTCATTTGCCCAGCTCAACCACGTGACCAAGCAAGGGCCGGTGCCTGCCTTCCGTAATCTCCTTCCTCCTTGCGGAGAATGCCTCAGTCCACTTCGAGCCCCCGTAGGCGCAATTGTTTTCTACATAATCAGTAATTTTTATTTCTCACATAAGTACATGCGACTGTCTATGCAAGTCATCCGTCCTCCTCAAAATACCCGACTGGAAGATGAATTACGATCTAAAAAACGAACTTGATGTCGATGCCATTCAATCAAAGCGCTATTCTTGCGGAATCAGATGTTCAATCACTCAAAGTGGGGGTTTTGGGGAGTTCGGGAGAGGGGGGGGATTACCGAAATTCCCAAAATGAAACAGTTTTTTTTTTTTTTTAACGCTTAACACGATGGTGGAATCAGAATTGCGATATCGTATTCCGTTCTCAAACTGGAGCACATGATGAAGAAACGTGGTTGATACTTGATATGTTCTTCATGTTCAGAGCCAGGATAAAAAAGAATACTTTTCCAATGTACCTACAAATCGGTTTATTTTTTATATACGGTGTATACCTAGGTAAAATATGATACTATTGGTAAGAGAACTATTACTGCAGAGAGCTGGTAGTGGACTGTGAGATATCAGGTAGGAGCACAAGGGAATCTGGAATAGCGGAAGGGAAAGACTGTGAAAGTTGTGGGAAACCCCACTGCATAGTACCTTTGTCAGGGCACACACACAAATCTTATCTAAATAAGGTCTAAGTAGTTGTTAAGGGATTATGTATGAAAGGCGGTTGGGAAAGGTCAACGGACCGGCATGAATGTCGGTTCAGAATGAACACTTCATGTTTAGTCTGCTCTTAACTGATAACGGAATGAGATATAGCAATTCTGACTCCACCATCGTGGTCAGCGTTGAAAAATCCATAAGCTGAGAGGGATTTGCGGAGATTTGATGGATCTAAGTTGTGTATGTGACACATAAGCGCGACTATCAATGTTGAGATGGAGGCGCGAATATCGGAAGGTTAAACCTCCCATTCAATCCGGTTTAATTGACAAGAAGAAATGAAATAATTAAATAATGATCAATTCTTTCATTGGTATTTGTATGATTGAATGAGCCGAAGCAGCCGGACAACAGTTTAAAATAATGATCTTGAGTAATCTGTTGTTATTTGAACTGTTTCGCCAAGAAATGTTGATGATAGATGTGACGAAGGCAAGGACTAAATTATCAGGTTCCCAAGTGTGGCAGCCAAGAGCGCCGGCGCTATTTTCTTTCTCCCTTCGTTTTGGCAAATATCTGTTTTGGCGCCAGACACTCTGGCGTCGTATTCTCACTCGTAGAATCAATGCTCTGGCTCCGACATCTCCCCGATTCATCCTCCTTCTTCCTTGCGTTTCCTGTCTCCTCGTGCGTCCACCTATCCCCCTACTTCATATTATACCAACAGAGATGTATTACATGGCCGTGGGTAAAACATGGTCTTATGACATTCAACGCAGATGCACTACCCCAGTTCCCAAACCTAAGTTACAGTTTGGGTGTCCAGAAAATTTTATGTAAGATGGATGGAATATAGCATACCAAGGAAAAATATAGTACATTTATTGTGATTTGAGTAAAAAATCGCAGATGGTTAATACGAATACAAAATAAACGGTAACCAATTCAATCCGTTAAGAAATCGCCTTCAACTTGTTATTGATAACAACATTCCTCAAAATTACTTCTGCCGCGGTGTACATCTGAGCCATGGACATCAGATGTGAAAAGCTCCTTTTAGCCCTTTGTACTCTCCAGTTCATCGTAGGACTCAATGGTAACGCTTGGTCATCAATCGGAAACGTTCAAACGCATATTTGGGGATAGGTTGGGAGTATCCTTCTTTCTCCCCAATTATCACATACCAATCATGCTTTTCGTTGGCGATTCTTCATTAAGTGTATCAATTTTAGTAAGATCATTTACTGGGTTAATAAGGAGATAACTCTGAAGTTATCAGCAACCCATTTGTTTTCATTCGGGAAAATGTACTGTCCATATTATATTTCTGTTGTTCAGGAACAACTACACAGCTTTGGGACAAATATTTAGACTAGGTAATAAGTATTTAATAGTTCTATTGGTTGGTCCAGAAAGGCTTTTGAGCTTTCAGAAGGTCATAGAATCTAAAGAAACAAAATACAGAAAACATGATCTCGTCTATTTCAATTAGTTTCCAAAAGTAAATCTGGCTCATGTCAACCTCTACACTGACGGACGCCTTTTCGGATGTATTGAAAAACTCCACGAGTCATACTCGTATAGCTTTGACCTACCTTATTTTTTCTCAAGACCGCGCAGCAGAGCTCTTGCCCTCAAACTAACTCTTGCCTAACGGGGTTCGTCGGTTCAACATGGATAGGATCACGCTGCCCAAGAGCGAAGTGAATGCGGAAGGCTCGATAAATAGAAATCACAGGAATATACCAGGTTCCTAAGAGTACCTGTCCTATCTTCCTTCCACTAAACCTGTCAGAACAACCTTTTTGGATCATAAAGGTATTTCTAGCCCAATTTATAGTTATGCAGGTAGTTTACCAAATAACAAACCTCAAAATTTGAACGTGTGTTTACTTGTATGCTTCACGAAGCTGGGGAGAAGGCCATGTGAAAACAAATTATGACTTCACATACCCAATTATGTTGCCCATACATGCATCGTAACGAATTAATTGGTCAACATTGAGGCTCCATTTTTTCAAATCATTAAATGATCAAATTTTTATGCCTTATTCCTTTAGTGGGAGGTTGTGTGATAGGATTCGGGTTATTTGTCCCCAAGTGAACTAGAAAAATTAATATGTTTTAATTCGAAATATTATACTTTTAGGGGTGAATAAGTTAGAAACTGTCACCGAGTGTCGTGTACTACGTTGCTAAAGGATATCAAACTGAATGGAATCATACTGCATTAGGAAAATAAATATGCAAGTTGGACTGATGGCAGCGATTCAATGCTCCCAATTGTGCGAATTGGAGCTGTGAAGGGCTGCGAAGCTATAATCAGAAAACCCGGAGAACATGGTTCCGATTGAAGACAAATAAAAAGAAATAAGGAGAAGGGAGCGGGAAAGAAGGAATGGGAGTGCAAAGAAAGAAATAACACCCTTCCCCTTCCTATCCCTTCCACTACCCTGTCACCCCACTCAGAGTGGAGAGTTTGACGGCGAATCAAACAACTTGGTCCTCCAATTCTCTGGCGAACTCGCTACACATTTCCCTTCGAAGCTCGTAAACAGATTCCCTCTTCTGTCCCAGAAGGAAATGTGCTCGCCGATGATTTTCGTTTAAATGGAAATCGTCGAATCAGTCGCGAGAGGGAATGCAGCAGTATCATCTGCTCAGTGGGTCTTATGAGTGGACGGATCGATAACTAGAACTGTAACTTTAGTGGCTCCAAGCCAACTGAGCCGTTGGAGGGGTGATATCCGTAGTGATGAGGACTTGATCAAGCAGATGAAACGATCATCCCGTCCTGGCGGCTGGCTTGGGCTATTATTAAAACGCCCGCAATCTTTGTTACATTTTATTGTCTTAATCATAACGAATTGATGGCAATGGTATGGCGTCACGGTGGCAATAGGTATGTCATCCGTATGCTGGTTCTCCAGCAGTCACTTTGCCAGCCTAGATCTTTAATTAAAAAAAAAAGACTCGAAATATAAATTGGCACAAGCACCAATACTAGGAAAGTTAAAAATTAGATCAGTGTATTACTGGCCAGTTGCCTCAAATAAACTTTTCCAACGTTCAGACTTAGTGGGATTAGTGGAAAATCAGTTTCCCTGTGAGAAACACTTACGTCTCCAAATGAGGTGGCAATAATAATCGTGATAGCGGTATTTTCCTGCTTTCCGCTGCTATAAAGTCAAAATCTTACAGAACCTGGGGTGGATTCAACAAACAGTGGTCGCTAAGGAATCGCAAGAGTCATAGGCTGGTAGTAGCGTTTCCAAAATCCAATGTTGTCACGCCTTCAGAGATACTGTAAAAATAACACCGAAACCCCTTGTACAGTTAAGTAGTTCATTTAACAGTTCATTGGCAAAAACCATCAAAGAAGTCAAAAGGCGGTTAGTGGCTTTTTAATATTCCATTGCATGTTTATAACTGGTCGTATTTTCATAAATAGGGTCAATGTTGTGAAATTGTTTCACGGCCAAGTACTACATAATTTTATACCACATAGTTATAATAGAATCGTTGATATAGTAGAACTACACAATTGTAATGTCATTACGACTCTTGTATATGAACTAAATCACTCGCAACCAACTCGTGGAAATGTTAAGGAAAAAACTCTGTAAATTCTTGAAACAATGGTTTATTACCTTTTTTGTACAGATCACCTTCTGTCTAGATTACTGAATGATAGAGTAAATATTATTATGAATTGTCATTATTTATTAATAATTATTATCGAGTAGGTAGTGTAAATTATTAATATTTATTGTTGGTTACCTATTAATAATTTGTAAGCTTCATTATTAATAATTATTATTAAATATTATTCATTAACTCGATATTTGAAAACCATGTGCTGTTTGAATCAGCTGGGCAGTTTGAAAATGGACTCGACAGGCTGCCTCACGATTCACTCTCATGTTGACGATTTTTGATCTGCTCCAACATTGAGCTGCCATATTGAACGAACGGCTGGTCGTACAAAGCTGCGGATGGTCTTAAAAAATTCTACGGAACAAACTCTATCTAAATATGAAATAAAAAACATACCGTTCTATATGAATTTTTCGAGATATGAGATTTTCAAATTTTAAATTTCGTTTGGAACCCCTTCTCCTTGACCTATGGTTATGAAAAGTTTCGAGGACCATTGTGGGGTTGTTTGGAACCCATAAAAAAATGTCGTAATTTTAACTCAACGCTAAATTGGCAAAGTGCCGTGGACGGCGGACGGCATACGGACGGATTTTTTTTAATTCGATTTTCTGAATCTACATATCTTGAAACGTAAACCAACAAATTTTGAGCGGGGGTTAAAAAGTTTTTCTCTTCGGGCGATTCCAATGGTTCATTATCGAAGATAATAAACCAAAAGTACTACCTACTGCTGGTGGTCACGAGTAATCAGTGGTGGTACAATTGCAGTGAAGTAATGCTTAAATTCAGGCTTGTTCATCTGTCAAAAAGCTCCCGCCAACAGCATTGAATGAAGCAAAAAGCTCACTGCTGGTGCAACAGAGGAAACAGAGGAGGGTGAAAGGGGGGTTGTGAGAAAACAGGAAAACATTGGTGGTGGTGGTTAGGGGTAGGAGGATCAGGTTTCCATATGCACACTCAACAGCAAGGTGCGAAGCACCGAGCATCCTTATACGTGGCAGCGGGAAAAATTGGAGGTTTTTCGGTGTGCCAGTTTTTACAACGGAGTTGTTTCTGGGGGGATTGGGGCTATGCCAGTGAATACACGAGATCTGTTCATAGAAGTTTACCAGCGTCAGGTGAGTTGTCATGTTGTTGTTAGTCATGTTATTGTTCAAGAAAGAGCCAACGCGAGAAGAAACGTCGGATGGCCGATTGCCAAAAGGAAGTCAGTGACGGTAGAGAAATCTTTTATTGGAAGACACTCGGTTACCCCCAGGAGGCTAAGGCTGGAGCAGTGCTCGCCCATGTGTGTCGATATCTTTCAGTTTCTCTCTATCCATAGTCCCTCTCACAAGAGTACCCCGTTAAAGGCTGTTTTTCGTGTTGGCGCCACAGAGATATATATAAATATATAAAACTATATATATATCTAGTTTCGCAGTTCTTTCTGTCTCTCTATTCCTTCAATCTGCAAGTCTTTTTGGTAATTAAATTAGTGTCCGCTTCATACCACCGCAATACATTAGCGTATTGCGCCACTAACAAGGTAACAATGATACATTAGTGATAGGTATACAAATATACAATTATAATTGTATTTTTGTATATCAGTACTGTAGTATTGTTACCTTTCGCCGAAAAGAACATTTTATGGGTGCCTCCAGCGAAGAAAAGAGTATCTACTCCCGATTCTATCAAGATATCACTGTTCGAACTTAAGGGTTCAATTATAGAAACATATCAAACCAACAAGTTGTTTAGAAGCTCCCAATTTTCAAAAAGATGTGGTTTCAAGATGATGCTATATCCCATGACAAATCTTAAGGTGCAAATCATTCTGTCGTCTGCAACCTTAATTGAGTTTACAAGTTTTATTTAGAAAAAAAATTATCGCCGTTTCAGGAGTGAGCTTCACGTCCAACTGCCCTACCAGCGTCGCGGATGTCGTCGCTGGGGGATCAGAATTTATTCTAATGATTTCTCTCTTGTCTACTCATTGTGAAGAGGGGTTCGCCGAATAGTCTAACGGTTACGTAAGTCATACTTGGACATAACATCACATGTCACGGCGAGTCATTAACCAAGTACTAAGCACGCTCTAGGGATTAAACCACCTTACAGGGCCGGATTTGGAAATGAAGAGTTTTGTGAAATACTGTGCCGAATAAGTACCTGAAACTACCGAAATTGGGTGATGAAATCACTCGTTCGGTAACTGTTGTACTGATGAACTGATCAGAATTGATAGCAGTAATTGGATGAATCACAATTCCCACTACTATAAAAGTCGCCATGAGATGACACAGCTGTTCCTTTATTGACGTTTCCATTGGCTCATTCTTCACAGTTTGCGAACCCCGGGAGCCGTTCTGCTCCCTCTTTTCCGACCCTCTTCCTCCCTGAATTTTACTTCTTGACATTTCGTTGGTGGAAAAGGCTTCCAACCGTAGTGTGTAATCCCGGTGCGGGCTACTGAAGGTCTGAAACGACATAACATTTACACATCTTCAGTTACCCAAAATATCGAGTTTCACTCGTGGGAGAACCAAAACGAAAACTACTGGATACATGTGGACGCGCGAGTCAGAATCCTTCCCAGATCTCACAATAATAATTATTGGTGAGATTTGGTCGAGGTGGAGATTTGGTTAGTACATACAACGTCGGAAATCTGTAAATTTACCACGTGGGTTCGTGGCTACCTAAACTATGTAATAACTATGTCGTCATATTACCTAATAACTGTCAACTAATAAGTTCAACTTAGGTAATTCATTGTCCTACACGTGAAGTGTCTGGTAGTATTGAAATTGATATTAAAATATATTGAAATTGCTATTAAAATGTACTAAAAATTGATAATAAAGTTTATGAAAAATTGATTTAAAATGCTATTAAAATTAATAATGCATTCAAAAATTATTAATGCAATTAAAAATTGATATTAAAATTGCTATCAAAATGTACTAAAATGTACTAAAAATTGATATCAAAATGTACTAATATGGTGTATAGAATGCATAATAATTTGGAACTTACAGTAGTGTTTAACTAGCTAACTTACAGTTACCTATTTATAGACGATTGAGTACAGGAATGGGGTTCACACGGACAAATCCGTCAACCCTTTTAGATACCAACCTTTCGTAAGTACCGTTTTCATGACCTGTCCGTTCACACAATTGGCTTCTTTTCAATTCTTTTCTTCATTTCAATACTCTCTCACAGTAATCCCCGCATAAAGCGAATTCTGTCAACCTTTTTACCAACAACCATTTGCAAATACCATTTTCAAGACCGTTATTCCTCTATCCAGTCACACGATGTTCATTGGCTTCGTCACCTCACTCCTGTACTGAATCGTCTATAAATAGGTAACTGTAAGTTAGCTATTTAAGTAGCTGCATCTGTGATCTAGGGGCAAGAGCTTCCCCTGTTGGAGTCCAATTCCATCTTGTACACTACTGTAAGTTCCAAATTATTATGCATTCTATACACCGATTCAGTACATTTTAATATCAATTTTTAGTAAATTCTAATACATTTTAATAGCAATTTTAATACTAATTAGCGAATTTTCGAAGAAAAGGAAGCTATTGTTCTCGGTCCAAAATTTTTAAAACTCGAAATTCCGCAAAATTTTTATACCAAAATCCGTTTCAGACCATCCTGAATTCACTGCCAAAAGACACAAAAAATCATATGTATATATTTATGTATTTATGTATTTATGTATGTGTCATTCCAGACGATAACTCTCGATAGAATTGAGATAAAAAGTTCAAATTTGCACACAAAATCTGTCTTGGCAATCGACAGGCTAAGTTCGAAGATGGGCAGAATCGGGCCACTCTAAGGGGGGTGTAGGGGAGTTTTAAGGGGGGGAAAATTACCCATGAAGTCCAAATTTGAAACAGTCTGACATGTGACACCTCATTTTAAAGGTTTTTTCATGCTGAACACGATGGTGAAGTCAGAATTGCGATATCTCATTCCATCTCCAAACTGGAGCATTTTGAAGATGAAGAAACGTGGTTTTACTTGAGATGCTTTTCGCATACCGGAAAGAGATATCACAATTCTGACTTCATCATCGTGTTCAGTTTTAAAAGCTATATCCTGAGGGGGGTTTTGGGGAGTTATGGGGGGGGGGAGGAGGGGCATTACCTACCCATCAATTCCCAAAATGAAACAGTATGACAAGTGACATCTCAATTTAAAGGTTTTTTTTAATGCTGAACACGATGGTGGGTTTTTTGGAATTTTAGGTATGGGGGGGGGGGGGGGGGATTGTAAGTACCTACCGATCTTTATTCAGAGAGCACCACACCTGATGTATACCGAATTAACCAAATAGCTTCATACTCAAATACCTATAATTACAAAATAAAATAAGTTCAAGATTGCCTATATTTGAATGAGATGTTCCAAACATCGCATTTTACATAAAAGCGGTTATTTCTTCGAAAATTCGCTCTTATAGCCATGCTGCATGACTGGAACTTTTTAATAGCATTATTAGTTTTTAATGGTAATTTAATATCAATTTTTAGTACATGTTAGTACATTTTAATACCAATTTCAATATATTTTAATATCAATTTCAATATCAATTTTTAGTCTATTCAACCACTGTTAGTTCCCAATTATTATTATACGTACTATTATTCTAGAAAATTTGTCTATCACGATTTGTCTGTTAACAAATCAAAATTCGTCTGTCAACAATTTTTCTTAAAGTTCATTTTTCTGTGCTTTATACTTAGTATATCCCCGATTGTAAAAATTGCACATAAAACATCTCTCATTTGACCGACCCTCGACATCCCTCAACCTTATTCTTACTGACGGTCAACAAATCACACACACTTAATAACAATAATAATAATAATAATATAATACAACGTTTGTTTTGTGATACGAGAAATTGTACACATGATGGAGTCGCCGCATCGTCACAAAACTGTAGTGCTTCAGATAATTTCGTACATTGTTCTAATATTCCGGTGTCGTCATGGAAAAATCTTTCAAGTTTTCTTCAACTTACTACCTACTCAATTACTAAATAACTTCTTGGATAGGTACAAATCATATCGATTCCCAAAGTGTTTCCTTCCCCTAAATACGAGGGACGTCCGGAAAAAAAGGGGACAAATGCTGTTAAAAATAGAAAAATGCATATATTTTAATGAAATTTTCAGGATATGTTCAAAATTTAGTCCTTTATTTTTCAACATAGTCCCCAGCAAGTTCCACGCACTTCTGCATCCTAGGCACGAGCTTTTTTATGCCTTCGTCATAGACGCTCCGCTCCACCTCGAACAGCCACTTCTCCACAGACTCCTTCGCATCGGAGGGAGAAGCGTTCCTGGACTCAATAGTGACTGGGGACGAGACTTGGGTATGCCACTATACCCCTGAGTCCAAACGACAGTCCCTACAGTGGCGCCATACCCACTCCCCCACTGCCAAAAAATTCAAGGTGCAATTTTCAGAACGCAAAATCATGGCATCTGTGTTCTGGGACAGGAAGGGAGTGTTATTGGTTGATTTCATGGTCAGAGGGACCACCATCAACGCCGATGCCTATTGTGAAACCTTGAAAAAATTGAAGAAAAAAATTAAGGACAAAAGGAGGGGAATGCTGACTCGAGGCGTGACTCTCCTCCACGACAACGCCAGGCCCCACACCGCACGTGTGACCCAGGACCTCCTTGTGACATTTGGATGGGATATCATTAACCACCCACCATATTCCCCTGACCTGGCGCCCTCGGATTTTAATCTCTTCACAAAACTGAAGGAGTTCCTGGGTGGAAAACGGTTTTCCAGCGACGAGGAGGTCAAGGAGTCTGTGGAGAAGTGGCTGTTCGAGGTGGAGCGGAGCGTCTATGACGAAGGCATAAAAAAGCTCGTGCCTAGGATGCAGAAGTGCGTGGAACTTGCTGGGGACTATGTTGAAAAATAAAGGACTAAATTTTGAACATATCCTGAAAATTTCATTAAAATATATGCATTTTTCTATTTTTAACAGCATTTGTCCCCTTTTTTTCCGGACGTCCCTCGTAATACGAGTCGTGGAATCGAATTAACGGGATTCCAATAATATTATGTACAGAGTTCACTACTTTGTTTTACACACATGAGCTTGAGAGATTTTACGACGAGCGGTTGGTATTTGTACAGAGGAACTCGATGATTTCGAGTTTATTACACGCAAATAGTTTTGCGATGAATGATCGAATATCATGCAGAAATATTCCACATTTCTGTATCCACCTTCTTAAATTGGTACTTCTTGGTCTTTAACAGTATCTGCTATGGTTATAAACTCATTTATGCTTTTTTAATGGAACAAACATAAAATAAATGAATAAATAAAAGAACGGTTTATTGCCATGTTCAAAATCTTTATACAGGTATTTGATTTGCGAAAAAACCTTCATATAAGTTATTGAAGTGATTTTTCACAAGTAAATAATACGATTTCCTGGTAAAACATCCTTCGCAGATGGTTTTTAGGAACCAAGAACGCTTTAGGAGGTTTACGCTCAGATTGATGATGCGTTATTGTGTCATCCCATCTCGTTGATTTGTTTATTGAGTTCCATTGAGATGAAACTGCCGCAACTTATTATACTAGATGTACAAAGTGTTTAATTATCGGGGATTTCCCACTCTCACAGTCGGTTTCTTCACAGATAGTTTTAGTATCAGAATAATTCAATTTTCTGTATCACCATAATACGAAACAATATGAACCTAAGATAATATGAGGACGGTTATATAATATATATATTCCCGGGCTGATGACGTTGTAACGCGAAAATTTCCGTTTTATCAAGTTTTTCCCAATTTCTGTAAGTGTTTCTATATAATTTTCATCTATGTGATTATTTAATTAAAGTAAAATGTAAATATATATATCATTATTACTATGTCATTATATTGGATTGTAATTGTGTAATATTGCTACCATTCACGTACATTAGTGATCTGGATAGTCGCTAACACTTGTATCTCAATATAAATAGACATCCGTCGAAAACTCTTATCGGAGTTCAATGGTAGTGAACATGTCAAATTGAGTGAGTCCATGTAATAATTGTTTTCGCAAACCATATCTATCAATAAACCTACGTCGTTGTGTTAGTAATTCACGCTACGGAGGACTCTGCGATAACTTCGTAGAACGTGTATGCCTTCTACATGTAATTTACACGAAAGTCCGTCAAGACGATTCATAAAGGAAAGATCAGGGTTGGGTTGTAGTCCCACCCACTACTATTAATTAGTGATATGATGATGAATACGAGCATTGTTGACTCAAGTATCGAGCTCCATGCATGATCTCCGGAAGTAATAAGATCCCCACTTACTAGTCCTTATCAGCTCACGTGGCCTCACTCTCCTATGTCTCCCTACTACGCTCAGGACATATGATTCCAGCCTCTCGACTCCATTATTATTATCATCTCTTTACCGTATTATTTTGCGCTTGTTTGAATATTAAAGGAACAAAACTGCAAGGGTTCTGTAATTGACTGGAATACTGTTATTCCACATTTCAGTTCCAAATTGACTAATTCATTCGATTCATGGATTTTTCTTTCGTTTCAGAATCCGAAGCCAGTTGGGAAGAGTGGTGGACTTACGACGGTATTTCTGGTGAGCAATAGTAAACCTTAATAAAAGGAATAAGTATCAAACCATCCATTCACCATACTTTGAACGAAACTGGGGTAATGCTTGGAATACCTATCGATGATTTCACATTGAAACAGAAGTTTGTATCCAGAATGAGTCCCACGGTTATGTATTATACTCGTAGTTTATAAATGTATGTTAACTGAGGAAATACAATGTAGGAGCTTACGTTACAAAGAGGGTAAGTGCCAAGTTTACAAAAAAAAAAACAAAAAAAACAAACAAACGGAGCAAAATGTCTTTGCTTGACACGCTAGTTTCTGTGTAATTTTTCAAGTTTTCCGCTTCTTCTTGTTACAAGATGTTATAGTTTTATTGATAACTTGAACCGCTCGTAGTTGTGCTGACTGCATTGTTTACCTTCATTTTTTCATCCTGTACACCTCATCTGCCACTAAAGGTACGTGCGTCTGGTTAATATGAAACTAGTCTATAAAATCTGAAGATTCCAACGAGCGGTGAACGATTGCCGTGGGATGCACACAGACGGATTGTTTGTACGTGAAATTCATGCTAAAATGAGGATGTCACAAAATCGTTACACAAATTCGCGGGGAGGCCAGAGCAAAAAAAGTCAAAAAACTAGTTGAAACTGTAGAAATCTACAGGAGCCATTGAAAGTTTATAGTTCAGGGTTTCACGGGCAATGCCATTCTGAAACTACGTAGTAAAATTCATCAGGTACTATAAAATAATTTTGGAGCCAATAAATGTTTCAGAATTTAGGGGAAGGGGTAAGTGCCACCTGTATTTTCCATGGTGGTAAGTGCCAAAATAGATAAAAACTTGATACTTTCAACAAAACTTGTTAATAATATACACTCGCGTTTGCGGGAAGATAAGAGAAAACGAAAAGCCGAAAAGTAACAAAAAGTGATGAAATTAGGGGAAACGGCATTCTGTCAAAGATTTTTCGAACCCTTCCGCGTCAGATAGGCACTTGTACCCTTTCTTGGTAAAATCGCAGGAAAACCCTCATTTTTCGAAATTTGGGCACTCACCCCATTTGTAACGGAAGGCCCTCAATTTCTCCCCTCTCTAAGTCACTATATCCAACTATGGATTGTTCTTATCGAGGACCAGGGTTGTCGCCTAACGGACCCAAAGAAGTAGAACTTTGATGGGGAGAGGGATAGTTTCATTTATTTTATACATTACATCAATGAGCCCTTTTTACCTTCGGGATTCATGTACCTACTTATGTGTTTTTTTTTTTAAATTATATTTAGGTAGTAAGTATATTTTTCACGTTGTTTTCATGACCATGGGGTTATCAAGTTGTTGCTGAAATACAAGCCATTATATTTAGCAGACTAGTAGCTTCATGCTTCTTTTACAAATGTTATTCTTTCGTTTTCACTCTCGTAGTACGAAATTCAAGGTCGTCCAACTGTCGTAATGACGCACGAGCATGTTTGTTTACAGACAGCTTGATGATTTGAATGGAAGCAAGGTACAACAAATCCTAGGTTTTACATCTGATTTCTTACTCTTCTACTAATTTCGTCATATTAAACCTCTCACAGAGGAGAGCCACAAATGACTTTCTGTGAGGAATATCTAGGGGGGGTGCTGCTTCTTCCTCACAAACTGACCGCAGTTGGAATAGCGTTGGTTGGGGGTAGAAAGCGATTTAACCCTGGATCTCCCAGGGCCCGATCTAAAAGACGTCACGTATAGAAACCGAACCAAGCGATATATTAGAGGTCCCTTCCTAAATTTCTAATA
Source organism: Stenodema calcarata (assembly GCA_963920205.1). NCBI lineage: Eukaryota > Metazoa > Arthropoda > Insecta > Hemiptera > Miridae > Stenodema > Stenodema calcarata. Next base: position 31,501,848 of record OY986048.1, on the reverse strand, counting down.
GATCCAGAGGTGGGAAGAAGTAACCCCTACTGCCAGCCACTCCTTGATATACACTTCCCCTTCAAATCCCAAACTCAGGAAATGGAGCGTATTTTACTTTGCTCGAAAATTTCTCCGTTATTTATTGCTTACTGCGACGTGAGAAGTTGGGTCTGAGAAAATGATGTTCATAGCTTTCATTTATTATTTCGCTGTATTTCCGAGAACCAGTCCGATACCTTATATATGTGTTATCCCCTGACTATGCTCTATGGATACATCGTAGGGAGTAAAAAATTAATTAGACTAATCTACACGCAACTCTTTCTTGATGCACCACGTATGCTATTCCCCCATTTCATAGTGGCAATTCAGATAAATTATACCCTTCCAGACCGATGGTATGGCATTAGAAAATTCCACCAGAAAGTATCGCCATATCTAGGGACGCGGGAGCGTCCCGCCCGCCAAGAAACCCGAAGCCCTGAAAACCGAAGCGACTGAGACACTGAAAAGTTTCGAGGATCATTGTGGGCAATACGGCGAAGACGGCGTACGGCGGACGGACGGATTTTTTTTTTTAATTCGATTTTCTGAATCTACGTATCTTGAAACGTAAACAACCAATTTTGATGGGGGGGGGGGGGGGGGTTAAAAATATTTTTCTTTGGGCGATTCCAATGGTTCAAAAACCGTGATTTAAAAATCTTCACATTTTGGACTTTGGCCATTTTTTCATCAATAAGTACTGTCTTGAAAAATAGGGTTGTATATCAGAGAGAAAATTTAACGCTCTTTTCAATGGTATTCTCAACTTTTATTTTATACATTAATTTAAGGGGGTTAGGCCCGTTTTACAGAGGCAAGGTCGAGAAGACGAAAAAAATCTTAAAAGTTAAAAAAGTCGGATTTTTAGTTGAGTAAGAAAAAAACACTACGAGGCATTTTTTGTTGGAAATTACCTGCAAAATCGATTCCCTGAGTTTGTTATATAGTTACACTAGACACCCTGTATAATATAATACCTCATAAAAAACATTTTGACATGGGGTTGAAAATTTTTTTTCTTTGGGCGATTCCAATGGTTCATTATCGAAGATATTTGTCATATGTTCTGAAAAGAAATTAGAGAAGAAATATCTTAACCAATATCCGGTTGTTCTGAAAATATTATAGAAATGAAAAGAATGTTTTGGGTTGTTTCATACGTTACTTTGAAAAATCGCTCATCCGTTGATGGTACATTCAAATATTATTTGAATGGCACGGTAGGTACTCAATTTTTTGTATTGGAAAAAAAACCTGATTACATTCGAAGGTGCAGGTAATTCCCATTCAGGCATATTCGTGATATCAAATTTACAGAATAGTAAGTTCACGAACTGTTTGCTGATCGAATCTTTCTGTTTGGCCTACTCTCATAGTACCTCCCATATTATTCCCGCAGTACTTTAACCCGATCCTTTTTCTTTTCTCGATCCAGTTCCCCGAGGAGGAAGTTAGTTAGTAGAAATAAGGTGGTGTGAGAGGGAGGTAGGACACTGACGGCGGCAGTGGCAGCGAGGATGTGGATAACAGCGTCTCAGTGCCCGTAGGGGCTTATCCCAATTCAAGGGTGTAACCGACCCGCAAATCCAATAGAACAACCCTCGAGCAATCTTGTTTGCTTAGCTGCCCCCTCCCCCCTCCTCTTTTTCGTAAGCTATTCCTCGGTATTATTGGTTCAATACTTAAGAACGTCCCTTTTGCCGAAGATACACATTTGGCATCCTGAGGGGACTTCGCGCTTCTTTACACCGCATTTCCTCTATCGTGAGAGCAGTCTTCAATTGAAAAACAAGCGTTTCGTCTCTTAAAAACAATGCAGTGTTAAATGATTTGTTCGTGTTAAATAAAGTACCTACGAGACGGAATAGAAAAAGAAATAACATGGCATAACAGGAATAAGATTGTCATGTCAACCGTTAGTCAACATGTTAGTCAACCGAAAGAATAAGAAATTATTACTATCAACCAAACAGCTGATACAAAATGAAAATGTGTCAGCTGCACAATGGGGTTGATTGTCGCCGTTGACTGGTGGCTACCCACACTTTCATTATTCCATCAAAAAATGTTTGATAGAACCTCTTCTACCAATAAAGAGTATTAGAGCATTCACCCTTTACAAAAATGTTTTCATAGCACACAATAAATATTGGGAAGGTTTGGCAAATTGGCTTGGAATCTGTACGAATAGTTAGTTATTCTAAGAGCTGTTTGTACATTTATTTTCATCATGTACAATTATTTTCCTGTATGTTACTCGTTGCAATTTTGTGAGATTCTACAAATAAACAATTCATACATACGATAATAATAATAATATGATATTATCATGAATATGTTATTTTGCGTTATCTCAATGTTCAATCAATTTTCATCAGGTGAGTAGTACTACTGATGTCAAATAGGTTTGCAGACATCCTCGTGTGAGGTTGCGTTAATCTATTTGAAATCTAGGGAAGACGAGGAAATGATGAGTAGTTTTTCCAAGGCCTGAAGAGTGGAACGGGGAGAGAACGTGGTGCCGGAGAGGAGTCGACTGCCATGTAGCATGTAATGGGCCTTTGACAGCGGGCCCAGGAAATGGGTAAGTCGCTCTACACGGAGAGGAAAACGTTAATGATGAGTCAAACGAGCATCCGCTACCTCACTGACCTTTTTATTACCACATCCCTAGTAAGACACTCGAGAGATTGTGGGCACTTAGCGCTGGTAGTTAAAACTGGTGGGTAATAACGTTCAGCCCCCGTCACTCTTTCACTCAATTGAGGGGAACGTCCCAGGATAAGTGAAGTTGAGTAATAATTTAATTTAACATCAAACGGTGATGAGTGGGACGGGGAGATTAGCATTGAGGCAATTATAAGATATACGGGAGAAACCAGGATGTAGTAAGGGTGGAGGATGGCCTCGAATGTATTGAATAGACGACGTACAGGAAGACCTCTTAATCGGATTGGACTCCATATTTAGGGGTAGGAGGAGAAAGACAATAAATCGCGAGGAACGTAGGCAAACAGTCGAAAGTGCCCTCGTTCTTACCCCAGTGCCATAAGAAGATCGAGTAGTTTTCGGATGATTTGTAGGATGAGTGGGTATGCGTTTACATGAGTGCCAATATAATTGCTGGACAGTTGCGCTACCATTAAATTATCATGGGAATTATCGACAATTGATTTATAGAGAGAATCTATATTATGCTGTAAAATGGGAAAGCCATTTTGACCTATCGAAAACAGTAACTACATAAGGTTTGTTCGCTGAGACCATCAAACCGGTTTGAAACCGTTGGAAGTGCGTTTGGGCGTTCGCAGAGGCTTCCAGTGACATATCGGCTCGTCACGGCCAGGCTCGGCAGCCATGTTGGTGCGTTCGCTGAGTCTCTCAAACCGTTTGAAGCCGGGTTTCAAATCGTCATAACCGACTGGAGATTTTTCTCCCAACCACTTCTGACTGGTTGGAAACCACTTGAAATTTGGTGGCGGCCACGCATGCGCACCGGTTCACCCCCATCCGGTTGGAAATGGTTTGCTACCAGTTTGAAAACCACTGGAAATGGTCTCAGCGAACAAACCTTTTATCCTGGTTTCTGCGTCACCGAGCTGGAGAAGCAACTTTATTCGGGGCTTTGGCCAAGCAGTTCGATCCGAATTTTGAAGCGCGATTTCAAAGTCGGTGACAACTATTTGTTATTTTACTGAATGTAGTCAGAATGCTGCATTCAGAGACCATTGATTACATGAAAGCATGCATGTTACTGTACTTCACTGGTCACCAAGCAGGGTACTAATTGAGGGCGAGCAACAGTGCAAACTGCTCGGTGCCATTCTAGAAAGCTCCATTAATGCCAGGGTTTCTCAAATAGTATGTCGTAGTATAATTGACTAGTTCTAGGTCGTAATCATCATTTATAAAGAAATAATCCCCTTTAAGGTCATGGCAAACAATCCTGTGACTGACGGGTCGATGTTGGCAACGGGGGGTACTTTATTCCGAGGTGGGTTGCTTGAATATACGTGTACAAAAACTGCTATAGTCTCCACTACTCAAGATCTTAGTAAACCGCAGTTTACTTTTCCCTAACTAATAAATTAAATAACGTAAACGTAATTTCAGCCTTGGGCTTCATGTCCTCGGCTGAATCAATGCAGATAAAATACGTCGTAATGAGAAACAATTAAATCATCTTAGGAAAAGGTAATTCGGAAAAACCACAGTATAAAATAAATTTAATAAGTCAAAACCACAGTACAAAGTTAATTCACAAAAACCACGGAAAAATATAAAATCCCCTGTGGTTTTGACTTATTAAATTAATTTTATACTGTGGTTTTTCCGAATTACCTTTTCCTAAGATAATATAATTGTTTCTCATTACGACGTATTTTATCTGCAAAATTTATCTATCGCTTTATTTATTTAGCGCTCTTGAGCGAATTTCCGAAGAAATAATTGGTTTCATATAAAATGTCTCCAATCGTGTCGCCATCGTGTTCAGCATGAGATAACCTTTAAAATGAGGTATCACTTATCAGAATGTTTCATTTTGGGAATTTATGAGGAGTATTCTATAATTTTCATCCTCCTGTACATTCATTCAATCTCATATTTCACGCGAGTGTCTTTAGTTTCACCAACCCATCGTATAGGTACATAAATATATATACATATACACATAATTTTTGATGTCTTTTGGCAGTGGATTCAGGATGGTCTGAAACGAATTTTGGTATGAAAATGTTCTGAAAATTTTGAGTTTTAAAACATTTGGACCGAGAACAATAGCTACATTTTCTCCAAAAATTCGCTAAAATGATAATAAAAGTAATATATTCTACCAGATGATATTATAACTAATTTCATAAGGGTATTTCACATTAAATTCCCATTGTATTCATTGCGAGGTTTTCCAATGGAACGTTTCCAACTCATTAGACTGGAGAAGGTAGCGTGTCTCCAGGTGGGCGTGGTGGGTTCGCGTGGCTGTCTTACTGTGTGGTGGGGGGTTTCCTCGACACAACAACGAGAGGAAATATTAATTTTTGAAATGAACGACTTTAAAGCCCCGGCCGTGCATCAACATCCATTGAAATAACAAAACCATTTTCCTGACCGTTAAAACCCAGTAACCCAATTTCCGACGACCCCCCCCCCCCACCATTTCATAATAAATAAGAATCTTCCATTCCGTATTTATGTCGACTATTTTCCTATACTGCGGACCTCTGCAAACCATAAACCTCGTACCCGGTCTTATCACATGCCTTTTGGGTATTGCAATGATGTCCCTCATCAGATGAGACTCTCAATGTAACCAGTTCAGTGCACAGGATTGTACTAGTTATGGTTATATTGACATAACATAGATAAGGTTTAGTTTAGTTTACTGCTCACGCTAAGCACCACCATCCACCATTGACCGATGGTCAACTCGGTCCTTAACAACCCCGACTCGGTCCCATCATCGATTGCCGAAAACAAAAAAATCATGCAATCAACCAAATGTATGCATCTGATGGAAATACTTACACAATAAGATATCACATAAAGCATCATACACTGGAGAAAAAAAACCGGTGCAGTTGAATCGTTTCCAAAGAGTCAATTTTAAATAGATAACAGTTGGGTTTGAGTCAATAGTAAGGTCAATAACAAGGTTAACAGAGATTACGTGCCAAGATCCATCCCTGTTTTTCCTTAACTATCCAGTTTCCTTCTGTAAGGCTCTCTTGAATTCACAATAGAAGCCTAAAGGACGAAAGATGACTTTTCAACAGTCTTCCTTCAGTGCCTTTCTTGTCATTTTGCCTTTTTAAAACATTTTTCTCGAAGTTTTTCCTTTTCAATTAAGTTTTTAAAAAGTTTACCCACCGTTTAAATGGTTTTAGACGCGTGTGTGGTCGCGAGACTTGTTGCATTCATAGAGGACGGCCAGAGCCAACTTTATGCGGCCAACTTTAGGCTGCCCGAAACAACGGTTCGACGGGCAGCTCACAGGTACCGTGAAACTGGTAGCTACACCGGAAGGCCGGGATCGTGCTGACGGATCCTGCTGACGACCGTTTTATTGAGCTGCAAACCCTTCGAAGCAAATCTAGAGCCCGGGGACTTAGTCCTCTTGAAGCAGGACTCCTTTCCACTACACTGGCCTCTAGCCAAGGTATTAGAGGTCTACCCAGGTGTGGACGGGGCAGTTCGAGTGGCACCAGTTAAAAGCTAGAATTGCATATTCAAGCGGTCTGTTGTTAATTTGGTCCCTCTTTTGCCGTATCAAGCCTGTCCTTTTCCTTTGGTGATGATGAAATAGGCTGAGCAAATTTGATGGGCAGTATGTTCAATAGTGTTATTATACGAATATTTCGCCGTAAAAACCTACCAAAATACCTTTGTGTCCCAGCATCCCTTTGGTATTCTCCACACCTTGACGGATTGGTGAGTGTTCCCACGAGCGTTTTGGATCTCACCTGTGTAAAACCTGGAACTCAGGAATAATGCAATATTTTTACCCCACCACGTTGCAGGATTGATGAGGCAGTTTTTTTTTCTTTTTCGTCTTCTTCTCTTCGACAATTTTGACCCAATTTCTGGCCTCCCGCTCAAATTGGAAAGCTGTGGAGCGATCTTCTATTCAAAATCGCCACTGGCGGCTGGCGAGTGGACTCCAAAATCTCCGAGCAGCTCCGACCTTCCAAATCGACGGTCTCACCCATCACAGGCAACATTATTTTTATCCAGATTTTCATTTTCTTTTACTACTAATTTTGTTTTGAAGGAGCTCCTATTTCATTTGTTTGTCAAAGGCCTTTTAAGTATATAATCAAGAAAATTACTTTCATTTATTCGAGTTTGTATTCAAACTTCGACGTTTTTCCTAGTAATAAACTAATTTTAACAAAATTGACACTTTGGGTTTGTTTTCCTGCTCACTGGTGTCAACAGAGCTATTGAATTGAAATTTTCAATATAGGTCAGTACCGGATGACAATACAATATTCACCCGGTGTCTTGACCGTAAAATTGTTTAAATAATACCTATTTGTTTAAACAAATTAAATTTGGACGTTGAGCTAGAGTTTCATCTATATTATTAGATTAGGGTGATATGCTTAAAGAAGATAATAAACCGTTGTGTCAAGAATTTGCAGAGTTTTTCTATTTTTGAGAAGCGAGAGCTAGCGAGCATCCAGTGTGCTTGGCAACTATGAACGAGCAAGCAAAGCGAGCGAGTCATCATTTATAACTCTGATAATTGATCATATATTCATGTAATACTTACAGAGAAAGGTTTCAGATAAATCATCACATTATTCATCATGATAAATAGGATCAGACATTCAAAAACGTGTTTTAGCGGTATCAAGAATATGACGACTTCTCTCCGTCCAACTAATTTATATATAGGTATGTAATTTGTTCTACAATGGACGTTTTTTAAAACGATTTTGGTTTATTATCTTCGATAATGAACCATTGGAATCGCCCAAAGAAAAAAATTTTTTAACCCCCACAAAAAATTTGTTGGTTTACGTTTCAAGACACGTAGATTCAGAAAATCGAATAAAAAAATTCTGCAAATTCTTGACACGGTTCATTATCTTCTTTGTACAGATCACCCTTCTGTCTAGATCACTAGGTCTAAATGTCTAGATCCTAAATGTTAGATTAATTATTATTATCAATTATCACTACCTAATTATTAACAATTTTATCAAGTACCTAGTGAAAATTATTATAATTTATTGTTAGGTATTAATAATTCGTATTTACTATTAATAATAATAATTATTAATTATGATTAATTAATACGATATAATTCTGGGGTTTTTAATACTACGTCGGTAATAATTTTTCTATAAAAGAAGTACCTACCAACAAACATTCGACATTTCTTTCATTTCCGTAGCACGAAACGCACCTCAGAACAACAAACTCGATATCACTTAAGCCATATGATGTTCCAAAGAGCTTGTTAGTATGAAAATGGACCTGTATTTCAACAGTTTGATTCACGATCGTGTTGTGAGCCGTCATTGTAAACGAACGGCTGGTCGTACAAAGCTGCGGATGGTCTTAAAAAATTCTACGGAACAAACTCTATCTAAATATGAAATAAAAAACATACCGTTCTATAGGAATTTTTCGAGATATGAGATTTTCAAATTTTCAAAATTCGTTTTGAACCCCTTCCCCTTGACCTAGGGTTATGAAAAGTTTCGAGGACCATTGTGGGGTTGGTCGAAACCCATAAAAAAAATTTCGTAATTTTAACTCAACGCTAACTGGGCAAAGTGCCGCGGACGGCGTACGGCGGACGGCGTACGGCGGACGGCGTACGGCGGACTGCGTACGGCGTACGGCCGGATTTTTTTAAATTCAATTTTCTGAATCTACGTATCTTGAAACGTAAACCAACAAATTTTGAGGGGGTTAAAAATTTTTTTTTCTTTGGGCGATTCCAATGGTTCATTATCGTAGATAATAAACCAAAATGGAGTACGAGGTACGCGGTGTGGGTGTGGGAGGGGGCGCAGAGACATGAAAGGTCTCGTCGTATGACGCACTACTTGGCCTCCTGCCAGCCGTATTACGTCATACGCTCGTGCGTCATAGGCTCTGACGTACTTGTTGGCCTCCTGCTAGCCGTCTTACGTCATACGCTCGTGCGTCATAGGCTCTGACGCACTTGTTGGTCTCCTGCCAGCCGTCTTACGTCATACGCTCGTGCGTCATAGGCTCTGACGTACTTGTTGGCCACCTGCCAGCCGTCTTACGTTTACGCTCGTGCGTCATAGGCTCTGACGCACTAGTTGGCCTCCTGCCAGCCGTCTTACGTCATACGCGTATGAGCGCGCTCGTGCGTGATAGGCTCTCTTGAGTTTTGAATTTTTAGATTTTTTGCGAGTTTTAAATTACAAGTCACTACGATTGAGTTATTTTCGACATGCACTTCGACCAGAATGTAAATGTCCTCAAAAGTAGAAGCTCATTCAAACTTAAATTCATAGCTCAGCTGAACTTGAAGAGAAAAAAAATCAATAATATGCATGGGCAATCTGAATCCAAAAAGCTAATCGCCAAATTTTGTCTAGCATCAACAAGCGATACTCTACTTTCCTCTTTCTGGGTCATATAAATATGTCCACCCTAAGAGTGATTGCTTAGAGCTTCCAACAAACATTTCCACTGTTTCAGCGTCAGTAACCGTTCTTCTCATTGCAATGCACCGCTCCCGATGCGATTAATGCGTCTTCTAGCTCTAGATTATTTTCTACATGTTAGCATATTTGTTAGAAATTACCCTTATTATTTCGACAGGCAGAAAGTTATATCTGGATTCATTAGGGTTTTAGCTGAAATCTGTACAAAAGCAATGGTCCCTGATTTGTATTTGGTTCTTGTACTTGTACATTTACAGATGACAAAATCTGGTTTATCGATTGTCAGCATCTTCTGATTTCTTTTCGTGTTTTCAACATTGTTACAAAATAACACAACAAGTTGGTACACCAAACCTCTGCCGTTGAAAGCATTAGTCCAAACGTGTCATGTTGTTTATTTTGCTCAACCTTGAATGCATAATGTGACCTGGAGAGCCACAGAGCATGCACCTCTCAGCACCCCACAAAGGATGTGCTGTCCCGGCACATGGAGAGTGGTATTCAATTAATCTATTCTAGCGACAAATATAATATGTATGTACATATAATATACTAACAACAACAATGTATGTATACTATATTCAATTGATTACAACGTGAACATATAGACGATCAAAGGATTTTGTATTGAACGGGCTGTGGTGGAATCACCTTGAGTTCAAATAAGATAATATTATGACGTGAGTTGATATGAATAAATATAATTAACATTTGGATTCACAAACTGAGAATTTGCTCTTAATGGTTCAAGTTAGGTAATTAATTCAGCATTGAGGTCGATAACAGCTATAGAAGAGCGGCACTCGAATTGATGAGGGTTTCCCCACTGGCATTCGTGTGATTTCGCACAACAACAAGCATATAACTATAATTGAGTTCATTCATAGCTTTGCAAATCCCTCACTTGTCCCTTTTGCGTTGGAAGAGTAAATAAAGAAGGCCAGGGCCGAATGTGCCAAGAGAACCCTCTCAAGACAGTTTTGTCCTCTGAAGCGTGAATGTGATTTGTTGCGAGTGGGTGAGATTCGAGCGAGAATGAACGAGGGGCGTGATGGACGAAGGAGGAATAGATGTGGAGAAGGAACGGACACGATGGAGGAATGACATTGGGGAGGAATGGAGTGAAGAAGCTCTCGGACCGTGGACCGTGAAACCTCTTTCGTGTCCAGCCGTCACTCGTCTGCCATTAGATCAAACCTCCGTCACCATAATAGACGACCCTCTTCTTTGAGACAACATTTATCTGAATCGTGCCCACTACCACCAGCATATCAGTCAGCTGGTCACCACACTTTACACCATGTGAAGTGGATGAAGGATATGGTTGGAGAGAAGCGAGATAGGCTGGGTGAGCATCGCTTTAGTTCACGTTCGTATTCTGCTGTTCCTTCAAAATTCCTTAACCATGCTCACCATGACATGATACGGGACACTCAACGAACGAAATTGGAACGAAAATCTGATTTTGTCACAGAAAACTGAAGCAAAGGTTTATTATCCTCAAGGATGATAACTTTTGGGAAGTTTAAATTGTACCTATTGGTCTGGGGTTGGTGGCTTCTTCCGTATAATCGTTTCTCAAGTGGTTCACTGATAGGGATGTGTCCTTCCGGACGGAACGGATCGTGGAACTACTCGTAGTTCCAATACCAGAACGGTTTGGAACGGACCCTCTCTCTCATTTTTTCCGTTCCGCCAAGAACGAACGAGCCTGCACACTGCACGTGCGGCTGGGTTTTCTGGAAACATGCTTCCTAGAAAATGTAAAATTCCGCTCTGGCGGCTTCTGGCCTATTGCTTTCTGTTCAAGAGCTAAAGCGGGAATGATTTTGAGTGATCGACGCAGTCGTTTATCGTCTGATAAAACGCAGAAAATTTTATTTTCGAACATAAATATGGAAAATTATATAGGTAGCTACTTGTGAATAAAAAATGAACTAAACAAATTAAAATACATGGCATTCATCATTTTCCTGTTTAGCTACCTACACCTTTTTCATAGTTGCACGTAAGGTTCATTTGCTGAGACATGAGTTTGGCCATTGCTGACTGCTGACACATGGACGCATCGGACCTTCATTTAGTCAGGAAAGGAACGGAACGAAGAACGGAACTCGTGATTCACTGATGAGTGGTTCACTTTTCAATTACTTGGAGAATATGATGACTAGTTGTTTAGTATCTTCTTTATGTTTTGTTACGAAGTATACGAGGCTTCAGGTATAAAATTGACTTTTTCCACACTAAGTGGTGTCTCGTTCCTTATCCTCCGATGTCCTGCAGCGAAGGACAACCGTCTAGGGGAAGCGGAGCCTTCTCCTACATGCCTTCTTCTCGACAAAGGAAACATATTGGACTTTCGTATAAACCTACCTGCATAGGTGCTTTGATTGACATTTATGCTCAGTCTGTGTTCTGTAGCAGGCTACACATTGCTTTTTTAGCAGGTTTCTTGGTAGTGGGTTGCTGATCAGTGGCCCCCAGCTTCTGCCTACAGCCGGTCTCTTATGCTGCTGACCGACTGCGAGTTCCTTCTAGTTATCTGTATGGCGATATTGTAGGTATTGGTGCGTGTGTAAGTATAAGATGATTGAATCTGACTCCAAAATATATTATCATAGTTATCTTAAATCACAAACGGGTTATTAGAACGAACGGAAATATTTAATATATTTAATAATATTTAATATATATTTAATGTGTTCAGAGAGTTTAAATTTTCATATTATGTAACATATTATGTTACTAAATTTTTTAGTAACTTATTATCGAAATAAAAATTTTGTCGACTCGGCAAGGGCATAAACTTTGGCCACGAACTTTGATGGTTCTTGTTCAGCAAGGAACTCTCCTGGCCGACGCAATTTCATACCATACACAAGTTGGGATGCGGCGATCTTATGCTAAGGGGAACTAGCACTGGGGAACTATTGGGATGATTTCAGTCCACTAAGGCGATGCATGCTAGCGAAGCGCGGTCATAATAGATTCATTAAGGTGTTCAACCATACCACTGTGGTGTGGATGTGACGCATTCCCAGAACTTTGGACAGTGACCGGTGTACGCTACTGACCGGTGTGCTGGCCAGTACACGTACACTTAGATGCTGAACACAGCTTCTGAGAATGAACTAGCGGACTGTATTTTCTTTATAAATAGTTTGCGGTGTAAATATAGTAGGAAGGACTCATCTCCTGACGACTTCTGCTCGTACAACCAGGCCTGGCGTTGATGGTGCTGCTGACAGGAGGACAATTCACACCGCAAATTGAGTTTAATATATTAATTTAGTTTTCAGAAGAACTAATAACCGAACTTACCGATTTACCAGAATTGTTTTACAGTTTATTCGGAAACTACGAGAATAGAAAAAATATAGCGATATTATTATTATTATTATTATTTATTTATTTATTTTTTTTTTTTTTTAACAGGAAATTATTAGGATTTTTATTAGTAGTACAATGGCCAAAAGCACAATGATATGTTTTTTAGCAATTGCGCTAACAACCGGAATAGTGCGAATTCGAATAATTCGAACAATTATTGGCGCCCCTGATAACTAGTGATTCTGAGAAGAGCCGGCAAAACGACTGATCCAGTCAGCGATGAGCGCCTGAGCAACGGACTCGGACGTGGAATCGGCTTTAGGAATACACCCAGGCCAGCAGCTAAAACGATCAATGACTGTGAGAAAGTAGGAATAGCCCTGAGATGATGGAAGTGGTCCTATAGGGTGAATATGGGCAAACCTTTCGCCTGAAACGAGAAACTTGCCTTATGAATGAAAATTGATTGAAAATGCTAACTCACGCGCACCATGCCATGTAGCAAAAACATTTAATGAATGGGGTACGAAAGAACTAGAACAAATAGGAGCTTTTTGCAAGGCTTCTGAGAATTAGATATACAAGTAGTAGTGGTGATGGTGAGTACTTAGTGCTGGTAAAAAAGCTCCCGCCAACAGCATTGAAAGAAGCGTAAAGCTCCCTGCTGGTGTAACAAAGGAAACATATTAGGTGAAACCGAGGGTGACTAAGGGTGAGAGGGGTTGTAGGAAGGACACAGGGAACAGGAAAATATTGACGGTGGAGGTTAGGGGTAGGAGGATCAGGTTTCTATATGCACACTCACAAGCGAGGTGCGAAGCACCGAGCATCCTATATATGTGGCTGGCGGGCAAAATGGATATCATTCCTTTTTGCGGCTGAGGTTTTTTGGCGGGCCAGTTTTTACAGCGGAGTTATTTTTGGGGGGTACTAGACAACAGGTATTGGGGAAAATGGGGGGAGGGAGACAAAATGTTCAAAAGGCACTCCCTTGGAGCATAGCAAACGTGTGTGCAAAATTTCAGCTCGATCCGATTTGTCTGTTGGACTGTAGCCCCGTCAATAAACAACAACAAGAAGACACGAAAAACGTGAAAAATAGTGGTTTTAAAACTGTTATACCCACGATACCTGATGTTCCCGAGAAGTGAAATTTGGTTTACGTCCTCACGTGCCCCTGGAGAGTTGGTGTACAAAAAATCAACTCTCGAGACACTCAGGGGACGGAGCTACGGGAGGGTGAAAACCCCAACCCTTTCCGTCGCGTAATTAGTGTCTCAGTCGCTTCGGTTTTCAGGGCTTCGGTTTTCTTGGCGGGCGGGACGCTCCCGCGTCCCTAGATCGGAATTCTTACTCCACCTTCGCGTTCATCCTAAATGAACCTGCATCCTATAATAAATGAGCGGCCGCTTGTCCGACTGTTTCATTTTATGAATTTAATGTAAACAGAAGAGACGTGGCGCGGGCATCCGCCCTCCCACCCGTGCTAGGTCTCTGCTGTCTCTCGTGCGAAATGGCGGCAGTGCTCTTGCTCTCGTCTCCGGGTTAGCAATTATTTTAAATATATTGCATTTTTGTTTACTTTGGTTACATGAAATATAAACTAGGTTCAAACGTTGGATCTCGTCTGCAATCATCGGCTTATCTGTTTGTTTATTTCATACTCCTATAAATTACAAGTTACCTACATTTTTTATATTCTCAGAAATTTCCCGTTTTATCCAGTGCAAGTTGAGACCCAATGGGGGGGGGGGGGGGGATATAGCCCCATACCCCCCCCCCCCCTCCACCCTTAGATCCACCACTGCTTGAGGCCAATGTTAAGGGAATCGCTAAACCCCAGTTCAACCACCCTGGGGTTTCCCAAATCCCTTTTTGCAACCCCTTTTGACCCCAACCCACCTTCTCTTCCTTCCCTTAGTATCTACGTATATAAATGCCATCCCAAAAAATCCAAACTCACTCCGCTTCCAACTCTGTCTTGCGAACCATCTTTCTATCTTTTACCCCGTACTTTTACCCCGTTTGTATAGACGCAGTGCTGTTCCAATCTCATATACCGACCCTTGCTTTAATCCAATTGTACATTACTTTTAAATACACTCCTTTTCATTTTCGTCATGCCCAGTGCAAGTGGTCTTGAAATGTGGTTAGGGAGTGATCCAATTGTACATTTCTTTTAATACACTCCTTTTCATTTTCGTCATGCCCAGTGCAAGTGGTCTTGAAATGTGGATAGGGAGTGATCCAGCGTTCGATGAAACTGCCATCTTTTGCCAACTGTGCAACAAAACCGTAAGTGAACCATTTTGATCAGATTTCTATGCTAATTCTACCAGCCTTTCGCTTCTTTGAAGAAATCTAAAATGTAATATTGGTGGTGTGAATGTTTTTCACTTTTATCACAATTCATCCCTCACCCACCATTTTCTGTTAGCTTGTTTTAAAACTTAGAAATGATTTTCTTTCGTCGTTTCTTTTCCAGGTCAGTTCAGAAAGGAAATTTCTATTCGAGCAACACAAAAAAAAACATAAATAAAAAAAAAATAAAAAAAAGCCAAGCACATTAAAAAAGTAGGTGCTGTGAGAACAGGCAGGAATATTCAGTCTTTCGTCTCTGGTTTTGCCAAGGCATGATCTGCGGCTGATCCACAGAAGCAGTTTAATAAAGACCTTTGAGACGTCTTTTTGAAGGCAAACATACCGCTTTACAAGTTGGATAATGTGCGTATCCGTAACTTCCTCAAGAAATACACTGGAAAGCAAATCCTTTCTTCATCTTCAATGAGGAAAACTTACGTTTCTTCAACGTATGACAAGGTCAGTAGTTTTCAGTTCAGAAATGAAATTCACGTAAGTTTTCTTCATTGAAGATGAAGAAAGGATTTGCTTTCCAGTGTATTACTTGAGGAAGTTACGGAGGAGTTAAAAATCAAAATCCAGTTAAAAAAAGGAAGTTCTAAGAATCTTGAAGAATCTAAGGAATCTGAGAATGTTGAAGAAACCTGAGGAATCTGAGAATGTTGAAGAAACCTCATACATCAACTGTTGATGTATGAGGTTTCTTCAACATTCTCAGATTTTTGTTGCAAATTTTGTAAGCTGTATTTCTCTTTTTGTAGACGATTGATATAATTAGAAATGATATCGGCGAATCTCGTGTCTGGGTTTCGCTGGATGAAACAACTGACGCCTGTGGTCGTTACATAGTCAATGTGCTTGTTGGTAAAGTGACGGAAAACGAGCCTGGAAAAGGCCATCCAATCTCGTGCCAAGAGTTGCAATATGTGAGAAACGATTCGATTGCAAGGGCCGTCAATGATGCTTTGGGTGAGTAGCTGGGTATAGCAATTACATTTTCAGTAATTTAGTATCTACTCAACATTTTTTCTTCCCCATCTACGGTTGGGTACCTACATATTTTTTCATAGGAAAATACCTATACGTACACAGTACAGTTTTCCAAAACTCAAACAGTATACGATGGGCCATTTTTCCAATGAGATATTTTGAATTTTATTATTTCTGGTGTGCTTTGGCATCAAATCACACAAGCATTGGCCGAAAAAGGGTCTTGGCATCAGTAACGGACGGAGCTCCGTACATGGTTAAGGCGGCCCAGGGACTCCAAATATTTTTTGCTAAAATGCTTCACGTCACCTGCTTAGCGCATGGGTTGCACCGTGTAGCTGAGGAACTACGAAGCTTTCTACCAGAAGTCAATGAATTAGTGTCGTCGGCAAAAAAAAAAATCTTCGTCAAGGCCCCAAGCAGAATTAGGGCTTTCAAAATTCATATCCTGATTGCCCTCTTCCGCCAGAACCAAGTCTTACTGGATTGAGGCTTGTTTGAACCACGCCGAAAATCTCGAAAAATTAATAAAGGTGAGGAGAGTTACAAAGGTGATAGGTACTATTGTTTTATATATTCAATATTATTTTCTGGGCTCTAATGATGACGATAAGCCTCTTTGAATAGTCTGTAATCATGGCATAGACTGGGCTCTTTTGCGGGAAAGTAAACCTAGTGCACTTTCCTCGAGAGCTCTAACTCAAACTTTGAAAAATAATGCTATGACAGAGAAGGAGATTCCTTGAAGTTGAGCACTTGATCCAAACAGACCATAACTCCCAAATAGTGAAGAATATGGAAAAATTTGTTAGTTGTGTATCGAAGGAGAAACAAAACGACGTAGGTATCATTCCAGTTGCAGTTGAGCGTCGTTTGGTGCATGTGAACAGGCTGCTGCAAGCGGACATTGTTCAGCCTGGGGACAGGCTATGGAGACGGGAGGAACAATGGAATGTCAAATTATCGTACTCAATTAGTGATAGGCTCGACGAGTTTCCATTTACCAAAGTTCACTGATTGTTGAACTGTCACTCGAAATAGACGGTGAATTCATTTTTTGAATTATCACTTACAAATGCCATTTTATTTGGACTAATGGAAAGCTATTTAAAATAGAAGTCATTTTTGTCTTGGATGTTTTTCACAATTTTAAAAGAAGGTAGAGGAAAATAGAAAGTTAAGAACATGTAAAATAGATGCCTGAAAAGACAGTAAAAAAGCATCTAGAAAAGAAGTCTTTATTGGAATCGATGGGAGGTGAGTGGAGAATATATAATCGAGTGGTGGTGTCTTTTACGATACCGACCGATTCTCTTTCTGGCCTCCCCTTTTGGTAATGAGATGTTGAGCAGGTATTCAAAATATATTTCTTGGAAGGTGTAGGATGATTGGAAGGATCAATCTGGAAATCGATGTCCTTTTCAATGGTCCATGAACGTCTAAATGTCAAGCTCGAAAATAGGAAACTATTGAAAACATCAATTGAGTCAACTTTGAGTTTTGGCGCTTGAAAAAAAAAAAAAAGAACAAAAAAGAATATTGGATTTTCATTACTTCATTGAGAACGTCTAGTCAAAAGGTCTAGGGACCCTCATGGCACCCTCATAACTTCTTCAGCAGCGCCTGGGATCGGCACAATACAATGTTTTGCCCTAGTTACGGTACCAGTGATACTTGGGTTAGAGTAATCGAAACAAACACGTGTTTGACGTCCTACTGAATACCTATAAAATAAGCTTATTAAATAGGGATTATAGTACTCGGGCTACTCTGCTGTACTCGTATCATCAGTTGGCTGGGATAGTTGGAAGGGTTAGAAGAACATTGAACAAGCGTACAGAACTATTTACAAATCAGAGTCAAATCGACTGGCAAGAAAATCGTCATTAATTATGTTGGCAATTGGACTATCTGGTATTGGGCATCTTGTAACATTTCAAACAAAATGAAAATTGGAGTTCAGTTGAAAAATTCATTATTCGGTGATTCCAGGTGAAGAGCAAATCGTATGACCATATTTTTTTATTGGTTTTGTGACCATCCACCACATGTTACGTTAATGTCACAAGTGCACTTCTTACAGTTCCCACAACTTCAATACAATTATTATTCTCGGTTTCAATATACCATGGATCATGACCAATGGTAGGTACTGAAATTGCGGATCTTGGGCGTGATAATAGTTGTTGGCTATTGGATACAACCATTGTCGCATCAATTATGAGAGGTTTGCCAATCTCATACTTAGTCAATCGGAAAGGTTAAAAAGAATGTCTTCGACGTTTTTTGGCTTTGTTCATAATGCCCGTGTTTTTGAAACTCTTAAGAATTTGAATTTCCTCCCAGCTGATGGGTCCCGAAGAACCCTTCAACGTCACAACGGGCGCACAAAGTGCAGGAAATAACTCGAGTTGTCGGGAGTTTAGTCCTGTCAAACCTAACACAGATCACAGGTCCCTTCCAGCTAGATTCCAGAAACAGGCCGGTGAAACAGCTGGGAGACAAAGGTTCAGAATTTGACAAGTTACCTAGCAGCTATCAGACACACCAACTTCTGAGCACAAACAATTTTCAAAAGGTGAACGGAATGCCACATTGAAATAGGAGATGATTACCATGGCGGTGTTCCAAGTTCAGCGTCGTAAACAAAACTCACAGTACATCAGTGTTGTTTTATCTTAGTCCTTCATCCTGAATATGAAATTTTATTCAGATGAAGGATTTCTTCAAGAATTTCGACTTTGAGTGGAATAAATTTGACAAATTTATTGTATGTATAAATATCGTTTTTTTTTTTATATGAACATCACGGATTGACAATTGCCAGACCCATTATTTTGAAGAAATGAGTATGCTTGTACACTTACGAGAAAAACAAAACATTCTAACAACAGACCATGCAATTCATTTGTTCCGCTGAACCTAAAGACTGAGCAGCTGCTGGGCTGAACTTATGTGATGAGTTAAGTAGAGGAAGGAGGGTTGAGCAAAATGCTACATGACAAGGTACCAAGAAACAAGAAGCTAGTGTCATTGAATGCGGAAACAAGAAATGACCAAATAATCAATGATGTTTGGATAACACTTTTTTACTTCATTAAATTGCATTTGAACACGTTAGAGTGAAAATATAGTTGTGCACGTCATTAAAGAAGAAAAACAATAGATCAGTTGATCAAGCATACAAGCGGTGAGGTGGTTAAAAATAAAAACTGTATGTTGCAATTGTTTATAACGAAAAAATTAATTACACAGTAAATTGTATGTTACGCAGTAAAATTTTAATTCCACAGTAAAACCTGTATGTTGCTGTTGTAGTGTTGCTGTAAAAACTGTATGTTGCTGTCGTTTACTGTGTAAATTAATTACACAGTAAATTGTATGTTACACAGTAAAATTGTAATTACACAGTAAAAACTGTATGTTGCAATTGTTTATAACGAAAAAATTAATTACACAGTAAATTGCAAATAGGAATACCGATATCTTCACATTCTCACTTGCATTTTTACTTGCACATTGGATGGCTTTGGATCGCGTCACCATTGTGCACTGGTCCGTCCAAACGTCTTCCGGTGCTGCTCGTATACAATATGAAACAGTCTAAATTAACTGCTGGTTCTACTGACGAGTGTAGAAACTTTGTGATGGAAATCACCTCCTCAACTCTGTTAGGGCTCTGAAAACGTTGGAAAATCAGCACGAAAATTGGAATTAGGGAGAAACACGTTCATCAAAAACGAATAGAATCATCATCGGGTATGGCATCGGGTATGGCAGGTATGGTTGTTATTACATTATCAAGTTTCTATTGTAGTAGGTATCATGAATATTGTCGGTTTTGCACATTGATCTTTCTGCATTATCAAATGGTACATGACTTTGATTTTTGTACTGATTACATTTAGTTAAATAAATCGCATCAAGTATGAACCCTTGAGGCGTTAAATGTTTGAGGCTTAAGGAATAGGAGAGTGGGACTGAAGTACGTACAAGTGTCAGCGGTGAAAGAGGCACAAGAGGCGGAAAGGGGTTGAGAGAAACTCACAATTAGGCGAGCTCAACAAGTGTTGGTAGATTAGAGAGGGGTCAAACAAGGATGATATTAATCAGCCAGGAGGCAGAGTGAATCTGGCCATGAAATGAATTGTTTACCTACCAGCTCATGGAAACCAACGAAATCGTGTCCCATCTTTTGTAAAATTTGTCAGCATCACCCCACTGTTCACATTTGATAACAAAATTCTATTTAGCGATTACGGCAAAGTAATGTTATCATTCTGGTTGTCTACCGGAGAGCCTTCGTCAACTTATGCAACATAATATATTATAGTGCATGTGGATTAGTGGTAGGAGAAACTGTTTCACATCGGTGTTCTAAGCTTTTTCAAATCAATTTTCTAAATTGCCACTGTGGTAGTTGATAATTATAGGAAATAAGACGTTTTCGATATCTCTTGCTGAGGGTGAAATTTTAATAAGAGCAATAACAAAACATATTATCACAGTTGCATGGATAACCAAATGGGATACACAAAAAACTTATCATTCCACAGTTGACCGTAAAATGGGACGAAACTAAATGTATGATTAGTTGCATCGTATTACATACTATTTAGGTTATTAATCTTCTGTTTGATTGCGGCATACTTGAGTGAACCATTTTAAAGAATTGTACGCGTTTGATTTTGCATTTAACTTTATCCTTCATGTATGTTCCAATATACGTGTGATTGATTGTGTGATAGTCCCCGGTCACCGTCTCAAAAGTAAAGACCAGAAGAACGTAACAAACGGATTTTGAATTTAATTATTTATTCACTTCACAAAAAAGTAATATAAGGAAAATAAATACATCACAAAACCTGTAAGAAAAATGAAAGAAATTAAATCAAAATAAGAAATGAAATATGGCCCGGGAAGAAATGGTGGGGTCTGATGACGCTGTAACGCGAAAATTACCTTAAGATTTACTATTGTTTAAATTAAGTGTTGCTCTCTTTCTATTTTCTCCTCCTGTGAAAATATCCAGTATATCACCGCGAGTGCTTTCTTTTCCACAACCGGACATATATATATGTATATAAATATCCAGTATATACTGGATATTTTCACAGGAGGAGAAAATAGGAAGAGAGCAACACTTAATTTAAACAATAGTAAATCTTACGGTAATTTTCGCGTTACAGCGTCATCAGCCCGGGAAGCTCATATATATATATATATATATATATGGGGCTAATTGAAGCTCTGAGGAATTAGGGGCGCCTGTTAAGCCAAAGGAATTATTCAATTTAGATAGCATCTAATTATTGCTTCCGATGGTTGGGATCCTGGACAGCAGAAATTTCCCGCTGAAACCTGTTTATATATTATGTCTGTGAATTACGGAATTCTGATCACTCCATATTCCTAACACTCCTTCTGTAGTTATGGAAGTGTATTGCATGACATGGATAAATCTATGTAAAAGCTTACTGGCACTCCATGTGTAATAAAAATATCAGAATAGAAATGGTTAGAAGGAATCTGCCTACTGATTTTCCAAAATCACAAAAATTCGTTTTGTAACCCTTTCCATTGTCATGAAAAAATTCGAGGATCATTGAGGGTGGTCTATTCGATTTTCTGTATCTATGTATTTTGAAACGTCAAACAACACATTTTGAGTGGTTTAACCTTGAGTCCGAAGACATACCCTGTAATATGGCCCCTGTGGCCACCGCTGTGGCGACATGATGGTCCCAGGGGATACCTTTGAAATCCGATTTCCATCTTTTCTTCAAACGACATAACGGTGAAGTCTCCATAATAAGTAGGTCTCTACCAAAAAAAAAAAAAAGAAGAAGCAAATTCTACTATGAGCTTTCGATATCTATGTAACACCATCTTCAGGGCCTCCGAAAAAATAAAACAAATTAAGGAATTCATAGTTTCATTTCTATTGAGCATGTATAGATGAAAAACGTTTTATTTTTAAAAAACTCTGAATTCAAAAAATGTGAAAATATTAACTAAGAAAATGCCACCAGTCTTCAGAGTTTCGCTGAACACAGGTGGTGCATTTTACAATATAATATAGGTAACAGTCTTTCATTGAAACATTGACTGATTTGACTTTGGCGTCAATCACAGAAAAGACGGACCTCACTAAAAATACCTTATGCGTATAAATCAACGTTAGTTTTCGTTATACATAAACATCACAATTGAGAAAAAAATAATTTCTTTCTTCATGTTCACTTACAACGAGCGCGGGAGAACGAGAGCACACAATCTTGATTGCTCAGAAAGATTATCAACCACGTTCGCGGCATAATGGACTGAATACCCAGAAGTGGACGGCTCGGAAGGGATCAAAAAGGATACCTCGAGATACCTTAGGGCTAGGTAGTGCCTCGAATTCATCTTCACTATCGTTCAAAAGCCTTTGGATTCGGGGCGAGAAATCGGGGTCGTCAGGGCTAAACAACCATTTAGTCATCCTGCCAAAAGAAAGAACCAAACATTTACTAAAAACTCGATTTTTTTAGGTGAATTTTCAACTGAAGAGTGAGCTGTTGTAATCGTTATGTTTCATATTTTTTGACAAAATTATCAAGTACATCAAGGTAGACATGACCCCAGGGGACACTATCGACGTTCCTGGGTGACATGGCCCGTGGGGGCCAAGGTGGTTTTGCAAAGAAACCTGCGACCTTGACAAAAGACGGGAGGAGCGAAACAAGATTTACCTGTCCTTCTTCACCAAAAAGCTAGGAGGGTACTGAAAAGTAGACGGAAGGGGGGGGGCTCACCCCTCCACTGCTTGGCACCCGCCTAAATGCACCAAAACCCCCGTGGGGCCATATCTCCGGACACAAGGTTAAAATTTTTTTTCTTTGTTTGATTCCAATGGTTCATTTGCGAAAATAATAAACCAAAACAGTCCCCGAGGAATCAGAACATCTTGAGACGCTCAAAATGATATTCCTTTGCTTAAAACAGTTTTAAAAACCAGGAAAACGTCGCTTGTATAGAAGTGCGACCACTAAAGTTTGCGGCTCGCGAGCTGCTCGGCTCTCACGTGTGGACGGGGTTGTTAGATCCTCGAGAGCAGTTCGTGATCACTTTTATGGCTTGCAGTAAGTCTTTGGACGGGAACGTGGAAGGTTCGTTGTTTTCAGCGAGCCCCTCCTTCAGATATACATTGAAATGCAGTCTCTAGTTCAAGATGAACTTGAATTAATACTGCATTTCAATGTGAATCATGATGTAATAACGTGACGTTTACTTTATATTGTTGTTGTGTAGAATTGTCGCTGTAGTTATTATATTGCTGGACTGGTGAGAAGAGCAGGCAATGGACTGGTGTGAAGAGCAGGAAATGGACTGATGTGAAGAGCAGTTGTGCCAACTGATTGGCAGTAATTGAAGCGAATTTCTTCTCTGGGATCTCTTTTTATATAAATTCATGTTCCACCAACGTCGACGTATCTTTTCTTCCAGAGACATACTTGCCATTAACATGGCTGTACCACTCATCACCTTAATGGCATGAGTTTTCACTCGTGACGGAGACATGCTGTAGGTTCGTGGGTTTCCTATGGAACTGAAATTCCAACGAACCTAACCCGAGCCTCCCGCGAGCGGCTCGCGAGCTGCTCGGCTCGCAGGTGTGGACGCGTGTGGCGACCCTGAGAGCATCTCATTGGTAATTATAACGCAGCTCCAAAATTCAGTAATCTCACGATATCTGTGCATGATGGTTCTATTCCAACTACCTTTATTTATTGTGTTGCTGATGGAATATTAATTATATTGATGACTTCCATTCATCAACTCTCCGTTGGTGTTTTTATTCTATAACCTATTCCATTCATATAGCCTTATCAGAAATATCAACATTCGGTTCATGCCCGGCATTTTGTACGCTCTTTAACATCAGATTTTGCCAGATCTCGGCCAGCTTCACTACGCTTCAAGTGTCAAATTTCACTAAACAGAATGATACCATTGCGCTTTTGCTGAGGCCTTCCATAGTTTCTGTAACACAGACTCAATAAACTGCAAGTCCTTCTCATTCTGAGCAATCTGATGTGACTGTCACAAACAGCCCTTTTTTATGCTCCCACCTTTCACTCCCAGTCACTTACGTACCTCGCCGACTCCAAAGAATGCCTAGACACTGGGAGGGGAATACTTATTCTGCAAAGCGTTATTATTTGTTAGTGTATACTAGCAACTTTGAAATAGGTGGTGAGACATTTTGGTTTATACCTAATGAATTTATGCAAATTTGAACTTTTTATCTCAATACAATAATTTTGTCAATTTTCTCACGATACAAATGTAATAAATTAATAGTAATATTATGAAACTGTTTTTAGGCCCTGAAGATGAAGAAATATATTCTTCGAAACGTTGGCACATAAATCAATTTTCATTTGACCGACCCTCGACATACCTCAACATCATTCTTACTGACGGTCAAATTAAATCACACACACTTGTAAGATTTATCTCCATGTTTGAGAAAAAATAAAAATAAAACCTTGTTCAAACTTGAAACTGAAATTTGAAAATTCGTTTCAAACCCTTTCCCATTGACCTAGGGTTATGTAAAGTTTCAAGGATCATTGTGGTGTTGGTACGAACCCGTAAACCAAATCTCGAATTTATCTCAACGCTAACTGTTACAGGGCAAAGTGTCGCGAACGGCAGACGGGGGACGGACGGATTTTGGTTTAATATCTTCAATAACGCCGCTGTTTAGCGAATTCAAATAGAATGGTATAGCGTTCAATTCATATTTGAATAGAGTTTAATTTGAGGAATTAATTTGTTCAACCAGCCGTTTGTTCACAATGAGGGCTCAAATGTGGTGCAGATCGAAAGTCGCCAACATGAGGGTGAATCATACGGAATCCTTTCACACCAGCTTAGCATATTCGAACATCATAATAATATTATATGGTTTTGATATATCGATTAAACAAAATATGATGTTCGAATATGAAATATTATCAATTTTAATTTAATGATAATTAATAATTGATAATATTTCATAATATTTGATAATAATTAATAATAAGTAACAATACGTATCAATAATTAATAATAATTAATATTCCGGCAGATGTTAGCGCCCCAGTGGATCGTTATTCACTCGGCACTTGTAAGCGTAGTATTTGATCCAAATATTTTTTGCCATTCCATAGTTATCATGAGTTAGTTTTGGTATGGTTTGGTCAGTATTAGTTTGAAATACCGGCTGTCCAAGGGATCCGGAACATTCTGCATAGAAGCTACGTGTCAAATAAATCATAAATCTATTCGACATTATTCGAGACACCAGCCTCGTGGTCAGCACTTGAAAATCTATTCAAGAGGAGGTGCAGGTCTTCCAAACTTTCAGTCAGCATCACGGTGTATGCTTGAATGCTTGATGGAGCAAAATTTAATGTACTCATCTGTCACCTTTAATGTACTCATCTGTCACCTTTAGATCCCGAACTGGAAATCATGAATTGCCTCATTGAATATACGCATGAAGGGTGAAAAGAAGGGAAAACAGTAGGCCCTGCCTAGTTTTATGCGGAATAAGTTACCCATAAATACCCAAAATGCGATAAAATATTCCGTTCTCAAACTGGAGCACGTTGAAGATGGAGAAACGTGGTTGTTACTTGAGATGTACTTCACGGTTTATGAGGTATCGCAATTCTGACTTCACCTTCGAGTTCAACGTTGAAAAACTCTGCAAATTCTTGATACAACGGTTTATTATCTTCTTTGTGCAGATCACCCTTCTGTCTATACCAGACTGTGTTGCAAATCGGCACCATACCATATTCTCACCGTACTCATACCATTCCATACGAATTTCTTTCCTATCATACCATACTGTACTATACCAAATCATACATACAATAATATACCATACCATACTTATACCATGTCATACACACCGAGTGAATATTGAAATGTCATCTATTTCTGACCTATATTTAAAATTTCAAGTACCTATCTAGCTCATCATCAAAATTTAATTTGTTTAAACGAATAGGTATTATTTAAACAATTTTACAGACAAGAAACCGAGTGAATATTGCATCGTGATCCAGTTCTGAACTATTTTTAAAATTTCAAGTCAATAGCTGATCATCAAAATTTAATTTGTATTATTACAAAAAGGTATTATTTAAACAATTTTACAGATGAGAAACCGAGTGAATATTGCAATGTGGTCTATCCCCGACTGACGGTTAAAATTTCTAGACTGTAGTTTACCTGGAAGATGAAAAAAGGCAGTTTTATTCTGGGCGGCTACCCGGGACCCACCTAACGGCCGTTTTCGACGCGAAGTTTAGTGTTTTTCCTAAGCCTTTGCGCGCTAACTGTGAACGAACTGCTGGTCGCACAAAAATCCAATTGGTCTTAAAAGATTCGTAATTTTTCAGGTCATTCAAAAGTGAACTAAAAATTACACCGTTTCATGAGAATTTTTAGAGATAAAAATTTCTAAAAAATAAATAAATAAAAATAAATTTCATTGTCGAAATTTCAAAGTTCGTTTTGAACCCTTTCCCCTTGACCTAGGGTTATGAAAAGTTTCGAGGATCATTGTGGGGCTGGTCCAAACCCAGAAACCAAATTTCGTAATTTTAGCTCAACGCTAACTGGGCTAACGGGGGACGGCGTACGGGTGACGGACGGATTTTTTTTAATTCGATTTTCTGAATCTTGAAACGTAAACCAACAAATTTTGAGGGGGGGTTAAAATTTTTTTTTCTTTAGGCGATTCCAATGGTTCATTATCGACGATAATAAACCAAAATCTATAAACTGAGGTGTTACTCGGTAAAAAATGCCAACAAAATTTGTCATAAAACGAGTAAAATGGAGGCATGTTACATAAAACCACTTATTTCTTCGGAAATTCGCTTTTATAGCCATGCTGCTTCAAGTGTTGATTTTTTATTTTTTTCAATTGCTTACCTTTATTCTTCTTACAGACCAGCTCACAGTTTTTCGAATGCTGCTGAGGGGTGTTTACTGTCCAAAATAGCGTTAATAAAGTAAATAATTGAGGAAGTTCTTCTAGATTTTCAACATGGAATATGTTTGACGGGCGCGATTCGGTTTGGAAGAGCTTGGTCGTCCTGTCCCGTTCCACGACTCATCAGCTAATCTCCACACACTCCCCATCTTTGGCCACGCCCTCACTTCGTTGCTCTTCCTACCACCCTCCAGGACAACAATCAGCATTGTTCTTCTACTACTATGTGTCCTCTGTTATTATGTACCTATGCGAAAACGTGTTCCATGTTTTCTTGCTTTGATCTTCAATGTTAACTGTAATAATCCAGGGGTCTGGGGTTGACCCTCAGATTTCATTCTACAATAAATGTACCATCGTGAACACAAACCACTGGCGGCTAGACACCCCCAATGGCAACGTTTTTTAAATTTTATTTTATGTTTATTATTTGATTGATACTTTTGAAATGTATTGTTTCAATTTAAGTGCGTCGGCGTGCGTTAAGTGCAAGGGTCAGTATATGCAGTGGGGTAGAGAACACCACTTGGCAAAACAATCTGAATTAGCCTCTCCCCCTCAAAGCCCTTCACCTGTCAGCCATCATAAGCTGGAGTGGGGTACGGATATCTTAGGTGATGGTGATGAGGTAATGTCGAAGTGAAGTGGAAGGACAGGGCTTTCAAGTGGCACATCTCTCCCCTTAAAATAAGATTCTGTCCGGGGCTGCCGTGACTGGGTCCTCAGCAGCCCACTCATCTTCTTTGTCAACAAGGATCGCCTTTCCTCAACCCCTCACTTCACCATCCTTCTACGGCTTTCGTTCCGACGAAACAGGTGAATGAGTATATAGGGCTGAAATCCTCCACACTGCAACAACCTCCTCCACCCTACCATTTTTTATTATTATTTTTTGTATTATTTATTTATTTATGTTACAACTATATCACAAAATCTAGCAACGTTTTTCTCCGCTGTTGTCCAGTAGATTCAGTACTTCGACGTTTGGATGTTTGTGGAGCCGGCTCCCGTGCTCCATCGCAAGTTTTTGGTTTATTATCTTCGATAATGAACCATTGGAATCGCCCATAGAAAGAAAATGCTAACCCCCCCCCCCCCTCAAAATTTGTTGGTTTACGTTTCAAGATACGTAGATTCTGAAAATCGAATTAAAAAAACTCTGCAAATTCTTGACACAACGGTTTATTATCTTCCTTGTGCAGATCACCCTTCTGTCTATACCAGACTGTGTTGCAAATCGGCACAATACCATATTCTCACCGTATTCATACCATACCATATGAATTTCTTTCCTATCATACCATACTGTACTATACCAAATCATACATACAATAATATACCACACCATACTTATACCATGTCATACAAACCGAGTGAATATTGCATTGTGATCCAGTTCTGACCTATTTTTAAAATTTCAAGTCAATAGCTCATCATCAAAATTTAATTTGTATTATTACAAAAAGGTACCTATTATTTAAAAAATTTTACAGATGATAAACCGAGTGAAAATTTTAAACTCACGGTTAAAATTTCGAGTCTGTTAGTTTACCGGGAAGATGAAAAAAGGTAGTTTTATTTTGGGCGGCCGGGGGTTGACCCACCTAACGGCCGTTTTAGACGCGTAGTTTAGTGTTTCTCCCAAACCTTTGCGCGCTCACTGTGAACGAACGGCTGGTCGCACAAAAATCCAATTGGTCTTAAAAGATTCGTAATTTTTCAGGTCATTCAAAAGTGAACTAAACATTACACGGTTCATTTAAAAGTTTTGAGATATGACATTGTCGAAATTTTAAATTTCATTTTGAACCCCTTCCCCTTGACCTAGGGTTATGAAAAGTTTCGAGGACCATCGTGGGGTTGGTCGGAACCCCTTTTGGTTTATTATCTTCGATAATGAACCATTGGAATCGCCCAAAGAAAAAAAAATTTTAACTCCCCCTCAAAATTTGTTGGTTTACGTTTCAAGAAAATCGAATAAAAAAAAATCCGTCCGTCACCCGTACGCCGTACGCCGTACGCCGTCCCCCGTACGCCGTACGCCGTCCGCCGTCCGCCGTCCGCGGCACTTTGCCCAGTTAGCGTTGAGCTAAAATTACGAAATTTGGTTTCTGGGTTTGGACCAGCCCCACAATGATCCTCGAAACTTTTCATAACCCTAGGTCAAGGGGAAGGGGTTCAAAACGAATTTTGAAATTTTGAAAATTCCATATCTCGAAAAATTCATATAAAACGGTGTGTTTTTTATTTCATATTTAGATAGAGTTTGTTCCTAAGAATTTTTTAAGACCATCCGCAGCTTCGTACGACCAGCCGTTCGTTCACAATGAGGGCTCAAAGATTGTGCCTCACAACACGATCGTGAATCAAACTGTTGAAATACAGGTCCATTTTCATACTAACAAGCTCTTTTGAACATCATATGGCTCAAGTGATGTCGAGTTTGTTGTTCTGAGGTGCGTTTCGTGCTTCGGAAATGAAGGTAATTTCAAATGTTTGTTGGTAGGTACTTCTTTTATAGAAAAATTATTACCGACGTAGTATTAAAAACCCCAGAATTATATCGTATTAATTAATCATAATTAATAATAATAATTATTAATAATAAATACAAATTATTAATACCTAACAATAAATTATAATAATTTTCACTAGGTACTTGATAAAATTGTTAATAATTAGTGATAATTGATAATTATAATTAATCTAACATTTAGGATCTTGACATTTAGACCTAGTGATCTAGACAGAAGGGTGATCTGCACAAGGAAGATAATAAACCGTTGTGTCAAGAATTTGCAGAGTTTTTTAACCCCACCTCAAAATTTGTTGGTTTACGTTTCAAGATACGTAGATTCAGAAAATGGAATAAAAAAAAATCCGTCCGTCCGACCGCGGCAAAGTACGCCGTCCGCGGCACTTTGCCCAGTTAGCGTTGAGTTAAAATTACGAATTTTTTTTTATGGGTTTTTCTAGCAGATGCTAACAATGCAACTTGTCTTTGGGCTGGATTTATTGAAGTTCCAAATAAGGAATAAGTACTTTAACTGCGGTTACTGCATAAATGTCCCACTTACTTTCCATTTCAAAGGCAAATTTGATTTTGATTTTGTCACTTCATAATGTAATATTGTAATATCATCACAGTGACAGGTACGGGAACTAGGCATTAATTTCACCTTTCCGGGAACCCTCATACATGGACCCTATGAAACGCAAACCCTGGTATGTTCCTACTGCTCTTTACTTGAGAGATTACGTGAAGAGTGACATACCTACTTGATGGATCACCGGTTGATGGTAATGGCCGAAACAACTAACCATATACCTTACGTAACATCCATCATTTACCTGTAATACGCCATATTGTCCTAAATGTAGGCAACTCAATACCATCTACTACCTCTTAGAGTTTGATCGACGCTACAAGCCAACCCACCGGGGAGGACGAGAAAAGCTTTCCTCGCATGATATTCATGAATACCGCACTTTCATCGCGCTCAAAGGAATCAACCACCTACCATAAAGAAAATAGCTATTATGAAGAAAGACACAAACATTATGAAATGGCCTTGGAGAATAATGTCAAATAATTCAAGGAACATTCAAATATGGGCAATCTTAAACTTATCGGATAATTATAGGTATTAAGATTGAAGCTATTCGGTTGATTCGGTATGCATCAGCCGTGCTGCTCTCTGACTAAATATCGGTAGGTACTCAAAATAGTCGTCTTAATAGTTACTTCTTGTAAAGAAAAGATGACAAGTTCCAGGTCCCTCAATGTTGCTTGTGTTAATTATAAAATCTTACTACCACTATAATCATGAAAAATATGCCAACTTCATCTAACTTACGAATGGGAGGAAATGGGAGAGTAGGATCAATTCATCTGCGGATTTTTGCATATCTGGGATTTTGATCAGGTGAAGCATGCAAGAAGGGTTAAGCGTGGTGACGGTACCTCTGGAAAAAAGCTCAACCAATTGAAGGCATAAAAGTAGAGTAGTTCACCCTGAAGGTACACTACTTACCATTCCACGGTTTAGCGGAGGATGGGAACATAAATATTTGATTTCATCTTATTATTATTATTTTTTTTTTTTTTTTTTTTTTTTTTTTTTTTTTTTTTTTTTTGCAAGTAACCTCAGTCCATAGATTTTTCAACGCTGAACATGATGGTGAAGTCAGAATTGCGATATAACATTCCGTCATGAGATTTTTTTTTCTGACTTCTCACAATTCTGACTTCATCATCGTGTTCAGCGTTAAAAACTCGATCGTTGTAAAATTGTATTAGATGCTATAATAAACTGTAGGGAGTGAAAAAAAAAAGTTACAAAATAAGCCCTTTGCCCCCCCCCCCCCCAGACCTAATCCACGCCTGTCTATTACAAATTTAATAACGCCATCATCCTTTTGGTTATTCACCCGGATTTAATTGCATGAAACGGTTTGTACGATTCGAATTCCCTAATTTGCCAAAAACTAAGTCGAATAATTCGATGGCTGAAACCGCATTTTTCAATATAATCCCAGTCTACCTCTGTGGTACAAAGAATACTGTTTAATAGTTCATTAAGTATGCTTATCATGAAGTTCATTTCCCAGTGCACTCAGGTGTAGTCATGGTACGTTTGCTATATCATCAGATCAACTTTCGATGAACGCATGAAGAGAGCAACTTTTATCTAAGGGTATTTATCAGGCGTGTTTTACCTACGAGTAGCTATTTCATAGTTGGGTTTGTTCTGATCGGTTGGCAGCGTGAAAAATCAGATGGGAATAGAATAGAATAACTTTATTTATGTTTCTGTACAACATCGGGCTAGGTAGCCCGCTCTTCCTGTCATACAGAAGATTCCAGGCTTTACATCTAGATTCGTCAAGCTTCGCTCTTTCAACTAATTGATAACATAATGAATGATGGGCGGAGATCTGATGAAGTGACAGTGAAGACATTCTTATTTATTATTTAAATAATGGACCATTGGAATCGACCACCATTTAGGTTTATAATTACTTAATCCACAGTATAATAAATCAATTGTCATTAGGTCACCCCAGAACTTAGCAAGATGACTTGAGAGACGATTATAGAGCTAACCCCTCTCCATTCGGTAACCCCCTTCATTCCAAGGATAATAATCTTCTTGGAGGCCATAAATATTTTACTTCATTACAATATTTATTTTGTGTAATTATGAACCTCACAAGGAGTTTGTTGACAGAACAAGACAGAAAGGTGATGAATGCAGAAAAAAATTAACCGGTGTGTAAATAAATTGTGGTATTTTCACCATTCAAGTGCTGAGAAAAATGCTTAGATCTCTTCCAAACGCTTTTATGATACTAATAAGAAATTTTTATTCCAAGTAACAATTTCCCCCCAGCCCTACTCCCTGAAACAATGAAATCCACATAAGTTAAGAGGAGGGCCTAATCTAATTGACATGTGATGGAAATCTCTCATCCATGATACGCTATATTTGTATTCGTTTAGGCATAAGATATTCGGCTTCTGGCGTGGAGCTGCGTAATTCCAATTTCATTTCGTCTAAGAAATAATAGGTTCAACGAAAAACGCATCAGAGTTAATCCTCACGTCTCCGAAGTGTAAATTAATTCGGTTTAAACGCATGTTGATAGAGGCTAGAGCTACTGTAAAGGATCTTGTGTTTATCTCTGTCCTCCGTATTTAGTTTGGGATCAAAGAGAAGGGAGCACAAAGGGGATGAGGAGATGGGGTGGTGGCTCAATGGATGTGGGGGTGCACTCTTCTCAGACTCAATTAACCCTCTTGAAGCTAAGGCACTACGATCTTTAACCTGGAACCCTCCAGTGCCGCATCTCTTCCGAAAATGATTTGGTTCCCCAATTAATTATTTTTCCAGTACTTTGGTATTTTACCGTTAAGTAAATTGAATTCTTGTGATTTTTTCGCTCGACGTAGTGGATGTCCAACAACTGAGAGACATCAATAATCTTAAAATTAATCAACATCTGAAACATGTCCCATGTTAACCATAGACTACACGGGGGGGGGGGGGGGCTGTCGGACACCCCAACGCTCGTTCGAAACGCTGTCATTTGGATATAATCACATATTGGCGCCCCTAGTGGCAGTGTAAATACACTTTGGTGCATGCCCTACCCAACATTTGAATTTTCATGTTCAGCATTTCATCAGTTCTCAAGCAGGAAGTTTGCAAAGTCACTCTGGGGTGCCGAATACTTTGCCACTTTTGTGAGTGCCCCGTGACTTTTTTAAATGAAGACACCAATGAGAATTTAGGTGGATTCAGAGATGTGGTTAAAACAGAGTCTAGAGAGAAGACAACCCCGATGCTCCTGAATTCCTCCCGCCCCTGAGTTCTAACAGAAGATGCAGCTTTTGCCCAAGAAGAAATGACCGAAAACCAAAACTGTTTGCACGAAGTGCATCCGTCCTATGGGCAATGAACATCGACTACAGAAATGCATCGAATGCTAGGGCCACCTCAGATTCCTTGGGGTTCATAACATAAGGTCAATTTCAGAGTGCTCCTGCGAGGACACTAATGTACTTTCGGTGTTCTCTCTTCTTCTAACGTTAGTTAATGGCTAGTTGGCGTTTTAGACGATTTTTCTCCCAAACATTTTTTCTAACGGGAATTATGACTTATTTTGATAAACAGGAAAGAATGATTTTTTTCAGCCTAAGTTAGTTGTTTCAAAATGTTGCAATGAATCTAGAAAACGTTAGAAATCGTTCATTATTTCACGTTGAAATAATTATGTTTGTGAAAATCTGAATGATGCATGACATCTTTTCCTGGGTAGTAATGTTCGTCCGGTTTTAATTTGCATTGACATTATGCAACAAACTTTGAGAATCTCGATATCCATGTCCGTGGAGTAGTAAAAGATTAGGATCAATTAAATCGTAGGATCAATACGTTAATTCAATTCAATTCTTCTCTATTCTCTAGTTACTGTTAGCCACTATTAACTATCTAAAAATCATCCAGTGGTCATTTGATATACCATCTCAAGGCTTTTGGAGGCAACGTACCTAATGATAATATTAATAAGGATAATTGCAAATGGTGCCAGAAATCAGTCAAAAGTTTGGGTCAAATAAAAATAATGTTGCATTGAACAGAACTAGAAGATCGGTCAAAATACTCGTGGATGGGATCTTGCGGTGCCCCAGATTGAATCGTAGTTTCTGACATTGTCTGAGAATTTAAAAGTCGGTAATGTGGAAAACCGGAGGAGTTTAATCCCACACGAGTTTGAGGCAACTCGTCAGCAATTCTTTCTCCTCTCCGAGAAGTTGTGTTATTAACGTGCAATGGGACAGCAGTGGTTGGACTACGGTCGAGGTGGAGCCGATGAATGTGGTAGTGGTGGGGAGAGGTCTAAGGGACTACGCTGCGAATTACTTGTCTAAATATATTATGGCCAATCCTGAAAGGGCTCCACGTTCCACCAACAAAACCAACATTCAGCATCTGCCCTTCCTTTTCCACAGACATCTTATTGTAGTGTTGCTCCATCAACAAGTAATACCAAACTCTTTCATTCCCCTTGCCACAGTTCTTAATTGGTTTCTTGTCGAAAATCAACAGCATCAAGAAGAAACCGATGTATAGTACAGAAAAATTTATTGACGACGTAGTGAATGTTTGTATGTACGGAGACGAAATTAACCATTTGAACATGAGGATGTGTGTAATCCATGGCCCGGCTGATATTTCGTAACAATTTTACGTGGATCTGGTGTTTGTACAGAAAGTAATTATCGACGTAGAATCATTGAAAACATCCAATTGAACATTAGAAAACACCTTATAATGCGCTAATCAAAACAGTGATTTCCTTAGTTAGGGGAATTGGAACGAATTTCATGGAATGGAGTCCTACGGAGCTGATGACCGGCAAACCACGAGCGGAAAATATGAAAAACTTTCGTCGCGGTGAGTGGTTAGCGACAGTAGGGGAGGGGTAAAGAGTTGAGAACAAATGACCCAGAACTATAATCCACAGCCGAAAGGTGGAGGGAAACGTGGGATCGTTAGAACCAACTTTTCAAGTATAGAAGAGTAGGGAGAAATGAGGCCTGGAGGAGGACTTACCACGGTTGAGGGCTCGTCAAACATGTCAGTCATACTTATATTTGACTTAAGGAGCGGCGGTGGTGATTCTTCGGACGCTCAATTAAAAGAGCGGGTTTAAATATATGGGAATATTCATGCAAAACCATTTATATATCCCCAAAATCAAAATTTAGTTGATGTTGAGAATTCGCAGTTTTTGATCAAATTTAGTTCCGTATCTGTCTGCCGGTGGTCAAATAGGTGTCCGAGGCACAACTCTGAAACTACAAGCCCGATTTTACAGGGATTTTGAGAGTTCAACTCTGGATGGTCTGGTATAGAATCGGAATGACCGTCGTCTGAACAAGTTATTCTCCAGTATGAAAACTGGCTCGGAGTGCCATCGTTCGATTCAAGCTCACACTGAAAATTTTTCCTCCTTTCTACCTTTGAGCCCTCATTGTGAACGAACGGCTGGTAATACCACACTCTGGGTGGTCGAATAATTCTCGTATTCAAATAC
The DNA here is from genome assembly GCA_963920205.1 of Stenodema calcarata. Lineage (NCBI taxonomy): Eukaryota > Metazoa > Arthropoda > Insecta > Hemiptera > Miridae > Stenodema > Stenodema calcarata. The sequence goes on along the minus strand of OY986048.1, from coordinate 31,466,340 downwards.
GAATGAAAACTACGCCGTTCCATCTGTGGTTTTGAGAGTTGACTTTTTTTCTTCGATTCCAATGGTTCGTAATTGAAAATGATAACCTAAAGTTGCAATAGCGTTATCGTTGAAGGTGTTCTACTTGGCGGTTTAGATGGATCTGAGGATGTGTCGCAGCTGACATTGATGAGTCCGTCAGTCAATGTTGATCAGAGTACGACTATCAGTTGAGGAGTCCCTTCTTTTCGGGTGTCAGGCCAGAGTTATGGTCACCTGCTTCCAACGTAAGGGGCAAGTTGCCCTCACATCAATCTGTGTCCAACTCATTGGATGTTTGTTGTTATCGAGACTTCGACAATAGCCACAGCCGCTCGATACTCGGAAAACTTCTGCGCCACTGTGAAGAGGGGACGACCTTTTCATTCTCTACACAACGGACGACGAAAAATAGGACCGAAGAAAAAACAGCGGTGGAGATTCACTCGACGTAATCTTACTAGAGTGAAGTGACTGATCATGAGATACTTTCTGATGGATGATAAAAATTGAGGCTCATTGTTAAACCTTGTTTGCTCTTAAGTTTTTGCTGTATGCTTGATAATTATGTTATAATGGTAAGGCTTCGTTCATTCAGGGAACCCGAGAAATTAAACCAGCTTTGAGTTTTGAGCGACAATGATTCACTTCTTCCAATCAATAAATTCCGTTGAGCACCACTGAAATCAAGTAATGAATAGGTTTCTGCTATAGTTTTCTAGTGTCATCACGGTCACGTGTGTTATGATAGAGGATTTTACTTATCTTAAAAATATATGTTTTTTACTTTATCAAACCAAGAGGTTAAGATATATTTACTACAAAAATATATTTACTATAATATACTATATTATAAACCCCGAAATGATCCACTCAACAATATGCAATGATAATATAATATCTATTGATTAGAGTACTGAAGGTCGGAAATATTTCCGGAAAAATTGGAAATATTTACGAAATATTTCCGAGACATAATTTTGGAAATACATATTGGAAAGATTGCTTTAAACGCTGTAACTTGGCTTGCTGCGAAGTTCGGAGGCCACGCGCTGTCTTCTGTTGCCTTCTGGCGGCGCACAGTGGTCGGGAAACCGATTTTATGGGAGCGAAGTTTCCTGAATGCGGATTCTTGTAGGAAATTTTATGCTGAACAAAAAATGTCTATAAACATGGGGTCTAAAATCGACCCCGTACTATTCATCCATAATGTATCAATCAGAATTTCATCAAAAGATGCTCCTTGTTGGCAATGCAAGAGATAGGTAGATGCAAACAAATGTTATTGCTGTTGCAAATAATGTAATATACTTGGTAATGCGACATTAAATATATAGTTCAGCAGTCTAATTACGCAATAGTTGAAACACCGTTTTACAGCACTGAAACAGTTAAAAAACAATAAGTTGCAGGTAGTAGCAGCTGATTTTGGTTTTAATCCTTTACAGGAACATTACTGAAGAGATCCATAAAAGGATGTTGTTTAAAATAAGTCAAGTTCACTTTTGCCAGACTTTGAAAGTTTCGTAGGGTATGAAAAAAAAAAATGTCTCCATTGTATCATTTTGGTTTATTATCTTCGATAATGAACCATTGGAATCGACCAAAGAAGTGTAAATGAAATAAATAAATTCGAAGTATCACAGACAGACTTCACAGAGCGAAATGAAAGAAGTTAGAGAGCCAAAGATTCACAATGTGAGGTGCTCTCTGAGAAAAAATGGTTTTTAATGATACATAAGTAACATTAGGCAAAATTTTATTTTTTAAATATGATCAGATGTTTTTAAAATATTTTATTGCATGAAATATGCTTGTTATGTACCTATTTGGGGAGTATCCATCGTAGGTAGCACTGGAAACTTGTGAGTTAAACGGGCGAGCATCAGATGCCGTACTAAGTACATCTCAGTAGTAGATTCTACTACTGAGATGTACCTAGTACGGTTCGCTATTGCATCCGAACGGCATGCGCGTCCTAACGTGTTTATTGAGTGCGAATGGGAAGAAGGGATTTAAGCGTGAAAAATGGGATTTTTGAGGTTATCAGGGAAAATAAGCCAAAATAACTAGGAAACTGTTAATTCATTCCGTATTCTATTCTATAAATATTATTGGGACGGATGAAATGTAAAACTAAACAATATTGTTTGGCAAAGGGATCGAGCGCAAACACGACGCGGGTCGCGGATAGCCATTTTCCCGTCGATTTTAGTTGAAAAACGTGAAATACCATTTTTCGCGTTTGTGGGATTTTTTGGTGTGGAAAGGGATTTTTCAACCCTGACTGTGGGAAAATGGGAGAGGGCCATCTTGCAAAACTACTCCACTCCTACGGTTCCCGCTACCACCGCGCACGACGCTCGGTCTTTAATAAATTTGCTATGCGTTTTGCTCTAAAATGATATTTTATCTACTTTATTATCGTACGTCCTCAAAATATCTCTCCAAGACCAGTTCATATGATCATAACAGTCCGTTAAATTTTTTTTTTTGAGCTCCTCATGTTCAATTTCTGTAAAAAACGGCTAGCTTTCCAATTTTTCCAATCTTTCGGAAATATTTCGGAAATATTCCCACGATTTTATCTTTCCGGAAAAATAAGTAAATCTCTACTATTGATTGTCTCACTAGTTCGCTAAAAATATGGAATCTTTGATGAACTGCGAACGAAGTAATCAAAAAGAACCTATAGCCAGCCACAAGATTCAAATCATAATAACATGGGGGGGGGGGGGGTAATCGAGCTTGGCCATGTACTCATAGGTTTGTGGCACGTGGAAAACAGTGGATAGAAGGCGCTAGTTATGCAAGAATTAAATTCGAAAGGATGGAGGGCGGAAGTGAATGGGAAGGAAGGAGCTTGGGATTAATAAATGCCTTTTCTGAAGAAAGGGGGATAATGTCGCTCTGCCTAAGGGTCCCTCGCAAAACGCGACAAGATTTTTGGAGATGGTGGAACGGTGGAAAGGGCCTAGTGTGGAGAGAGAAGAAAAAAAAGAAAAGAGTTTATTAGATCAGAGGGTGGTACCAGGAGGTTCTCTACCTTGGGATAATTACACTATTAGATGCACATGCCACCAACTCCACCTCTGTTCTACCAGCAACCATCAACTTAATATAAAACTTCTGCTGACCCCTTCACCCGAACTTCTCCACAGTCACGTCTCCAGTGACTTTATTAGTCGTTTGAAATGCTTCCCGATAAACTCTCTCGCGTCCACCTGAGGGTGAACCTTTCACTTTCCTCTACGAAGGCAATTTTATATTTGAAAACATCTCTAAAATTAACTGGAGCCTTACAGGTAACCTCAATAGAGTAGTTTCATATCTTCGAATCTCTTTGCCGATAAGCAGAAACGCATGTGTTGGTTATGATATAATTATTATATGCAGTCCTAAAAAATTGGATGACCCAAAATCTATCCAAATTTGATTGTAAAACAATACCGTTCTATCCGAAGTTCTCATGTATGACGCTTTTGAGAAGACATATTTCAGTTTTTGACCCCTTCTTATTGACCCACGGTTATGAAAACTTCAATAATCTGCCAAATTCCATAGTTCTCAGTTCCATGTAAATGGTCAAAATACCGCGGATGTTTTGAGCTTTAGTACCCCAATTGGGTTTGAAATTTAGATTTTGTATTAGATTTTCCTCATTCGGGAATCAAATAGGATAGACGACTTATTTTAAATTAGATATTCGGATTTATGTATCTTGAATCCCCGACCGACTCTTACGGTTCTTGACTGAAATTAAACAAAACGAATTATCCAATTAACTACCCTAATAAGTAGTGGGATATGGGTCTCTATTAACCCAGTGTATTTTCATCGGTCAAACTGCTTAAGATCACCGGTGACTGGTATCAAATCCGTTCATTTCTCTCAGCTCACGACCACATTAAATGGATAGGACAAAATTTGTAATGGGTCTTCGGTCCTATCCATATGGCATGTGAAGCCCTCGCCTTTGGTTGAGAAGCCTTGCAGAGTTATTTGAAGTGGAGTTGTACAAGCTCTTATCCAATATTCATGTGATCAATATTTCAGCCCACTGTAGGTGATATTATCTTTTAGGGTTTCATCCTTTCTTATTTGTATCACGTTTAGCTCTGTGCTATTGGTCTTGAAAGAAGACGTAACATGTTAGTCTTCCTAACGTCGTCCGATAATTTGTTTTTACTGATCCCCCCCCCCCCCCCCACCGCACTCGTATACCTTCACATTCCGTTTCCAAATACCATTTGTAGGTCAAGAAAAAAATCACACTGCACAACAATGAAATATGTTATGGAAGTTTCTGGGATCTAAATAGCTACATTTTACTAATTCTGGGCGAAGAAACCCAGAATATGACAATGAAACTTTTTATTAGCTCATGTTTTCAAGATAAAAACATAGCTGGTTGAAGGTGAGTTTCCTGTAAAAACTTTGCAAATTCTTACTAACTGTCGGTATGGGGGCGAGGCAATGAGTAGCTTCGTAAGCGAAATCATCGGAACAATTCTGATCCACCTAGGTGGACAGCCGATGACGTCCGCGACGCCTAAAAACGGCAGTCGGACGGAAATTCAACCTTAAATGGTTGCTTACTTTACTTTTTTTTTTTTTTTTTTTTTTTTTCAAGTAATCCAGTTAACTGCCATTGATACTGTCATAAGTGTAACTGGGCTTGCCCGTATATAAATAAATAAATAAAACCCCTATGAATCAGATCCGGAAGTGAACCCTCCCTATGTCCTTCCCCGGTCACAGAAATGTTTAAATACGGGAGAAAAGTTCGATCCATTGGGCCGTTTTAAAGAATTTAACATTTTTATACCTAGTTTGGTTTCTCAATGCATCGGATCCGGGAGTGAACTCTCCCATGTCCTTCCCTCGTAACGGAAACATCTCAATACGCGAAATGGGTTCGGTCCATTCAGCCATTTTTGGGATTTTTAATGTTTTTTATTTCGGCTTCCCTATATACCCCCACCCCTATGCTTCGGTTCCGGAAATGAACCGCCCGATGTCCTTCCCGGATCACGGAAACATTTAAATACGGGAGAAGGGTTCGATCCATTGAGCCGTTTTTGCGTGATTGAAGGACAAACAGACAAACAGACAGACACCACATTCAAAATTGGCATGGTTCGACTCCATTTCACGCGAAACGAATAACTGTAGTGAAATTTTTCGAAAATACCATTTTGAAATTTTTCGAAAATAGGTCTTTAAATTTAGTTATAGAGAAGATTACCCTACTTCCGCGGCATTTCATTTTAAACGACAAAATTAGCTTTACTACTGATGCAAAGAAGTGAGTAAACAAAACTGCACCTGAAAGTTTATTCCGATGTTCAAACAGAGAGTTCAACTAATAGAAATGCCAGCTGTCAGGTGTACCAACCTTCGGAAATGCAATATCCCTCGATCCCGTCATATTCATCATAATATCACCCACTTAGGTTCTTTATCATTAAAACAAGAGCTAAAGCGAACTTTTCGTGATGATTTTCGGTATCAGCATGATGAAATACTTCGGAAATGAATATGTTTGAGCCCAAAACATTTTTTTGAGCAGTGTTACCGATTAAACCATAAACTCGTAACCTATCAACTTGTGAGATAACGACTATGGTTCAATTGTCAAAATCATGCATGTTGGATCAAGTTGCATTAAATGTGCAGCTGCGAAAATTGTTGTATCGTTTAGTCTGACGGCAGCATCTCCGACCGTTTGAGCGATACGAGAATATTGCACCCTCCAGAGAGCAGTGCTCACGATAAATCGACATCTCACTAACTTATTCACGAAGGTTCTGTTTTTTTCTTTTTTTTTTTAATCTTTTTGCTTGGGAGATGCCGAGTAGCCGTATACCACCGGAGGAGGGCGGGGGGATGTTAACATCATCCTCTCCCCAATATCACTGATGGCTCCATGGTGGTAAGCCCTACCTAACTCTCTGAGCTGAAATATTGAAATAAAACTGACCCCATGGTAGCCTCCTGCCAAACGTATACCCGAAGAACGGCTATGTACTATCGCTCTCTGATCTCCATTACTCGATTGATAGTTAAGCGAGTTATTGGTTATTGTATTCAGTGAGAGAATAAAATTCGAAGGAAGTATGATGGGTAGAGTCATTCGTGCGATTCAACCAATCAAAGCTGATGATATTTCTTGTCCAAAAACGTCTATCTTAATTACCATCTTATCCCTGTACTATTCTATTCAGCATGAGTAGATAACGCAAGTAGAAAAAATAACGTGGTGTCAATTTGGTTTGGTGTCAATTTGGTTCCATGGAGTCAGAAATTGCCGCGTTTTATTTCTCGTGTATAGCTTTGTGAAAATGCGAAAGTGTTCCATTTTTATATTGCCTGGCCTACAAACGGGTTGGGATCCACGAGAGATGTTCATTATTACAATCATTTAATTTTTTTCGTTCAGGGTGGTTGCAATACCTGCTGATCACAATAAATTGGACATTTTTTAAAATGTTTTGGAATACCTGAAGTGGAGTTCAACACCCCACATCTTAGAAACATCCTTGTTTGTCTTTATATAATATATAATATATAAAGATTATATAATATATATTATAATATATAATATATATATAATATTATTCTGATTCTGCCTGATTCTGCTCATCTATGAACTTTAGCCTTTTAATTGCCAAGACAGATTATTTGTGCAATTTTGGACCTTCCTTCCTTGGAATATTTTCAGAAAATGCGAAAATGCATCAAAACCTGTTGAGTGTGCCTACCTAGGTTCTGCTGATTTTCTATAAGATCCAAGGATTGAATGGAATATTTTCAAATCATCAAACGGAAGCCTACAATCCATATGAATGGATCCTATTCAGACCCCGGTACTGTTCTCATCTCAATTTCCTTATTAACTTCGGCACTTTTTTCCATTATTCATCTCGACACTGATCGCTCCGTCTTCTTAGACTGTTAGTTTCTATTTGCCATAAACAGTGTTTTCCTCCTATCATCGTTTTCCCGGGGTTACAACCAACGATGGTTCCTTGTAGTGAGGTGGGAAATATGGAATGAATAGTCGAAGGAATAACATGCGGTTCGTTGAACGCGTGAATTCTTATGCTAGCATGCTTGTCCTGGGTGAGAGTTTTGTTGCCACGAGATGTTGTTGTGTTCTTTTGACGTTCACTCGAGTAGGTAGGTATATTACCCTGACAAAAGAGGAAGGCGCTACGAATCTTGAAACCTTTTAGGTGGAATAGCATTGGTTTTCTCATGACAAGCAGCTTCCACTTCAACTTCTTTTGCCTCTGAAAACGTCAGATCCCAAACCAATTCCATTTCTTTAATATATCGCCAAGGTTCTCGTTTCACTGTCTATCATCACCGTCTGTTTTTAATGCGTTTATAGTTCCATTGGGAGTGTCAAGCGATGAACTGATACCCGTGAATGGTTCCGTGAATGCCCGCCTTAAAGAACGAGATTTAATGCGTGGTTTCGTATAGTACTCTTTAATAAGTATCCCATTCTTTTGCCTGATAGAGCTCGAGGAGAATGAGCAACTAGAGGGCTGCAGAACAATTTGGTCAAATAGTACGAATTCACATGAATCATTGCACCTGTTTCAAATGCAGATCTGCTGAAACCTTATCGCAACCTGTAAGTATGTATGTACTTATACATAAAGTATTCGACCTATTTAATTATATGTGTTAGATTTTGGGTGACATTTTGAGGTGCAGTTGATATCTTAATAAGTGATTTTCTTTAAAACTGATGAAAACGATACTTATACAACGGGAAAACCTTGCAAATTTTCCCGCAACGGTTTATTATTTTATGAATAGATCATTATTCTGGACACAATATCCTCTTGAGTCCCAAAACTATACGAAATATCCGCAGTATTCAGCTGAAATACTGTACCTCTGTACCTAATGGTCATATCTGAGTGGATGAGTGATAGGGTGGAGTTAGGTCTCCACCTCAGTGATGATAAGAGATGGGAAAATGACATATTGACATGTCAACATATAAAAATGACATATTTTGGTAGTTTTGGGCCGAAATGACATTTTTTCTTCATTTTGGTGGAAAATGACATATTTTGGAAGTTTTCAATTTTTGGTTTATTACCTATCTTCGAAAGAAAAAAAAAATTTTAACCCCCCCTCAAAATTTGGTGGTTTACGTTTCAAGACACGTAGATTCGGAAAATCGAATTTAAAAAAATCCGTCCGTCCGCCGTAAGCCGTCCACGCCGTTTTGCCCAGTTAGCGTTGAGCTAAAATTGCGAAATTTGGTTTCCGGGTTCGGACCAGCCCACAATGGTCCTTGAAACTTTTCATAACCCTAGCTCAATGGGAAGGGGTTCAAACGAACTTTGAAATTTCGACAATGTCATATCTCGAAAAATTTAACTGAACGGTGTAATTTTCAGTTCAATTTTGAATGACCTGAAAAATTACGAACTTTTTAAGACCAATTGGATTTTTGTACGACCAGCCGTTCGTTCACAAAGCGCAAAGCGTTTAGGAGAAACACTAAACTTCGCGTCTAAAACGGCCGTTAGGTGGGTAAGCCATCCAACAAAGAACTACCTTTTGAAGCACATGAGGCCGCCCTGCACTCGTTGGAAGAAGTTGCTGAAGATGTCAAACGCAGGTATGATACACGAGCCCAAGTCTGGTTATACAACCCGCAGCGACAGATGGGACTCATGCCAAAACTACAACGGCCTTGGCTGGGGCCCTGTGTAGTCCAGAAACAACTCTCAGACTTGATCTTCCGAGTGCAGCTCCCCAACAAGAAGAAACGGGTGGTATACGCTGATCGCCTGAAGCCTTACCACCACCGTATGGAGGAGTAGGGGGTGTAGTGTTAGGAGCGTAGCTCCTACGAAATTATTATTGACTGCATGGTTTTTGTGATTGATAGTTGAAAAAGTTGTTTTTTTTTTTTTTTTTTTTTTTATGATTTTCGGTTCGCTCTTATAAAATACAATTTCTTAATTCGTTACAATATTATGAATTTACATTTTCATTAATTATAATCATGAAAATGGGACTAGATAATAGGGATAGTTGGTGATGAGGGAGAGCTTCTAGTACGAGTATATGATGTAAAGGTTAGTCGCACATGGTCCATTGGAGTTTCGAGACTGGTCGTGTCAAGCGATAGACTTTCATTAAATTCGTCTTGGTTTGGAACAGTCAGTTGGTTTATCGGGCGTTACATAAAGTTGGGAAGAGATCTTAAGGAATGTACGAGTGTGAGAGGGGAGGAGGATTTTCGGAAAACGGCTCTGGATCGATAGGGCCAGTTGGGTCTGATGCATGCACCGCTCCAGGGTCGACAGCGTGAAATTGAATTGCTTCATTTGCCGTCTTTACAGTGGCAAGCAAGACGGCCCCTTCTTTACCTGTCCCTCTCCAACCCGAGGACTTACCCCCTACAAAACCTCTTTAATTTTATATAACCTCCCCCACTTCGGCAGCCGCTATCTCTGCATCCTTTCCGCCGCACCAGTCATTCATTCAATGTTGCCTGAATCTTTTTTTTTCTCGGCTTGGAATGCGAGAGATTTCCTTGTCAGGGTCATCTAGGCTCTTGGGTCGCAATGTCAGTATCACGAACCGTTTTTATAGGACGTCCTCCAGAATCTTGGCTTTAACGGCATTATCTGGTGGAATAAATCGGCTCTCGTTAGATATCTTGAGTGTGGTTTGTATTTGGACCGGCGCGCCGTGACAAGTGGTGTCATGTCCGAATATGACCCACGTAGCTGTTGGGCAAACCCTACTCCACTGAAGGGGACGAGACAATGAATAGCCTGGAGCGAAATGAGCATTACAAATTCTGATCTTCATTGGAGGACGGCTGACCACGACCGCGACCCTGGCAGGGCAGTAGGACGTAAAGCCCACACTTGCTGTACGACTTACTGTTCGTAATTAACTTTACGAGTCGTATATTGACACTGATGGGAGTCCCTCTTCTTTAAAAAATATAACCACGTACTAATTAGTTGCAGACCATTCTTGAATTCAAGCTGTGTTCGTTGAAGCATGAGACCAGTGTTGGGACAGATTTGCAACACGCTACTAAACACTTTCCAGATTGGAAAAATACTATTTAGATTCGCCCTTAGGATTTAGGGATAGATCAATCTGTAGATTTGTCCATATCAAAGTTTGAAGTTGGGAGTTTTTCACGATGAAAGAGATGCAAGCGAATGTAACATGGCGATGGATTTCATATGGTATAACCTAGAAATGTAATCCCACAACCGGTTGATGGGAACCGGATAAAAACGAGTGTGTTGACGATTTAAGTCCTACTACGATTTAAGTACTACAGATATGGAACTGAATTCGGTCACAAAGGTTAGAAATGCAAACTCGTACTACAAAAAAAGATACCAATTTGGTTTAGGTGAACTGCATCATTGGAAATCCAAGGCCCAAAACACTTGATTCCAAATGACATCAAAATAGGATGAATTTGTGGACAGAACAAGTTCGGATAGGATGATTTTGGGGAACAAGTTTTTCACTTCAGTAATGCAAAGCAACGCATTGGGAACTGAGTGAAAAATCAATCACAAACCCAGTTCTGAAATGTTGAAGATAATATTATTTCAATATTTCTCTTTCTATGGAATCTAATGAGTAGTTTTGCAAAAAGCAATAATAGATAAACGATCAATTCTAGGCAAGAATCAGGAAATTGAGAAAGTTGAGAGCTCGTCAAATGATTGAAGAAAAGAAAGGGAAGGTAGAACAAAAACGTCGGAGAACAGATGATGTAGGAATGAAGAGGAAGAGGAAGGAAAAGTTTTCGAATGGAGTCAAGCGACGACGGACCTGGTGATAAATGTGGATGTTAAGTTTTGATGTGTATCAGGAACAGTTAGGGAAGATGATGAGGAAGGGAAAGGAAAGGACGGAGTGGTGGAAGGGGGGTAACCCAGTGTTAGTGAGGGGATGTGACCAACCTGTGGTGCGGCTTCCATTAAACTTCTACATATTTTAGGGTGGATTTCTCTCACCCCTTTTCCCTTCCTTAACTGCTACTCAGCACTGTGAAAACCCTTTCTCAAAACCTAGAACCACCACCTCCGGCTCAGGTTATTAATTTATTCAAAGAGCTTCAGGATGAGAAGCCTAGTTGTAAATCTCTGAGCGCTAAAGAAAAAGAGATATTAGTTTCTAGAATTTATACTCTAAGAAGTGATTTTGCCCTTTTAACTTGATTTACTTCTCTGCCACCAGCTTCCCATCTTCTTCCCCACCGGCTTTGGAATTCCTCAAGAACTCTTAGAAGAGGAAAAAACCAGTAACCCACTCCAACTAAAGACCCTCTCTTGTAAAAAATGAAAATTTAGCGTTTTTCGTGATAAACCTTTTGTTGATTTTCGTTACATTTCATGATGAATGAACTTGACTTTTCCCGTTACCAACCTATATACAGAAATTGTACCATGGAGAGTTGAGTTTATTCCCTGTGATTGTAAGGTAGGTAAATCAAGGGAGGGTCATCAGAACAAATTTAGCTTGTGGCATTGTGTTTTAAAAAGTGAACATATGAAATGTGGCTAGGTCCATTTTAGTTAGTTTTCCTATGCAGGCTGGCACATTAATGCATTAAACTGTATTTCCTCCTATATGGACCTCCACCGTCCGTTTTTGCAGGAAAATCACTATAATTTTGATATTAACGGGATTTTGGAGGGTTTTTAAATTTAGTAAGGCACTAAATGCTTCATTCATTCATATAAAAGGGAATACGAAGGAAGATACTGATTTTGAATGTCCATTTCTCGATTCAGAAAGACTGATAAACTTTGGAAGGCTCTCCTGAAAAATTTGTAAAATGTTACTGGGTCACTTTTACCAATTACCCCACGATATGTTATAATCTAATTTTAATTTCCGACGCAAGGATATTCGGAATTTATAACGAACCATATAGATTCTGTTCTGATTATAATATCAAATCAGAATCACGCTTGATAATATTATGTTCTCCACATGTCATGATTAGCTAACATATGTAAAAAATCAGATATACATTCGCTGAATGTCATTCATGTATCATGAAACGATTTATGTTTAAGAGTTTCAACACTTCCAAATCCTGATCAATGTACTGACAGAGTATGATTTTATTATTACCGAATGGAATTATTTTGTGACAGGTCCGGAATATTGGGGGAGAATCAATCCGGAGTGGAGCCTTTGCAACAAGGGGAGACGGCAGAGCCCAATCAATGTGGAACCTCATAAGCTGCTCTTTGATCCATACCTACGACACATTGAGGTTGACAAATTCAAAGTAAGTGAAGCCCGTTCAATGTGTGGAGTTATGTGCACACCATTTGCCCACTTGGCTTATATAGCAAGTACTCACCAACAATTAATCGAAGTTACCGGTTTTTGAGATAACAAGATGTATCTCACAACAAGACAATCGATACCACATAACCACATGTCATGTGTTATTTGAACCAGCTGTTCCCGAGTACGAAATTAGTCTATTTTTAATTTCGACTCTGAATAAATTACCAGCTTCAAAAAAAACTGAATCCTCCGAATGAAAATATTGAAAAAGAAATTGCATGCAATTTCATTACTAGCAGCTCGAGCACAATTGACGAGGGTTTTGCACAAAGAACGCTTGAGTTACTATTTGAAATATGATAAAAGTAGAATCATAATTATTGAACGAGAGGGCGTCGTATTCCTGCGAATCAGTTGAAATGAAACTTTTTGGAACATCGGGAATCGTCGGGGTGGGATTCCTCAGGTCCTGATTCCAGGAAGTCTTTATTTCTTTCAGACCTTAGATGAGATGAATTTCAAAGTTGCGAAATAACAATTTTAAACTATCTCATAGTTTGGAATCTTCCTTTTGCTTGTTACAGGATTGATTTTTTAGACAGTTTTAGTAAAGGTCGTGCTTCTTATCCGGAGCTTTGGTCTTCCGGAAAATAAATTTGATTTTTGCTGTTTCAGCAGTTTTCTCATTTTGAAGGTCCTCAAAATTGTTCCAGGTAAATCTGTAAAAGCAAATTGTGTTTTTGAGAAAAAAAAGAAAAAAATCCTCAGTCCACATGCTGCACAGCTATACGAGCGAATTTTCGAAGATATAACTGGTTTTATGTAAAATGTCTCTATTTTACTGCTTTTATAACAAATTGTATCATCTTTTTTTTGCCGTGTAACACCTCAGTTTATAGATTTTTCAACGCTGAACCCGATGGTGAAGTAAGAATTGCGTTATCTCATTCCGTTATCAGATTAGAGCAGATCAACCAGGAAAAACATCTCAAGTAACAAATACGTTTCTTCACCTTCAAAGTGCTCCAGTTTGAGAGAGGAATGACATATCGCAATTCTGACTTCATCAACGTTTAAAATGAGATGTCACTTATCGGATTGTTGCATTGTGGGATTTATGGGTAATTTTTTCCCCCTTAAAACTCCCCTAGAACCCCCGTAGAGTGGCCCAATCCTGCCCATCTCCAAACTTAGCCTTTCTATTGCCAAGACAGATTTTTTTTTTCAAATTTGAACTTTTTATCTAAATTTTATCGAGAGTTTTATCTGGAATGACACACACAGTCTTTTGGCAGTGAACTCACGGTGGTCTGAAACGGATTTTGGTATAAAAACTTTCGGAAACTCGCGTTTTAAAAATGTTGGACCAAGAACAGTAGTTTCCTTTTCTTCGAAAATTCCTTAGAAGTTGTATTTCAATTACTGCACAATTTTACAAGTCAAGTTCACAAAAGCACTGGACATGGTTAAGGAAAATTGAGAAGATATTTCTTCTACGCTCGGTGACAGATAACTCCGAGGAAAGGAATTCTAGATAGGAGAGAAACGCAAGCAAATAATAACATTATTATTTACTGTAATTCATGTATAGAGGAGTGGTGTTTCCGACCTGACTCCTCAGTTTTACAATAAACGCGCAAAATCGATCACAGTGATAACCCCAACAAAACTCGTGATATGTTAGTTACCTGTGTGTTGATGTGTTTTTCAACCTACCAGCTAATGTAAGTTGAAGTTTTCCTTAGTCATTATTTCATGTTTGTTATAAATTTTACATAGGTATAAATTTAAGAGTCATAATTAGATATCATATTTAAAGCCTCCGAGTCTTTGAGTACAAGTCTTGCTTACCTAATTATTCATTCTTATATTTATTCTAATTAGACTTTCTTATTAATCAATTTCAAATTTCTAAACTAATTTTGTGAATACTATCAAACTTGAAGTAAGAGGAGTTTTCTTGTTGGTTTCTAGATTGCTTGATAATGACGAAATAAAACACCCAAACGTTGGAATGACCATGTTATTCATGTACGAAAATCGATACCGGTAGAACGTCTGAATAAATCTGATGAATCACATATATCACACTCATCAGTTTAATTATATATGTATATACAGAAAACCTAAATTTTTTAAAGCACCTCGTCGGAGTTATAAGACTTTACGTAGAATTATTGCGTCTCAACTACTGTGCCTGTCTACTGATCCCCGTAAACTCACAATCATTTAGCAAGTAACGTCACATGAATTTTCTTCTTTTCTAAAACAGCAACTCGCGATGTGGTTGTTGGGACTGGTTTCAACACCAGAACCTGGCGACCTCAGAGCGAACTGATGAGAAGGTGGTAAAGGAACTTCTTGATATAGGAGGCAGGACGTTTGATAGTTTAGTCTAGAATAACTCTATAGTGTCGCATTTGATTTTCATTGCAATAGAAATAGTAGTGGCATTTACGACGGCGCACTTGTAAAATCTGTTTAGCAGCTAAAACGCCTATGTACTACAGATCAAGTTCAAATTTTTATGGTGTTCGAAGAATATTCGATCGAGGATCCTCTTCGCCATTGGAACAACAGTAATCTCTTCGCAAGAGCATACGTCCCTCAAACCCGAAAATTACTGTGTATCTAGGAACGCGGTAGCGTTCCGCCCCGCCAAGCAAAGAAGTTGAGAAAACGAACGCTGTCGAGTGTATGTTTACCGGACGTCACGAAACGCGTTTTCGAGGTATCCATATCTCGGCTCCTATTTGACCGATCAACTTGAAAATTAGTGTGGGTCTTCTTTGAGTGTATATTAGAAAGCCCTGAAAGTTTCAAATCGATAGGTCTAAAGGGAGCCGAGCTACATAACTTCAAAAACCCGGTTTTTCGGCCTTAGATTGTTCTTCTCCTTCTCCTTCTCCTTCTTCTCCTTCTTCTTCTCCTTGTTCAGACAGGCAAGGCTGGAGCCTCTCCACGTTGACCGATTGACTTGAAATTTTGCACAGAGCTTCATTTAACCTTGATACAGAGCCTTATATAAAATTTAACCCATTATCTCAACCCAAAAAAGTTTTAGAAACAAAAAACCAGAAACTTTAGGAAAATTCTGTCCACTTTGACGAGTCTACAGCCTAGGTAAAAGGACCAATCGACTTGAATTTCTTTACATACCTTCTTTATAGCATGTGTCAGTGCCATTTGAACGAAATAACCCATTATCTCATCAAAAAAAAAAATTAGGGACAAAAAACTAAAATTTAGGGTAATTTAGGCTAATTTTGGCCATATCTCGGCTCCTAGTTGACCGATCAACTTGAAATTTGGTTTGGATCTTTTTGGTGTGGATAAGAGAAAGCCCTGAAAGTTTCAAGTCGCTAGGTCTGAAGGGAGCCGGGTTATATAACTTCAAAAACCAATTACCATGTTTTTCTACTTTTTTCAGTCGGTCAAGGCTACAGCCTCTCCACCTTCGCCGATTGACTTGAAATTTTGCACAGAGCTTCGTTTCAAGTTTAGCAAGTGCCTTTTGAAAGATTCAAGTCGATATCTTTAAAGGGAGCCGAGTTATATAACTTCAAAAACCCGGTTTTTCACCCTTACCTGTTCTTCTTCTCCTTAATCAGTTAGGCCTTTCCACCTTCACGGATTGACTTGAAATTTTGCACAGAGCTTCGTTTCAACATCAGCCAGTGCCTTTTGAAAGTTTAACCCATTATCTCAACCCAAAAAACTTTTAGAAACAAAAAACCTGAAATTTAGGCTAATTTTGGCAACTTTGACGAGTCTGGGTAACCGGACCAATCGACTTGAAATTTTGCATAGACCTTCTTTATAACATGACCCACTTCAACAACAAAAAGATGTGATGTCCCCCCAAAAAACACTCCGTGTAAAAATCATTCTTCAGAGGCCGGAAAAAGTTATGATATCCACTTTCCCCGCCCGCCCTTTTCCTCATTAAGGAGCTAAGTATAATGAAAAGCTTAACCACTTCACAAGCACCGTACCCCTTTCGAAATCTCCCCTTGGCGCTATTGCGAGACGGTTTTATTACTTCCACAAGCAACTAATACTTGTATAAAACGTTAACCACCATCAAGTATTAGTTGCTTGTGGAAGTAATAAAACCGTCTCGCAATAGCGCCAAGGGGAGATTTCGAAAGGGGTACGGTGCTTGTGAAGTGGTTAAGCTTTTCATTATACTTAGCTCCTTAATGAGGAAAAGGGCGGGCGGGGAAAGTGGATATCATAACTTTTTCCGGCCTCTGAAGAATAATATTTGCGAGGCGGGGTGATTTTTACACGGAGTGTTTTTTGGGGTTTTTTTAATACTCATCGTTTACACTCTCGTCGTATTTGGAGTATTGGCTAACGATGGATCTTTATGAACTCCATTCACTGAGAATTTTAACTAAAGGAAACTGGTGGAAACGAATGGTTATTACCAGTGAGGTCATTTGGGGTGACCGAAACCACTTCTTCTCGAATCATCTTGAACCCATTCCTGTGCGAGACATTGTTTCTCTGGGACGTAGAATATTGTTCCACGTGTACTATTATTACAAGAAATCTAGTTCCATATTTGTTGTTTATCTGTCAATAAGTCGTCCTCAGGTAACCTCATGATTTTGGTCGTTTCGTTTCTAGATACAAAAGAATTTGATTCTCTCACAAGGGGGATGTTTCTTCTTAATGGTTGAGTTTCACTTTCTCTTTGTGTCCAATATGCTGTCAGCTTAAAATAGTCTATAGAAGAGTAACTTGTTGCAAAGTCAAGAGCCAATGCCAACAGCCAACAATAATGAGGAATGAATTAAATTTGAATTTCAGAATGACTTATCCTCAAGCTCAAAGGATCATTTGTGTAATCGGTCTACAGAGGGCTTCTGCGACAACAGTTGTTACTATTCTGAGACAATATTTACTATTCTTTCACCATAAAATAGTAGACAAGTTTTTAAGAAAAGATTTGAAACATTGAAATATTGATTCTGAAAGAAGTAGGAAAGTCTGGTCAACATCTTGACTTCCGAAGTTACTCACTGTGATTTATAATTTTGTTCGTCAGATAAAGGTAGGTGATTTGAAAACTATGGCATCGTATCCTAATTAATCCGTATATAGAGTGCTCTTCATAGAGTTCCGGTGAAGCTTGTCAGAACTTTGTGAAAGAAAAGGTAGGCGAATCGATGGTGGCGAATTCCCAGCTATTATTAAACGCCATTCTTTGACAGTACCAACAAGGACAGAACGGTCAACGATATGAATATATTTTATTCGGAATCGTAACGGATCTCCCGCTTAATAATTAATTATTTGTAAATAAGTTTTCCTCTTAAATCGTACATTTAACATCGTTCGTTGAATTTAATAACGGATAAAATAATGGAACACAAATCGATAAAAATGGGGGACGCCCAGTAGACATTCCTGCGAAACCATCAATAAGGCAAGCGGGGGGATGACCATGACTAATGGTTACCGTATTTAATAAACACATACATACTCGTTGAATGATATATTTTACTGGCATTAGTGAATATCATGTTCAATGAGATCGGACGATGCTTTTACAGTTACAAATTACGATGATCAAGAGGGTGGAAGTTTAGAAATGGGAAAAAATGGACCGTTTTTATCTAATCAAATCAGAGCAATTGTATCCGGAAGTTCAAATTATGGAGATATAACATTTATTTATTGACGAATCACGTTTTATCGGAGAAATGACTTACATTTAACAATAACTTATGTTATTGTTAAATTTAAGTCATATTATGATGTTTTCTCACCCGCAATCAGGACAAATATGCATTTTTACGGGAAGTCCTGCAAAAGACGCCAGAAATCACATTTTTTGAGTTTGAAAATTGTGGTGAATTCCCAGCTATTATAAAACGCCATTCTATCGACGATGCAACGGACAAATCGTTCCTTCCACACAAACAAAAATGTCCGAGTCGCTTGAGTCTTCATTCTGTATTTTGTAGACGCCTTTTTTTTTTTGAAACAGTGAATTTCTCACTATTCCAGCTCTCACTTCCACTCCCCACACCATTCTGGATGGACTCAATCTAAAAGAGATCTTGGAAGGGAGTATTCTCACTTCTGTTGTGCAACAAACATCAGGCATGCCGACATTTTGCTCGTTGAGACAACGAAATCTATGTCATTCATGTCGAAGAACGCAATGACGGTCCTTGGTTTTATAGTCGTGACACCTTTGAAGAATCACATACGAGGAGTTGAACTACATACGTGAGCACACTTCTCGTGGACCTCGTCACGCGTTGTTGTGTTGGGTTTTATGACGTATGTAGTTGACTGGTGAGTTTATGTCCCCAATACTTGACGAGTAATTTGAATCAGTATACACACAAACATTCTTCGAAACCACAAACGTCACTCGGTTTTCGAAACCAAGTTTTATATTACAACCGAACAATATATTACCAGTTGGAGTTATAAATGTTTATTCGAGAACAGACGTTTTTAGTGAATCCTCCATGCTCTGAGCTCCCCTCTGAACAAATATTTGCGGATGTTGGTACCCTCCATTTCGCTTGCGTATTTTATTTTACCTTGGGGTACTCAACGGGATGAATATTGCTTTAGACCCACTCCAACAGATAAAACGATGTTATGAGAGGGACGGATCACTAACGCTTCCTTCAAATGATAAAAAATAGACTGTCAAGCCGTGTAGCTTCCTCACGCACAAGTTCCAAAGATCGGTGAATGATAAATGAACAACGGAAAGAATAATATTCGTAGTATACTCTGAATATCCCTAACAGGACATTGGCGAGTGAGGCACATGTGGTATAAAGGCCT
Source organism: Stenodema calcarata (assembly GCA_963920205.1). Lineage (NCBI taxonomy): Eukaryota > Metazoa > Arthropoda > Insecta > Hemiptera > Miridae > Stenodema > Stenodema calcarata. Next base: position 31,447,173 of record OY986048.1, on the reverse strand, counting down.
AGCCGTACTTGCTCAGGTCCGAGTTTCGGGGAAGTGTCGGATCACACATAATAGTTGACACTTGTCCAACACCTACCCGCGGTTCAAGTACAAAGTAGTTACCTATGCCACCAGATTGTATTCTTTTGGATGTGTAGCCGGATGTTTTTTTTTTTTTTTTTTTTTTTTTGATTTACAGCTATTTTGAGGATTTTGTGCAAAACGTTGAAGAACCGAGAATAATGAAGAGGGAATAACTAACGGTGGCACGTGTTTAAAAATGCAGAGGCGTTGGGTACAGAACTAGGCCAGAACTGCGAAACATGTGGTAGGTATAACTGCACTCATTTTAACGCAGTAAAGGACCTTTTATCCAGAAAATATTCAAATGGGACAAACATCGACAAGTGGAAGTTGAAAGGTTAACTGAATTAATTGGTGCTGAATAGGAAAGTTGAGGAGAACTAGGTGGAAGGTGGATTTGGAGAAGTGTGAACTGGACGGCTGCCAGATTGGCTTGCGAAATACGCCAGGTCGCGTTTTTAGGACTTACCGGCTACTTATCAAATATTAACTGATCGGCGGGCATTGAACTTGACATGATCTCATGGGTATTAGTTTGGTAGAAGGTTAGATGGGTGGGGAGGGTACTCAGCGGTGCGCCACCAGGAGTAATGGAAATTTTTACTGCGCTTGGCGAACTCTATACGCCAGATCTGGCCGTAGAGGGTTAAACACTTTCGAAACGTTTCAATGTCTTAAAACTTTCCGATTGCACTCTATAGTTTTTAGGGAAGCTCGGTAAATCCGCAACAGAGACTAATTCTCTCTTACAACAACTGTATGGGGATCAATGCATGTCACTTACACGTTTTTTCAGTGGCATAAACGTTTCAAAGTGTAATGGTTTACTAAGTTGTTTCCTTCCCGTGTTTGTGATTCCACCACTGAGAGCATAGCTGGCTCTGTGACCGCAGACCAGAAATCCCTCTGGGTCGGGCGTAATTGCCTAACATCCCCGGGTTAGAGGGGAACTCAGCAAACCATTCATCACAATAGAAGGACGGGAAGATATTGAAGATGATCCGCGCCCAGGACTTCATTCAACTTCAAAAACCAATGAAAACATTGAGAAAGTAGGCCGTCTAATCCTTCAAGATCGTCGACTGAATATCCATGCAGTTGCTGAGACTGTAAGAATTGACAAAGAAGCAGTTCGACCAGAGCTGTGGAAGAACTAGTTCATCAGAGCAACTCCGCAGCCCACACTGCACTGAATTGTTCAGTCATTTTTGACCAAGCATGGGATCTTTGTGGTGGATCATCCACCCTACTCAACAAGGAAGCTTTGAAGGGGAACCAGATTTGATATAGTAGAAACTTTTAAGGAAAAAGCGACGGAGACCATGAACATGCTTTCAGAAAATGTCTTAAAACACGGATTGGAACAGTGGAAATATCGAATGGAAATGTGTAGGGACAGCGGAGGGGATTATATCGACAGGGATAAATTGGAAGAAAAATAATGGAAAAAGTTGTAAAAGAAAAATAATGGAAAGAGTTACACCAAAAATCTCGTGTATATATATTTTTTTTTCACTACAACATAGTGTGATAGCTACTATAATATCAACTACATTATGATCGATGTCTTACGGTATTGTGTGTGTATTGTTACCTTTGGAATGACTGTTTGATGCTGTTTGAAGATCCTTCTTCTTCCATAAACAATCAGTTGAATGACAGAATACGTTTAGGGGATAACTAGTTGTTAAATTTGATTTACCATGGTTAATATTGGAGGAATAGGCTTGGTTATTAGTAAACTAACTAGTAGGTAGATAACGTACGAACCATTAGTTCACACTGAATTACTGGAACTTTTCACGTTGCTGAAACAGGTAATCGCTCATATTATTACGCCCAATAATATGTTCTGTTAAGCATACCTAGTTTAAATATTAACTTAGTTGTTGGAATGATTCCATCTACACGTTTTCATAATATGTATATATTATATAAAGCCATTTATTAACATAATACGCATAGTACATAAAGAGAAGTATTGGATACTCGAAGTAAAATTATTCGAGTACAAATTTATGTACGTAAGGCCATTTGATCTCCAAAATTTAAAGAAATTGTCCGGAAATCGACAGCTTTTAGCAACTTTCTCAGCGTCTCAGCAACTTTCTATCTCACATCGTTTCTTTGGGTGATATTTGGATTTTTTTGGAAACAGTCTTGCTCACTCCCGAAAAAATTGTTATCTGCTTCAAAAGTTGCACATGCATTGGTTATGTGAAGTTATCCGTTACAAACACTGTTGTTGGATTATTGATTTAGTACGTAAGGGAGGTGGATGAAAACTATGTCGAAAGCAGTGACAGTTGACTACATCCTGTTGATGTCTACAGGTGAGCGGGACGCTGCTGAACACGGGTCAGTCCCTCGTGTTTCGAGTTGACAAGGACACGAAACATCACATCAACATCACAGGCGGTCCACTCGCCTATAGGTACCAGTTTGAGGAATTTTACATTCACTATGGAACGGTGAACCAGCACGGTTCTGAGCATCAAATACATGGTTACTCCTTCCCCGGTGAGGTAAGTGAACTATTACCATATAGTTTCTAAATTGTTCGTTGTGACCACTCAAGTACCTACCTACTCTCTCCCCTAACACACATAATTGATCGTATAGACTTATCTGGGAAACTGGGAAAGTGTGGCCCTATTAACTAAGGGTAATATTATGGCCCACATTTAACGTTTTAATGTTCCCAAATTTAATGTTTCTTCGAGTCGATCCAAAATGAGTTTTGACAAGGAATTTATATACGTTGATGGACCCCCATTCACGGGACCCTTGTTTATACGAATTGATATTTTTAATAACGCCAGTAAGTTTTAACCCCTCACAGATTGAAAGATATGCCCAAATGGTGAAGACCCCCAACGTTGATTTTCACGGGTACGATCAATTCAGACTTATAATTCGTTTTGAAGCAGTCAAATATAGAACCCTAATTTCAAAAATTCGTCCATCGAACAAGGGTGAAGTCACCAACAACCCATTCAGGATATAAAAGGATGTGGCCTCGAGAATTTATATGAACACTTCCAAAGCTTCACTGAAGACCTTCAGCTAGCCCCGAATACCTCGAAGAGTTTCAGGTGTTCGGTGCGGCTTCATGCCTTGGCTGTGGCGCTTCATGGCCCCAAATTCCCTTGGTAGCTCTCATTGATTTGCATGCCCACGAATTTGGAACACGCCTTAATGTTGGTTGATCAGAAGATTCGAGACCAACTTTCGAGACGTGATTGAGTCGAGCTTTATATGATTTCATTTACTTCGTCTTGAAGGTCATCTTATATTTAGCGCATTTTCCCACTTTTTATAAATAATGATATCCTTTGTTGCATTCTGGATATTCTTGTTATTTTCATTATCTCGAAATTACAAGCTAAGAGAATTACGAAACTGATGGTCAGCTGCCTGAAAAGTCTTCCCAAAAATGTAAGATACTTAAAGAAGCTGGCCCCGTTTTGAAAAGACCGTTTTTATACGATGTTTCAAAACATGGATGTGTAAATGTTTTTCCAATCGATACCCATTCAATCTACTCCAAAGATTGAAACGTACCAAACCGCATGAGCTTGCTCAACTAATGTGAAAACGTCAGAACAATATAAGACTAAGTGATGTACTTTAGTTTTGAACATTTAATTTAAATTCAACATACGAATATTGCTTATAAGTTTACTTGTATATACTTGGCGCAATAAAATATATTAGAAAAAAAAAAAAAATACCCATCCCTACTTTTTAGGATTGCTCTTGCTGAGGAAAGACGCGTGGACGTTGAACGGTGGACAGAAGAACCTCTTGTTCTCTTATTATATTAAATAGTTTAAAAATAAAAATTTTACCTATGATACTAATTTAAAGGTATCGAGCGAAATAATTAATGTTGTCCGAACATTTGAATACTGCTCCAAGCATTTTTGTTCATAATCTTCTATGACGAACCATTGAAATCAACCTAGAAAAACAAAAAATGTCAACCCCCCCCCCCCCCCTCATTATAATTTGAGGGTTTACGTTTCAAGGTAGAATTAGAAAATTACGTAGAATTAGACAATTGAATTGAAGAAATCCGTTGGACCGCTATCAGTGCCAATTTGCTTAGTTAGAATTGTCCTATAACTATTTTTTTCCCCAATTCACTTGGCATTAGCGTGAGCCATAGCCATTAATCCTTTTATTTTATGCACATTTCAATATTTATAATGCATTCCAATATTTCAAACTAGCAGCAATTTCTTTCTAGATAACTATATTACAGTCTGTCCTATAACTATGAAATTCGGGTTACGAGCTGACAGAACGAGTTCTACTACCAATCGGGGAGGGGCTAAATGAAACCGGTTTATCCTACCAGGTAATATTGGTGAGCACTGTTATATAGATGTTTTTTCTCATGCAATCAACTTAAGTAAGTCTTTATAGATTTCCACCATACAAAACTGTGGAGTTTGACTAATGATTGCCTGATCCAAGAAAAGAATGCTTCGGTCGTTTCTGAAGGGTGGATCATGTTGATTCGTTCTTCTCGGTTGAGATTAAAGAGCACACTCTGCAATTGAGAAGTAAATTTGTTTCTGTTGAGCCCATCACCATCTGAACAATACTTTTCCATTCGAAACTGGGACGAGGATGAGTTTCAGAAGACCCTAGCGTTTTAATCACTTCGTAGCGTGTACCATCTGACTCTCTCACAACCTCCAGAAGAATGGAAAAATCCCATAAAAAGAATTCATTCTCCAGAAACAGATTAGGTGCTGAACAGGGATCGCGATGTTTAGTATGAAGACATTACAGAGTAATTCAAGAGGGAGGACGCACATTGCTATATGTTGATCAATTTTCAAGTAGACCAGGCACTGCAAAGAAGTCGATTTGTTCTATAAAGTTTGAAGATCGATTCATTATTCCAAAATGAATAAATGACTAATCCGAAAACGTACATACTTTTGCTGACACCATCAGTGTTGGCTCCATACTCGTTCGATATCGATTAAGCATCCCGAATTTCATGAAATATATGCATATAAAGCGAATGCACCAGAAACGTGGTCAACGGCATAGGATGGCTCAGACAGCAGCTGAGTCACTACCGAACTGTGGTGTGGGGGGAATGAGTTGCTCAGGCAACAGAGGGCGGAGTATTTCTACCGATCTATCTTTAAAAGATTTGCATTTATCTTGAAGGCCGATGAAGAGAGAACAAGGGCAATCATTCCGGTGCCCCCTTTAAGTGGGGTGACGGTACGACAAACCCCCTGTCATCTCTCAATTACGTTCCCTAAGTCCCAGAACGTACCTGGTGTGTCTGTGGGATATCTATGGCTGATAAACTCGTGAACGTAGATGCTGAATAGTCGCTCCTTCACACCGAAGCCCCTGGGCTCAGTAAACTATTGTGACTAGGATCATCTTGCGATATTTACCATTTTTTATGTGTGTGCCCGGTTCTAGGCGAATTAAGGTGGTCGGCGTTTGGCGGTAGCACTGTTTCTAGAGACAGAGCGGTTTCTATGCTGAATGGGGGGAGCAATTGGTCAGGCCTGATAAGTTTTTGTAGATCGGCTTGGCGCTATAGAAGGTTCCTTGTCAACGAGTTTAATTTTTAATTTTTTTCTAGCCTAGTTTATAAGTAACTTCTTTTCATTTTATACTTCACAGTGTCATATTGCTTGTCCATCAGTTTGTCAGATTTAATTTCACTGTCCTAAGTTTACGTATAATTTTAGTCTACTTTAACTTTTAACTTTTGATACAAAATTATGTAACCCGAACCTCCGGCAGACGGTTGACAAAACCATGCCGTAATGTTTATAAGAATGTCCCTTTCGAATTGTAAAAAATTCATTGTATGATTAAATAAACGTATTTCTTCTTCTTCTTCTTCATCTTGCGAGTGGACTGAGCGTGCGCTTATGTACTACTCTGGTGGGCTCGGTGAACATGATAGAGGAGACCGTCTGGTCCAGTGTGGGTTTGAGAGCGGCTGTTTCATTGCAAACAAACAGTACCAAGCTCCACTCACGACGCCTTTGCATATGACTGTCCTCTGCCGACACAAAGAATCCTATAGTCTGAAATCAGACTGATTGATTTCTGCAATTTCTGCATTTTGAAACGTGCAGCGTTTTTCTTCCTCTTCCCATCTGGTCAACTTTTTATGCCTCGATTTTCTCTTTATTCTCAACAGATTTTATCACCTATTTTCATACAAGCTTCTTTATTTGTTCAAAATTAGCCAAAGGAGAGCGTCCAGTTTGAACAGCTCTGCTAGTATCTGCGTTTGTACCCATCACAATACGGTTTTTACTAGAAAACCTGGGCGCACCGCGTACTACGCTACTTTAATCGGGCGCTAACTGAGCGCAAAGTAATGTAATCGTAGGTGCCGTTTGACAAAAAGGTCCAGATAAGGAACACAGCTGGGGAAGGACAGAGAGCCAAATTGATGGGACACATTGAGATCCAAGGTGCAACATGGGGGAACAGCTGCTGAAGTGGGAACTTTGTATCTTGCCATTCTGATGCAAGGCTCCACGGAACGGATTGGATACCTTTCCGAGATAAACGTCGAATCCGATTCCACGAATGACAAAAGTGGCACGCGAATGAATGTCAAACTGGTGGGAGACTCGTCTTCACAAACATTTCATGTATGCATAGCTACACTCGTACGGACCAAATCACGGTCAAAGCTGTCAAATGATTATAGAGTGGATCAACAGGTGACCACAAAGCTCGGACGATTGCTCGGTATTCGGATTGGTGGGAGTATGAAGTGTACGGCGTATTGACGTAAAAACGTCAGCATCGCCAGGAACAAGCATTCGTACGTTAATTTGATTCATAGTTTGTCACAAACGGCAAAAGCGAGTGTCCTATGGACTTACTATATCAGTGAGAGAACTGGACCTTGAAATTACAAATCAGGCTTATGTCGCAAGTCACCCTCAAGAACTAGCCACCTCGAGTGCAATTGCTTTTATTTAGTGGCAACATAGGAATATTAGTTCACCCGCAAATCCTTTGTATAGACCGCGTATGGTAATTGATTATTACAATAATCCTAAGTGCGATTAAGGGCAGCTGTACAAATAACTGGAACCACTCGAGTACCATACTAAATTCGTAATTCGTATTAAATATTAGTAGTTCTTACCGAGGTTACCATTTCAACATAGGTCTCCTCTCCATTTCATATTTTGATTCAATAACGAATAATTTGTACGAATATAAATCTGGGAAATTATTAAAAATTAAACCTACTACCACTCATCACATCACTTTAGTGAGATGTAACTAGGTCCAGGGGTTTGGTTCTTTTCAGCCTTCGTACATCGCCGCTGTTGTCCAGAAGGTTCAGTATTCCTGTGATTTTGGAGACGGTTTTCATGGTCCGTTGCTCGATTTTTAACAACTTCGTTCACCATTTTGACTTTAAGATCGCGATGGAGATCATCCGTTCAAACATACCAGGGGGCATTAACTACGCTCCTGAGAATTTTGTTTTGCGTTGTTTGGATTATTTTCAAGTTGCTCCTCTTAGTGCAGCCCCATAACTGGCAGCCGTCAGCCCATATTGGTTTGACCAGTTGTTCGTACAGTAGCATTTTGTTATGTATAGGCAGTTGGGATTTTCTCCCAATGAGCCAGTACATCTTCTTGAATTTTAGGTTGATTTCTTCCTTCTTCTTCTTCTTTACGTGCTCCTTCCAGCGGACCCTTGGCGTCCAGGGTCATTTCAAGGTACTTAACAGTATCAGCATATGGGACGATATGGGAAGCATATTGGTCTCACTTTCCTGAATGTAAAGTTAATGTGTGTTGACTTTGCTTCGTTGAGTTTTATTATCCATCTTTTGGTCCATTTATGGATACTGTTCACGGATTCTTGTAGTTTACTCGAGGCTTCTTCAACTGTGGGACCAACAGCCAGGATCGCTGTATCACCTACAAACGTCGCTGTCACAGCTTCTGTTGGTTTTGGGAGAACCCTCGTGGCCCAAGGACGCTACCCTGAGGTACTCCTGCTTTTATGTCCCGCAATTGGGAGTATTCTTTTTCTTTTTTTACCCTGAAATGCCTTTCCGTTAGATACGACGCTAAAATCCTATAATGCGGTATGAACGTGACCCGACAGGCTGCGGCATCATCCACCCTCATGTTGACAAAAAAAAAGCTGTCGCATGATTTACCCTTAAGTTAAAAAAAAATTGTTTAAACCAAATTCTGTAACTTTAGCACAACGCTAACTGACCAGAGTGCCGTAGACTTCTTCAAGCTTGAACTGGAATTTTCAGAGAGAGTTGCGTTTTCAAAGTTTCGAAATTCATTTTGAATTCCTTCCCATTGACCTAGGGTTATGAAACGTTTCTAGGATCATCGTGGGATCAAGTTTCGAAGATCATTCAAGGAACCCTTGAACAAATTTTATCGTGGGATCAAGTTTCAAGGATCATTCAAGGAACCCTTGAACCAAATTTCGTAATTTTAGCACAATGCTAACTGGAAAACTGCGGCGGACGGACGAATTTTGGTTTATTATCTTCGATAATGAACCATTGGAATCGCCCAAAGAAAAAAATTTGTTAACCCCCCCTCAAAATTGGTTGGTTTACGTTTCAAGATACGTAGATTCAGAAAATCGAATAAAAAAAAATCCGTCCGTCCGCCGTCCGCCGTCCGCCGTACGCCGTCCGCCGTCCGCCGTACGCCGTCCGCCTTCCGCCGTCCGAGGCACTTTGCCCAGTTAGCGTTGAGTTAAAATTACGAAATTTGGTTTCTGGGTTTGGACCAGCCCCACAATGATCCACGAAACTTTTCATAACCCTAGGTCAAGGGTAAGGGGTTCAAAACGAATTTTGAAATTTTGAAAATTCCAAAACTCGAAAAATTCATATAGAACGGTATGTTTTTTATTACATATTTAGATAGAGTTTGTTCCGTAGAATTTTTTAAGACCATCCGCAGCTTTGTACGACCAGCCGTTCGTTCACAATGACGGCTCAAAGATTGTGCCTCACAACACGACCGTGGATCAAACTGTTGAAATACAGGTCCATTTTCATACTAACAAGCTCTTTGGAACATCATATTGCTTAAGTGATGTCGAGTTTGTTGTTCTGAGGTGCGTTTCGTGCTACGGAAAAATAGTCCGTCTTTTATAGAAAAATTATTACCGACGTAGTATTAAAAACCCCAGAATTATATCGTATTAATTAATCATAATTAATAATAATTATTATTATTAATAAATACGAATTATTAATACCTAACAATAAATTATAATAATTTTCAGTAGGTACTTGATAAAATTGTTAATAATTAGTGATAATTGATAATAATAATTAATCTAACATTTAGGATCTAGACATTTAGACCTAGTGATCTAGACAGAAGGGTGATCTGTACAAAGAAGATAATGAACCGTTGTGTCAAGAATTTGCAGAGTTTTTAGTCGGGCGGCCCACACACGTGTGGTCTCATCTGGTCGTTTAGTGGCACAATAAAACAGATGTCGGTGGCTGAAGTACGATTTAGGAGGTGCGTAATGTTCCTCTAATAGTTTAATCAACGTCTTATACTTCGTATTGTCTAATTTATCAGGCATACACAGACTCTCAAGCAGTTTTATTGCCGAGTCCGAAATGACAGTGAGAAGGGTGGCTTTTGGTTTATTATCTTCGATAATGAACCATTGGAATCGCCCAAAGAAAAAAAAATTTTAACCCCCCCTCAAAATTTGTTGGTTTACGTTTCAAGACACGTAGATTCAGAAAATCGAATAAAAAAAAATCCGTCCGTCCGCCGTACGCCGTACACCGTACGCCGTCCGCCGTCCCCCGTACGCCGTCCGCCGTCCGTGCCACTTTGCCCAGTTAGCGTTGAGCTAAAATTACGAAATTTGGTTTCTGGGTTTGGACCAGCCCCACAATGATCCTCGAAACTTTTCATAACCCTAGGTCAAGGGGAAGGGGTTCAAAACGAACTTTGAAATTTCGACAATGTCATATCTCTAAAAATTCTCATGAAACGGTGTAATTTTTAGTTCACTTTTGAATGACCTGAAAAATTACGAATCTTTTAAGACCAATTGGATTTTTGTGCGACCAGCCGTTCGTTCACAGTGACCGCGCAAAGGTTTAGGAAAAACACTAAACTTTCGCGTCGAAAACGGCCGTTATGTGACCCAACCCCCAGACGCCCAGAATAAAACTACCTTTTTTCATCTTCCCGGTAAACTACAGTCTAGAAATTTTAACCGTGAGTCGGGGATAGACCACATTGCAATATTCACTCGGTTTCTCATCTGTAAAATAGTTTAAATAATACCTTTTTGTAATAATACAAATTAAATTTTGACGATGAGCTATTGACTTGAAATTTTAAAAAATAGGTCAGAACTGGATCACAATGCAATATTCACTCGGTTTCTTGTCTGTAAAATTGTTTAAATAATACCTATTTGTTTAAACAAATTAAATTTTGATGATGAGCTAGATACTTGAAATTTTAAATATAGGTCAGAAATGGATGATATTTCAATATTCCCTCGGTTTGTATGACATGGTATGAGTATGGTATGGTATATTATTGTATGTATGATTTGGTATAATGCAGTATGGTATGATAGGAAAGAAATTCGTATGGTATGGTATGAGTACGGTGAGAATATGGTATGGTGCCGATTTGCAATAAAGTCTGGTATAGACAGAAGGGTGATCTGCACAAGGAAGATAATAAACCGTTGTGTCAAGAATTTGCAGAGTTTTTTCAATTCGAAATAATAAACCAAAACAGCTCATATTGGTGAACTTGGACAAGACTGAAGTTCAATGTATGTACATTTCCACATAGTCATTACATCAATATCGTACATGGTCTCACTTCGGTCAGTAGTGATCGAGCAAAAGTGAACTAAGCATCTACAAGCCTTAGCATATTCCAATCATCATTATGGAATAAGTTCAGTTCACTTCTTACCGCCAATCAACGGGTTCACTTGTCGTTGATGGTCGAAGGGTGTAAGGGATTTGTGGCGGTTTATGACCGCTCGATAGAGAATTACGAGCAACAGGTGAGCGAGTGTCACGGGATTTCACCACAGGGAAACGGTTACGACGTCAAACACCGCTAGGAATTCACGCTTAGCGGCCAGTAGCTTCTTGAGATGTTATGAATTCAACACTCTTTCCAAACTCACATCTATACGAGAAGATCTGGCGGCGCGGGAGCGTCCCGCCCGCCAAGAAAATCGAAGCTCTCTTCAGGTGCACGTGAGGACCTAAACCAAATTTCAACTCTCGGGAACATCAGGTGTAGGGGGTTATAACTATTTTTCACGTTTTTCGTGTTCTTGTTATTGTTGTTGTTGTTGTTCATTGACGGGGCTACAGTCCAGCAGACAAAACGGATCGAGCTGAAATTTTGCACACACGTTTTTTATGGTCCAAGGGAGTGCCTTTTGTACATTTTGTCCCCTTCCCCCGATTTTCCCCGCAATTAGGGGGGAAAGAGTAATTTTCAGGAATTTCAAATGGTCATAACTTCTTCAAAATTTGAGCTATTTCAGATTTTTCCGCCAACAGCATTGAAATAAGCGAAAAGCTCCCTGCAGGTGCAACAGAGGAAGAAGACAGGAAACAAGAAAACATTGGTGGTGGTGGTTAGGGGTAGAAGGATCAAGTTTCCATATGCAACTCAACCGCGAGGTGCGAAGCACCGAGCATCCTCTATACATGGCTGGCGGCAAAATGGATATCGATCATTTTTGCGGCTGAGGAGGTTTTTTGGCGGGCCAGTTTTTACAACGGGGTTATTTTTTGGGGGATGGTAAAATCATTTGAAAATAGGTGCACACACATATACACCAATATATCAATGAGATTCAATTACACCATTCAAATAATGAGATCATTGTATAATTCTATTGAACTAAGTTCCTAAGGCTATGAATGTGCCTTTCGAATCCAGATAGGGGGGGACGGAAACCGGCTCTATTCAAATTCGGGCCAAAAACTAACCATTCCATTAGAAATTTTCGAGATATAACGTTTTCAAAATATCAGAATTCAAGTGTACGCACTCCCATGATATTGCCTTAATTTTTGTCCTGGCAGCATGCGGATTCTGTCGAATGTTAGCAGTATCCTGCATTTGATGTTTATGCTCTGTATAGGAACGAATTAGTGTCATGTAAATGTTCGGTAGATATGCATTTTGCTTGAGCAGAGATTTATTGCACCTCACTATTGGACTGCCTTGCGATAGGTCGGAAAGCTGGGAGCAGACCGTTCCTCGTTAGAAAACCGAAATTAAGATACCTCGAGCGTGGTGATTACGTGGATGACCACCCTTCCTTCTCCAATCAAGTGGGCGAGGCAATGAGTAGTCAAGAGCAAAATGATCAGATCAAATTCTGATCCTCATTGGAGGACAGCTGACCACGTCCATGACGATGGTAGGCAGTCGGACGCTTTAATTGGCGTTTACTTTATAACAGTAAAACCTCCGCTAGCGCCTTGGACTTATTGAATATACACTTATTAAATATCTACTTATTAAACTCTACTTATTAAATATCACACCGATGCAATCTTGAAAAAAGAAAATGTTTTATTCCTTGTCCCCTAGGTGGTGACGCATTATAGAGATTACTTTCGAGCCGAAGGGCTGAACGACACACATGCCGAAGAACATACATTATTCGCAATTCACAATGTCCTAGAACTGAACTCCAAGTACTTCGTCAGCCGTCATATTTCCCTTCAATGAGCATGTCCTAAAATAACTAAATTTACCTTTTTTTGCGGGAGTATCACAGAATAAGCCCACTTGGTTCAATGAAACTACCATTGATTTGAATCAGGACCTCCCTTATACTTACAGACATGGATCATATAATAAAATAATCATTATTATGTTTGTATTACGCAAACCCTCCACGATGACACCGCCAACAGTTGAAGCCATTTATCCTTATTGTATGAGGAGATCATCGAATATCACTCCACCTCTGTAATTGAAAGGCTTTTTTTTTGGAACAACGTTTGAGGGCGTTTCGGTAAAAAAACCTTGAATTCAATGCGAGATAAAGATAAACTGATCTTCCACAGATAAACTTCAGATAAAGATCATAAAGTTTATTTGTGGAAGGTCTATAGGAAGATCTACTCGCATCCTAATAACTTTGAATAACTGTAGTAATCTTCTTTATTGCTTAGCCCCCACGTTCTGTTCCATACAGTGATGTGACTCAGTGTGTTGAGGCACAATCCCACTCATCGACCACAAACACGACAAGAAATAAGAACAAAATAGCAAGGGCTCTGATCTAAATGAATGAAAATTCTTTCATTCTATCCTGAAGATGTAGGAGTGCATTAGCGTAACTGAAAGCAATACGAATAGGAATACGTTTGAATACGAGGCCTATGGTCACGATTGATATACAACGAAGTATGAATCTCACTTCTCACACCCAATCAAGCATTATCTGTAGTTTTGGTAGTAAACACTCTCGATAATGATCTCTGCTGAATTAAACTCGCTCATCAGGTCCCAAGCGGTACGGCGACGTTGAATAGTCAATGATGGGTCGATTAGGTGGATCTCTAATTGACCGGTGTTCACTCTGGTACATCAAATACTACACAGTAAATTAACAAACCTTCCACACTGCTCTAGCTAATAATGGCTTTCAAGCTCCAAAGATATTTGGCTATTTATTTTATTTATTTACGGGCAAGCCCAATTACACTTGTATAAACATCAATGGGAGTTCACAATATTACTATTAAGCAAAATAGATTACAAAAGAATTAGAGACATCTCCAGAAGACGAATACTGCGGTGACTCGGATGACTGTGGTGTCTGTCTGCCAATTGGTGGTGAATTGTGGGCCAGAAATCCAAAACTTCCTTTTCCACTTTTTTTTTCCGTGAGCACGATAGTGAAATCAGAAAATCGATATCTTATTCCGTTCTCAAACTGGAACATTTTGAAGATGAACAAACATGGCTGATACTTGAAATGTTCTTCATGGACACAAGGCCTTCAATGGAGAGATTTTAAATAAAACTAGTTATTCCTTTGAAACTTCAATCCTATAGACATTTGTTCTTCTTATGAGTAGTATAGACTATACGTCTAATCTAGGGATTAAATTTTGCCATTAGAGCCAAACTGAAGTTCATAACGATTGGTTCAGTAGTCATTCCATGAAATTTCGTTTATAGGGCGGACATACTTTGATTGGCGTAGTAAACAAAGGTTTTCCTTCCTTGGGTTGGTTATCGAAAATCTTGACGATAGCCTAATCCGATGTTTTTTTTTCCTATCATACGGGGAGAGGGAACTTTTCGATTAATCGTTTGATGTTATAATCGATTATTTACTTCTGATGTTGCATCCCTAGTCTGAATCGATACCCGAACTAGCCACTGAGCGGCGGCGAGTTGCACCGGCACAATAACAATCAAAAGTTGTGTATATCAGGCATAACGAGCGTCTACTTGTCTATAGCGAACTGATGGGGCTCCTCCCAGCGCACCTCGCTTTTTGCGTCATTCCGTCAACCCGTTGTATTGTCCTCTGGCGAACTTTTGCCAAGAATAATTATTTTCACTCTGAAAATCTATTATTTGACTCTCCATATTTGGTATTTGAATACCTGTGTGAACTCTGCGATGGCTGAGCTGTATTTTTTTCAAGTGGGCTCAAGTCCTGATCCCACTTCTGATGTGGGAGAAAGAAAACAATAACCTCCGTTTTCTGCATAATTAAAACGCACTGATTATGAAAAGAACTGTATTGATAATCATGATAACTGAGAGACGGACTCAAATAATAACTAAACGCTAATAACCACAGGACGGCAAAACTCCCTGGTCAATGGTCCACACTGGTCGGCTCTCTCAGCCATACGGCGGACACACGAGAAGGACTCTTGAAGTAAAAGGGTTTCCCCTACCCCTTCTTTCTCCCTCATCTATGCTCAGGGTGCATCGCTGGCGATCGTATACGATAATCCTGTTGTTGCGGCCATCCATCTTTCACTTTTCCTCCTTTGTATACAAATACCGAACCAAGATGACGGGAATCGCGAGTACTGCGGGGAGGGGGGATACAAGTCGATCAGGAGCCAGCACATGGCATCTTAGTCCACCACGAATCGTCGACGACAGCCTGCACGATAGTAAAAATAAATCGCTCCGGTCCTGCTGGAAAAGTGCTCATCTCAAGTTGGACCACCGCTCATTTCATCTCGCCGGATTTCCACCAATTCATCACTCACCATTTCTGCACAAGGTAGGCACGGATTGATTCGCCTCCTTCACACTTGACGCCCAATAACCCCAGGACTTTAGTTTTAATTTTACCGATTTTCATTCCTCAGGAACGAGCGCCTTCACCGTCAGCTCCGTATCCAACGCAGAAATAGCAAGAAATCCCCAAACGACAAGACATTTAAGTGATTCTATCACGTCATCATCAAATTCCCGGTCAGATCTAATCCATTAGTTATAACCCCCCGATTTGACACGTCACTAGAAAAAGTTCTATTTCAGTTTTGTGTCATTTTATTTAATTCTCTTGTAAAGAGCGCTCTATAGGAGATTATTACTTAATCACTGCTATCATGGAAGTATATATTTTCGTTCTTCTTTTCTTAATACAGTCCACATTCAGGCAATAAATATTTTATCCGAGGAATTGTCAGGAGTTATAAATTTAACCCCCAATTCACGAAACACCTGTGAACTCTTACATATACATATAATTTTTGGTGTCTTTTGGCAGTGGATTCAGGATGGTCTAAAACGGATTTTGGTAAGAAAATGTTTCGGAAATTCGAGTTTTAAAAATTTTGGACCGAGAACAATCGCTAAAACCACGGTTTTTTGAAAAAGTTTAATTAACACCTGGGAAACATCTCATGATCCATCTCGACGGGACGATCCCACCAGGACAGAACCCTACTAACAACCTCCACTGGGAGATGACTCAGGCATATTTCTTGGCGGAAATTAATATCAGACGTATTCAGAAGCAATAATTGCAGTGTGTTATTTTGTGTCTCAATCATCGATCTTGAACCTTCTTACCACTCACAGGGCTGTCAGCCTTTACGAATTGCCTCTGACACGCCAAAAAGGTTATACTTTCCGGTAATGGTGCCAAGGTGGTTATAACCACAGCATGTGATCGTCTTTCGCTCGTTTGCATCTGCCAACTTCCCTTAAAGCACAACAATATACCAGTATTGTGGAATATATGAGTATTATGGAAAGAAAGAGTTTGAGGACAATATGTCAATGTTTGTGGCAGGAAAATACACGGTGGTAAAAACATTTCCACGCATGATAGAAGGGGTCAATTCTCAGGAAGAACGATATATAACGAACTATGTGATCGTCAAAAGTAACGATTGGTTGTTACCAAGTTTAGTTCCTTTAGCAAGCCTGATTGATGTTCAGATAATGGCAACTAATTGTTTTTCTGTTATCTTTTTGTTTTTTTGTTTTTTCTTAGCGTGAGGATCCAACTAAAATTAACCGATGGGCAAAATTGAGAGTGAATGGTTTCGTCGGAGGAGTGATGGGGAGAGACTCAATTATCAATATCTACCACGCAAGGCTATTGACCGATCGTGTTGTCTATTCTGCGGGAATGAAATGGGATGAGAAACGATCCGCTCTGACGTTGACTAGGGAAGAAGAATTTTACCATTCGTCAGATAGTTAGCTTGGTTGAGGATCCCATTATTCTACCGGGCGGTTTAGGAAACCCACCATGAACCCTTTTCTATTTTAGTGGCAGCACAGCGTGAGTGCTGTCTCAGCCCTTCGAATCCAAAAGTTCCTCGTACGATGACAGGACCGATTATTTCCGCATGCGCGGATCCAATACTCAATCGCTACTACATTCTTATGGTAGCATTAGGAATGCAACTTATTTCCAGATTATGAATTAGTAGCGTAATCCCGTTGCAAGTCAGGTTGATTGTTTATATACTGATTTTTCCAAATGTTTTGATAAAGTCTCACATTCAATTCTCCTCAGAAAGATGAAGGCATTTGGATTTTTCGGTAGTTTATTGCAAGGGTTCTCCAGCTATCTATCAGGTCGCTTCCAGATTGTTCGAATCAAAACAGGCCATTCTTCCCCTTTTCCGAACACTTCTGGCGTGCCGCAGGGATCACATATTGGACCACTCTGCTTTCTGATTTTTGTTAATGATGTGGCTTCCTTATTCCGAGATGATATTCATTTTTCATTATTCGCCGATAACTTAAAGTTGTTCAGCATTATCCGTTCATCAAGCGATTCATTGGCTCTTCAGTCGGCTTTTGACTCTTTCTACGATTGGTGCTGTGCCAATAATTTGTATCTAAACCTCGACAAGTTCTCCACTATCACCTATTCAAGATCAAATATGCCTGTTACCTACAACTACATCATTAATGGCCATGGCCTATCCAGGGTATCAACGATCAAGGATTTGGGGATTATTTTTGACACTCGATTAACATTCTCGGATTGATGCCATGTGTTCTAGGGCCATGAGAGCCCTAGGTTTTCTAAAGCGTCACACGAGTGATTTCCGGGATGTTGCGGCGTTGATGACTCTCTACAATGCACTTATCGCTCCATTTTGAATTACGGCTCAGTTGTATGGTCTCCGTTTTACGTGGAGGCAGCAGAACGAATTGAACGGGTCCAGCGGAAATTTCTACGCTACATCTCGTTCAAAAAGGGTATTCCTTGGGCCGAATTCGACTGCGCGCGCATGCTGAGAGATTGTAGACTTTCGCCACTCCGGACCCGCCGTCGTTCCACGGATGCAGTTTTTTTGTTCAAACTCATACGTGGTGAAATCGAATGCCCTCAGCTTTTGAATTTAATTTCTTTCCATACACCCTCTCACAGCACTCGAACAATTATCCCTTTCTATGTACCTTCCACGACCACCAACTATCTCTTTAATAACCAAATTCATAGAGCTCAAAGAACAGTAAATAGATTATCTTCCGATTATGCTTTTGACCCATATTCCAATAATTTGCACGCATTGAAGCGTCTGATGCTGGAGTACAGCGATTGATATTTATATCGTATAATATATTAAATGTAGTTATTGCAAATTTTTCCTTTGTAAAAATTTAACTTATTACACTTTTTCCGTCATTTATCTGTTGTATCTCGTAACGTAGCTCATTATTATTAGTAATTGCATTTTTGTAATTGGGCAAACTTGCCCGTGTATGATTTAAATAAATAAATAAATCGATCATTAGTCGCGTCGGCGCATATCAAATATCAAATCAAGTGAACCACTATTCCTTCGATAAATAACTTCCTTCGGTATACGCACACGTCGTAATGCTTATTCTATCCACTCGACATACGTTTTTTAATGATTAGGTTATTTCGATTCCGTAACGTTCAATTATGTTACATTATGTTACATTCATACATTCGAGTACCTAGCTATATTACATGTCAGAACACAAATAGCCTGGTAATCATTGTAGTGTGACCCGTACTGGCTGTTTTGACCGTGTGCCCCAAGTGTTGGCTCATAATGTTTCATTACGATGGAAAACTCCTATCGCTGCTCATCCGTCAAAACACCATTCCGGCAACGGTACTGTAACAAGCGTAAAAACGAGAGAATGGGGCTTGACATTTCACGTTAGGAAGGACTTCATCTGATTGGTCTACACTTGAGCGGTAAGTAATGTTTTTGATGGAACGATTCTTTTTATCCATTGAACTTCGCAACAACAAAGAAATGGGTGTAATCTTGAAACCTTTCCATAATGACAGTTGTCACGATGAGTTTCGATAAACAGAAACCCAGCAATTGTAGGACCGAGTGTCATTCTCATCGTGATAACCCATCACAATGAGTTTGCAATATTGCCACGCCACGTGTTCAACTACACTATAATATCGAAAGAAATGGTTATATATTAGACAGTGAGAGTATTATATAGATCAAATTTCACTGTAAATAGATGTTCAGGTTTACGTCCATAGCTAAACTTGTGCAAGATACGACAAATAATTAGCTTCTAGGGATATCAACAGTAGAGTGAATGATTCTGTCTCATTCCCACATTTTTTCTTCCCCTTCATTCCCTTATTGCTTCTGCGTCTTTTGAAAGTCGTTCATTCAAGTTACATCCCAATCCTATAAGGTTTCCGAAACTTAGCTTATGGTATAATAAAAAGGGGCAGCATAACCAACTAATGTCGATTTATTACAGTAGTCTATACAGGGTTTTTCATTCCGTGATGGTCACGATTCGATTCTACAGCTAATTTAAGGTCGACGATGAGCTGTAGGATTTTTTTTTTTTTTTACTCTGCTACAAAATGGAGTTTTTTTTTCTATTTTAAGATTTTTTTCGCGTTTTCGACTTTATAACACTAAAATGGCCATAACTCCCTTAATTCACATGAAAATTGAAATCTAATTGCGTCATTAGAAAGAACACAAAATTTCCTATTCCTCTAATGAAAAACAAAATTTTATTGATTCGCCAGAACGGTTGAAAAATCTAAATGAAAACGAAAATTTGACCCCTATAATCCGGCACGATAATTTTAGCCCGTAGTCCTAAATTTTGCGCCTAAATATGATCTTTCCAATGGTATTAGCAATATAATGTTGCAATGCAGTTTTGAGGTAGAAAATGACGTTTGAATCAAGAAAAACCTGGTTTTCCAGGGAATAGGATATTTTCACCAATCATTGACTCGTCAGGTTAAAAATGAGTTTGAAATCGGATTTCATGTTATTCTTCCAGTGAAATATTTTTTATTATCAAAATTCTTATTGTAGGTGTTTGAAATGTCCGTTTGTCTTTGAACTGTGACCCGCTTCTATCAATGAGCGATGCAAGTGTGTGCACGGAGGAGTCAATACAGGAATTCAGAGGTTAAAGATATCTCATTGGATGAAAAGTGTTCCCTGGCCATCCATACCGAACATCTGTTCACATGTGTTAATAGGTCCCGACGAGTACGTTGCGAATTGTACACAACGGTTAATTCCATGATGATGTTGATGAGTCACATAAAATAATAATTTTGTGTGAATTATTCTTAGAGTACTCACCTCTGAATTTTTTTAATACAGATGAACCGAACCCCGCAATGTGAGTAACAACTGACAGAAACACAGCACAGCATTCACCATCAAAATTGATTAGAATGGTACTTCATACCAGAGGCCGTTGTTATTCACTCACAGCTTCTCTAGCGTTCTGGTTGTAAGCCATAAACAAGCATCATATCTGCATATTTAACGTTGCTTAATGATACCGGCATGGTGTGGATGCGAACAACGAAAACCAACTAATTATCATGAAGAGATTTTTTCCGAACAGTACGACAGTTACTCCGTGCACAAACTTGCATCGCTCATTGATAGAAGCGGGTCACAGTTCGAAGACAAACGGACATTTCGAACACCTACAATAAGAATTTTGATAATAAAAAATATTTCACTAGAAGAATAACATGAAATCCTTATCAAACTCATTTTTTACCTGACGAGTCAATGATTGGTGAATACCGGACATTCCTCTGAAAAACCACGTTTTTCTTTATTCGAACGTAAGTTTCTCCCTCCAAACTGCATTGCAATTATATTTTGCTTATGCCATTTAAAAGCTGATATTTAGGCGCAAACTTTAGGACTAAAGACTAGAATTATCGTGCCGGATTATAGGGGTCTATGAGCGTTTGAAAAAAGTGACAATTTCTACGATTTGACAAATTTTCCTTTTCAAGTGTATTTTTCACCCGTTTTTGCAGATGCTTTTTGATTAGAGGGATAGGAAATTTTGTGTTCTTTCTAACGGCGTAAGTATATTTCAATTTTCATGTAAGTTAAGGTTGTTATGGCCATTTTAGTGTGATAAAGTCAAAAACACGAAAAAAATCTTAAAATTGAAAAAACTCCATTTTTTAGCTGACTAAAAAAATTGCTACAGGACATTGTCGACCTAAATTTAGCTGTAGAATCGATTTCTAGCCTGTGACAGTCACGAAATTAATCAATGTATATCCGTTCACTTACGGGTTCACCACCGACGAACAGCAATCTAGAAACGAGAACATGGCGGGAGGGCTCTCAATAATATCCATCTTAATTATCCAATTTCAGGGAAACTAAGGAGTGTACTAATATTAGTATATTTGGAATTTGTGTAAATATAGAAGAGAGGTGAGGAAGGGGGCTGGGGGATTATTTTGTGAGGCAATTTACTGCCCTAATGTTTTCCGTATTTTTTACCACAATCCAAACTAATCATAACATTTGCAACTCATGGCTATAGGTACGTCCAGCCAATTATAGAACGAAAAACGCTGCTAATTTTTCCACAACGTTTCTGTTCAGATAACCTTTCTGTCTAGATCAATTTATTTCATAATAAACCAAAAATCGTTACTTCAGAGATCACCATCATCAGTGGAAATAAGTCGGAGGAATTTCTTCACACGTTCTCTAAACGCCCAAGCGTTTATCCCAGGAGCAAACCAATTTGTGTAAGTTGTGTTTCCATCTGTCAGCGCAATGGTTTTGAATTTGGTGAACTGAACATAGTGATGACCGAACCACGGGTGGTAAATCATCTAGCGATGATTGATAGCCGAGTCTGGTCTGTCAGCAGCTCGAGATGTGACCCACACCTTGCTACAACGAACTGAGCAGACGCCTCATATCCCGCCGTTTTGCATTATACGAGGCATTATATATATCGTAACTCACAATGGAATTGCCTTACCTACCAAATTCCTTGGCACATGAGTGAAATACA
This sequence comes from Stenodema calcarata, assembly GCA_963920205.1. Taxonomy (NCBI): domain Eukaryota; kingdom Metazoa; phylum Arthropoda; class Insecta; order Hemiptera; family Miridae; genus Stenodema; species Stenodema calcarata. The sequence goes on along the minus strand of OY986048.1, from coordinate 31,425,267 downwards.
AAATATATGAAATAATCATTATCGACAATTGTTTTTAATTACTCAACATTTTCTATTGGTACATTCATTAACATGAGTATGTAATCAAATATTCGAAATTACCTTCTTTCCGTAGACACGAAAACTATCTCATAACAATAATCACAAACATCATAAAAACCATGCGTTAGCTCCTCTTGCCGCCGTTTGATTCACTCTCGTGTATACAATAATTGTAAACACGAGAGTGAATCAAACAGCGGCAAGACGAGCCAACGCATGGTTTTTGTGATGTCGAGTTTCTTGTTATGATATAGTTTTCGTGTCTACGGAAAGGAGGTAATTTCGAATACCTTCAGTCCGGAGGGACGATTTGAGCTCTCAGGAGGAGGGAGCGGTCAAATCGACTTCTGTCACCAAGAGGAGGGAGCGGTCATTCAGACCGCTGATGATTATTCACTTGTAGGTCATTATATGGGGTAAAAATATGGAAATAAGCTGTTGGAAACGTCAAAACGAAATAGTGTTGTACTTACAATATATCACAACAAATTTTATTTGCTTTCCACACTGGAGTTACCTACTGTTCATTTTTCAGCCATTCAAGTTGCGTAAGAATGTTTCTCTTGTTTAGCAGGCTTTCATTTCTTTTTTCATCACAATAAGATTTATCTAGGTAGGTTGAACTTTTCCAAAATTTTCCTACGTAAAAAAATGGCTAAAATTAAATATCAAAAAATTCCAAAATCTTGTGAAAAAATTGATTCAAACTTGCAAGGTATGTATCAATCTACAATTTATTCAAAGGAAAATAAGAAATTAAAGCAAAGGTAATCAATCTAGGTAATTTGCATTCACTAAAAAATATAAGAAGGTAACGTTTTTCAAAATATATCAGTTGGCTTGGAGGGAATAGTAACTCAACAATAAATGTCAGAATTATCAGGAAAGACTAGACATTTTTGTTTATTATCTTCAATAATGAACCATCGGAACCGACCAAAGAAAAAAATTTTTACTTGAAAAGGAACACAACTTGGCACACTTGTTGTAGAAGTTGTCGACGCCGCCCGTAGTTGCATTATAAAAAAGTATTAAGTATTAAGCATCTCCGGTTTCCCAGTTGTACTGTCAATTTTATTGGATCAGGGCACCAAAGATAGCACAATAACAGCCTTATTTGGGATCATCAGGGTTAATATTTTTCCGTGCCATGCCGAAAACCTACGGCTGCAGGAGGGAGTGGTCTAAAAGACACTAGCCTGGGGAAGGAGGGAGCGGTCTGAATGACCGCGAAAACACGCAGGTGAAAAGAGTTTGGCAAATTAGGGCGGGAAAAGAGTTGAGAAAGATGTCAATGACACAAAGATAACGTTGCTCATCCTGAACGCGGAGGATACTGAAGATCTTTAGGGGATATGGCATTATCACCATCCCCCATCCTACCAAAGTTAGAGGCGCGGTCTAATCGACGTCCCTCCGGACTGAAGGATAATGAATATAAAATGTCGAGTAATTAAAAAACGTTTTCGATCATGATTTACTAATATATTTGATTAGGTAGGTATATTAATATTTAATTAAATAAACAAAAATTCGGCACCACCTTTCAGCTCTCGTTGTGAACGAACTCTCCAAATGGTCAAATGGTCCTAATGGACTTAAACCATTCTCTGAATTGATTCCACTTAAACACCATCATATTTTGAGGGGAAGTCACAATTTAGGTTTATCACCTTCAATAATTAATCATTGGTATCGCCCAAGAAATAAAAAATAAAAAATAATTACTCCCTCAAAATTTGAGAGTTTACGTTTCAAGACTACGAAATTTTGGTTTACGAAATTTGGTTCATGGGTTTGAACCACACCTAGGTCAATGGGAAAGGGTTCAAACCTAATTTTGAACAAACACAGCTGATAGTTAGGCCATTTGATGGTACAGCCAACCGGGATGCCTATCGGATCCAATTCGAGAGTGTAGCCGATAGAAATGGGTGGGATGAATCCATGAGGATGGCCGTTTTGGAGTCAATGTTGTTTGGTTCAGCCATGGACATACTGATTGAGGTATGGCACCTATGCCGGGTTCGTTCAGGCCTTGAAGTTTCGATTCGGCACAAAGCAACATGCTCAGAGGTATACGACCGAACTGGTGAGCAGAACTCAGCTAGGCCAAGAGACCGTCAGTGACTACCATGTTGCTATTCGTACTCTTGCTTGCAGGCCTGGCCAGGGGTGGCAATGAATGAGGCACTGCAAGGGATGGTCATCCATCACTTTATGAGAGGGCTATGTGATCCTTACGAGAGAAAGTTATGGGTTTGTAGCCAGAAACATTGGATGAAGTTCTGGATGTTGCCCTGCGATTTGAAACAATTTGGAAGACCGCCATAGCTTCCCTGCTCACAGGAAACCTACAATAACAATTTTGATAATGAAAAAGATTTTACTAGAAGAATAACATGAAATCCGATTTCAAACTCATTTTTTACCAGACGAGTCAATGATTGGTGAAAAACTGAACTTTCCTCTGAAAACCACGTTTTTCTTGATTCAAACGTGATTTTCTCCCTCAAAATTGCATTGCAACATATTTTTGCTAATACCATTGGAAAGCTCATATTTAGGTGCAAAATTTAGGGCTACAGGTTAAAATTCTCGTGCCGGATTATAGAGGTCTATGAGCGTTTGAAAAAAGTGGCAATTTTTCCTTTTCAAGTGTATTTTTCACCCGTTTTGGCGTTTTTATTTTTTTATTTTTTTTTATTTTATTTATTGGAGGGATAGAAAATTTTGTGTTCTTTTTAACGGCGTGATTAGATTAGAATTTTCATGTAAATTAAGGGGGAGTTATGGTCATTTTATTATGGCGATAGTGTGATAAAGTCGTAAACACGGAAAAAAAAACATTTCCAATTTTTCCGGAAATATTTCCGACCTTCAGTACTTATCGTTGATGGGCAGAATCGGGTCATTCTAAGGAGGGGGGGGGGGGGGAATTCCTCATAATTCCCAAAATGAAACATTCTGACAAGTTACACCTCGTTTTAAAGGTTTTTTTTTAAATGCTGAACACGATGGTGAAATCAGAATTGCAATATCTCATTCCGTTCTCAAACGCCCTTTGAAGATGAGGAACGTGGTTGTTACTTGATATGATCTTCATGGTTATTCTGCTCTAATCTGATGACGGAATGAGATATCGCAATTCTGACCTCATCGTCGTGTTTAGAGTTGAAATATCGAAAACGTGAGGGGGGTTATGGTGAGCTTGGTGGGGGGGGGGAAGTGGTAGTTTTCAAGAGAGGTTTGTCAGTAAATTCGAAAAATTTTGATTTATTTGCCACAATGCAGGTTTTTAGCTGCCGTTAGACTATAATCAAGTCAGATCAAAAAACGGATAGCATCACGTCAACCTTCGTAAAAAAATGATGAAAGTTCATGTGCCACACTTGGGGTTACATACACAAAATCTGAAATTTGGCCCGATCATGGACGGCTCACAGCGTGTGTTGTGTGCGGCCGAAAAAATCGGTTGAGGGGTCAAATTTGCAAGACATTATACGTACAATCCCAATCTAAAATAAAAAAAGGGGTTTTAATTTGAAAAAACGAAGTTGGTGTGCATTGGGCCAATTTGGCCCAGTCGGAAAAATTTGAAAATAGTGCTGTTGAATGAAGAGCAAAAAAATAGGAAACTTGAGGGTTTCATTTTTTCAAAATCCCTCACAATAAAGAATTAAAATTCATATCCACTAGTTAAGGACCACCCTGTGTATATAAGATATATATATTTTTTTTATATAACTTTTATTACATAAAATAAAATATATTTTTAAAAGAAATGTATAGGTTCACCCCAAAACAGAACCTAACTATATTGATGGGATTTCCAACACGCTAAGACCTACTGGATATTGCTTTGTATCCGGTTCTTGCATGAATACATGCTTTTCTTTCAATCGGCTGTGAAGAAACAATAGGAAAGTTATTCTCAAACATCCGCTGAATGGTGAACCTACGTTTCTAACTTTCGTCATTTATATAGGTAGTTGTGTTTGTAGTCTTCCCATGCACATCACTGGAGCAAGTCGGTCATGCGGATCCACCATTGAGTATGATGACCTAAAGAGCGGATACAGCAAGGAGGAAGATCAACGTGTGTGTAAAATGGTTCGTGGAAGGCGGAAGGGCATTCAGCGAGGGAAAAGTGGCGAGCTGAGGGCGACGGTGGCAGCGGTGGTGGGGGTGTGGAAGAGTCCGTAATTTGTGGTCGAGGGGGTGAATCTGTTGGAGCGTGGAGACACCCTTCCTATAAAAATAAACTTGGCCTCGCTCTCTCACTCCGATCTCTCTTCCCTCACACACAGTGGATCCCTCACTAAGCGCCCCGCTCCTCCAAACCACATAGTATATTACGCCCCCACCTTCTCTACCACCGCTTTCCGCCCTTTTGTCATGTCAAACCACTGCTTAACCCCTGAACTCCCACCCCTACCCATCAACATCATCATCACCTCTCCGGCCTTTCACCAACAGCTCCATTTTCATTACGACCCTAAATGATTACATCTACCTAACTCGCCTAACCTCACTCCTTTAACAGCTGAGAGTATCCGAAGACAATGATGCGGCTGGTCTAGTTGTCTCAGAAGGGTGGATTCACTGAAGTGGTTTGACACAATTAGGACTCTACTGGACATACTCCAAAAGATTCGGGTAGGCAAAACCCTGATAGACACGAGCTGGTAACCAACGGCATATATTAGACACTGTAGGCAGGTTGTTCCTGCATGCTGGGTAACGACTTCAAGTACAACTTCAATGGAATCTCGAACAAGATGCTGCCCCACCTAGAATACTGATAAGATTTCAACGCCGCACGGATATCCTACAGCACACATTGCATCCAGTATGTGGAAGTGGGAGTGCTCAAACACACTAGTAGATGCTGATGACTATTTGTGTAACAACCCGAAATCATGTGTAGAAAATAACCTGGTGAGACATCAGTTCTCACCCATACCAGGTACCTACAATTGCTATATCCAGTGAATTCGTGTGGCTTTGGAATAGCTCCAGTTTTGAGGGTCTTTAGCATCACCACGCCAAACAAGTTGGTCTTTGGCTGTACAACCAATTGGGAGATGACAGTGGTTACAGACCTAGATGCGATCAATAGATGTTTCTAACGCCTGAGGTCTCTGCGTGCTGATGGACAGGTAAACATACAGGTAAACTCCTGTTCATTGTAGAATCTCATGCCGTATTGCCTTATTTTTTTTTATAGTGAGATGGGCAGCTTATCGCCTTTGGTAGTGGCGGTGTTGAGTTTGGCTAAGGAGGAGGTCTGTGGTTTGTACACCTCGCAGAGATCTCATCAACCAAGTGGGGATTTCCGGGTCTCTCTCCTAGAGGAACGTGAGGCTAATTACGACCAACCTAAAACTGACCATTTATTGGAGGCGCCTGACTAAAAATCCTGAAGCCGTGGAAGATGGTCACGGATGAGTTGGCAATTGCGTTAGAACAGGCGCGTAGAGTTCTCATACTGTCAGAACGGATTGCTGAGTGGTTCATAGGTTAGAGGGAACACGCACTTACAAATTATTATCGTGCAAATTTAAAGGGCAAATCGCTCACTGGAATGTACAGGAGGTAGTTCAATCGGTACTACTAATATATTCTTTGGCTGATGTGAATAATGAGTTATTTGGCGAATCTAGATGTATTTGGCGTTCCTAGATAGAAGTCCTGGTTAGTCCCTAACCATTATATTTATCCCAGAAGTATACATACTCCAACGAGATGTATGAATAGTAGCAATAATATTTATCAACTTGGTGAATTCATTTACTAGTCTATTCCTTGAACTTTTCTGTTTACTATGTGTCCATCTAACCCTCCCCCACCCACACACACACACATCGAATGAGAGGTTTTGTATATTTTACATGCGACCGAATTCTCTACGATACTTTCAACTGGAATGGAAAATGAAACTTCAAAGTGTTTTTACGAAAGTTTAGTAAGTCATTCCCACCCATCTTTAATGATTTTCATTTGTGTAGTTCAAGGTACAAAGTAGTTTTAAAATATATTTCCAGAGATGTCCATATGATGAGATAAATGCGGTGATATAACACGAAATCATGACTCCAACTTCCTGTGCACTCTTTTGTCGTCCTCAACCGCTGTTTTGAACCCTCTGTAGTAGGGGTAGGAGGCTTACAGATCAGACCAAATCACCTGACGGCCCAAAATCCACGATTCAGCCGATGGTAAGGTGGGTTAAGCAATGGGAAGCCTTGAACGACAAAAGATGAGAACGAATTCTGGCACACTTGGGAGAACAGCCGATCACATCAGTTAGACGTAAAGCCTCAGATGGCGGAGGTTATTGCTTGCTTTCATAAGTACTCTACTTTTTACTTGATGATATCCTGACCTGATGTCCTTATTCCAATATTTTCTAATAGACACTATGATGGAGATACCCGATTATTTACAGTAGTGAATTTATTAAAGGTGTATGCTTTAGAAACAAATCGTTATCGGGTACATTTAATTTCCCACCTCATTTTACTTCATTTGCCTGAATTGATTTTTTCCTTCATTCACTCATTATGACCGGCGATTTAATGAGGCAGGAAACTCTTTTTTATTGGTAATCCACAAACGCTTGGGGTAAATCTAAAGAAAAAGGTGGGCGTTGAAAGGGAAGTCACTAATAATGTGAGAGAGAGGCTGATACTAATGAACTGCGCTCCGAAAGAATCCGAGCTTTCAACCCGCTTCACCTCCAAATCTGTGCCGGGAAAAGCGAGAACTCCGATCTGTAATGAGCGATGGGACAATTAACTTCAAACCTCCTGTTTCCATGTTCGATGGGGCCCTTGACCGCTCCAAACCGCTTAGGGCGTAATGATTTAAGTAATTAGAAACTGCACAATGGCCCTTGGCAACTTGGAGGGGAACCGTCCACTCGACAATGGCCGAATAACAATGTGGGATGGGAAGGACGAGCCGGGGGCTGTGCCCCTCGTTACTCTTATCTGACTACGTCCGACGCCAACGGCCAAACCTACAAACCCCCGCATCGTGGGAAAACAAGAAAAAAATCCTTTTTCGATTGCGAGAGCTCCGCGACTTTCACGCTCATGTTCTTTTTGTAGAACTCCTCAGGTCGTGGACTTTTTATGGAGGCTGGCGCGTATTACTGTTGTCCCAATCTATGCTCCTGTGCTACAAGTGAAACTACAAAACCTATGCTCCTTGTGCTACACAGCGAAGTTAGGGCCTAACGAAGTGTGATTACGGTGAGTTGATTTTCCTTGTTCGAGAGCTTTTTGCTTCTCATAGATAGTTGTATGATTACAACCGTTTCTATCATAAGTTACCATCATCTATAACTCGAGTTTAATACATTATCAAAACGTTTGTTGGTTCTTAGATTCTTTATACTACCACTCAATGGAACGACACTTCAGTGAATCACAATTCCCCAAAAAACAACTCTGTTGGTAAAACTGACCCGCCAAAAAACCTCCTCAGCTGCAAAAAGGATTGATATCCATTTTGCTCGTCAGCTTGAGTGTGCATATAGAAACCTGATCCTCGTACCCCTATTCTGTTCAAATCAGCTAGCTAGGCCAGGATGAATATTGAACCGACCGGCGGCCTCGCGATTCACCATCATGTTGACGATTTTCGATCTGCTCCAACTTTGAGCCCTCATTGTGAACGAACGGCTGGTCGTACAAAGCTGTGGATGGTCTTAAAAAATTCTAACAAATAAACTCTATCCAAATATGAACTAAAAAATACACCGTTATATTTGAATTTTCGAGTTTTGAAATTATCAAAATTTCTAAATTCGTTTTCAGCCCCTTCCCCTTGACCTAGGGTTATGAAAATTTTCGAGAATCATTGGGGTTGTGGGCGTAAAAAAAAATTCGTAATTTTAGCTCAACGCTAACTGATCAAAGTGCCACGGGTGGATTTTGGTTTATTTTGGTTTCTTCGATAATGAACCATTGGAATCGCCCAAAGAAAAAAATTTTTTAACCCCCCCTCAAAATTTGTTGGTTTACGTTTCAAGATACGTAGATTCAGAAAATCGAATAAAAAAAAATCCGTCCGTCACCCGTACGCCGCGGCGCGCCGTACCCCGTACGCCGTAAGCCGTCCGTGGCACTTTGCCCAGTTAGCGTTGAGCTAAAATTACAAAATTTGGTTTCTGGGTTTGGACCAGCCTCACAATGATCCTCGGAACTTTTCATAACCCTAGGTCAAGGGGAAGGGGTTCAAAACGAACTTTGAAATTTCGACAATGTCATATCTCTAAAAATTCTCATGAAACGGTGTAAGTTTTAGTTCACTTTTGAATGACCAGAAAAATGACGAATCTTTTAAGACCAATTGGATTTTTGTGCGACCAGCCGTTAATTCACAGTGACCGCGCAAAGGCTTAGGAAAAACACTAAACTTTCGCGTCGAAAACGGCCGTTATATGACCCAACCCCCAGACGCCCAGAATAAAACTACCTTTTGGTTTATTATCTTCGATAATGAACCATTGGAATCGCCCAAAGAAAAAATTTATTTAACCCCCCCTCAAAATTTGTTTGTTTACGTTTCAAGATACGTAGATTCAGAAAATCGAATAAAAAAAAATCCGTCCGTCCGCCGTACGCCGTCCGCGCCACTTTGCCCAGTTAGCGTTGAGTTAAAATTACGAAATTTTTTTTATGGGTTTCGACCAACCCCACAATGGTCCTCGAAACTTTTCATAACCCTAGGTCAAGGGGAAGGGGTTCAAAACGAATTTTGAAAATTTGAAAATCTCATATCTCGAAAAATTCATATAGAACTGTATGTTTTTTATTTCATTTTTAGATAGAGTTTGTTCCGTAGAATTTTTTAAGACCATCCGCAGCTTTGTACGACCAGCCGTTCGTTCACAATGACGGCTCAAAGATTGTGCCTCACAACACGATCGTGAATCAAACTGTTGAAATACAGGTCCATTTTCATACTAACAAGCTCTTTGGAACATCATATGGCTTAAGTGATGTCGAGTTTGTTGTTCTGTGGTGCGTTTCGTGCTACGGAAATGAAGGTAATTTCGAATGTTTGTTAGTAGGTACTTCTTTTATAGAAAAATTATTACCGACGTAGTATTAAAAACCCCAGAATTATATCTTATTAATTAATCATAATTAATAATTATTATTATTAATAATAAATACGAATGATTAATACCTAACAATAACTTATAATAATTTTCACTAGGTACTTGATAAAATTATTAATAATTAGTGATAATTGATAATAATAATTAATCTAACATTTAGGATCTAGACATATAGACCTAGTGATCTAGACAGAAGGGTGATCTGTACAAAGAAGATAATGAACCGTTGTGTCAAGAATTTGCAGAGTTTTTCATCTTCCCGGTAAACTACAGTCTAGAAATTTTAACCGTGAGTCGGGGATAGACCACATTGCAATATTCACCCGGTTTCTCATCTGTAAAATTGTTTAAATAATACCTATTTGTTTAAGCAAATTAAATTTTGATGATGAGCTAGATACTTACTTGAAATTTTAAATATAGGTCAGAAATGGATGACATTTCAATATTCACTCGGTTTGTATGACATGGTATGAGTATGGTTTGAGTATGAGTATGTATGATTTGGTATAATACAGTATGGTATGATAGGAAAGAAATTCGTATGGTATGGTATGAGTACGGTGAGAAAATGGTATGGTACCGATTTGCAACACAGTCTGGTATAGACAGAAGGGTGATCTGAACAAGGAAAATAATAAACCGTTGTGTCAAGAATTTGCAGAGTTTTTTTATTCGATTTTCTGAATCTACGTATCTTGAAACGCAAACCAACATATTTTGTGGGGAGGGGGGGTTAAAAGAATTTTTTCTTTGGTCGATTCCAATGGTTCATTATCGAAGATATAAACCAAAATCGTCTATTTCCACTGATATATAAATACACTGTTAGACCGGTTTCGGTGATCCAACCATCGTCAGTAACAAAACAATACTCGTCTGTTACTGATGATGGTTTAATCACCGAAACCGGTCTGAGAGTGTACTCATATTTCAGTGGGAATAGGCGATTTTTTCAAATACTCGTGTTTTTCCCCCTTTTCACCCTCAGTCCCATTTGGTTTCACCCAATATGTTTCCTCTGTTACACCTGCAGGGATCTTTTCGCTTCTTTCAAATCAGTTGGCGGTAGCTTGGCGGTAATCCCTAGACGATATCCATAGGTTTCGTCGTTTTCATTCATCCTAGAGTCTTCGTCTATAATCCTCTGCGCGTCTTGTAACGGCTTTGTCTACCGTCTTAACTTTCAGGTTCGATGGATCAGCTGCTCAGATATACCAGAGAGCATACTGATATTCCTGAGTACTAATTATCATAAATAATGTTATCCCACAACATACACATTCCAGAGCCAGTTGGTGATGCGGTTCATTTCAAGTCGAGGAAAGCACTAAACCAGAATTCAGGGTTAGATGACATGAAATGAGTTTGCTCTATCCTCTTATTGAAGCTATGTTGCAACGAGGAAAATGGCTGCTGTGTTGGCCTACTAGAGCAGCTTCTATGAAAATACGCGCCCATCTTATCATGTGCGCCTGTATTCAGCGTGTAAACCATGGTCCAATCCGGTAACCAAATATAATGATGAATTGAAGTTGAACCTGTATTTCTTCCTTTGAACATTCAATGGACACAGCTATTAGTCCCATCACTGTCGTGGAATCATTCCACTGACGTCAAGAGTCTGGTGTAAATAGTCCTAAATCTCGGCAAAAGACAGCAGACAGTCAGGAAGGAATAAAAGATGCCGTACACCAAATAAACCGGGAGTAGAGTCTGAGGGAAGACCTAAACAAACACGATAAATTGGCTGAGTGCAACTGGGGAGGACGTGGGGAAGGTGCATGAATAATGTAAAGTCCACCCGGCGCGCCGCCCAACCACAACAAGTCTGTCTTTCAACAGAAATGATGACTTTTAACAAACCATTGTGACCATTGTCATCATGATATTTTCAAAATGCTCACAATCGGCACGTGTATTTCAGTTGGTACGAACATTCGATCACTAAGGTACTGTCTGACATGAACTGGAGTGAATAGACATAATCTATAGTTCTAACGGACATTTAATAACTATGCCTCTTTTCGGAACATCCCATGACTCTTAATGCAGGCATATTACTGTTGTCATAATATGACAACAGTTCTTAAATATTTAAAAAGTACAATAAACATAATATGTGTATTTACTTTTTAAATATTTAAGGACTTTTATTGTTGTTGTTTTATCATTTAAGGACTTTTATTTATTGTTGTTTTATCATTGTTGTTGATTCTTCCACCCTCAGTTCTTCTCCCTTGTCAATTACGCGCTTCAGCAAGTCTTTTTCACAGATCTGTGAGGTTCATTGATGTTTCATGGAGAGGTAACTTGCAAACCTTGAAGCATTCCTTATACTCTGGGTCATTAGGATCTAGTTTGGCGCCGTTTTTGAGGCACTTAGTGAAAGGTTTCGTTAATTTAGCAAAATCTTGAATGCATTCATTCCCAGTAGTAATAACAGTTCAAGGAAGCTTTTTATCTGCTTCACTGTGGTAGGAATTGGGAACTCATTATTTTAACGGGATGAGGTTTTACTCCTTCGCCAAATTTTTTAAGTAACTCACTTCCTTGCGGAGAAATTCTGTTTTGTCAGTTTGCAATTTAGGATTTGCTTTCCTGAGTCTGTTGAAAACCTCTCCAAGTCGAGAAATATGTTCTTGTAGCTTGAATTGTATATTATGATGTCGTCGAGGAACACAGCAAAGCTTTCGTTTGAGTCAATAGCTCGTTGAAATGTTTGAGGGCTATTCTAATCGGCGGAGTTTCTAAACTGGAAGTATTCCCGGGATTATGATTATTGAGGGAGACGTTTATGTTTTCGGACTCTTTGCATAGCTCTCCTGTTTCTAATGCTTGTCTGAAAGTCTATTTGGTTGGTGTTATGCTTTTACTAGACTTCCAGGAATTTAAACATCTTTAATTTTTCTGTATGGAAGGATTGCATCTCTTCCTTGAAAGTTTTTAATGTTTACTTAAATTGGTCTTACCACCCTGGCTTCTTCAATATAGGACAAAGTATTTTCTTGGGTGTGGGAAGCAACATCATTTTGTGGCTTACCCTCTCGATACTCTAGCACGCCGTCTGAGCACGGAAACCATATTGTCTGTCACTAGTCGTCTCATGTTTTTCTGAGAAACTGAATACCTACATAATTTTCAACAATTGTGTTTTTTTTTTAATTTTATTATTATTATTATCATTTTTTTTAAATGTTGGTATGACTACAGATTATTTTATAGGCGTTAGGAAAATATTGTTCTTTGAAAGTAGGATCAATCATGGCAGTGAGGGGAGTCGAGAGCAGTTCCCTGTGTTTTTTTGGATATTTCACTACCGCTACGTCCTGACCCTGCGTTTGAACCTCCCTTTAGTCCCGTAATTACTTTAATTACATCTTTTTCCGTGACTTGCATAAAGCGTTAGTCTACGCTGGAATAGTAATTTGAACTGATGTTTCGATGATATTCATCTGAGACGGATTTCGATATTTCCTCACCAATGTTTGAAAAGTAGTTGTTAACCTCGTTAGCTATTGCTTTCGCGTTGTTTTTTGTATATACCTACTATATTATCATTTATTCCAATCGAGTTATTTATTTTGTTTTTTCAACTTTCCTAAGCTTTTGTTTGTTACGCTCCAGACACCTTTCTTGTTTCTACCCAATTTGTTCTACACTTACTCATATTAGGGTACTCATATTCTTGAAACTCTACGTCATATACTCAACTCGAGAATTACGTAATGCATAGCATATTAAGTAATCTATTATGTAGAGATATGGTTCGAATATCCCACGTATTTGGAATATTCCACTGGATCATCAATTGTTGAATCACAAAGATACTTGATATGATTGGGAGGGGACCAGATTTGTAGGTGGGTTTCTGTATTATTCAGTTTAATGGCACGGATCGTTATCAATGAATTGATCCAATATATTCTGATGTGGTGTGAAGTGGGTGGGGAAACGTGGTAGGTAGATGGAGTATGAGATTTCAGAGGATGTACCAAGTGGAGGCGTTCCAAGAGGAAGTGCTCTGAAGAAGGAATGGTGGAATGGTGACGGGGGGGGGGGGGGGTATGCAGCTTCAGAATCTAATGTATGTGCCGGGATGGTGATAAAGTAGGTGGTATAGGCGTTGTTGGAAGGCTAATACCAAAAGGGGTTAAATCCGGAGGGGTGAAAATAGTGGTACAACGGACCCCAGAGTGGTATGGTAAGGCTGGTAGAGGGGAGAAGTCGTCTTTCCTGATTTATTGCGAATCAATAAACTTTGAATTAATGCAGAACCCGACAACCCACCGCCACCGCGTTCGCCGGAACTCTCGTTTTGGCACAAGGTAATTAAAATCCGACCCGATTTGGAGACTACCCCACGCTCCGCAATCCCACCAGTGTTTGTTTTGTGTGAAAAAATTGCTCGAGACGTATATGGAATGTAAACAGCCGCTACCGACAACCCCTGCCCGCTCAACACAACTTACCCTCTTGAGGTATCTTTGTTCGTACTTTTTTTTCAATTTGGTTTTCTCCTTCTTCCGTCATTTGTTTAACCTTATTTCGCAGTTTAAAATGATGAAGATATCTGATGACAACGATGTTGTCATTATCAAGTATTCTCAGTTCAATTTGGTTCATTGGGTTAATTTACCTTGTCAGAATAATATTCTGTATATTATACTCGTATAAAGGAGCATCCAAATACTATCCGTCTTTCTAAATAATGACCGCGGGAACAAAATTCGAAATTTCCATGTTTTATAGGCAATGTGAACTGAAAACTATACCGTTCCACATGAATTTTTCGATTTTTGAAATTTTCCAAATTTCAAAATTCGTTTTGCACGGGAACAAAATTTTTTTTATTCGGTTTTCTGAATCTACGTATCTTGAAACGTAAACCTACAAATTTTGACATGGGTTTAAAAAATTTTTTTCTTTGTGTGATTCCAATGGTTCATTATCGAAGATAATAAACAAAAAAAAAAACAGCCTTTCAATTACAGAGGTGGAGTGATATTCGATGATCTCCTCATACATTACGGATAAATGGCTTCAACTGTTGGCGGTGTCATCGTGGAGGGTTTGCGTAATACAAACATAATAATGATTATTATATTATATTATTATATCATATTATTATATTGTAATATAATATAATAATATGATATAATAATATATTATGATCCATGTCTGGAAGTATAAGTATAGTATAAGGGAGGTCCTGATTCAAATCAATGGTGGCCTTATTCTATGATACTCTCGCGAAAAAAGGTAAATTTAGTTATTTTAGGACATGCTCATTGAAGGGAAATATGACGGCTGACGAAGTACTTGGAGTTCAGTTCTAGGACATTGTGAATTGCGAATAATTTATGTTCTTCGGCATGTGTGTTGTTCAGCCCTTCGGCTCGAAAGTAATCTTTATATTGCGTCACCACCTAGGGAACAAGGAATAAAACATTTTCTTTTTTTCAAGATTGCATCGGTGTGATATTTAATTATTTAAGTAGGGCGGACGACGGACGGACGGATTTTTTTTTTTTTTTACTTCTATTTTCTGAATCTACGTATCTTGAAACGTGAACCAACAAGTTTTGAGGAGGGGGGGGGAGGGTTGAACATTTTTTGTCTTTGGTCGATTCCAATGGTTCATTATCGATGATAATATACCAAAAATCCGTCCGGCCGCCGTAGGTAGGTACGCCGCGGCTGATTCAAACAGCACATGGTTTTCAAATACCGAGTTAATAAATATTATTTAATAATAATTATTAATCCTGAAGCATACAACTCATTAATAACCAACAACAAATATTAATAATGTACACTACTTGATAATAATTATTAATAATAATTAATCTATCATTCAGTAATCTAGACAGAAGGGTGATCTGTACAAAGAATATAATAAACCGTTGTGTCAAGAATTTGCAGAGTTTTTGGGATTATAATTGTTTGGTCTGCCGGTCAAACAAGCCTACCTCCACTCCATCCGCTCCTTTTGAAGCATCGGTAATGATTTGATAATGAGTAACATAACATATTAGGTATCTTTCGTCATTTTTCTTGTCAATCACGCGTGAGGTGTGGTGTTGGCAAATCATTCTTGGAACCTTGAAGTCCAGGTAGTAGGAATTTACGTATCTTGAAAAGTAAACCACCAAAATGTGTTCAATTAATTTTTGTCGGTTCATGAACTTGGTAACATTTTGGCAATTTAAGTGGGTTTAGGAGTAGGTTTTGGGTAGGTACGTTATTCCGTAAATTGAGCCATGTTGCATCACTCAAACTTATATTATTCGAACATTTTATTTCAAACGGTCCGCTTAATTGAAATATATATCAGAAACCTTTATCTCAATAATGTGATCAAATGAGTGGGTGCAGGTTTTTTTCCGCCTTTAATGATATTTTCAGGATAGCGCTCATATCTCGATATCATTCATCATGGATATCGAGATAAAACTTCAGTCAATTAGGCCTTGATGGACGAAAAAAAATTTTTCTCTCTCCTAAAAAGTTGTGAAAAACGAGCTTGGTGGTGTTGCTGATTCCTCGACGATATGCATCGTTATTTGCTATTTTAATTATCCATATGCAATATGTTTAGTGGGGTATGTTAAACCGAAGAAATCAGACAGTCATGAAACGTATAATTTTCAGTTCTCAAACCCTCGTTATACATCTCGGTATATATGTATTTCGTTATTCGACTCTCTTCAACTTCAACGTTGTGGTATACAGCTGATAGTATAGGAGTCCCTCCAGGGAATCAAAATTGCTGCTGCATGTGATCTCCAACTGAACGATCGATGCTCAAGTCATTGGGAAATACCTTCAAGACGTAGACTGAGTGGATGAAATACGTTCAGATACCGAGTAGTATTGGAGTTGTTGAGGGATGACCCTTTTTCATTTGGACGAAACTCAACACCCGTCGACTCTATTATAATCCGTTTGTAGGAAGTTGTCCCTCTTCAGGAACTTGGCCTCACCCGCTTTCTCACATTGAGGCTTGTTTTCCAGCTCTCATGAGGGAGAGAACAAGTCTTTCGTATTCTAGACTCCTGTAAGTAAAGTTTTCCTGGACGTTTTTTCCCCACTGTTTCCCCTTATTGTCGAGACCTTCTGACCCCCTTCAATGTCTCAGCACTGCCGCACTCCATCGGAGCCAACAGCTCACGTTGTCTCTTTCTTTTCGACTCCTCAATTCGATCACCTTCACAAAGTTAGTGGGGTATTATGTTTTGTGGGCACGTTTTTGTTCATGTCCAAGCAGAGAATTTTTCAGTTGTGATTCTGATGAGTTCCATATTGTCATGGATTGGTCCATCTTTTTCGTTTTTTCCAGTAACTTTTCAAAGAAAATAAATTTCATTCCTAGGAATTTGGTGTCCTCAGCTGCATCGTCCCAAAATAACCCAGTACACACACAATTTTCGTTATTTCCCCTCAGTCCGAGTACTTCACTCTCTTCCACCCTGATTTACCACCAAACTACTCGTCATATATATATATGTATATCGCCATTTGTATTCATTGTAAATATAATGCAATACCGAAAATTACATTTTAAAGAACTATTCACGTACGTTTTCCTCATCAATTCATTTTTTTCTTCAAATTTAAAGTTGTTGATTGATCATTTCTGATCAAACGAATGTAAACTGTTGAACCCCATCCAATGTCAATTCAACGGAGGATGGAAGAGAAAGTTTTCCCCATATTCTATAGCCGTTTCGCATATCCTCCCATGAACTTTCCTCCTCCGCCTCGAGAGTTTCTTTGTACCCGATTCTCTGAACGTGCCTTTTTCTGTCAAACATGTGAAAAGGGTTAAATATTTAAGCGGTATTGAAACTTTGATTTCAATTTGGTTGGTTGGTTTCGAGCTGGCTTGGACGTTTTTCATCAATGTCATCATTACGACTATAATTCCCTTACGTTTTCTACACCTTGTTAATGTTGAAGGAGTGTTGCACCTTGCTGGGCGGTTTTGTCTCAAATCAGCAAGTTCAATTTCCTCGAATAGTTACCTTCTCTCGTCAGATTAAATGTCAAGAACGATAAATAAACGTTACTTCGATTTTCTTCTAATGAAATGCCACAGTTTTTCTTCTAAAATTTTGATGTTGTATATGTATATCTAGGATGACCCGATATTCCCCAAAGATTTTTTTTTAAATCTCCAAATAATCAGGATTGTTGGATGCTGACATTAATTCACCACATTCTCACCATACATATATATAAAATTATGTATTGGCCACGATGTGAATCACCGTGGTATAACTTTACCCAACTCATTCTAGGATACATACTCGTAGTACTGTACTCCTTGTCATATTCCTAACTATGTAGTTTTCCCTTCAGCACAAATCTATATTTCTAATCTCCATTGTTGATTCCTCAGTCTCACTTGGACCCCCCCCCCCCGCCACTCTGAAACCCGGCGATGTCACCGCCCCAACCGGGGGTTTCAGACTGTTTGTGACATCATACGGTCACCTGGATTTTCACGGCTTCGTTTAATCCGCGCTCGGCGTTTTTGAAGTTTTCTCCTCAAGTAAATTTTTTTTAAATGAATTTCGCTGGCAATACACGTTACTCTATGGCCGTACTATGCACAGGAGGATGATATTCGAAATCGACAACTGACGCCAATTCCCTAGTCTTTGGCTTCATCTTTGAGCCCTCGATGAGCTAAGACAGGCTAATTTTAAATGGGAAACCCGATGCGGACGGCGTACAAACTCTTTTTTTTTAACGTAATAAGAATAAAATGAATAAATAAAATAAATAAACTTGAAAGCCACAGCTAGTCCTCTCCTACAGGATTTCTATGGTTGATACGATGCTTCAGTTTCAATTTCTTCCTGTATATTGCTCATATAATTACGAATAGGAAAGTCGAAGATTTGTTGAAAGAATACTTTCCTTAGTCTACTTTTTTCATGTCGGAATGTCTATCTGACTACTCTGAATTTATCTCACTTCACATTAGCTGACTAAACGAAACTGTGTGGTGGTATTCGGAAGTTTTTTCGAATCTCAAGACTATTGTCGAACACCTGTTTCATACCGTTCAGCTACGATTTCGGAAGTAAATTCGCTTTTGTTTATTCGGTATTCGGTCGAGTTCGAAAGTCTATAAACAACATCGATAATTTTAACGAGCTCCATCTCGGTAAGAACACTGTTTCTTTGAAAGCGGTTTCCGCAAGAAATGATCCACAACTGACATCATTCGTGGAGATATTTTTCAAAAGAAATAAGACTGAGATTGGAGGGTGAGAGTGGAGGGTATAAGAGAAGTAGAAGGGAGGTGGACTAATCTCTATTGCAGATCAAAGGGAAATGCACTGGGATATTCTGCGAGTGGTAAGAGTAGTGGGGGATGAGATTTTATTGGATCTCTTTTTGAGACAAATAGAAACCCGGGGCAAAGCTTGCCTAAGCACATAAGAGTATGAATCTACATATATGTATTTACCATGCAGTAAGGAGAAGGACTGCTCACTCCACGGTAAAGCGCGTGTTTAATACGAACTTGCGTATCCTTTATATCAAACTTGGACCACAAGAAGTAGGTAGTATAGTAATGTTCCACTTCAGTACTCCTAGACAATGTTTTTCGAAATATTAAACGAAAACTCTGATATAAATATCATACGTGGATACTTTCCTATTTCATAATAGCTTTCTCTCGAGGTCAGACGTCAGATCCATCTATTCATTCTAAATAGGAGAAAGGAGGAACTTCATCTCCCGTTGCAAAGTGGGTCTAGACATAAACCACTGGAATTAAATGGATAGGATTGATTCTATGGCGATACAACTAACCGCGGATTAATGCACTCGTCTAATAGTTTGTTAGTGGGATTCCATCATTACCAACCTTGCTTCTGGCAATTCGGCAACCGAATCGAATGTGAAATCTGTTGGCATGAAAGTAACATATAGTGAGAGTGCAAGAGACGTTAATGTACGGTGCTTCCCACATGAACAATATAGTCCACATTTCACTCCGGGCGTCTCGCTCACCCCTGTGCAATTAACTGACCGCCCAAATTCAGGCTCGAGTCTTTGGGGCATTTGTCACCCTGTGAGTACGTTGCCTCTCGACGTACACCGAAGAACTCTGCACATGGCGATCTCATTCAATTATATCTACTTTTCAAACCTTTGAACACATAAGAGTATGAGAGTTCCAATCTCGCAGCGTTCCCTTCAAAGTAACGACCTTTTTCCCAGCTAATTAAAAAATGTAGAGCCTTCATCAAATCAGCTCAGATTAAATTGGCAATCATTAAATTATTTTTAATGTAGATATGAAAGCAATGGAGAAATCTTCCAATGACTGTCACTTCAGAGGTACCATAAGATCCAGAAGATCCTTCATAATCCATAAAAATGTCTGCGAAATCATTCCTTAAATTCCGGAGTTAAGCGCGTTAAAGGTCATCGACAATTTGGATTGTCAATCCAGAAGACGAGTTCCAGTAGGATTGTACCAAACAGTCAGGTCACTGGTTATAGTAGGCCAAGTTGACGCTGGGAAGAGATGGCCAGATACTTGGCCTAGATAGTTGAGAACTGTTGAGGGGGCCTTGGGAACAACTATTCAGAACATTTTAGAAGGGCTGGAGATAAGTTTATCTACCAGACTCCGAGGGTTCATTAGCTCTTTCAGAAGGGTGAGTGTGTCGTGTGAGGTCGGAGGTGCTTTCCCAACACCCCTCCTATCACGGCTCTCCCTTATCCGTATCCTCTTTTCTTCCCTCCCGTTCTGACTATCTATCTCGCCGTCGTTTTTGTCCAAATCATCATGATTGCTGCTCATGAAAGAAAGAAGAGAGGAACCAGTGGAATCATCAGCTTGAGTTGAGTTTTTTCTTGAGGATATAGGTTAGTTTGCACCTATGTTCCAGGAAACCTACATGAAAATAATATACTTGAATGGCTGTTGATTGTAAACCACAAAGTCAAACTTGTTGCTTCTGGAAAATGTGAAAAACTGAACAAGGTTTTTATTTTTCAATTATTCGACACTTCGAAGGGCAGTCGTCAAGTATGCGTCGTTTCTGGTTTGGATGAAGTGGTTTCATGCATTTATTGATTTCAGTCAGATTATGTCCTTGGTCTTATACGTGGTAGCGGGAGTGGATCGTTGTGTGTTCAGTCCATGAGTAATTTGATGTATTCATTGTTTCTTAAAACCAGTACATCGACACAATCCGACACAAAACCTGACACAAACCTGGTCATTATGATGTAGGTAATCATTATGTATAAGTTAACCTCCAAGTCTTCAGTGATAATTTTCTAAATGTTTTTACTAGAACCATTTGCATAAAATTGTATGGGAGGACCGGATGTTGAGAAGACGATAGTTGTGAATCGGACAGTTGCCAATCTTCTCCAGTAATACTGAACGATTGAAAGAAAAAAATTGACTTTCGTCTTTAGAAATATAAAGTATTTGGTGTTATACATATTATGTATAACACCAATAAATACCATGGTGAAAACTTATGATGTTGGGAACCGTAATGCTCTTCGTTTGTAGGTACACAGAAATTTTTATTCTACTTGTGTTTATTATGCACTTTTAAATGTGAATAATTTGGAGTTGAAAGACTTAAAGAAGTTGATAGAAGAGGGCAAGATAGAAGAGTGCGACACTACCACACAATGTTGAGTAGAGTGGAGATATGAATCTTGAATCGGTTCCTCTCTCCCCTTCGCTGCGACCCTTTGGCTCGTGCAAATGTGGCAAATAGCTGAAAGGTCCTCCATTTGTGAGCTCAGAGGGGAACTGAAGGAAGTAACAAGAGTGTGAGTGGAGTGTGAGCCAGGCTCGAGATGACAGAGATTTACATGAGATCCCCACCTCCTGACTGTCTCCCGACTCACCTCAAATTATTCCCATAGGGCTCGTGTGTTGTATGTTTTAACAGGTCACGTTTCCGTTTCAATAATTCACTCCTTTCTTACCCCCACTCCGCCATTAGCTCTTTTCACGACATGAATTCATACCGTGATTGACATGGGTTTTCCTCCATTAATACCTCCTTTTGAGACGAGGTTCAGACTCCTTATTTAGTGGAGTCTATTGTGTGATAATGTTCGAAAAAGCATTTGTTTCGTACTGATCCCTCTTGTCTCCCCACTCCCAAGCCAACGCCCATGGAAAAAGGGTCCACTCCCATGTTGATGGGATTTATGGATATCATTCATAAACAGCGTTGTCTTCTATGAACGAACTCTGTTTTCTTCGAACTATAGGACTAGCGGCTAAATCAGGAATAATCAAATAAAATTTATCAACGGTCACTCCATAATTTCATATTCTACGAATCAGAGAGTAATGGATTAACAGAGTAATGGGTTCGCGGAAACTAGCCCAGTAAGTAACGGTTTGTTTTTAAAATTATAAAACAATACAAAACTGGCGTGGAGTGGCGTCAACCAATGTCATATATTCCAGTGAGAAATACGCAACTAGGAATAAGTGGGGCTGAACAGGTCACAGTGGCTGTTAAAATGAGAGGGATCAGTCTGCAGGGACTCATCATGAGAAAATGCAACAAGTATCCCCACTATTATAATAACAATCAGGCTAACTGTCATGTACCTAGTAAGTTTGTAGCAATATAGTGAATGTCATCTTTGCGTCGCATAGTTCCGGGTTTTCGTATCAAAGTGTTCCATTTCTATAATTCACTAGGCAAATATTTCGGGTCAATAGTTTTGATAGTGAAACGTATGACAGTAGTGTTAACATTCTGTCGCGCGATTCGATGATGGCTACCCACTGTGACACAGTACGATAATCGTACGAGGGGATAAGGGAAGAATAATAAAAGAGCCTGAGATTCTACCGTTCCATGGCGTCAACTCTCCCCGCCCAGCCATAGATATACATCATTTCTTCTTGAGACTCCACCACCAGAAATATCCTCGACTCCCTCTACATCCCCTCGCCACAAAAGATATTTGAAACGAGAAGTCCGGGGATTTTCAAAGGAAGGTCGGCATATTTCATCAAAACTCTTCTCCCTTCATCCTCCTCTTTACCCATAACCAACCTCTGAAGCTGGGGTCTGACTGACTCACCCTACTCTATAAATACACATCTTTATAGCGATTTCATCTCTGGGGATGTCGAGGTAGAGGTTCGTGGGCTGGTGATCTTCTTGTCGGGCAGTTTTATTGAGTGTGTGACACGAAAGGGCACTCTGCCAAACTTACAGGGTGATCGTTGAAGTTTTCAATTTGTAACTTCAATTTGGCAATGGTTATATGCGATCTCGAACACACCATCCGTCAGCGAGCACTAACAGTAATCATGTTTTACCGACCAGATCCAATATCATCCGGCATATTTTGGAAGACAATACTCATTAATCATCTGTGGAACAGGTTGGCAAGCTTTCAGGAATGTCGTATGAGGATTTCTTAGCAACATGAAAGAAGAGAACAATTAGTGAGTGAACTCCTTCTAAAGTACCAAGACTTTGTATGCAACATGTTCCTAAAAATCCATTTCCTCCACTCTCATCTTGATTTTTCCCCTGAAAATCATGGAGCTGTAAGTGGAAAGCACGGTGAGTGATTCCATCAGTATATTTCTGCAATAGAACACAGGTATCAGGGGAGTTGGAACGAGCCAATGCTCTTCGACTACTGCTAGACTGTTGCAAGAGATGCACCGGATATGACGTACAAGAGGCAAACGAAGAGGGAAATTGACCAGAGTAGGCTCTAACCGACCCCTCTGCTATTGGAGATAAAGTCACGTATACAGGATTTCTCAGGCAGTAACGCGGATTTATACAGTAAACATAACTTCAATCAGGTGTGTTTGTATCTTAAGAATGGAGATGCGGGACCGAGAGAGGCAGCAGCAAGTTTTGAAGAGCAAATTCAATCAAGATTTCCAAGGGGATACGTTATCTATACAGACGGATCAAGGGCGGCGGTTGGTTGCGGATGTGCATTTTTTGATTCACAGTCGGGGATAGGCAGAGCCTTCAGTCTCCCCAAGTTGGCGTCCAGCTTTACCTGCGAAATCGTTGCGATACGGGAGGCCCTCCGTTACGCTAGGGCCAGATACGAAGATGTAATTGTAATTGTTACGGACTGTCAAAGCGCAGTTATGAAGCTGGCAAATTTCGTCATGGGTACAAGATCTTGTAGGATCCTTTTGGAAATTTTAGAAGAAGTACATCGCATAAAAGGTACCGGGCGAAACGTGCATTTTGTTTGGACAAGGTCGCACAGGGGCGTCAGGGGAAACGAAATCGCCGATTCCCTGTCAGGCAGTGCGTACCGAGACGGAGAGGATCTAAGCGTTTGCCTGCCTTACACAGATATCTACCCCAGTATATATAAGGAAGTGGTAAAAGAATGGCAGTTACAGTACGAGAATGCCCGAGTAGGAGAGGTTTTCCGCAGTTACAACCCCAAAGTCGGAGTAAAGCCTTGGTTTGCAACGGGGGAATGGACTAGGCAGGAGATCAGATGGCTTTCGCGCTTACGAGCAGGTCATGCGGTATGTGCAGCATACCTTCGACGAATCGGCATGGTAAGTTCACCTGCATGTCAACATTGCCACGACGCGGAAGATGACCCAGAGCACCGTCTCATGATATGCGCAAGATATATCGACGCCAGATGTCGCATGCTAGACAAGTGCATTAAAAGAATACCCTGCCCCACAAACTATCTTCAGCTGATTCATTCTAGGAACTCCTCGATCTACCATGCAATAATAACGTTTATCCGTGAATCCGGCATAAGCTTTTAACTTTATTTTTTATCTCATTATATTTTATTTTTAATCTATTTCTATTGGTCTCTAATTTGATATATTGAAATTTGAATTGAAACATTTGTATTTGTCTTTATGGAAATAAAGGAATTCATGGCTATGGCATAATGCCAAGTGAATTTATAAAAAAAAAAAAAAAAAAAAAAAAATCTTAAGAACAAGAGCTAATAGAATATTTCAACGTCATATTCGTGTTTATTGACCCAGATTTATTAAAATACAGCTATTTAGATCCCGGAAATGACCAAAAATATTTCTTTGTTGAGCAGTGTTATTGTTACAATAACACTGCTCAACAACCCATTCCAACAACCCATGGTTGGCGTCCAGCTGTGCACAACTGGACGCCAACCATGGGTTGTTGTAATTTGGGGTTTCATAGTTCGATAGTCGACTAAATGTTCAGTGAACAGGTTAGACTGGTTTTTCACCAATGACTATTTTACTTATCGGAGACTAATCGGATCCGCGTTTCGACTAGTGCTTCGTAGGTACACAACTAAAAATTTCTTGGTGTTAAGGTCAGGATTATCTCAATGGGTTACATTTAGTTATCGAATCTCGTTGATGTCAACAAAGAACTACGATTAGATATCAATATCCTATTCAAAAGATACAGATTCCTTCATAAAGATACAGATTCATTCCCGCACGCTTCGTAAAAATTTCCACTAGCACCACCCAATATAAAACGATTCTAAATCATCCTTCAACATTTATTAAATTTACAAAAATATATTAAGTGTATTTAAATAATGATTGTTCAAGATATAAAATGGTTTTAAAATCCTTTCCAGATTCAACTATATGGGTTCAATGCTGAGCTCTACCACAACATGACTGAAGCGCAACACAAGTCTCAGGGAATAGTTGGGATTTCCTTAATGGTTCAGGTACCTATTCATTTCAATTATCGTAGTATTTTCTATCATATGAATTCATTGTCGTCTGCTATGTTTCAAATTGTTAGTATTTTTGACCTTACTATGGTTTTTCTATAATTTTCGTGCGCATGTGATTGCAATGAAATCTATATAACTCAATTTAGAGACGACAAATTTCACTACAGTCATTCGTTTTTCGTGAAATGGAGTCGAACCATGCCGATTTTGAATTTGGTGTCTGTCTGTTTGTCCTTCAATCACGCAAAAACCTCTCAATAGATCGAAACCTCCTCCCGTATTTAAATGTTACCGTGATTGGGAAAGGACATAGGGGGGTTCACTTCCGGATCCGATGCATAGGGGTGGGAGGTTAATATTCCCAAAAACGGTTCGATGGATCGAATCCATATCCCGTATTGAGATTTTCCCGTTATCGGAGGAGGACACAGGACGGCTCACTTCCGAATCCAATGTATGGGGGTGGGAGTTTATGGGGAAGCCGAAATATAAACATTTTAAATTATCAAAAACGGCTCAATGGATCGAACTTTTCTCCTGTATTGGGATGTTTCTGTGCCGGAGGAAGGACATAGGGGGGTTCACTTCCGGATCCGATGCATAGGTGTGGGGGTTTCCAGGGAAGCCGAACTATAAAAATTTTAAATTCTCGAAAACGGCTCAGTGGATCGAAGTTTTTTCCCATATTTAAATGTTTCTGTGACCGGCGAAGGACATAAGGGGGTTCCGGGATCCGATGCATAGGGGTTGGTGTTTATAGGCCGAAATATGAAATATAATTTTCTTTCTTCCTGTGAGGCAGATGAATATTATTTTTGGTATTCTGTTGATGCCAGTGATTTTCTGGGACTCATCCACGAGCTCAGCACTAACTTCATAGTAGGTGGTGACGTCAACTCGAAGCATCAACGATTTGGCTCTAACCTATCCAACCCTCGAGGAGTTGTACTCATGCAAATAGTACACAGGTATGGCCTTGAGGTTTGTCACCCCGTCGAACCGACCTAGGGAAAAGTATAGGCACTCTTTGCACACAGCCAACTGTCATACCCGACTTGTCATCCGATCATTTCCCAGTAGTTACAACATTTGGAACTGCTCATGAAGTTAATGCCCATACTCCATTTCTCTTCAAACAACCCTTCAATTTGACGGCGTATCAGGAAACACTTCAAGTGTCTAAAAATCTCCAGATTCCACTATAAACCCCGTCGGACGTCGACAAGGCAGTTTCTGCCTTTACTCGAAACGTCCAGTTTGCGGCAAGCCTTGCAAGCCCTAGCCACCACCCACCTAGTGCTTCCCCCACACATCTATTATATTTTATATAATAGAACCTTACATCTCAGAACTACACCGGGTGAAAAACCAAGCGCGTGCGCTTTGGCATGCCACTAAGCATCCAGATCACAAGAGGGCTTACAACAGAGCAACAGAGCAGCTGAAAAATGCAAAAATGAAAAAATGAAAAACTATCCGTGGAGAGGAACTGCCAAAATAGGTCGAGACTAGCAAACCTTGATGCCAACAACGGGTCACTATGGAAGAAGACTAAATACGTCACAAAAGAGAGAAATAGTATTCCTCCTCTATATGTTGGCAATAAGTGGCTCTGCACGCCCTTTGAAAAAACCAATGCTTTTGCTGATTAACTGGCCACACAATTCACCCCAAACACAATTGGAGATCCCGAATTCAATTCTCAAATCGATGCCCAACTTTCTAGTCCTCTCCAACTGTCACCATTCAGCAAGTTTTTCAAGGTTTTTCAGGTCAAGGAGGCGATCAGATGCTCCTTCACAAGAAAGGCTCCATGGTTTGATGGAATAACTCGACCTCTCCTAATCAACCTACCTCGTAAGGCACTGGTTCAACTAACGATCATCTACAACGCTATCTTGAGACTGAGCTACTTTCCCAACAAATGGAAATTCGCGCATGTGGTTATGGTCAAGAAGAAAGGAAAATCTTCACATGATATGAAGAATTATAGGCCTATCAGCTTGCTCTCTCTCCTAGCCAAAGTATTTGACAGGCTGTTGCTGCCCGAGCTGCTACGCTTTATTGAACCTTTTCTCCCAGACGAGCAGTTTGGCTTCTGGACGGAACACTCCAGTCCTCAGCAGCTATATAGAGTAGTGGATGAGCTCCTGACAACATTTGAGAGCAAGAGTGTGTGCCTGAGGCTCTTCCTCGACACCGAGAAGGCCTTTGACAAAGTATGGCACCAAGGCCTGCTCGCCAAACTCAAGCCTATTCTTCCAGACACCTACTACAGAATAGTTCAGTCCTACCTACTCAATCGAACCTATGCAGTCAAGAATCAATCAGCTCTTTCCAAATCCTACAACATTCTTGCAGGGGTTCCGTAGGAGATTATCTGGGGTCCTCTACTATATAGGGTGTCCCATCTAAACGGGCCCATCGGGAAATTACAGCCTTGCGGTGCGAGCTATCGAAAAATTGAACTGGACCTTTTTCATAGTATTTTAACTCAGCTTCACGATGCCGAAGTCCGATTTTTATTTTTCCATGTTTTAGGGTCTCAAATCATTGATTGAAACTTACGGTTTCCTCTTGACCCCCCTTTTTTATTGCTTTTTTCGATTCTAGGTTGAATTTGGAACAGAAAATGCCTCTTTGAAATTTTCTTTTTGGGGCTTCGTTTCTGAGTTATTTCACTTTTTGCGAAATACAGAAAATCGCCGTTCCTTTTAGACGTTACCAACACTTTCTTACTATTTTTTCTTCAATTTTTTAGATGTTCACCACACTGAATGACAGGTAGTTTAATGCTGATTTCAAAAGTGTGGTGAAAAAAAGCGAAGATAAAAATAGTAAGAAAGTGTTGGTAACGTCTAAAAGGAATCGGCGATTTTCTGTATTTCGCAAAATAATGGAATAACTCAGAAACGAAGTCCCAAAAACAAAAATTTCAAATGGCATTTTCTGTTCCAAATTCAACCTAGAATCGAAAAAAGCAATAAAAAAGGGGGGTCAAGAGGTAACCGTAAGTTTCAATCAATGATTTGAGACCCTAAAACATGGAAAAATAAAAATCGGACTTCCGCATCGTGAAGATGAGTTAAAATACTATGAAAAAGGTCCAGTTCAATTTTTCGATAGCTCGCACCGCAAGGCTGTAATTTCCCGATGGGCCCGTTTAGATGGGACACCCTGTATATTCTATACTAACGACTATTCACGTAGTTCCCCGGTGCTCACTGCTCACTTTGCTGATGATCAAGCCGTCCTGGTACGACAAACCACCAGTGAACAAGGTCACACGAGCCTCCAGGAGTATATTGATAGGCTCTCCAACTGGACAACCCATTGGAAAATTCGGCTCAACCCTACAAAGACGAAGATGGTATGCTTCACATTCAAGCGAAATGTCGTCGTGCCTCGTTTGATTCTCAATGGTGAACAAGTGAGCAGAGTAGATTCAGTCAGGTGTCTGGGTGTCATCTCCACTGGAATCCCCATAAAAGTTCGCTGGTAGGAACGATACGATGCAAAATCCTAAAACTAAAATATCTACTGGCAAGCCAAGTTTTACCTCTGCACATCAAACGGCTCCTATACCTCTCACTTCTGCGACCCGTCTGGCAGTATGCTTGCGGCATCTGGAGCTCAGCGTCAAACACGCAAATTAAAAGTATTCAGACCCTCCAAAATCGCCTCTTACGAATAATAATGGGTGCTCCCTGGTATGTCCACAATGCTACATTGCATGCTGACCTCAACATTCCTCTCGTGGGGGACGTACTGACGGAGACATAGAACAACGCTGCCAGCCGTATGTCCCACCACCAGAACCCGCTCGTCAGCTTAATCCTGGCCAAGCCTCGACCTCCAAGAAACCAACGCAGGCTCTAACGGAAATGGCACAGCGATCTCCTAAACATCACTGCTCCTGAATAACCAAAGATTATTTAATTTACCAACCTTTCTGTACAATTGTTGTTAATTCGTATTGCAATTCACTCATCATGTCGAGTCATTGCATCTGTTGTTATGTATTCTCCCATCATATTTGTTAAGCCTGAATTATTACTCTACATTATGATAACAAATATTGTATAAAAATAATGCATTAGCCCTCCAACAGGGGGGACCTAATGCCACATGTTCCTAGTGATGTAATATATCAAATCTAAATTTTAGTAATTGATTAGCGGTTTGTTTCATGAATAAGGTAGTAGAGAATCGTTGATTCTATTAAAACTGGGGCAGCCAGTGGTCGGGCGGGATAAGGGAAATCCGCTGGGTTCGGAATAGCGGCCAATGTCGACTTGAGCAAAATGATCGACAAAAATATTACCATTGTCCAGAAAGGACAGTGGATCACGTCTGCGACGCCAGATGACAGTCGAACATAAAGATGCAACCTGAAATGGCTGCTTACTTCGCGTTAGTTACTTACTGTTTGGTTACGTGATTCCGTTTTGCTAAGGCTAGAGGTAAAAGGACGAAAAAGTATGAACATGACGTTTAAAATCCATGGACGCAAGAATTTCAATTATGCGTCCTCGTCCCACAGTCCTGCCGAAATAGTCGCCACCTTCCCACCTATCGTTAACTTTTCCATTTCTCTGTAAACCTGTCATTTCTCAGAATCAACGGTGAGTGACGATATCGCCCTACCTCTCCGTTCCTAAAGCTCTGTATATTTATTTCCCAAGGATACTGTTTTTTTTGTATTTTTTTTCGCAATCCAAAATTAATTCTCCGCCAAAGTTTCAATCATGTCGGATCCGAGTGATCTGGGCCCATGGCCTTTTTTCACAATTTCGATCTAATTCATTGCAGTTCATAAAAAAAAAACTACACACGTAACGTTTGAAATACTAATTTAATATGGCAATTGATGGCT
Source organism: Stenodema calcarata (assembly GCA_963920205.1). Lineage (NCBI taxonomy): Eukaryota > Metazoa > Arthropoda > Insecta > Hemiptera > Miridae > Stenodema > Stenodema calcarata. Next base: position 31,395,484 of record OY986048.1, on the reverse strand, counting down.
ACAATTTAGTATGGCAACTACGTAAGATGGCAATTGAATAGGGTGATTAACCAGAGAATACGACCGCTCGGTCTTGCGGGTATCATATAACTTGTGCGCCGTGTTACAGTCATCGACTTCCCACAGCTTCTCACGCATGTGGCTTCCAGTTTAGTGGACCAAGCAAAATTAAATTCGGTAGTACTTCGGTAGTGCATAGTACTCCGACTAAATATAGTCTCAGTAAATTGAATTTGATAAAGAATCTTACTGTGGTACTTATTCTGCGAAGGCAGCTTTATGATTTCCGCCTCGGTAAGCTACCACACGTGTTTTCAACAGTCTCAAAGCCACATCAACTGCCCCAAAGCTCGTGCCCACCTTATTTGTATTACAAGCATGAGAGGGAGATTCCTTTTCATTCCAATCAGTGAGTTGATACCTTGATTTCTTTTAAAATGGCTTACAGTACACGCGAACTACGAGTAAAAAACACAGAAATATCAATATTGCCTATCAACAGTAAAATGAAGAACTTGAACGATAAAAACGGAGCAAATATTTCCTGAGCGGTTTATTTCTTTCTGTGTGGATCACCCGGCTGTCTGGATCACTGTTCTGCAGACAGCCGGGCTGCCAGTCCTTGCCAGTCTTATAAGTGTACCAAATAACGAGCTGAAATGTTTGTTCGTGACTGGGTTTTTATTACCTACGTCGGCAATAATTTATAACAAGAAGTACTTACCACCAAATATTCGAAATTAGCTTCTTGCTGTAGGCACGAAAGGAATTTCAGAACAAGATACTCCATATCGCAAAACCGTTTGCTGTTTGCTCAGCTATTCCGCGGTATGAAAAGTGGCCTGAGCTTTCACCGTTTGATTCAAGATACGTAGAATCTGAAATTCGATCTACAGAAAATCTGTCCGTTTGCCGTCCAATCATTAGTTGAAATATTATGGATCGTCTCCACTCTGAACAACTAAAAATCAAGAAACATAATGTGCAGGTAGTATATTTTTCAGTTATGTTGAAGAATTGTGAAATAAATAGTATAATAATCCCAACGCAGTGTAAACAAGAAAAAAAGATTACACAGATGTATTAAATAAGCTTAGTATGAAATACTTGGGTACTTAGGTACTGGGGCCAAGGTAATCAAGTCCTAATGGAAAAGAGCTATCGAAAGCGTGAACTAAATTTTTGTTTCCATCCCGAAACAGTGCACAGAATATAATAAATATCGATCCTAAAGGACTTCGATATCCTGACACCGTTGGTATGACTACAGGACATTGTCGACCTGAAATAAGTTGTAGAATCGATTCCTACCTGTGAACGTCACAAAATGAAACACCCTGTATAAAGACCATTTTCGAAGCTTTCTGAGAAAGAGAAATGCACTGCAACTGGGGAAGGAACCAATGAATTTTTGATACGTTCCCTAACTCTATCAGAGCACGGAATGAAATCACAACAACATAAATCCGAGAAAAGCCCCAGGATATGATCTGATAACTGAGAAGATGCTCAAAGAACCACCTGAGAGAGAGTTCCCCAAACTTTTACATCTCATCAATCCTTCTATTAAGTTGATATGGGTATATAGGTAAAGAATGATGGCTGAGATTATTATGAAGGTACGAAAAACACTGCTAATTCTTGGACAACGGTTTATTATCTTCAGTGCAGTTCACCCATCCTTCTAGATCAATATTAAGTATACAATTTCCTTGTGAAGCACATGAGTTTACAAAACAACTGGAGGGATGACAACATGGTTATTTCCGAATGCAGTAGCTGGTTGGGGGTGGGACTAACCAGCTCAGTGATGGTCTATAATTTATTTATATAAATGGTAAATTAAACATTTATATGGGTGACTAAATATTCAGAATTAATTCGAATATATATCATTCTGGGGTTTTGACTTGAGCCTACTAACGTCAGCCATAATTTATAACGAAAAGTACCTGCCAACATATATTCGAAATTCTTCTTCCCGGAGACACGAGAATCATCTCAGAACAAGAAACTCAATGTCTCAAACGCATGTGCTGTTTGTATCAGTTGTTTGCTAGTATTGAAGACTTGAAAAATTCTCAGACACGAGGTTTTCGACACTTCAAATTTCTTTGAATCTTATACACGGGATTATTTCTTTTAAACACGCGTTTTCGGACTATAATATTTATCTATAATTTCAACCCAATTCTCGATTGCTGCCTATTTTTCTCCTCCCTATGTGAATGGGCATCGATGCCCGGATGTATGAATAAATAAAATAAAGTAAATCATCCAGCATATTCTGCAACATTTCTCATAAGCTATTGAATATTCAGCAACACCATTCATTCTACATTGATGAACATTGTACTCCATGCATTCTACATTGAGACATTGCTGCCCTCGTCACTTAGTTAACTGACAATACCGACCATTGCGTTTAGCGAAATTTATTCAGTCGAATTCCTGGAAGTCAAGCCGAATGGTTGGTGCTCTAAAACCCCACCAAGATAAATGTCCGTCGAGCATGAGAGAAGGCTCCCAATTGTCATCAGGATCCACCACTTTGTTTATAGACTGCTGTATATCTTCCCATCCCCTCACCATTCATTCATCCCCGCTAGATGTTCTTCTTCTTCTTCTTACTTTTCCTACTGTTTGTCATTGTTTGTTTTGTCATTTTGTACGAACCACTTCAAGTTCAAACTCTTCGAATTTCATAGCCATCTCCACACGATTTAGCTCCTCTGGCATAGCCTCACTGCCAATAACTCAGTACAGTTTCTATGAAGAAGAAAAAAATATACATATTCATGTGGCACAGAGTGACTGAGAAAGTTAAACATAGGGAAAGAACTTACAATTTTATGCTTGATTGCCTTAAGAATATTAAGGTTCCGATATTTAAATACTTATATATAATATGCGGTATAGTCAGAAATGATTGAGAAGAATCTTTGTTGCTTCATACGACGGTAATAAGAAGAGAAACTATATATTATATAGTTTCTGTTCTTATTACCGTTGTATGAAGCAACAAATATTCTTTTCAATAATTTCTGACTAGGCGTTTCAGTGATATCAATATTTTCTGTCTTGCCCATAGCGTTCCACAGCGGATAGATGGATTAAAAAAGAACTTATTTACCTAGACTAGATGGGATGAGCTTCGGTGAAATAGAAAAATTATACTTAAAACTCCTGTCTTGAAATGTCTTCGCCTCGATTGGAACATTTTCAAGTTAAATATTCATAAGCCTGTGTTCCCTGAATTTTCAAAATTGCATGTATTCTTTCTCCTGTATACCAGTAAACCTAAATAATATTTAGGTTTACTGGTATACAGGAGAACTCCGAATCTGTTGAACATATTATGTTCAACAGATTCGGAGTTATGCACGTTGGATGATATTTTGATTAAATCAAATTTTAAGTGATGGAAAAGCAAACAAAGAACATCGGTTGATTTCGTTTTATGATACGAGGCAGTATGAGGCACTCCAAATGGTTGAAAAATTTATATTATCGATAGAATGGGTAAATAATGATTAATTAACTACCCGGATAGGTAGGTATTTGACCACCAACATAATTCGGCTTGGGTTTCCAGGAACACTGAAGAACCGCTGAAGGAGCGATTACGGCGTTCAATTTATTTTTTACCAAGTTGTATTAGGTCGCCCGAGCCCTTGGAAGATTACAGTAAGGAGCTTAATTTCCCACACTCATCATAGCAACTCCCCACATCGCGACCTTAACTCGTTATATACTATCCACTTGACTACACCTCTCTACATCCATCCTATATACACTTAGGCAGCTCTTTTCGTGTATTCTTGTAGTTATCAGGGATATAATGACTGTAGTAATAGCGTGAGGGTGCATGTGAACTAAGTTTGTATGCGATGCCCGGGTCACAATTTTGCATCTGATTTTTCACGTTTCTTTTACTCACTCAATGTTAGTTCTAGTTGTGATGAGAAGGTGTGAAGGGAGGGGGTGGGGATACCAATCATGAACCAATTCACAAAATTATTTTCCCGTTCGAGTTGGTTCAAGTCATTAGCTCACGTAGAGGAACACATATTTTTGATTTTTTCATCATGCTCTCAACAGTAAAATATATCAAACATGCGATTAACAAGATAGGTACTTTCTTTTTTTTCTGCTTTAGTTTCAGGTTACTGTTCGCCCCTATTTTTTGACTACACCCATCGAGGACCTTCTACCTCTATAACGCAGACCTACTTGATTATGTTTTTAATTACATCTAGAGCATGTTGGCGTGTGAAAAAGTCTATTCCGTTTGTAGTAGTTATAGTGGTACCAGGTAGTACGTCCAGTAGGTATACAGAAAGGAACGTGCCGCCCTGTCGGTCGGAATCGATGACATTGCCTAACAAAGAAATATTTTTTGATAGTTGCTGGGATCTACATGAAATATGTTTTGGTAATTGCTGGGATCTGCAAAGAAAATTCTTCATTAGCTCTTGTTCTCAAGATACAAACACAGCTTATTAAAGGTGAAATTACTATAGACATCTTTGTTTCTGCCTGAAAAATTCGGTATGCATGACTCATTTCTCGTTTTATCTTAGTTTGCACTTCATCTCTAATAGTAGAGGGGTTGATTAGAGCATATTCTTGAGTATGTTTCCCCTTCGATTGCCTCTTTTACGTCATATACTGAGCATCTCTTGTAATAGTCCAGCTGTAGTCGGCGAGCACTGACTCGTTCCAACGACCCTGATACCTGCGTTCCATTGCAGAAATATCCTGGTGGGATCTTCCACTGTGCCACTTATCATTATCACTTCCCCACAATTCTCGGGGAAAAAAACAACATGGGTGTGGAGAAAATTGAGGTCTTTGTACTCGTACTTTTGAAGAAGTACTCACTAACTGTCGGTAGTTGTCTTCTTTCCTGTTGCCAAGAAATCCTCTTACCACATTTCTGAAAGCTTTCCAGGCTGCTTTCTCTTTTTCCTCCAAAATTTCATCAAAAGCAGGATCCTTCAAAATTTGAGAATTTGAGAAGGTGACTATTATGAAACAAAACAGTTTCCAAACTGAGCCTCGATGAGTCTACAAAGAGCCTCCATTCACACATGACTTCATTCAGCATGACTTATGTTCAGGGAATTCATCAAACCGTTGACATTGATGCTACCAACAAAGTCTTCTGTCTTTTTGAAGAAATTTAGAAAGTTCTTCTGGCGAGATCTGTAATCACTGATCTTAAAACCTGGTTCCAAGAGATTCCATAACTGCTGTCTCGATCCCAAAAGCTCTACGTTTTCCTTGGGCAAGCCAAGTCCCTTAGAAGAGCGCTCAGTTCCATTTGATTAAGTCTGTGGGGCTCGTTCGGCCTGTCAACTTCATAATCATGGTGATGAGAAGGTCCAGGTCGGCCAGTTTTCTCTCTTCAGCATCATCATCAACAGCACAATCCTTTTCAATGTCATAACTCTCAAGTGGTTTAGGGTATGGCAGCTCATCTGAATGGGGAACAGGACGAATGGCAGATGGAATGTTGGGATAGTTCACTCGTACTTTCGTTTTCATCAACCATCCTTGCTTCAAGGAAGGTGTCATAAAAAAGTAACAATCATCTGCATGGTTTGTTGGTTCACGTCAAATCAAGGGTACAGCAAACTTCATTGATCGTTTCTTACCGCCAATCCGTTCTCGCAGCTGGACTGAGCAAGAGTTGGACACATATTGGGGCCGATGCCTTATCCTGGTCACCTACCTTCACACCAAAATGATGGAAGTAATCTGTCTTCACAGTGATGGTTAGCTTCTGGGCTGAAAACGTTATTACACCACAAATATTAACGAAAGTTGGCTACGGTATTAACGCACTTCCGTAGCATTCCAATTTTAAACTATGAAATTGATTTTACTACTGTACTGATGTAAACGAGTGTGTAAACAAAAGAGCACCTGAAATTTGATTCCAATGTTCAAACACAGAGCTCAACCAATAGGAATAACAGCTGTCAGGTGTACAAACCTTCGGAAAAGCAATAACCCTCGATCCCATCATATTCATCATATATCCTGAATCATATTCATCGTATTCTTAGACGGGTTGTAGCATTTATGATTTATTTTTCAAAGAGTGTAAATACCTAGTTTTGGTCATATACTAATAACATGTGATAAACCTATACTATTTTACAAAACTTTATTAACATATTAACTCTATTTATAATATTTTACAAGGACTACTACTGGGTAGAAACCTTGTCCCTCGTGCCAAAGTTCTGTCAATTGTTAAAATTAAAATAAAATAAAATAAAATAAATAAATGCAAATAAAAAAAATTAAAAAAAAAATCACCCACGTAGGTTCTTTATCTTTGAAACAAAAGCTAAAGTGAACTTTTCGTGGTGATTTTCGGCAGCAGCATGATAAAATACTTCGGAAATGTCTATGTTTGAGCCCCAAATGTTTTCTGTGTTGATCAGTGTAATAAATTGTCTAGTAGGTCCATTGTTTGCAATACATAACCATCATCACAATGAGCTAATTGCTGCCATATTGAACGTATTATGGAGTTCCAGCATTCCTCGTAACAACTTCGAGTTTTTCGTGGAACGGGCACGTTGAGCCACTCACCAGTACCGTTCAATGCTCTGTCGGGAAGATATTAGTGGAAATGAATATCTGACAGATGAGAATATGGTCGAGCAACTAACGGACTGGCAGAAGAATATCTTATCGAAATCACCAGGATTTACCATGTGTAAAAAGGTGTAATCAAACGAGATAGATACGCTAGAGAATTAAAATAAACGCTTGAATAAAAAAGGAGTGGGGGTTAGAGTTATACATCATTACATATTGTTCCCAATATTACTTCTCACAAAATACTAGTGAATTGGTTTGCTAAGGAAATTGATTCTCTGGGTGTTTCTTTATACACGGGAAAAGAATTTTGTGAGGTCCAAGGGGATTTCGGCTCTAAAGAATAGGTGGTTCCTACTCTTTGTGCAGAAACTGAGTACCGCAGAAACTGCACAAGGTGAAAGAACGGAAAAAACAGAAATGAAGAAATGTTTACTTCAGACTGAAATAGGTAGGTGGGGAATCGTAATGCAGTGGGTATTTCAGAGCGAGATGGCGGTGAGGGGAAGTAATAAATAGCAAGGGGTGTTTCATTACGGAAATTCCTTCCGAATGTTTTTTCTTCTGGTATTTAACCACAGCCGTAATAGCAATGCTTCTGTTCGCTTGTTCTCCCACAATAGATGGAAATTCACCAGCAGTCCTCAGAAATGCCCACCATAATGTCTGTTGTCAAGATTAACTTCCCTTTGCATTGTTTCCTGAACTCTTCATAATTCCTCACGTGGTTTTAATCTTCGTATGGCAGTGATATGAGATCAGTAGGTGCCAAACGTATACGTAAGCCCTTTCTTGGAACAGAGCGGCATTTTTCACTCTGCGACTGTATCTTCCAATGACTTGAATTGAGGGTTTACTCATTCAGCCCTCAGAATAACGTATAAAGTGTGAGAAACCACTGCTGTCGCCAGCCAAAAAATACGTGTTCGGTGTCGTTGTGTTTAGATTAAATCTAAACACAAAATTTTCGAAGTGTCGAGTACAGTATAAACATACATAGGTACTCAGTTCTTCGTAGCATGTGATTTTTAGTGAAGTGGTAATATTTATAGAGTAGCGGACCTTCGAGTTGGACAGTTAGATTCAGAGTTAAATAAGGCACGTACATAACGATCTCATTAGGGAGGCATATAATAAGGTTCCACCAAAATCATTCATGAATTGTTCAGGCATAGAATTCAGGGTGTGGGTAATACGTTAAGGATGAGGACCGTCAGTTATCAAACTGTAATATCTGGAAATTGTTGGGGCTATGTTGATTGGTTATGTAATAAACGTACAACGTACCTACATCCAATTGCACAGCGGCGATGCAGCAGAGATGAGACCCAGGAAGAAAAATGGACTTCCAGATATTGTCCGACCTCGACATAATAGCTACTTACTGAGTGGCTAATTCGGGTGCCACAACGCAACATACTGTACACGTGTTCTAACCCCATTGGTTATGTATATTAGGCTTCCTCTGCTTCTTTTATGGAATCACTTTGTTTGAATTTGAACCGCCAACGTAACACTACCATTCAAAAATAAATAGAAAGGTGTTTCCAGTTTTATGCTGCACAGGTTTTTGAACGCTCTATCAGTAATGACGACATTGGACGAAGAGGTTGTAGAAATTTGAATCCCTACTCGTTTAGGTTCCCTGAAAATTAGGGTAATCGATACTATTGATTAATAACATATACAATGAATATTGGGTAATAACTTGATATATTTTTATCTTATTTACAGCTGTTTCCTTTATTTCCAGATTGGTGACACGCCTAACCCCGAATTGAGGATAATAACTAGTTCATTCAATAAAGTAGTGTATAAAGGTAAGCCATCAATAATTCTCATGACTTGATTTTTATGAGGATTATACTTTAGGGTCTACAGCACCCTAATCTAACGATTTCCATGTAAAATTTGGTAACATACCCCATGATATGGTCCTACCTATTATTGTGTATTAGGGTGTTGTAGTCACTAATTTCTTCCTTCTCCTTTACCAATCGCATCAATACATTTGTAATGTATATGAGCCCTTCTAGCCTCCTTTAACTCTGGTTCAAAAGGGTGAAATATCAGCCCTCCTTAACGTCTTATTAATCCATAGTGATTTCGCACGATTGTTTAGTGCCGGTTGTTCTCATAACCCGTACCCTATGCGAGTCGAAAAGGCCCAAAACATTTGATCCTTTGTTTATTTTCCCTATACAACCTCGACCTTCCCTTACATTTTGTCATGATGGTATCGCCAAATATCACTTCACTTACCGAAAAACTTGACTCTAATAAGATCAATCAAGTCTCACGTGTATGGACCTTTTGCTCAATCAAGGCGGATCCTGATCCCTAATGGAAAGGTTTCACCATTAAATTGTCTTTGCAGTAGAAATGAAGGTTAAAAGAATCGAATAACTGCTGTTATAACGATTTCATTCATGGATTTCTAAATTTTATTTAGAAGATATAATTACTTTTTCACATTTGATGAGATGACTGCATTTATCTTACATTATTGTTCTGGATCTAACTACATATGGCTGTACAAGCCTCGCCAATGAAAAATTAAAATAAGAATGGAAAATATGGTAGGAATGTGAAGGTTGGCTAAACACGAAAAACCTTTACGACGCCTTAGAAGCATCAGACCGGGTAGCTTTTTATTGCTCCTTTCCTTAATTTTCATCAAAAAGGTTTCCGAGCATATCCTTCAGACTAAAGGAATCATTCACTATGAGATTATTCCTGGGGTATTTATAAATAATGAACGCTCTCTCTCTCTCTCTTTCTCCTTACAAGGCACTGGATTCATCGCCCTTATCGTGCTATTATTTTCGAGCCTGTTTACTTGAGAGGAAATATTGAAAACGCTATACTAATGACTTCTTTGGGCAAAATTTGTAAGGTTATTGAGTTGATCCCTCGAGAAAGATTACTATATTGTCAAAGGATGGAAAAGCTCGTCACTCCAAGTCTATATTGCTGTTGTTCGAATGCTTATTATGTCAAATATGAACTTGAAGTGCTACAAATTATCGTTGTACAAGTTATTTTTATCTTCGTTGTTATTATTTTTAAATCATCCTATTATAGTGAGTGGATATAAGGTATAGGAATGGGTTATAAAAAAATATGCAATTCCCCTTCTAATTACTACTGCAATAAACTCTTACTACTACAGCAATTATTTCTGTGCATGAATGATTGAGCTAATTTCCGAAGGACGTATTGCTCAATCTACCTTTCAGTTTTTTGTCCATTTGTCTCCAACATTTTTCTCGATAAGAATTCCAATTCAACTATAACTGATTACGATTGATGAAGAGATCTTACGTGAATCATTGAGGGAGAGAGCCTTTCGAAGCCCCATTTCAATTAAAGTTAAAAGACGGGAGTGGACATGGATTGGCCACGCACTGAGGAAGGATAGGGGCGTAATCATTCTAACACATTAACACAGAGCGCTCAATGGGAATTCCCGGGCCCACAGTTGGATAGGTCGACCTTGGGAGATGTGGAAAAGGTCTGTGGAAGGGTTAGTGAGAAGACTTGGAAGCATAGCAGTAGGTTAAAACTTTGGCCCAGGATAGACCAAATTGCTGGCGTAATTTCAGTGAGGCTTTATGCTCCTGATAGAGCCACAGGAAATACATAAGTATACATATATATTGAGTCTGCCGACGACGCTTGGTGCGAAACGTTCAGACGAGTATGTGCGAGTCTTATCTGTTCTATTTGTTTCCCCAATCTAAAATAATAAGTATTTTATATATATGCAGGAATCGTGTTCTAAATTTGTCCTTCTTCAAATTTATCCTTGGTTGTGAGTGTTTGAATCAGCAACAATGTCCGATTTGTTCACAATGCGTCATGCATTTAGGAATATAATCAGGTTGGAGACAAATGGGCATTATGACACACTCGTTGAGCAAGGTGTTGTCAAAGTCCTGAAAGCCACATCACTCCTTCCATTCACATACAACCAGACAGAGAAGTGGTCCACTCGCAATTTGTATTGGCATACCGACCAGCAAATGAATTAGGGTTTCTCATGATGACCGAACTAGCTGGGCAGTCGGAAAATATACGTTCAGGTTTTGAATCCTTGTTATTTCTCATAGGAAAATGTAGTTTTTAAAAACTACCTCTCTGCTATACCTCTCTCAATCTATCAACATCACAACGTAGATCAATTCCAGCCCTCACCTCAATATCTCGGGATTGGAACGAGAGTTGTCGAAAGAGAGGGGGGGGGGGGGGTTGCTGTCTAAACACGGCTCTGGCTTTATCAATGTGGAAGAGTTGCGATGGTGGCAAATCCCTCTCAATAGACTCTCCAACAAATAAGTTGATCTGTCCGCCTACGACCCCAACACAAGCTGGAGTGCAAAGGTCCAATATCAACCGAGTTCGACCATCAAATGGTAATTATAACTGCTCGCTCACTCATCCTGTTTTAACCTTCACATCTGCTTCGTCCCTACAGATCCCTCCCAATGAAACTAATTAGCTACTAATATTTGCTGGAGTATTGACGATGATGAAACCCAACCAAACTATACGGCTTGATTTCCGATTATTGAAACTGGCACCACGAAAGACGGGAAGACCCAACCCCCTTGTACACATAATTTGCTGTCGATCGTTGATGGCTAACAAGCCAAATTGGCGTCAACGTTTTCAGTTGAAAATCATAGGTCAACGATCGGGGTTAGCAATCTTAAATCAACGATTTGAGTTAACAGTCATATCGAGAATGGTGTGCAGATTCTCTCCACGTCAATTGTAATACAACCAGATCAAATATTCTATATCAACCGTAACTAATTACGAAACCTCAGTTCTGGAATGCTTATAACTTTGATTATTTACGTTGCCAAAGTTGTCCTCATTATTGAAAAGGATATTCGCAACACATTCAACCAATTGCCCACTGCACTTTCTTGCATTGTTTCAAATTATCGCAGGTTAATTTATTATTATTATTTATTCGATTATTATTCAAATAATCCTGGATCTTTCAATCAATAAAATCATAATCTAATCACAACGTTAGTGATCTTAGTTGGGTCTCGTGAATTAATGAGACGGTGGGAGAAAAGTAGATAGGATCAGTTTCATCAACAAGAAATTGCTCACCGCTTTCATTAGTGCCGAGTTCCACTTATTCGGGAAAGAAAATTTACGCGGGAGGGGTTCCAGTAAAGGAAAGTGCTATCCTAAATACTGATATACAGCCGAGCGCTCTCGAGGAAGTAGAAGCAAAGAAAGGTGATCCATACGGGGCCAGTGATCCACACGGTGAAGCTGGAACGTGCATCATATATGGGGTAAGAGGAGAACCAATATTTGTGAGAGCACTTGCATATCGAGAGGAGGGTGAAACGGATGCCCCCGCCACCTCGCATTTCAGCCAAATTGTTAACCTAAGTTGCCACTAAGAGATAGGGCCCTGCCTCCTAAAACCCACAAATTTATTACCAACTTAGTTTTATTTACTTCCTCTCTGAATCCACGTCTCCATTCTCTTTCTTAGCAACCCCCTTTTCTTTTCTCCCGGCAAGCCAGTGACCTTATGTAGAGTAACTGAATCGCAAAAACTGTATACTACACAAATTTTAGCCTTTTTACAGATCAATATTATCCTAATTATTACATTGTAAATCAATACAACAATAAAAATCTCCTGTGAAGCAGTTGGGTAACCTCCTCAGCATAATTATGTAAAAGTACACGAATACCTAGTTGTTTCATGTGATTACTTAGCCTCTAGCATGTGAACGTGCACAGTGCGAGTCAAATTTGACAAACTTTGTGTGGACGCCGCAATTGTCGCATAATCCGATACATATAAAATCAATTCAATTTCGGGTCTCACTTTGCAACGAATTTCAAGAATGTTGGTATTCATAGTGAGGGGGGAGGGAAATTGTCCACTTTAATAAACTCTGCCAATTTTTCCGAAACGGTTTATTATCTGCTGAACAGATCATTGCTCTGTCGCGATAATTTGTCTACTTGTTCTATATGAAATAAATATAATAATGAGCTAAAATATCGTTCGAATATTGTTCTTGAATTATTTCAAATTTACATTCATACCTATGAATAATTCTGGGACATTCCTACTTGAAGGTAGAAGGAAATCTCGGTTGGTAGGTACCAACCGCCGACCATAATCCATAACGAGATGTACCTACCAAGAAATATACGAAATTACCTTCGTTCCGTTGACTCGAAAAGTATTTCAGGGCAAGAAACTTATTATTTACCGACTGTGTAGACATAATTCACATCTAACACACTGCTGATCACGCTGGAAACTTTGCAACCTCACTTGCTTAGTCTAAGAATTGACTTGTAATCACATGAGATTATCACGGACTAACTCTTAAACAAAACCTGTACAAATATACGTGGAGAATTTCAGCATGTAGTTTTCACGCTTTAAACTGATTTTACTGAAAGTGTACCTCGAGCCCCCAACTGCATAACGCCTCTTCAGCTTCGGCATCTTACTTTTTCAAGAGTAGGTACTTACCTGGTGTCGCCGCAGCCATTCCCAAAATACCACACTCAGTGCAGCAGGTAACTACTCAGCCAGATGAGAAGATCAATTTTCAAATGAATGTCAATCTACTTTGAACTGATTCATTTGGAAATTGAAACATTAATTTCTATATCTGAAAACCATGCGTTGTTCGAATCAGCTGGGCCAGTAAGAAGAACGACCCGATCAGCCGCCGCAAGATTCACCCTCATCTTGACAGCTTTTGATATGCCCCAACTTTGAGCCATCATTGTGAACGAACGGCCGGTCATACGAAGCTCTGGATGATCTTGAAAAATCCTAGAAATTAAACTCTATTTCAATATGAACTGAAAAATATACCTTTCATTTGAATTCGAGTTATGAAATTTTCAAAATTTCAACATTTGTTTTGAACTCCTTCCCCTTGACTTAGGTTTATGAAACGTTTCGAGGATCATTGCGGGGTTGGCTCGTACCAGTAAACCAAATTTAGTAATTTTAGGCTAACTGGGCAAAGTTTTTTTTTTTTAAATCTAAGTATCTTTAAACGTAAACCCTGAAATTTGAAGTGGGTTAAAAACATTTTTTCTCTGGTCGATTCCAATAGTTCATTATCGAACATTATAATCCAAAAAAGCCCTGGAAGTTTCAAGTCGCTAGACCAAGAGGGAGCCGAGTTATATAACTTCTAAAACGAATTACCATGTTTTTCTTCGTATTCAGTTAGGCAAGGCTACAGCCTCCTCACCTTCACCGATTGACTTGAAATTTTGCACAGAGCTTCTTTTCAACGATAGCAAGTGCCTTCCAAAAGATTCAACCCATTATCTCATCCCAAGAAATGTTAGGAACAAAAAACGGAAATTTAGGCTAATTTTGGTCACTTTGACGGCTCTACATCCGATCAACCTCAATTTGTTGAGGATCTTCTTGGTATAGTTTCAAGTCGCTAGGTCTAAAGGGAGCCGAGTTATGTAACTTCATGAACCCAGTTCTACATCCTTACCATGTCCTTCTTCTTATTCAGTTAGGAAAGTCTACATCCTCTCCTTAATTCATGCTTAATTGATTAATTTTAATAATTTATAACTTCAGTAATAAATAAATTAATAATTTATTAATAACTAAATAATTTATAATTTTGATAATTTTTAATTTCTTGTATATTGCGTTATTATAACTACACTATAAATAATAAGTATAAGTAATAAAACTGTAAGTAACAAAATCGTTTCGTGTTGGCACCAAGGGGAGATTTTGAAACGGGTACGGTGCTTGTGAGGTTGGTTAGGACATCTCTTTAGTGGATATCATTACTTTTTCTGGCTGCTGTAGAATGATATTTGCTAGGCGGGCTCATTTTTACAAGGAGTATTTCTTGGGGGAATAAGAGCAACAGTAGCAATGAGTGAGCGATTTTTGATCGGGGGCCACTGGGCCCGCTATTGATTGTTTCTCAAAAGTTCGTAACCCAACTGAACTATGCTTGTTCGTTGAGGCGAACTTGCAAACCTAATGGGAAAGGAGAACCATTGGCAAGTTCAAACCCACAGAAATATCTGAGTCTTCGTTTTGTTACTTCAACGTTGCTACCTACAACATCGTCTCCGCAGATGGTCACTGTTTTATTTGTTACTCGAATGGATATGAGAATAATGGAGACAGTTCTTTCGGCCAAATGACGGAACGACTGATTCAAGAGCTTTGTGGAGGGATCAGGGGAGGTCCATTGCCACATCATTGAATCGAACCTGTTGGTGCCTGAAGTAGGATATTTGTCTGGATTTCGTAACTAATGATGCGAAAAGTCTCTGGACAAATGACTGGGAAGAGGCCTTTGGCGGGGTCTCCCCTCTCGCGGCGTTGCCCAGCCCGCCCTCCCGTTCTTCCCCCGGGACAACCCTTGAGTAATGTATCGAGCATTGTACCCACGGACAGTTTCCAACAGGTGAGGCTTGGAAGGCGAGCTTTCCGGCACATTGTCGCGGCAAATGGAAGGCGATACGATTCTCGGCTTTCTAATGCATTCGCATATACCCGCCCCACTAGGATTGGAACTTCTCCATCCCCCAGCAGCTTTCTCTCTTTCACGCTTTACTATTCATCACAAACCTCCATCTACACTCTTCTGGCTCTGTATACTGAAAAATTCAAAATCAGCTAATTGTTATTAATTTGATAATATTTAATATTGTGTTATATACGAGTGTTAAATGAAATGAGCCGAATGAACCGAGTTTTGATGTCAAAAATATTTCATTAATGTATATATTTTCAAAAGGGGAAACTTTATTTCCGGAGTTCTTACAAACGTTGGTTCTTTACGTCGATTTATACCATTCATGGCTTTATAACATGGATTTATACCATTCAATGTACTTTACCAACACACCACTCAAAACCAGAATGATGAAACGTGTGATGAGTGGATTCGATAAACTGCGTACTTACCATCTAAGCTGATTACAAAACCGTTGACAAAAAGCAGAACTATTTGTTTATATAGTTCATATAGTTCGTACTCGCACCTACCTACGCCAGCAATAATTTACGAGTAGGTATAACAAGATGTAACACCATCAAACAATTGAAATTAACTTGTTTCCGAAGACCCGAGAAGAATATCAGAAAATCAAACCCGATATCCCAAATCAATGTGTTTTTTGAATCAGCCGTTTCCAGTATGTAAATGGGTGGTCTCAAGTTTTGGTTTATTATCTTCGATAATGAACCATTGGAATCGCCCAAAGAAAAAAAAATTTTAACCCCCCCTCAAAATTTGTTGGTTTACGTTTCAAGATACGTAGATTCAGAAAATCGAATTAAAAAAAATCCGTCCGTCCGCCGCGGCACTTTGCCCAGTTAGCGTTGAGATAAAATTACGAAATTCGGTTTCTGGGTTTGGACCAGCCCCATAATGGTCCTCGAAACTTTTCATAACCCTAGGCCAAGGGGAAGGGGTTCAAAATGAAATTCAAAATTTTGACAATGTCATATCTCAAACTATTTAACTGAACCGTGCAATGTATAGTTCACTTTTGAATGACCTGAAAAATTACGAATCTTTTAAGACCAATTGGATTTTTGTGCGACCAGCCGTTCGTTCACAGTGAGCGCGCAAAGGTTTAGGAAAAACACTAAACTTTCGCGTCGAAAACGGCCGCTACGTGGGCCAACCCCCCAGACGCCCAGAATAAAACTACCTTTTTTCATCTTCCCGGTAAACTACAGTCTAGAAATTTTAACCATGAGTCGGGGATAGACCACATTGCAATATTCACTCGGTTTCTTGTCTGTAAAATTGTTTAAATAATACCTATTTGTTTAAACAAATTAAATTTTGATGATGAGCTAGATACTTGAAATTTTAAATATTGGTCAGAAATGGATGACATTTCAATATTCACTCGGTTTGTATGACATGGTATGAGTATGGTAAGGTATATTATTGTATGTATGATTTAGTACAGTATGATAAGATAGAAAAGAAATTCGTATGGTATGGTATGGTGCCGATTTGCAACACAGTCTGGTATAGACAGAAGGGTGATCTGCACAAGGAAGATAATAAACCGTTGTGTCAAGAATTTGCAGAGTTTTTTGTATCTGATACTGGATACTGGATAAATATTTTCACAGGAGGAGAAAATAGAAAGAGAGCAACACTTAATTTAAACAATAATAAAAACTTATCAACGTATCAAGCATCAAAACTCGCGAAGCCGGGGAGAAAGAGTGAGTGCGCGACTCGGGCGTTCGTGCGTGAGTCCGTTCTTGCCATGTGGTAAGCACAGCTGGAGCGCTCTGGCGAAAATTACCGTAAGATTTACAATTGTTTAAATTAAGTGTTTCTCTCCTTCTATTTTCTCCTTCTGTGAAAATATTCATCCAGTATATCCCCGCGAGTGCTTTCGTTTCTACAATCGGACATATATATATATTAATAACTAGAAATCTTGTGAGAATTTTCGAAATATTTAGTTCGACGCATCGGCAATAACTCATTAAAAACCAGCGATTGACTTTCGGCTCTTTTTGCGAGCTGGCATCTCCTAAATTCTCGAGCTGCGTTGTCGGAAAGTGGGTGACAGAAAGCGGTGGTTTACAAAAGCCGGTAGGCGGGCGCTACTGGCCTATGAGTGATATATGCGAATGGAAAAACCTTAGGGAATGAAGGGAGAAAAATCAGCTACCTAATTTAATGACCGTTCTATGGTGTTGGTTATGACAAGGCGGGTCCCTCTACTATTAAATATATTTCGGGCCACTCCACAAAACACTGCCTGTCCATTTTTCACGGGTTTTGAGTTCGGCCTTTGGGAAGTCCCAGTCCATATACTCCAACACATCAAGAGGCACGGAATGATTGGATGATGAAATTCTGGAAAGAACCCGTAATTTTATCATATTTGTCATATATATTATATTTATGCATGCCTCTCCAGGGAATATCTGATATGGTGATGAAAAATCTGGATGTTCGCTAGAATGTTATTAATTTTAATGATAAATGAATTAATGTGTTCGAAGAACAAGTAAGAATCACAACTTTAGTTCATTAAGCTTTTCGTCTGAAAAATCGCCAAAAATACTCTGAATGATGGTTCCAAAAGATGCTGCCCTTCGAATGGGGTCTTGAGAATTGACATATTTCTGTATTGACATATTTCTGTATTGACATATTGGCTGTATTTCAAATGTCATAACAAGTAAATATATAAATTACACATACTCTATCGGTCTTAACGCATTTCAGAATGCCGAATGACTTCCTGAAATTTATTGTACTGGGTGATCCGCTCGTAGATGCCAAAACATTGTGCATAAAACTACATTAAAAATGGAGTGGAATGCCGCCAACCGCATATTTGTATATCACATCGTTTCTCGAGATATGGGATATGGTTTTTTCAATTTAAAAAATCCACAGTCATGCAGCATGGCTATAAAAGCTAATTTTCGAAGAAATAATTGGTTTTATGTCAAATGTCTCCATTGAAGAACATGATGTCCATAAAGAACATCTTAAGTAACAACCACGTTTCTTCATCTTCAAAGTACTCAAGTTTGAAAATGAAATAAGGTATCGCAATTCTGACTTCACCATCACCATCTTATTCAGCGTGTAAAAACATTTAAAATGAGGTGTGTCCGTTTCATTTTTGGAATTTATGGGTGAACCTCCCCATTCCCCCCCCCCCCACGCAACACCAAACTCCCCAAAACCCCCCTCAGCTTTATGACATTTCAACTTTAAACACGAAGGTGAAGTCAGAATTGCGATATCTCATTCCGTTATCAGATTAGAGCAGAAGTAACATGAAGATCATATCAAGTAACAACCACGTTTCTTCATCTTCAAAGTGCTTTAGTTTGTGAACGGATCGGGATCAGTTGGCGGCATTTCATCCTGTATACGTCGTGAGAGTATTTATTCATATAAAGAAATCACTTTTTTCAACTTTTTTCAACTCTTTTTTCCTGTTTCAAAACTTCGATGCAACGTAATCAGGATGAGGCCTTTTCTTTCATCAAAGGGTAGCTATAAATTCGGTGGGCAGAACGTATATATTGTGCTATTACTGGTCGTAGGCACTGTCTTCAGAGTTGGGCCTTCGAAGAAGAATTGGAAGCTATTGGAGGAAATGGTAGAGGAAGTGAAAGATACGTGAAATTGAAGTTGATAGATCGTCAGTTTGATAGGACGTTATTAGGTTAGCAATGACGTGGGTAACTGAGGAAAAGTTTGCTGGGCGAGTTGGAGGGGAAGCGGCCCAAACCAAACACAATAAACGATTTGATTTGTAGCCTTTGGTATGTGCTCAGAAGAGAAGAGGGTAGTTATCTCCAAATCGTCCCAACCCTACTAGTATCACATCCGAAAAACTCTACCCTGGAAAAGATAGGTTGAGACGGAGGTATGGAAAGAATACCTACGATATTGCGTGGATTCAGTAAAACTAAGTTTTTCATCTTTATTTATTCGTTTAAACATGTTACAACTGTATCTTGCAACCTTTTTACTATACTTCTGAACGTTTCTTGTAGACTACCTATTGTACCCACTTCCCACCGAGGACACTCACTGTTGACTAGAGCCACAAATGCGGCAATAAATAGTAATACAGTGCCCTGCATTCAACGTTTTGAAGTCGCTCGCGTTATCCCAATATCAAAGTAATTCCTTCGCACCTCTTTTTCGTTACCCAAAGAACCTGGCATGTAACTGATGAGTTTGCATGTTTTATGCAGATGGATTATTGTTTTTCGATTTCCGTCAAAATGAACTCACATGACTTGTGAATTGCTAGAAGCACGAAGATCCTAAAATGAAAAATCAAAACTTTGTGCACTTCCCGCCGGGGTCACTTACCTACCTAGCTCAGGGCATTGGGTACGATTTCTGTACAAGTGCTCTTCAAAAAAATAAAAATAAAAGAAAGAAAACATCCAGTCAGGCAGCATGGCTATAAGAGCGAATTGGCGAAGAAATAACTTGTTTTATGTAAAATGTCTCCATTTCATTGGTTTTATAACAAATTTTGTCTTATTTTTGCCGAGTAATATCACCGTGTGTAGATGTTTCAACGCTGAACCCGATGGTGAAGTCAGAACTACGATATCTCATTCCGTAATCGGATTAGAGTAGATAACTGTGAAGAATATTTGAAGTAACAACCACGTTTATTCATCTGCAAAGTGCTCCAGTTTTAGAACGGAATAAGATATCGCAATTCTAACTTCACCATCGTGTTCAGCGTAAACCAATCATTGAAGAGAGGTGTAACTTGTCAGACTGTTCCATTTTTGGAATTTGAGGGTACTTGTTTGTCCACTAAAACTCCCAAAAACCCCCCCTTCGTCGGTGTGATAGGCCTGGGATTCGTGGGAATTTGGAGTTGAAGCCTGGTTTGTCTTTGAGTCACACAACTCAGCTTGTTGAAATAATATATTATATACAGAAGGAATGGATATTTTGAAGCTCACCAAATGCAGTATTCGCATTCTAGTCTTGAATACGAAACACCACAGTACCAGTTCGGTGTTCCACGATCGCAAGTTTTGTTTGGTCAACAATTTCGGCGATAGTCTCGCCGCCGCCTTGCTCTTGTTTCATCACTACTGTTAAAATCATAACCGGCACACTAATTTTGGCCAACACAGCTCCACTCGCTGCTACTCGATCAGAGGGTTCTAGAAGTCTAGACACAAAACAGACATAAAACCGTTAAGTTGAGAGGCTAGATATTTTATTTATTCATTTATTTATTTATTTTCAGTTTTATCCATTGGGTGAACTGATATGGTTTATGGTACCGAATGCCTTTGTTTATCTAACATTCCATACTTTCGGGAGAGGAAGTCCATTGCATGGGGCATTTCAAGATCCTAGATGGAATATTGCTACTTAGGGTAGAAGGATCGTGCTCCGACAGAGGAGAGAGAAATTTGCGAATCGCGGCCTCAACCGATAGAAGAACAACTGGAATGATGAGTGAGAAAAACAGCAGTTGATACTGAGGATCCAATGGAAACCGTGACTAGAGAGGGAAAGAGAAAATGAATGAATACCGTCTTATTTACAAATCTGGCAAGATTTGGTTTCACAGGACCCCTCTTACACCTAAACAGAAATGGAAAAGATAAAAATTAAAGATACGTCTACGTAGAATTTTAAATTCTAGGAAAATTAAGACTGCAAAGTAACACGTGCTTCAAGATGGAGTTATAGAGAAAATCATTTTTCAGATTTCCTCAACGGTACTGTAATTATTTTTCTGTTTTAGTGCTGAAGGCAGGCCATTGAAATAAGGAATGCTTTCGCACGTAAGGAAACAGAAAAGAAAAACATGTTGTGCTCACTGTGCTAATAACGTGAGAGAAACTTACTTTTCCGATTACTCTTGAAGGTATTATAATTATTTATCTGTTTCATAGCTGGAGGCAGGCCATTAAAATTAACAATGCTTTTGCATATATAGGATTCGTGCAGAACTGTGCGTTGACAAGGTGGCAAGCGGAAATGTAATCCTTATTTCTAGTGTTAAGATCATGTATGTTGGAGAAGTTCAAGAATTTATCTGCTAAATACATGGGCTTTGAAACGGAAACAATGCGATTCACAGTTGTGAGAATGTAACACATAGCTCATGTCACACATAGCTGAGAGACAATATGTTAGATGTGGCTTGGCAGTGGCATGAAACAATTTCTTTTCCCCACGTTTATATGAGTTCCGCATCCTGTCTGTCCGTCCAAGTTGAATTTCGCAATCGAGTTCAAACTAACTTCCCAATAAGCTAGAGACTTGACATTTTAGATATAGTTCAGAACTGGATGTAAATGCAATATTCACTTGATTACTTGTCTGTAAAATTGTTTAAACAAATTAAAATTGGTCAATAAGATAGAGACTTGAAATTTCAAACACGGGTCGATGATGGATTACAATGGAATATTCACTCGGTTTCTTGTTTCTAAAATTGTTTAAACAATTTTACAGCTATTATTTGTATAAACAAATTAAATTTGGATGATGAGCTTGGGACTTGAAACATTGAACTTGGGTCGAGAATGGTTGACAATGCCATATTCACTTGGTTTCTTGTCCGTAAAATTATTCAAACGTTACCTATTTGTTTGAACAAATTAAATGAAAAACATGAAAATATCAAAATAAATTCGATAATGATAAATAACAAAATAAATTAAAAGACGTATAGAATTTGAAATATTATAGGTAGTAAAAGTTTTTATTTTGAATTTCAGACAGTGGCAGCTAAACAGAATGTGGAATGGGGAATAATGCATGGCGAATTTCCTATATAAGCCCTGCTAGAGTCTCATCTATATGTACAAAACCGATTGAAATCTTTCACCAAAGGCCATGAAAAAATATTTTATACGTTTTAGTCCGTTTTCAATTTAAATTGAGCAATCTGTAAACTAATAACTTATAAAAAGCGTATAGTTTAGATCGCGCCTGACGGTATATTTCGAGAGAGATTAGATTAGGTTAGATTTTTATTATTCTGAAACAGATTAGGGCTCGTCGCCCACTCTTACATCTGGACTAATACAAAGCATGTAATAATATTCAATAATGTCAGGAAATGAACTGCATATAAACTCATAAAGCTAAATAATCAAAATAATTTGTTCTTAAGGTACATTCAACATAGAGGAAATGCTCATGAATGACGTTTCACTATGACTTCCGATGCACGAAATTCACTTGACAATTGAATCATCGACAAGAGATGGACAAATTAAAACGTTCATCCGAAAAGAGAGAGAGAGAGAGAAAGTAATGTATTGACAGAAATGGAGAATTTAATATCCCTCTCGAGAAGGCGGTGAAGAATCCACGCTACTATTTTCTATTAGTAGTAGATATAAAAGGGGCTTCTGGCACAGAATCGCCCTGGAATGTTGGGGTTAGTCTAAACCCGCAATACACGCAGGGTAGGTATAATATACCATTGTTATGCTATATTATTGAGGACAATTATTTTATTTTGTATAATTTATTTTAAAAGATGATTCATTTTATTATGTGTGCTGGCAATATGTGTACACAACACAAGGCCAATAAACCTGAAAAAAAAAATGGTTTAATAAGTATATAGTTGGATCTCAGTACATACTCGTAATAAGAGCCTAAGCCAGAAACTTCTATAATTCAATCAGATCTCCAAATGGATCTCCAGCAAAATATCCTCACCTCCAACTCATTTGAACTCCTCGCAAACGCCACCCATAAAATTGACGACCCCAAAACTACCCACCACAAAGTACCGCCGATTGTCGTTGATGGAGTACCTTCAAATATCTCCGATTTCGTTAATGGGCTGAAGGAAATTGCAAAATCCGGATTCCTGATAAAGCACCGGCAGAAAACGACCCAAATACTTCCCAAAATCAGAGAGGACCACGAATCAATTTGTGAGAACTTCAAACTCAAAAATACCCCGTTAGGAAAGACACCATAAATTCGTGATTCATGGCCTGCCCTCAACATTCACAGGTGAGGAAATAAAAGAAGATCTGCGCCAGAAACTACAGGGCGTAATACATGTGCAGCAGTTCAAGAAAACAAACGAACACGGTCACAAAACACGCCTCCCCGTCTTTGCGATCATCACATCCTCCTCCGTCACCCTCCAAAACCTCAAGATGATCAACGCCATCCTCTACCACAAATATGGTTGGACAAATACCAACCTACTGACCAAATTACCTTGTGCTTCCGGTGCCAACGTTTTAATCACTCCAGCAAAAACTGCAATCTCCGACCCCGCTGTGTACGTTGTGGAAACAACCATGACACCAAAGAATGCGACAGAGAAAACAATCCTGTTATGTGCGCGAATTGCGGGAAATCCCAAGTAGCCAGCTTCCGCGAATGTGCAAAACGACAGCTACAAACAGCCAAAAACCGATTCCGAGCGACTGCCCCGAAAAATCCAAAAACCCAAAGTCGCAACACACAAAGGAAATTCCAGCTGCGTGACCCAATTAACGGGCCTGCCCTTCTCGGCTGTCTTGAGTAGACGCCCCAATCCCCCAGTTCATGTCCCCGAATTTCCCTTTCTCTGGAGGCTGTTATCCCTGCTTTACCTACATGCAGACTGGAAAACCCCGACATTCAAGAAACATTACACCTCATAAACGACGCAAACAACATTCTTCGGGAATTAAAGGATTTAGGAATCCCCCAGATGTTACAAGGCTTTAGGCGGATGATCATTGAACTCAAATCTGCACCCTCAAGCATCGGAAAACTAACCATTATAGCAAACTATTCACACCTCCTCAATGCCATCCCATATCAAGGAACGTACACATTACAACACAATGGACCTCCGAGGACTAAGAAAAACCATAACTGAAATAATTAACACTATCACACAATCCAATACAGACATCGCAATATTGACTGAAACACAACTACGCACAAAAACAAAAATCCATATTCCAGGTTACACGATTTACAGAACAGACAGAATAACAAATGGAGGAGAGCATTAATTGCAATCAAAGAACAAATCCCTCACGCACGAATAACAGTACCAACACACACTAATATGGAAATCGTTGGCATCCGATTACCATACAAAAACAAACACATTCACCTTTTAGGAATTTACAACGCCCCATCCACTCAACCCGCAATGACCCAACCACCCTTAAAACATTCCTACCACACGACATACCTTCTGTCTTGGCGGCTGATTGGTATGACCGCCACCAACTATGGAATTGCACAAAAAATAACCTTAACGGTGAAATTATCTATGACCTCATCACCAATGACGGGGTATCAATCGTCGCCCCCCCCCCTTCGAATCCTACATTCTCTCCCCTGCAAGGCAACCGGACTCCCAGCACCATGGATTTTTTACTCACGAGGCACCCAGCACTGATCCAAAACAAGCGTACCCTCACTGAAGGACACAGCGACCACCTACCAGTTTTCTTCCAAATATCCTCAAATTATAACCTTACCCCACGCAAACTCGATATAACTACGCCAATGCAAACTGGAAGTTATATAGGGAAATCCTAAAAGACGTCGCTATCCCAGCCAACCCCTTCCTCACTTCACCCCAATCCATTGACCACGAAATTAAACGCCTAACAGACCACATACACGGGCCCTTGACGAGGCGGTCCCAAAAACCAAAATTGCCCCCATTATCGACCCCCTTCCCGCCCACATAACCGACCTCATCAAACTCAAAAACAGAATACGAACTAGATGACAACACCACCGCTCTCCGTTTGATAAGTCACACTACAATTACCCTCAAAAACAAATACACTCCCAAGTAGAGTTATGGAAACATGCAATCATGGGAAGCCAAACTCTCCAAAATAAACCCCAACGACCGCTCCCTCTGGACTGTTGCAAAAAACTTGATTAACCGAACAAAATACTGCGTTCCACCACTTAAAACCAACCTAACCACGAATCACTTCCAGTCAATCCACCAACAAGCCGAAACCTAGGGCAACTCGAGTTTTGTTGAATAAATTAATAGTAAAATCAAAAAGTTTTCAAGTAACCCCTCAACCCGCCACCCATAACATACAACTCCTGGCAAAGTCAAAACCCTCCTAGATAAATTGAAAACTAACAAAGCCCCCATTCACGACAAATTCCAGAGTATCACCCTCAAAAACCTCCCACGGAAAACAATAGTCCTACTTACAAACATATTTAACGCCTGCCTCCGACTCGACTATTTCCCTTGTATATGGAAAATCCCTTCTGTCATCCCAATCCTAAAACCAAACAAGAAACCCTCTGACCCCGCCAGTTACCGCCCCATTAGTCTCCTCCCTTCCCTATCCAAAATCCTGGAAAAAATCATTATCCGACCCTTAAAGGTAGAGGAGGAGCGGTTGAAAATAGTCCCTGAAACCCAGATGGGGTTTAAAAACTGCCATGCTACTATACTCACCGCCTAGCAAGAGTGGTCCACTCAATTTCCAACAGCATCAGGGACAAACATTCCAGTGCTCTACTTCTACTCGACAGCGAAAAGGCCTTTGATTTGGTATGGATTGAAGGCCTTATCTCCAAACTAGTTGACTCCAGACTTCCCTCTGGCTTCTGCAAAATCCTCCTCTCCTACCTTACAAATAGGAAAATCTTCGTCAAAATCTAAGACTGCTCATCCACCCCCATCACCATCCCTGCCGGTGTTCCCCGGGGATCTGTCCTTTCCCCCCTCCTTTTCAACTTATACATATCCCATGTTTGAAGATGAAAAAAAAAATCCCCAGTCATGCAGCATGACTATAAGAGCGAATTTTCGAAGAAATAATGGATTTTATGTAAAACGACTCCATTAAGGAACATGAAGTCCATGTGCTCCAGATTGAGAGCGGAATAAGATAATATTATATTATCGTATTCAGCGTGTAAAAACCTTTAAAATGAAGTGTCACTTGTCAGACTTTCATGTTTTGAGTGACCCCCCCCCCTCCCCCTTCTCCCCAAAACCCCCCTCAGCTTTTGGACATTTCAACGCTGAACACGATGGTGAAGTCAGAATTGCGATATCGCGTTCCGTCATCAGATTAGAGCAGAAGAACCACGTTTCTTCATCGTCCAAGGGCTCCAGTTCAAGAACGGGATGAGGTATCGATATTCTGATTACACCATCGTTTATAGCATTAAAAAATCTTTAAAGTGAGGTGTCACTTGTCAAAATGTTCCATTATGGGAAGGTATGAGGGATTCCCCCCCCCTAAAACTCCCCAAAACCCCCCCTTTGAGTGGTCCGATTCTGCCCATCTACGAACTTAGCCTGTCTATGGCCATGATAGATTTTTTGTGCGAATTTGAACTTTTTATCTCAATCCTATCGAGAGTTATCGTCTGGAATGACACATACATATACATAGTTGTAATGGATTTCCGTCCGGTTTTCGACCGTAGTCGGTTTTGACCGAACCTCGAAACAAAATATCTCACACCATACACATACATATATATATACGTACACATAGCGTGTCTGCCGACGACGCTTGGTGCTAAACGTTCAGACGAGTGTGTGTGAGTCTTATCTGTTCTATTTGTTTCCCCAATCTAAAATAATATACATACATATACATATAGGTACATATAATTTATATACATATATTTTTTGGTGTCTTTCGGCAGTGGATTCAGGATGGTCTGAAACGGATTTTGGTAGGTATGGAAAATTTTAGAAAATTCGAGTTTTAAAAATTTTGGACCGAGAACAATAGCTACTTTTTCTTCGAAAATTCGCTAAAACGTGGTTGATACTTGAGATGTTCTTCATGGACATCATGTTCTTTAATTGATATATTTTACATAAAACCAATTATTTATTTGAAAATTCGCTCTTATAGCCATGCTGCATGACTGTGGATTTTTACTATCAACCGTAAAAATAAAATACTTCTTAATTTTTCCTCCGCATCTTTGAATAAATACCTATGGATCTCGTTTTTTCTCTCGAAATATTATCATCAACCTGGAAAGAACATAGGGCATATCGTCGTCCCGCAAGAAAAGTGACACAACTCGAAAAAACTAAATTTTTCAGGGGAGCCAAAATAAAGATTTCCTTTTTTTCAGCTTCGTGTGCTACTATTTCATTTTGATCCAAATACGATTCCAAATGTACGAACGTCCGCGTAAATTCCTTTAGAATGACGACGTACCCCTTGTGGAGATCATCAGTGCACTGAGATGTGTCGTTGTTGAAGACCTATCACGTTCCGTTTTCGATGGCGGCAAAGTGACACATCGCTCACTCTAGCGGTTTTCGGTGCAACTACGTTTGTGACACTTTTCCTGTTGCAAGTCATGACTAAACCAATCCTATTTGTGAAATAAAACAAAAATCGAAATTTTTCGAGTTGTGTCACTTTTCTTGCGGGACGACGATATTTATGCTTGCATAGAATGCGAAATCCTTTCATGATTATGATTCTCTGTTTACCGAAGAGCATGATAAGCAGAGCCCCGCTATGGACGGACTTTTTTGCGTTCATAGGAATAAGTTTCCGACCTCCGAATTCTTTTTACCTCCCATCAAAAGGGTGGGTCCAAGTACCCGAAAATATCACATGGCTAAGGGAACTGGCGGTAGGGAAGACCAGAGAATATTACAATAGAATGCCGACTGGCAGAAGAGGGACATTACGGTGAGAAGGGGAGAAGGATGCGGATGGTGTTGGATGAGCCCAGTAGGGAAATATGGGCGTATAACAGAAAGGGCACCCCGATCTTACCTCACCCTCACCACACATAGTAGTACGGACCTACTACCCCTCTTAGTAGAGGATATATAGTCTAGAATCCTGAGGATAATGTTAACTGGGTGTCTTGAGACAGGTATAAATTTGGGGTCGTTTGGTCAATGCATCAACAGAGCTTATGCGCCCGTTTTGAAAATGTGCCTTGGTCACTCTTCTCTCGAACCATCACCTACTGCTCACAAATTCATCTGTTGACTTGGTTTCCAACACTCCCAAAATATTTTCCACAACCAAGTCGAAGTGTCACAAAATCATGCTTACAAATTAAAAGGTATTCAAGACTATTTGTAGATGTTTCTCAAGAAAGACTAAGATTCTCTAATCGTTCTTAATCAGATACCAGATAATTAGGTGAAAAGCAGTAAACCGAATAAGCTTAAACCGAATTGAAATAATACACCAATATGGTCATAACGTGGTGATATCTGTGGGTTGGTGTCTAGATTGATTTTCATGATATTTACTGTTTCATATTCATATACATAT
This sequence comes from Stenodema calcarata, assembly GCA_963920205.1. NCBI lineage: Eukaryota > Metazoa > Arthropoda > Insecta > Hemiptera > Miridae > Stenodema > Stenodema calcarata. The sequence goes on along the minus strand of OY986048.1, from coordinate 31,367,052 downwards.
GAATATGAAAGAGTATAATATATAGTATGTATATAGTATAGTATATAGTATAATATATAGAGTAATATATATAAGAGTATAGTATATAGTATGAGGAGTTAAAAATCAAAACCGAACATATCCACTTCCAAGTGATTTCCGGGTTATTGCATTTTTTCTATCTCCTTCCAAGTGAGCATCGAAGGGCCCTGGAATATTTTTCCAAAACCCAACATAACCCTCTTAAAAATACACTTAAAGTTCGTAGTTTGTGACAAAACACGACATATCCATCCCCTTATTAATTTTCAAGATGGAAGCACCAAAACTGAACATATCCATATGGTGTTAGTAGCTGAATGCATTTTTTTTTTCAAAAGTTGACATATCCACAAACATCGAATTCCCGCGAGTATTTTCCTAGTGATTGTCCTAGTTGACGATAGGTAGCAACACCAATCGATAGGTCTCGTGCAAGGTTGGGTTTCTGGGCACTCAATAGATGTCGCCACAATTGATAACTACTTCACCTGTTGAATAGCCACGCTTCCGAAGTGCATCTTCTTGTTGTTGGAGATAACAGGCTTCTGGGATTCCCTTCCCTTTTTCGTAACGTGACGTCGTTTCACCTGTTTTTAATACTGTTCTCAGTATAAATATTGTTCTATTCTGTGGTTGACGAGGAAGAGTCAGCTTTCATTGCTTAGACTTTCTTGAGAGATCTGCTGCAAGAGCCTGGTGGACCAGACTGCGAACTAGACGATGAAACCAAAGATTGTGACAATTTTGATGAGAAAGACCCAGCTTGCTCTTGTTGTTTAGGTTGTCTCGACTTTTCATTTTTTAATGTATCACTTTCCATTTTTTAATGTATCACTTTTTCGAGTACTTTCGATCTTTTCTTTCTTTTTAACATGATACCGAACAATATAAAAAATACGTTATGACAAAACTTACCTATTTCCATATTTTGATATTTTACATTCTGAAAATTTCTCGCAATGTTGGTTTAGAAGTGCGCTGTTAAACATTTTCATTGTTTGCAATCCGATTTTTTTTTTTTTTTCAAAACGCAACATCCCTTTTTTTATCAAAATGCAACATATCCATTTCTCACATGGCTGTAATTCAGCAGGTATAAGTGCCAAAAATACCGTGTTAGGTCATCCTCATCGCAGATTTTATTCTCTAATAATTGCTGTACTTCATTTTATTTAAAACAATAATCACTAAGGAAGAACAGTTTTTTTGTCCTCCTGAAAAATTTTCCATTCTGGATATGTTAGGTTTTGATTCTTAACTCCTCATATCATGAAAATCAACCCTGCACGTGTGCATATGAACAACCGCTCGAACATGTTTCCCTTGAAACACCCAGAAAATTATGGTAATAAGCGGATATTCCTGAGGGTATACGCGTCTGGCCTGCTGATAGTCCTAGATGGAATTGAAACAAAAAATTTGCTGGAAAAAGGACTTCCTGAGCTGACATTTTCAGAGAATGTGCAAGCGTGGTCGTGTTTTCTTTAGATAATCCTTGTGAAAAATTAACGTTTAGAAAACCTATTGTGCCATTAAATTGGCCACTAAATTTTTAGCAAATTTTCGAATTGTTCTCGGTCCAACATTTTTAAAACTCGAATTTTCGAAACATTTTCATACCAAAGTCCGTTTCAGACCATCCTGAATCCACTGCCAAAGGACAGTAAAAATTATACGTATATACATATATACCTATATAACGATATCCGGATCTCGACCACTTCAACAATAAACTATGGTGGGGGATCTTGAGCTGACCAACCCTCAAGATTCCCCCACCATAGTTTGCGGGTGAGGATGACCAACACAAGTCGTTGTTATCATTTGTTTATTGCAACGTTTCAATCTTGGAACAAGATCCTTATCATGCATCCTACAAAACAGAAATATGGGAGAGTTATTATGGTTTATAACAAATTATTATAACAACTATTATTGTCCAACCAACCTCCACCACCGTAACTATATAATATCCATCCCAACAACATCCATCTCTTGCGTTCCTTGTCAAACGTTACTGTGCCTTACGCGACCAAATGTGTACCATTCGGATCATTATCATGTAAGTTCATACTTTTATTCCTTTCATAACTAGTTTGTAAGTCACCATTTATAACTTAACCATAATAACTCTCCCATATTTCTGTTTTGTAGGATGCACGATTAGGATTTTGTTCCAAGATTGAGATGTTGCAATAAACAAATGATAACAACGACTAGTGTTGGTCATCCTCACCCGCAAACTACCTACTATATGTATATATTTATGTATGTGTCATTCCAGACGATAACTTTCGACAGGATTGAGATAAAAAGTTCAAATTTGCACAAAAATCTGTCTTGGCAAACGACAGGCTAAGGTCGTAGATGGGCAGAATCGAACTACTCTAACGGGGGGTTTTGGGGAGTTTTAGGGGGGGAAAATTCCTCATAAATTCCCAAAATGGATCATTTTGACAAGTAACACCTTATTTCAAAGGTTTTTTTTTTATGCTGAACATGATGGTGAAATCCGAATAGCGATATCTCATTCCGTTCTCAAACTGGAGCCAGTGTTGCCAGATCCCCCGCCTTCCCGCGTTTCTTCCCCCCTTTTCGACATCCAATCCGCCTTCCGCTTTTTAAAAGGCGGATCGCGATTTTTCCCGCCTTTTAGCGATTTTCCGTCAAAATATACACAAATCGCCTTCAAATACGCCAAAAACTATAAAAATGAGGTTATTTTCCATCAGTTGGCAATGCGGCTGTGCGCGGAACGTAGGAGTTTTCACCTTTAAACTCATTTCCTTTTCGCGCCTGTGCGGCAGGCAAGTCAGCCAACCTTCTGAAAAAGTCCCCAACACGTTCCACTTGGAATTTGTTTTCTCTTCTGCGCTTTGGTAGGGCAGACATTGATAAAAAACACATTTTGACACACCACTATGCACATTTTAACAGTTTTAACAGGTTTTCAGAAAGTTTTTTCAAAAATACGCCTTTTATTTCGAAATCCCGCCTTTTATTTCGAAATCCCGCCTTTTGGAGCTCGCGGCACTGCCTTCTGGTAGTTCGGGTCTGGCAACACTGACTGGAGCACTTTAGAAATTAAGAAACGTGGTTGTTACTCCGAAAAATGAATGTCTGACAATTGACATTTTAAAAGTTTTTACACGCTGAATACGATCGTAAAGTCAGAATTGCGATACCTAATTTCGTTCGCAAACTTTAGTACTTTGAAGATGAAGAATACGTTCTTCATGGTTAATCTGCTCCAATCTGATAGCGGTAAGCGATATCGCAATTCTCACTTCTCCGTCGTGTTCAGCGTTGTAATGTCCAAAAGCTGAGGGGGGTTTTGGGGATGTTTGGGGGGTGTGGGGAGGTTCACCCATAAATTCCAAAAATGAAACAGTCTGTCAAGTGACACCTCATTTTTGGTTTATTATCTTCGATAATGAACCATTGGAATCGCCCAAAGAAAAAAAAATTTTAACCCCCCCTCAAAATTTGTTGGTTTACGTTTCAAGATACGTAGATTCAGAAAATCGAATAAAAAAAAATCCGTCCGTCCGCCGTACGCCGTACGCCGTCCGCCGTACGCCGTCCGCCGTCCGCCGTCCGAGGCACTTTGCCCAGTTAGCGTTGAGTTAAAATTACGAAATTTGGTTTCTGGGTTTGGACCAGCCCCACAATGATCCACGAAACTTTTCATAACCCTAGGTCAAGGGGAAGGGGTTCAAAACGAATTTTGAAATTTTGAAAATTCCATATCTCGAAAAATTCCCATCAAACGGTATGTTTTTTATTTCATATTTAGATAGAGTTTGTTCCGTAGAATTTTTTAAGACCACCCGCAGCTTTGTACGACCAGCCGTTCGTTCACAATGACGGCTCAAAGATTCTGCCTCACAACCCGATCGTGAATCAAACTGTTGAAATACAGGTCCATTTTCATACTAACAAGCTCTTTGGTACATCATATGGCTTAAGTGATGTCGAGTTTGTTGTTCTGAGGTGCGTTTCGTGCTACGGAAATGAAGGTAATTTCGAATGTTTGTTGGTAGGTACTTCTTTTATAGAAAAATTATTACCGACGTAGTATTAAAAACCCCAGAATTATATCGTATTAATAAATCATAATTAATAATAATTATTATTAATAATAAATACAAATTATTAATACCTAACAATAAATTATAATCATTTTCACTAGGTACTTGATAAAATTGTTAATAATTAGTGATAATTGATAATAATAATTAATCTAACATTTAGGATCTAGACATTTAGACCTAGTGATATAGACAGAAGGGTGATCTATTCAAAGAAGATAATGAACCGTTGTGTCAAGAATTTGCAGAGTTTTAAGTTTTGTACACGCTGAATTAGATGGGGAAGTCAGAATTGCTATATCTTGTTCCGCTCTCAAACTGGAGCCCTTTGAAGATGAAGAAACATGGTTGTTACTTGAGATGTTCTTCATGGACTTCATGTTCTTTAAGGAAGATGTTTTACATAAAACCAATTATTTCTTCGAAAATTCGCTCTTATAGTCATGCTGCATGACTGATAATAAAAAACCCGTAAAAAAAAGTTTCATCTGAATTTTTCGAGTTTTGAAGTTTTCAAAATTTCAAAATCCGTTTTGAACCCCTTCCCCGTCCCCTACGCCGTCCGCGGCACTTTGCCTAGTTAGCGTTGAGCTAAAATTTCGAAAAATGTTTTACGGGTTTTGACCAACCCCACAATAATTATTATCCTCGAAACTTTTCATAACCCTAGGTCAAGGGGAAGGGGTTCAAAACGAATTTTTAAATTTTGAAAATTTCAAAACTTGAAAAATTCAGACCGAACGGTGTATTTTTTATTTCATATTTAGATAGAATTTATTTTTTAGAATTTTTTAAGACAGTCCATGGCTTTGTATGACCAGCCGTTCGTTCACAATGACGGCTCAAAGTTGGAGCAGATCGAAACATGAGAGTGAATCAAGAGGCAGCCTGTCGGGTCCATTTTCAAACTGGCCCAGCTGATTCAATCAGCACATGCTTTTCAAATATCGAGTTAATAAATAATATTTAATAATAATTACTAACAACGAAGCATAAACATTATTGATAACCAACAATACATAATATTAATTTACACTACTTGATAATAATTATTGATATTTAATGATAATTCATAATAATAATTAATCTATCATTCAAAATCTAGACAGGGGTGATCTTTACAAAGGAGATAATGAACTGCTGTGTCAAGAATTTTCAAATTTCGAGTTAATAAATAATATTTAATAACAATCATTAATAATGCTGCATAAAAATGATTAATAACCAACAATTAATATTAATAATTTACACTACTTCATAATAATTATCAATGAATAATGATAATTCATAATAATAATTAATCTATCTATCAGTAATCTAGACAGAAGGGTGATCTGTACAAAGAAGATAATAAACCGTTATGTCAAGAATTTGCAGAGTTGTTTTAAGTTTACCTACTGTCTTCAGAGCTGGAAAGAGCAAAGCGGAACATAATCCATGACATGAAAATAAATTGATAAATTGCGATGGGAGACATCTCTACCAGCTCCATTGTAGCTAACTTAGCAGAGGGCTATAATGATTCTTGGAATGCTCCATCATACGAGAATCGGAGTCAAACCCTGAGTGGAATGTGTTACGACGACTAAGTGAAACGGAAGGGTCATATTGTAAGCAAAGTGCACCGACTCATGAGGATGATGGTGGTGGCCTTGAGGGAGTGTGATGGAACGACGGCGGTCGTTTCATACCCCATTAACCTCTTTTAATTTCAACGTCGTTTTGAAAAAGGATAGGAAAAAATGCCTCAGAAACGTTCAGCTCCCATTCGGCCATCAACCCCTTATCCCACTGCTGTGAGATAGGCGAGAAAAGAAGGAGGTTAAAGGGTTCAGAAAGAAGACATTTCATTAGTTTGGTGAGATTCGAGATTGTCTTTTTATTGAAGAGGGTGATAATGGTCGTGGTGGGTTGGGGTTGGGGAGCTGAGAAAGGAATGGGTGAGTGATGCTTTGGAAAAAAAACCCAACTCATTACCAGTCCAACTTCTCCTAAACTCGCGCTCCTTTCTCTAAGGCGTGGGGTACATACTATTGCATCTGATTGTTCTCGCCAAAGGACTTCCTCATTTAGTACGATACCCTTTCAAACCCGAATCACTACCAATCCCACTGTTCACCCTTCCTCGTGCACATTCACAATGTCCGATATAGTCAAACGATTGGGTGGTTATCGCATCAATGCAAATTCGCCTGTAATCGAAATACGTATGTAGGTGAGTATTTGACTACGACCAGGAGGAGGTGCGGCGAAGGGATGCGTTTTCAATCCATCTGTTACTGTTTTCCGAGGTAACTGGATTTTCCTTTCAAATGCGCGAACTTCAAAAGTTGTGATATGCAGAGAAAGGCTCATCTCATTCATTTTCTTGAGATTATAAGATAAATACGAAAGTATACAGTCTCCATCTCTCATCATCAAAAACGTTGGCCAATTTGATATCGTAATCCATTAACAGAGATAAGACATCAGAACGTAACTCCTGTAACCGTGAAAATGCTTTCCCACAAGAAAACCACCTCATTTCTGTGTGGAGAATCAGGGCATTGCGAAGGCTTCCCATATCATCACATAGTTTTTACAGTGTTGTTTGACCAGTGCACTGATGTCACAAGTTTAACTGCTTTATCGTCAAGCATGCACGAGACAATATCACGAACACACGGTTTTATGAGGGTTTCGGCGATGGAATGAGCTTTACCTGCCTGTGCCACTCGATAACTTACCAAATACGACGCTTTTAAAGAATTTTCATTAACAGTTTTTGAGTGAGTATTAATTAAGGTTTGAGAAGCAGCCAGTTTTTTGTGCTTTCTCTAGAAATAATCAGTGTGTTTTACCCCGAGTTCCGGGTGTGTACCGTCAAAGTGAAGACGTAGTTCAACTGGAACCATTAAACTGTTTGGAAGGACTCTCACGAAAATCACGCACTGAGCTTTACCCTCGCTAGTCTCTGCAAATCCCAAACCTAAATAACTGTCATGGTACTTATGCTTTTTAATTACTCCACTTCCACTGCTGTTTGAACTGCAGCTATTTGGAGACTGGTTGAATCTGTGAATGCTGTAACTTGCTGCAGTGCATCAACTGAAGATGCATTTGGCTTGTCGTCTGTTACGATCTCAACGGAAACCTCAACTACTCCGAGTTAACAACTTATTATACACTCGTTTGCTCTTGGTGTGTGACAGCAATCTTGTTTATAGTCCCCACCGCAAGGGCATGGAGCAGTCTATCATTACGAATGTACCAAGGGGCGCAAGCTCCTGAGCACACTGTTTTGATAGCGCTGCGTGATCTTTCGAAGGGCTGTGCTCAGCAGCCCATCAGCTTTGCTCGATAAGTTTATACTGACTTTAGGACTTGGTTGCACAGTGGTAATTTGTTTCGTTCATACAGTTTTGATCACCTACCCATTGACAGTAATTTTTTGTTTTTTACGGGTCCACTTATATTGCGGCTTCCCATGTAATGACATTGACATTACGAGATACGAGTATTTCCCTGTATTGGTGCTAGGAATTATCGTGCCATTGATGTAAGTAGGCATGAAATCAAAATGCACCGACTTTGCCTCATACACTATAATCCTTCCTTTTTTTTTCCTTTTTTTTTTTGATTTGAGATGTGGCTTGAAGTTTCTCCTACGGCCAGCACTGCAGTATATCTGCAAAGGTGTCGGTTGTATTTCCTCCAATTTCAGGTATATCAACGGTGTCGATCAGTTATAGGAGTACCACGAATGTCCTTGAAACCTCGCTGTAAGGGATGTTCATCACTTCTTCTTCTATGTTCGCAGGAGCAGAAACTAGTATAAAACATTTATCCCTCCGAAGCCTTCTTCCCGACACGGAGCACTACATGACGTATGAAGGCTCGACGACACACCCCGGATGTTGGGAAACAACGGTGTGGATCATCCTCAACAAACCAATTTATATAACGAAACAGGAGGCGAGTACTCATACCTATTGTGTTTTTTTTTTTTTTTTCATACATTTTTCGTCACTTTGAAGGTAAATTTTAAAAATAAACACGCCTCATTAATACGAGTATGCCTCCACCCAATGAACTTGCTGAAATCACCTGACACATTTGCGGTCTTGACGACTTTTCACAGCTTTGTTTTTTTCCCCAACCATTCTGACGTGTTTTTTCCTTTTAATTCTGTTGAAACAGCTGTACGCTCTTCGGAAATTGATGCAGGGTTCCGAAAAAATCCCTAAAGCACCGCTTGGGAACAATGCTCGTCCGCTTCAGCTTCTCCATCACCGAACGGTCCGCACTAACATAGATTTCCAAAATCTCCAAAACACGCCAACGGTAAGTCATCTCCAGAAAGTTTTGTCCTTCACTTAAGCGTCAACCTGGTTTAATTAGGTTAACGCACGTTGCCCAAATTAACAAGCGAATTGAAGATGGAACAAACATTGTTCTTATTAATAAGATGATTGAGATAATATTCACAAGGGCTTTCTAAGGGCACACTTGTTCTACCCGAACCCATCGAATCGGAGGTTACTACGTTTTCTCTATTTGGTGGGCATGAGTATTGGTTGGAAAAACCTATCATGTTTATTCACTGCATACACCGATTATGGTCTATCCGTTTGGACCCGATTCTACATTCTCAAGCCACACCCGTCATGTTTGAAACTGGCTACGAGTTACTCAAGAGAGGTTAGTTGGGAAGTCTGATTTTGAGCAGCAGATTGAAGAGCATCTGATCACTCAATCGAATGGCAAGGTAATCAAGATTTCATCCATTCTACCCGCGTCAAAACCCGATACATCAGTAGAATCTGCGCTATCCGTTTATCATTCAGTGTCACGGAAAGCCGTTCATGGTTGATGTCCATGAGAAATCTACCAACCCCTCAACTCGAAGAATATAATATATTATCATGTTTGAGGTATTGTACAACCAATTAACTCCCGATCTCCAAGAAAATTCAATAGAGAAATAATGGAGAAGGCTGACACTATTCCTATCGCTGCGGATTTACTGAGTTTTATGGAAGCTGAACTCAAGGTCGTTCGTATGACTCCTGTTGTACCTACCCGTTCATCCTCCCCTGTTTGCCCCCCTCGCTCTTCCGCAATCGGATCTTCCCCACCCCGCTCTCCAACGTTCAGCGCTCCCAGTGCGTGGGGCTCTCATGTTTATACTTCGCAACCAGAAGGAGCCAGGAGAGTATCATGTCATTTCTGTAACAAAAATCATTTCAAGCCTTTAAAGATCGACCCGTTTCTCAAAGAAATCAAGCTGTGTTGAATGCTCGTGCTTGTGTAAACTGCTTCTCGACTTTACATCAAGTTGAAGACTGTCACTCAACAAGACGACGTCATTGTGGAGCTGAACACCACCCCCTATTTCATATTACAAGCACTCTATCCGAAGTCCCTCATTCTGACTCTACAGACAGCACATCTGTGGCCAACTGTGATGACACCGTTCCATTTCAACAGTATGTTCCCAGTCTAAGATCTCCAATAACCATTCAACCTCAATCAAGACGTCCGCCTGGAGGCCACCGCTACTCAAGATCCCTGCCCTCCCACTTTGTTTTATGATGGTACACCAGCAACAGCCCGATCGCACCTGCTCTGGTAAGATCTAGCAGTAGTGCCACCATAAACCGTTCTTTTGATTATAAATGTACGTCGTATGTCTCCCGTTCAGCGTCATGTGATAGGTAAAGTTAGTTTCAACGGCCCGTTTCCTGAGGTTAAGCCATCCAAACAGGGGTTGGTTGGTTGACTTACCTCAACGTAGTATCAACCTGGTATTGCGAAAAATTGCGTCCCCTGATCAAATTGTGCCCGTAACCGAAAGATGAATAGTTCCCCATTCGTGGGGGGAGTATGTTCGGCCAGTGTCCAGTACCTGCTAGGTTTCCCTCTACATCTGATCCATTTGACCCGTTACTATGATCCATAAACTTAGGTGGCACTGTGCTTTTTTACCCCGATCTTGTGTCTTTTGCGCTGTTGTGTTGGCAACCTGTTTCCCCGCCTCATAACCCGTTCTGAATGTAACCTACATCAGGGCTTCGGTTTTCTTGGCGGGCGGGACGCTCCCGCGTCCCTAGATAACCCCATATTGTTATTATTCACCTACATGTGCTCTCGTTGTAATCCGTTTTCATTGGACTTCTAATAAAACAAATACCGTTCAATTTGATCGTTTCCCGTTTTTTAGCGACCGTTCTCTCCCTGGGATATACAGAGTTCGTTCATAAAGACCTATACGTAATAGTTGTATTAACAACAACGGTATACTCGAATCTGTAAAAGCATCCGATTAACAAGAATTACTTCGAAAACCATGCAAAATTCGATTGCCTATTTGCAAATCTGCTGAAAAGAGCGGTACAGTTATGCCTTCCTTCTTGTATGAATTAAAATGCGCCTGAGCCAGAATATGCGGAAGCTTACATCTTTTTGAATTCGTAGTTTAAACTGTCTGGTTGAGGAGCATGGAAACGAATTCTGGGGGTCATCCACCAAGTCGGGCGGTTTGAACGATGGCAGAATGTGGAGATGACAGGTGGCGACGCCGGTGACGGTGTAATGTGATATATGACGCAATACCTCCCTTCCGGCCCACCACCTATGAGCACTAACTCTCCCCTCCGCTCCATATCCCTTCAGAATTCCCCTCCACTACGAAAGATTTTCTTTGCCCCTTAAATAACATTATTGTGTTTGAATGTTTTGACGCTTGTGACGTTTGAGACGGCAAAAAGAAATGAAGGGGGGTAAATTCCGGAATCCTTTTGACGATAATTCGCTAAGACGCTGGTTTTAGATCGAACCATAACTAGCAGCTATGAGACATAAGTAGTGTAGGAATGAGAGTTCCGCGTATCACTGTTATCACCCCCCCCCCCCGTCTCAAGGTCATCTGACGTCACGGCCTCCTTGATATCAGGATGGATGCTATGCGGGTATAGTATCCATACGAATGATACCTTAATCGTGTCATGGATGCTGTGTTTAGTATCCATACAAATGATACCTTGTGTAAATCGTCATGGATGCTACAAAGTATAGTATCCATACGTTTGATTACTTGAATGTGCAATTTCGCGCCAATTGTTTGAATTATTTTACCGCTCATTTTCAAATACTTCCTTTCCTACGTACGTCATAGCATGGATGAAGCACTGATAAGTTATAGCATGGATTTTTTTCAAGTATCCACCCGATTCTCCCCGCCACTTTTCAAACTTATTCCCGCAGGGGTTTTTTAAATTATTCTCCGTCTTCCTCCATACAACCAATCATATGGCTTTCCCTCTCATATTCAAAATACCCCCCCCCCCCTCGTCCCCTCACTATAATGACATAAGACCAGCTGTTTCCCGCCTTTTCCAACGGTCATTTCCCTCTCCCTCCATACAACCAATCATATGGCTTTCCCTCTCATTTTCAAAATACTCCCCCCTTCGCCCCCTCCCTATAATGACATAAGACCAGCTGTTTCCCGCCTCCTTCCCTCCATATTTTAACCGCCGATTTTCAAACATGACTTGACAACAATAACCTGTACGGTTTCCCGCCTCTTTTTGTAAACACTCCCTCCCCCTCACCTTTATCTTAGACCAGCTGTTAATCAAATCTCCCACCTTTTTCTAACCCGCCAATTTTCAAATACTTCTGCTCCCCCTCTAAAGAAAGCTCTGTCAGTGGACGTGACGAATAGCTTGAACCCCTTAATACCCCGAATTATACCAAATTTCGAGAAGGTAATACCAAAAAAGCAGCTAGATTACTGGGGGAACAGAATCAACAAGGAGCTCTCAGTAAATAGAAATATGGAAAAACGCGAGGAATACTTCGGTTAGCGTTGAAGGGGAGAAAAAAAGACGTGTAATATGAAACGCTGCATCAACAATCTGTGGGACCTAGTCGGACTCGTCATTTTCCATATTTCATTTCATTGTGAACCGTTGCAGTCGATACAAGCAATTGTCTACGCATCATCTGTTCCCTGAAATTTTCATCAGGTAAGCCATCCATCCACTTTGAAATCTATCTTCAATCCATTTTATTATTACCTACTCAAGTAACACCTATTGTTTTTTTTGGATTCCAGATTTTCCTGTCTAGTATTACCTACAACAGTCGAAAATAAATCTATCCTTTGAACTTTCATCCTGGTAAGCGCATCGTCCGATATTACAAAATACTCAATTTTCATGTACCGCACGTATTGAACCTATTATTTTGAAATTACAGAAATTTCCTGTCGGAGAACACAGCGTTCTAACGTCAATTCTCTCTCTCCACTTCCATTCATCAGGTAAGCCGTTTATTATTATTATTATGAAATAGATTTATACTCTGAAATAATTTTACCTAACATTATTTTTGTAAAATTACAGATTTTCCTGTCAATCCACCAGCATTCTTTTTTGGGTCAGTTGCGAAGGAATTTCATCACAAAACCACACAATGTGAGTAAAAACGAACTTTATTTATTTATTTTAATTGTTTTCACCGAAAAGATCCAAACAGTCATGAAAGTGATAGTCATAACTCTTACATATTTTATTGCAATATACACAACAGATTGAGTCCTTTGCAAATGGATTTCGATAAAATCCACGTTCTGCCAATATCGAAGGATCGATGCTCATTTTCGTTCCTTTGAAAGTCAATAGACGTGGTACAGTGTCCAGTAAATTAGTTTGCATTTTGTTTGAGGAAAACCAGTTCGAAAGCGCTTGAAGTTTCACCATTGAACATGAAGAGTAGTAGGGTTGTCCAGCTTTTTCATGGGAAGAACAAGGACTCCCCAACGATGAAGATGGACCGTGTAGAGCAGTTAACTTGGGGCAATTGAATTGCCCCAAATCGTGAATCATCCTGTTATTAGGGAGAAACTCTCTTAATATCACGCATTTCTCCAACCCTTTTGCGTAAAGAAATTTGATACCCTTGGTAGCATCCTGTATAATTTCCGGTATTTTATTGTAAGGGGTATTTCCATCATCCCACGCTAGGCCATGGATGTTCATGCGACAATATCTTGATTGGAAGGTGCCTCCTCCTCTGTTGAGAGTTGTGGGAGGCAGAAAAACGAAATGTTTTAGGATGAATGCAGATGCTCCGTCGTGCGCGATAATTGATAACTCCTTGATGACCCGGTCACATTGCAAAGTTAAATCGATTATAGCACAAGACATTTTGCTAATGATTATCCCGCGTCGACGTTTCAGTGGCAACTGACAGGATCCGAAGTCGCATCGTAGGTTTTTATTGTAGTTTATTAACATCCTTCAATCTATCGATAGTTTTGGAAAATTTACTTTGAATGGTCTTCGTGGAGGCGGCGATCTGAGTTCTAAGATCGAAGCTTAATTTTTTCAGCTCACGTTCCAAACGCGTGTTCAAATTGTCTTCCATGTGTCTCACAGTTTCATCGACGTATATTTTACTCGCCGCTTGCGAAGGTCGTGTAGGCTTTTCATGAACAAAAACCCTCTTATGGCTCCCTCCAAATTTGTCACTCGGCATATCAATAGATGTAACCCAAATCTTCAAGTCTATCAATTATTTTATTAGCACGGCTCTGGAGACGTGTGTTTCCCGCATCAACTGAACCCAATGAAAGCTCTAAATGATGTACCAATTGATTGGGATTTTCTTCAACCAAAATCCACTCGGGAGTTTCCTCTTCACTGAAGCTTTGAAAATGTGTAAATAAATTTTCGAAGCCGCATCCTTTTATATGCTGTGTGGGTTGAAGATTCTTCCCTTTCTTCGGCGGGTAAATTTTTGAAATCAAGGTTTTATATTTCTCTCCACCGAAACAGTTGATAGGTCTGAATTGATCGTATCCATGGAAAGCAACGCTAGATTTCTTCACAATTTCGCTATATTTATCAAAATCAGAAGTGTTGAAATGCACAGGTGTTTTTAAAAATATCAATTCGTATAAACCAGGAGTAGCCTTGTATGGTGATCCATCAATATATATAAATTCATCGTCGAAAGTCATTTTGGACCGACCGAGATAAACACCCTGTCGATTAACTTTTGGACCATAATATTTATCCAAACGTCCTTTCGCATCATCACCATCCCAACAACCTGTTGTTAGATATTTGAAATAAATCGCAGCATATCGGGGCCATCTATCGACAAATCTCCGTACCATATCTTGACCTTCAGGCGTTTTATTTGCGAAAGAACGAGCCTCTTCTATCCCATCATCAACACCATGTACCAGTAAAGATTTCGACCTATCTATGCTTCTACTAATTCTTCGGATTAGATTTGATTTGGGTGTGTTAGTAACGCTCTTGGGATGACGAAGCGGTGTTGACATCGCAAAATTTGCTGGGGAGGTAGGAGGAGGGGTTAGTACTTGTGACGTTCCTTCCCCCATAGTTGAATAAATCGCCGTCTCAGGGAGTTCATGGAAGTCGGTGTCATCGTCATTTATATAATGCAGACTACTCACATCATGCTGTTGTTCAAGGCTATCCGATGGGAGTATACTTCTTCCATCATTTTTCACAGCATCTGTATTGACCCCTTCAGCTCGAGTGACAACTGTCATTAGATCTTTGAGACTATCCGTAATAGGCTGATATTGTTGTTTTAGCGATTGTGTAGCCATATCACGACTCAGTTTTAGTTCTTTGTATTTCCGTTTCAAGGCTTCTCGAGCAGTGTGAATTTCATCAGAAAGCATAGCTTTTTTCCCAGCTCGTTCCTCTCTGCTATCTCCTAGAGAGCCCTCGCTCAATCTTGCCGACATTTCAAATGAGTCATTATGAACTGCTCTTGGAGTATTTATACACAAATAACACGTTTAGTGAAGTATTGACGAAAACTTGAAAAATGAATCCATTCCACTCCTATAACGTCCTGATTCAATGTCAACGCTTTTATCGATCAACAAAAAATTGAATGGCTTAGAAAAAACTTGACGACACATCTCTGTGAATGTTTGGTAGGGCATATCATTGTGGGCGTGATCCCTCCATATTAAATTCAAATTCCGGCCATCCTGAGGAAATATTACGATTAAATTTGCATTGTCCCGGATAAAATGTTTCATACACGAAGCATAGGATTGAACAAGAAAGAAAGAATCAACGTTGTAGTGTCGTCCCCGTGTAAAATAAGTTTTTATTATGTCATTGAATGAGTTGTCCAAATCATCAAAAATTACGAGAGCATGGTCTTCCTCTTCATCAGGGGGAAACTCTTCAACGTTCGAACACTTGATATATTGAATTTCAGGTACACCCTCCAGAACGTAGTCAAGAAATGAATATTTATCTTGTTGTTGACTTTTTGAACATAAGACAAGTCGAGCGAATTTCAATGAGTTTTCAGAGAGGATCAAGTTGAGCAAAAAATTAGTTTTTCCTTTCCCCGAAGGTCCGCATATTATTGCACGAACATTATTTGGCAGGAGAGGTCCATTCTTACGTCTGGTTTTTTCATTCCCACCAATTTCTGAATGTGATACATCGTCGTAGTTTTTCATAGGAAAAGATACTTCCATTTGTCGCAGCTCCATCTTTCAAACTGGGGTATATAAGCAGATGGGTTTAGAATATATATATATATATATATGTATATATCTAGTCAAGTCTGAATGAATGAGTGATATGGGTCTCCTAAATGAGTTGATAAACCGTAATAGATTCCCTATATTGGTGCATGGGAACTTTTGTGGACCTGGTAATGACGTTATAAGTCAGATCAAAAACGGTGTACATCCAGTTTCAATCTTGGATTCGTATTGTAAAGAACACGATCTCGCCTACAACAAGTTTAATGACCTGAAGGCTCGACACGAGTCTGATAAGGTTCTCGCCAGCAAAGCGTTTTCCCGAGTCAAGGATAGTACGGCGACATTGAAGGAACGGCTTGCAGCGCTAGCAGTTGGTGTAGCTATGAAGGGGAAATTGACCGTAGGCGCAGGTTTCGGATCTTCTAAAAAGAAACCATGTGTCAAAAATCAACAAAAAACCAAAATGCGGCCAAAGCAAAACGCAAAGAGGAGGAGGAGGGGAAGGAAAGTTCGAGGGGGCTTCCTTCCAGCCTTAATACCAATTTTAGCGGGCCTCAGCGCGATAGGAGGGATAGGGTCTGGTGTATCGCAAATTATAAAAAATATAAAAGACACCAAACGGGGAGACTCGGAATTGGCAGAGCTGAAACGCCACAATATGGCTATGGAAGGCCAACGAAAATCAGGGAGCGGTCACGGCATGAGTTCAACAAACATTTCTCCAAAAAAGCGTCGACGTCAATGCACTGCGAAAGGCAAAAAGAAAAACAGGGAAGGAAGAGGGTTCATAATGAACCAATACAAACGTTGTTGAATAAATTACCAAATAGAGCGCTGAATAATTTTGAAATAGATAACTTTCTACGGGATCAAGTGCCATTTTTCAGAGGTGTCTTCATGAAAGACGAACTCCCTAAAAAGCCCCATGTTCACGAGCGGTTAATCATCAACTTGGCCCCCTCCACATCATCAGATGGAACCCATTGGACAGCACTTCGAAAGAGTGGCTCTATAGCACTATACTACGATTCCTTCGGTCTTGAACCCCCTTTACAGGTAGTAAGATATTTAAAGAATTGTGCAATATACTACAACAACATTCAATATCAAGACGTTGACTGTATACATTGTGGACATTTCTGTTGTCTCTTCTTAATGATAGAGAGATGTCTAGAATATTTACCCTTAGTGCTGAGGAAAGCGTATTAAACGCTACGATTTTCCCCCCGATTCAGTTAGAAAGTGATCGAGAATATGGAATTGGGATGCGTTCGTTCATGAGTTACAACACCATTTCCAACATCAAAACCAATTTGTCGGATCGTTTCTACATTGTAGGAATGCCAACTATTGTATTCCCAACTGGCACATATGGGATGGAAGATATATTTGAGTTCATTGAAACAAGAGTTAAAGAAGAGATGCGACAAACAAAGCAGAAATTTTCATCCATGACAGAGCACAGTATAAAGTTTGGTGTTGATAGGAACACAGGACGGGTGAATTTTCAAGCTACGTTCGATGTGGATATGACGAAAGATGACAGTGTTGGACCGCTCCTAGGGTTCACGTCAAAAACTATTTTGGACAAAAATCAGGTTCATCTTGCTCCAAGTCCTGTCGATATTTTCAACTATAGCTCAATCCATATAGAGTGTAATTTGTTGGCCTCCGACTCGTCATACTTCAACTCTTCTCCTTCGACTATACTGCACAGCTTTTGCCCGGACGTTGAGGTTAATTTTCGAATCAACTACGCTCCATCGCCAATGACGTATTTAAGGATAAACAGGAACGTTATCGATTTCATTCAACTTCGAGTGGTTGACGAAAGAGGTTCTCTTCTCGACTTCAGGAAAGAAAATATCACCATTGTCTTAGAACTGGTTCGTTTGTAAATCATACGAATGGGCTTCGATTTTGTTACAACTGACACCGAGAGAAACAACAACTACAACAAAGCTGTATTCAAGAAAACGTCCGAACGATTTGACCAGTATCTACAAAAACCATCATTTTCAGAGAGCACAGGAGGAGGAGGAGGAGGAAAGAAGAAGAAGAGCACGGGGCTAACTTCACGTAACGTCAAATTTCTACAGAACTTGGGTTATAGAGTGAGGCGCCATGGAACCTTCACTTCAAATCACTAGGCCACCAGCAATGGCAGATAGAATAGTGGGTTATCATTTAATCCGAAACGCTCCATTCAATATGTCAGATCTTGGATTAAATTCCGAAATACGAATTGTAATAAATAATAACGATACGTATGCACCTTTTGATAGCTACCTATCACTGGTAGGCAAGGTGAATAAAGGTGTGTCTAAAGAACCTTTGCATATCATCAACAATGGATTCGCACATCTTTTTGATACTGTTACATATCGAATTAACGGTACCGATGTGGACCAAGTCAGAAATCCAGGAATCGTATCGACTTTAAAAGGTCTCATATCATTTAGAGAAGCTGATGTGAATGCTATATCAAATTCAGGAATCTCAAATCCAAATTCGAGCTTGTTTGCACCCAATTCGGTTTATTTTGCCGGAGGTTTCTTCAATGTATGCATACCACTACGCTATTGGATGGGATTTTTCGAAGATGAAAATCGGGTGGTGACAGGTGTATCTCAGGAGTTAGTCCTCACCCGTTCTAGCAATGACTTGAACGTTTTTCACGGCAATGCCACTCATACGGATGTATCCATCGTTTTGGAAAAAGTGTACTGGGTTGTTCCAGCGGTTAAACTTGCAGACAAACTTAAGCTTGAAATGTACTTAACTACTAAAAAAGATCCCCCTTTACCCCTCGTGTTCAGAGGTTGGGAGTTCCATGAAAACCCGGCGGTACCTAATACAACATCATTCACTTGGCCAATAAAAACTTGTAACCAACTACAAAAACCTCGCTATGTTATTGTTGCTTTTTATCGAAATAAGAAAAATGACATTACCAAAAATATTTCTCTCCCTGATACAGTTCCAATACAAAGCTTCCGTTTGTTTCTGAATAATGAGCAATTTCCTTTTCAAGATCAAACCATAGATTTGAAACAAGCAGTATTTGGAGAGCTTTATGATAGCTATATCCGTTTCCAACAGTCATACTATAACTGGAAACACCCTTCGCCATTGTTGACTCGAGAGACATTTAAAGAAAGTCCAATAATTTGTATTGATTGTTCTAAGCAAGAGGATTCTGTAAAAGAGGGTGCTGTAGATGTAAGACTCGAAATCCAATTTTCCGAGAGTTTCCCTTCAGATACTAGTTGTGTAGCTATAATTATACATGATAAGCTTGTATCATATACTCCTATCACTGGACATGTTCAAAGATATTAATAAGTACAATCTATTTTGTTCATTCTTTTTTTTTAAATAAAAATTTTATTTCTTTGCAGACACGTATATATTTGTCACCCTCTTCATCATCAATAATGGACCATACGTATTCGAAACCCGCATCTGCTGAGCCATCCTCCTTCTCCTCAACGGCGATGAGACGTACGGTGATTTCGTATGCAGGGGGATCCCGGGAAACAACCTCCGCCGAACCCACTCCGGTAGGTAGAGGATGGACTACCGGGATCCCTACTGTTCCAAACCATCAGGGTGATGTAGTTGTAAAACATTTCAAAGACTGCGCCATAGACATATTTTTTTTTAACTTAAGTAAGATTAAAATCCCTATTTATTTTTTATACGGTATGGTCCATATTATTAAGGAGTATCTGAGCTCGTACAATCTGCGATGGGGAGGTCTTAAGTATAGTTTATGGCTAGAATGTAAGTTTCATAAACCAGCATCCAACAATCTCCAGCAGCAACCTGAAATCCTCATAGCTAATTTCAAGACTCAAACACAAACATTGTTGCAAGGGGATATCAGTGATCTTGACGGAATTTTGCAATCTCTATTTGAGAAAATATTAGCCGAAATGGAATCTTTCGAAAGTAAATCCAGTGGCTGGAGCTTGTTGGATATTGAGGGTATCTTGGTCAAAATGACCAAGTATAGACCTCTAAAGGGTGGCAAGTATATTGACTTGCCAAAGAAAATCAGAAACACCTGCAGCGTAATAAATGTCCTCAACCAGGACGAGTTTTGTTTTAAATACGCCATTCTCGGAGCGTTCACATCACCAATGCAGGATAACACTAGCCGTCCATCATTCTATACCAGCATAAGTCACAATTTAGATTTTTCTTGTATTGAATACCCCGTAGACAAAGCCGGTATAGCGGTATTTGAGAATAGGAATCAGGCTAGTGTTAACCTATATGCGTTGGATGATGATAATAATGTGTATCCGTACAGGGTGTCCCCTCTATTGAAAAAAGTACCTCAGCATTTCAATCTGTTGTACTTGAAAAATGGGGAACAAACGCATTATTGTTATATTCGTAATTTATCTAGATTAGTTCATAGACAAGTCACGAGACATAATGGCCACCATGAGATATGCGAGCGATGTTTCAAGACATACCAGGGTTGTGACGCACAAAATAAACTTCTCATTCACGAGGAATTTTGCGGGAAACTGACTCCATGTCGTTATCAATTCCCGGAGAAATCCTTCGTACAATTTGAGAACATTAAACATCTCACCTCCGTTCCGATTGTAATCTATGGCGACATTGAATGCCTTCTGAAACCGCTAACCACATCCATTTCTCCGAATAATGAACAGGAAGGACAGTCATGGACTATTGATAGAGAACAGCATATACCAATTTGTGCGGGTATGTACGTTAAATCATACTATCCAGCAATAATAGAAAGTAAGCTGTTCACATTCACCGGTCCTAACTGTCTGGATGATTTCACGCAGAAGCTGCGAGAGCTGTGTAAACTAGTAGAGATCCTATATAATATCAATATACCTCTAACCTGGACCTCTGAGGATCGGTCTAAACATGAAGCAGCCTCTGCTTGTGAAATTTGTCACAAGATGTTTTCGCGAGATAATGTGACGAAGGTGGCGGATCATGATCATCTGAATGGTAAATTTAGATATTCTCTGTGTAGCGACTGCAACATACAACTAAAGTTGCCATTTTTCATTCCAGTTTTCTTCCATAACTTATCCGGATATGATGGTCATTTTCTCGTTAAGAAATTACATATAGATGAGGGGGGTATTGATGTTTTGGCGAAATCATCTGAAAATTATATTAGCTTCACGAAAACATTTCAAGATTGCAAAATTAAAGCCCGGTATCTCGATTCATTCCGGTTTCTTTCGGCAAGTCTCTCAAAATTGGTTGAAACGTCTACAGAGTTTCCAGAAATGGCTTCGGTGTTCCCAAATGATGACAATAGAGCTCTCTTATTGAGAAAAGGAGTATATCCTTATTCTTACATAAAAAATTGGGATGTTCTGAAGGAGACATCATTGCCTCCCAAAGAAGCATTCTATTCCGATTTAACAGGAGAGCACATAACTGATGGGGACTATGACCATGCTCTAAAAGTTTGGAATCATTTCAAAATTAATAATTTGATGGAGTATACGGAGCTTTATTTGAAATCCGATATCATTCTACTCTCTGATGTCTACGAAACGTATAGAAAAATTAGCCGTATGCACTACGGTATTGATCCGGCTTGGCACTTCACGTCACCTGGATTCTTTTGGGAGGCTATGTTGAAGAAAACTGGAGTGAAATTGGAAATTCTAAAGGATATTGACATGCTCCAGTTTGTTGAAACAGGGATTAGAGGTGGTATTACCCAATGTGTTCAAAGGCACGCGGTAGCCAATAACCCATTGGTCGATGAGTATGACCCCTCTAAACCCTGCAATCACATAATTTACCTGGACGTCAATAACCTTTACGGATATGCAATGGCGCAGCCTCTCCCATATGGTGACTTCAGCTGGGTTGAAGATGTAGAAAAACTTTGAATATCGCAATTTACCAGTCGATGGTGAATACGGATGGATATTTGATGTCGACATTGAATACCCTTCCGATCTACACGATGAACATGCAGACTTCCCACTTTTTCCTGAATCATTATCCGCCCCGGGATCTAAAGTCAAAAAGCTGATGACCACTTTGAACAACAAGAAACACTATGTCACACACCATGTAAATCTTTTACAAGCTATTCAAAAGAACTTGAAGGTTCAAAAAGTCCATCGTATACTCCGTTTCAAACAGTCTAGATGGTTATCCAGCTATATGGATTTCAACACAAGTCTGAGAGCGATCGCAACAACTGACTTCCACAAAGATTATTACAAATTGGCGAATAATGCAGTGTTCGGTCGCTCGATGATGAATAAACGGCATTTCAAAGACTTTAGACTCGTTACATCTAGTGAGAAATTGTTGAAATTATCAGCCAAAACTAATTTCATTGATCATTACATTTTCGAACAAGACAAATTATTGGGCGTGAGCATGAATCGGGAAAAAGTGGTGTTCGATGCACCCATTTATACGGGTTTTGCAATTTTGGAGCTTTCCAAACATTATATGTATAAATTATTTTACGATATACTTAGACCATCATTTGGAGGTGAGAATAATGTTAATTTAGTTTATATGGATACAGACGCGTTTATATTAGATGTTAAAGTATCAAATATTTATAACTCCTTAAAGACCTCCCTATCCGACTTAATGGATTTCAGTGATTATCCCCCGGATCATTTTTGTTTCTCAACTGAAAACAAAAAGATTGTGGGGAAGCTGAAGGATGAAACGAAATCCGTCCCCATTAAACAAGTTGTTGCACTTAGACCCAAATTGTACGGGCTCAGCTACGGGAGCAAACGAATTCTTAAATGTAAGGGTGTAAAGAAGTCCTGTCTAACAACGGACATCACATTTGAAGACTATATTACAACATTAAAATTTAAAACACCTAAATATTGTAAGTATAAGAAAATAAGTTCAAAATTACACGTTGTCAACACGACTGAACACCGTAAGGTTGGATTGTCGTTTTTTGATGACAAAAGGCAGATTTTGCAAGATGGAATTCATACACTGCCATATGGATACAGAGGCTTGAAAAGATCATGATGTAGTAAATATAGTTGATATAGTTAAGTTTATCGTATGTCTATTATAGTAGGGATGTATATAAAACATAGTATCGATGAAACATTGTATATATTTGAAATATAAATCGTATTGTTCCTAATGTTCAATGTTATTTTCATTTTCCCAAGTATTATGAGAGTCGTCAAAACCCAACCATTTCACGAGCACTTGACCATTTTTACGTCTCAATATTTTTTCAACTAAATAGTGATCGGGAAACTCCGTTTTCTTCATCTCTTCTTCGTAAAAGCGTCCTTTAACTTCATTCCCGTAGACATCTTGTAAATTGTAAGTTGGCACTGAATCATTTGCTCTAATACGGGTAACAGTAAATTGTTCATTAGTCCACGATGGTAGGTACCCCTTAGCGAGTGCATGTTTAACTTTAGCGATACGAACTCGATCCCCGATTGCAAACTTCGGTCTCCGCTTCACACCGCTCATGGAAAGACGAGACAGGATGGTTTTTTCATTTTTCTTCCCGACATCAGCAGGTTTCATCCCAGTCGTTCTATGAATCCGATTGTTATATCGTTCAAGAAGGTGAGGAATTAAATGAACCCACTTTCTGTTTCCTTGTACACTGAACTCTGTCCACATCCATTGTTTAATGGTTCTATTGAATCTTTCGACAATTTGGGCTTTGAGCTCAGAGAATGTGCTATACATATTGACTTTCTTTTTCTTCATCAAATCCAAAACTTGAGGATTGTAAAACTCTCGTCCTTGATCTACGTGAAGGTGTTTAGGGGTAAGTTTACTCGATCTGAAAATTGCTGATAAAGCTTTGCTCACTTCATCGCCCGATTTAGTCTTGAGAGGTTTGATCCATGCTTTCTTGGAACCAGCGTCAATAACTGTTAATAAATATTTATATCCTCTATCAGGATGCATTCGCAAATCCACTAAATCCGCCTGCCATAGATCGTCCAGCACACCTTTGATCAGAACTCGGGACCTTTGGAAATGTCGTCTTTTGGGTTTATGGAGCTCCTCTGCTAATTTTCTCTTCAAACTCATGTTGACTATTCGCCGACTCTAATATCAATACTCATACTTGATGGGTGAAGAAGTATATATAACACACAAAAATTACGATAGGTATTTTTTATTTTATTTTACAATTTCCAAATTTCAGCTAATTAGTTAGACGTTGGTTCCCATTTCTTCCTTTCGAAGGTCGTTGACAATGTAGTTGAAATCTCTTGAGTCCAGATCAAACAATGGTGAGTGAGCTTGATGCATAGAAGCACTCGGTGCAACAAACGATGTTTCATCAATTGGAGGAGTCACTGACGTTGGAGTACTCATAAGGTTTGAAATTTCTGAGAGATAGGTAAAGAGTTTTTTAACGTCTTGACGGTTGAGACTTACTTCGTTGAATCTCACTTTCACCTCCGGTAGCCAAGGGATTTTTTCATACATAACAACAGCTCGCCTCTTACCAAATGTTGGAGTACAGATTTGTACCCGTATCGACCAGGTGTCCGATAGTATTACAGGTTCCTTACTAGTATGTCTGGAGGAAGTCTGTTGCAGGTATGCAGGTAAGTTGGTACGTAGATTCTCTTCGATTGATAACCATTCATCTGCTGGTATAATGAGAAAATGTGGTCCATTAAAAATCATTACTTGTCTGAGTCCTGATTCATCATCCTTGCTCACAGTGATTCCTCTCTGCCCACGAGTGTTGAAACTAAATTTTTTGTACTCCAGCATCATAATTTGATGAAGTTTCTCTTACGACAACCAAATACGGACTAAATGATCCTTTTCATGAATAGACTGAACTAGACTAAAAAAAAAAAAAAAAAAAAAAAACCATTAGTTGGGAGGGGGGTGATCAGTTTAATTGAGGGATTTATCCCTCCAATAGGGTGTCGTTATTGGTTAGTTCAATAGATGTTACATTTCAGACTCCCCTCTACTTCTTTTTGTTGTTTCCGTAGTTCGCTTATCCTGGTTTTACATTTGCAATGACAAAAACTGAAGTAACGGCAATTTTCACACGCCATCCCATCAACACAATCTCCAACATGTTCGAAACATTTAAGTAAGCAGCAATAAGACTTAACGTCTTCACGGTCAGACATCTTGAATAAAACTAACTCATAGAACCTGAGATTGTGTGTGCTTTATACCTACTGAGAGATATTTTTCTTTTATTATTATCATCATTATTTTTTTATGTGAAATAAACATTGCCCCATCCTCGCAATGTTCAGTGTGTGACAACCATTATGAACTCACACTCCTTTTTTTTTTCTTTTTTTTTCTGATTTAATTTTTTTTTTTTCAATTTATTTATTTATTTATTCATTACACATTTACATTTCATATTTAAATAAATTAGTTAAAATCGATGAGGAAGGTCCTTCCGAGTTTTCCTCTGTATACAAGCGTGTAGACAGTATTTGATGAGTTGTAATTATCCACATCTTCTGGAGTGATAGCTTCTGAGATCCTTTTAGGCAGGTATACCCGAAACGTATTTTCTTCTTCTTTTAGTATTTGGCCATCAGTAAGTTCTTGGAGATATACTTGTACTGCCGGACCATGTTGGGTTTGCACCCTGCTCATTTTCATAACAGCATAAGGTGTGTCTATCGCTAGACTTTCCACCGATCTGAGTTCAACAACGGTGGCGGCCCTTTGGAGCTTGTTCAGTAGAGAGTTCATCTGCAAACAGATAGAAAATATGATTATTTAACAAAACAAACATAACATGAATAATGCAATATTTAGGAATAACTGATCAAGGAAAGCAAAGTATGACAATATTCACATACCCTGTATCGATGGAAGAGTTGACCAGAGAAGAAGAAGTCTCTTGATGGATATCACTAGACAGTACGAGTTTTCAAAACGGGATTACCTATATGAAAGAAACCCTCCCACCACGGCTACCTAATGTCGTGAGAGGGGGATAGAACTTGGATGTACTGTGGGGAGAGGGAGTGTCAGTAACCTCAGGATTCATGAGAATACTTGCATAGCTGACCAGCTAGTTCCTGGTAGATATGAATGGTGACCTTGACACGTGCTACTGTTTCAGAGCCCTGTTAAAACTTGCTCCATGCTGACACATTTCTTTCCCACGTTCCTTTGATTCCTGGTGAATGCTGACCATTCAGGTTTCATGTATCAAGTGCTATCATATGACAACCTGACAGAGCTTTCATTAGAGGGGGAGCAGGAGTATTTGAAAATTGACGGGTTAGAAAAAGGTGGGAGATTAATTACCAGATGATGATTAAGATGGCATGAGAAGAAGAAGAAGTGGGGTGCGGGAGGTGTTTAAAAAATTACAGGGTGGTGGGGAGAACATTTGGAAATGGACGGGGAAAGCCTACAACTGTTGGTGGAGGGGGATATGACAGTTGGAAAAGGTGGGAAACAGCTGGTCTAACGTCATTATAGGGAGGGGACGAAGGGGGAGTATTTTGAAAATGAGAGGGAAAGCTATATGGAGGGAGAGAGGGGGAAATGACCGTTGGAAAAGGCGGGAAACAGCTGGTCTTATGTCATTATAGGGTGGGGGGACGAGGGGGGGGGGGGGTATTTTGAAAATGAGAGGGAAAGCCATATGATTGGTTGTATGGAGGGAGAGGGAAATGACCGTTGGAAAAGGCGGGAAACAGCTGGTCTTATGTCATTATAGTGAGGGGACGAAGGGGGGGGGGGGGTATTTTGAAAATGAGAGGGAAAGCCATATGATTGGTTGTATGGAGGAAGACGGAGAATAATTTAAAAAACCCCGGCGGGAATAAGTTTGAAAAGTGGCGGGGAGAATCGGGTGGATACTTGAAAAAAAATCCATGCTATAACTTATCAGTGCTTCATCCATGCTATGACGTATGTAGGAAAGGAAGTATTTGAAAATGAGCGGCAAGATAATTCAAAAAATTGGCGGGAAATTGCACAATTAAGTGATCCAGCGTATGGATACTCTAATTTTGTAGCATCCATGACGATTTACACAATTAAGGTATCATTCATATGGATACTAAGCCCGCATAGCATCCATGACACGATTAAGGTATCATTTGTATGGATACTATACCCGCATAGCATCCATGTCGTGACGTCAGATGACCTTGAGACGGGGGGGGGGGGGGTGATAACAGTGATACGCGGAACTCTCATTCCTACACTACTGACATACAGTTCCAGCTCTAAGCTGGAATATATACTCGTAGTTGGTACAAGACCTCTTGTGTTGCATTCAAACTTCGCTATCTCCCATCATTTTTCTAGGTTTTTACTGACTGCATCCTTGGACTATGGAAATAGTGTACGAGGTTGGATAAAACATATAATTATGGCTAATGGGCTCTCTCTCTGTCTTTTCAGAAAAACGTGTGCACCATCAGCATGCATAAGGAAATGTATTATAAAGGTGAGTTTCATATTATTTCAATGACGCATGAATGAATGACCTTCACGAACTCCTCTGTTTACCTGCCTCGTCCCATTAGAGAATATTTAGCTTATCACTTTCCGTTCGTTTGACCTACTGATATTATCAGATTGGTGGCATCCCTGCTGCGTAGAATGTATGACTCCCGCAGGGGCGAAAAAACATAGCTTAGATTGCATGTCTCACATAAATAATTTATTATTTATTATTGTAATTATTACATTTGCGAGTTCAAAAGTTTTTTTTTTTTTTTTTTGCATCTGGTCGTTTTACGGTGCTGCTCTACCTACCTATTGTCCACTTTTGAAACTTTAAGTGGTTACTATCAATTTGACCACAATTCATTTGTGCAATGGGTGTTTCAATTGTAGGTTTTTGTCACCCAATCATACGATTAGAATGGTGAAACTATTCAAATTGGTCTTGATTGAAGTGGCCTGTGAAAAATATTTTCTATACAATTTCTTCAAAATACGCGTATTTATTTTCAATTTATTTTTAAGGGAAGAATCGAGCCGATATTACTGAAGAACTGTTGGCTTTCGATATTGAAATGATGACAAAATCTGAAAACTCTTCCCATCACCCGTTGGTTCTGAAAACTCTTCCCATCACCCGTTGGTTCTCTCATAATAATCATCAACAAATCTGAAAAATATCAAAGGTCCTAATGTTGTGTCTGAGCGTTTTCTAAACATGTAGGTATCGATTATCTATTGTTCCGTTTGGATATGAGAAATGTAATATACAAAAAACTTCCTGTATAGATTTTTACAAAACCTTTTTACAAACCTTTTTGAAGAGGGTATTCTAAATTTATTTTTGGTTTATAAATCGAGTCAATATCATCATCGGGAAGTAAAAAATGTTTCAATATAGTGGAAAAAATATAGTACCTATTATAGGTACTATATTTTTTCCACTATATTAAAACAAAAATTAAATAGGTTACAGAGTAATTCGAAGATACGCGTAAAAAAAAGACGGCAGAATTTGGTTTAAAACGTACCCAATTTGTGTGAAAAAGGTGTTTTTTAGAGAAGCCAATTAGTCGAGACTATATTAAAACAAAAATTAAATAGATTACAGAGTAATTCGAAGATACGCGTAAAAAAAAGACTGCAAAATTTGGTTTAACACGTACCCAATTCGTTTGAAAAAGGTATTTTTTAGAGAAGCCAATTAGTCGAGACTATAGTAGTCTCGACTAATTGGCTTCTCTAAAAAACACCTTTTTCATACGAATTGGGTACGTTTTAAACCAAATTCTGCCGTCTTTTTTTTTACGCGTATCTTCGAATTACTCTGTAATCTATTTAATTTCCTTGAAAATGAAAAGCCCAATATTGAGTAGTAACCAAACCATTATCCGATTTGCCCCTCGCTCACAAGAACATACGAGAATGCGCTGTTAACGAGTATCGGGAATCCGCTGTTAACGACCATCCAGAATCCAGGGTACCATCCTTCAGACAGCTTGAAAGAGAAATAATAACATGTTAACTCATATTAGAAACAAGTGAACTATTATGAGGACCTTCAAACCTTAGTCATCATCAATAATATCGAGGCATCGCCCTAATCAGTAGGTAGCAATTAACAGTTTTTGAATGTATTATGACGCTGATTTTGAGTGGTTTGCGTAAGGTTGGTGGTGGGCAACAAGTGGGAGGTCGGCTTTGAATAAACTTCAGTCAATCAACTTTGATAGATTCTATCGTCCACTCTAGTGTTTGTCAGGAGTTTCCCCGATAACCCCCCCTTTAATCAATGTGATTGAGGTTCCCTTGCTCCCGATGCAAATCAGTAGGTCTCTTATAGAGTAGGTACTTATTTTTCCAGAAAGATAAAATCGAGGAAATATTTCCGAAAGATTGGAAAAATTGGAAAGATTGTGACAAACGCGAAAAATGTTGTTTCACGTTTTGGTTTATTATCTTCTATAATGAACCATTGGAATCGCCCAAGGCAAAAACATTTTTAACCCCCCCCCCCCCCAAGTTTGTTGGTTTTCGTTTCAAGATTCGTAGATTCAGAAAATCGAAGGTCAAAGAGTTCAAAACGAATTTTGAAATTTTGAAAATTTCAAAACTCGAAAAATTCAGATGGAACGGTACAATTTTTAGTTCAGATTTGGATAGAGTTTTTTGTTTAGAATTTTTCAAGACCTTCCACAGCTTTGTACGACCAGCCGTTCGTTCACAACGAGGGCTCAAAGTTGGGGCAGATCGAAAGCCGTCAACATGATGGTGAATCTTGAGGCAAATTGTCGGGTCAATTTTCATACGAGCTCAGCTGGTTCGACCAGCACTCGGTTTTCAAATGTCGGGTAAATTAATAATAATAATTTATAAAAATGATTATTAACCAACAATAAATAATAATAATTTATATTACTTGATAATAATTATTACTAAATAATGATCATTCATAATAATAATTAATCTATCATTCAGTGATATAGACAGAAGGGTGATCTGAACAAAGAGGATAATAAACCGTTGTGTCAAGAATTAGCAGAGTTTTTTCAACTGAAATCGACGGGAAAATGTCTATTCGCGACCCGCGTCGTGTTTGCGCTCGATCTCTTTGGCAAAAAATATTGTTTCGATTTAAATTTTAACGTCCCAATAATGTTTTTAGAATAGAATACTGAATAAATTAACAGTTTCCTAGTTATTTTGACTTATTTTCCCTAAAAATCTCAAAAATCCCATTTTATACGCTTAAATCCCTTTTTCCCATTCGCACTCAAAAATCCCGTAATATGGGACAAATTCCACGGGTTCACAACACTAGAGAAGAGGGAGCTGCGTGCGCGGTGCATTTGTTTTCGTGATGGGGGGGGGGGGAGAGGCTAGCATGAGGAGGAACTATCCAAAACGCCGCCAGAAGGCAAGAGAAGACAGAGCATGGCCTCCGAACTTCGCAGCGGGCCAAGTTAGAGCGTTTAAAGCAATCTTTCCAATATTTCCAGTTTTTCCGAGGCGTCGGAAATATTTCCAATTTTTCCGGAAATATTTCCAACCGTCAGTACTCTAGTCTCTTATGGCTCGTAGCTGCCTTCACAGGGTTTTCTATTGCGTTTTTCGAAAAGTGATCAATTTTGGACACTTGTGTGCACATTCTAGATTAGCAAGAATAACTCGAATCGCTTGGAAGAACTCTCGAAAACGTCTGCCACTAGCAATACCAACGTGGCGAGAACCATTCGTTGGGTGAAGATATGCCAATCCTATAATCCGATACTGTCTATCATACTGTCATACTATTTATTTATGGCACTTTCTATGATTTCATTTTCAAACCAGTCCCTTCCCTTATTGTTCTAAAGAAGTTCTAGTTTTCGTTGTGGTGACGGCATTTACCTTCAACCATTCACAGGGTCCAATATATCGAGGAACGCTGTAGTTCTTGCAAACAAGTTGAGAAGAACGAACGGTACCGAGTTTACCGGACGTCACAAAACGCGTTTTCCAGGTATCCCCATCTCGACTCCTATTTGACCGATCAACTTCTTGGTGTGGATAATACAAATTCCTGAAAGTTGCAAGTCGCTAGGTCTTCATATACAGGGTGTATCAGATAAGGTGCGCAGTACTTCACCCACGTATTCTACAACCAATTTCCAACAAAAAGTGCTCCGTAGCAATTTTTTTTTATCTCGCTTAGTTTTTGAGTTATTTCACTTCTATGATTTTTTTCGTGTTTTCGACCTTGTCTCAGCAAGCAAAACGGCTATAACGTACTTACAGTATTATGTAAAGTAAAATTTGAGGATACCGTTGGAAAGGACGTTAAATTTCCTATCTTTCAAGCGCCAAACCAATTTTTTCTGCTCACACCGAGTTGGCGAAAAATCACTCCACAAAGCAAACTTCAAGAAAATTTGAAAAAAGAAGGTTTTTAAAACGTTCATTACTCCACTCTAATCTGCATTTGATCAGGTGCCTGTAGCTTAAAAAATGCACCAAAAGGTCAGCTTTCGAATGGTATATCAAAAAAACTTTTTACTATTTTATTTGGTCGAGAAAACCTCGTTTGAATGCAAAAAACAGCGAAGCAAGTCGAGGTTTTTGACGCTTGGTAATGGGTTTCAAATAAGTAGGCATTTTTACGAACAAAATTAATCTGTTCTATCTTCTAAGGTGCAATTTTAAATTTGTGCTGTTTTAAATTTTGCAAATGTGGCCTTTTGCACATTGCATCAACAGCACTTCGAAGCTCTCTTCGGTTTTGTTTCATTTGATCTCCGCAATCCATTATTCTTTGAATGAGATGATCTCTCGACTCAATCCTGACGTCGTACACTTTTGCTTTGAGATTCCCTGTCGGTAGGTCTAAAGGAAATGTGTGTCAAGAATTTGCAGAGGTTTTCGTAGCGTATCTCCGAAATGTACAGCGTCGGGATGATCACTCCCCCAAAAATGGAAGCTGCTATTTCTGCTTCATCGAAATTGAGCCACCTTCAATTGATAAACCGATAATTAGGTACCTATTGTACCATTTTTTTCTAACGTGCGCATAAATGATATTATTTATTATACTATTTATAAATTATATTTTTCCTTAACACAATTACCTACATTTGGTCATTATTCTCGTTTCCTTCTTCAACATTGCGTACAATCTTAAAAAAGATTTATTTTTTAGGAAAAACGCGGTGCCTTCACACTTCAAGAAAAAACACGGTGTCAAACACTTCACAAACAGTAGATTCCTCCAGTTCTAATGAGATGAGGTTACAACTAGTGAAGGTTATGGAACCTTTTCACCCAGCTGTCAGAGCGAAATCAGTAGAACTGGGCTGTGATGCGTGGCAGATTTAGATGCGACGCGGCGTAACGTAATTTCGGCGGCGGGATACGGATGCGTTTGTCGATACGCCTTCGGTTTTGTGCTCTCTTGTGGGTTACGTGCAAACCGGATTACCTGCCTATAAGTCATATCTGGGTAATATTAGAAATGTACCATTGCAAGATAATTAATGTTGGACGTCTTCCCTCCTTTAAGGTTTTCAAGCGACTGGAGTATTGCCCAATAGATCTGTCTTCTGACAAACAAAATAGCCATTTCCACGTAAATGCATACCAGCCCAACGCCATCTGTCGGATTTTTATTCAACTATACGAAAGGCCGGTTTGACATGAAAATAGACGGGAAAAAAAGAAATTTTTTGACGCCAACCAGTCAAAAACTCAATTTCTCCACATAATATACGAGTATTATGCTGGTTTGATTTAACAGCGAGGTAATATGACGCACGTGGTTCATTTCTTAGCACCCTGGAGACGTATCTGCCAAAAACTAACGAACATTAAACGATTTTTTGAACAGGTTTCTAGCCGATAAGTCTCCAGGGTACTAAGAAATGGACCACGTGATTCATGGCTGAAATGTGGAAAGTTTGCCTTCGAAATAGATTACACGTTGTCACACTGACGAATGGTATAGAGTACATTATTTTGAATGATAGTACCCTATATGTATAATGTCTTTTGTTCATTAACTGTTCGAGAACTGAGAATAAAATCAACGTAGGAAGGCGGAGGTTGGAAGAGTTTGTTATGATAGGGGTGGGGGGATTTGTACCATGGACCTTTAAAAGAAGAAACTTTTCAACGGTTTTTGATATTTTCTAGATCCCTCTCTGCGGTGTTCTTTCTTAAAAACCGCGGTACCGCGAATTTATAGCGGTTCGGCAAATTACTTGGAAAAGGGATTAGGAGGAAGGAATGTAAGGAGGTGTAGAATGTTCAGAGCTAATGGTTCCAGGGCCCCTGACACGCTCATTTCCTTCTATTTAATTTATAACTTGTTGTAGTAGTGGCTCTGATTTCTTCGCCCTTATCACCCTCACCCCATTTATTTCTTCTTCCCGCTCTCCTTTCACCGTCTGAGTGGGCATCTCCCCACTCCCTTCTCATCATCGAATCCTTTACAACTCTTTTTCCTTTAATCTACAGCTAATAAGTTTTGTTGTTAATTACCTTCGATTGGCTCCCCATCTTACTTCATCACCTTCGTTGCGTCCCTGATCACGGAGCTGTCCTTTGAAACTTTATCCCTTTTCTCGCGCTCAATCTGAAGAGAACATTACTTGAATCAAAATGTGCAATGCCAGGATAGGGCTCGACGAAACGTTTGGTATTGGAATACACGTTGAAGCAGGATATACCACTCTTGCTACTACTAACATGTGCTTCCGCCGGATGGCCTGTCTCAATTTCCCTGTGATTAAAACCTTCGATAAAGGTATTATTCACATCGATTTTGTATCGATATTATTTGAGTTTTTCTTTCGAATTTGAGATACAATACTCATAGCTTTGAATCATCCTCCTACACTTAAGGAGTTTGTTCCCTTTTTGGCTTGAATTGAAAAATTGAAAAACCGCTGCATATTTTTCCACAACGCTTCATTATTTCTTCATAGATAGCTGTTCTCTGTGCAACATCCTTGTGAGTCTCAAAACCAAAAGCCGAAGTAGTGATCTCAAAATTGTATGTTCGTGCGGGAAGGTGACAGATTGATCCACTCCAAGTGGGTGGACGCGGGTAGTTGGTAACTAGCTCAGTAATGGTCTCTAATATTCGTACCAAACTCCGGGCTGACTGATTTATTCAGAAAACTACACAGGCTAAATGAACACGATTTACTGTATAGCTTCTGAATGAGGAAAACTTTGCCCCCCCCCCCCCCCCTGGCGGTTAGTTTTGCCTCAACAGTCGTTTACTGTGACGTAACCTACTCCAGCAGGTTGTGGCCAGTGTTTCAGTTCGACGTCTCCATTATAAAGTACAGCGCGGGTTACAGCTTTGTTTGTACTATATTATAAGTATTACTGGTGGTCACGAGTAATCAGTGGTGGTACACCTATAATGAAGTAATGCTTCAATTCAGGCTTGTTCATCTGGCAAAAAGCTCCCGCCAACAGCATTGAAAGAAGCGTAAAGCTCCCTGCTGGTGTAACAGAGGAAACATATTAGGTGAAACCGAGGGTGACTAAGGGTGAGAGGGGGTTGTGGGAAGGAGACAGGGAACAGGAAAACATTGACGGTGGAGGTTAGGGGTAGGAGGATCAGGTTTCTATATGCACACTCAACAGTGAGGTGCGAAGCACCGAGCATCCTATATACGTGGCTGGCGGGCAAAATGGATATCATTCCTTTTTGCGGCTGAGGTTTTTTGGCGGGCCAGTTTTTACAACGGAGTTGTTTTTGGGGGGATATCACATCTTTTTGCATGGCTAGTTTTTGAGTGGTACTTATACAATACGGTTCAATTTAACAAAAGTACCAACGAGGTAACTAGTAAATTTTTTCCTAAATGAAGTTTTATCCTAGTCAAAATTTAGTAAAAAATTAGTACGCCTACTAATTTGCCTTTTTGTTTTTTCTTTTTGTGACAAGAATAATTATTTTTTGGAAATTATTGTTTGTTATCTGAAATGTGTTTGAAAAATAAGTAGTTTTAAAAATTTTGCGAATTGGTTAAATATTAGTTTTAAAACTTTCGATTAATTAAAACAATTAACAATTTAAAAAATTATTAAAATTTAAAACAATTATTCCTATTATTAAATGTAAAAAAAATAGAAAGAATTCGAAATTTGAATGAATTTGAATTAGAAATTTTTTGAAAATTTGTTGCATTTTTTCTTGGGGATTGTGCAAATTTTTGTTGTTGAGAATCATTACAATAATTGTAATTATTGGTGTCGAAGAGAAAGTGGAAAGAGAATGTTTGCAAAAGGTAAAACGCACGTTTTCATACCAACAATCGCGAATAACTCGAGAACCGTTGGGAAAAGTGACAAAGAGCGCTACCCTCATTCGAAAGCCCATAAAATGTCCTATCGATCCTTACACAGGCGCCACTCTACGACAATTTTTCTGACCACCGTTCAACTTTGATGTTTTCGGAAATTAGCCAAATCAGTAGATGTGGAATTTATTCACGTATTTTAGGCTGTAGATTAGTCGAATCGATTAAGATTTAGTTCAAAATTATTGAGCATATACTATACAACCTAGCGGACATTTTAAGACCAACCGCACCAATTTTCATCAATTTTGGCGGCAGTTATTGTTGAAAATAGAAAAATCACCATAACTCCTTTATTTTACATCTTAGGAAGCTCATTTTGATCTCAAATTAAACAGTTTTAAAAGCTGAATACAACTAAAAAATAAAATCTGAAAAAGCTTCAATTTTGAAGGAGTTATGACCATTTGAAATTCCTAAAAATTACTATTTCCCCCCTAATTGGGAGGGAAATGGGGGGAGGGAGAAAAAATGTTCAAAAGGCACTCCCTTGGAGCATAACAAACGTGTGTGCAAAATTTCAGCTCGATCCGATTTGTCTGCTGGGCTGTAGCCCCGTCAATGAACAAGAAGAAGAAGAAGAAGAACACGAAAAACGTGAAAAATAGTGGTTTTAAAACTGTTATACCCCCGACACCTGATGTTCCCGAGAGCTGAAATTTGGTTTACGTCCTCACGTGCCCCTGGAGAGTTGGTGTACAAAAAATCAACTCTCGAGACACTCAGGGAGCCGAGCTACGGTAGGCTGAAAACCCCAACTTGTTCCGTCGCGTAATCAGCGTCTCAGTCGCTTCGGTTTTCTGGGCTTCGGTTTTGTTGGCGGGCGGGACGCTCCCGCGTCCCTAGATTGCCTTCAAGTTTAGCTTATTCAGTTCAATGCGTTTAAACAAGTCTTTAGTTTTCTTTCAATTCCTTCTAAACTTGATTGGACCTTTAATTTTGTTGAGTTATCATTTCGTAATAAACTAATTTATTCGGAGATACAGCAATGGGCTGCCAGAATTCACAAACGCACTGACGTTTCAAGAATCCCAAGTAAAACTTGATTAATTTGATGACGTACTGAAAAATAATACCTACTGCCCTTGAACGATGATGAAATCCACGGATTCATGAACTTCTGGTAATCTATGATTTATTACCAAACCAATGATGGGTTCCAAGTTAGCAATGAGTAATTCGAGACGGATACCATGTAGGCTTTCATGAAACTTACGTCTCATCGTTCGTTTCCTACCTTCAACAAAACGCAGGCAGACAGCAAAACGCAGTTTGGATCGAACTTTAATCCACTAGGATCACCAGTAGAAATAATCGCATTGAATGGTTTTCATAGATACTTCTTTTGTTTCAGCCAATACATGGCGAGATGCGGAACCACTTTACGTTTAGAAGATTAACTGCGCAAGAAGATTTATATACGAAACCCGTTCTTGTATCTGGACGCGCAGAACCATCATTCCCAGTTCGAACCAACGCAGATGAATAAGTTAAATGTTACCTATTACCTATACAGTTAATTTTTTTTCTCCTTCCCAAAAAGTATAGTTCAGTCAAAAGATCTGAAATAACCATTAACATAAGTTAGCACTTCACTCGAACGGTATAACTATCTTTAGTATGGTGAGCTGTGTTTGGCACCTGTGTTAATGGGTTATGTATGAGTGTTTGTTCGAAGTCCACTACACCCGATCATCTACTAACTATTGTTACTGTTCTTGTTGTTTTATTTTATTTTTTTTTTTTTTTCTCTCGTTATTGGCACACTCTGAGGAAGTGAAGCAATATAGTTAGTAATGAACATGTTATTTTATACCACAGTACCAACAGCTTGTCAGCTTCGAAACCCAGACTGAAAAAATGTTATACGTACCCAAGATGCTGACAACATCAACCTGTTGTGAACAATACAATACTTAAAGTATAAATGTACCTTAAATTTGTAATGGCAGTTCCATGTATCATGTAAATAGTCATTGGATAATATAAATTCTAGCGTAAATAAAGTTCCTCTATATGAAATGATACATTCTGTGAACTAAGACTTATACGAGAGGAAACCAATATCCATAATAAGATTCAAACTGTGAATTATCTTGCACTAATTTGATGCATTGAATTGCTGATTAACTTCTAGAAAGCTATTGAGCGAATGACAAAACGTTGTTTTCAATGATAGGCTCTGATTTTTTATTTTATTTAATAGTTAGGTACATCGTTGCATAACTATTTGAAAAGCTGAGGAGAGCTTACATGTGTCAAAAGGGTCCTAGAAAACTAGTATTTTCATTGAAAATTGGGAGTTTCGTCGTACCATCAGTGGACTTTCGTCTCTTCTTTTTTATATACAGCCCTTTTTACCTTTGCAGATTATCCCGAGGATTTCGTTTTGTTAGAATAACTAATTGGTGATTTAAAATTGGGATAAGTTTGAAAGAATTGGTTCAGACTTGTTCCAAGCCCTTCAATATACTACATGCATAGTCCCCTCTCCTTCCTCACTAACTAACGTGGGGAAGCCATTCACTCATGTAAGAACCGAAGAAACTTCCTAAAAAAGTGTTGGGATACAGGTCTTAGATTAAATGAGACATAACGTCAATCTGAGTAAGTCCTAACTACCGCTAGTGCCAAGGAGTGGTTATCTTGACGTGACATCGAAGGGTGAAAAAATCACTGTCGATATAGAACGACTTTGGTTCCCTCCATAAAATTTGGACATAACTTGGCATTCCGTTTGGAGCCCAGAGTGTATGCAGCAATAATCTGTTGAGAAAAATACTCTTCTAAAGCCTTAAAAAAGTTTGGTGATCCTCCACAAACTTGCTTCCGTCGGAACTGCCGTCTCCGACTCAGTAATTGGTGCTATGGAGTACGATACTGGAGCCCCCAAGCCAAATGGATGGGTGAATTAC
Source organism: Stenodema calcarata (assembly GCA_963920205.1). Taxonomy (NCBI): domain Eukaryota; kingdom Metazoa; phylum Arthropoda; class Insecta; order Hemiptera; family Miridae; genus Stenodema; species Stenodema calcarata. The sequence goes on along the minus strand of OY986048.1, from coordinate 31,329,176 downwards.
GAAAAACGTCAGGTAATAGCTACCAAATGGCTCGTCCTATGAGTACGTTTATGAATCAATGGGCGATAGGGGCTTGGTCAAATGAAATTGCTTGTACAGATACCGGCCATCAGGCAAAGGCATCAGAAGTTAGCATCTATTTGCAACGCAATGAAGCCCATGATTTCAAGTCCAACATGAATTGAAACCCCGTCCACATGAATAAAAAAATGGAGAATGTCTGCACATGTCGAGTCCTCGATGGCGTAGCTGGATTACAGACCGGCTTGATTGTTAGTTACACCAAATGGGAGTTACAATATTGATGTTTCCATAATGTCCGGCTCCGATCAAAGAACACTTGCGGGAATTATTGCAGCGAATATCCAGAAGTACCAAGACAATCTACCTCTACAAGTAGCTGAACGACGCTGAGGGTTACTGGGGTATCCATTACCTGGCGCAGTATACGGTATGGGTGCTCTACGGTATGATGCTATCTGGCCGGTGGCTATCCTATAATAGATGTACATGAAAAGGGGATCGTGCCTGCAAGAAAACCGGTCATTCTGATTTTTTGATATGTTGTTAGGAGCTCAAACAGTAATAATCCACATTTCCAACATTCAAATACTCGTACCTCGGGAAATGGCCGCTATGGCCGAAAAACCATGAAATATTCGCACTTTTTTCGCTTTTCGCTCCATATCTCCATGAAGAATTTGTCTGACGGGTATGGATAGTTACCTCATTAACTTTAAAATAAGAGTAAATTTGCTAAAATTTGGTATCAGAGCGAGTCCTGGACAATTATTAAAGAAGGCCATTTTTTCCAAAAAGTGAGAAATTCTCAAAATGGTCACTTTTGTTGTGGAATATCTTCTAAAATAATCATCCCTAGTTAAATATTACGAGGAATGAAGTTGTAGTAAATTCAATTAGCATTCATTTGAGACCAGAAGGGTACTTGTAGGCCTAGTGGTTCTCTGAAAAACGGCAGGTAACCAAAAACACTCTATGTTAATTCGTCTATATTCTTATTGCACATATTGCCATAATGCATGTTGATTTCTAAGTTTTTCCACGTCTCTATTATCTCGATGATTCGATAGAGTCGCATGTCTACGTGCTGCAGAAATTTGCAAGTTGTTCACATAAATGTGAACATATTATGTTCACCATGAACACCATTCATTTTGTCCAGTCCTTTTGCCAACACACTGTCAGAGATTCCTCTCCCTTGGGTCAACCCACCATAGGTGTTCATCGATCGCATCAGCTTCTTCATGTACGTATAGTGCAAATGTAAATACATAAATACATACACACATAGAACATTTTTGGCAAGGCAAATTCGCGTAATCCACCTGTTGGGGGAGAAAAAAAAAAGTTATTGATACTAATATTTTTGTACTTATATTTACTATTAACCAATCCTTTTTATGTTTATTCGCGCCTCTAATTACCATTTACATTAATAAAATCAATAAAAAGAAGTGAGAACCATGTTTATGGAATTACCCTCAAAACTCACTAATGACTGTTTTTGGTTACCTGCTGTTTTTTAGAGATCCGCTAGGCCTACAAGTACCCTTCTCATCTCAAATGAATGCAAATTTAATTTACTACAACTTCATCCCCCATAATATTTGACGAGAGATGAGTATTTTAGAAGATATTCCACAAAAAAGTGACCATTTTGAGAATTTCTCACTTTTTGGAAAAAATTGGCCTTTTTTTGAAAGAATGTATCTCGAGAACGAGTAATTGTAGAGGTCTTTGTTACCTCATTGTAGCACATTTACTCTTCTTTTAAAGTTAATGGGGTAACTTTACCCGTCCGACCAATCCTTCATGGAGATATGGAGCGAAAGCCGAAAAAACTGCGGAAATTTCATGGTTTTTCGGCCATAACGGCCATATCCCGAGGTCTTTGAATGTTGGAAATCTGGATTATTACTACTGTTTGAGGTCCTAACCGTATATCAGAATGATCGGTTTTCTTGCAAGCACGGATGTACATCTTGACTGGACTATAAGGTGAAAGAGGTGGATGACAGCACGTGTCGTATGCAGAGATGATAACTAAAGCTCGTACACAGAGTCATGTCACGAAATGATATGCTCCGTGGGTCATTATCATCCTGGTGGTTAGAATTAAGATTTGCTGCCGCCTTTATGCCTGGGGTAGGCTCTCTGGAAATATTGATACTAAAAATTACATTGCTGCATCACTATCAAAGGTACCTACCTATTTCTACAAGAATTTGAATAAAATCAATCATCGTAATCAAATTTCTAAAAGCATTTTGTGTTTCAGGCTTAGTAAATCCATATCATTGTTTCTATTGGACTGATTTTTATAAAATCGTGGGGATTAACGTCTAGGACTGTTCTAATTTTCAGTATCATTATAAAACATAGAGTATCATTATAAAACGGCCGGAAAGATTGTGGGAGACGAAGACGCTCCTGGGGTTGTGACTATGTGGCAAGGGCCTTGCAATGTCATCTATAATTACCTATGATACTCACTTAGATTTACTATACAAAGTGTCTCAACAAGGTTTGAATCCGAACGACTTCAGGGATCAATAATTGATCAATTATTGTACAGGGACAATTACTGTACAACTGATTTGCAACAAAAATTGTCTCATACATTCCCGTTGACTTCTAATTGTTAGAACTCCATCATATATCTACTGTTTGGAACGAGATACGTGGGATCCATCAGTTGAAAAAGTAAAACACGGGGAAATACCCAATAGAAACAGTTATACGTGATTCTGGTATATCACGCATCAGTATACCAGTATGTAGTATACATCCAAGAATAAGCGTGGATAACACCCAACACAACAAGAGAAATTGGAGTACCTAGGGGCTTTTTTAGCACATCAGAAGATTTCAGCTAGTGCCGATGCAGTCGAGTGGGGTTACGTACTAATATTGTCATAGCTTTATAGTTGATGTACTTGAATGTATTTTTCTCCCTATTTTTGAGTGTAAGCCAATTGGCTCAGATTTCCGGAAACTATTGAGACATTTGACGAGAAAGTGGAAGGGGTTAAAGTTCAATCCTAAAGAAAGTCAATCAAATCACTTCGAACCTTATTCAACTCGCGAAGAAGAAATTATTTCATCTATTAGTTTAACCTTTAATTCATTCGTTCTCGGTATAACCTAAAGTTAAATAACTTTATTTGATTCGCCTTTTATTTCAGTGGTCAGATTCGCAGAACACATATTTGTACTTCCATGTGAGAAGAGGGTCATAATCAAGGAGCGCCTGGCCTGAAACTGTCACTATCATTTTTATGCGAAAACATAAGTTTTTGACCATCCCTCAATAGCTCAATAATACGATCTATCATTCCTGACATTGATGGTCACGCATTCGCATCCTACACCAAGTTGATGTTTAAACACGCCCACCGCCATCGTTTCCATTTGTCCAACTTTTCCATTTCTCTAAAATTGTAGGTGGGATGATTTTTTCACTTGATATTTATTTTTAAAATATCAAAAAAATTGGGTATATTTGTATCCAACATTTCTCGCAATGTTAAGGTGGAGGAGCTCCGCAAGAATTTAAATAATTAATTCAATAAATTCATTTTACCCCCGTCATCCCACCTCATAGTTGTTGGTGGTGACACCTTCGTTATTATTAATTAATTTTTGTTTGTTCTCACGACTACTTCCGTTTCAGGGCAACTCCTCCCCTTCCTATCACCTTCTTCCTCGAATATTCGTTGATGTCTACCCCGCAGAACATTTTCGTGATACCTTGACCATGTCTAGTGAATGACCATTTGCGATAACGTTAGGTAGCGTTCCTAAATTTTATCGATACAAAAGAACCATGAGACTATCTCGATATTGAATTTAATCTTACTTTTGAAATTATGCGCTTATGAATAAACTAGGAAAAGGTGGAATTGATATCACGCAAAAAGTTCTGATAATGAAAACAAGTAATTGTAGCCAATAAATTGGAACCGTCGAGAGTCAACTCAGGCGAAAATTCATGTAGCTACTAATCATCTGTACCCATTTATGTACATGTTACATTTATTGCTTAGAAAAGGAACAATATTAACCATAAGTATTACACGTGGTATAATATTGCGTAATAGTGTACGGAGTATCCACGCAGTCTTCTCCGGAATATTTATTTATGTAATAAAATCTGATAATTGTACATACAAACGAAACGTATAATAAATACATGCAATATATTTTTAACCGGTTGCCTAGGTAAGGCAACGGAATGTATTCCTTCCATTCCTACACTGCGACGAAGAGATATACCTGCCATGTGGGTACCTCCGTACTTGTTCTATGTATGTAATTATTGTATTATTAACTGCAACATTATAATGAAGAGTGTTACATTAGGTCTGCAAAAAATAAAAAAATAAATTAATGTTAGTAGCTCATGCTCTATCTTTTCTTCCAAGCTACGCAACGTTATAGCTAATAAATTAGTTTTGTCAGATTGGATATCTTTTACTACCTTTCCTTCTACATACTTCCATCTCTCAAATCCTTTTATATAACATATGGCGAGATTTCATGTATAAACATAGTAGTTTTCATAATGATCCGGGAATAAGAAAAAATAGGTATTGACAAAAAACTTCCCAAGATATTTATTTTAATTGACGGAAATGTCAGTTAGGGGGGGGGGGGGGTGTTGTTGAATATTGGAATATTGTAAAATCGGTTGATAACAATATGCATTGAAGCACACTTTTTCGAATTTATACTATAAATTATACTACCCTAACAACATCATTGGTATGGAACGTAATAAAATTACGATATATAAGGCAAATTTAACATAAATGTACATCGCAGAATCATGGCCAGCGCTTCTCAATACTCCAAAAATAGGACAAAGTATACTCTAACAGGTAATTCTCATTTGAGCGTTTGCTAAATGTGCTTTGTGAATTATACTGTAAATGGATTAAATCGCTACAATATTGGCGAAGGAAGATGATTGCTTGGTGTACGTAGAGGTGGGCGTTTTTGGTCAACAACATCATACAGTTAAACTCACAAACAATTTACCTGGATATTACAAGAATTGAAAAAAATATATGAGGACGAGGCGACAGCAGGGCATATTAGGAAAGTTTTGATCACATCACTGGTATCTGAGACTTACTACTATGGCTAGTCGGAATACGCAATACAAGCAATAGAACATTTCAGGCTCCAACACCTGGCTGAATTCATCGTGTTCACTCAATTGAAAGTCGTCTTCCCCACGCCACCCAGGACAAACTTCATGGTGAGTGTGGATCAAGTGAAATACCCGATGTTAATGTCGCGTTGGAATTCTTGGAGAAAGAGCTTGCCAGACTGCGATATCGAGACGGAAACTATCAGCCCAAACCAAAACATCATATGGTCGCCTACTCAAAGCGAATGAAGTCTACCCAGGGAGGTGACCCCAGATTCAAAACTTAGTCACTACTACCCTCTTTTGATCAGAAGCACACAATATTTGTATCCCAACAGCCTTATCTGGCAGATAACCAAGTTCTCGTTAGTTAACTGAAGTTGAGATATACTCGCGTGGTTAGTACTTGGATCGGTCAGCTCCGAGTCTAGTGGTTTCATGTCCAAGTATGACTCATGTAGCAGTTAGGCGAAGCCCTCTCCGCTCAAGAAAACTCGGAGGCAGTGAGTGGCCAAGAGCGAAATGAGAACGCATTATGATCCTCATTAGGGAACAGCTAGTTACGTCTGAGCAGCAGGCAGGGCATGTGGACAAACCATGACTGAAATAGCGTTTACTTCACTTTTTGTAACACAAAAACTAACTTGTTAACGTCTTGTGCATTTTCTCCTTGGCTTATTGACCGTTATTATTTTATTTGGAGGGAGGGTAGGAGAAGAAAGAAGGAACGATGTCTCCGGGCTTTTGGCTTTATTAAGCCATCTTCAGGGTTAATTGGTAGATATTTTCTCCTCGTCCCAGTCTCTACCTACTAAACTTGACGAGTGGACTGAAGGAGGTAGAGACTGGGACGAGGAGAAAATATCTACCAATTAACCCTGAAGATGGCTTAATAAAGCCAAAAGCTCAGAGACAAAGTTCCTTCTTTCTTCTCACTGAACCTCCTAAAACCCTCCAAATAAAAAAATAACGCACAAAAAAAAAATATATATATATATAATTACAGCAAATTTCATAGACGGTAGGCACCTGGTCAGGAAGTTTAATTAATGTATAAGGTATTTAGTACCTTGGTATTTCCTAAATAACTGTTGAAATAACTCCCACAAGACAAAGCCCACACGGTGGAGGCGGTCACCAACCTCTCCTCCACTGATCCAACCCTACTACGTCAAAGAATGGACGATCGATCAATTCAGCAACCGGAAAATTCCTATTTAAATCTCACGACCCGTCCCGATCAAATTCGCATGATCAGGAACGGTCACTAACTAGCAAAACAACCATGAAGTATTCAATAGTCCATAGAGGCCCTAATAGTCCATACAGTATATTCCGTTACATATGCACTAATCATGCGTTGAATACCACGGCTATGAAACGTTCACCCGTCTAACACCCCATCATCTAACGCCTAATGACAACAAAGATATAAAGTTTTACCCACTGTCTACCAAAATCTCCACCGACTCGGATTCAAACTTAACGAAATTGATAGGAAAACTGTTCACCTTTGAGCCAGTCAACCTTCATTTCCCTCACGTGAAAGAGGTAAAAGAAAGTCCGTTGAACAGCAACCGTATCTTCAGTATTAATTCGACTCAGACAGTGAATACAGACAGATTCTTGACCTGAGAAGCCGCGAATGATGTTTTTTAAAATTAGAATTCTACCCTGAAGAAGTTCGATTCCTCAGGACGGATTATCCTTTACGCTATACATACTCAAATCACATTTCGGTCAAACTAAATTCAATTGGATGCTGAGGTACATATTCCAGGAAATAAACAAACAATGGAGATCCTTTGAAAACTAAGTACAGCGCGACATGCAAATCCATATTCTAGGTGCGTCATATTCCTCCATACATTCTTAAAAATACAACTTTTCGATTCCTAAAAAATGCGTGATCTCCTAACAGTATATTCAAACATCCAAGATTCAGCGTTGAAGCTCGGAGAGTTCATTCTTCTTCCATTCTTGACGTTATTTTTCGCGGGGTTGGTTCATTAAGATGAGTTTACCACTCCTTCGGGCCTCATCCGAATTATATTAGATTAGGATTATGCGCTGGTTACTCCGAATAATAAACAGAAAAACGGCAGGGTTGAGCAGCGGCTTTAATAAAATAGGTTCCAAAATTTGCATGTTAACAAGACAACGCAAATAGCTCATGACGTTAACTGAGGCTTGCTACAACATACCGATTTATGTAACATTCAACTGTATTTTCACGGACGTCGTGAGTCTTTTAAGATTTAAGGTGCTTTTGAGAAAGAAATTAGTGTTGTAAACACAGTAAACGTGAGTAGGATTTTTTAAAATGGTTCTTTCCAATGTTCGTATATAAACAAAGTGAGGGAAGGACGAGGAACCCGTTGACCTACCCTCATTCTAAACAGTCATTTCGCCAACCCGGGCATTTGAGAGGACACCGCAGATAATCTAATAGCACTACACAGATATCGACCCCATGTTCACATGTGAAAGTTTATTTTCGAGAGCTGTGTGATGTGGTGTGGTCCCCCTGATTAACTGACTTTCGTCTTCTACCAGATGGACCTGCCCAACATTTAATTTTGGGAGTGAGGGGAGACTTCCTACTTTCTAGCAAGTGCACGACCACCACAAATCCAACCTCTGTGGCAGGCCGGTCAAGCTTTGCCCAGAGGGCGTTGGACCTGTGGCCTGGGGCTTCCTCCACCCGTGGTATCATTTTGAGCAACCCGAGCCTGCAGGGGACCAGGCGATCACTCACCCAGTCCCCCCCCCCCCCCATGTTCACCATGTTCACAATACAACGGGGCCATATGAATTGGGTTGGGATCAGAATACAGAATGTTTATAATAAAATGACTCAATACTTGTATTGTGCATAAATCATGACAATAATTGTCATGATTTATATGCACAATACAAGTATTGAGTCATGAAGTTATTACATCAACACCGGCCTAAGGCCTTATTTGACTTGAGATATTTAATTACATAACGTTTTAAAACGTCAGGGGTTATAAATAATATGTAAATTAAGGGTTATGCCGCAGGAAAAGTGGAAAACCCACAGGTCAGGATGTATTACTTAACCTAAAAAACTTAACTAATAATATTTACAATATATACTGTACAATATACAATATTATATTGTAAATATTGTAAAACTCCCCTGTCGATCACGAACTGTAACAGTTCGTGATCGACAGGGGAGTTTGTGACTTCAAGTCCGCCTCCTCCGCGATCGAGTCCCCCATTTGGGTTTCGTGAGTGTGTTCAAATTATTGAGTGTAGGGTTGGTGTGTGTTGGCAGTTTGGTGTTAAAATTATCGGTTAATTTCTGTATGTGTTCGGAGAGTGTTTCTATACCGCGTTGGGCGTGTAGGGTGTCGAGGTTGGTTCTAAAGGGGCTGTCAAGTCGGAGACATTTGTTCCGAGTGATTTGGAATTTGTGGAGGTGTGTTTGGGCGGCGGTGTGCCATATCGGTGCTCCGTAAGTGAGTGTGGGTCTGATGATGGATGTGTATATTAATAATTTTAATTTGAGGCTTAGTGCGTGTGATTTGAAAAAGTTGTAATACATACCTAATTTGGAAAGGGCTTTCTTGTTTGTCGTTTTGATGTGGCCTCTGAATGTTAGTCGTTTGTCCAAGTAGAGGCCCGGGTACTTGACCGAGTTTGAGTAGGGGATGTTGGTACCTCTGACAGTTATGCTGTTGGGGACGTTAAGTTTGGATGTGAAGAGTATGGTTTCTTTTATTGTGGTGTTAATCTTAATTTCCCAATTGTCTAAGTGTCGAATGGTCAGGTGAGTCGCGTTTTGCAGCCGATTGGAAGCTTTTGCAGGAAATTCGTGGTAAGGGCCGTTCAAAATAGTGAAAACCATATATCATTGGTGAAAATATTGCAAGTCGTTGTAATGTGGCAAATCAAACATCTAACCGCTTCCATGGGACGGAGCGGAAAACAGTAGAAAAAACTCTGCAAATTCTTGACACAACGGTTTATTATCTTCCTTGTGCAGATCACCCTTCTGTCTATACCAGACTGCCAGACTGTATTGCAAATCGGCACCATACCATATTCTCACCGTACTCATACCATACCATACGAATTTCTTTCCCATCATACCATACTGTATTATACCAAACCATACATACAATAATATACCATACCACACCATTCTCATACCATGTCATACAAACCGAGTGAATATTGAAATGTCATCCATTTCTGACCTATATTTAAAATTTCAAGTATCTAGCTCATCATCAAAATTTAATTTGTTTAAACGAATAGGTATTATTTAAACAATTTTACAGACAAGAAACCGAGTGAATCCAGTTCTGTGATCCAGTTCTGACCTATTTTTAAAATTTCAAGTCAATAGCTCATCATCAAAATTTAATTTGTATTATTACAAAAAGGTATCATTTAAACAATTTTACAGATGAGAAACCGAGTAAATATTGCAATGTGGTCTATCCCCGACTCACGGTTAAAATTTCTAGACTATAGTTTACCGGGAAGATGACAAAAAGTAGTTTTATTCAGGGCGTCTGAGGGTTGGGTCACATAACGGCCGTTTTCGACGCGAAAGATTAGTGTTTTTCCTAAACCTTTGCGCGCTCACTGTGAACGAACGGCTGGTCGCACAAAAATCCAATTGGTCTTAAAAGATTCGTAATTTTTTAGGTCATTCAAAAGTGAACTGAAAATTACACGTTTCAGTTAAATATTTTGAGATATGACATCGTCGAAATTTTAAATTTCGTTTTGAACCCCTTCCCCTTGTCCTAGGGTTATGAAAAGTTTCGAGGACCATTGTGGGGCTGGTCCAAACCCAGAAACCGAATTTCGTAATTTTAACTCAACGCTAACTGGGCAAAGTGGCGCGGACGGCGTACGGGGGACGGCGTACGGCGTACGGCGGACGGACGGATTTTTTTTTATTCGATTTTCTGAATCTACGTGTCTTGAAACGTAAACCAACAAATTTTGAGGGGGGGTTAAATTTTTTTTTTCTTTGGGCGATTCCAATGGTTCATTATCGAAGATAATAAACCAAAACTGTCCAATGTCGACATCAACTAATGAATTGACACTTCTAGAATTATCAAGCTCAATATGCTATGCCGACAGTGGAGGGCCAGCGACGAGGCGAAGAAGATAGACATGTTTTCCATTCAGCGGTGGTGCGTTTTCCACCCTCTCTCTCCTTCGTAGCCGCAGGTACAGATAAGATCGCGTTAGTCGGAATTAATGAAGTGTTAAACACCCTGGTCAAGTTCTTGGATGAATAGGGGGAGATAAACACGTTCAGCGGACTCTGTAATGCTTAATCGATGAGTTGATTACACTTGCTGAAAAGCGCCTCACGTTTTATGGTTTCCCTTAACAACTCGCACTTTGAGAAGAATACTTGAGAGGTTTTACTTTAGGCGCAGGTTGCAAAAAAATCAATGTTATCGTCATACAATAAACAAGAAGTTGATTTAGTTGCAGCGCGTCATAAATAGATGAGTTGTGAGATTTGTTTCTAGAAACCATGAATTTTACATACAATTGTATGCCTAATACAAATGAAATTTCAAATCAAACATAAGGATCTTTGAATTACTGGGCCCATCCTGGATTTTTTTTGTTAAGTTCATGGAAAAATGGTCAGCCCTTTCACAACCGGACTCCGATGAAAATACCTAATACTGGAAGATTGTGTTTTCATAAAGTACCGCCTTTCCCTTATATACTCATTTCCACTCATTTGAAGATTAACTTAACGGTTAGAGTTCGATAAATTTTATATGTGATCATCAGACCACAACCCGCAACTATTGGGTATTTCTTTAATTTAGTTATTAGGCTTACTAGAAACGTTCCGTCCAATTCTGATGAAATTCATACATATTACCTATGTCATTATTATATAATTCTACATATTATGTAGACGTAGAATCGGGAAAATCGGAAGATACCTATCTAGTTAGTATTCTTAATAACATTATGGTTCCAGCAAAAAACAGCTAACTCATTTGCAAACGATACAAATTGTGGTCGACAGGTTGAATCAGAAATCACGGCCATGAAGCACCTCGTGGTGCCCACAATGACCCAAGAATTTTGTTAAGTAGCTCAGTGATGGACGCGTCCATTTCCCAACTAAATTCCAGGCGTAAGTTAAACATGTTCAACTCTATAATTATGATAGTGCTTATTTTTATACGAGTTTTCCTTCCTGAAAGATCCTGTATTCAAAATAAAGATGGGGTCAAAGAGTGTATTTAAACTTTGGCCGTACTTAATTTCAAGCAACAAACAGCTCCTATTTTGGAAGAGGGAGGACATTGTATGGCCGATGAAGAAGTGAGAGGAGGAAAAAATCATGGAAAAAATAAAATAAATAAATGGTGGAGTTGAGGCGTGAAATACCGTGAAAGAGGAATATTCAACCACCAAAAGGAAGCGAGATGCTGGTAGGAATGGGAAAGAGTTGGGGGAGACCATCACAAGTTTAGAAGTCCAACAGTGGAGTGAGAAACTTTTCTATGTGTTCGCCCATTGGGGTTTTGTTGTTGAATAAAGCGGGAAGCACAATGCCCAAGCAACTTCACAACTCTTCAAGCGTCATCACAAAATAAGATATTGTCTTGTCACACCGTACCCTCTCAACCCCTGAATGACGTCCACCCCGGCCCGCCTGCCAAATCGGCTTCCTTCCATTCGTCCCAATAACCTGAACCCCACAAATCAGTTTCCACAACTTGAAATTTCCATGCTTACTCCGACCTTTTCATTCCAAAACCTCTGCATCCCGACTTTTAGCGGCAGAAGCAACTCTTTGAAGGATCCCTTTGTTTTCAGTTTCCCAATAATGGCGATCTCTTCTCACAATGTACAGTTTACAAGTTGTTTCTGATGACAATTAAATGCCCAGTTCACGAGAACTGAAGAACTCATATAAACAGTTACCAGGTTCTGGTGAGGCCTAGTCTGATCCGTTGGTTTACCGAATACGTCAAAACCATTCACACAACGATCCTATAGATATACATGACCAAGCTGAAATTGTCCTAGACTTAGAAACGACTAAATGGTATAAACTGACCAATCAATAAAGCACTTGTGCTTTATTGATTGGTCAGTTTATACCATTTAGTCGTTTACCAGAAGTTGTAAATACTTAAAGGCTACGGGTACAAACCCTTTCTGAGACATTCTACATATATTTATACATGCCCCCAAGCGGAATGTTGTCGAAAAAGTTTTCATAAAACCATATATTAAACATTCCGAAATTTTACTAAAAGCGTATTGTCTCAAGATTGAGGATCATTTAATGAGGGCTAAATACTACAGAAAATAATTCATGTAATACTAAGTTATAAATATTTGGATGTCACGCGTCTTCAAGCATAATGGAGGATGAAGAAACTAATAATGTTACAGAGTTTAAGAGGAGGTTCATCAGACTAGAGGAGTATTCTCTGAACAGTCTCCAGAGAAGCTGGAAACTCAATTCCCAAACTACTCCGCTTCCCTCTGCCCTTTACGCCCTTTTCTGCTAGCCGCTCAGCAATTCAGTGATTCACAGCCTCCTTTCCGCCACATCAACTTTGCTCCCTCCGTGAAAACATACTGAAAATCATGTTACCTCACCTCAACCCGTTATAAGCACTATAAGGAAGATCCAAGATCATCCTCCAACCTACTATCCCAGATTAATAATTAACCTACTATCCCTATCCAAAGTGTGCAATAATTGAGCCTTATCGACATTGTGGTTTAAATTCCGTGGACCACAGGAATTCATAATTTCCGCCACATCGCCAGTTCGAAAGTTCGTTTTGGTAACTAATCTTGCTCTTCTCTCATTTCGGTAATCAAATCGATTTTCCGTCTTTGAATTTTTTCCAAGTCAACTGTTGGTAACACGAACATCTGTCAGTGACATAACATCGGTAACAGCAATGGCCACGCAAGACAGTAACCAGGTATTCAAATTAATCTATGCATTAAGTCATGCCCTCACATAGGTACATTACATTGATCGTGAGTTGACGCTTTTATGCCATTGGTTTTGGAAGAACTCACGGTTGCCATCTCGCCCCAACCTTCTAAGCTCATTCATGTCTGACTTCTGCTGAGCAAGTAGCATACATGGCATTCAGGCTTCGTATTGATACAGCTATGTCATCCGGATAGTAATAAAGCAGTGCAGATTTGTATTGAACCATAACCCTGTCTTATGACCTAATTCTGCTGCTTTGCCTTCGATTCCCTATGCGTCATTATCACCAGGTGAACGAGCTATCGGCGGACTCCTAACCCAAATGAAGCGTGGATCAAGCGCTTCAAGGAGTCGGTCGATGAACAACATATGACGGTCAATGCCCTATTCATAGAACTTCTCAAGAATTTGTCAAATATTTGATCATTCGTTTTTTCTGTTACAGTGGAAACCAGCTTATTATTCATCCAACAGGTCTTCTGATCTCCTAAGGATCATACTTGAAAGCAGCTCGTCTGCAAAAATTAGAAGTTATACCTCGACAGTTGCTGTACTGCAACTTATCAGCTGTTTTGACTTATTTTTGACACTATTGAACCCCAGTTCCTCTCATGTTCTGTCTTCATCTACTTTCCTTTTCATATAGAACTTTTTTCCATTCTATATTAGTAAATCAAGCCTTTTCCTTATCATCTTTTGACTGGTGTGATTACCCAGTCTACGGATTGCTCGATAAAGTTGAAGTATTAGTCAATTCACTATTTTGATTACGGTGCGCTTCTTATAGTTTCTTTTTAATTGTCTCACATTCATTGTCGAGCCATTTTTTGAGGTACTTGTTTTACGTGCACGGAGGCTTATCGGCTGCTTCAAGTATTGGAGTTCTAAATGTATATCAATACTCAAGGGTTGGAGGATTGATGCGATCCTGGAAGATTCTCTTGGTTCTTTGACAGTATCTTCCATGAGTTGGTCGACATCCCATTTTAATCGCACGAAACTTTCCTCTTATCGTGTGTTCGACAGTCTGTGTGGACTACACCACTTTACCTGAAAGTGGTCTCTACTTTGGCCCCCTATATTCCCCAACGTCAATGGTACTGAATGCATTTCTTCTTTCTACGGCTTGCCTGAGAGTTTTTTCTTTTTTTCTCTTCTAGGGTGTCCTATCCCTTAGATGGTTGTAACCAAAGGTTGAATAATCTATTTCTCCCGACTTAGCGCATATCCTAGGGCCACCTTTGTCAAGAAGTAGACCACCCTCCCTTGGAAGATGCCGCCCTAGTCTGCGACTGCTTATTGCTAACCCGCTTACTGCTGGTAACCCACGTATGTTACAGTTAAACATAATTTCTAACGTTCATTCCGATCCGCACGGTCCACATTCCAAGGCCAAGACTACATTGATATTTGGTGCTAAAATTCCAAAACTAGGTGCCAAGATTTCAGGCTAATGGACCTGTGCCACGCGTTCGATAGTGCTCCACTCTTACATACTAAGTTTTATTTATTGTAGACCAGGTTTCCAGGATTCAATTCGGAAATTCACCCCAGTGTTGAATATACCGTGGTGGAGTGGCAGGCTTTTGAACACCAAAAAAAGCACTCTTATACTCGTTGTGATGGACGCGAAGAGCCAAGAGAGGGGAAAGGAAACTCTATTGATTGATATCATTGATTCAAAGGGAAACTTGCTTTCTTATAAATTGATAGCGGAAGAAAACACATTACTGTGGGAGAATGGGAGGCGAAAGCGAGGAGTGAACCCAGCTTGCGCCGCCAAGTTTTGGGAGGGGAACATAATCGAAGTCCATCTCGTGCAATAAGTCGTAAGGCTCACAGTTCTCGAAGCTTCATTATATCGTAAACTGATAGCCCTCTCCTCTCTGCGTCCACACCTCAAATACTGAAAGCACTTTCTGCCTTCTTGAAATGGAGTTTTCGGAGTCATTTCTACAAGCCCATCTGCTTGTAGTAGATGTGCAGGATTCAGGGCTCTGAATCTACAATCCATAGTTTAGGGCCGTATAACAAATATTTATACACAAACTAGCGCTCAATTCGACCAGCTATATTCTATTAATTATATCATAAGAAGGCAGTTGGTAATATCTGAATATGGTTATTCTGAAAAAGCGGATAGTTTCAATACATTTTTTTTTAAATATAAATTTTTAAAATACCTATATATTTTTATATAGTGTTGATGGGGTTGACTAGTGTGAAGAAGCAGGTTGTATTCAAATGACCAAGCTAGTCTTTTTTCCGTGTTTATTTTTTCACGACGTTTCGGCAATGGAACAAAGCCCTATTCATGTGAGATTACATGTAGAAGTGAAAATGTCTTACATTAAACAGTTTAATGTAAGACATTTTCACTTCTACATGTAACCAGTGTACGAGATTGCGATCTTTGCATTATACAAAAAATCTGACTTCATTTCCCGGTTCCTGTTTCCAACAGGACGCTCCTATAGCAAAATTCAAGGTCAGTCTTCAAGGAGTAATAATTATGTGCGAAAAACAGAGGTTTTAGTGCTTATTTTCTCTATCTAACTTGGGGAAGGTTGATGAGCATTTTGTACATGAATTACTCTGTATCCAACGACTCACATGCATTTCATCAACATTTTTCGAGGCATATCAAACCAAAGGTTGGAACGTAGTGAGAGTGTGGAATAAACAAATCGATACCCTCATTCTAATACCACGTATCATCAATTTCGGCCAAATTCTGTTTTTAATGGCCCCTACAGTATTTTCTTTTTTTTTATTATAATGTATTAGGGGCGGGAGAGGGCTCCTGAAAAGTAGGATAAATTATGATACGTGGTATTCGAATGAGGGTATCGAAATCTAGAGTACACCTTAGATGTGCCTCAACTGAAGTATGTAATTCGATTTTAACAACACAATCGAACATCGTATACAAAAAAAAAAGATCGTTGCGGGATTCCTACACACGAAATGAAAAACGGTAGTTGAAATACCTAAAACCTATTGTCGTGTAATATTGAAACAAAACAAGTGCATTGTTCATGGTGAGCTTTCAGTGCATATACTACAAAGTCCTTCGATTTAAATATCCATGAGGATGGGAGAACGGGAAAAATGTTCCATTCGTCGGGATTTCCAGGGGTCTATGGTCTATTGTGGAATGAAGAGAGATTATTATTCGAGGAAAAGCGACTTACCTTCGGGAGGTTGATTTATTGCTAAGAAATCCCTCCTCTCGCTCGTCCCTCCGCCGCTTTTGCTTGGAATCTTATTTGATTAAGTAAAAGGTCTTATCTATTTGGCCATTATGGTAGGAAAACGGAAGAAGGGACAAAGTGTTGATTCACTGTGGGCTATTAATTATAAGCCGAGTGTATTTGGTAGTGACGATAAGGGGCTTAGCCCCTCGCGGGAGCGTCAGCCTCCCCCTGCCTCATCCTCATTCGAAACTCTCCCTAATCCCCCTCCAACCCTTCCCACACCACACCTCATCATCGTTTCCTTTCTCAAGGAGATAGTCACTCAATTTGAAAAAGGCTGAATTCGCAAATCTCACGCTTCACAAGGGCCGATGCCGGGCGAGAGGGTGGGCGAGAGAGCGATATGATAAGCTGAGCACCCTCATTCGTCTCCCTCCCATCAGATCTTACCTCCACCAAATAATATGTGATCTGTTTCGATATAAGTATAACGAAAACAAATGTGTAGATTAGGGACAATATAAATTATTCTGGCTACCTCGCCTACCTTGGCTCAGCGGTGCAAAATTAGGATACGATTTGGTTAACAGTTTTTTGTTTTTTCATTTCCATTCCAAAGATGCCTCCGAACTATGTATATTGCGGAGTAGGCTGATCGGCTAAGCGAAATACAGGCTGATTTATGTTAGGACGGAACATGTAGGAGACGTGACAACGTACAGATGGGTGCCTTTCGGGTTTTGTATGATGTTTTCCCAAAACTCTTACAGTTGGGCCAATGTAAATAAGTGTGCGTCCAAGCAGCATATAAATAAATAAATATACATTTTTTTTTAAAAACAATAATGATCTCTCTTGCCTCAGTTTCTCGCAAATCACCGAGCGATAACAGAGCTCTCATGAATGTTTGCCGTGAAAATTGACCAAACAATGATGAAAGACGGGACGGAGGAGCCCGCGGATTGGGAATTATATTACGTGCAAACATTACGTGATCCCAGTCTCCTTCCAATACTTTGGAACATACAATTTTGGCCTATAAGAAGCAATAATTATTATGATGTACTAGTTATTTGTTAGTGTATGTATTTTCCCAGTTATCACAGCATTTCCTGGTTTTTAGGGGGGATTCGAGTTCGTCGTGATCCTAGGAAGAGCTCTAAATATGTCCTCAAGATGCTCCAAAAACATTTCTGCCTTTTTCTTTTGCACTCCTGGGAAAAATTCTATTTGCGTTTCAATTGGGTAATTTGTTGCCTGGGGTTATTTGGTCTATTAGCGTACTACAGCCAGTCTACTGTATACTATCAGGGAACATACTATCAGTTCTCCTCAATTTGATCACTGGCTTCACAAAGATTGATTCTTTCTTCAAGTTTTCCTTGAAACATTTCCCATTCGGTGTATTACTGGTTGATTTCGGGTTTCTTCCTGTAGAAAGACAGATTAACTGGCTGTCAGGATTAGCCAAATGATGATATGTTATCGGAGCATATATGTCGATAATACGTACTAGTTAAGTAAGTAAGTAGTTACTCTAAACGTCAGCCCTCAAAAGCCCTTAGTAGAATTTCTTTTAAATGGAAATTACGAAGAAGCTCACACATTGGTATTAACAATTCTTTTTCTTTGAGATTTTGTACCCTCGAACCCCAGTATTCATGCGCAGAAATCACCTCCTAAAATAGGTACATACCCAACAACATGGAAAATATTATTGTTATCTAATTTTTTCTATGCATACCGTGGTGGGCAGTATATGGTAGTAGTTCTAATTTCATGGTGCTTCAATTTCACTTCGATAGATATCATTTGGATTTCATCAATCACAATGATCAACTAAAACTCAAGAGATATGTTCTTATAATAGAAGGATCCCTCTCGAGTCCGATTGGCGGGATGGATAGTGTCAGCCTGATGACGCGTTCGGTGGCCGTTCGGGACGTTATGGTGATGAGGGGAAGGAGAGGCACTTGTTGAAACTTCTCGTTCTGGAGAAAGATTGTCTTATAGATCTGGCACAAAGACAAGGTAACACGATCTGAGAGCAGCAACCGTCCAGTTATCATCGTCTCTACCAACCTGATGAAAATGAAATAAAGTTGGAACCGAGGTGGAAAGCCGAGGATGACGAAGGAGGATTGGGAAACTGTGGAACGGGTTAAAGTAGTTATCTCTCGCATGAATATGGAGACCTCCTCCCCATCCGTACCGTCTCCAAACCCTCTATCCGAACCTTGGGATCCTCCCAGCTTCACGACCGCTGGACTTTACATGACAAAACTTCACAGCTGAGACCCCCCCCCCCCCTCCTACGCTGTGGAACGACCGGTTGGGCTGCCCATGTCACTCACCCCTCGTTGCCTGCTCCCAGTTTGCATGCTAATTAAATCGTCAAAATCAACTCTAGTGAGTGGCAATAGTAGTTATACTGGGAGAGGGTGTCCCGCTTCATTCCACTCAAATTGTGTCCGGCATCGAAAAGCCCCACAAAATATTATGGAATACCAGAAAATGATCCAATTTGAGGAATCGTCAAGTTTTTGTGTGAAAAATCGCCTAACATTTAGTCTGGTGATGCCACGAGAAAAAACGATACTGGAATGATTTCCGAATTGACTCTTGACCTACGAGTCGTATGTGACATACTTTGAGTTGGTCATGGTGTGACTATGGTACCAGTAATGACGGCAGTATAAAGAAGGAAAAAAGGGAGTTTCAGTATCTTCTATGTCCTTTTTTGAAATGCTGAATCGATTTCCGAAGTCAATGCCATACGTCCAGTACTTATCACGTCACGCCATCCTGCATAGGCCAGTCTGATATCTACCTGGCCCAGGACTTTACGCACATAATCTATGAAATTTCAAGGTATACTGATACAACATTGTCATACGTACCTCATTGTAGATCACAAAGTTGGGAGTAATTGGGGGGAGGGGGTATTCTATTTGGGAGTCGTTCTTAATTCAGGCAGGTTACCATGATAATCCATAATTTTCAATGAAATCGTTATTTAAAAACTAAAGGAATACTCGGAGTTGATAAGTATGTTGACCCCTAAATTATATTAAGTATATGCGTTTCATCACTTTGTAATTCGCATACAAGACTCCAGTTATTTTTAGCCGATTCTGCTTCATCTTTGAGTGTGTCAATACTCAATGGTCGTCATGTTGATGCAATCATGTTATAGATGTGACGGTGGTTCTAGCCATACCTACCTTCGCGAACGTTTTCTCTGTGTTAGCAACTAAGAGGCTAAGGGAGAAAGGGGGAAGGAACCACTTGAATGAATTTCCGAAAAGTTTGTACTTCAGACGAAGCTGCAAGGTGAATAATTACCTCCTCTTCCCACCACATTTGCAACTTTCTTTATTCTTTTAGCGAATTTTCAAAGAAAATGTAGCTATTGTTCTCGGTCCAAAATTTTTAAAACAATATATGTATATATATAAATTCAAATTTGCACAAAAATCCGTCTTGGCAATCGACAGGCCAAGTTCGTAGATGGAAAGAATCGGACCACTCTAAGGGGGGGGGGGGGGGGGAGTTTTAGTGGGAAATAATTCCTCATAAATTCCCAAAATGGAATATTTTGACAAGTGACACCTCATTTTAAAGGTTATTTCATGCTGAACCCAATACCGAAATACAGAATTGCGATATCCCATTTCGTTCTCAAACTGGAGCACTTTGAACATGAGGAAACGTGGTTGTTACTTGATATGATCTTCATGTTTATTCTGCTCTAATCTGATGACGGAATGCGATATCGCAATTCTGACTTCACCGTCGTGTTTAGAGTTGAAATATCGAAAAGGTGAGGGGGGTTTGGGGTGTATGGGGGGGGGGGGGTTGAACCTGACAAGTGACACCTCATTTTAAAGGTTTTTACACGCTGAATGCGATCATGAAGTCGGAATAATTCCAATTATTGCGATATCTTATTTCGTTCTCAAACTTTAGTATGTACTTTGAAGATGAAGAAACGTGGTTGAACCTTGATTTATTCGTCGTGGTTGAACCTTGATTTATTCACCATCGCGTTCAGCGTTGAAATGTCCAAAAGCTGAGGGGGGGTTTTGGGTGTTGGGGGGGGGGGGGATCACCCATAAATTCCAAAAATGAAACGGTCTGTCAAGTGACACCTCATTTTTAAGGTTTTTACACGCCGAATAAGATGAATAAGATGGTGAAGTCAAAATTGATATATCTTATTCCGCTCTCAAACTGGAGCACTTAGAAGATGAAGAAACGTGGTTGATACTTGAGATGTTCTTCATGGACATCAAGTTCTTTAATGGAGACATATTACATACAACCAATTATTTCTTCGAAAATTCCCTCTTATAGCCATGCTACATGACTGTGGATTTTCTAGAGTCGAGTGGTAAGAGAAATCAATGATGAATCGGTGACAGGAGGACATATCCTAGTTTAAAGGGTAGTAAAAGGCAGATGTGACATTCAACGGACTTGCGAATTGTTTATTTAATAGTGAGGGAATACTTACTTATCCGACTCTCTATGGAAACGGGTATTGACTGCCTTCAGGGACAGCACCTTTTCATACAGATTTTATTATGGGCCTATAACTTGTTACAGCTCCCTCAGACGTCCTCAAGATATAGACACCGACGGAATTCAGATTATTCTAGGGTAGTAGAGATTATCCCATGCCAACTGTCACCTTCAATTACTTACCCCCGATGAGGTATTATGAGGTATTGGGAGCCCTGTGCATCATTGGCTATTTGATGAAATTGGCTATTGCATTTGGAGTGATGAAGAACCCAATGGATAATAAATATGAAGTAATACCAGAACCATAGGAATTGAGAAATCGGACCATGAATATGAATGTAAGGGGAGGAAATATGTCTCAATTTCTGTGATATGTGCCTTGATGGAAAGAAATAGGATAGTCACAAGTATAATTCTGATATTTTAAGACCGTTGTATTTTTGATAACGCCAGTGGCGGATCTATGTTGGGAGGGGGGAGGGGGGGCTAAGGGGGCTATAGAGAATACACAAAGTGAATACACAATCCACTTATAAGCAATATTCATTTAACAATTTTGGGGGGTTAACGACTTTAGCCTTTTGATTGCTGAGACAGATGTTTTGAAAATTTCATACCAATTTTCGATGATTTCACTTTTGAATTGTTTCTAAGTTGTTTAGGGCTACTCCACACGATATCATAAGCACTACCAATAATTATAATTATTATAATAACCCCAATCAGGTGATTTCAGAGCAAGTCACTTTCGCCAATGTGAGAAATTGAATTTTTCCACTTTGCCAAAGTCGCCAATCGGCACTTAGGTGAGTTTGGCATGGTGGGTTTTTCTCATTCCTTCAATTAGGTGCTTCTCGTCCGTGGAAACGAATAGGTTCTACCCTGAATTATTTCGCTCCTCCAGCTGTCACGCCCCATGCGTTCGACAACTCACGATCTGTCGACGAATCATATAATTTTTCGTCAATTTTTGACGCCATTTTCGTCGATCCGCCGCCAATCTTTTCTCCTGCGTTTTTCGAGCTTTTTTAAAATGATATCTCCCGGGAAAAAATTGTTGCTATGTGCCAAGATTCAAACCGTGGACGTGGACGTGGACGTGGAAGCCGGAGTTTGAGGGTTCTGACCCAACATTTGATCCCCAGGACTGCGACTCGTCTTCTTCTAGCTCAAGTCCCCAACCTCAACCTTCTACTATTCCAGGTAAGTTGAGCAACTTGAATCAAAATATATATTTTGATGGCGTTAGATGATGATTCATTAATAAAATATTGAACATGTGTTATTTTATTAGGTATCTATCTAATAAAATTGGTATCAATATTTTATTTGAGTTTTATAAATGTGAGGTTTGTTTTTTCAGACTCAGAGTTCATCCCTACCAGTGGCCCTTCTCACTCTACTACTGAAGGCGGCATCAGGTGCTAATGATGTCCGACTCTTGTTCCGGGCAAAACAAAAACTCTTTGGTTGCAGCCATGTGCATTCACTTGCTGAAAACCGCTTCTTTGAGACTGATCACGCATGCGTTTTCCGAACCTGGTCACTCAGAAATGAAATGCGATTCTATCCATTCTAAGGTAGAAAGAAAATCAAAAAATGTGCCAGTTTACAGCCCGGAAGGTTGGGTCCAGATTATCAGGACAGTGAGGACAGACCCTAGGCCTTTCAATGTATCGATGCTGAAGTTCACCGACTTCCTCGATTTCTCTGAAGTGAGCAACTCACTCAAAGGAGCCATACCATGGAGGAAGGCGGTCTCCATCAGATACGAGAAGACAGAAAACGGCCGGGTTGATGTTTTTTTGTCAGTGTGAGCATGACGGTGGTGTGGTCGAAGTAGCGATGAAAACCAAAAGGGGAAGACCGACGAATCAAGACGTGGCGCCTGTCAGAGCGTATAGCCAACGCCTTCCAATTTCAGCTGCAAAATCAAAAGATCTACTGCAGATGTGCCGTGATCTGACTATCCCCAAAGGTCATCACGCCTTCTTTTCGAGTATCAGATCCTCGACCACGACGCGCGATTGCCTTCCAGCCCCAAATGAGTCCGAAGGTTCAGAATACGAAGATTAAGAGGAAAAAAATTAATGTTCCTAACGTTTATCCACCATAGAAGGAATTTTACCATGAATTGTATGAATTTGAATAAGAGTTTCACCTTTCACCAATCTGTTATTTTTTTAAATTTATGCTTTGCCAAATCCGCCATTGTGCACTTATGACCCAACAAGTGGGAAAAAGGACCAAAAAGCATATGGGGCGTGTAATTATGTCTACTAAGGTTTTTTAGGAGTGATTCCGAGAAGCATAATATGCTATATTATAATGTTTACCCTATTTTTCAGGGCGTGGCAAAATCTTTAAACTCGATTTTCTCGAAACTATGAATTGGCAGATTGGCGACTTTGGCGTAGTGCCGACGATATGGAAAGGTAGGTATAGTTTTTAGTTCACATTTAGATGGAGTTTATGGGCAGAATTGGGCCACTCCAAAGGGAGATAGGGGAGTAATAGGGGCGGAAATTAACCATAAATTCCCAAAATGAAACAATCCGACAAGAAACTCGTGGTACTCGTCAAAGAAGGAGACTACATTGTTATAAATTCAGTAAAATGGAGACATTTACATAAAACATGTTATTTCTTTGGAAATTTTCTGTGGATTTTTTTACCATGGTGTTTGTCATACGAATGGCTAAATAATACCATTTTTGACCCTCAAACTCCAAAAAAAGATTTGACCCCCCCCCCCCCCCCCCCCCACCTTTGCCATAGTTCTAGATCCGCCACTGAATACCGGAGCAGTGATAATATCGGGATGGGGATAAGTTGTGTTGAAATGATGAAGGTACATCCGATCTAAATGCACAAGTTTTAAAGAGACAAAAACACCACGAAGAATGCAAATAGCAGGCAAGAAAAAATAGGGTAAGTTGCGTCAAGCATTAACCTTTTCAAGAGTAAACGCATGGAGTCTGCCGATGGGAATACGTGGGAGAGAAATACAGGCGACTGGTTCACAACGCGAACCCTATTTAACTATCATTTCAGAAACGGTTATCAAAAGTAATGTAGTCAAGTTCACATCCTCGACATCAGTAAATTGACAAAGCCTTCAAGTAGGCGTGAGGTACAAGTAGGTAGGTAGTTTTGGCTGTTGGGAGGAGGGAAGTTTTCTGAGAATACAGGTTTTAAGTCTTTTCTTGTTTGGGTTTCTTCTGTCGAAGTTTGGCGTAAGCTCTGCTCGGAATGGCAATGAGCTTCAGCTTAATTCGATTAGGATCACATTTCCTTCTTTTCTGAATCCCCTAACCCACCCTTCAGCCCTTGCTCTTACCGCCGTCTTCGCCATAACCTGACCCCTTCAAACCTCCGCACATGAGCGAACTCCTACTTTGAATTCTTCTATCCGTTACAGGGACATTCCTCTTCCTATTTCTACAAGGTGGTCCCACTTTGGATGATTCATACACAAATTCTGGGGACCGGGGTAGAGAAGGAGTAACTAAACGTTTTAAGAAACGTAAAATCAGAAAATTGAATTAAAGAAACTCGTCAATTTAGAATTTTCCAAACATTTTGAAATATGGGCCGAACAAGACAACAGGTTTGATGTCCTAGAGAAGTAAGACGGTATTCATATTCGGTATTACCACTTCACAAGTCGTCAATATATGTCTCTGTCTGATCCCTGATCCCGGACCATTTCCGTCGAAGCTATCCCTGAACTTTCAATATCTCAGAGACGATCTACTGACTAGTGGGGCTTCGGATCCACTCACTCTTCTCTCCTCGTACGGTTCGCTATTCCGGTGGACCTTTTTTCGCGATTTCCAACCATCAAAGTTCAGATCAGATTTATCCCATTTTATTCATTTTTGAAGTATGCAGCTTCGAATTAAATTTCTTTGATACATCATATGCGAGAAACTTATGTCTCAGAACTAGGTGACAACTAAGCTAACTTTTTTTCACTGCCGGAGGAAGAAAATCGATGTATTCATCCAAGAATCGGTAGAAACCTTTGTTCTCGAAATTCCAACATTTTGAGTATCAGTTTCAATGAACAAACTTATTTCCGTGTCCGCAGTCGGATGATTCCCCTTTCATTGTAACCACCATACGAACAAAATTAACATTGGTGCGAAGCATCATACAACTAGTATTCCATTTTCAAATGATTCCAACTAATCCGGAATTTTTTTTTTTCTTTCTTATTTTGGTTAGTTACCAATAGACCTTAAAAGCAGGTTTTGCTAGTCCCAAACGCAGAATTATGTTTTGTTTATCAGCATCCGCTAAGGATGGAATCTTGAACACAGGTTACGCTTCTTCTTTTAAGAAGGGAATACGAACGATGTTTAGAAGAGCAAGCGGGAGGAAAGAAACCCCAAGGGAGGACCAGTAGTCCAATAAAATGACCACTAGTTTAAATATGAACTGCGTCGGGCGTGGGTGGGTACCACGGATTAAGCCCGCTGAAATGACCAACACGCGTTCCTCCGAAGCACTCTTTTCCGCAACGCATTCACAACGCATAAGGTGGCTACCAATGCTCTAATGTTACCTGTCACCATTTCGCTATGGCTGAAAATCATTTGGTGTTAATTTTTTTCACCTACCGGATTCGTTCCATGCTCAATGAGCATCACTCACGATGTCATTAAAAATCAAGGTACACATACTTATACTTCTGTCTGACACAATGTGTCATATCACAGATCAGACCGATCTCAGATTGAGTAAAAAATGTTCTGGGTGAGTTCAAGATGTTTGTTCCAGGTTGATTTCAATACTCCTTTTACATCCTCCGGGACGGGAAATTAAAGAAATAAAACAAATGATTTGACATTTGAAGGTTTATGCGAGATGGCCGGGTTTTTCTTTTCTTTTTCACCTGTGGCAACTTCGAAGTCAGTAAAAAACCGAGTGACTCGAAGTGATGAGTGGTCATGGGAAAAATGGAATGCCTTGTAAGCCCGATCCCCGGTAGAATTCAAACAATTTTGGCGATGTTTTCCATACAGTTTGGTGTTTGAATAGCACCATTGAACGTCCTTGCGAGTGGAGAGATGGTAAGTTCTACGAGTGCACAAAGTTGAACACATCACATTTAAACACTGCTTTCTCATGGAAGTAGGAAGTGTGAATGTTCGGAAATAGCTGATGGAAGCAGTTAACTCGGACACTCACGCAACGAGAGTGCGACATGCAAAGCCTAGCAAAAGCTTACGGCACATGACTTGGAAAGCTGTTTTTAGTGCAAACAACAACTAACATTTCATATAAAAAAAACCGCTGGCCGTCGGACTCATCTCTTTTGGGGTTATTTGGTTTTTAGATTATGTTATTCTTATAACCCAAATAACACGGATACTTATACGAATCCCATTACGGTTGTCATAAGATATTCGAGCTCTGACAGGACTTTGTGACAGGAGACATGGATCCTGCAGAACAAGAGTGTGCTTAGTAAACCGAAAACGCGAATAAGTAGTCAAACTCGAGCTCAAATATAATTTGGGATCCCCGAGTACGATCCGTCGCAGCAAATGTCAAAAGAGTTAACAAGTCAGACGTTGTTTGATCTGTTGGTGCCGCTGATTTGATTTTCTCAAACCGCGGGAGAGAGCAACTGTCGTCAATCTCCGAACAGCTCCTTTATTCGAATGAAGTGAGCACAGAAGGAAGGGAAAGAGAAAGGGCGGGAGGGACCGTAGAAAGAGAGAAAAAGGAACTTTGAAGTAAATAAGGTTTGTGAGGAGAGAAAGCTCTCCTCCAGGCCCCCCTCGCCCTGCACTCAAAGAGTTGTCAATTTGATGACAGTCACAGAGCGTTGTAAGGTTCCATTTCCCGTTGTCAACCAAACACTTTGCTCAATTCAAAATTCACTTTGGAGCTTCCACCTTCCCCATCGCATGTGATTGGTGAGAATGCCCTCTCTTTCCCTCTTCCCACCAGTTTTTTCTTCTGTCGTTTTATTTCGGAGCGATTGATAGTAAAAAGTGTTCCATCGGTCGGAGAGGGTCATCATGCGTCGCTCTTCAAATCCCCTAATACATCGCCAAGTCAGTTGCCATCACTTGCTCACTCCGCTCCAGTGACTGTTTAATTCCAGTTTTTGATTTCAACTCGATTTTAAAACCAGTCATGCAGCATGATCTTATCAGCGAATTTCCGAAGCAGTAGGTATTCATACGAATAAGTAAAACAAAAGTAGTTTTAGTCAAAGTAAAATTTGGGGTGGAAGGGGGGGAATCAAAAATGTTTTGAATACCAGAAGGGTATAGGATACGTGACAAACCTTTTCTGAATTTTCTGCCGAATAACACCTCAGTTTATAGAGTTTTCAACGCAGAATTGTGATATCTCATCCCGGAATCAGATTAGAGAACATGAACTGTGAAGATCATCTCAACTAACGGCCACGTCTCTTCATCTTCAAAGTGCTCCAGTTTGAGAACGGAATAAGATACCGCAATTTTGTCTTCAAGATCGTGTTTGAAAAACCTTTAATGTGGTATTACTTGTCAGCCTGTTTCATTTTTTTGAATTTGTGTGTAATTTTATATATCTAACGCAAAATAAAATTGATACTCCTGATTATCTTCTTCTCAGTTCTTACACGAGCATAGGCAACAACCTAGGTTTTACCTTCAGACCTAGCATAATCTCATGTTGCGATGGTAACATTAAATAAATTCACAATCGGGTCAGTTAGTTCGAAATCTTAACCAACATAATCATAAATTGTAGCAGAACAGTATACTTTACGAGTGCATATGGATTGAAGGTTTCACTTATGATCTCACCTTCAATGTACAGTGGAAAGACGAATCACGGAAGGTGTTATTACGATTTTGTTTTCTCACTAAGATGATTTGTATGAATATCTGGCCTTGACGTCTTGATTTGAAATTTCGCCATATTTCGGCGAAATACCAATCATCAAGAAACAAGTATAGTGTATCCGGGATGTGGCGCTTTGAAAAGTTCAACCTTCATTTTGCACCGTTAGCTATGGAAAGTTTCATTGAACAAATTGATTGACAGTATTTTTCATGATTACCTACCGCTTTATGCCTTCAGCCGATCGCAATTTACACTTTATATAATTATGCGCAGTATTTTCCATTATCATTCCCACGCCATATTTAGCACATTACATTGAGTCGTATTGAGTTGATATGACAAAAATGCACTTGAACTTCAACATGTAGTCACTGTAACTTAGTCATTTTGCGAAGTCTAGATAAGTGCCGGGCCCCGTTTCGTAGAGAAGAATAAAGAAGGAAAGGCAAACGATGCGCTCTTGGGGGAAGTGACTGAGAAACAAATGTTTTGAATTCCTCAGTATTCCAGCACTGAGAGCGAGAGGCGAGGGAGGGAGCACATATCTGCGGATTTAAAGGGCGAGTGGCACGTTTGGAATTTACTAAGTAAATTTATCTCCTTACAACAGAGGCATCTCGGGTCTCTCCTCCCGCGGTCCTTTCGTCTTAATATCCTTCAAAATCTCCACGTAATTCCGACCGAATGACCATGTCTTCATAACGTCGTCTTAATACGAGTATGAACTCGCTATTCCAGGCACGTCGAGCATGCTGGAACATCGTCCTGATTTTAACTAATATTTTGCTAACCTGCTACTCTCATTACTCTGAATCCAGTCTCAGAATGCCTTTTTTACCATACACAGGGTACCGTACACATTTTGTATAAAATTCTGGCGTGTTGAAAAGACATTGTATTTTTTCCAAAAATTTAAGTAGGAAGATGTTTTAAACGGCAAAAAAATTACTAAGATTCGGGTAAATACAAATTAAATATGAACATTCAACGATATTCATCCCCCAGTGGCCCCATAACGTAACCAATCTCTGTAGCCCTATTCCCACAGATCTCAAGTGTCATCAATAGGCCAAAACTGTAAGTAAAATAGGCCGATATGGGCTTACCTTCTTTCGAAGTTGTTTGCGTAGGATTACTTCCTACCTTTTTTTTTGCACAGAGTCAGTGATTAACTATGAATGGATGGTGTTGGATCCGATACTCTCGGTACGATACAAATAAATTAATTGCTTCACTTTTTTTAATACACTAATCACCAGTTATACGCAGTTTTAATGATTTACTGAGTATGTAATCCTGATCCGATCGCTGAGACAGTTGAAATCGTAAACAAGTGGATGATGCGATAACGAATTATATCAGTCAAATGAAATCCCCGGAGATACTTTATATTAACAAACTTCCATAACTACCTTAATGTCTCTAACACCAAAAATCCTCGGTTGCGTGTTTACGATTCATATATCCCCATATATCCCTCATAAGTACTGGGAGTTGGTTCTATATAGAACCAACCTATCTAATGCAACTAATCATGCTAAGACTTAGCATTGAATGCATTAGATATGTGGGCGTACGCACTCCGAAACGCCATCCGATAACTCTGGTTTTGTTTTGGTGATTAGTCGGCTCACCGTCGTCCGGGTCATCGCTTTCACCGCGTTAATATCCCTGAACGGAATGGTTTGGCATCCGTTTATTTCAACAGCTCGGATGTTGACACTTCAAGCACATGCACTAGACCGAAATATTTTTGTGAGAAACAAAACTAACAACGTAACATGTAGATACGACTCGGTTGTTGGGAACCATTAGTAATAATGTAACACTTTATTTAGTATTACTTTATAATATATTACCCACAAACATTTTTGACTGATTCCATCCCAAAAACTCTACCACGTTAAAAATGCAATCCGGTTTAAATATTTCTCATGTTCTTCCGTACTACTGACATACTGAACTATAAACACATAAATTATCATGGTCTCAATTATCTTAACACTTGCATCACTAGTACAAGTCGTGGCGTCATAAACAAATCTTCGCATGTTATAATGTACAACAAATAAATCTCCTTTTGGAAATCCGTCAGAGTGATTACACGCGTAATTACTTATTCACCAGCCAGCCAGTGACCGCTGGCGCAAAACGTCGGAGAATACCAGTACATCCTCATGCATCCTGAGCATTTCACTTGCGAGACCAGAAGTCAGCTGTTATTAGCATGTGTTAGCGGTGTGTATGACGTCACTCGCTATTTGCCTTTGTTGATTTCACAGAAAATTTTGTAGTATCTAACGAGTAGATCCCCAACATTTCATGTTTTGAAATACGTATGAATCCGTTTAATGAATCCGTTGTTGAATCTACAAACGTACCCAGTGACTAGTGTTGAGTCTTCCTAGCGGCATTTGCCAATTGTAAATGCAGCATGCATTTTTTCTTTTGCCCTGTTTGAACGGGTAAACGAAATAATCACGCGTAATAAACACCGGATAACAACTCTTTAATTTACACAAGAGAACGGATGAACATCGATAGAATAAACGGTATTATAATGAAAGATAACAGTGCAACTTTGATAGTGATAACACTAGGTCTATACAAACGGGTCGGGGGAACAGGTCGGACAACCGAACAACGGCTCCTACCAGCCATCATGGCGAGCACTCTATTGGGGCAAGTAATAACTATTACCTACCAGCCCAAACATCCTCCCCCCACAATGAGGCACTCATTCTAACAAGTTTAAGAAACGGGCACTAACAGTCCTTTGGTAGCGGGCAGAGCTTGACTAACGGGCGGAGTTTCTCCCCATTACCAGACCGGACTCTAGCTACACGGGTTACACCATCTTTACCAGGAATGAGGTCCACTATCACACCCATGGGCCACGACAGAGGAGGAATATTGTCTTCCTTAATCAACACTACATCCCCCACTGTAGCAGGGCGATCAGGGGTATTCCACTTAGATCGGGTCTGGAGGTCTAACAGGTACTCAGAGTGCCACTTCTTCCAGAATTGACTTACCAGATTAGAAACAAACTTCCACTTAGGAGCTAATCGGGAGCTGAAGTCAAACACATTGCTCTCAGGTAAAGCAGTAAGCGGGCGTTGAACGAGAAAATGAGCAGGGGTAAGTACCAGTATGTCATCTGGTGAGGAGGATTGGTGAACTAACGGGCGGCTGTTAAGAATGGCCTCAATCCTAATGGCAACGGTGCTGAACGTTTGAAGCGTGGTGGTTTGATCTCTTAAATTGACCTTCAACAGTCGTTTAGCAGACTTAACGGCAGCCTCCCATAACCCACCAAAATGCGGCGCCCTAGGTGGAATGAATTTCCATTCCACCCCTCGGTTAGCGAGTCGTTCAGCTACTACATGATCAAAGGGGCTTGCAGAACGGATTTGGTTGAGTAAGTTGGATGACCCCAGGAAATTACGACCATTGTCGCTCCAAATAGCTGAGGGAACGCCTCGGCGACCCATAAACCGCTCCAAGCATTGGAGAAACCCATCGGTACTAAGATCCATAACAACTTCAAGATGGACGGCTTTGGTTGTGAAACAAACAAAAACGGCAAGGTAAACCTCAACGGCTCGAGCTCCTCGAAGACCGGCAATAGAAACAGTGAACGGGCCACAAAAATCAACTCCAACCTGCTCAAAGGCAAAGGCACGGGTGACTCGGGCCTCAGGCAGCTGACCCATCATGGGCTGAAACGGTCTCGGTTTAATTGAAAAACAACGGGTACACCCAGCTAAAACACGATTAACGGCATTTCTCCCATCAATCACCCAGTATCGAGTACGCAGGTGGGCCAGCGTGGCTCTGGGCCCTACATGCATGCATGTAGTGTGCGCGTAACGGATGAGCAGCGGTACCAGTAAATCAGAAGGTTTAAGCAAAGCGGGGTGCTGTGTCTCAAATGACCCAGGCATATTTGATAAGCGACCCCCTACTCGGAGAGTGCCTTCAGAATCGGAAAATATAGCCAACTGTTTCATCAGTTTAGTTGGTTTAGCTCCTTTAATGGTGGCTTCTTGGATCTCAGACAAGCTGCGACCTTGAGAACGGCGAACTAGAACTGAATCGGCTTTCTGAAGCTCAGATGTGCTTAACGGTGGTCTAGTCTGAGATAGCAAACAGGAACGGCGGATTTTACAATTATTAATAAAGCGGATTATCCAAGCAGTAACTCGACGCAAAACAGTATAAGAGCTAAAACGGGCTTCAAACGGAGTCTCAACAATAGTTGCAGCTATTACTCTCGATGAAGCTCTGATTTCACTTGAAACAGAATCGGGTTTCAAATCAGGGCGAATCCTCCTCACTGGCCACAAGGAACGGTCGGAAGCCAACCAATCTGGACCATTCCACCACAAGGAACAGTTCACTAACTGATCAGGTTTGGCTCCACGGGAGGCAACATCAGCGGGGTTGTCAGCAGAACGGACATGGAACCAGTGCTCTTTGGGCAAGTGGGACAGGGTTCGAGCAACCCTGTTACCCACAAATACCTTCCAAACGGGAGCGGGGTCAGCGGTGAGCCAGGATAGGGCAACTGTGCTATCAGAACAGGCAATTATTGCAGAATTGGGAACAGAAGGATATTCGGAACGGACACGAGTCATGGTTTTACCCAATAGTTCCGCCGCTAGCAGTTCTAATCGGGGAATTGACTGAGGCTTCATTGGAGCGATTTTCGCTCGAGCCAAAATTAAACGGGCAGCAAATTCACTGTTCATCTGAGATACATGATAAACTGTGGCAGCATAGGCCTTTTCCGAGGCATCAGCAAATCCTACTAACCATTGAACGGGGGCATCCACTCGTATGTGACGAGGGATGGAAACAGACTGAAGCAAATTGAGGGTATCAGCAAGGGCAGCCCAATCATGAACAAATGAACCTGGTAACGGATCGTCCCAATCATACTTTGAACGACAAATCTCCCTTTGAATGAAACGAGCTTGAACAGAAACTGGCATAATCCACCCAGCGGGGTCGTAGATCCTTCCAACTTGACTAGCTAACTCTCTCTTGGTGTGAACAGTAAGAGAAACGGGAACCTTAAAGTAAAACTCATCAGTGGTAGGGTTCCAGGAGATTCCCAACATTTTTAATGGCTTTTCATCATCGGAGGTCAGACAAACAGGAACAGAGGGGGCAAGCCGGTGCTCTTCTGGAATACCAGAAAGCAACTGATCAGAATTGGAGGCCCACTTACGGAGCTCCAACCCAGCAGTAGCTAACAGTGATAGCAGTTCATTCCTAGCCTCTAACGCTGAGTGCAGGGAACTCCCCCCACCATGTACATCGTCAATGTACGTATTTTCCTTCAACAATTTGGAAGCAATTGGGTAACTTTCCTCATTTTCATCAGCTAAGTGACGGATGACCCGGTTAGCTAGGAAGGGGGCTGAAGCAGTTCCGTAGGTAACAGTTGTGAGGGCGAAATCTTGAACAGGTTGATCAGGGGAGTTGCGCCAAACTATTCTTAACAGGTCCTGATCCTCAATTGGATGTTGAATCTGCCTAAACATTTGTCGTATATCAGATATAAAAACATAGCGGAAAGAGCGGAACCGGGTTACCATAACGGATATATCGGGTTGCATTTTTGGTCCAACTAGCAGAATTTCATTCAAAGACCGGCCATTGGAAGTGCGCTGAGACGCATTAAATACTACGCGGATTTTTGCAACAGGATCACCTTCACGATGAACAGAGTGATGAGGAATGTAATAATTGGGGGAACGGGGGATTTCTTCTGAGCTTAACAGCCTCATATGTCCCAATTGGGTATATTCTTCCATGAACGAACGGTAAGCAGTGGCTAAAACAGGGTTACGTTTTAGTCTGGCTTCCAACCTATACAATTGTCTTAAAGCAATGTGTCTGGACTCACCCAGAGCAGTGGGAGACTCAGACAACGGAAGAGCAACAGTGTAGCGACCAAACTTATCTCTACTAACTGATTCCAAAAAACGGTTTTCAGCCTGATGATCCTCAGGCGTCCAAGGGGAGACGGGTTCAACAGACTCAATTTCAAACATCTGGCGTAACAGATCATCAGTGGAAACGGGAACAGCTGCTACCTTAACAGAAACTTCATCGGTAGGTGCAGGTATATCTTCATCTTTGATTGGGAAACACACTACACTGGGAGATACCAATTGGAAATCAGACGTGCAGACCTGGGCTGCGAGCTGGAACAAACTAATTGGGTTCTCAACAAGTTCCATGGGTGGAGCTACAGAAAATAGATTTCGAACAGGGGTTGAGTGATTGGGCTTAACTTGACTAACAGTAGACTTAACATTTTGATTGCTGAACGGGAACCGGGGAAACGGCTTCCGTTGGGGTTTAGGATTGGCAGCTACTACCTCCAAAACGGTAGAGAGCTCCTTAAGAACTTGCGAGTGGTAGTCCTTAGGCAAGAATTTAGGAACAGTGAAAACATGGGGTCCCTGTGAGCAGGGATAAGCGGCCTGGAATCTAGCTTGAACGAGGAAGGGGTGGGGCTCTATCTTGTTAACTGGCTCTTCGCTGGAGTATTTCATTTGATGCGCATAACGGCTGAATTGAACGGACTTTTTACAGACGGGTGGAGTGGCACCAGTAACCAGAGTTCCCAAGTCAGTTTCCCATAGACCAACCTCAGAGGAACGGGGAAGCAATCGGGAAAAAATGTCAGCTCCGAGAATAGCCTGAACATAGTGAGCAGTGTGAAACTGTGGGTCAGCAAGTTGGGTTTCCATGGATGTGATACTGGGCCATAAAGCAGGGTTCCAACTACGGCTGGGCAATGGCGAAAGGGGGCTCTCCATAACGAGCGCTTCAAAAGGAATTACCCTACCAGAACGTGTGTGAAGCTGAGCAGTAACGGAACTGTGAATGGGGTTTGAAGAACTCCCAATTCCCTGTAAACTGCCCTTCATGGGAATCAAACGGAGTCCTAACTTCTTCACTACTAACGGGGAAACAATATTGACTTCACTTCCTGAGTCAATCAAAGCTCTGAATTTAATTATTTCCCCTCTACAGGAGGAAAGGGGGACTACAGCAGTAGGGGTGAGCCCAAAACGAGATAATTTTAAACAGGACTTACGGGTGACGTCAATTTTACTAACGGGTTGGGATGAGCCAGCTACGCCTAATTTGGATGACTCAATCCCAGGAAACAGGCCCCTGAAATTATTCCTAGGTGCTAACATGCGCCTAACATTACCTACAAGTTGACGTCGAACGGCTGAACTCTTAACGGTTAAAGACTTAACGGGTAGTGGGCTCCTGGCAGTAGCGCTCACCAATGATACCTTGGAAGGAACCGGCTGAGCGCCGTCGTACCTTCATAACGGGGCTGATGTTTCTATGGGGGGACTGGGGGGCGAACGGCTGGAACAAAGGGACATCATGGCCATCTTTTCTTCTTCTTGAACGGGTCTTGAAGCGGGTGACGGTCGTGGAGTGGAACTGGTGGCTAGAAGGGCTGACAACCGGAATGGTGAGGGTGAACGGGCTCTCTGAACAGTGGTTGGAGCTTTTTTATTCCCCTGCTTCTCCTCTGGGACCAGTCGAGCTATCCTTAGCTCCTTTCCAATAAACCGAAGCAGATCAGAGTGAGAGGGGATGGCATCCATTTGTTCCACCACCTCCCGGTTGAACTTCTCTTTGAGCTCAGCGGATAAGCGAAAAAACAGGGCTTCAAACAATAAGTACTCCCGAAGATTGGGAGTGGGGAGGTCGAGCATTGATCCTACCCATGAACGAGCGTCGTTGTGGAAATGTTCCAAGTCAGCAACGTTGGGCCTTTCCAAACGGGGTAAATGTATGCGCTGCGCAAATACTGAACGAGCCAAACGGTATTTTGAGGTATTTTCCGCTACCAGGGCGTCATAAGCCTGCTGATAGCTGCTACCGGCAAATGATGATCGGAGATCGGGAGAAAGCTTGCTCAACAGTTTCTCAAATTTAATTTCATCGGGTATGTGCTTCATGTTATGAACTGCACCATCAAACAGTTTCCTAAACTCCGCAAAGCGGGAGATTTGGCCTTCAAATAACGGGACGGTTGTGAGCAGCTGATTCATCATTTTAATCTGAGCGTAAGCGTGTTCATGACTGAGAACAACTTCGTCATCAACCTCTTTCTTAGCGCTAACTGGATTAATTTCAACGGGGAGGCGCTCAGCCAAACTTACAACAACAGAAGTTACCTGATTAAGCAGATTTTCCTCAATCTGCTGATCGAACTGAGCCTCCTCAACGGCATCGAGGAACATTCTTCCTCGACGGAAATCGTCCTTGATAAACTCCGCCAGTGCACTTACCGGTTGTCGTTTCAGAACTGCATTAGCCCTGATTGACCAACGTCTGATGTTTTTCAACAGGTCTTGCTGAGGGGCACTCAGCAGATCAAAAACGGCGGGATCAAGTTGAATAGACTTATTCTTGACGACATCATACGAAGAAGAAACTGGATGAACCGATTGAACAACCGCATCGTCCGGCGGAAAATCCGGGTCCGATTGACGGGATCTACGCTTCATAATTCCTTTTGGCGGCATTATTGGACGGTAGAACGCGAAAAACGGGTAAAAACGACGGTAAAACGGTAAAACGGTAAACTCACGAGGTAAACTAGGTTAAATTCGGACACGCTCGACATTAACCACAATCCGCGGGTTTACGGCACCAAAATGTTTGAACGGGTAAACGAAATAATCACGCGTAATAAACACCGGATAACAACTCTTTAATTTACACAAGAGAACGGATGAACATCGATAGAATAAACGGTATTATAATGAAAGATAACAGTGCAACTTTGATAGTGATAACACTAGGTCTATACAAACGGGTCGGGGGAACAGGTCGGACAACCGAACAACGGCTCCTACCAGCCATCATGGCGAGCACTCTATTGGGGCAAGTAATAACTATTACCTACCAGCCCAAACATGCCCCTCTAAGAAGTTTCGTGCATGTCAATAGTCTGGTGAATAGGATGAGAAAAGTTGAAGGAGCCGAGGTCGACGAAGGTTGAAGGGTTCATAGGAGCAGCAGCAGGAGCTACCTCAGCAATAATTGTGAGCGGCGAAGAAGAGGTTAATCAGTATGCAGGTAAGTGGTGTAGGTGAATGGAAGCAGGGAGGAACGTTAGAACGCGAGGGTGACTTTTCCTGAGGCAAAACGTGCATAAAATCTCGAACATCATCGGGGACTTGGGTAATCATCGCCTCAGAATTGAAGAAGGGAGTCTGGATTCATTAGCATCTCTGCACCTACCCTGTCCTTTCACCTTCTCCTTCAAGCCTTCGTTCATCTACTTCATACTCCTAGCTCCTACCAAATAAAGAAGGTCGACTTTTCTTCGCCTTCAGATTTTTGCTATCCATAGCAAAGTAATTCTAGTTTTCCTTCGCTTTATATTCCCCAAGGTAGTGGTGCATATGTTGTAATCGAAACTGTATGTACATGATCGTCTGCCAGCCTGAGAGACCTAGGACCCAGAAAATGCCCCTTCTCTGGATTTCGTTAGAAGTTCTTTCTTTTACTAATTTTTAAGAAAGAACGCCATATTATTTTTACAGTACATGTAATCCGAATCTGTCAGGAAATCGAGATACGTTTTTCAAATGCCGACTTCCTTAAATTCACGAATGGCCCCATTTTTACTGGTACCCATCAGAAGCCAATCTTTGGTCACAACCGAGGGCTGAGGGAAAATATAATAAACATTATCGAGAATAATTTGGTGTTCATGTTTAAATTATCCAACTCATCAACTCATACATGAATCCCAGTCACATAAATCCCGAAGGTCAGCGACTCATTTAATGCCTCACAACACCATCTTGAAAGGTGCGACAACTGCGTTGAAGCTTGTATACGAGTACAATGATTGCTGCTATTTTTTTCTATTTCATAATTTTCCCTATCCCTATCCGGCATCTTCAGTCTGTCATCTTCCGTTTCAATCTTCAGCCTAGATCACTGTATATGCCACGATTTTGTGCAATGTCCTTGTGACCTCCATAACTATTTATAGTTATGGAGCTCACAAGGACATTGCATTATAATGCAAAATTATAAATTCATTAAACGACAAAATTTGCTTTCCGAATTCGGACAATACCCCCAATGATCCTTGAAACTTTTCCTAACCCTAAGTCAATGGGGGGGGGGGGGTTCAAAATTAAATTTGAAACTTTAAAAACGTAACTCTCACAAACAATTTCAGGTCAAGTTTGAATAAGTCCGCCGCACTTTGTTCGGTTAGCTTTCTGCTAAAATTAAGAAATTTCCTTTACACGTTCGGACCACATCCACGATGGTCCTTGAAACTTTTCATTACCCTAGGTCAAGGGGAAGGGCTCCAGTTGAAGTTTGAACAAAGTTGACATCGAGTTGATAAATATTAATAATTGGTAATAATGATAATGAATAACAATCAATAATTTTTAATAATTCTTAATGCTTTTAGGTTTTCATAATCAAATTATTGTCGAAGTAGGTTGGTGGAAATAGAAACCGCAGAATCATATTGGTACAAATTATTTGTGATTAATTCATCATCTCTATAAACGTTTCATCTATCGTTTCATGATGTAGACAGAAGGGTGATCTTCAAAAAGAAGACAATAAGCCGTTGTGTCAAGAATTTGCACATTTTTGTATCTGCCGATTCTAATGGATCTTTATCGAATAAAATAAACCATAGTCTCATACTTTCTAACAGTTTTCTTTGGGTTATTCATTAATATTTTCCCTTGTTTTCAATACATAGTGCCCGACAATGATGACTGTACTGTTGGGCTGTTTATTGATCACCCTTCAGAAACTTTCTTGAATATCGCAGTGACGGTGGCAGAGAGGGCAATTGTCTGGTGTAGCGGTCATTGGATGGCCATGGTTTCTCCATGGTAGCCGATTGATTAGCCCTTGTATTCCTAGTAGAAATTACATATTTTTTAAACATAACTCCCGATGTTTTTGTATTCTTAAACCATCAGTCGAAATAATTATGTTATTCTTGGTGTCATCACAATTTCACCCATCCACCACTTTGACGAGTCTACATCCTGGGTAACAAGACCAATCGACTTGAAATTGAAATTTCGTTCAGACCTTCGTTATGACATGACCCAGTGCCATTTAAAAGATTTAACCCATTATCTCAACACAAGAAAATTTTAGGAACAAAAACCTGAAATTTTGGCTAATTTTTGCTACATTGACGGGTCCACATCCGGGGTAACTGGACCAATCTGTCTAAATGTATGCTGAAATATATCGAATAACACTGGGTCATGTTAATTATTTTATATAAGTATTATCCTTGTGAGAAATCAAATAGGAAATCACATAGAACAAACACACTTGTGGATTATTCTACCTAAATCATTCTTGCATATTGTCTCTACAGGTCTTTCGAATTTCAACCAAAAAATACTCCGTGTAAAAATCACCCATCCTCGCAAATATCACTCTACAGCGGCCGTAAAAAGTTATGATATTAACTTTCCCCGTCCTATTTGTCTTATTTTACCAGTTCCTCGTGAAACTAACTTCCACGAACAACAAATAAAATGATACATAGATGTGTAGTAATTAAAACGTCTCACCATGGCGCCAAGGGGAGATTTCGAAACGTGTACGGTGCTCGTGAAGTGGTTAGGACATTCTCAAGGAGGGCGGGGATATCATAAAATTTTCCGGCCGCTGTAGAATGATATTAGCGAGGCTCGATATTTGCGGCTTTTACACGGAGTGTTTTTTGGGGAAATTATTATTATATTCACACATTGTGATTTGTGAAGGGGCGGCATAAATTCGAGAATTCGCACGAACCAATTAAATCGAACCCCCACCCCTCAATTCGCCTACCAAGACAAGTAGAACCAGAAAAGGGGAAGTCGATAGTAGTGTTTCTTTATATAAATGATAAATTTTATGTATTTACACGATTCAGGGATCTTTACTTTTCGTACCTATGACTTCAATAATTTGTAACAAGTACTACCTACCAATAAATATTCAAAGACACCGGAATGTATATCAGATCATAAAACTCGATATAACAAAGCCATGTGTTGTTTGAACGAGCTGCCCCCGAATATGAAAATTGTACTGATGTTTCACTGTTTATTCACACTCATTTTGACAACCTTTCTTCGAATCTACCCTCTAAATCTCATTCTGAATGAAATGTTAGTCGTTCAGGGCTTTTGTAGTGGTGTTGTCTCTATTCAAATTCGAACGAAAAACCATACCGTTCCGTTTAAACTTTTTCCAGATACGGCCTTTTGAACATTTAAAACCAATTTTTTGCCTCTTCCTATCGACCAAAATTTATGAAAAGTTTCGAGGAGCATCCTTGGCCTGGTCATAGCCCGCAACCTTCCTTCATTACTAAAAGGTTTTTGAATAAATTGAGGTTGAACGCCGTCCGGATGCCTAAAAAGGTTTCCTGCCTGAGAAATACGATGTTTGAGGGTACCAAAGTTAAGGCTACTTGGCATTCCAATCTTGAAAAAGTAGAAATTGGAAAGTCTACATTGGACTTACGGTCAATCAGCGTGCGAAATGGACTTGAGAAAATAATTTAATTTTTTCGTCTTGTTGAGTGGGCTATTTGGAACTGCTAAGGAACTTACACTTACCGTTTTCGTAATCTAGACATAGTCCTACATACAGAATTCACCTACAATAGATTCAATCAGCAAATCTTTACGTGGATTTTGAAGGCTAAAACTACCAGATTTTAACAGGCTAACAATTAATTTTCATAAATCCCAAATTTAGAAGACAATTTGTGCACTTAGTAGTTTGAAATCAGCTAGAAACTCGAGATGATGAACCAGTTCATTCAGCTTCTGTATAAGCAAACCTGGGTCTGTGACCACGGGCCCAGATTGAGCTGGTAATGTTGGCGGGAAGTTCCTGGGTTTGGGTATGTATGAATAAACCACAGGCTTGATTTTAAGAGTTAAAAAAGAAGTGTTGGAATAGTATTGGAGGTTTTCTGATGGGGGACCCAATGTTGGATTTAAGTAGGTATAGGTGAGCAAGGTCGAAAAAATCTAAAATAAATGTCATTGTGCACGTTATTTGGGGTTGGCTCTTAATCCTTCCCCTTTCTATTGAGCTTCAATAATCGGACTAGACCGTATAATCCATGAGATAGGTACTTATCCGAGTGATCGTGAAATCGTGTATCAGCATCGAAGGTTTGACTAAAGAACGTGTTCCGAAACTTCGACTCCTCCCAGGAAAACGTGAGCTCGGTATCACGCATTGTGAAGAATAATGTTGAGAGATGTGAGGGAGGCCAGAGGAGGTATTTAGTTGAGGAGGTCGATTTGTAAAAGGAACCCTCGCAAGCCAGGAGGAGGATGGATTGCTATACCTTCTCCAATATCTCTGTTTTGAGGTTGGAATTCCCGGTGATAGACCCTGCTCATTTTTTCCCTTTCGGGCTGTCATTTGTCTCAGCCTCCGTATTGAGACACGCTTGTAATCCTTTAGCCATTGTCTCAGTGTATCACTTTCTTCGAAGCTGCTTCCTGTTCTGCGTCAATTTTTCTCCCAGTGACATTCGTTTTTGCGAGTTTCGCATCATGAGAGAACAATTCAGCCTGAAAAAGGCAATTTCGCCTACATTCTGGTAAACTGGATTTCTAGGCTTAGCCCTCCAGAAATAGTCAAAGCCTAATGTGTTGAGCTTGGTACTTTTGGTTGGTTGTCTCCGATAAATTTTTATTCGGGTTGCGGCCTTGGACAAGCCCGAAGATGATCATAGGATTGATTGAGGGTTATGGTAGGTTTCAAGCTTGAAACCTACCATAATCCTCAATCAATAGGAAGGGGTTTAAAATATATTTTATAATTATGAAAACGTCAAATCTTGAAAGTTTCAGATGGAACAGTTTAGTTTTCTGTACAAATTAGAATAGAGTTGAATCTTG
Organism: Stenodema calcarata; assembly: GCA_963920205.1. NCBI lineage: Eukaryota > Metazoa > Arthropoda > Insecta > Hemiptera > Miridae > Stenodema > Stenodema calcarata. The sequence continues at coordinate 31,287,437 of OY986048.1, read as the reverse complement.
TATTCAGAAACATTATCTAAAAAAAAAAATTTTTTAACCCCCCCCTCAAAATTTGTTGGTTTACGTTTCAAGATACGTAGATTCAGAAAATCGAATAAAAACTCTGCAAATTCATGACACAACGGTTCATTATCTTCTTTGTACAGATCACCTTTCTGTCTAGATCACTAGGTCTAAATGTCTAGATCCTAAATGTTAGATTACCTAATTATTATTATGCATTATCAGTAATTATTAATAATTTTATCAAGTACCTAGTGAAAATTATTATAATTTATTGTTAGCTATTAATGATTTGTATTTATTATTTATAATAATTATTATTAATTATGATTAATTATTACGATATCCAGCTGTTAGAATCGACTGGGTTCCTGTGCAGAACCAGAATGATAGAGATGATGAATTAATTACAAATAAAATGTACCGATATAATTCTTGGGTTTTTAATACTACGTCGGCAATATTTTTCTATAAAAGAAGTACCTACCTACAAACATTCGAAATTACCTTCATTCCGTAGCACGAAACGTACCTCAGAACAAAAATCTCGACATCACTAAAACCTTCCCCTTGACCTAGGGTTATGAAAAGTTTCGAGGATCATTGTCATCTCCGATAATGAACCATTGGAATCGCCCAAAGAAAAAAATTTGTAACCCCCCCTCAAAATTTGTTGGTTTACGTTTCAAGATACGCAGATTCAGAAAATCGAATAAAAAACCGTTCACCATTCGTTGGAAATCTCTGGATTTATAGAACTAGAATACATTCCTCTCACTCGGTTGTCGCCATTCGAAAAGCTGAGATATGCGCATGACTTGATACGAAGTTTGTTTGCACACAACATTATGGTCGTTAGGTTTCCCAAATGTTGTGTTTCCTGTGTTTATAAGAGGTATATAATGGAGACATGAAAAAGTATTCGATTGACAAACGGCGACATTTTCCTGTGGGGTGGAGGGGGGATGACATGAAAATGTCTCAATGTGTTGCAGACTCGTATACAAGCGTTAGGATTGAAGCCCTAATTCCCACAGCAGCAATAATATTGCTTGGTAAGCTGAATGAATTGTTGATATTCAACTTTTTTTTTTCTCATCGTCCCATGGTTCGAATTTTGACGAAATGGATATATAATCATTATTCATAATCAACCTAACTGATTCAAGGACCACTAGTCTGTCGATGTTACCTATTGTAATGTCCTAGAACTAAAGTAAACGCTTGCATACGAGTCTGCAACACATTGAGACATTTTCATGTCATCCCCCCCCCCCACCCCAGGAAAATGTCGCCGTTTGTCGAAGACATTTTCATGTCTCCATTATATACCTACCTTATTTACTTTTACTTTTTGTGTGTTTACATATTATGTAGCTCTTATAAGTTTTCGATCACAAAGTACTCGTAACGCAATTGCGTATATGAACCCAGGCGACACACCGCTCATTTGGGACACCCCACGACCATAACGTTGTGTGCAAACAAACTTCTTATCAAGTCATGCACATATCTCAGCTTTTCGAAGGGAGACAACCGAGTGAGATGAATGTATTCTAACATTTAGGATCTAGACATTTAGACCTAGCGATCTAGACAGAAGGGTGATCTGTACAAAGAAGATAATGAACCGTTGTGTCAAGAATTGGCAGAGTTGATTTTTTTTCTATTTGACTCAGTAAATTGTCAAGATTGGACTAAGATCAAAAACTCCAAATTAAACTTCTTGAAACAATTTACTTTTCTAATTTAAGAATTTTGTAGATTTAAAAAAATTTAATTTGCTGATGTTGAAATAATGAATGAAAAATAACTTTGGGTCTCAGATGACTTTATACTTGTAATTAATCAACTATTGAGCTACCAAAGAAATTTTTAAGAGTGTAAAAATGATATATTTTTGAATTGGTAAGGAATCATGGATATTTCAAGTCGTGGGGTCACTATTGACGTCCACGTAGCAAATAAATATGTATGCTCCTAGGGTTAATTTGAAACTACAAAATTAGTACAAATAACTATTGTTATATTATAGTCTATAGACATTTGGCATTCCAAAAAGACGTTTTGAAGGTCGATTCCTATAGTTGATTATTGATATTAATAAACCAAAATAGAGCATTCTCATCTGAAAATATAACTTCAGAGGGACGTCCCTAAAAACATATTTCCTTACTACATTCCAGTATGGAATTGTTCTAAACCTTCTCCTATACTCACAGTTGTGCTGTTCATTTGATAATTACTTTTTCTTAAATAATCGAATTACTCAATATTCAGCAACCGTTTATCAGTGAGAATTTCGGGTCGACAGAATGCAGTGATGTTCGGTAATCGGCAAAGAAGGGAGTTCTGATAGTGTGTGTGATGCAGACGACATAATGCACTGACCCTGCTGTGATATACTGAGGACGCCACATGTGTCACGTGACATATGGCCCAACGTCCCCTCAGTCTCATTTGTCAAAATCTTCTCTGCCGTAAATTCTATCAGTTTCCACACCTCATATCTCACTTATTTTCAAGCGCTCAATTCCCACCCTCCGCTCTTGTTATTTTAGTGCTGAGGTTTTTCTATTATATTGGTCCTTGTTCAATTATATTCGTTTTTAGAATATTTTAAAATTAAACAAGAGGATCAACATGGTAGATTACCATTGACCATGTATGTTCAACCCGGAATTTACTTTTCCAATTTTAAGAGACAATTGTCTGCCGGTTCCGAACTATATAAACATTTGACTGATGCGATGTTCAGTGTTCGATCATGTTGAAACCATAAAAGCGGCATTTAAATTTAAATGTTTCTGTGACGGGGGAATGACATAGGGGGGTTCACTTCTGGATCCGATGCATAGGGGTGGGGGTTTATAGGAACCCGAAATATAAAAATCTTAAATTCTTCCTTCCCGTGAGACAGATGAATATTATTCTTGGTATTTAAGATAATACGGGTTTGTATACAAACCCTTACATCTCCCTTCATGAAGGGACATGTATGAGGTATAATCCGTAAAGCAACAGGTTAGAGTGGCAGATGGATCCATCCCGAGTTCTGCCCGTTCGGGACAGGTAACAGAGGTAGATGTAATTAATTCATCATCTCCATAAACTTTTCATCTATAATTTTGTGATAAACACAGAAAAGTGATCTGCACAAAGAAGATAATAATCTGTTCTGTCAAGAATTTGCAGAGTTTTCATATATAAGAAAGGGAGATAGATTTCGCGGAAAACATATTTGTTTGCCCACGTGCACACGAAAGTTACCACAAAGCTACCCAACATCTAACTTTTCTAACTTTCCTATTTGGAAAGTTAGGAAAATACTGCATTAAAACTGTTTACATGTACCATTTAAGTGTGTTACGTTTACAGCTAGTTCATGAAATATTGTGCAAAGATATGGAATCAACGACGAGCGATTTAGAAACAATATAACGAGTAATTTTACAAGTATTTCACTATTATTACTAACTCATCTTGAATGTGATGGTGAAACTGAATTCACAAGTTACAAATGCATATATTGTAGAGCTAGATTGTAAGCTTTTGTGAAACAGGTCCCGGAACCGATTCCTTGGTGTCGTGTAGAGGTTACCAATTTTCTCTGTCTACTAGTCTCACTAGTCCTTGGGATATTTACACCACTAACGTCAATGTTAGGTCTTGGACAAATGCGATACGTTCTACCTCCTTCTTTTGGTGTCCACAAAAAGTTCTCAATTCCAGCAAATTGCCCATGAATGTCATTAATTCGAGTTTCTTCTTAGGAAACTTGGGGCGTGTTGGAAGAAGAATGGTGTAGGAGCGAGGTGAGGGGGAAGAGAGGTCATTGAAAGGAGCATTAAAGTGAGAGGTCAGGAGAGCAGCGTGCGAGGAAGAGCTGAGAGGACACGGAGTAATTAGAGGAGTGAAGGCAATAAAAGGAAGAAGTTGGTACATTCCATCAAAGTTGGGAAATGTTAGAGGTTGGTAGGATGTTGGGATGGGGAGGAGGGTCAACAAAGAAAAACAACCATCAGATGCCACCGGCCTAGCCCCACCAAAACTCTCTCAATGCACTTCAATTATTTACAACAACCTTTCCACCCCTTCCCTACCACTAACTTTTACCCAAATAAATATTTCTGTCTAATTTCCCAAAACCGTCCCCGTTCACTTTTTAATAAATCGTTAGGTTTGAGCTTACATGGTATAACCATCCAATAGTTGATCGACCGACTTGTCCATAATCATTAGGTAAATCATGGGTCATATGGTGTTATGCCTGATGGCTTCATAGCTTCGTTCCGGCCTAACTACTGTTCCTACAAAAAGGTCATGGGAGAATATTTTGAAGACAATTTATTACGCTTCAATTTAAGACCAAAATGGTGCTTCTAGAACGAAAGGTTTTCTCAAAACTAACAAAACTAACTGTCGGTCTCTGGAGCTAAAGCTCCAAAAGTATTCGTTCGATCCAAATTTATTTTTTTCTTCTAAAAGCTAGTTAATTTAACATTCAGACCCCATATCGATACCCTCATTCTAATACCACGTATCATCAATTTCGGCCAAATTCTGTTTTTAATGGCCCCTACAGTATTTTCTTTTTTTTTTTAAATATAATGTATTAGGTTTTTTTTGTGAGGGCTCCTGAAAGTAGAATAAACGCCCAATCGAATGGTGCTTTTTTTTAAGCTTTTATTATAATGCATTATTAGGGACAGGAGAGGGCTCCTGAAAGGTAAAATAAATTCTGATACGTGGTATTCGAATGAGGGTATCGATATATGAAATGTTACTCAAGCCCCCTAAACTACTCATACCAGCTCGCTAAACGCAACCCGTACTGTTGTGAAATCCACATATTTTTGGCCAACCGTTCGGTTTAACTCCCAAAATATCTCCAATTTCGAAATTTCCAAAATGTCCAATTCGAAATTTCTTTTCTTCAGCCCAAAGCTGGTTGAATTTACTATCAGACCTGCTGGCATGGTTATGGCTGGTATGGCATGGGACTTGATTAACATTTCATATATGGGGTCTGCAAGACAAATTTACTAGCTTTGAGACGAAATGAAGAAATTTTGGATCGAACGAATAGTTTTGGAGCTTTACCAATCTCTTGGTATCCAAAACAATCCGACAAAACCCTTGAATTTAACGCTTTTTGAGAAATCAAAACATACCTAAGACTATGATATAAAACCTCTTTATGACGCCGTGCACATTTCAAGTAAGTTGGTTCCAGAATACCGATTTCCCGCTTTTGAGAAAACAATTCGGTCTAGAAGCACCATTCTGATCTATTATTCCGTATTAAATTGTCTTCAAATCATTTTCTCATGACATTTTGTAGGACCAGTAGTTTGGCCGGCACGAGACTAGAAACATTACCGTAACATAAAATTGTAGTGTAGATAGAATATTTACCATGTAAGTACGAGTATATAGAATATAGAACAGTAGAAATAGACGATTTTTTCAAATACTCTTGCTTTTCTTAACATGGGTTTCCACGATTTCTTCGCGAGTGATTAAGTTCGTATCTGATAGTAAATTCAACCAGCTTTAAGATGAAAATAAGAAACTTTGGATCGGACGAATAGTTTTAGAGCTTGTGAGCTTGTTGGAGTTTGTTAGTCATTGAGAAGACCTTTCGTCCTGGAACACCATTCTGGTTTTAAACTGAAGCGTAATAAAGTAGTGCTTTTTGTGGGAACGGTAGTTTGGCCGGTAGGAAACTAGAACCAGTCATGCAGCATGACTATAACAGCGAATTTTCGAAGATATAATTGGTTTTATGTAAAACGGCTCCATTAAAGAACATGATGTCCATGAAGAACATCTCAAGTAACAACAACGTTTCTTCGTCTTCAAAGTGCTCCGGTTTGAGAGCGGAATAAGATATAGCAATTCTGACTTCCCCATCTTATTCAGCTTGTAAAAACCTTGAATATGAGGTGTCACTTGACAGACCGTTTCATTTTTGGAATTTATGGGTGCAACTCCCCCCCTCTCTCCCGCCAACATCACCAAGACCGCCCTCAGCTTTTGGACATTTCAACGCTAAACACGACGGTGAAGTCAGAATTGCGATATCGCATTCCGTCAACAGACTAGAGCAGAATAACCATGAAGATCATGTCAGACTTGTCAGAATGTTTCATTTTGGGAATTTATGAGGAATTCCCCCCCCCCTCCCTAAAACTCCCCCCCCCCCCTCCTTAGAGTAGCCCGATTTTGCTCATCTACCAACTTAGCCTGTTGATTGCCAAGACCGATTTTTTGTGCAAATTTGAACTTTTAATCTCAATTCTATCGAGAGATATCGTCTGGAATGACACATGCATAAATATATATGTGATGGAATAACCAAACACTGAGGACTACACAAGAACCTACAAATACCTACATCATATTTCAATTAATTACTTACATTTGGTTTACTCGAAATAACACGTATTGTGTCGCCCTTAGCTGCTCATAAAACCCTCTCGAGGCACAACTGTCAACTATGAAAAAGGGTAGTAGGGGGTAAGGCCCTCTTTGTGAAGCCCTACGCTGGCCTAGCCAGTATGCGATTGTCAGTGTCCGAGTAACTACCTACGGTGTCTTACCAAGCTGTTATGTGAAAGCTGTTGTTATTAGCATTGTTTAATATCACGCGTTAATTTAGTGCCGTCGAGAGGGGAGTACGCTTTTTTCGAGTTCTTTACTTTTCGCTAAATTCATTTAATTAAAATAGTTATCTTTCAATCGCCTGTGTTTTTCTAAACGTCCCATGGCTTCGGAGTTGGAAGAAGGAGAAATTGTATCCGAGGATAGGCGGGACGTAACATCAGAAGTGGGATCTGATAACCGACGTGATCGATATTATGATAGTGATAGTGAACATTACAGTTTTCGTGAAAATGAAAATTTGAATCGCGAGTTGACTGGTGATTTTTGTCAGTTTGGAATGCGAGAAGGGGTTGTAAACCATTCGTTGGATGGTCGGAGGGACGCCAGGTCATTTTCCGAAGATCACAACAATGGGCGCCGGGGCCCCTTTTCAAGTTCTGTACCCCCTCACTTCCAAGGGCCCCCTCGCTTTCCCGAATATGATGCCGATCTCACACGAAGACGCACGAGTGAATCTGTCGGAACACCCACTCGAAACGAGACAAGCCCTTTACACGATTTATTGTTGGAACAAGCTCGCGCGATGCGAGCAATTGTTGAAAAATTATCGGAACGTCAGGACACAACATCATTTTCAAATACATCAAGACTTACTCTCCCTGAATTCGACCCTCAAAATAAGCAAGTTGAGCCAAGATCATGGTGTAATACAGCTGAGTGTTGTCTAACTCCAGCGGACAAACAAGGGCGACACCTGATTGTCCCATTGAGTAAAGCCTTGAAAGGGGAAGCAGCTGTTTGGTTTACAACTATTGTCCATCCACAGCTTACATGGGATGAATTTCGCTCCCTTTTCCTACATCAATACAGCATTTCACTTACGCCAGCTGGTTTCATGCTTCAATGTTTTCAAGCTAAACCACATGATGTTGGAAACTATGCCACTTTTGCATCACGAACCATAAATCAGTTTGTAGCTCGTTATCGACAGTCCACAGTAGAAGAAATTGCTGTTTCAGTGGCTCTTGCTCAAATTGCCCAAACAGACTCAAGAGCCCGTCGACTTTGCTACACTACCAGGGTTGACAACAGAGAAAAACTACTGCAGGAGTTACGTGCTCTGTCATTCAAGAGACCTGTTGATAGTAATGGTGATGACTCAGGACAATCAAAGAAGCACCGGCCAAACCCTTCATCTACCCAGGACTTCCCTCCTCGTTGCAGCAGATGCCGACGAATTGGGCATAAATCATTTGAATGCCGATCTTCAGCTCCCAGGTCCAACTCCTCAAATCATATACCCAAGCAACGGACCACTACAACATGCTTTGCCTGTAACCAGAAAGGGCATATTGCTACTAATTGCCCCAAGAAGAAGCAGCCGACAAAACCAGGGTCTGGAGACAACCGAAATCCGATGTCCATGCCAGCAGAGAAGCAAGTTGGCTTTTGCATTGCGAATCCAGAAGGCACGTTTACCCACCAAGGTGATGTATTCCAGTACAGTTTCGATTCGGGGTCAGAATGTTCTCTCCTTTGTATGTCCATTAGTGCTAGGTTTCATGGCTCTTGTTTTGATAATATAATCCACTTGCATGGTTTGGGAAATTCAGTAACTATTTCCAACAATCAAAAACAAGCCTTAGTTACCATCAATGGTCATGATATTCAGGTGTTGTTCCACGTGGTGGAAGATTCTTCCTTACCAGTACCCATAGTTTTGGGGCGTGAAATTCTTGTTCCAGATTTTTATAATATAAAAATATCATATTATGATAATTACTCCATCACTATGCACGTTGAGGAAGGACAATCCTCCTTTTATGCCACATACATCTGACAGTAACGTACTGAACGATAGTAGCCCTTGTGAAGTTGGTGTTGATCCCAAACAAACCGGTTTGGCAGTTGAGTCGAACTTATTGGACAATAAAACCAAAGGAGATACGCATTCTGAGACCGAAAATAATTACAATATTGACAATGACTTTTCTGAATCTTCGAGTGATCATTACTCTCTAGATCACTGTACTGAGGATGAGGTTGTGTTGTTCAGTGAGATGTTAGATGGTCACAATGGCTTACCAATTTGCAATGTGTTGCCTGTGAGTACTGAACAGTTTGATAACGTACACACAGATCTTCCCACAAGTCAGAGAACTGATCTAGTAGATATATTACAAAAATATTCTAAATTCTTCATCACGGGAATTCCTTCTACACGTGTCACAACTGGTACATTTAAAATTCGACTAATTGATCCTAATAAAATAATACACCGTCGTCCTTATAAACTTAGTCCCATTCAGCGTGAAATAGTACGAAAGCATACAAAAGAACTAGAAGAAGCGAAAGTGATTCGTCCTAGCTCCTCCCCTTTTGCTAGTCCAATCCTTCTAGTTCCAAAAAAGACAGGTGGTTATAGAATGGCAGTTGATTTTAGATTTTTAAATGCAAACACAGTCCCAGATCGATTCCCTTTGCCCTTAATCACGGACCAGATATCCCGCTTAAGTGGAGCCCGTTATTTTTCTGTGCTTGATGCGGCCAGTGGATTTTATCAAATACCTGTAGAGGAAGAGTCCATCGAAAAGTTGTCTTTCGTGACCCCAGATGGCCAGTGGGAATTTTTGGCATTACCTTTTGGTGTCAGGAATGGGCCCAGTGTTTATCAGCGTGCCATAGTGGCCGCCTTAGGAGACTTGGTACATGACTACGTCACATGCTACATGGATGATTTACTGATTGCAGCATGTACTGAAACCGAAGCATTAGAGCGATTAGACCATGTCTTAGAAGTTCTAACCACTAAGGGATTTTCATTAAATCTTGCTAAATGTTCGTTTGTAGTTTCAAAAATAAAATACTTGGGTTACGAGATTGAGAATGGAGAGCTAAGACCCAACAAATCAAAAGTTGAAGCCCTCACAAAATTGCCACCTCCCACCAATCTGCGTACCCTTCGTCAGTTTTTGGGACTGGCGTCTTATTTTCGTCACTTTATACGAAATTTTGCTCAGTTGGCAGCCCCTCTGTTTCAATTGACTCGGAAAACAAATGATAAAACCGATGAAAATAAAAATCGACCGATTCCATGGACAGATGACCATGAAAAGGTTCGACAAAAACTTATTGATCTCCTTACCTCTGAACCAATTCTAACCATTTTTGACCCCTCGTACCCGATTGAATTACACACTGACGCAAGTTCAGTGGGGTTTGGAGCAATTTTGGTCAATATAATAGACAAAAAACCAAAACCAGTTGCTTATTATAGTAAAAGAACTTCTCCAGCGGAATCGCGTTATCATTCATATGAACTGGAAACTTTAGCAGTGGTCTATGCCATAAAGCACTTTCACAATTATCTCCAATGCTATCCATTTGTTGTTATCACTGACTGTGCTTCATTAAGAGCAACTCAAAATAAACAAGATTTGATTCCTAGAGTTCAAAGATGGTGGTCATTTCTACAACGTTTCGATTTTAAAATTCAGTATCGACAATCTTCGCATATGCAACATGTTGACTTCTTCAGTAGAAACCCCATCAATGAAATTAATGAAAACGAAAATTCGCCTCCTCTTCAGGCAATTCCTTTGAAATTCCATGATAACTCTTTGAAAGTAAACACATCAACCTTAGATTCACCACCTCCAAAAATGCGACCTCATGGAAAACTTCGGAATGTAAAACCCCCCAAAAACCTTTCATCTAATGATAAACGAGTGGACTTAACAGCAATTTCAACTGATTGGTTGTTAACTGCTCAGCAAAATGATCCATTTCTTACGGACATTATAAATAAATTACATTCTGATGACATCAATTCCGATGTTGAGAACACTTATGAGATTCATTCTGGCATTTTGTGTAGAAAGGTACAACGGTATACACGAACTAGGTATCTTCCTATTGTCCCGCATTCTCTTAGATATGCTGTTGTTTCAAACGTCCATGACTCCATTTTCCACTTAGGTTATGAGAAAACTTTGGAGGCACTATACCAGCATTATTGGTTTGAACATATGGCAAAATATGTGCGGAAGTTTGTAGAAAATTGTCTGGTGTGTAAAACATCAAAATCAGACTCTGGCCCTAGACAAATTGAACTCCACCCTATACCCAAAGTTTCAGCTCCTTGGCACACCCTTCACTTCGATACTTCGGGAAAATTAAGTGGTAAGAAGGACTCTAAAGAGTACCTTTATGTTTTCATAGATGCTTTCACAAAATACTGTGTTTTGCAGCATACTCGTTCAATAGATGCTACAAGTGCAGTAAAAGCACTAACATTTATTATAAATCTATTTGGTCCTCCCCAGCGTATCATTTGTGATCAAGCTACTAATTTTACGGCTAAGGATTTTCAAGATTTTTGTATTGCTCATCAAATTGACCTTCATTTTATTGCTACTGGGGCATCACGCGCCAATGGTCAGGTCGAACGCCTCATGAGCACTTTGCGAAATATGCTGACAGTCGCTGAAACTGACCAACATAAAACATGGCAGTCCAGTATTGGTCAAATCCAATTGGCTCTCAATAGTACACCCCATAGTGTTACCAAAGTATCACCTCTACAACTGATGTTTGGACGCATTTCTAGACCTCTCCAACTAGTTTCTGTGACAGACCACCTCACTGAACAACCATCCACTAGCCTCCAAGACTTACGTGACTCTGCATCGCAGTTGATTGCGAAACAAGCTCAGATCAGTAAAAATCGATTTGATAGTGGAAAACTGAAAGTAAAACGGTTCCAAGAGAATGATCTAGTGTTTGCACAGACCGAGTCTCGGAACCGGACCAAGTTGGATGATGCTTATAGAGGACCCTACAAAATTGTGAAGGTTTTACCTAATGACCGCTACCTGATGCAGTCTGTTTCTGGTGGTACAAAGAAATATTTAAAATACCCTCATGAACGTTTGCGCAAGGCTCCTGCTTTTGATGGGTCAACCCATCCCCCTGATGGTGGGGCTCTGTAATGGCTGACATGACTTATGTATTGTTTTTGCGGACTATCCCGCCTGTGACTGTGGATCCTCCCGGTCAGTTTAGAGGACTATCCTGCCTGTGACTGTGGACTCTCCCAGTCTGTTGTGACTTCAGCCTGCGCGGCTGGTCGTGTGATCATAGTTTCACCTTATTTCGTCATTGTCACGCCTGAGATTTTGATTTTTGTACTTTCAATATGGGTTGGACTCTCTACCTCGCTTGGCACCCTCACACTGGCCTCGTCATGGTTGGACCCTTCTTCTCTGTCCATCCCTTTACGTTGCCTTTGTCTCACAGTCGCTTCTTTTCTGATAGAGTGATTGTCAAGCCCAAGTGAGTCAGAGACCCTTCCTGTTGGTTTTTCATAACGACAACGTTCGTTCATCTCTCAGCTACTGGACACGCCTCTAGCTAATATTTATGATTGTCAGACTACTCTGTTTCTTGCGCATTCTGTTCGTTATTTGTTATTTCGTTCAGTTCCAATGGCTCTTGTGATTTTTGTCCAGTTGTTTTATGCAATTTTGGTTCCTATGATTTGGCCTCAGCTTACCCCTCCCATGTGGAGGCGGTAGCAGGCTCCTTTTGGCACGGACTAATGGGCTGAATTTGGTCCCACAGGTCTTATGCTCCCGAGGACGGCAGCAATGTCAGGATCGCCGTGTGATGGAATAACCAAACACTGAGGACTACACAAGAACCTACAAATACCTACATCATATTTCAATTAATTACTTACATTTGGTTTACTCGAAATAACACGTATTGTGTCGCCCTTAGCTGCTCATAAAACCCTCTCGAGGCACAACTGTCAACTATGAAAAAGGGTAGTAGGGGGTAAGGCCCTCTTTGTGAAGCCCTACGCTGGCCTAGCCAGTATGCGATTGTCAGTGTCCGAGTAACTACCTACGGTGTCTTACCAAGCTGTTATGTGAAAGCTGTTGTTATTAGCATTGTTTAATATCACGCGTTAATTTAGTGCCGTCGAGAGGGGAGTACGCTTTTTTCGAGTTCTTTACTTTTCGCTAAATTCATTTAATTAAAATAGTTATCTTTCAATCGCCTGTGTTTTTCTAAACGTCCCATGGCTTCGGAGTTGGAAGAAGGAGAAATTGTATCCGAGGATAGGCGGGACGTAACATATATATACCTACATATAATTTTTGATGTCTTTTGGCAGTGGATCCAGGATGGTCTGAAGCGGATATTGGTACGAAAAATTTTCGAAAATTCGAGTTTTAAAAATTTTGGGCTGAGAACAATAGCTACATTTTCTTCAAAAATTCGCTAATATACATTTTCTTCGAAAATTCGCTAATACATCGACTGTGCAGGTGTAACATTGCCCAATTTTTTTAAAATTTATAAAGACTTGGGCAATGTTGCACCTGCACAGTCGACATTCTCTTCGAAAATTTGCTAGAAATGACCGTAACATTAAATTTGCACTTTTGGGAAAAAATTAGCTGTTTTGCAGAGCTCTATCTTGGATTTCACCAGGTATACGGAGTTTTACACCACTTGATTGTAGGGAATTTCAATACTTTAAAAATGGAACGAATGCATTTTTTCGGCAACAACTAGAACCAGTGCAATCATTTCGCAGGAAATCTCCAGTTTTTCCAGGATATCGTTGTTATCCCACCTATTTCTTGCTATTTTTCTTGACTAATATTCCTTCTACCTCTGTTACTGTTTTATTTTTATTTACCCTCCGTCCTTTCTTTTCCTTCTCCTTTCCCTTTCCTTCTATTTTACTGTGAAAGTTTGCCCCCGCCTGAGCCCGTAGAGGGGGAGGGGGGACTAAGCTCTTTCGTCCCCTCCACCCCCTCCACGATTTCAGGAGACGCAGATAGATATTTGCCGAGTTAGTTGTGTCTATTCAAGTTTTGGACACTAATGATTAGGTTGAGAATACGTGAATAGATCTTACCAGAATCAGGTGGATCAATTGGAGTCCTCCAAACAGATATTATTGAGCGAAAAACTCGAATACTATCGAATGGAGAGCAAATTCTGCCCTGCTACCAACTAACAGGCTACATCAACTTCAATCTCCTTTTGGTTGGTAATTGCCCCTACCAATACAGGTCCTCCAACATAGTGACTGTAGGAAATTTGTATAAAGGAAATATTCCGTCCTCCAAATGAATAAATATAATATACAACCTCGTTCTTTCAACAGTTCTACACAACTACCGACTCTCACTGATAAAATTATTTCATTGCTTATTTTTTAAATCGATCTTTTTGGTTGACGCAAGCTCGATGGATTTCATAGCTCTCTAAACTAACTTCCACCGCATCGTCTTGTTTTTTTTATCCGGGATTCTTGTGTTTGTCGGGGTTCTTAGACAAAAGATCATCGGAGTTCCTGGAGATGTCGCCATCGAGGGACTCCAATATTCACAACATAACTCATGAGAGTGGTTGCATAGGCTCTCGACCGTGATAGGTACATGTGAGACATATAACTGTACAAAACAAGTTGAGAAATGCTCTAGAATATTTGTCCAAATAGGTGACAAATAAGGGGGCATGGGGGTCGGTAAATAGCTCAGTGATGGACTATAAATTATTTATATAAATGATGAACATCGTATGATGAAACATTATCTAGATTTAATTTGTATCTGTATAGTACTGGGATTCCTACTTCTACTTACTGACGTCGGCAATAAATTATACAGTAAGTACCTACCACCAAATTGTCGAAATAACCTTCTTTCCGAAGACACAGAAATTATCTCAGAAGAAGCAACTCCGAAACCGTAACTCAAATTTCATCATTTCAGGACAACACTAACATGGCAAAGTGACACGGACGGCTTACAGCGGAGCGACGTTTTTATATTCGATATTCTAAACCTATACATGTATCAAAGTATAATTTGAGGGGATGATTTCAATGGTTCATTATCGACGATAAAAGTAGAAAGTAAAAGTAAAAAGGTTTACTGGGACCACATAATATCTACCTTTTGTTCATAATGACCTTCCTACCTTCCCCTTCTCAAAAATATTAATTATTGACATCCTACTAATTTTTTCATGTGTTATCCTTATATTATACTTATAAGTATGTTATACTTATATTCCGAAATACTGTATCATACGTTTAATTGACTGGACGGTTGTGAGTGAATGAATACTTGAATAGTTCCAAAAACATCTGCAGCAACAGGGAGGAAGACAAACACCACTACTACATCGCCTCTTGAATATAGCTACCGGAGCTAACACGCCTGATGATTGGACTAATTTTTTATATTCACTTCTTCTTATTTCTTCTTTTTTTTTTTTTTTTTTTGATGACAAAGTAAAAAGGAGAAACTCCATGTTTTATTAGTGAAATTTATCTCAGAAAGAAAATATTGGAATTGTAGAGGTAGATTCCAAGGTGTGCTTGCCAAGATTCCCCCTCCACACCCCCTTCAAAACATCACCTGGGTGGAGGATTAGACCTCAAGTGGAAGATACAAGAGACACCGCGAAAGGAGGGTGCTATAATGAATTTCGATAAGATTGGTTTGAAGGTTGAGGGTCTATGAGGTTAGGCGTGGCATTCTGCCATGTTCATTAAGAGGTTTCCTCTGATCAAGTCGAGTGTGGCAGTGTGCCATCGGGTTCCAACAAGAAACACCCTCCACGATCGACGTTCCCGGCCCGAAACACCGACGTTTTTCACGTCCCTTCTAACCGCCAACTAACGAGATTAACCTCGTGTTACCTCGCACATTGCTCCCTTATCCCACTTTTGGCACTTGATCTGGTTTTCCAATTACGCAGTTTTTGGGCGTATCGAGCGGAAGGTAATTTTCAATAACGATCGTCGTGGTATATTTCAAATGGTACTGTATATAATATATTATGCGCAAAGACACAAATGTGGTCTGTTAGGCGTTTAATTTCGTGGCCAATGGATTGTGGTGACGTACCTCGACCAGTCGGAAGTCTCAAAAGTCGGGATGGAGTTGACCCAGGAAACCGAAAACAGTTAGTAGGGAATCCAAGTCTTGGATTCGTACGATTTGTTACCAGAAAATCGTTGGGGTTTGCACTAGATGGTATTTACTTTCAAGGAAGGTTGAGAGCAGACTGGTGGACCGACCGAGCACCTATACCTAATTGGTTTATTGTGTCTCATCAATTATCATGGAATATGCTCGGAATGGAAAGGGTTTCACAAGTGTGGTGGTATTTTTGTCTTCAAAGTGTTTCAATAAGTTCAAGGTCTAAAACTAATAACTAATGTTTTGAATGGGACCCCTTCTATTATTATTGATCATCAAGTCATTCAGTAAGTTGTAGGCATGATTAGATTTTTCAACCTCATAGCATTCAAGTCTGCCAAGATCTAGAATCAACTAATTTATTGGTTGCAAGTGATTGCAATTTATAAAGTTTTTTTAATCAGTCCAATGAATTAACATAAGGTCATTATTGCAAAAATTAAAAGGGGTAATTCATTTACTATTAGCCTTAAGACTGCAGGAAAAATATGGTTGATTAATGGATGTAACGACGATAGTCTCTAGACCGAAAGTACTCACCTCCAGTCCTCGACTAACAAGACTTGTAAGTCGAGGACTGGAGGTGAGTACTTACTTAGTACACTTAGTACACATGGAAAATAAGTTTATAGTGATTGTATAACTTTGAAAAAATGTACTACCTAGTGGTGAACAAGCTCGAAAGGCATAATTATATCTAAGTAGGGAAGGAATGGTAATTCCACTTATCACTGTTATCACCACCCCCCGCCCCGCCCAAGGTCATGTGACGTCACAGGCTCCTACGTCACAGCCTCCTACGTCATACCCATGGATACTATAAAGCTATACATGTAGTATCCATACAAATGATACCTTAATTGTGTAAATTGTCATGGATGCTACAAAATTAGAGTATCCATACGTTGGATCACTTAATTGTGCAATTTCCCGCCAATTTTCGAATTATTTTACCGCTCATTTTCAAATACCTCCTTTCCTACATACGTCATAGCATGGATGAAGCATTGATAAGTTATAGCATGGATTTTTTCAAGTATCCACCCGATTCTCCCCGCCACTTTTCAAAATTATCATATGGCTTTCCCTCTCATTTTCAAAATACTCCCCCTTCGCCCCCTCCATATAATGACATAAGACCAGCTGTTTCCCGCCTTTTCCAACTGTCATATCCCCCTCCATGAACAGCTGTAGGCTTTCCCCGTCCATTTCCAAATGTTCTCCCCACCAACCTGTAATTTTTCAAATACCTCCCGCACCCCACTTCTTCTTCTGCTTCTTCTCATGCCATCTTAATCATCATCTGGTAATTAATCTCCCACCTTTTTCTTACCCGCCAATTTTCAAATACTTCTGCTCCCCCTCTAAAGAATGCTCTGTCAGGTTGTCATTTGATAGCACTTGATACATGAAACCTGAATGGTCAGCATTCACCAGGAAACAAAGGAACGTGGGAAAGAAATGTGTCAGCATGGAGCAAGTTTTAACAGGGCTCTGAAACAGTAGCACGTGTCAAGGTCACCATTCATATCTACCAGGAACTAGCTGGTCAGCTATGCAAGTATTCTCATGAATCCTGAGGTTACTGACACTCCCTCTCCCCACAGTACATCCAAGTTCTATCCCCCCTCTCACGACATTAGGTAGCCGTGGTGGGAGTGTTTCTTTCATATAGGTAATCCCGTTTTGAAAACTCGTACTGTCTAGTGATATCGATTAAGGCTCAATAGCCCAAAAAAAACTTGTAAGAAAATTCAATAGATGGCTGCACCATCGACCCTAAATTTAGATAGGTGATCATTCGAGTTCTATTGAACCGATTTTAGATCTGAAAACGGCTATGGACGTAAAAAGAGCGTAGAATTTTCGGAAATTAGTCGAAATGAGTCATAATCAAAAATTGAGAAAGTTGCGATCGTTTTTTTACATTTCCAAGCCATTTTTTGAAAAACTGAGGTAGCTCTGCAATGCACTGCATCGTCCTGAGTCCAAAACAATTTTCAGATTTCAAATCGGTTAATTAGAACCGACCGAAACGCGATTTTACGGAATGGGAGAGGCAAGGGGTGGAGGTGATGAAGGAATCGCGGCAAGGAAGAAGGGGGCAACAAACGGGCGGGCGTCGCGCCGGTAGGCATCAAAGCACGTAAACCAAGGTCATCATTCGTTTCCTTGGAAACGTCAACACATTAGATGATCCCAGTGAGGTTGGGGAACCACTTCCCTTTGCAAGTTGATTCGAACAGCGGGCAAAAGAATGGCGTTGTTTATTACCATATAATATTGTACAGTATACTTGTATATTATTGTACAAGTTTACTTGTTTAGTAATGTGGTGTATTGTATAATATTGAGTATATCTCAATCCCCCCAAAAAACACTCCGTGTAAAAATCACCCCGCCTCGCAAATATCATTCTTCAGAGGCCGGAAAAAGTTATGATATCCACTTTCCCCGCCCGCCCTTTTCCTCATTAAGGAGCTAAGTATAATGAAAAGCTTAACCACTTCACAAGCACCGTACCCCTTTCGAAATCTCCCCTTGGCGCTATTGCGAGACGTTTTTATTACTTCCACAAGCAACTAATACTTGTATAAAACGTTAACCACCATCAAGTATTAGTTGCTTGTGGAAGTAATAAAAACGTCTCGCAATAGCGCCAAGGGGAGATTTCGAAAGGGGTACGGTGCTTGTGAAGTGGTTAAGCTTTTCATTATACTTAGCTCCTTAATGAGGAAAAGGGCGGGCGGGGAAAGTGGATATCATAACTTTTTCCGGCCTCTGAAGAATGATATTTGCGAGGCGGGGTGATTTTTACACGGAGTGTTTTTTGGGGGGATTTTAGTATACAGATTGTAGCAACATAATGTATCATGGTTGGTTCAATGTAGGCGGCTCTCTTATTGGCATACTTCGATGTTTTCGAGGGTCAGATGCGGATAGGGACCAATCCCAATATACTAGAGGGGCCTAGTGGGACCCGACGATGTGTGAGGCTTCCCCCACTCACTGGTTCCCCAAATCATCGCCTTGTTGCCTTCTAGGTACTCTTAGGTAGGACGTAGTCCAAACTCCACGCTATTACGCACCGTGTTTGTACCATTTTCCATATCGTTTTCGACGAAGAGAACAGCCCCTTGCCGCTTCTCCTTCATCACCTCCACCCCTTGCCTCTCCTACACCGTAAAATCGCGTTTCGGTCGGTTCTAATTAACCGATTTGAAATCTGAAAATTTTTTTGGACTCAGGACGATGCAGTGCATTGCAGAGCTACCTCAGTTTTTCAAAAAATGGCTTGGAAATGTAAAAAAACGATCGCAACTTTCTCAATTTTTGATTATGACTCATTTCGACTAATTTCCGAAAATTCTACGCTCTTTTTACGTCCATAGCCGTTTTCAGATCTAAAATCGGTTCAATAGAACTCGAATTATCCCCTATCTAAATTTCCTTCATTTTGGTGCTGCTACGTGGTGGCTGATTTTAGAACTATACAAGGGCTATTGAGACTTCTTCTTCTTCTCTGGTCAACTCTTCCATCGATACAGGGTATGTGAATGTTGTCATACTTTGTTTTCTTTGATCAGTTATTCCTAAATATTGCATTATTCATGTTATGTGTGTGTTTTGTTAAATAAATAATCGTATTTTCCATCTCTTTGCAGATGAACTCTCTACTTAACAAGCTCCAAAGAGCCGCCTCCATTGTTGAACTCAGATCGGTGGAAAGTCTAGCGATAGATACACCTTATGCTGTTATGAAAATGAGCAGAGTGCAAACCCAACATGGTCCGTCAGTACAAGTATATCTCCAAGAACTTACTGATGGCCAAATACTAAAAGAAGAAGAAAATACGTTTCGGGTATACCTGCCTAAAAGGGTCTCAGAAGCTATCACTCCAGAAGATGTGGATAATTACAACTCATCAAATACTGTCTACACGCTTGTATACAGAGGAAAACTCGGAAGGACCTTCCTTATCGATTTTAACTAATTTATTCAAATATGAAATGTAAATGTGTAATAAATAAATAAACTGAAAAATAAAAAAATTAATTAAAAAAAAAAAGAAAAAAAAAGGAGTGTGAGTTCATAATGGTTGTCACACACTGAACATTGCGAGGATGGGGCAATGTTTATTTCACATAAAAAATAATGATGTTAATAATAAAAGAAAAATATCAGGTTTTATGAGTTAGTTTTATTCAAGATGTCTGACCGTGAAGACGTTAAGTCTTATTGCTGCTTACGTAAATGTTTCGAACATGTTGGAGATTGTGTTGATGGGATGGCGTGTGAAAAATGCCGTTACTTCAGTTTTTGTCATTGCAAATGTAAAACCAGGATAAGCAAACTACGGAAACAACAAAAAGAAGTAGAGGGGAGTCTGAAATGTAACATCTATTGAACTAACCAATAACGACACCCTATTGGATAAACCCCCTCTCTCTCGCCCTATTTTTTACCATGAGTCATCTCACTCACAACAAAAATAAGTTTAGTTTGTGTTCGTCCTGTGATCAGTGATGGTGTTACAAATTGAAAAAATTCGTTTTGACAAGCGTGGGCTCAAAGGAGTCGATATAAGAACAGATGAAGATATTGGGTTGAAACAAGTTGTCATCTATAACAAATATTAAGCACCAGTAGGCACTTATTCTATAATAATTATGTTTTGTCAATTATTGACAAAACAAGTTGACAACGGTCTTGCTTGAAGTGATCACGGTTCGTATGCTTGTGGTTTTGATTTAACATGTCAAGTCGTTGGTATAACGGGTAAGTATTGTGAGAGTACCATACTATGGGCGAGACGAGATGGCCTATTATGAGTGGTTGGATGGTGGAGTGTGGTGTATTAACATTATTCATGTATTACTATTATGGGTTACCGCATTGTTGATGAGGTATGATTCTTGAAGTATAGCTTTGGTGAATTTGTATTGAAAGGCGTTATAACAACGTTGAAAAAATTCTGAGTACCCTCAGAGTAGACCCAAGGTGGGGTAGGAAAAAAACAAAAACATCACTCATACGGAAGTTCGTCGTAGTTAGGCGGTAAATAATGTGTCAGTTATCTGTGCTTTTCAGATGATTTCCTAACGCGCCAAACTACGCCACAATGGTTTTACAAAAATGGTTGTTAATGCCATCCAGCACGCCGATTTGCTGTTACAGTTCAAAATAAATACATGACACCTGAATCTGAAATTAATGTGAACCAAGTAAACATTATTGCCCTTGCATCAGGATGATCTGAGCATTGCTACCCCTTTGTTTCATTTGACACGGCTCACCCGGTGAGAGGCGAATTGCTGGCGAATACATGACGGATCAACGTGAACATGAATGGAATTGTTGACATTCAACCCGAGCGTGAGTTCAACTACTTCTTCACATCTTCGCGTCTGGATATGGGTAATTGTGTTGATTATACTTAGGGGACCCCCAACGTTTGCTGTGTAGGTATTGGTGTATCTGGTATTTGGTATCTGTCTTTATGTATTTTGGGGCCTTGAATAGATCTTTCAACTCAATAAAATGCATTGAATTGGTGATGATAAACATGAATGTTAAAATTAAAACTGTCCGTTGAACATGACTCTCAGATTTATTGGTTTTCTGACCGATTCCTTTGGATATCGGCCATTATTCCGAGCCAGATTCGGTTTACACTGCATCCGGTCTGTTGTCGATTTCTATACTACCTGACTAAAGTACTCGCTCCACTCCAGATATGTTCCGACGAGTGCTTGAAAGGGAATATGCAAAAGTAAACATTTGGGATAGTGAGGGCCAGGAAGGAGAGGGAGTATAAAACGGCCCTCGGGCAAGTTCAAATCCAATCAAAATCAATTGTTCTCAAAATTGAATCGGTAGGGACCATCTGAGCCCTCGATACCCCACACTCCTCCGGTGCAGACCGCCCACTTGGTTCTACTGCTAATTGAAACTCCACCGTATTCACGAAAGAATATGTCTCAATATCCGACACGCAACTCATGTAGATATCACTCCCAAGCACTTCAACTTACAATAAGCACAGTAGTTCTTTCAGATTATTATTCAATGTTATACAATATTAAGCTGACAGGAATGAGAACTAGCTAATTCCAGCTAAATTTATGTTTGTCCAATTTAGGAAAGAGGTAATGAAGGGTATCGAGGCGTTGCAAAGAGCTCTTCAGGCCTCTATTAACATCTCTAATAATAAGGTGGATGAACTCAAAACTTCAGAGGATAAATGACTAGCAAATCACTTCGAAATGCTCGTCACTATAGAGGGTCTCTGTGAGGAGGTTTCAGCTCTTAAAGCCGAGAACGTACGCCTGAACAAAAAGATTGTCGACATTGCCCATGGCAAGTCCCGAGCGGTCTGTAGGTACTCAATAGTACAGAATGTCGCTGAAAGGCAACGCAGAGCGAGGAACCTTATTGTTTTGCCTGAGGGTGATCAGGGCGCCTCAGATTCGGACAAGGCCAGCCCCTTGGGGCTCCTTTCCCGAAATCCAGATTTTGTGGACGTGAAAATCAGCCGGACTTTTTGGCTGGGGAAGGTGCTCGCGAATAATATCAGACCTATGAAGGTGGTCTTTGATGATCCCCGGGACCCTCCTCTGCTCCTGCATTGTTGGAAGTTTTTCAATGACAACGGGGTCCGCATAGGGGAGGATCGCACGGAGCTCGAGCGTGAGGAATACAAAACGTTAACCCACGAACTCCGTCTTCGTCGTGAGAAGGTTGAAAACATTGTGATCTGGAAAGTCGATGGCATCCTGAAAATTATCCAAAGCTCCTCTGCTTCAAAAAACGAATAAGGCCAGGGCGCCTCTCCATCTACCATCAGAATACTCGAAGTTTACGGTCCAAGCTCCACGATTTGAATATTGAGGTTTCTCTCAAGGGTTTTGATATGGTCATAATTACGGAAACATGGCTTAATTCATCACTGTTTGATTCGGAGCCGGGTCTGGACCTTTATAATGTTTTTCGGAAAGATAGAAACCTCGATCTATGTGCCAAGTCTCACGGGGGTGGGGTACTAGTTGCTGTAAAAAATGTTTCTTCTGTGTGGAGCTCCCATCTCCCGATTACCAATTTGAACAACTCTTCCTATCCCTACGAATCGGGGGCTCACATTACCTGCTGAGTACCATCTATATTCCAGATGGCTGTCCTGCGTCGTTCTATGAACAACATGCTTTTGATGTCAAGATGGTCGCCGCTCAACACTCTTTTCTTAGCAATCTTCTCACCGGTGACTAAAATCGCCCAAATGTGGATTGAACAGGGACATCAGCATTAACCATAACTTTTCTTCAGGGCGTGTCCAACCGTCAGCTGCCATCTTCTCTTCTCGGGTTCGCCCACTACTCTGGTCGTTTTCTCTCCTATCATTAACCCAGATCAATGAGGTACTCAACAGAAATGGGCGTGCATTGGACCTGGTCTTCTCTGATGCCGATGTCGTGGCCTGCAGAAGGGCGGGATTCTGGTTGTGGATTCTCATCATCCCCCTTAGGAGACCGATTGGGGGCTTGGGTCCAAGCTTGGCATTGATTGATTGATTGACTGACGGACTTTATTTATACAAACAGGGAAGGGTTAGGACTATGAAAGTCCTCTCTTCCACCCACCCTGTACAAATTAGGTATAAGTTCTCGTACATCGTAAATATAATATATTATTGATAATAAATATAATGATACGAGTATTATCATCAATAGGTTTGTTACATATAGAAAATAAAAATAATAACAAAAACACGAAACTAAACGAAAGTTATAAATAAATAAACTGAACAGATCACTTCTAGTATGGAAGGTACAACTGAACATTAATCTTTATATGCTTCGAGTGATACCTTTTTGAATTTTGCTTGAAAAGACTTGACTGAGGTATTCGTATCGAACAGACTAGCATTATCATTATATATTTAATTGATTGGAGATGAAAGGATTTACTGTACAGAATAGGGGCTTAGGGCTGATCAGGTGGGTGGTCACTCTCGAATGGTGTTCAGAGAGTTCAGGGCTCCGGTGAGCAAAATAGTCCCTGATGGGGTCCCTTGCATCTTAAAAGAGCACCGTGCACCACTTGCTTATCCCTCATTCATTATCGTCAATCACTCTTTCTCAACGGGTGTTGTTCCCAGCATATGGAAGCAGAGTCATGTGGTACCCATTTTCTAGAAGGGCAATAAGAACAAAGTAAGTAATTGCCGGCCCATCCCCAAGTTGTCTGTGCTGGCCAAAGTTATGGAGGGCCTATTGTGTGACCATTTTTCTGAGCTGGTGGATACTTATTTAAACGGAGATCAATATGGGTTTCGCCCAGGGAGGTCTGTCTCTACTAATCTGCTGACGCTTCAGGAGGGGATCCTTGATGGATTCAGCGCGGCCAAGCAGTCAGACGTCATCTAGACAGATTTCGCCAAGGCCTTTGATAAGGTTGACCACGGAATCCTTATGCAGAAGCTGAAATCATTCGGTGTGCTTGGTACCATGCTGTTGTGGTTTGAGTCCCTGACGGACCGCGGATAGATGTCCTGAGGCACCTCTACGTCGCTCTCGTGCGGCCATTGGTCGAGTTTTCCTCGGTGGTATGGTCCCTACACTACCTTGGTCACAATAGGACTATCGAAAAAGTCCAGCACAAGATTCTCCGGTTCAATCTGGATGTACTTTTTCCCGCAGAGCCTTATGTCATCTTGTAAGACAGCCTGTGCTTCCTCCTCGACCTGCGCACCCTTGAGGAACATAGAACTTGTCTTGATTTGGTCTGGCTCTTCAAGATCTTGAAGGGAAAAGTCCACACTCCCCAACTCCTCTCTCGCATCAACTTCCGGGTTCCTGGCGTGATCACCAGATCGAGGGACCCCTTCATTGTTCCCCATGCTAGCACAAATTACCAACGGAATGCCCCCTTAAATCGATTCATGGCCCTTGCAAACCGTTTTTCACCCGACGTGGACCCTGCCACTACTTTAATTTCCTTCATTAAGAGGCTTATTTCTGCCCTGTGTTTTGACTAGAGTGCGTTTTTGGACTGAATATTTGTTTATATTTATCTTTGATGATTTATATATAATAATTTATCTATAATATGTATTTCGATTGCTGCCATGTTTTCTTTCCTGTATGTAAATGGGCATCAATGCCCGTATGTACGATTAAATAAATAAATAAATAAATAATTGAATTGAATATCGGTTTATTACAGCCAATAATGAACAAATCAACCAACTAAGAAATTTTAGATACAGGATGCCAGGAAGATCTTCGAAAGCTTTCATAATCTTCTGGTAACAGGAAGGGGTACCGTAAAGGGTTTGGAATTTTCTAAACGCTGTATCTCATTTCAGATGAAACAGTATACTTATTCGTACAATTTTGAACAGACCTTGACTTAGAGAATAATTCAAAATCACCCGGGCATTGTGAGACCAGCCACTTGTTCACAATAAGGACTCAAAGTAGAACCAAGGAAACATCGTCAAGCGGTGGAACTTTAGGACAACTTTCATACCGGGGTACAGCTGACTGAAACAAGCTTGGTTTCGTGATGTCGGGTTTCTTGTTCTGAGATACATCAAGATTAGGCAAGTGATTTGATGTACGTAATAAACAGTTGGATGCTAATCTGGTTTTTTGGCTCCCAGCACGTTCACGAACTCGTTCAAGTTCTTGTAGAAAGACGGAACGAATCAAGGTTGTAATTTTTCACAGTTGCACTCGCACCTTTGTCGTTAGAAGTCAGAATTAATTAATAAAATAAGCAATATAACATCATAGTTACAACCGGCTTATTGATATTTTGCGGTGTCCATCAGGACGGTTTCACATTCGTGACGAAAGATATCCTTTTTTCTTTTGGCAGTCTTTTGATTCATGGTCCATACTGAGAGAAAAAACCAAACATGTGATGTTCATTTCGTCTTTTGATTTTCCACTTGGCTTGTATTTATCCCTATGAAGTTGTAAAATCATTATGTTTGGGCTCTGAAAGAACATTTGAAGAGGCTGCGTATAAGCAACCCAACACAAATCTCACCCTCTCCTTGATCATTCCCAACGGATTCCTCTCCTGGAGTCTTTGGCTTCACTTGCTCCACTTTCTCCTTGCTCTTAAAATGTGATATTTTTCACTCTGCCCTTCTACTCTGAGCTACTGAAAAATCCTACCTAGTCCTATCCTATCCTATCCTAGTCCTATCCTACGTCCTTGTCATTCACCGGACCTGCGATTTTCCCGGTTACGCTCGAGGACGGGGCAGAGAAGACCCAGGGAGATCCTTTTGATCCTTTGAACTTCCCTACGGTCAATGTTTATATATATTCTTACAGATTTGTCTTTCCTTGTTTTGTTCTTCCTTTCTGAAATAGCGCCAGCGATGATCCCGTCCGAAACAGTGATGCCACATTTAATTAAGGAGAAAGCAAGACCGTAATATATAGCTGCTTTTTAGTTAAGAAATTTGTCACAGTTTTAAAAACGAAAAATGACTTACGAAACTTATTAACCTGTGATGAAATGTTTTTAAATTACGAATTTCCATAAAAAATAATTCCCAGATAGGTACTTACTATTCTCAACAAAAACAGGGATTTACAGTTACAGGCGAAGGCTAACGTGGCACAATTGTAATCATGATACTTAATCACTTCACTATTTGTGGGGTAGCATTCACCAGAGATTGAGAAATGCGAAATAGTTTTTTCAACATTAAGTCTCAAGAAATTTATATCAAACCACTTACGAACTACTTTTTTTTCCTTTAAAACATTCTTTATTACACCAAGTTTACAACTTATTAGCAATTTAATTTTGATCTTATTTACTACGTGTAGCAATCGAAACAAGATACAGAACTTGTTAATTGTTGAGTCAGATAACTGTTGAACTATTCATTACTTCACATTCACTGTGTTAGTTCGTGAGGCTTCCTTCTTTTCAATCTTCTCAGTAGGTCACTTACATCCAGCAAATGGACAGCTTCGATGTTGACATGACCCCTTAGTCGCTCTTGGTGGGCGATGGCCACTTTCTTGATAGTTTCATCGATAGATTCCACCTCTAGATCATGGTGAAGTCTATCATTCTGAATGTACCAGGGTGAATGTACCTGAGTGTACTTACGAACTACTAACAACTGTTTAGCTTATTAAATTATTCAAGTTGAATGCAGCATGTTCCGTGCTTAAACCCTTTCGAAACCCCAACAGGTTATTTGATAAAATACTGTTGAAGTCAAACCTTTTTCAAGAATTTTTGATAAAGTCAACGTTAGAGCAATAGAAGAAGAAGAAGAAGAAAGAAGTTTATTTTCATTAAAATCAGGAAAATAAATACATTAATACAAATAAACAATACAGCTTGGTTATGCAACCGTCAGCCGGAAGTACGGGACTTGAAAATTATAGAAATGAAATGAGATATAAAATTCTTCTGCATAAGATAAAAATACGTACATCTTGAAATCATAAGACGGAACTTCTACCGGTGAAACACACAGGACACCTGATACCTCCACGACAATTGACAGTACCGGACAATCCTCCTCCACTCCTCAGCACTGTCCAGCAGCCCAAAAGCATGATCCCTGGAGAGGTCTTGAGCACCAAAAACTTCCAAGCGGAACTGTGAGAGAGCGGGGCACACGCAGAGGAAATGGTGAACGTCCTCCCTTGCGTGGATATCACATAGGGGACACTCTTCTGACACCTCAGAGTCAAATGGCCTCCCATGGTTAGAGCAATAGGTCCACAGTTATTCAATTGAAAAGCGGAATTACAACAGTGGACTTGAACTTTCCAGGATAGGTTCCAGTCGGAAAAACTAAATTGAACACGAATGCTCGCGGTTCTGCAATCAAATCAGAAACGGAGTATTAAACCTTATTCGAAATAACAGTTCAACACTTCCATAGAAGATACTGGCTTCAAAAACAGGACATTATGGATGATTTCCCCAGCGGTGTCCAGGTTGATGCGATCTACACAAATGTGTACTACCAAATGTTTTACGATTGATCAAATGATGGCGAGTTATACCAATTTTTGCAAAAACTACTCGACACTTCTCGATTTTAAATGTGCTGACCAGCTACAACATCAAACCCAATCGCCATCACCTCGCCCTAAAATTCAAAGAGCATTAATCGGAGAGTTCAAAATTCACCAAAATTTCAAAATTGGTCAAAGTTTTAGGGACAGGGGAACGGAGGCTGAGCAGTGTCTTGCGCTTGCAACAGTCGTTGCACCACAGCAGCTTGCTTGCTCCTGCAACAAAGCAGGTTTGTACTGCTCCGCTTTCTGCAAGCACTGCTCAGGAATCTCCTGCGTGAATGTCAACTCTCCACGATAAATTTATTTATAATTATCTAACAATGGTATCAAGGGAGAGTTTGAGTCATTGGTATCACTGAGAGTGGTTATCTCCGTGCAACGCCGATAAGAATATGAGTACCTAAAATGTCCCTAAAACTTTGACAAATTTTAAAATGTTGGTGATTTTTGAACACTCCGATTGATGCTCAAATTTTAGAGCCTATGGTTGGCAATTGGGTTTGATGTTGTAGAAGTACAGCACATTGAAAATCGAGTACCGTCAGTTTTTGCAAAAAATGGTAAAAATCGTCATTTTTTGATCAATTGTAAACCATTTTCTATTCGACCGATATCTGACGTTTTTTTTTAATCGACGCAGAATTTTATCATGTTCAGTTTTGTGTATAGTCACTTTTGGCGTAAGATTGACAGTTGTGGAGTTATAAGTCAAAACCCGAAGAAAGACCGAAAATTCCGAGGTTTGTGGACTACCAAAAGCTTTGCCGTTCGAAATTTTATGTGCAAACCCTGAATTCATGAGATTGGGTCCCAATTAGACCAATTAAAACAATAAAATCTTTTACACCACCTATTGCAAGATAAATTCCTCTAACTACTGGACTATACATAGAGCAGATGAACCGCGAAGAACATTTGAATTAACCGCCACGTTTCTTCATCTTCAAAGTTCCAGTTTGAGAACGGAATAAGATATCGCAATTCTGACTTCACCATCGTGTTCAGCGTTGAAAAATCGATAAACCGAGGTATAAAGGAGACAAAATGTCTACATTTGACATAAGACCAGTTATTTCTTCGAAAATTCGCTCTAATAGTCATGCTGCATGACTGTGGATTTTTTTACCATGGTGTTTGTCATGAAAATGGAGAAATACTGTCATTTTTTTCCCCTTAAATTCCAACAGATTCTCGGGGGAGGCCCCCGAACCTCCCTCTCACAGACCTACAGGGGGGTGGGGGTCCCCCCCCCCCGTTCCTGTCTTGGTACAGTTTCTTGGTACAGATCCGTCACTGCCAGTACCTTACTGGTCATGTATACGGCGCTGGTGCGACCTAAGCTGGAATACTGTTCGTCGATACTACTCCAACGGGAAAAACGCTGTCGAGAGGATTCAACGAAAATTCTTGCATGTTTTCGCTTACAAATCTGGTGTACTCTGGCCTGACTTTGACACGGGGGAAGCTTTGAGAGATAGTGGGATGATGTCGCTTGACAACAGAAGAATATTAAATATTCTTGCTGATGCGGTTTTCATTTTCAAGTTGACCCACAACCTCATTGATGTGCCTCGTCTGCTTCAGGCACTTGACTTTTACGTCCCCACATACCCAACCCAATGTACGCCCACTTGTTATACACGCGCCACCAGCGCCAATTACCTCTACAATCAGCCTTTGATTCGTATGCAGCGGATCATCAATCACTTAGAGGTTTTAGAGGTTGACCTTTTTGACGGTGACTACCTGTTTCGGCGTGAGGACTGTTGAGTGTACCATTGGAATGCAGTTCAATTTATTAGTCTCATATAATAAGTTTAACACGTTCAGCGCGGATGATGTTATATAACATCATGCCACCCTCTTGCCGGGTTCGGGTGATGGGATAAGCCATCAATGGTTGTTTGCGAGCGCTCCCTACTCTTTCCTCTCCAGAAATGGATGAGTGTTTCTTTGAATTCAATAGGCACTTAACTGTCAAACCCCTTCGGAAGTAGGTACTGTTATTTTTATCCGCCCAGACGATGCTCAATGCAACAGCTCACTCGAAAACAAGAAGTTTTTCTGGTAAGTTTCCATCATATTTCTTATCGTTAGTGTAAAATAAATAGTATTAGAGTTTATAAAAGACATCTGTCTTGGTTTCATCGAATCCTACTCAAAACCAGCTAGCTACATAATACGACTTTCCCTCCAGTTTTTCATGGTGGGGGGGGGGGCATGTATTTTTTCTGCAATAAATATATATTATTCTGTTTCAATAATATATTTTTTCTTCCAGACTATCTGTTATTTACTGATTAGTTCACTTTTTCAACTGTAATACATTATGTACCAACTTCTGAACCATTTTGTAAAATTGTATATACCTCCTTACATGTAATAAAAATCTCGTTTTAACATTTTTTGTTTTTATCCTTTCAATTATGACTAATTCTGTAGAGAACTACTGTCGGAAAAATAGGTATTATAGGTAGGTACGTAACTATACCAATCAGTACATGTTCTGTTATATAAAGTCGTAAAAACCAAAGTTCTTGCCTTATCCTGAACATTGCATAAAACATTTATTTCAAACATATACTAAACATCATAAATAGTGATAAATGTGAGTATTAGAACCAATTTCGATCATTTTTATAACATTACGTTATGTAACATCTCTCTAAAATCATGTGTATTGCAGGTTTGCCTATACGAATCCTTCCCTCCTTACGAGGGATGTCTTATAACATCAAGTCCTTCAAATGATCAAAATGGCTTCCTTGCTACTTCGTATACTTCTAACTACCTTTCTTATCAAAAATCAGGGTGCTTATGTCAAATTTCCGGGAAAATCATGTCCCGTCACTGAAGTTGTCAGCTGTTTTCCTTCCCGCGCTGAACGTGTTAAGATAATGTTTTTTCGTTTTCTAATTTCATTCTGTTATTATTGCTCATTATAATTGGGCCTGTGCCCGTGTAAAAAAAAAATAATTAAATAAATAAGCCGTAATTATGATAATCTCCTGCGTTCCAATTTTTTTGTCTTTATCAAGACAAAATTGAATAATGATCTGCTCCATTTTATATATATTATATACCATTAAATGGCAGTATTCTTCCACAGATGAAGTTTTTATAACTCCTACCAAACTCATCGAAATGGTGGGAAGGATATAGGGTCACTACTCGGCTAGTGCCGACGCGGCAGTTCGATGGCCCGTGATTGATCAGCCTTATTTCACAATCGGGCACAATACGCAATTGTTTTACAAAAGCAATTGGCAATGAACGAGACAGAAAAACGAAACTAGACTGTATATAAATAATAAACGTTTGGTACCCTTTCTATTTCATTCTGTCGTCATTTATTGAGCTGATCAATCTCTGCGTAAGTAAAGTGTAGTCCGCTCATGACATTGCTGGAGGAAACGTCTTGACAAACCATGAACGACAATACGGGTTTCTCGAGAACGCATGTCCTTGACAAAGCCTTTGGAACCGTTACCGGGGAAGAAAGACGTCAGAGCATAGAAAAACACATCTCCAGGTCTTCGTCAAATCATATTTTTCAGGGAGGGTGACAGTAAAAGTGGAATTGAACAAGCAACCGGGGCTCCTGGACGGCTGGCGTTCTTGTCGACGTTTTCTCATCAACGGAAAACCGAGGACCGAAACGGTGGATTTTTATAGGACAACAGTAAAACAAGAGATAGAGCTACTATAAGCGAGTGGCAATATTTTCAAGTAGGTATCTGGTGAAGGAATGATTGGAATGACCGCTTTCATTGATAACTCTACACTCTCCTCCAATAGCTACCCTACCTACACCGTTATCGCAACTTGCATTTTGCGTCCCCTCTCTCCTTCAGCAAATTATACACGGAATTCCAAGCTATGAGCCTAATCGACAAGACATAGCTCCTGCAAAAAGTAACTTTTTACGTATTGATGTCCTCACATTGGAAGCTCTGGTACTCGACTTGCTCGTGAAAAAAGAAAATGTTCTGATTCTGACTCCCAGTTACAATATTATTACATATGGCTCATGCAACAGGTAGAGCTGGATTATCTCGTAACTCCCAAGTTATCATGTATGAATTGCCTCACGAAGCGTATTTTTCCTGTGAAGTTGGAACTACTCATCACTCCACCAGACACTGTCAACTCAGAAACCCTTCGCTTTCGGGGGCAGGCATAGCCATTTACAATACTCACAAGTACTTCAATATTTATCGATATAAGTTGCCCCCAAACGTAGTTTCAGCTATTATCAAGATAATACAAATAATATCAATACTAGTTATATTATAACTACATACAGCATTTGAAAAATAGTATGCAATAATTTCGCTTAATTCATTGATTAGGTGTATCAAATTCAGAACCCATCACACCCCTAGTCATCAGATTAGTATAAAATATGAGAACACAATTACAAGGCACCCTGACTATGTGCATCTGATGTCTACCGACTAATTATACAAATCCACATGTTGACGCTCCACATATGTAAATCCAAATGTAACCATGTGAGGAAACGATACTATCCTCCCTCTTGGCCGATTTTTTTTCCTCTCAAAGAGACGTCGGCCCCTACCTGTTTAATTTGTACGACCTATTGAGAGCGGCGAATTGCGCAGTGTGGTTATTGGGAATTGGGTTGGGAGGAGGAAACGAACCGTGGGTGCCCATGATTTCTCCAAGGAGTCCTTACAACTTTTTGGGATCGATGCCCCACAACCCATTGATAGGTGATGAGGTCCTCCAGCACCCTTCGAACAGGATGCATATTCAGTAGGGAAGGGTGTCAAACTGTTCAGCGACGCCTTTTGGGACGGAAAAGTCGGAGAAAAAATGAATCAATTATTAAGTATTTGACTTTTTAATGAACGCGGGGAAACTCACATTTTCAGAACTTTTTCGTAATATATATGGACCCGTTCTGAATACCGATTGAAGCTAAGGAATACGAAATTTAATTCAACTCTCCTCAGAGGGATTTTTCAAATGTTGGTTACTGAACGAAACCTCACATATTCCAACTCTTCTCTCGAGAAATGCGGAAAGTTAACCAAATGAATGCGCTCCGAACCATATCCACGTAATCCCACTACACGTGCTACTTTATAAACTGGTGGCTTTCGTCGTTGGAACATTACACTTTTATGTGAGTTGGTAAGCATCTCAACAATTAGGTAAGATGTGCAGACTTGATAGAACCAAACAAAAACTACAACAAGGCTCCCTACACAAGAACCATGCTGATAATGCCTACAGTACGTAAAATCGTTAGGCAATAATAAATCAACAACACAACTTCAACAAAACCACGGAAAATCATGATTTTACAGTATTATAACGGCCATCCTTACTCTTACTACTGGTAATGTAACTTTAATTTAATAATGCAAAGCTCTGATTCAAGATCTCATATCAATAAAGCATAAAACGAAGAAGGCCTTATTGAGAGCCAGGTTCAGCTCAGATCGGAATTACTGTTACTTGAAGAAGAAGAAGAAGAAGAAGAAGAAATGTTTATTGCAAAACATGCATAATAACAAAAATAGAATATATAAACATAATTTCGACATGGCAAAATGCCGTCTGTCTAGTTGGCCACAGTGCAGATTAACTATATACATATAAATGTGTATATATAGTACAGGTGTTACATTTCAAAGTTACATTTCAAAGTTACATTACATAAGTAAATTAACAGAGAATATTTCAGTCTCAAATTCAGGGTATCAAGGTATAGAAGAAATCACAACGGAGCACAATAATCTATCCACATAATAATATTATATTATATATTATTATATATCATATTATAATATATTATCCGAAATTTCCTATATCTAGATGCATCCCTCACATATTCCGTTAGATATACCCCAATTTACGCGCCACCCCACAAACAGCATCCCAAATCGTTCACTTGCATCTCAGAAATAATTAAACTCCCTCAGCAGCTCCAACCTATACCTCTGCGAGCTTACAATATAGAGGTGTAGCCCCTGCCAATCCTTGCCATTCAGGACCTCCACGAGTTCCTCATCCGACAAATATGCCTTCTTCAGATACCTGACCCTAAACTCCGCCAACACTGGACATTTTGCCAGGTAATGCCTCGTATCCTCAGGCACCTTCAGATTGCATAATGCGCAGTCATATTGTCGGTCCGGCCTATTGGGGATCGTGTTCAAGTTGAACAATTCACCCCT
Organism: Stenodema calcarata; assembly: GCA_963920205.1. Classification (NCBI taxonomy): domain Eukaryota; kingdom Metazoa; phylum Arthropoda; class Insecta; order Hemiptera; family Miridae; genus Stenodema; species Stenodema calcarata. The sequence continues at coordinate 31,253,533 of OY986048.1, read as the reverse complement.
TGCTCTCAGAACATTCCCAATCATCCATCCATTCACTGAACTCATGTATCCAGTGCTTTTGTGATCCAGACTAGCGTACAAACAGTGGTGCTCAGACTCCCTACATTGCTCTCTCACTCTCCCAACAAAAACAGCCTTCCACCCTTTTAATATCTCTCTGTTTATTCTCTTAAAGTCCTGCACCTCCCTAAACTCGGCATTCCTTTCGTCGGCGTATGTTTGTGCTAGTCCCCTCCAGGCTGGGTACCACCCATCGTTCCTCTGGATGAGCTGTTTAGCCAAAAAAGTGTTCAGCCTATCATCCGACTGGCCTAGGACCCTACCCATATAGCCCAAATGAAGCCCTAGGGTATGCTCATACACCTTTACCAGACCTAGTTCATTATATATTATATAATTCGGAGTGGTTTGGGGCAATCCAATGACTCTTTTTACGAAGTATCTTAATAGTTTTTCCACCTCCTCATGTTCCCGGTATCCCCAAACCTGGGCTCCATAACACATCACCGTCCGTGACACCGCCTGGAAAACCTGGAGCTTCCTATCAAATGGGATGTCATTCCTGGATAGCAGACGTGACCATACACTATTCACCGCCCATTTGCTTGCCACCAGTTTCTCCTTGAAATGCAGGCTGAGTGACATTGAAGGGGTCACCAATACTCCTAGGTATTTATACTTGTCAACCACCTCCAGCCTTTCACCTCCATAATACCACCTTTCATTTCTTGCCAGCCTACCACCTCCCTCCCTACACACCATAACTTTGGACTTTTCAGTGTTTATTTTTAAATTCCATTCATCACTATACCTCCGCAGTTGATTTATCATCATCTGTAAACCCCCAATGCTATCCGCCACAAGCACCACATCATCCGCATACATAAGCAGGTTAATTCTTCTACCTCCAATTAACACCCCTCCTCCCAAATACTCCTGCATATCATTAAGGTAGATCGCAAACAAGGTTGGGCTCATCAGGCATCCCTGCCTCACCCCAGAGCCTATCATGATTTCTCGCGACAGCCCCCGGGTCGACCAGACAGCCGCAGTCGTGTTCTGATAAATGGCCCGTACTATATTCACAAAGCGGCTAGATATTCCCATGTTGAAGAGTTTGTAATAAAGATCCTTCCTCATCACTGAATCGAACGCAGCTCTATAGTCTACAAAGAACAGGTATAGCTTCTTCTTCCTTCTGAAAGTGATCTTCGCAATGCTCATTAAGTTAAAGATACTATCCGCCGTGCTGTAACCCTTTCTAAACCCGGCCTGGCATTCCAACAACCCACCATCCACTGCCAGCCATTCATTCAACCTATTCCCCAGCAAGGCTGTGAACAGCTTGGCTATCGCATCCATAAACGAAATCGCTCGGTAATTTTCTACCTCATTTGGATCCCCCTTTTTATGAATGGGGAAAATTATCGCCTCACTGAAGCTCTGCGGGACCTTGCCATCCTCCAGAATCTGACTGAACACTCTCAGAACCAACCTAAGAAATTCTTCGGGAGCATCCTTAAAAAACTCGACAGGTATCCGATCTTTCCCCGGGGCCTTGTTTGCTTTTGCAGTCTTAATTACCCTCCTCAGTTCGTCCAGCGTAAACGGTCTATCCAACAGGTCCACCTCTACCAGTGGCTCAGCGTATTGATGGGGCTCCGTAATCTCCGGAGGGTTCAGCAGCTTTTCAAAGTAATTCGCAAAATCATCTACACTCACGTCCCTACCGCTAATGAACTGTTTATTTTTTAGTGAATTTGCGGCAGTCCAGAACTCCTTGGCATCTTTGGATTTGCTGATTTGTTCAATTAAGCCACTATTGTAACTCACCTCCTTCTGCCTGCATATCTCCTTGTATTCCGCATTTACCTCTACATACCTTTTCCTAACAGCCATAGACCCTGTACTCCGTAATAGGTTCAACAGTGCAAATGATCTCTCGCGCACTCGGGAACACTGACCATCAAACCACTTCCTCCTCCCCAACCCACCCCTACCACCAGCATCCTTTTTATAGTTGGCCGCTTCTTTAATGGCGTCTATGAGCCTGTTAATCTCGTCCTGGATCGGGAGCTTCCTGCCTACTGCTGCATCCTGCATACATACTTTAAGTCTCGTCCGATATACCTCTGCCAACTTAGGATCCCATATCCTATCGCCTTTGGGATATGGGATCCTAAGTTTTGGGACGGAAAAGTCGGAGAAAAAATGAATCAATTATTAAGTATTTGACTTTTTAATGAACGCGGGGAAACTCACATTTTCAGAACTTTTTCGTAATATATATGGACCCGTTCTGAATACCGATTGAAGCTAAGGAATACGAAATTTAATTCAACTCTCCTCAGAGGGATTTTTCAAATGTTGGTTACTGAACGAAACCTCACATATTCCAACTCTTCTCTCGAGAAATGCGGAAAGTTAACCAAATGAATGCGCTCCGAACCATATCCACGTAATCCCACTACACGTGCTACTTTATAAACTGGTGGCTTTCGTCGTTGGAACATTACACTTTTATGTGAGTTGGTAAGCATCTCAACAATTAGGTAAGATGTGCAGACTTGATAGAACCAAACAAAAACTACAACAAGGCTCCCTACACAAGAACCATGCTGATAATGCCTACAGTACGTAAAATCGTTAGGCAATAATAAATCAACAACACAACTTCAACAAAACCACGGAAAATCATGATTTTACAGTATTATAACGGCCATCCTTACTCTTACTACTGGTAATGTAACTTTAATTTAATAATGCAAAGCTCTGATTCAAGATCTCATATCAATAAAGCATAAAACGAAGAAGGCCTTATTGAGAGCCAGGTTCAGCTCAGATCGGAATTACTGTTACTTGTCCTAATCACATGTTTGAAGAAAAAATTAGAAACCCTTAACTAGCAGAAACTTAACTGTTTGATTTCAATTAAAATAGCTACAATTTCAACGATTCGTGACCAGAATGTCTGTTACTTTGTTGGTAGTGAATCTACGGAGAAACCTCTCCATATGAGAACATAAATATCACAATCAGTGTAATTACAAACATTTTGTCATTATATTGGTTGTGATGTTTATGTTCCCATATACCAACGGATTTGTATTAAAATTTGATGGTATACTTTGGTTTCACCTTGGATTTCATCTCTACTGTAAGATACTGTAAGATGCACTTATTTTTAAAAAATCGCGGGGTGATCAGCACCTTGGAGGACGGGGATTCGCAAATAAAGAGGCGCTCCAGGTAGAACTTGAGAGTGGTTCTTCAGTGGTATTAAGACGAGTGTCATTGAGCTTAAACACCGCAAGACGTTTGAATTATATTTACAAAATACTAATTTCTTGGGTAAACCTAATCGGACATCGCTCATGTTACGTAGGATAGAGAATCATCACATCGTTACGAATCAGTCTATATCCCAGTTTTCACGAAGATACATTAATTTGCCGCTTCAAAGGTACCAAGACTGAAATTGTCGCTCGCATTGGCCATCCAGTTAACCAGTCATAAGAGCATTCATTAGATACATCATTTACAAATTCTAAAGGCCCTACGCACTCAAGTTTAACAATAGGCGGCGGTTCTTATTAGTGTACACTACTGTAGGCATAACACTGAACATAACGGTGTACCAACACCACAAGTACATGTGTATTTAGTAGACATCAGAGGCCAGATTAGAGTCTCCCACTTCCCTCCTATCCTGCCTTGATTGCAAGACGAAGGTATTGACCGCCTTACCGCTTCACTCAATATCATTTATCCCTCCACTTCGTCAACCTCCAGTTCCCTTACCCATCTTGGAAACGTTCACCTGCGCTAATCTTGTTTCTATGCTGATCTAATCGAGGCAACTCATGAACGCTTCACTTAATTAAAGGCTAACAACCACCCTACCCCGAAACTGATACTTTACCGTCCCCTAAACAGATCCCTGTACTGTTGGGACAGCCATGTCATTCCTAATAATAAAAAACATATTTTTAGAAGGAAAGCTAGTTTTATTTTGATAATTTTGACCAAAACAATGATATTTGGTGAAACAAAAAAGCAACGTAGTTTGAAGCGACGCCCCTAAATATGAAAATACGTTTTCTGAAAGATGCTGACACATTGCCGACGTTTGATCAACTCATTAGTTCCATCTGTAATCAATGCAAGCTTCAGGAAATTACAGAAATGGAACTCGACCTTTCAAAAGTTCCAGTTTGAATAGCACTCCGAACTAACATCCGCCTAAAAAGCCTTCATTGCTGCAAGGACTTCTTTACACAATCTATCTCATCCCCTTCATGAGCATAGTAAAAAGATACATTTTGGCAGTTTTGTGGAAGGAATTATTTGGTTTGATGACCCTCTAAATATCTCAATTATTGGTTGATCTTGTGAATACCAACCCGTGTTTCAAACTTTGTTTACGGTTTCCTACAAGATTCTGATATATCTGTATATTTCTCTCGAAGGAGTGGTGTGGGGATAATTTTCTACGCCGAAGTGTGATCTACTGGAAAAAACTAATCTGGTCATTATACACTTCCTTACCAGATGTTCTGGAAATCCCTACACTGGGAGACACAAGTTCGAAGTGAAATTCAACTTAAATGTTACCAACTGTTGTTAATGGCGGTTCTAACCCTTGACAATTTGCTTGTTCCAAGTTTAAAAATTAGTTAAATGACTGAACAATCGTGGAAACTGGAGGAAAATCGCTTTTTGGCAGTTGCGAGAGCTCAACTCACAAATTTCATAAGATTTCATCAAATTCGGTTTAATAATAACGGAGTTAGACTTGGAACTCGAGTTTGACATGGAGACAGTTTTTTTCCGGAAGCCAAAATGGAAAATGCAAGCGGCAATGTCCATCTTCGATTTCTATCATAACGACAAAGGCTTTCTACCACCTTGGAAACATACCGATTCCGTGCCGGGTTACTGCTCGTGTTTAGGAAGATACGGCAATAAATCAGCTCTTAGAGCTAGCATACGAAGACCATAAATAGGTACGTACTGAGGTAAGTTCATTTCACCCCGTTTATTCATAGGTTTTGAGAAGCTAAATGATAGAAAACCTCCGATGTTTCATGTAGGGATGCAAATAAATAATCAATAAATCGGATAATCGAATATACGATTAATATGACCCCGATTAATCGATGTTTAGCTGCCGATTATTTTTATTAATCGGTTACTATTACTGATTAATCGATATTATTATTGATTAATCGGTTTTCGAATACATCGGGATTTGAAAGCATTTTTAAGCATATTAGTGCATATTAAATTTAATTTTTAAGCATATTATTGCATAGAATTCTGATGTATTCAAAAACCGATTAATCAGTAAGTATATCGATTAATCAGTAATTACCTAATAAAAATAATCGGCAGCTAAACAACGAACATTATAGACAAATTTTGCGTTCAACCCCGGGGTACCCCCCTACCAATACCCCTGCGGCTGTGGGGGTGGGGGGTCTAGATTTTACGATTATAATCTACCGTTTCAAAATTTCATTTAATGAAAGTTGTTGATGGGATTTAAAAAATTCATGTTTTTTGGGCCCTAGGTATCCCCCCCCCCCCCCTCATAGTGATAGGGAAAAATTCAAATAGAACGGTTTAGTTTTTAGTTCACATTTTAGAAGTGTTTAATTTTGGTTTATTATCTTCGATAATGAACCATTGGAATTTTAGAATTTTTTATGGCCATCCGGAGGTTTGTACAACCAGCCCTTCGTTCGGTTCAATTAAAAGTACCCTCCATTTATAATGTAAAAAAACTATTTTATGCAATTTTATTCGTTTGGCATTCCTTTATCATCATTAGCCTTGTAATTTAACAATAGGTCACCTATAGACGAAGAAACCCATCGGAAAGCTAATAATTATGCGTTTGAAATAAGTACTTAGAAAATCTTCCGATTAATCGAACATACCGATTAATCGGTCACATCGATTATTAGCTTACGATTATTTGGTTCCGATGTTGCATCCCTAGTTTGAGGGTCCGGCTAATTTTTCCAATACTGGTTTAAAAATTATTTTGAGCTTCCATGAGCCAGGTACTAACTGCGTACCTATTTATAGGGGTAATATCTAATTCCACCTAAGCCCAGAAAGCTTCCGTGGGTAGCTTTATCTTCGAACAAATCTTCGAAAAAAAGAAAAAATGTTACCTAGTTTCCACTAACATATATAGCACGACTGAATTATATTACTTCCAATAGAAAAACTCAATAATAGTGATAGCGCAGACAGCAACTATACACCGTCATGATACGTCTAATTGAAATAGTGGTTATGTATATCGATAATGTGTGAAAAAATTAAAATTTGAGCTCTTAGTAGATGATCGTTCCCCCTAATTAAGTTGCCTGTGAATTCCAAATCCTCCCCATGCTGTTCCTACTAATATTTTCTCATCTTTACCGCGGGTACCCAAAACATGGCTCAGTCAAAATAGAACGCCAGACCCTAACCATCCCAGATATACCCGGTTATTTTATTCAGTAATTATTAACAAGTAAGACCAACGATTCGACTATCGAACATGACGTCAGGGAGCAGGAGGGTTAGATTGTTTCCTCTCATGTGGGATACCAGCCCACAAACGGAGACCTACTCAGGCACCATCCTTCCTCCTTCGTAAAGTATCCCCTCTCGTTCTCTGCCTTTTTCATCCTCTCAAAACAATCGAAAAGACCGGCGGGTAGCAGTAGTAATCCAGCAGAGTCAGCTGCTCTTCCGACCATATAAAGATAGATTTATTCACTTGAACTCCCATACTGCAGGAAAAGGGAAGGGGCCAGAGCTGGTGGTGTATATGTGTGAGTGTGAGATGTGGTAGTACGGAAGACGGAAGCACGTAGGGTGTACTAGTATGAGTGTGGTGTTGGTATCTTCGGAGGCATGAACCCCCAATCCTCACCCTTTTCATACATACAAGCGCTTGGTTGGATGGTTTCCTCCTCCTAACACCTTATCATTGTTTTCGGTAACCTAACTGACCCAGTATGGGGACCCCCATAACTTGAGTCTCCCCTCATTCCGTCACGGGGCCCTATCATAATCATACTATACGCCTCTTTAACTCTTAACTTGATTTATCAACATCCTGATATGCTACCAAGATTCTATGAGGCGGAAGAACCTCCTCCAAAAACCTCGTACCATTTGAAGATGAACAGTATCAATTGAGTAGTAGGTACACGAGATATCATCGGTGTGATTAGAATTTTGTAGATGAATATAGAGCTCAGCCTGGTGAAAATAAAGACAACCTTGATTTCTACTTCAGCAGTAATCGTGAAATATACGTAATATCTGTCGTGTATCAATGAAATTGGTTGAACTACATACAATAGTTTACTCACAGTAGCAGTAGCCTATTGCTAGCTGACACATACACCATGATCCGCATTCTGCCTCACAACATTTCGAGATAGGACTAGATCCGGTAGAATAGGAGATTCAAATCCTGGCCCTCATCGTATTCTGAGACGGTAAGTTAGTGAGTAAGGGTGCCTACAGACTGGAGCTGCGATAAGAGCGAGGAAAGAGAGCGAAGAAAACAAACCAGTTTGTTTTCGTCGCTACTATCGCTGATAAATTTGCGTAAAAATTGGGGGTAAAATTCAATTTTACCATCTCTTCAGTAATTTGTGCTGTACTTTATCTAGCGAGTAGTTGAATGTCGTAATATCCATCCGAAAATATTCATATAACCTATCGGAACTCTCGCCCCGCTCTGGATTGGCCAACCCTCAGCTCTCTTCGCTCTCTGTCCTTGCTCTTATCGCAGCTCCAGTCTGTAAGCATCCTAACATAGGGCAAAATGATCATATCCAATCCCATCAGGGTTTTGACAGCCGGAGGAAGCCATAGAAGCCTGTCTTCAACCGCCACTCTTTCATCGAATTTTCGAAGAAGAAAAAGCCATTGTTCTCGACCCAAAATTGTTAAAACTCGAGTTTCCGAAATAATTTTATACAAAAATCGCTTCCACATCATCCTGAATTCACTGCCAGAAGAAACCAAGAATCATATGTATACAGGGTGTCTCAACATAAATCCGAATGACTTCAGGGATCAATTCTACAACTAATTTGCAACAAAAAGCCACTTCAAATGTTTTTTCGTGGTTTGGACCTTCAAGTTTTGACCTTCATAACTTCCTTATTCTATCGAATAAATTCAAGTGTAATTATACCGTTGGAAAGATTGGTAAATTTCCCATATCCTCAAAGCACAACCAAACCTTTTTGAGCGGGTCAAATTATGAATAATTATTTTTCTAATAATAGGTAAGTAAATTGTATGCTCTTCTCAAAATTTATAAAATTAGACAAGTAAAGGCTCTCTTAGAAAAATTAAATTTGACTCATCAAATGTCTGTGGAATGAAAACCCTTCAGTCGATTGTGGAAAATTGAATGCTGTCAACCATGCCGAACCAAATCCTATATTAATGGCGAACATCGATTCTGCTGAAAAATTTCCCGTTTTTTGCATTAAAACGTCATTTTCTTCCTTAAACTCGGTTGCTAATTTATTTTGAGTATACCATTGGAAAGGTGAGATTTCACCCCAGTTTTTCCCATAGACGACCCACCGCAGAGAAAATTATTAAAAGAGAGACAACCGATAGAAAAACGTCAAATGTTCGGAAAATCTCGAAATTTGCACTCTGGCCAAATCTGCACGCTGGCGTTTGGAAATAGGTCCAGATCGAACCTATTTCCAAACGTGTAATGGTAGTTTCTAAATAAATTTCTTAACCAGGACTTTGGAGATTTGATGGAGGTTTTTTTTTAAAAAAAAAAAGCTTATCTCAAAGTCCCGTGAATTAATTGGCACAGTCAGTTAGACTGGTTGAAGATCAGCAAGAAATCATCGCGATTTAGCCTAACATTTGTTGATCGATCGTATTAACCATTCGTGCGGACTGAGCAATAAGTTCTCCAAACCCTGCATCGCGCAAAGTTTGAAAGCAACTTGCAGCATACGACTGGAATGATTTAAAAAAAGGTCTTTTGAGCGGCTATGCCGACGAAAGAGATTGTTGTACGCTAAATATAGAGTTTTTTTTTTTTTTTTTTGCAATATTCAACTTTATTTGCATATTATGGTGCAATACAGTTGTGCTAATTTTGTAAATTAGCGTCTATCGACACTGCTAACCTGAGACGAGTGGGAGGTCTCTGCTCAGTAGCAGTCCTCACCAGATATTTAGTAATAAATTATACAAATAGTAACAAGGTATTTTAGTACCCAATTTTTATAATTCAAGTAACAATTTTGGTATCCTAGTAGGAACGGTAATCTAGAAAGTCCGTTGTTGGACGTTTTCTCTTTAGTCTTCGACGGGATCTCTACGGTTTTGTATTACCTATATCGTGTTGTTTTGGCTGTTGGATGCGGAGCCCGAGATTCCGCACCCATATAGCCACACTGGTCTAATGATCGTCACATAGATCAGTCTCTTGCGTGTGAGTGGTAATCTGGATGTTCCTTTTAAAATCGAGCTATAAAACCTATAAAACAAGGCCCGACCGGATACCAAAAACCTTTTTCAGTTCGCTGAAAGGATTCAGCAACGGTCAAACCTTCAAATATCCTACATTAATACTAAGATGTCCACACACATAATACCTATGTATATCCCCATAGATGCTCTCATATCGCTTGCTTGCTTATCATTAAGATGTCCATTAAGGGATTTACAGGGCCCTAAAGGTTCCCTGATAAGAGCGATGAATCCATCTGATCTACAAGAAGCCTTAAATCTTTTAACTAATCATTTTCAATATGAATATAGAAATAAAACGAGACAAATCCCCCCCTCCCGTCCAGGATGACCAACAGTCGGTTCCAAGGAATCCCTCTAACTCAGGTTACATCTCGAGAGTCGCTCAAGATAAGCCTAACAATCAACTGCAGTCAGAGCAAATGGTCCCTTTTATCAAAGTAAGCCCTCGAGTAACTTCCAACAGTATCAGCAGGGAAACTTTAACAAGACTGCTCCAATGAGTGGAGTATCGACCATAAAACCCCATTTCAGAACGTATCAACTGGAGGGTGCAGAATCCAAAAATATAAATGCGGGTAACCCTCCTGAATATTATATTTCCATAGCCGATGGATCCCTAGAAGAACCAGAATATGTTTGAGCAGAGCCCCACCTGACAACCCTCCTTCAACCTGATGAATATAGGGAAAGGAAAAATAGAACCGTACATTATGTACTTATGTAATTATGTAGTTATTCCCGAAATGCAATCTCGAAGTCCTAATAGACGCGAAAAGTACGTTATGGTTCATAAACCCGTCGATAGCAAAAGATTTCTTCACGAATGGAATAAACTGTGATACATTCTCTGTTAAAACAGCGTATGGAAAATCCAGTGGCCAATTTAGCACTTGGGTACCATGCGAAGAGTTATTCAAAATTGATAACCTGAACCTACAATTTTACTTATTAAACGTTCACGACAGCTTTGATATGTTACTGGGTCTTGATGTCTTGAGAAATGTGCATGCGGTGATTGACTTCACAGGCCATGTACATATATACTCCGCACACCCAATTAGGAATTTCCAGTCATGTACCATAAAGTGAAACAACGGACCGACAATAAAAGGACCCCCCCTTACACTACAGAAGCTAGATCTGCCAAACCCATCAACTGTATACTCCGTCAACCTCTAGAGGTTGTTGAGATTGGCGAAAATCCAGAAATACCGACTTTTCCTTGAATAATAACAACTTCGATCATTCACAACCCTTCTCCCAAACTAGATCAGATCATGTGAATGTCGAAGAACGGACAGTCATTAGGGATCTCTTTTAAGAATATGCTGATATATTCCAACTCAAAATCACTCCCTTAACATCAAACCAATCACGTCATTAGAACAGTTTTTTTTTTTTTTTTAATTGAATTTTATAATTTCAAGAGTTGAGCAAATCTGGTGGTGGTCGTTTCCGCTTAAGTCGTCTTGGTGGCCTTGGTGGTGGTGGATTGCTGGACACCTGTTGCAAGAGGACCTTGCGATTGGTCGTCATAGATTCGTGCCGTTGGTGGTAGTTGGATTTCAAAACCTCTTTCACTTCCGGGATGAGTAGGTCTTTATGGAGATTACTGTTTCTCATGTACCACGGGGCCCCGTTCATTTTAGTTCAAGCCGACAGGAACATATCTCACGCCTTAGAGAGGTCTTCGAAAGATTGAGGGAAGCAAACCTAAAACTCCAAATTGATATCCTCCGAGATCCTCCGTAAAGAAATAAGCTACTAAAGTAGGTCATTTAGTGACAACAGAAGGTGTAAAACCTAACCCGGATAGAATAAAATGTATCAAAAAATGTTCAATTCCAACCACGGTGAAACAGATAAAGAGCATTCCCGGTCTGCAAGGACTTTATCGCAAGTATATAGATGATTTCGCGACGTTAACCTAACCAGTCACTAAATTCCTGAAGAAAGGACCAAAAATAAATATAGAAAATGATTGCTTCGCACTGGGCTAAAATCGCCTAGTTAATGAACCGATTTTGCAATAGCCTGATTTTTCAAAGAAATTTGATGACGGCAGTAATGTAGCCTTAGGTAAGTTACTAAGTCAAATACACAATGGTTCAGATCTCCCTATAGCATACACTTCCCGAACACTCGATGATGCCGAACGAAACTCTCCACTATCGAGAAAGAACTACAGGGGGGGGGGGGGATGTGTATTGGCGTTTAAGACATTCAGGCCGTACATATGGGGGAGAAAATTCGATTTGTTTACAGATCATAGGCTCGTCCAATGGTTGTTCTCGTTGTAAGAACATAACTCTAAATTATTTAAGATGAGATTAAAATTGGAAGTCTATTATTTTGAAATTAAATACGAATCACTGCAAATTCTTGACACAACGGTTTATTATCTGCGTTGTATAGATCACCCTTCTGTCTAGATCACTAGATGATAGATTAGTTATCATTATGAATTGTGAACTGACAAGAAACCGAGTGAATGTTGCATTGTCATCCATCCTCGACCCATGTTTAAAATTTTAAGACTAACTCATCATCCAAATTTAATTTTTTTTTAACAAATAGGAATTGTTTAAACAATTTCACAGACAAGAAATCGAGTGAATATTGCATTGCCATCCTGTTTTGACCTATATTTAAAATTTCAAGTCTCTAGCTCATCGGGAAGTTGAAAAAAACGTTGTTCAAAATTGAACTAAAAGTTTAAAATTCGTTTGGGACCCTTTTCCCTTGAGATAAATTTTCAAGGATCGTCGTGGGTGTGGTCCGAATTCGTAAACCAAATTTCGTAATGTTAACGCTTTCATGCTGAAAATGTGTAACACGCATTTTCCGATTGAAAAACGACATTTTCTCCCTTATTACCCCATGTAAATTCAAATTTGAGCATACCGTTGGAAAGCTGAGCGTTTTGGTCAACTTTTGCAGTTAAAGTACGACACATTCGAGTAGGAATAATTGGGTTTACGGGCGTTTGAAAAAACTGGAAATTTCTGGGGTTTGACAAATTTTTCTTTTTAGGCTGAATTTTCACCCAGTAAACCTGAGCTAAAGATTTCTGTTTGACCCTAGAGAGATGGAAAATTGAATGCTCTTACCAACGGTATCCTCAGATTTGAGATTACTTTCAGAAATAAGGGAGTTATGTCCGTTCTAATGACGTAAGAGCGAAAACACGAAAAAAAAATTTAATGTCAAAAAGTCGGGTTTTGAGTGGAGTAAAAAATATAAGTCATAAGACATTTTTAGTCACAAATTAGTTGTAGAATTCACCCCCGGCGGGATGTCCGCCCTTACATGAGACACCCTGTATATGTTTAGTAATAAAAACGTCCGTCCATGGCTGTTAATTCAAATGTTCTTCAACGTTCATCTGCTCTAATCTTATAACGGAATAAGTTATCAAATTCTGATTTCATCATCGTGTTCTTCGTTTAAGAATCTATAAACTGAGTTGTTACTCGGCAAAAAAGGAGACAAAATTAGTTTAAAAACCAGTAAAATTGAGAGATTTCACATGAAACTTCTTCGAAAATTTGCTCTTATAACCGTGCTGCATGACTGTGGATTTTTATTTTTAATCATTACTCAACTTCCCCAACTGGTTTCATCCTAATAATAAAGTGTTCCTATGTATAGTACCTCGTTGAGATTGAATATGCCAGGATTCGACTGTAATTATGTTTTGCCCTATGAATGGTGTTTCGAGTTTGTCCTGAGAGAGTGACTTATTGAATCTTCATTCTTCGTCTCTGACTTCTGCAGAATTTGTAAGTTGGAGGGCATGAGAAACATTTCACCTTCATTCCACTAGATGCCAACAACTTTGTTCGAAAAGAATTTTTCGGAAACGTTTCCATTCAACAAAATATTCACCCGAAGAAGAGGAGTTGTTAGCGAAGGAGGGGGCGGCAAAGGGGATTCCCTGGAAAGTGGAAGGGGAGAGGGAATAGAAGCTTTCATATCGAGCATTATGTAAAATAACTAAAAGAAGATTAAGAACGTGGAAGGTTTCTACATTGCAAAATAGTCACCACCGAGCCTCCACCATCCACCATTTACCATCCTTCATCACCACCCCTAAGTTGAAAAGTGCCGCGGCTATAGAGGGATCGCGGATCCCAAGACTTTGAGCTCTTCGGTTCAAGTGAAACTTTTCCTCCACAAACTGGATATATAAAACGGATTGTACTATAAAGGACGGGGGTGTGACGGCGGTTACCCAAAGTGATATTCAAATTATTTTAATTAAAACATCGCTGGAATAGAATCGTCATATTGCTGGTTTGTTTCCCCAACTAATTAGAAGGGTTAAGAGCAGGAAAGGAGGAAGGGCACACCGCGGTTCGGTAATCTGCCAAGAGGATTGTGTATATCATTAGTTGAACAGTTGAGTCGGCCCATGTTTAACCCGATTATACCAAAATTTCCCCTAAGTCACTAGCAGCTGTCGGAAGCAATTAAATAGAAAGGCATAACTACTGTTTACTACCAGCCTCTGAGGTTTTAGTTCCCTTGATGTCAATTGCCCCTGCCTAATGATGGCAATAAACTAGAATCATTGAAATTATTAAATCCATTTTTTATAAGGTGTGTTAAAGGGTTGAACATAGTTATCTCTTATTCATGCCACGATAAGAGAATAACGACATGACAATTGAAAAGGACATTCGTACTGGTAGACAAATATCAGTTTCCAGGGTGATAAGGTTTCCTTGATTCGACAGGCTCATTTGGTCACAGTCAAAATTGGCCTGAAGTTCCACCTTATGGTTCATGCTCATGTAGACGATTATTCCTTGTGCATTCCTTTCAATTACGCTTCCCTCTTACAGCCCCCCCCCCCCCAATCCCCTCCCACCACCACCTCATGCTACCAAATGTTTTACATTCTTCCCATATAAATATTTTTTGTCTCACAAGCTCATCATTTTGGTTTGCAGAAGTTATCAAAAAGAAGTTATCAAGAAGTTATCAAAAAGCAAGCATTAGCCCATCAACAGAGGCTTCGTGGCCACATCAATGACGAGGTTGTCCAGCTCCTTGATGTTGATGGCCTACTCAGAAGGCTTAAAAGAACAAAACCTCATGACCTGTGGGAGTGGAGTGTTTTGTGAAATCATGTTGTGAAATGAAGTGTGTTCAGTGGGATCAGTGAACCCATACCAGTGCATCAGCTGCACAAAACTTGAAGCCTTTTAGAAGCCATGTTACGTATCTTAGCTTCTTAGCAATCAATTAACAATGCATATCAAATGTAAATTGCTAATAAGTTGTAAACTTGGTGCAATAAAATTTTCACAAGAAAAAAAAAAAAAAAAATTTTGGTTTGCATAGATTTGTTTTTGATAATTTTTTACCTCTCCGTTGAATGGTTCCTCTCCCCTGAAAATCGAAAACGATACGGCATCTGATCAGAGTTATTTATTAGTCCATCACAGGTCCAACCGACTTGAGAGTAGACGGAGTGCGGCGTTTGAGGCATCTAGTGACGGGGAGGTGTGGAGAGGTAGTTAATCAAGGAGTTGGAAGGCAATGAACGTAGAACTCAACACGGCCTCAAGGTCCCAGATGTAAACACTCAAATGAAGTCATAAGTTTGAAATTGCGTCAGTTGGAAAGAGATGGTTAAAAGTCTCGGGAGTTTGGGAACTCCAAATGAATTACTCAGTCAAGTCAAACTGTTGGTTGTTACCTGCCTTCGAGAGTTGGGCAGAGACTTGGGATTATGGCACCCACAGTTATCCTCTAGAATTTGATAAAGTATTGGGTGTGTGCGTGCGTTTTCTGCTCATCTTTCCTCTTTAACCCCTACGTAAATGATGCATTAGAAAGTTAAGAGGAAGGTGAGAAACAAAAACTAACAGAAGCTGCCACTTACCAACTTATAATTGAATAATAATTGAGGAAGTTTAAAATTATAAATCAAGAGTCGGAGCAGCGGTGGGTGATGAGAGAACGGTCGTTAGGAAGGTGGGTAGAGGGCAATGAGAGGTGGTAATTCATCTTTGGTGGTGGAGGCCATTTGTTGTGATTTCAACTGCCGAGCGGCGCAAAAAGAAGTGAGGAAAAGAGGGGAAAAGAAAGAAAGAAATGATGATAAGGAAGAGGGTACGAGTGTCCACTCAAACGTTCCCTCCTCTTCTAGTACCCACTTCACCACAAGCGATTTATTTACTTAAGAAACGTAGGTTGTATGTGGGAGGGCGAGTGTAGTGGAAGTTGAGTAAGTCAGAAGCAGGCGACCTCTCAGGGCGTAATACGAGTCAACAGCTTTCCTAATGCCACTTCCACAATCCGCACTCCGCCTCATTGCCGAACACTACCACTAAACGTTCGTCCTCTTCTTTCCCACTAAATCTAGGTAGGCACTAGGTGTTAAGATCTTACTTATTTCAGCCTGTTAGATCGGTCGCAATACGAGAGCAACGCTCTTCACGTTAACCCGACAATGTAAAATTACAAGGAAGCATAAACTGCAAGAACGAGCGAACTAGCAAAAGTGAAAATCCATACGTACTTTGACAAAAACTTTTAATGTTCCTGTTCAGTCTCGGACCATTATTATAATTTCACGACTCACTAATAGTTTTTATCTATTACTAATGAACTGTAGAGTAAGCCATATCGAGAAGGTCTTTTTGCCCGATTACCCTGTTGAGACGGGGGCAGGTGCATGAGTGATGAAAGATAAGAGACCAGTGTGTAGTGTATCAAGTTAGGCAGGTGATTTTTCACACGCAATCATAGCCAGTGTCAGAAAAATGTGATAAAAATAGTTTTGGAATGGAATCGCCAAAGAAACTACTGTGCCTTACGCGACAAAATGTGTACCAATTGGATAATTATCATGATGCATGATTGGGATCTTGTTCCACTAAACAAATTATAACAACGACTAGTGTTGGTCATCCTCACCCGCAAACTACTATATATATTTATTTATGTATGGTTCATACATATTATGTATGTGTCGATGGTTCGGGATTACGTCTGTCGACATCTTTAGAGGAGCCACTTCCCGCGAGAAAACTGCCGAATGGATCGCCGACCTTCGTATGGAGATGGCGTAGCAAGAAGAGAAGAAGAAGAGATGTGTCATTCCAGACAATAACTCCAGATAGAATTGAGATAAAAAGTTCAAATTTGCACAGAAAATTCGTCTTGGCAATCGACAGGCTAAGTTCGTAGATGGGCATAATCGGACCACTCTAACGGGGGGTTTTGGGGAGTTTTAGGGGGGGGGGGATTCCTCATAAATTCCCAAAATGGAACATTTTGACAAATGACACCACATTTTAAAGGTTTTTTTTATGCTGAACACGATGGTGAAATTAGAATTGCGATACCTTATTTCGTTCGCAAACTTGAGTACTTTGAAGATGAAGAATACGTTCTTCATGGTTAATCTGCTCTAATCTGATGACGGAATGCGATATCGCAATTCTCACTTCTCCGTCGTGTTCAGCGATGTAATGTCCAAAAGCTGAAGTAGACATTGATGTAGACAGAAAATAATAATGGACGTTCCAATAAAAATACGTTTGCGCGTTTGGAATATTTAGGAAAGTCGTGTACCTATAGGGAAAGCCATGTACCTATAGGAATATAATATACCTATTCCAAGACTATGGTTCCAACCCATATTTTTGTTGAGTGAAGTTTTGTGGAATCCGATGACTTACAATTACAGCACGTGGATCAGCATAATGGTGTTATTGTAACTTCAAACAAAACAAAGAACTTTGAAGTCTTCTTCTTTACATAATTTTATACAGCACCTCTCCACCAATGATTTGATGCTTCTTGCTCTTCTTACCCATTCTTCTCCAATCTGGCCAAGTTCATCCATCAGATCTGGAAGCATATGAGAAAATGGAGATTTACATCGTGGAAGCAGATGTATTGAGCGTTCGTGTTCGCATATTATGAAAAACATTTCGAACAATGACGATAAATCATGTAGAAGATTGTAGTATTGTAGGAGATTGTTGTAACTCTGTCGATCATTTGGATTCATTGGAGATTTTTCATTCCTCAGAGAGTTTTTACGATGAAAAGGGAGAAATAATATGTAAATACTATTTGATATGTTCACCCTTCAATTTTATTTTAAATAATGTGATTATTTTTCGACTCCAGGGTCCTGACACCCCCCTCCTCCCGGAAATATCAAGATATATTTAAAAAGATTGAAAAATCATGAGTAAAAAAATTGAAATATACGATGTCATGTAGCGACATCTGAGTAATTTACAAAACGTTCCAATATTTCCTAATATGAATTCGAATCGTACAGCTAAATAATTATTTCATACTCAATTATTTCATTCCACAGTGGTGTCCTGTTTTACCAGTTGATAATTACATTGCGTATTGCTGCGTGCATCATTTTTTTCGCCTTCTTAGACAATAATTAATTAAAATCACAATAAGTACCTTTATTTTCAAGATCGACTAGTGTACCAAATGAACTCCGCTCGCTTTCATCATTCTTGCTTTTTCTTTCAGCAGTGATCTGTAAAATTATAGATGGAAGTCGTGATATTTTGCTAATTTTATACATTTTAGGCACCTAAATCTAATGAAGCATTCTTGGCGACCCAGCGCAGAAGAGATGAATATTATTAAAATTTATGGATACTTATTAAAATACTTATTAAAATTATGGATATCTACATTTTGTTTTTCCGTACGTGGATGTATTTGGTCTCTTCCATTTACTTAACAATAACTCCTCGAAAATTATTTTACCTACGCTTATTAGAGTGTATTCAACACCAGAGGTACAAAATGTAATTAACAGTAATATTCCTCAGGCGTCTTACCCGCTCTGGGATGATTTCTGTAATTTTTCCGGATGCAACGCTGAGTGGCGAGAATTCAGCGAGACCCAGAGTCTTGTTGAACTTGAGTTGCACGTCTTTAATGCTCTCTTCGATGATATACTGCAATACTTCTGTATGACGTTTCGAATAGTTGCACGCATTTAGGACGAGATACCGAATCCACTCCTTGGAACATTGGGGGTGTCTATGGTCTCTGTCGAAAGCCCCATCCACAGTAGTTAGGAGAAACATGACCACAAGAAACTGTCGAGATATAAACCATTTTAATATCACCAAGATAGTCCAGCAATTAAATTTCAGCATAATTTTGTTAACATCCTCACATAATTTCAAGATGAAGCTCATTAAAGGTTATACTACCAAATTATTAAGTTTCTTCGAATCATCATTCCACCCATCTTTGTAGTAGCTTTGATTTCGTCAACCATATATTAGCTTAACCATATATTAACTTTTGAAATGGGAGCCCCAAACCCTTCCCTGAAGTAGTTATCAACGTCGCACAACTTACCTTCAGTCATCGAGTGGACTCTCATATCGCCAAATCATCACCCGTTTCATATTCCCCTTTTTTAGGAACACTTTTTTGATCGTTCATAGCTCAATCGACAGCAGTTGCATTTTGCAATAAGGTGTCACGCCATTGATGCCAGAACCATGAATGGAATGACATAATAATAATACAACTTGATAAAAGTTGCACTCTGTGGCATCCTTTCATGCGTTTCTCTAACTATTGATAGGTATAAATTAGACAAAACTTGAAGAAAATAAATAACATAACAATATGCCTTCAACTAAAATAATAATATATATGTAGTTCGAATTTATACTACTTTTGATACTTTTTTTTCTAATGAACATTGTAATTCTAGTTATGGAATGATCGAAATTATTACGTGAGGGGCTCAGTCTCTGCCAGCGAAATGCTACGTTGGAAGACCTGCTTTTGGTCTTCCAGGTTAAAAGTTCTTCGTTCGTGGGCAAAGGTAAAGCATGTTTACTCACCTGAATGGCCATTGTACGGTTGATACTATTCCACACAGCAAGTTTAGAATAGTGGTACCAAGTTACTCGCTCGTTTGAAACTATTCGGCTGACTGCGACTTTTGCTTGTTCGGAACTCTCCATTAGTCTCCTTATCTTCGGCATACTGTACTCTGTGCAGATGGTCACATTCTCACGTTTCGTTCCTCGTCATTGACAATGTGATTACGTTATCCCAAGGTAATAGCATTGTTATCATATGTTGCGATCGTAAAGTACTTTCGAGTGAGGTCACTTTCTACTTTCAGTTATTACAACATTGCTTACTAATCACCAAATTCCATATTAATGAAACGAATTCCAAAACCACTGGCATCATTTTGGCGTCAATCCTAGTAAATAGCTCTGCTACTGTCGAGTATTGTTTTATATACTCTTCGCAGAGTATACTTCATAAATTAAATCGGTAACTAGGCTATATTTATAGACACTGAGCTAGTTGCCGACTTAATTTTAAATTATAATTTATTCATATAAACGATGAATGAAACGTTTATATAGATGTTAAACTCACAAGGATATTGCATGCAGGACAGTGTTCTAGACAGAAGGGCGTTCAATGGAGAAGAGGTTGGTGCAAGTAAAAACCCATCGATTATATCAACACAAATGAATAATTCTTACGGACAATCTATAATATTTTCTTATCGATTCATATCAATAAATTATTATTAGGTCGCGCAGGAATTTTATTGGAAAACTGAAGAGACCATGCATGCATAGTCTCACTAAATGGGATTATCATGATGAGTAGCTAGACCCGTGCGTTGTACATGGTAACCAAGTGTCACCGTGGATAGGTGCGCCTCTACCTGATAACTGTCATTAGCAACATTCTAAATATCCCGAATTTTGTAATATGTTAGTACGAGTAAATGAGTGGTAAGAATAAGTACTCTAGAAATGTTAGCAGTAAAAACCCCAACACTGTCCGATACGTATACCACCGAAGAAAAATCTATATCTAGTTCCAAGATAATAAATTAGTGCATTCAGAGAGTATTTGCACATTTGAAAAACACTGCAATTTTCCCACAGCGGATAATTTGACATCCATCATGTCATCAACTTCAATGGAATTCTTCTACCTATTTACGAATCAATTTTTGAACCAATCGGTAAGTGAAACTGGCGGCCATGAGTGTTTTCGTCTTGGGCAAGTCTTCATTGAGCATTAATGCCTTAATTGTGTACACATCTTCAGTTATGAACGGATCCTTAGCTTACAAAGTTTGTTGTGGAAGCGGAGGTGATAGCTAGCAACACAATGGAATACTAATTATCTGCCCCTTTGCTCCCCTCCACAACTTTATTTAAGAAGGATTCTCCTCTCCATTCAAGTAGTTTGCTGTTCCCCTATTAATTGGTTCATTATCAAGTTAGAATAAGTCCCCGCCCCCCCTCCACACCTTCATTCCCTTTGATGTAACCATACACCATTGTCCACTAACCCTTGGTGAACTATATATACTCTAACGTCAAAACAAATTACCAAAGAAGTTTCAAAATAATCATAGCAAAGGTCCCGCCAACGCTGATCTTGATGTATTGTTCGAGGTCTCTCGTAAATTGCTCCATGACGGAGTGCGTACGAGTAAAATCAAGGAAGTTGACATGATCTATTTACTCCAAATGCTGAAGAACAATGGACTTGTCCATTTTCGCTAGATTATGTAGTAACAATCACCCCCAAATAATTGTTAAGAAAAATCAATCAAGTATTAAGAATACAATCGATTCTAGTTTCTTAATTAGAATCCATTGTTTTATTGATTATTGAAACGAGGTGATATATTTCTTCTATCTCAATATTTCAATGGGAGCGGGAGAGTCCAAAAATATGGTGAGCGAAAAAAAGGATCTTCAAATGATTTTCGCTCACCATATTTTTGGACTCTCCCGCTCCATCAATGAATTCATTTGAATCAAATGTATCTTTATTTTGTGAGGTAACTAGCATGAGCATAATGCTGTTCTTAACCATATTAAGAATAATAAGAGATTGGATTTTCTAACGACGTTGTATAAAGTATATCTCGACTGATCATCGCTGTATTCACACATGTGATA
The DNA here is from genome assembly GCA_963920205.1 of Stenodema calcarata. Taxonomy (NCBI): domain Eukaryota; kingdom Metazoa; phylum Arthropoda; class Insecta; order Hemiptera; family Miridae; genus Stenodema; species Stenodema calcarata. The sequence goes on along the minus strand of OY986048.1, from coordinate 31,232,021 downwards.
GCATATAACTACAGATTAATATAAATTTAGTCGCATTAGAAACGTATCAATGAATACGAAAAATATTCCATTAAATTACAAAAATTCCCATTCAGTTATGAAAGAGATAGTTGTTTGAATCTGACAAATGTTCGAATTCCTCCTTCTCAGTTATGAACTGACTAGCTGTCGGGCCCGTCGCTGACGGGCAGAACTCGGGGTGTGTCCATCTACCTCTGTACCTGTCCCGGAGGGGTAGAACTCGGGATGGATCCATCTGCCACTCTTACCTGTCGCTTTACGGATTATACTTCTTTACAAACGTCCCTTTACAATCCCTTATAATCTTAAATACCAAAAATAATCTATCTCACGGGAAGGAAGAATTTAAGATTTTTATATTTCAGCTTGACTATAAACCCCCACCCCTATGCATCGGATCCGGCAGTGAACCCCCCCCCCCCCCCCCATGTCCTTCCCCGATCACGGAAACATTTAATTACCTACTGGAGCCGTTTTTGCGTGATTGAAGGACAGACAAACAAACAGACAGACATCAAATTCAAAATCAGCATGGTTCGACTCCATTTCACGCGATACGAATAACTGTAGTGAAATTTTTCGGATATACCCAAAGAACACGAAAATCGTCTTGTAATTTAGTTATATAGATGGGCAGAGTTTGCACCGAGGGGCCCAGAGCAGAACTCGTATAAATGCCACAGGAAGGGGATGCTCCTTATATCATAGCCAGAAAGGGCTCCCTCCATTAACCAGATAGCAAATCAGATCATGACTTACCTCCCCCTCCATGTCCGGGGTCAGATCTTGGGCCGTGATATCATGTTGTTAGACATGATAGTCAAGGGCTAAAAGTTCTAGTGTTCTAGTGTAGTAGCTGAACAATTTAATCAGTTACAACTGATTAAATTGTTCAGCTACTACACTAGAACACTAGAACTTTTAGCACTTTACTACAAGTACTTCAAATTCAACATTGTACAATACCTACCATTAGTGCTAAAGTTGTACTCTAATCCAAATAAAATCTTCCAATGCCAGAAGTTGAAAAAACATCAAAAATTTTCCAAAATCAATCCTCTTCGTCTATTTGAAACTATCGGGCAGATTTTGATGGGATTTTCACGGATTATGTTGGTTGGGCTATAGATTGACTCGTATGAATTTCCTCGGGATGATAGTGACATCTGCATAATCATGACATCCCCGCGATGGGCCACCCTAGTACGCTTGGGAACTACTATTATTATTATTAGATACCAAATTATCAGAAAATGCACTCCCGCAATGCACATAGCAATTAGTCCCATTATTTGTCTCAATGTTTCGCTAGATACGTACGTCCTAATGTGTTAGAAAACTAACCATGCGATTCTATTCCAATCTTGCCGATAGCCTATAAAACTGGAATTTCTCGGTGTCTACTCTTTGGATTGAGTTCAGTACCCATTACCTGCCACTTTATGATTCAGGATAGACGCGGAACATTACAGAATTGATAGTTAATCCTTCTTTAGCGCCTTCACCTAGTGAGTTATACACCTGATCAAGCCTAGCACAGCTTTGTTCTGCACGTTGCATACTCAACAATTGAAGGCGCGTCCAGCCGCTCACTTCATTATTATTTTCTTAGTTTTGGGTTTTCCATTGGAATTGAAAGAAGTCAGAATTGCAATATCTTATCCCGATATCGGATTAGAGCAATTCTGACTTCACCATTAAGGGATTGAGGTCCGGGGGAGTGAGGATTTCTAGGTTAATTTAGGCTGTATTCGTGATCCTCAGCCATGAAGCAACTTCTTATTCTTTAGTCAATATACTCTTGTAGTAACGCTTGGTAACTTAATTCTGATTAAACCAATTACTGTCATGGACCCTCGAAGCACTCTCCAAAGAAGGGAGGGGCCATGGCGGTTTCACCACTATTTAATTTCACAACTGAAACTGCTCGTGTTACAAGATTATGGGGGGTTGGAAATAGTTTTTGAGAGGAAGGGTGAGGAGTGCAAAAAAAACTAATGTATTAAACATCTGATTCCCAATTTTTGTTTTGAATTTAAAAAAATTAGGAATTGAGGTTTGAATATGAGGTCAGGCGCCTCCGTGCCTCCGTGATGTTCTCCCTTCTTAACTTGGGAACAAGATTCTTAGTTTCGAACTCATAACCAATTCCCACAGTATTTCAAATACAAAGTCAGATTAAAGTAGACAGTTGTCAGAACTGAAATGAGGGCAGACAGGGGAGTTAGAAAATGGGATTTCAAGGATTTATCGAAGTGTCGCGAAATGCCAATTTTGGTTTTAGATCATCCCTAATGCATCCTTATATTCTAACTAATTTTTATACGAATTAATTAATGAATACATGTTTCATTTTTCTAAAAACAAAAAGAAATATCAATAAATATTGTAATACATGAGATGATGTTGAAGATAGCGAATTATCTTTATCTAGGAACGCGCTCCGCCAAGCATACAAGTTTATAAAAACGAACGGTACCTACGGAGTGTATGTGTTGTATGGGACGTCAAGAAACGCGTTTTCCAGGTATCCATATCTCGGCTCCTTTTTGACTGATCAACTTGAAATTTGGAGTGGATCTTCTTGGTATGGATAATAAAGAGCCATGAAAGTTTCCAGTGCTAGATCTAAAGGGAGCCGCGTTATATAGCTTCAAACACCAGGGGCGCCCTTACCTTGTTCTCCTTCTCCTTCTTATTCACACAGGCAAGGCTGCAGCCTCTCTAACTTCACCGATTGACTTGAAATTTTGCACAAAGCTTCGTTTCAGCTTGAGACAGAGCCTTTTAAAAGGTTATAATATAATTTGGGATAATAATGATATTATCATCCCAAAAAAAGTAAGGAACAAAGAAATGTTGGGCTAATATTGTCTACTTTGACGAGTCTACAGCCTAGATAACTGGACCAATCGACTTGAAATGTTGTACAGACCGTCCTTATAACATGATCCATTGCCATTTGAAAGATTTAACACATTATCTCAACCCATGAAAATTTTAGGAACAACCAAAAAATAAATGAGCTATTTAGGCTAATTTTGGCCACTTTGACGGGACCACAGCCGATCTTCTTGGTGAAACATCCCTGAAAGTTTCAAGTCGGCACTTTATGTTTTTATTACTACACATCTATGTATTATGTACACAGATGGGTAGTAATAAGAACGTCTCGCCATGGCGCCAAGGGTACGGTGCTTGTGAAGTGGATAGGACATCTCTTTAAGGCAGGCGGGGAAAGTGGATCACAAGTTTTTCCGGCTGCTGTAGAATGACTTTACGCGGAGTGTTTGTTGGGCCTGCTGTTTGTCCTGTCTCCGTTCGCTGCGCTTTGCTCTCCTTTCTTTTCTATGGCACACTGCACAAAATCCTCCGCTGCATGAAGAGGGAGATGTTGCACTCAAAAACATCGCTGCCACGAGACGATTCGTAGCGCATCGACAAACGGAAAACTTATACCAGCTTTCCAGCAGATTACCACTAGAAAGTTTCGCGAATTGATCATATACGATCCTCGAATCGCAGTATCCTATCCGGCCGAATATTACCGCACGCTACGCTACGTTCTACACACCTGGACGTTCTCTGGTTTGCTGAATGTAATGGTTCTATCAACTATCCTGTACGAGATGCTACCCTTCACATTACATTGGAATATTCCATCCAAGTGAACACTTCATACCAGTGTGCCTTTCTGACTGCAGAATCTCCAGAGGCACTAAAACGTTTGAATATAGTGAATAACCTTATGCTTGCTGAACCGGGCTATTTTCCCCTATTGACGACAAATTGTCTCGTTTCTGGAAATCCTCGTACCCTCGCAGCGTCACCTAGTTACCGCTCCATCAGGCTCCTCCCCACCCTATCCAAAATCCTCGAAAAATCATCATCAAGCGATTAAAACTAGAGGTAGAGCGGTTGACAATAGTCCCTGAAACCAAAATGGGGTTTAAAAACCAACATACTACCACCCACCAACTAGCAAGAGTAGTCAATTGTATTTCAAACAGAATCAGGGACAAGCATTCCAACGCTCTACACAAACATTCTACTTGACAGTGAAAAGGCCTTTGATTCCGTATGGATTGCAGGCCTTATCTTCAAACAAATTGGCTCCAAACTTCTCTCTGGCTTCTGCAAAATCCTCCTCTCCTACCTTACAAACAGAAAACTATTCGTCAAGGTCAAAAACTCCTCATCCACCCCCATCACAATTCCCGCCGGTGTCCCACAGGGATCTGTCCTTTCCCCCCTCCTTTTCAACTTATACATATCCCATGTTTTCCACGACATCCCAAAAAATGTCTCCATCGCCGGTTTTGCTAACGACCTCGCCATCTACTCTTCAAGCCCATCCCCACCCAAAGCCTGTAACCGCCTCCAAAATGCTGCTCACCTCATTAAGTATATCCCGCCTAGAAAAATGGAAAATCAAAGTAAATGCCGCCAAGACAGAAGGTATCATCTTCAGCTTCAAGCGAAACCTACCCTCCAAGATCACTATACACTCAAATCCCATCAAACTATCCCCCTCAATAAAATACCTCGGACTACACCTTGACAAAAGACTCACCTGGCAACATTACACCAAAGAAATCAACAAAACCCCCCCGCAGGAAACTCGGTCGTTACTTTCACCTTTTTAAATCCAACTCACTCTCCACAGACGCCAAGCTGCTCATGTATAAATCACTTATCCGCTCATCCATCACATACGCTTCCCAAATATGGCACACAGCAGCAACCACATCATTACACAAATTACAAATTACACAGAACAAATGCATTCGGCTCGCCACCCACACGTCACGCCGCACAAACATTGAAACATTACACAAGAAATCTGGAATCGAAACACTTGACACCTTCATCACAAAACAGAAAAACAAATTCACAGACAAACTAAGAACACACCCAAACACTCTCCTCCACAACATAAACATATCTCACAAACCCCGATGGGGACAAAACACACGGAGGCGGATCTGAGTCTTCTCATGCAAGTCAACCCCCCAAGCCACCTCTGACTGAGGTCTTCTGTATATATTTGTAAAATATGTTAATATGTAAATAGCCTTTAGAATTTGTAATCTGTAAATATGTAAATAGCCCTAGTTCTAAGACCACACCATCACGCTAAGAGTTTTCAACTGTTCCCTTTTCTCTTACAAATTTTACTATCCCCCCCTAAATTAAGACACTACATACAATACTACTTGAGACTAAACGACTTTTAAGGCCGACAGGCCGATATTGTTAAACCTAACTATCTCAAGCCCCTGTAAAATAATCTATGTATCCCAATAAAATATTTTGAATTTGAATTTGAATTCGCAGCGTCACCTGTAACTGGAGGGGGCCCCATCGGTTCAGCGCTTTCCAAGCCTTACTTGCTAAGATCGTCAGTTCAAAGCCAGTCCAAGACAATCAATACTTTTTTTTCATTTAGATTTCAAATAATAATTTCATTTTGCAACTTTCATTACTTATTTAAGGCAGATTTTTCATTCCAATTAGATTTTCTGATTCTACGTATCTTGAAACGTAAAGCTACTAATTTGTGGGGGGTTGAAGAAAAATTGTTCTTAGTCGATTCCAATGATTCATTATTGAAAATAATTAACCAAATGAGATAGAGATACCGGTTTGAATTTTGAGCAACCTCTTGATTGGTTGAATTTTGAACAACCTCTTGATTGAACAACCTTTTGAACAAACGGAAACTGATGATGGTAGTAGGAAGAGGGAGATGTTTCTGGGACTTCTTGATTGGATGGAAACCCGACCAATGAACAGAAGAAACGGCAGCACAAACATTTTACAACCACTAGATCTTATGGTTGGAGGTGCCTTGTCACCTGGTTTCTGGTCTGAACACCACCAACAAATGTAAAATCGGAACACTGAACACAGATAACAGGAATCAAAGCACATAATTGTATCAATTTGACAAACACGTTACCAACAATACTCCTGGAATTTGAAGAACCACTAAATGAAGGCACAAACCGTTCAATAGCACATATGAAGGACGGGAAAACGATAATTTTCTCATTGAAGTTCTGAATCAATCGTCTGAGCACTGTGCCATTTAAAAAAACTCTGCAAATTCTTGACACAACGGTTCATTATCTTCTTTGTACAGATCACCCTTCTGTCTAGATCACTAGGTCTAAATGTCTAGATCCTAAATGTTAGATTAATTATTATTATAAATTATCACTAATTATTAACAATTTTATCAAGTACCTAGTGAAAATTATTATAATTTATTGTTAGGTATTAATAATTCGTATTTATTATTAATAATTATTATTATTAATTATGATTAATTAATACGATATAATTCTGAGGTTTTTAATACTACGTCGGTAATAATTTTTCTATAAAAGAAGTCCCTACCAACAAACATTCGAAATTACCTTCATTTCCGTAGCACGAAATGCACCTCAGAACAACAAACTCATCTGTTAAGCCATATGATGTTCCAAAGAGCTTGTTAGTATGAAAATGGACCTGTATTTCAACAGTTTGAGTCACGATCGTGTTGTGAGGCACAATCTTTGAGCCGTCATTGTGAACGAACGGCTGGTCGTACAAAGCTACGGATGGTCTTAAAAAATTCTACGGAACAAACTCTATCTAAATATGAAATAAAAAACATACCTACCGTTCTATATGAATTTTTCGAGATATGAGATTTTCAAATTTTCAAAATTCGTTTTGAACCCCTTCCCCTTGACCTAGGGTTATGAAAAGTTTCGAGGACCATTGTGGGGTTGGTCGAAACCCATAAAAAAAATTTCGTAATTTTAACTCAACGCTAACTGGGCAAAGTGGCGCGGACGGCGTACGGCGGACGGACGGATTTTTTTTTATTCGATTTTCTGAATCTACGTATCTTGAAACGTAAACCAACAAATTTTGAGGGGGGGTTAAAATTGTTTTTTCTTTGGGCGATTCCAATGGTTCATTATCGAAGATAATAAACCAATAAGCATGAAACGAGGTATTCAGTTTGGTTTCAGTTACCGATTTTTTTCTGTACTGCATTACTCTCCCAGCATTATCGTATTTCACAATTTCTATAAACTTTTCTCCACAACTTTTTTTAATTATATTCACATTGCTGTGTTCTTGTACCAGTACCTACTATTTATTTTATAGACATATATGTAGTAACAATGAATTTTGGCCCAAACCAGTGGCTCATTCGACCACAGCGCTGTGAGCGTTATAACAGTTGGTTTCATTCATAAAACATTCATCATTATTTTCATTGTGTTCGGAAAAATACATTAATGGTTCGTTAGTGGAATTTAAATGGTTCATTATCCCCTGATTTCCACATTGATCTCATCGATGATCAGTAGTTTTCTAGTAGTGGCTGAGTGTTTTTATTGTTTTAATATACCTTAGTTTACTGGTATTCCGTATGTCTGTAGAGGTGATGTGTTGTTAACCTGATGCTACAGAATCATCAAAGTCGCATAACGACTGAGCTCCACGCTTGATCATAATTCATTGAATGGGAAAGAGGTAGGAATGACAAAAATGATCTTTTCGATAACTTATTGTAGACGTCTTTATTAAAAAAGTAACAAAAAAATTAGGACGTTTCTATACCTGGAAGTGATATATTATGTACAATTGTTATTAACACGTTATGCCACTAAGCCTACCTTTTTAATTCAACACCGGCGGATTCAACTATGATCCTAGTTTGAGTTGAAAAGGCGTGATCAAATATCAAAGCATTCACATATTAGGTTGGGAATAATGAATTACGATTGCCACAATTGGTTTTAGCAACTACCAGAGTTATCTGGAGAGATGAAGAAGGCTAGTTTGCTAATCTGGAACATTGCTGACGTGATCTACTTATGGTGGTACCTACTTATGATGAAGATTATTTACCTACAGAGTCTCCAGGCATTGGTCATGGATTTAGCCATTGACGTGAAAAACATTTTGGTAGGTACTTATGTTTTGTAATTTCCATTTTATGCTTCGTTAAGTCATATTTGGGACCACGGGAGATGTAACCATTATAACAAACCTGAAAGGCTGGAGGGCCAATTCACAAAATTGGACCGTGTTCTTCAAATAATTTGTATTTCGAATTGGTTTCACGATGGTGAATATTTTTGAAGATTTGAACTCATAACTCGTCAATATATGTGCAATGAATTTAAAATTGAGGGAAAAAACAACTGCTGGCCTTTCATCCTGGAGCAATCCATCATCTAATTATGCCCTCCCCGTCTGGTGCAAAACGGGATTAGATAGGACTGTTCTTGAATATATACCGTACATACTGTGCAACACTTGGGTACCTAATGTGTAAATTGTTCCCCAATTCAACATACATGTAGAAGGAATTTCATTCGGAGTCATATTAGGAAACATGGCATCAATTTAGGTCTGTAAGGTACATGATACATGATACATAAGCAGCTATTTAGGTTGCAGTCTATTCAATATTTTGTAGTTGCTGTACGCAAACAATGTAAAATACATCGAATGGTGGTGACTTAGAAGGCATTAATGATTGATCCGAACAATAGGCTGTGAATCAACAATTTAGCAACAACCATGTTTGGATCAAATTAATCCTAATCAAATGGGCTTATAAATCAGGAAATGATCGAATCGGATGCAAACTTTTTTATCGAAACCAAAATGCAAAACATATCCTTTAAATTGATAATTACCTGCGGCGAGTTCCTACCCACTACAGTCAAGAACCTAGTTACTTGATACCAAACAGTCATCTGGGCAAACAGTCGATATTTGGCATCATTTCATGTATTTGTTGTTCGTTCATTTTATTGTATTTATTCATTTTTTATTTACTTTTATTTTATTCATACAAGACCTCACACTGCATTTGTTTGCTTCAACACAGTTGCCAATCAAGTTACATAATCGACTTATGTGGATAAGTGAACAGGGGGTTATACAGATTCCTACCAGCCAGAATACATTTGGATGGATTAGAGAGCATCAGTAAATTACTTCATCATTTTGAAACAACGATAACGAAAAATGCACAACAATCCGCAAACCAATAGTGATACCGCTGTGGGTAATGAACGTGTCAGACTCTTACGAGTAATGCTATCAGTGTAGGGCTCGCCACGAATTAGTTTCACGGATTATTTTCATTATCAGTCTGTACCTGACTGATTTTATGGTCCTAGATTCGGTGAAGCAGAAATGCTAACTCAAATGCCTACTCAGGGTTCCAGGATGCCAAACCCCGTGCAAGAGTCTGGTATGAAAATTCAGTGGGTGGGAAAATGTGGCCTCATACATAATTCTTGTTGTGACGATGGTCATAAATGAAACCACTCGGCTCATTCATACACATTCGGAAGTGAGGAGTATCTCGGTTGGATGGTCTATCCATTCGTTCGTGAAGGAATGCAGAGATAAGTCCAACAGATTAACAATTTACATAAACGCATAATATAAACACACTGTTTATAAACACAGAACTTAACATCCTAAGTAATAGGATGAGGTTTCGTAGATATGACATCAAGTGGGCTCCTTGGAAAATTCCAGGCTTTCAGAGCAGCCGACAGGTGTTTTTCAGAAGATTCTTCTTTTTCCTACTCTTGGTTTTTCCTGATCGAAGAACTATAGTGCCGTTACCATTCAAGCTCTTACTATTATGTGTAGGAGGTCCAAACGCACCTGAAATAGAAGTAAACATTCACTGAAAATCCTTTATTGGTTGAGTTTATAATTGATACAAGGGTTTCACAATCATGGATGCTTAAAGGCTTCTAAGACTCCAATGAAATTAATTAATTAAATTGATGATGGACCCCGAAAATGCCACCCAAATCAGTTGAATAGAACCCAAAAGTCATGCGCAGACCACAATTCAACATACGAAGGCCGTCCAGAAAGTAAGTTTACAACATGTGTTAAAAATTGAAAAATGAATATATTTAAATGAAATTTAAAAGATAAGTGTCAAAACATGTCATTATTCCTCTACATAATCCCCATTGAGGTTAATAAATTCTTGAAGCCTGGGGACCAGTTTTGGTATACCCTCCTTGTATACCTTCCCCTCCGCCACCCGAAGCCATTTTTCTACCGAATCCTGGACCTCCTCGTGATTTTAAAACCGTTGTCCACCCAAAAACTCCTTCAATTTATTGAAAAGATGATAGATAATCCAATGGTGCCAGGTCCGGGGAGTATGGTGGATGAGTCACAACATCCCACCCAAATGAAACAAGCAGGTCCTGAGTGAGAGGGGCGGTATGAGGTCTAGCGTTGTCATGATGGAGTGACACACCACGAGTCACCAATTCTCTCCTTTTGTCCTGTTTTGTTTTCTCAACTACTTGAGTGTCTCACAGTATGCAGCTGCATTTATCCTTTTCTGGTCCCAAAAGACAGATCCCATGATCTTCCTCTCTGAAAATCTTTTGGTGAATGGGTATATATAGACTGCCTTTTTGACACACGCACGCTTTGTCACCAGTCACAATTGAGTCAAAAAAAGTTTCAACCTCGCTTTCATACCGTTCAAGAAATTCGGGTGCGGCCAACACCTGCGGTAGGAGGAGCGATTGGTGGACGAACTGATTGACGCGTTTGGCTGCTGTGACGACATTTCGTAACGGACTGAGGCGTTTGATGATTTGTTTTGACCGCTAGGAACCTCTCTACCTACCAGTGGTGACAAAAAAATGTCCTTCGCCCTACACAGCCCTTTGAACCTTACTTTCTGGACGTCCCTCGTAGGTTTTGGTGAATTTCGTATGGGACTACTTAGGGTTAAAAAGAGACAGAAATAAGTGTGTGGCGTGGATTTCAATTTTTGACATACCCCAATCGAATAGTACCCACTATTTGGATTCCATAATTATTTGGTCTGCACCAATAAACACCAAATCAATTAGGTTATTTGAAGTATTCGAAAAATTATTGAATTATTAGAGATTATTAGTAGGCAAATCGACTTCAGAATTCCAGGCATCCCATGATATCCTAGGTAACTGAATTAAGATTATTAAAGTGCTCTTCTATGAGCAGGAGGCTGGTAGTTTAGGATGTTTACGTAGACCAGTGCAAATTGACTTTTTTTTTCAATTGAGCATATTTTATTACAATAATTTCATTTTAATCATTGTATAATCATATTTTATTATAATCAGCCCTCAACTAAAATTGTTGGGCCCATTACAGTTTTTTTTTTTTTCAAACAGGTTCTTAACTGTTATTTATTTGGAGAGTTGTAGGAGGTTTGGTGTAAAATTAGAGAGAATGATTTCCAAGCTTTCGGCTTTAATAGGCCATCTTCGTGGTAAGTTGTTGGTAGGTATTTTCTCCTCTACCCAGTCTCTACCTCTTTCGGTTCACCACTCGTCAGTTTTATTTTTATTTTTTTCTAATAACACGATTAATAACGGTTCTTTTCTCCCTTAGTTAATAAATAATCTTCCAAATCCAATCTATCTACAAAGCCTTTCAATTCGTAAGGAGAAGCAAACTAGGATAATTTCAAACGATGAAATTAGCATCCGGACACATTGTACTGTTGGTTTATCTGAGAATCCGCCAACCTACAATCCACGTTCTGTAACCAATAGATCACTCGAAATAAACATAAACGATTGCATATAAACTTACAAATGGTGAGAGGATGGAGAACATTGCTCCCCATGTATTCTTCTTCTTCTCTTCTCATCTCAATCAGGCAACGTGACGTGAGAAACCTGAATACTGCATTAACATTTACATCTTCTTTGACAGAGGTATGCATTAACCGGCAACCCAGCGCTCTTGCAAGCAGATCAACTTCTTCACTGTGGAAAACAAAAAATCAAATAGTTAGTTGATTAATCGCACAAATGTAAGACTGGAATCGATTGCATTGGTGGAGTAGAGTCGAATGCTAGAAGATTCCAACCTAATTCGAATCCTTGAAGATTATAAACAGGGTGAGCCAAAACAATCAGTGCAGTTTCAAAGGCGATAAAAAAAGACGGCGGAACTTCGATGAATACGGTTTGTTATATTAAACTCCATACATCACCCCATTTTGATTACTTAGGTCCCAAATTATGTCAGGAAGGCGACGACGCAATGAAGGCGATTTCAGTTTTTCAGTCGCTCTCTTGCACATTTCGATGGGAAACGCGGTGATTTATTCTCTGATTTAGGTCTTGAACTCTTCCAGAGTGTGACCCCAATATTTTAAAACGTTCACCTTCAGCAGGACCAAGTCGCACACACTCAAATCCAGAAATCCGGCGATTTCGCAGGCGCAGGTTTGCTGAAACCAAATTACCCCCAGATCCTGTTCTTCAGCCAACTGTTCCAATTCGGGCACGAAAATGTATCCAACATGGAAAGGGAGCACTGAGAGTTGACAGTATCAGTCCGCCCGTCCTCCTCGAAAGAATACGGCCCAATCACTCCAAATTTTGAAATGGCACACCAGACAGTGGCTTTTGGGGAGTGGAGAGGTCACCTACCTGACGTAATTTTTTGGATCTAAATCATCAAAATAAGATGGTGTATGGAATTTAGGCTTTATTGTTTGTGACTTATTTTGGGTAGTTTTTGGAAATTTGTTGTCGGATCCTTATGGTATCATGAATTGAAGCTGAAATTTGATACAAAAATGGTTTGGAGCTGCCCTCTCGGGCTCATTTGTTACACATACAACCAAGGATACCTAAGGAACTAGCTTGAAATTGGTGGATATGACTGCCCTGAGATTTATCACAACAGCCTCTCATTGAGTGCTGTAGTGAGAAAGCAAGTTTCTATCTTTTGATCCCTTATGCATCTTGAAAATTCGGTTATAGCTACTAATGCTACTGTCAAACTAACTTAAGTTTGACCATGACAGGGTGTCCTTGGACTCCCAAACCATCTTGTTCAATTCAGTCTGATCTATAGCGTTGACCGCACATTGATCAGTAGCAGTAGCCGGCCTTTTCCTACTTCATCTACCCATTGATTTCCCACTCATCCCTGACACCTTCATCTTTTGGTCCTTGCTCCGATGTTACAGAAGGAAAATCTCAACCCCATTCCAGAAGCTCTAGGTAGATCATACAGTTTTCAAATAGATCGATGTATGTGAGCATCCCCGTTTGTCTCGTAAAATCTTATCAAGTTATACTTTTTTGTTAATGACCCAAATTATGTACATTGCTTGCACATTGAATGTTGAGAATATAACTAAACTTACGGATCAACGACGCTTTGCTCTAACAGATCTATTTTATTTTGAACTAGTACGGTTGGTACTTCTCCGCATTCGTCTTCCACCTGCAGAAAATAAAGTAATGTTAGTCGTATATTATATCAAGTTAAATGTCGGCCTAAAATGCTAACATGCTTTTCAAGTTTTGGAGACTTCTGAACAAATTAATTTCTATGTGTGCAGTTTCTTTCGTCGTTCCATTCAATATGGCACGATATATGGCACGGTAGCCTTACACAGGTGGAGTACTACATTTATCAGCTTCAAGATCCGGGAAGGCAAGTATAGGCCTCTGAAACCCCTCCGAAACCCCTTTTCGTATTCCAAACGTGATATATTATTTCCGCAACGGACCCTCCAGTTTATGGCGCACAAGTTAGTGCACTATGTGCTCTCAAGGTATGTGAACTTCTTCAATCGCTGTATAGATTTACACCCCCAAAGCTGATGAATATTTTTTGTGAGCTTATGAATATAGGTGTGACGATTGTTATGAGCTTCATTTTGAAGAACTAGTTTAATACGGCTACAACGTATAATTAGCTAAAGTAATAACTGCGATATCTGTTCGCGCCCTCCTCTTTTCTTAACAATCAACGTCCCTCAAAACATGATATTATTTATTCCAACTAAATTTAGTTTAAATTGATTAACGTATTAATAATTAGACGCCTGTGTTAATGAACTCACCTTCTTTTTCCAGGATTGAATGGCTTCAAAAGAATCTCTATCGGTGGTTGAAAATGCCAGAACACACGCTTGGGCTCCTCTGTAATAGGCTTTGGTAATCGCATCAAATTCTTCTTGTCCTGCAGTATCCCACAGCATCAGTCTTACTTCCTCTCCATCACATCTGGAAATACGAAGAATTTTTGAATAGGTGTTTGACAACGAAAATCACAGTAGGTATCACTCCATGTAATTTATTTTTTTTACGAACTCGTATCAATGAGAGGAAGAGGAGTATTTTCCTATTTCAGTGTCCTATTTTCCTATTTCCATTTTCCTATTTCAAACTATCAATGACTTTGCAAACAAAATTTGGAGGAGACATCAATGTCGTCTTTAGATTCGGGAGGTCACTTCAAGAAGATACCCGAAGCCCTCGGCTACGTCATACAATTTACGATTTTGAACTCCCGGGCCCGTAACGTATTGGAGGTAACCTACGGCTATTGGTGTAAACTACACTAAAATCAAGACTTTGGGATATATAACTGGTTACGTGGAAATGTAGGTACCAGAATAACTGCCAAATGTGAGGCAAAGGACTAGACAGTAAATGCATGATTCTCACATTAAAATTGTCATTAAAGGCAACGGAGATCATGAATAACAGAGTAGAATAGGGAAAGGAAGGACGATCTAGCAGAATGTAGCTTCAGTTTACAGGGCAGTTAGCCCAAATCCACAAGGCGAAGAGGAAACACAAAAAAAGGCCTCAAAGAAGCCGATGAAAACTAGAGCTAGTATGTAGCGCATGGGAATGGTGGCCTCTGGTCAACAGAAGCGTGATCATTTTTAGCAGCTAACATCATAGTGAAGAGTGTGTCTAAGCATCGAAACGTACCTACTTTCGATGAAAACTTGTCTTTAATCAATTATTGAAGTCTGTTTTGTGCTTCTAGCAGATCAGCAATTTTGGGTTCAAAATGGAAATATAAAAACAGCAGGCTTCAATTAACCAATTATCCAATTAACTTGGTCATTTACTATCGTAGGTATGAGTGTGAAGGATACAAAAATATTCGATGTTGCCCAACACAATACGTATAGGCTTTCTTTGACTGGCTACTAACGGTCTTACGTGATGGTGGATTTAGCCGGAACGTTAGGATTTGTGCACCTCCATAAAATCACTGAAAACGAATGCGTTCGTTTAGCTGAACCCTATCGAATTTTCGAAACTTGTTCTCCACAGAAATACCAACATTTTGAATTTCTGAATTGGTAATATTTGATTCAGGGTCGAATATGACTATTTCGTACACGTATTCTATGGAAAAATTAATAATAAATTCAACGTGTGCGAGTTAACATCTGAACTTTTTACATTTTTACGACTATTACAGTTAGGGGCTGAAGGTGGAGTACCTATACTCTTGCAGAGGAAGAAGATTGATTGTCGATAAAGGTTTTCCTAATTAGTACTCCTAATAAGTAGGTAAAATTCAGTGATGATTTGCTGAGGTGTTTATATTATTACATTTTCTGGAAAATTGTCAATAATGTCCGGTTTTTATAGAATAGGTATGCGAATAACCTAGTTTCCATTTTGTTGATGATACGTACTCTATTTGGCGTTCTAAGAAGTCAACTCCTATAGTTTTTTTGTAATCTTTGGTAAACGTTCCTTTGCAATATCGTTGAATCATGCTGGATTTTCCAACTGCTCCATTGCCAACAATGACCACCTGAAACACGATATAAATTTGCTGTAAACATGAAATACCTATGACATCAGAATATTTTAAGAATTATTCGTGAACTCATCGTACAGCCCAACCACAATCATATTGAGTGTCAATATCGTGAGGCCAAAGTAGATCTGATTTGTACTAAGCCGATTGCGATATCTCATTTCGTTATCAGATTAGAGCAGATGAACCGTGAAGAGCATCTCAAGTAACAACCACGTTTCTTCATCTTCAATGTGTTCCAGTTTGAGAACGGAATAAGATATCGCAATTTTGCTTTCACCATCGTGTTCAGCGTTCAAAAATATTTGAAATGAGGTGTCACTTGTCAAACTGTTTCATCTTGGGAATTTATGAGTAATTTTTCCCCCTCTAAAACTCACCAAAACCCCCCACAGCTTATAGATTTTTCAACATTGCCCTATTCTGCCCATTGACGAACTTAGCCTGTCGATTGCCAGGACGGATTTTTTGAGCAGAATTGAACTTTCTATGTCAAGTCATATCACAAGTTATCCTCTGTAATAGTACATACATAATATTTATGTATATTATATCGCTCATTTGCTGCATTAATGTCATATCTCCAAATTTCATGCTTCGGGGTAATCGAAAAAACCCATTTCAACTTTGAAATATTCCGCTACGAATTTCACGAAGCGAGGTTTTAAAGCTCCAATTTCCGAGCTTTAAAATTTGGATTCGTGAAATTCGTTGAAATGGTTCTTTTTCGATTACCCCGAAGCATCTAATTTGATGATATGACACTATTGCAGCAAAGGAACGATATGTATATAAATGAATAAATATATATAAATATATATACCTATATATGATTCTTTTAGTGAATTCAGGATGGTCTGAAACGGATTTTGGTATGGAAGTTTTTCGGAAATTCAAGTTTTAAAAATTTTGTACCGAGAACAATAGCTTCTTTTTCTTAAAAAAATCGCTAAAAAGCTTCTAAAATTCGAGTTAACGGGGTGTTCCGAGTAGTCACTAACCCTACAGCCTACTCCGAACATCATGCACATTAATAACAACAACCCTACGCGAACCATCATGAATGTAGGAGCTCCATTATTGTTCAACAGTAGCTGTTGTATCTGGTTTGAGACATTTGAAGTCACATTCAGTAAGTTCCTCATAACGGGTTGAACTCTGGCTGAAGAACAAAAGTCTTAATACTGTTGCATTCATCTTAATACTGTTGCAGAAGCTCAAAAGATCGTCCTCCTCTGACTCGCATGAATGAAACTATTGAAAGCCTCAGACGTTAGATAGTGTGTGAAAGCACATTTTGTTGAATATTGGTTTCCATACTAAGTCGATAGTACCATGAATCAAAACACGATGTACGGATCCAACAAATCGTTTTTTTTCAATATTAGACCAAGGAGAGATATCGTACTACCAACTGTAATATGTATGTTGAATGAACGAAGGCTGCACAGAGTGAGCGATTGCGATCACATAGTAAAATTTAAAATAATCTACTTCAATAGAAACTAGGGCATTGAACTTACAGGGCATTGACATTACGTCCAAACATGTCTAGAGAGAGATCAAGTATTTTAGTGTTAGTGCCGCAGTAAATGATTAGTATAAGAGATAAATAGTAGGGATCATAATAATGTCACAACTCTTTCGGCGGTCTAAACCCCTTGTGGAGATCACCTCGTGCAACGCGTGATGAGCAGACGAGTAATACCTATATGTGTATTACACGAAGCGCCCACTTAACGGTGTGATAATGAATATTATTGAGTTACCCTCAGTAGTTCGAAAGATTCGATAACCCAGGTATGTAGAACTAGTTTTACAGAAGAAAAAAACATGCTGAATCAACAATGAGGAAGCGAAAACAGCAGAGCGCATCCTGTTGCATCTACACGATTTCAGAACTTCAAGAAGGGTTTCCTAAGTTCCACCGATCTTGCCAAAAAGACACCTATGAACCTCCTTCATTTTACGAGGGAAGAGGCCATAAAGCTATGATACTCGTAGATCTATCTTGGTCTCAATGCCAAGGAGCTTGCACCCGGCTATACTCCCGTAACTACTCGTATACGAAATAATTTGTCAAATGAGCTAGGTAACTAGATAGAGGGGAGGGGGAGAGTTTGTACCTACCTAGCTCAATCGTGGTCTCGCTGGTGGTACAACGCTCTGGAAGGTCTTGAAAAATACTCCCAATCAAACTCTATTCGAATTTTCATAAATAACGTCAATATTCAATTTTCGGATTCTACCTATCTTGGTAGAACTTTACTCTCTGATTGTCCTCTTGGTCGATTTCAATGGTACATTGTAGGAAATAATGAACCAAAAAGCTGTGCTCCTCGTTATTACTGCAGCAAATCTCTCAGTGATACTGAATATACCCCTCGTTCTGTTTATAAAATGAGCTATAAAATACTTGGAACCATTGGAATCGAAAGAGCAAAACAAATGTTAACCCCATCAGAATCGTAACGTCGAATCAGCGACGAATAAAAAAAAGTCCACGTTTGCAGCGTGTTTCCCATTCGACCCACCTGTGTAACGCGACGTGACTGACATTAGATTCACGCGACGAAATGACCGGGATCATTGATCTACGAGAGCTTTTGTCCCATGTGCTGACAATATCGCCCGGTCAACAAACTGATTGTGGATGTAACGCACTCACGCCTCACAATTAATCAACTTTTCTAGCCGCCCCTGAAGTCCTGTCACCATAACAGCGGACTGGGAGGAGGGGGGGGGGGGTGCTGTACCTATATTATGCCCCTCATTAAGGACCTCACATCTCCCGTTGGAACTGCGTGGAGTGTCCTTCAGTGGGTGAGAGTTCCGTGCTAATGGAATGCAAAGAGCTCGAACGCTTGTCACGGTCATGGCCACGGATGTGACGGCAGACATGCAAGTCGTTTACTCTCCCAAGATAAGAAAGAGGAAGAGGGATGATCGATGAGACAAGAAATAGTAGGAATAGCCCCTATTGGTTTCAGCGTCGTATCAATACTCTCGAAACTCTACAGACTGATTTCAAGTGTTGTCGATAGAGTGGCATGAGCATACCTCCAATGGAATGAGTGGGCTGCGTAGGTCATTCAATGCAGGGGTGAAATCTCAATTGAAATTGACCAAGAAAAAAAAAGCGGCACAACTTCCTTTACGATTTCAGGAGGCCATAAAAAAAACTAAGCATGATATAAAAAATTTATTGATGCCTCATTATTCTACAATTCATAACATTTTAATCATGAGGTTTTAAACAAAACATCTCGAAGATGACGGCCGCCCTTGTCGATGCAACTCTGAAGGCGCATTCTGTAGTTGTCCATCACTCGTTGTTCGACGTCGATCCGAATCGCGGTCACAGTCACATCAAGTCACATGACTGTGACCGCGATTCGGATCGACGCGTCGTGTATATAGACGTCGCGACGTCTATATAGACATGTTATAGAACTTCTTCCAACCAAAATTGGAAGTCCTCCTCGACATTGACATCACTGACGATTGATTTCAGCAAGACGGAGCCACGGCTCACACAGCCTAGAGTTCGATGGAAGTTGTGAGGCAAATGTTTCCGGGGGAGGTCATTTCACTGAGGAGACATTAATTGGCCTGGTCGGTCTCCGGATTTAACTCTATGTGAGTTTTTTCCTGTGGGGTTACCTCAAGGCTGAGGTGTGCAAATACAAACCGCGAAATTTAAACGAATTGAAGGTCGCAATCGACTTGGAAACCCAGATGATTTGGATCGACGTCTTACAACGAGTGATGGACAATTACAGAATGCGCTTTCAGAGTTGCATCGACAAGGGCGGCCGTCATCTTCGAGATGTTTTGTTTAAAACCTCATGATTATTATTGTAGAATAATTGGGTATCAATAAATATTTTATATCATGCTTAGTTTTTTGTTGTTTTTTTTTTATGGTCTCCTGAAATTGAAAAGGAATTGGAAAAGGAAGTGCCGCACCCTGTACTTTCTCCAAATTATTGGATTTACGTTTCAAGATAGGAAGAATTCGAAAATTGAATCAAAGAATGATGAAGTCCGTCCGACTTGAGCTGAACTTGCCCTTTTACAATCACTCGGCCGGCCCGAGGGTGATCTTTCGAACTCTTCATAACCCTGGATCAACTGGAAGGGGGAAAAATTCAGAGTTGTAACCATTCTGAATATGAGTTTAGAACATCGCGTCGCTCCTTCTGAGGTATATATATATATATATTTTTTTTTCTACGGAAAAATGCAGTTTAGAATAGTTTTTGGTAAGCGCTGCTCAATATAAATCACTGCCGACGTGGGTAGGTACAGGTAAAAACTAATATGTCCATGCAAAAAAATCTCACATGATTATTTAATTTATAATTTATTTGAACAGTAAGGTCGATCCGGAACGACGCAACCACTACTCAGCGAGATACTAACCAAATATGCATTCTTCATCCCGTGACGCATGTGTGTTTCGTTCTTTAAAATTTGTCTGGTAGGCAGTTCGAGAGTTGTGAGGTGAAAATGAGAACCAGTTTGTCAACAAGCGAACGTTTGCTAGATTCGAGATTTTCGAAAGCTCAGAGATTCTTAACAATGGTTTCAAAGGTGCAGGTATATTCCCACACTCACCCGAATCGATTGACTTTATCAAATGTTTGGGTGAGAACGTACCATCGAAGTAATCTCTCTTCTATAAGCGATGTAGATACGCCCATGACTAACCCGCGTAAGGAGCTCTCCGACGGCAATAAGAGCCGTGGATTTTGTTGTTGGTTGGCCAAAGCCCTTGGCAGAAGTTTGAATCTAACAAAATCCCAGGCTGTAGACTCGTCAAAGTAGCCAAAATTAGCCTAAAATTTCTATTTGTTATTTCTAAAATTTATTGGTTGAGATGATCGGTTAAATCTTTTGAAAGAAGTTGAAACAAAGCTCTGTGCAAAATTTCAAGTCAATCGGTGAAGGTTGCGAGGATAAAGAGAAGGAGAAGAAGATGGAAAGGCTGAAAACCCGAGTTTTTGAAGTTGTATAACTCGGCTCCCTTTAGACCTAGCGACTTTAAACTTCCAGGGATTCCTATTATCCACACCAAGAAGATCCCCACTGAATTTCAAGTTGATCGGTCAAAAAGGAGCGAGATATGGATAACTAAAAAACGCGTTTCGTGACGTCCGGTAAACATACACTTGGTACCGTTCGTTTTTCCCAACTTGTTTGCTAGGTGGGGCGGAAACTTACCTAGTTCCTAGAATAGTAGATCAACAGATCACCACTTCCAGCACAAGTTTCCTAAATAGAAGCAGTAGTAATGTAAACACCGTAGAAATACAGTTTGAATTAAATTATTTTAATGATACATTTGGCAATATTGATAGCGATCTGAAAGCTTCATTTTAGCATTTTTACATAAAAAAAGACATTTTTTTTTTTTTTGGGCTGCACACTCCATATGAAGGTCACAGCAATTATTGAGACACTTATTTTTGAAACGAAAGAAAAAATTAGCAGCGCATCAACAGCATACTGAAGATGGGCGGACAACAGCAATTAACTTCTACCTTGGGCGAATAACGAGATGATTATCCTCGATTAGTGGCGGAAATTATTATAAGGGAAAAACGGTGTGGCAGTTTTTATGGGAGCAAAAGCGTTATTTTCATTCTCCGAAATCACTGGCGCTCAAGTTTGATCAAAATATGATTCCTCAAATTAGTGTTAGGGTGGGTTACATGATTAGTTGATAATTGTTATGATTAGTTTATTGGTATTATTTATTCCATACAGAATAACGTACAGTATTCCTAACACACGACCTATCGAAATTGGGCGAGTAGAAGAAACTCCAAGAAGTTCCAATTTAAACGACACGCCCAGACTTTCGCGAACATTCCAGTCTATCCCGCACCACTGTAACCGTTTACTTACTGAACGCAATCGGATGCAGAGAGTTCACATGAATAAAAGTTCCCTCCTCAGTTAGGACCTTCTCCACTTCCAGTGTAATGTGTTGGCAATCTGACCACACTCATGCCGCCTCATGATTGAAACCTCTGGCCAAACCACATTTGCTTTTCATTATTACTTAGGTTAAAGGTTCTTGACCACTGGTATTCTAAGGAGTGATGTTGTGATGTTGTGAGGACCAACCCTCGATACTTACATCATTCATTATTACTACCACTAACTTGTATTCTAATTAATTTTTTATTGTTGATCTCATCTACAGTTGGTATTTGTATTTTTTTTTTTTTTTTTTTTTTTTTTTTTTTTTCATTGGTAAACCATAATTAATTGAGTAATTTCGTAGTTATAAAACTTATCATGATCCCAACGCCTGCGTATGTGCACACTAGAGTAGAAATGGAATTTTTAAATTCAAATGAGACCATATATGGTATACGTATAGGTAGGTCAGTATTCGCGACATTCCAGTCCGAGAGTGAAGCCATAGGAAAAATCATATAATATGAAATATTCGTCAGATTTTTTCTATGGGTACGACTTCAACTCAATTGAAAACCCTGCGTAATGAGGCTAGCGAGGAGTGGCACGAACTAGATGGCGTGGATAGCATCCTTATACGATAGTAAGAGGTAGAAAGTGGGTTGCAGGAAAACGAAGGGCTTCGAGGGTTACAAAAAGTTGTGATGGGATACACAGCAATATTCACTCGTATATCACAGCAGTGCTATTAATGGTACATCATCAACCAATAACCCCATGAGACTTCAAGAGTGATCGCAGTGGGTGTGGTTACAATAGAAAGGTAAACCAGCTAGAGGGGGATTGCTGGAGATGAGAACTGATAGAGTCGTGATGAACGGTACTTTGATAGATCAGGCATTGATATCTACCAACCAGCCAGCTCGAGACAGAAGTGCCAATCCCAGGAATGTTTCTCAGTGGAGACGACAGTCGAACGTCCATACGTCCGTGAAGAATAGAATCCTCTCTCAACTATAAACGAATGCCCTACTTCGGGCATCGGGTAAACCAGAAGTCCACACAGCCAGAAGATTTGGAATGAATTCCAAGATGAATGTTTCCCAGATTTGAATGAATTCCAAGATGTTTCCGCGTTTGGAATGAATTCCAAAATGAATGTGCGGAACTATACTATTCCGATTGCAACGGTATTCAAGGACTATCGTTTGGTATGTTCCCATATACATATTTAGGCATTCAGAGCATTCGCAGATGCTACCATTGTGCCATTCGCGATGAAATTTTCAACGGACCCTCGATCGATCGCTCCCCAAATACCGTGAAACTTGAACAATCAGCACAAAAACGAATCAGTATTATGGGAGATATAGATATTTCCAGAATTTCATACTTGTAGTACCATTTTTTCGAGAGTTATGAAAGCCACAGGGATCCTTTAACCCGTTTCTGCCGAGTCATATCATGAAAATCGGTCCAATGGTTTTGCAGTTATGCCTGGACAAGGATTTAACTAAATCTCATGTCCGTATCATTATCTACTTGGTACCATTACCATTCAGGTTCCTTGTGTTCAATAATGAACAATCGACCACGGAGAGACATTTTTCAACACTCTTCAGTTTTCCAATTGAATTAGCCTTTGATTCTCTATTGAATCCAATTCTGAAATCAATAAACAGCCAGCGCGTGAATCACAAGGTGAAATTACAAGCCAATTTCTGTAAAACTACAAGCCAAAATCATGTGTCATTTGAATCAGCTAATCAGCTGATTCAAATGACACATGATTTTATGATATGTAGTTTCCTGTTCTGAGTTGCTTTTAGTGGCGGATTGAGCAATTTCATAGCATTATTTTCGTACAGTGTTACCGTATCCCGCATACTAAAAACGATAAATAACATGTTTTATAGAGTTTGACAATCTCACTCCACTGAAACTCCATGATTTCAAAATGGCCATTTCTTGTAAGTTATACCTTTCTATGTGGATTTTCCTGGCTATTAATATATTGTTAGATACACGAGAGAATGGGAGACACTTTTAGAAGAAAATTGTTCTCGGTCCAAAATTTTTAAAACTTGAATTTTCGAGTTTAAGTTTTTTACATAATATGTAAAAAATTATATTATAATTTTTTATACATTAATTTTTTAATTTAACTCTAAACACGACGGTGAAGACAGAATTGCGATATCGCATTCCGTCATCAGATTACAATAGACTAACCATGAAGATCCTATCAAGACTTGATAACTACTTAGTAACAACCACGTTTCTTCATCTTCAATGTGCTCCAGTTTGAGAACGAAATGAGATATCGCAATTCTGATTTCACCATCGTGTTCAGCATAAACAAAACCTTCAAAATGTGGTGTCACTTGTCAGAATGACTCATTTTTGGAATTTATGAGGAATTCCCCCCCCCCCTAAAACTCCCCAAAACCCCCCGTTAGAGTAGCCCGATTCTGCCCATCTACGGACTTAGCCTGTCAATTGCCAAGAGAGATTTTTTGTGCAAATTTGAACTTTTTATCTCAATTCTATCGAGAGTTATCGTCTGGAATAATACAATTGGAAAATTACACATATATAGATATTGTGTTGATGGGGTTGACTAGTGTGAAGAAGCAGGTTGTATTCAAATGACCAAGCTAGTCTTTTTTCCGTGTTTATTTTTTCACGACGTTTCGGCAATGGAACAAAGCCCTATTCATGCGAGATTACATGTAGAAGTGAAAATGTCTTACATTAAACTAAGGAGTTAGTTTAACTAACGTTAGTTTAATGTAAGACATTTTCACTTCTACATGTAATCTCACATGAATAGGGCTTTGTTCCATTGCCGAAACGTCGTGAAAAAATAAACACGGAAAAAAGACTAGCTTGGTCATTTGAATACAACCTATATAGATATTTCTATTAGGTGGATCCAACGTACCACGCAACTTAGTTCATATTACATAATTATATTTTTAATGCCTATTATTCATCATTTAACTTGATGTATTATATTTCAACAATTCTTCAACTATATACACAATGTATAACAGATTCTGCCCCCTGAACATTCAAACCAATGACCCACGACAACACATCCTTCCGGTACGTCCCCTTTGCACAGTTCGCAGGGTTTTTGAGGGATCATTC
Source organism: Stenodema calcarata (assembly GCA_963920205.1). Classification (NCBI taxonomy): domain Eukaryota; kingdom Metazoa; phylum Arthropoda; class Insecta; order Hemiptera; family Miridae; genus Stenodema; species Stenodema calcarata. The sequence continues at coordinate 31,207,250 of OY986048.1, read as the reverse complement.
ACCATTTCATGCACTATAATATAGTGCAAAGGGGACGTATGTATATTATACAGTATGTTGTTGCTGCTATATGGTAGTTGCTGCTAGTCGGGCGAACGGATTCACAACATTGCCAATCCGCCGAAATCGGGTTCCATAGCGAAACCGTTGCACCGAGATCAAGTATGGATGAGTGGAAGAAAAGGAGCAATTTTTTTTAGAAAAAGCGGTCTAACTGATAGCATTTTAGTTTCCTCAACCTCAGTTAACTCAGGAATAGTGAATGTGCCGTGCTCAGAAGATAGTCGTGAAATTTCAGGAAAAGCAACAATATTCTTCTTTGGTATGTTAGAGGCCAAATATATCCTACCTGAGAGAAATATTCATTCAAGTCCTTACTAGCTTGTACTGATGCCGTTTCTTTCGCAATGTCATTATTTTTCATAATTTCGACGACCAGCGGACAAGTTACCGTGTCTTTTCCTCTCTTCCCAATCGCCTCATTTATTACATACCACAGTTTTCTAGGATCGCCTTCAGCTCTTTCAAATTTATTTGCGAAGTAAGATTCTTTTGCCTTGCGTACGATATTTTTAAGCCTGTTTCGGTATTTTTTGTAGTAAGCTTTAAGTGGTAGGTCCTTCATACTGAGTTAGTTAGGTCCTTCACTCGAACGAACACCCAATGTTTTTGGTCATTACTCCGAATATCTGGTATAGTTATGGGATTCACAGGGATGTTGCAAGCAGGACAGTGATCTAGACTGAAGAACGATCGAAACAGAAAGTAATAATCCGCCGTTGAAACGTTTCCATTGTCTTGATTTTGCATTTTTTGGGAAACGAACTCAACTTGAGGATCTTTGCAATTTGAGGATCTAACCGCCTCTCAATTTTATCATTCATAGCTGAATGGAAGGAAGGTCCTGTAAATACGAACAGGATTTGATACCTCACACCCTGCGATAAATTAAGGGCAGCACCGGTACAGAAATTAGGGCAGATTGTTTGGAAAGCCGTTGATGGAAGGTTCTTCATAGAATAGGTATCTATTGTTAGGTAGACAGTAGCGGGATATTCCCCGCTGGGGCGGTATAGCGTATAGGTCGTTGGTGGCGGTTCCTTTTCTTTCTAAACCAGTCCCACAACTCTCACGCTCCCTCCTGCCTCATCTCTTGATGCCTCAACATGAAAATGTACTACTGAGACGCTTCAAGTGTTCAAGTTTGCTCGTCTCTATGAATGCAGCGGTATCATATCGACCGTTCAGTCTCTACCCCACCGGTTTTTTTCTAACTCCAAATTGGCCTCCTCGATTATGGGAGGTGCTAATACCGCTATACTATTAACAAGTTGCAAGGCACAGCCATACCTCCAACACATAAACCCAATGCCATACGTACTTGCGATTATTTGTATCATGACCTACCACAATCCGAGGGGTTTGTGTCCAGACAAAGTTTCAATGACGAGCAAGGACCTCTCCTGAACCGAAGCCGCAACTCGGACCACTGCTTGTGGTTCACTGTACAGTGTTAAAGGCCTTCTTGGGGTTGTCACAACTAGTTATGTTGATCCAACAAACTCCTGAGAGCCTCACCACCATGACGAAAACCAGTTCTTGATTAAAGACAAAAATTACGATCTTATGATTAAAAATATGATGTAAATATCGAGGACAAATTTATATTCGGTGCCTGCCCGTTAGTCAGCCTTATTTGAGAAAGGCACTTGGGGTGCATTTCCGCCGATAAATGCAGTTAAAGTGAAACTTAGACATTGTGGGCAGTGAAACCGAATTATGAATTATACGATATAATACAATATAATTATTCGATATTATATGTCATCCTAGTTCCCTCTATTAGATGGATGTCACAATTATTTTTTTTTTTTTTTTACATTTCAAAGTGGTGAGCGGTGAGCTAGAAAATAATCAATATGTCTACCAATATGTAGCGAACCCCTCTCTACACAAGGGAGCGAGGCATTGAGTAGCTAAGGGCGAAATGATCAGAACAAATTCTGATTCTCATTTGAGGACAGCTGATCACGTTCGTTACGCTGGCAGGCCAGTCGGACGTGAAGCTCACGCCTGAAATGGCGCTTACTTCACAACTAGTACTACTTTCCATTAGTCTTTGAGATCCAAGATGTCAGTGAAAAGTTCAACATCAGCTCCCTGACCATTCATCACACTCCTTGCAGGCACAAATAGCGAATAAGATCCGCTCTATCATATTAATGTTTTGGTCTGCGTAATAACAATGAATCATGACTCCTGAATAATCAGAGCACTACAAGGTGATGTGAAAGATGAGAAATTATTAAATCGGATCATCTTATTAAGTAGGTACCTAAACTGCAAATAATATATTTTATTGAATATTGGCGGCCCACAGAGTTCCATATCTAAGCATTGGCTTGATAAAGGTATCTAGACCCCTCAGATAGGTATGCAGAATAGGGATGCATAAGAATCACAGAGATGTATAAGACCTAAGACTCAAGAAATGAAGAGTTAAGTAGTAATTAAGACCTAAGTTATAACCAGGAATGAAACTTCTGGAAATGGAAGGAGACATCCCACATCAATCCTTCCAGAAATTAATGGCATCATTACTCATAACCATGAGAGTACCGTTCCCTGTCTCAGATATTTTAAAGGTGTGTATTTAAAGAAACAGAAGGAATAAAGACTCCCACAATCATTGATTTAGGAACTTATGTTCATAAGTGAGGTAGATACATCGCCTCTCTGTACGTACAATGAAACACTATTTACGCAATGATGGCCCAGATGCTTACTAACGGAAAGAATTATAATCCCGCGTCAATTCTATATGAGATATAATATATAATCTATATCATAGAGTTCCGGTGTTCATTGATAAAGTCGTGCAGTATGGCTAAGAGCAGATTTTCGAAGAAATGACTGGTTTCATGTTAAATGTCTCCGTTTCACTGGTTTTATAACAGATTTTGTCACCATTTTTGCCGAAAAAACACGTCAGTTTATAGATTTTTCATCATTGAACACGATGGTGAAGTCAGAATTGCGATATCTTCACCTTCAAAGTGCTGAGTTTGAGGACGGAATAAGATATCGGAATTCCGATTTTACCATCGTGTTCAGCATTTTAAAAAAACCTTTAAAGTGAGGTGTAACTGGTTAGACTGTTTTAATTTGGAAATTTATGGGTAATTTTCCCCTTCTAAAACTCCCCCCCCCCCCCACCTAGAGTGGCCCGATTCTGCCCATCTACGAACTTAGCCTTTCGATTGCCGAGACAGATTTTTTGTGCAAATTTGAACTTTTTATTTCAATTGTATCGAGAGTTAGCGTCTGATGACCAACATGAATATGCCATACCGAATGACCAATACGTACATAAATACATATGATTGTTGTGTCTTTTTGCAGTGAATTCAGGATGATCTGGAACGGATTCTGGTATGAGTTTTTATCGAAAATTTGAGTTTTAAACATTTTGGTCCGAGAACAATAGCTTCATTTTCTTAAAAAATTCGCTAAGATGGATATGAGTGCTGCAATCTAGGGTTTCAGTTTCGTTGAGACAGATTTCCATAGCAATCTGGAGGGCCACGAACAAAAACTTGAAAAACACAAATTTGAACTGTATGCATCTATTTTAGAATTGTTCGCGACCTTTGGTAAACATTACAATCTGATGTCAGGGAAAGGGAAACTTATGACGTAAAGTGATAAATTATTGAAGCGACCGAGCGAATTCTTTCCACTCGAGATCTTGAAACATTCTCGAGGACCAGGTTCTTGCAGAATGGAGATGAATCACCACAATAACCCGTTTGACCGCTCCTTCTCAGAAAGCACTTTCAATGAAAGTGAGCACTACGGAGCCCTTGAGTCGCAGGCCAAGCTGTAGGGCCACTGCAGCCAACCGGTGGTTACCGGTTTTACTTTTACAAATCTCAAATGGAAAGTTTGTCCCAAGATTCTCGGAGCAGGCCGTTTGATATTAATACGTCAGCTCTCAAATGCAATCGGATCGGTTTTGAGATGAGCAAAAACATTAAATATTTACGAGTATATCCGGGTGTTTCTGGGAAAGGCCACAACACCACCAGAAGCTAAGTTAGTAACAATAATAATTTTGTTTACTCAACTAGCATATAGGAGTAGGTATTAAAGGACGGGAATGCTTGAAAATTTTGAATCATCTACTTTAAATTTAAATTCAGCTCCCTTCATATCACTACTGTGTCACTATCAGCTCCAAATTCCGCCAGGTTATGTCGAAATGTGCGCATGACGTGAGAAATAATCTACATTATCAAAATATTAAATTATAAAATTTGTAAATTATAAAATATATCATCGTCAGCTAATGGCACTTGTAGCTAATTCACTAGTCACTGAGATTATCTAATGATGTAGGTGAGTACATGATAGAATAAATGTAAATGACCATTTTGTACCCACACAAGCAGGACCTCAACCTTAATTGCCTACGAATGACTAGCCATTTGGCCGGCTGTGAAGGTTGAAAAATGGAGGAGGATTTGACTGTGGGAAGTACTTCACAGAGTTAGGTGATGGGCCATCCTTGACGGCAGCTACCCACGTCACCAACAACCGTTTTCAAGGTCAGTTGTGTTAGCATTGTTTTATTGTGCGTGGATTGACATCAGTGTAGATCCTAAACACCAACAGATAGGTGGTACCTAGTACCTATCGGTACGTCTCACCCTATTCCTTGGCTAGCCAAGCTGTTGATAACGATAACTGTTTCAAGATTCACTCGGATTTGTAGTAAAGAACTTCAAACTACGTGTAAGCTATTTTTCACTCTGAATAATGATGCGAGCGGCGGGTACTTTTTAACCTCCGCACTGTCAAGCACCCTGTAGAAATCTGGATGAGAATACGAGTATATGGACGAAGTTCATTCGATCTCTCTACTAAATACGCGCGCATCCGGATATCCCATAGTTCAGGGGTATGGGTCAGCTGTGGAAACTAAGCCGAACTCGTTCTCACGAACGACTGGTAGCCCGACTGAATAACCGTGAGACATTCTACTATAAAATCATGCCAGAAAACCAAATTGATTGATCGTCTCGGTAGGCACTTTTGGTTTATTGTGGGAAGTAATGAACCATTAGAATCAACCTTTGGTTATAAATCAAATTAAGAGATAAAATAAGTCCAAAGTGACAACGGACGAGCTGAGTAAGGAAAAACTGCAAATTCTTGACACAACGGTTTATTATCTTCTTTGAGCCGATCACCCTATTCCAATTAACGAAATGATAGATGAAACTTTAGCTCAACATCCAAATTTAATTTGTTTAAACAAATAGGTATTGTTTAGACAATTTTACAGGCAAAAAACCCAGTGAATATTGCACTGTCATCCATCTGCGACCCATGTTTAAAATTTCATGCCTGTAGCTCAACATCCAAGTTTGATTTGTTTAAACATTCCTAGAGCCTAGACCATCAAACTTCAGTCCACTTGTGGACAGGGCGCATACCTTCCGTCAGCCACTTGCATGTCTTCGGTGCCAAGACATTCGGCAAATTCCTTTCATATCCAAAACCAACCTTCAATCATGAACCAAGAAAAATCAAGTTTAAAATCCTCTGAAAATCAGTGGGGGTTACGTTTCATGGTACATCGAATCAGAAAAACGAATGAAAAAACAAAACAAAATCGCCAGAAAGTCCTATGCCGAGCGGTCCGCAACATTTAACACATTCAAAATTGCCCTAAGCGTTTGAAAGCCGAGGATAATCCTTGAATTATTTCATAACCTCAGTTCAATAGCAAGAGGTGCACAATGAGGTTCGACATTTTTAAAACGATATATTTCGGAAATTTGAGATTTTCCATCAAAATTTGAAAAGATTTTGATTAAGAGCAAACGAAGCCTTGTTCGTTCACAATGAAGGCTCAAAGATAGAACCGATAAGAAAATCATGTTCAAATCAAACAGTGGAGCTCCAGGCCTGTATCCAATGGGAAACAACAGCTGATTCAACAACATAATATGTTTTTGTGATATCCATATTATGGTTTTGTGATACCGAGTTTCTTGTTCTGAGATTTTGTTTGTATCTACGAGAATGTAATATTGGACATTTGTTGGTAGGTTATATTCATGTACCAATTACGTGTCTTTTACCCATTTTTAAACACCGAAGTTGCTGGTCTTTGTACTCATCCTTTCATTATCAATTATTCGAGACAGTTTTGCTAAATGTGGGATTTTTCTATGTTGTGCCAAGGTCAGATATCGTCCGGAATAACGACTTCTTACAGTAATATGGGAGTGCAGTCAGAAATTAGACTCTTTCTGGGATATATTCAGTAAATAACTAACAAGACTTTTGAAACCATTGTGATGGCGTTTGTGGTTTCTCGATCATTTGTTCATCAGTTATTGTCAGTACTTTGTTTCATCGAAATGTATCAAAAATCCCTGATAATGGTTGTGGTGTGATACCAGTGGAAGTTCCAACACTTGACTCTTTGAGGCAATCCTACCTCGACCCTGCCTACCATGATAATGGGTAGGGTTGAACGTTGAGTAACGGGGAACCGTTGTGTCGGAGTTTGAACAGGTGAGCATAGCAGGTGTCCCGGTAGAATCGCCCCTTCGGAGGAAAGGAAACTTCACCTGAAAGAAAGTCACCGATGCTTACTTGGCCTTGCTCGTTCTACTTGCATTCGGCGAACGAGAAAATACAGAAGGGTTTGGTATTCGTAAACAATCTCGTTTTTGCGTGTCATTAAAGAATGACACACATTTTCAATGGTGAAACAAGAGTATGGTATACCATTGCGGTGAGTAGGTATAGATAAGAAGTGTATACGTTTACATTATATACATATATGTAAGAATAGGCGACATCGAGAAGGTCGGTATGAGTGATTCATGCATGTGTCCTGTGTTACCCTTAAACATTAAGCTACATGTAACTCACACATAAATAATCTCAATAATATTGCTTTTGGGGAAGAGTGGGGAACATAGGAAGTGACACGATACAAGTTTTAACTAACGATATCCCCAATGTCATCGTGGCAAATTCTAACGGCAACATCCGAGAGATAATCACCTTGACAGGCTCGCTTCGTCTCTCCGCGGTTGAGTTGGGTAAAGGGTTGAACAATTGGCTGAGCGGTTGAGCTCTTACTCAGCGCAGTTACTCGTACCTCGAGATTCCGAATCGGAGAAAGGATTTTCAATTGCAGTTTAACTTCCCAATTTGAAATAACGTTACTAGAAAGCTCACGTTTTCAAAAAGTAGGCGATTATGTCTTTCTAGTTAAATTTGAGGGTTCCCGTTACCAAATAGACGAAGTCAACCTACTTAACCTTGTGCCTAGTAACTAAAATCTCCTTTTTTAGCGAATTTTGGAAGAAAATGTTTGGTGAAAACGTGTATAGGTTTCAAAAATACTAGGAGCTATTTTTGAACACTTTATCGATACTAATCCGTTTCTAGGCATTCTAACTCCAGCCCTAGATCTTCTACCTATATCTTTAATTTAGATCTTATGTCTTTATAATATAAACATATAATATATGAAGGGTCGTGGGGAAAAAGGATCAAAGTCCTTTTTTCCTAATTCTGAAAAACTAAGTTTGAAACCGTTTTAGACAGACACTATCCATAAAATGAAAAAATTAAAAAAAACAGCTGTTAGGCCCACCTGAGAGGGAATTTAATTAAGTTCAAGTAACAAGAACAAAAATCACGTAGATCAAGGATACTTTCCGGAAATAATTTAAAATTTCAAACAATTCGCCATGTCATGGTATGGACTTTGATCTTTTTTCCCCACGACCCTTGATATTATATTATTATCTGTCGACCAAGACACAAATGTTCAACCCCTCAACACACAATAATGAGGATCAGAAGTTGATCAGTGTTGTTGGCGACATTTTTACATGGATCATCGTGAATTTGTTACAAAACCAGTAAAATAGAGACGTTTTACATAAAACCAGTAATTTGCACTGATGAACAGTCGCCGTTGGCAAACCTGTACTGACGTGATATCGTCCCTTTCATGCCAAAACCATGAATGTTCAAAATTGAATTTTTGGAAAAACGAAGAAACTGATTTCAATTTTCGATGCAATTCAAATGGTGTACTGTTAAACATCAATTTATTCTAATGTCGATTTCTAGTCCAATGTACATTGTTTATAATAAACAGAAAATTACCTTCACGCACCTTCCGTTCATTTAAAAGTTTAATGTTGAGTCTTGTGGTTTTGAAATTTGTAGGTTAAGCTTTGTAGGCTTTGTAGGTTGATTGTGTAATCCATGTTTTGTGTATAGTTTACAGTGGAGGTTGGATTGTTTGTTTGACACCAACACTAACGTAAATATAAAGAGTCCTTTTAAACGTCAATATAAAAAGTAAACTTTTATAAAACCATGGTTAGGTACATTTATTAAATAAATTTTAAATTTTACAAAATGTGGAGATGAACGTAAAATAATTTAAAATCGCAGTTATGATGGATTGATTTTAAAATTAATAAATGAATAATGAACAATAATGAATAAAGAAAAAATCGCTGTTGAGTCTTGAGTAGAAAGCATGGTGTTACCGTGAAATTATTGGTTTTAAAAAACGTATGGTTAATTACTTGAAGGGTAGTGTGGGAACGGCAGAGTAGCATGTACATCGATATGAAAATCTGGTACATGGTAGGTAAATTTGGTACATTTTTCATTTCGTAACCAAGACCCCGATTGGGAACGTATGCCAAACTCATGAATGTGCGTCTTGCCCCACATGCATGCTTTAGGCGCAAAACAAAAGCGTGCAAATCACAGTCATGGATCGAATCCATTGCCATTATTCATCCCAGAGATATTTTTTAATGTGAAGGAAGCTAGTAGGTATTCAAGCTGACACCAACTCCAAAATTCGGTTTTTGGCACATTCATGGTTTTGGCATGAAAGGGATGATATCTTATATTGAAGTTCTTTTGAAGAGTCATCTGAAACCACGATACAAAGAATTGTCGTGATTCAATGGTTTATAGTGACAGTTACCGAAGTTTAAGGATCGGTTTTACCGTGGGCTGCAAGGGCCGCATATTGCCCTGCGAGTTGGGCATTGGAGTGTGAAGTCCTTGAGAGAACGTTCTTTCCAACTGGTTTCTAAATATAACCAAGATAGAGGACGCACAAATTAAGCCCAATAAGCAGGTCGCTGATTATCCAAAGACACGCCAACAGCCTCTCGACCAATAGCCTGATTTACATGGCAGATTCCCACTCTACCTCCCGCACAACTGGCAGTCCAGTGGTCGACTCATTCCCCCGCGAAAAGGGGTGTCAATGAACCTGGGGCTTCGTGGGCCTCCCAGTCACCGACCTCGTAATAATTTTCAATTTCCTAAGTTCCCAGGCTCAAGTTGAACTTGAGCTGACTGCTGCCCTGGGAATATGGGCAAAACGAAAGATTCACTTTGTGATTGTGTACCTTCGCCACCGTCGTATCGCCTTGTAGAAACATCGATTGCGCTGGGGCAACAAACTGATTCCACCCTAAAACATAAAAATAGCAGCAATGGTCTACATGTACAATGGAAACTTCCCACTAATAGTAATCTCGAGGCGGTATTCGCAATGTCGCTATTCCACAGTGTCTGCTTCCCTTGGTAGGACCATGTTTGGATTCAGCATCAGCAATCTACAATCACCATCCAATCTTGGAATTTAGGGAGAAACGTTCAAAGCTAACTTGAAGTTTTTCTTTCCTTTTAATGGAAAATAAAATCGTAAAGATAATCGTATTACCCTCGAATATCCAATGATGAAATGGGAATGTTTCTCAGAGTGCAATTTCAAAGGTGAAACAAGCTTGAAAGTCACCCGATTGTATTTGCCAACAAACTTACCTCAGCCATCTAGTAGAGCACGCGAGTAACCCATGAGTAGCAATTGGATCCAACATGATGCAGTACTGACCGCAGAAACTAATGATATGGTATGCGTAAACAAGAGAAATTCCAACCCTGGCCGAGGACAAAGTCAAACCTCAATGAAACGTACCTAATGAATTTCGACATTGAATCGAGCCACACTTGCGAGCAAATATCTATCTACGAGTACACGTACCGCCAATAAATCGATCCATGTTAAGAGGCAAAATTCTATTCTTTATTGAAAACAACTCATGCGGTTAGTGGACGGTGCAAACGTATCATCTTCCTTAATAACTGTTAATCAAGATCCTGGCCCGCCCGATCTGAGATAACGACGTCGAATCAATTAATGATGATGCATCACGCAATAAGTTGTCTCGATGATTTAGGCGAGAGTTCAGTAAACCAGATATAGCAATAAGACATCATTTCTAGGCAACATAAATATTTAAGGGTACACTAGTGATAATTTGATGAATTTTCGACACCTTTTCATAATGAACGCATATTGATGAGTAAATAATCTACTGTTTTGTTGTTGTTGTTTTATTATTATTGTTGTTTTTATTGTTTTCAGCATAACAACCTGATGATGATGTAGTTGATAAATGGGTACACTCCTAATAGCGGTATCCGTAGTTAGTATTAGTAGCCTACAACTGATTTATTTAATGTGTTAGGGAAGGTCGACATACTACAACCTCAAAGTATCTCGTGCTGATTCGGTGACATATCCAAATAGTATGTATATATATGGATCATGTAAGGACTGACTTCAATGGCCCTGTGAATTTCATTATAACCAGAATGAGTACCATGCTCTTAATTTCTGATCTCATTAGTGTGCAGGGCGCATTTGGAAATCAACCTATTATTGTTCTGGGGGAATAAGAATTCGACAGCCCAACTTCGATCCGTACGCTGAAGAATATTAGTGCACTCTCACAGGTCACGGCTTTCTCTAATTTCTGAAACTAGACCAGGACTGATGGGCTCTGACGAAAGCTCCGTGCATAGCTCATATTTTCTCTAATGTTTTTTTTATCTGGTGTTATCAAATGCCATATAAGTGACAATTTTGCTAAATTTATAAAATTGCGACAGAGAAATCTTAATTTGAGAGCTAAGCTGTTGAGAGCGAGTTGTGTGAAGTAATAAAAGGCAACATGAAAAAATCCACAGGTTATGAGAGCGAATTTTCGAAGAAATAACTGGTTTTATGTAAAATGTCTCCACTTTACTGGTTTTATGACAAATCGTGTCTCATTTTCTGCCGAGTAACACCTCAGGTTATAGATGTTCCAACGCTGAACATTGTGAAGTCAGTTAGAATGGCAACATCTCATTCCGTTATGAGATTAGAGCAGATGAACCGTGAATAACATTTCCAGTAATAATCTCCAGTAATAATCGTGTTCAACGTAAAAAAAAAACTTTAAAATAAGGCGTCACTGCTCCATTTTGAGAATTTGTAGGTATCCCCCCCCCCCCTCCTACTTAGAATGCTCCAAAGTGCCTTCTTGTGTTTCTCTCGTGTTTGGGTGTGGCGTTATTCACTTGTGAATGTCAAGTCATTGTGGGTGTCAAGTGTGAGTGGACTTGCGCGCATTAATGTTCTTCTACTTCTATGTTTCATCTGTTATTATGAACCTATTCGAAAACATGTTCCATGTTTCCTTGCTTTGATCCTTGATCTTAACTGTAATAATCCAAGGGATTTTGTGTTGTCAACCATATCTACCCATTATTTTCGCTTTAGGTTCAGTGATTCAGGTATCAGTCTCTTAATTACATATCCACGATATTAAACATCGGTGAGGTGCAGGTAGGCGAAAGTAGGGTCTTCCCTCGTCCAATACAAATTGGGTTACTCCCCATGACCGGCCGCTGAATCGATGAAGCTAGTTTTCAACTGGCCTTAATACCAAAGAACCGACGCCCAGTAATAAAATGGAAATTGCCTCCGCTTAAATGCAAATTTATATGTTCTTGATAAACAAAAAAATAGAGAAAGAAAATAATTTGGAGTGCAGAGAGTAGGAGCTCCACTCCTCCGCTCTGTGGTGATTCCAGAAAAGACCATTTATTCAGTGGATTCAGGTCGCGTGCCAAAGGCCAATCGCAGTGACTCAACTATGATAATATACCCTACGAATGTATATTACCTCTAAGCACCTTCACCTGGCCATTAGTTTGGTTTCCAGTGGTAGGATGCGGTCAGCAATATCATGGTTTCAAGGGAAACAACAAATATTAGCTTGAAGCTTGCGGATCCCCGATGCTTCATTGTGAGTTGAGGGACGGTGAATGGAATAATACCATAAGCTCGATTAATTGAAGACGAATGGCTGACGTGGTGATAGTTCATCAACTCCAGTTGCTTCGCTAAAAATGTATGAGTCGATGTGGGAAATGTAATTTGAAATTGATAGGGGCTGGGAAACATTATTCCAAGTGGCCTATAAGCTGAATGCATAATAGCCACAGGAATAACGAGGTAACAAACCGCAAGGTTTTTTTTAGAACTGGGCTCATGAAATAAAAAAACATTTTTCGATTAACAAAGCAGATTGTAACACGATGGCTTTTCAAGTTATGTAGGTACTAAAGCAAGTAATATGATGAGAAACCAAAGTTTGTGGCTCCACCATAACAATAACTGTCGCTTACAAAAATAACCATATATGATGCCTTCATGGTATTAGCGAATGTTTAGTTTTGTCCATTTAATAAGGGCAGAACGAGTGGTGTAGCGAGGCTCGGTCTATTGGAGCAACATCAACTAGGAGCCTTTTTAGTACTATTTTCTCAGACCTATTGCATAGGACAATCCAATGAATCGCCTCTGTGGATACAAAAGCGCGTTCTATATTACCGCCAAATGACTATTGTCCATAAATTTAGGTTGTTTCAAACATTTCAGGACTGCCTCCCTCCACCTTCCAAAAATATTGAAATATGAATAATATGAAACATAGGGATATCTTTAAATTGCTAGCAAAGAACTGAGTGGTGAGGGAAAGAAACCAAACAGTGTGACTAACAATTCAATAATTTCTATGATTTTATGACTGCTCCATATACATGTCTCCAGTGAGGTCCCACTCCAGACGATTTCGATGGACAATATGAGATGAGGTAACAACTCTGATATTTGAAACCATTGACATAAGTGATACCATAATGGATAAATAATATGGAACTTGGTCAGAGGATACCCGGTTGTCCTTCCAACTCGCCTTGGTAATGTGATACGCAGGTACAACCTGATACGAATGCATAACGATATGAACACAACAGGTTGTTTCTGCGGAAAAAAGATTCCGCTAAGTAGGTCAAAATACTCGTAGTTCTCTAATTCAATAAACGATTAATGTAGTGTTTGGATTAAATTGCAGTGATACTATCCAGATTCAGGGAAAACTGACTTACCATAGACGTACGGTACGAAGGATTTCATGTTGCTACATGAGCAAAGGGTACAAATCGTATGTTTGCAATTAAAACAATGAGGGATCCTTTTTGAGCCAGTTCCCAACTCTAACAGTACCTATTTGTCGACTTCATAACATCGGGAGATCGAGAGTAAAATGTATGTTGAGAATAACACGTTGGTAGTTATCGAATAGTTTGAGAGTGATTGATGGCTTAGCGCCCGTAGCACAAGCACGAGTTTGTTTAATTTTTTGTTAGAATGGTAATTAGTTTTCCACCCCTTGGAATCTGCAGAGAAAATTGAGATTAACATATTGTGTGATCCCATGGGACGGTTGTAGAATGCAGACTAAAGGCTAAAAGTGTGGAAAGGCCCTAAGACAAATCACAATGGGAGGAACAGGAGGTGTGGTTTTTATCTGGGAATAAGCTGTACATGCACTGGGATATACATTTATTTGTCCTAATCGGTCTGTGTAAAATAATGGTTGAAATTACGACTAGAGGAACGCCTTACTATAAAATATCCCTGAAGGTACTTGGTAAAAGACACTTGACAGTTTCTTGAGGGTTGAGGATATTGATTCAATCGAATTTAAACTAAGTAAATAGATACCTCGCATTTTGATACTCCCATCCACGATTTCAACGAACTGAGTAAATACAAGGTATCTCTACTAAAATCAGAAGGACTTCAGGAATCAATTCTATAACTAATTTGCAATAAGACTTTTAGCTTACACTTTTTTTTAAATCCACTCTAAATGCCACTTTTTCCATTTTCAAGAGTTTTTTCGTGGTTTTGACCTTACGTCATAAAAATGGGCGTAACTTCCTCAATCCGTCAAATAAAGAAATTCAATTACACTGTTGGAAATTTCCCATCTTGCTAATGCACAATCAATATTTTTGGGCTGGTTTAATGCGTACAAAACGAGACCAAATGCAAATTATGAGATTCCCCGAAATTTTGGCGGTTTTCTATTAGTTGTCTCTCGTTTAGTAATTTTTCTTTCGGTCGGTGTGGACCTTGTATACCACAACAATAGTGACGACTCACCTTAATGGCAATCTCTAGGTCTTCCTCCCTCATAGCTCATTCATGTCTCTCCCACCAGCTTTGGCAGAGCAGCCCTGAAACAAGATGAGAAAACGAGTTTAGACTTGATTCTAGAACATCAATATTTTCCAATCTAGAGATTAGACGCTATCAACGGGACTATTTTATCGAAGTTGATATGCAAATAGGTCAATGCAGCTCGATACGCGTGCATACCTGAAAACTGGTTGATTGCAAAAAGTTGATTGCAAATTCCGGATGAGCAAAAGGGGACGGTGCAGCATACACTCGGGCGCCAAATGAATAGATAGTTGATGAAGTAGGAGGTTGAGTTGAAGATGCCACTCAAGGTCTTTAACCTTTGGAAGGAAATTGTTTCAACTTTTTGTTGAAGAAATACACGAGTTATAGTAAGCTTGTACATTTTATGTTCAATGCATTAATTTGAATAGAAAATGTACGTTCCAAACGTTTGAAAGTGGGATAATTGGCAAGTAGCAATAACGTCGTAACGGGACGGTAAAGACCGGAAAAGTACCCCAAGGCTCTAGAATGCGGAATACTTCAAGAAGTGACTGCGCGTTTTCTTCAACATTTCTTGTTCGTACGAAGGTTAATTGTTGCAATAAATCACTTTTGAAGCATTGAATTCAAGCGAACCAAGGTTTATTGGTTTGTTATTTTGCGTTCAACTAGAAAGTTAACAAGATAACAAAATAACACTAATACCTATGTCTACTACTTCAGCATACCTATCCATTGGAAAGAAGCAAATATGATTAATCAATTCATTCACCCCCGGTGATATATTGGGATGATACGTAATCAGAGTGTTGCGAATTCAGTTGGCAGTATTAACAAATATATCCAAATTGGCCAGGAACGGCGCATTAGCTACCTCGTAGTATTCCATGGAACCAGACGGTGTAAACTCGAGTATACAAGAACAATCAAATTCGAAGCACACTCATACATGTACGTATACTGAAATAGGTACAAATATACTTGGAAAATGACTACGAAAACTGACCATTACAACCGAACGTTGCGATATGAGTAGGTTCCCTGCTCCACCCACATCCAGTATTGGTTACTTTACTAATACGAGTATTAGTCTACGCACCGTTAACTCGACACCCCCTTTGATATTGCACAGTTTTTAATTTCCCTTGATGTGGACAAAAATTATCACACGTGATGTGCATCTCTGTAATGATAATTTATCCATCTCTGTAATGATAACCTATTCGATTTTGCGGAGCCTATGTACACAAATTATCGCATCTCTGTAACTTATTCGATTTTGGTATCCTTGACATTCTCATGGAACGTTTGGCCGATAGTTGGTAGAGGGTTTTGATATTGTAGTCGAATAAAAACAGCACGTTACAATCTGATTTACTTTTTATTTGAATCTCTTGATTACATACATTATCAACACCCATATACGAGTGATTGGATTCAGTTAAGTGGAGCATAATATGCTCTCGCCTTCGAATTAACCCCATGCCTCCAAAATTGGAACTAATTGATTATCACCTAGCATCTCAACGACTGCACTACACAAAGCTCAAATTTGCATCAGGTAATATTATGTTACAACTCAAATCATCGTTTATGATGAAAGTGGGGCTACAAATTCGTGGGGACTATAAATAAATGTATCCTATATAAATATCAGTATCCCGTATCCATAACGTACGGAGTCACAAAGTTTTTTTTTTTTTTTTTCGAGTTTACCTCCAGCAGTTATGAACGTAAAGCGCTCAAATATCCTTGGAAGCACCCATACATGTGTTCAGCAGCATTTTTGGGAATGTCGAACCGTCACTTTTCGTTTCTAACTCTTAAATTGCAGTAAGAAGTGTTTTCGACAACCTATAACGGTCCTCCGTACTTGCGTTTTACGGCTGTCTACTCAACCCACTGGGTGAACTATAATTATTAAACCAGAACTGAAGACAAGCTGCGATGTTTAGCAGGCTGGAAGAGTGTACGGAGATCGCTGGATAAATACGAGGTCATACATACTAGGTCATGATAACGACTGTCATTTCATACCGCGGACTCAACCACTTTGGAACTTTCGAGCACAGGAGTAATGCCATGACGAATAGTTAGTTTCCTTCGACAGCCGTTTCAATCGGAAAGAACCAATAATGACGCGAGTGAGAGCAGGCTCTTGAATTGAAAGTAGGCATAATTTGTATTTATTTATCTTCTCTATATGAATTTGAAACTTTATATAAAAGGAATTTTAAATACTCTTTATAACTCCAAAAAAAACGCCACAAATTTGAGTCCATAAAGTTTCGTTGTTTTGTGTACAGATCACCCTTCAATTATCTAAATCCCTGCATGCAATATCCGTTAAGTCGCTTAACAATCGGAAATAATTGGAGTATTGTGTGTTTATTCGAAAAGGATGATCCTCTCCGAGTGAGGGGGGATTCATTTGCAAATTCAATAATGATCTCCTCAATTATAATTGAGTTGGTTCCGAGCCGTTCTTGTGAATTCTGTGAACGAGCCGGCCCAATTACACGTTATTCCTATATCATCAGTAAAAGTAAAAGTCGGCACAAGTATCACCTGAATTTCTGGCTGACCTAAAAATAATTTATTTATATAAATTATGAATCAAATAATCATATCCTAAATGATATATTAGTTCCAATCCATTTTTGTTCATAATTCAAGGGATTTCATTTGTTTCTACCTACGTCTACAAACGTACCTACTAACAACGATGCAAACTCACTTTCATTCAAGGGACTTCCAAAGTTCGTCAAAAACTATACCGTTTTCTTATTCGATTAAGAAAACGATTAAGAAAAGTCGATTTCCCACCAATCACATAAATATATAAACACCCCTAAACTGTGCGAGATAATAAATAAGAATAAACTATAGATAATTCATTATTATGTCAGCCCGGACTTTGGTTGGAAAACTTGAGAGACCATCACTGAGCTAGTTACCGGCTCCTCGCCACCACACTCTTCACTCGGTGAGGATCATCTAGTCGCCTTCACCAACGAATACACAATGTTTGACACACTACTGAAATTATTTCGTTTATTACGGACATACAAGGATTATAAAGAACAGTGATCTAGAAAGAAGAGTGATCTATTAATAAACCTCTGAGGGAAACTCGCATCATTTCAATTAAAAATTCGGATTTTACGAATCTTTAATCGTAAACCTACCAATTTTGAGATGCGTGTAGAAGTGGTTTTCAAATAATCTCTATTCTCAGTCAATTCCTTGTCAAGGGTTCATAACTATAATTATAATGGATTTCAATGTACTATTACGCTTACACATAATCATAGAAGTTTTGGGAACGTTAAAAAATGATTGATTGTCCTTGTAAGGAGGAATGTTCACTGTGACGTACTCACGTTTATGTCCAGCCATCGAAATAAATCTGAAACACCTTCCCAAAGGAAGACAAACCACTTCAGGTTGCGTGATGAGCTCGTATCATGTACAGCTTATTTTCTATTATTTTTTGCCGCCATCTTATGAGAGTCGAACCTTCTACGGATTACCGGACTCCGGATAAATTACTCGTTTAAGCGGTCAAATCAACTTTAATTCTATCTCATTTGCCACTCCAACAGATCTGTTTCGTAGCCTCTTGGTATATTAATTGTATCTCGAACAACACATTTATTTCACTGGCGTTCCGTAATACTGCCCCACATCACCTATATTCATCATTTTACCAAATTTTGAAGAATATGCAATATCTATGTATATATTATTTATGATGAAATTATTGAAATCGTGAATTAGCTTGGGGATTCCATAAAAAAACGACCCTACGAATAATTGGTATTGAAGCTTAAAATGTTGCATATCTACTCTTGAACAAATCAGCGTTATCGTTTATGGAGCAATTGTAATAACAGCTAACGTATTTGGTAACGCTCTTCGTGGATTTCAGAACGCTCAATAGTTTTCGAACTGGACAACATGAGCCACATTGGTTGTGGTCACCACCAGTTAATTCTGAGAGTCCTTAGTGTAGACCTTGAATAAACCGTGTGTATTGTGAAACCACAAAGCAAATGCCCATGATCAGATTTGTATCGATAAATCTTTAACAAAGTCGGGTACTAAAAACCCTTTGCAATAGCGTGAGAGGACTATGTACCTAATTAGGAAGGTAATATGTTAGAAGGTTCACGGTTTTCAGAATCACAGTAATATGTTTTTCATGAAAAAGTAACTTGGATGAATGTGGCGCGTCAAAATAATAAAAATACACCGTCTTTCAGCATGGCTATAAGGGCGAATTTTTGTGAAAATTTAAACCTTTTATCTCAATCCTATCGAGAGTTATTGACTGGAATTTTTGTGGCTTTTGGCAGTGAATTGAGGATGGCGTGACTTGTGGTCAAATCTTGTAGGTCACTATTGTTCAAATTGAGTGGAATTTTTATCACCTGATTCTGATAGTAAGGCAATGAAACGAGAAGAGTTACGGTTGAGTGTGGCTAGAAACCGTTGTCGTAGGTAGATGATTCAACGTGTGCATCGTCGTAGATCTATACGGACTGCATATTTGAGGACTCAAGCGCCTACAACCAATCAATGATGAGTTCACTTATTTGAATTTCTCAACAAGTCCATGAAGTAGTGGTCGTATGCTACAATCAAAAGAGGCTCTCAAGGAAGTGACGTCCTCCGTCTCGGATCATGAACTAGGCACAAGGTGAACCAGTTGCCAGTAGCAGCAGTTCGGACGGCCTCTTCGTATCTGAAGGGGTATGAAACGAACGAATCGAAAGGCGTAGCCCCCGGGAAATCACGCTGATGTCAAAGTTCACGGAGAAAGTTGGGGCAGTTGAGAGGTGAATGGACGACGCTTAGAACCTACTTCTTGCAACGGGGTCATCATTGAAACATTTATGTACCTCGCCAAACGCAACTGACCACATTGGATAGGAATTAAACCAAGAAAGGACTACGGGTGAGAAGCCACCTCGCCTTCAACACATGATGATGAGATCCATGATCAGGCCTTAAAAAATCGTTCAGGGTCTTGAGCGAGTAGGGAATTTAGCGCATGCACACCAGAGAACTTTCCAATTGTAAGAAATAAAGACTTGCGTACGGGGCTTGTATGGAGGAACCCAAAACACCTTCGAAATTTGAACGAAGTATGACATCGCTCTTAAGATTTCGGATCTGGTATGACCAAACCTGTGCGTTTTCGCTAAGAAAATCACCTATTACTAGCTCTCAACTACTCTTCAAATTTAAGATCTTATGTGAGGCGATTACAAGCAACCCTCGATACAATGAGAAACCTGTCATAACGGTGAAAAACTGTCATTACGAGATACTTTTACATATACAGTGTGCTGTGTTTACAATTTGTGCTCAAACGACCATATGACATTTTTTAGGGTTGCGACCTGAACTACGTTTTAACGAGCTGACGATGCCACACATCTCAGTACAACCTGTCTTCCGTTCCCTCTAAAAATCACAGTATATCACACTGTTTAGATGTTCCATCAATCAACATACCTAATGTTCTTACGCTACTGAACGTTTTGTTTCAGTTTTCTGTCGTTGTAACACCTCTCTTTATTCCGACAACTCGGTGTATCACGACTTTGTTCTGATGGTTGTAACGAGGACTTCTTTGCTCTTGTGCTACAGCTGCTTCTTCTTCTTCTTTTTTTTGACATATGTCAAAAAGCGGGATATGTACTTAATTTATGATCAATGGCCGTATGACACTTTCTTGATGCACTGGTTCCGGAAAGCAAACAACCCGTGTTCACTGGGTTTGACCAAGTCGGTCCACTTTGTTAACAGGCAGAGAGAAAAGATCACTCTCCTCGCCTGACAAGTTTCCTCCTATTTTTTCCTTCTTAGTTTTCCTCCCATTATTACTGGCGCTAGGACGTATCCGATACAATTTAAAAGATCCTGGTGCATTTATTGACTAATTTTTTAACCAATTGCCTTTGAAACTGCAGAGACTGGTGTAGTTGTGTTCTTCGAGAGTCATGTGCCGGGTTTGTACATTTGTTCCTCCATAGAATCTTTCAGCTCTTTCCTGATCTCCTGACTGGATTTCCTGACCTTGACTCATTACATACTTTGCCGCACCGCATCACTCTTTTAGCTTACAAAATGTACCCTGGCCCGAACTTCAATTGCAACATACATATTGTAGACTCCCTAGACATCTATAACAAGAGGCGTTGGTGGCAAATTAGTACATGTACGTATGTCTACACAGTTCTCATACGTTCTATTCGTGGGATATTTTAGAGTCACCGAAGTCCGTAACAGTGGCGGGCAGTGCTTCATTACTTGAAATCCCCTGAACACCTCCACTTTCTCTTCATTCAAGGTTGAAAATTATTCTTTTCGGTTAAGACGAAGTGATTTGAAAATTGGTCAAACCAGTTTCTAACCATTTTATGGAAGGAGAAAACAAAACCTGATGTAAATGTTGAATAATGAATGGCGTATTAGAGGAGAATCGGCAATAAAAAAGTAATAGTGTTATTCATTTTCTCCGTAAAACTTTGTAACGTTTCAAGTAAACCAGTTGAATAGAACCGGAGCACTGCGAGAGCCATTATGATTTTGTTGAAATAATTGTGCTAGGTATGATTTCATTGAATAAGTGGGTACTGTTTTTACATTTCGAACCATAAATGTTTAAAACTCTCACTCCGCAATAGTTTTTCTCCAAGGATCATTAAAATAGTTTTTAAAAAAATGATCTTTGCGATTGAATTATGCAACGTAGTGTGTAGGGTGTATACCTTCAGCAGGTAGTCCCAGTTGTTGCGGACACAATAAGATACAAGTTTTTTCGTCGGTCCTACCCAGTATTGTGAGAGAGTATTCCCCGCTGAGCGTAATAGAAAACGCAATGAAATGATTGAAATCCGACCACAAGATTGATTTATCTCTTACCTCCCTCACTGAAATGGAGTATCATCGCTTGTAAGCCCTCACAGAATGATCTACATTTTCGGAACGTCTCTTCGGACGAGCCTGCGGTTGATATTCAGAAAGTAGTCAACTTTACTACTAAACAGATGGATATACAAATTGCTTACTCTTTTTCAACGACCTCTTACAACCGACCATGAAAATCGACAAGGACATTAAGCTCACTCAAAAAAATATTACTTAGATGTATGGATGTGGGCTGAAACGTGGGATTGAAGGTAACCTTAATACTTTTATAGGTACTGTCTTAATACTTTTATACGTATCATCTCCAATAATGTGGGCTGAAACGGGGGAGTAAATATAACCTTAATACTTTTTATAGGTACTGTCTTAATACTGCAGGGTAGTCCCTCTGAAACTGCATTGGTCGTACTTTAAAAGCCCTGAAGTTTAATGGGTGAATTGGGATGAGAACAATAAAATGGGATGGTAATTTGTGATGGGGATTTGATTGAATAAAATTTAAACATTTGATCACATAGTTCTAAACAACTAGGAAACCAGGAGGCCTGCGACTCCCTAAATTAATTTCCTTCACAAGTGTTGAAGTACGGAATCCAAAATTCAAAGTAACTACTACCGATATACGGAACTGGTCATCTCGAACGTGGAACACAAAATCGTATTCACCTTTATATATATATCAGAGGAAGAATTGGAAAACCAATTAAAATCCATGAAGGGTAACTTAAGTTAGCACCATGTTAGCACTTAAGTTAGCACCATGTTAGCGTAAGTTAGCACCACCTAATTAGCACCAGATGCAGATAGTATTCAGCTGAGCATTATCAGAAATAATATCAATTATCTTGAAAAACTACTCCACATCTATTATCCACACTATGCCGATTGACCTGAACAACATTGAGTCCCGTCCTAACTACATTCGCAATGTGAACGTCTCAGTTGTTCACAGAGCCAATTTCAAACAAAGACGATCAGATTGAGGAATTTTCCTTTCGCCACTTGTGTACCATCGCTCGTGAATAATTCAAAAGGAAATAGAATTATTTGATTCTAGTGAATCTGACTTAGTGAATTTAGTGGATATTTATCCAAATGCCCGCGTGTTTATTTGAGTGCCACAAATCGCTTGGCACATGAAAAAAGCACCGCCAAGATGTGGCACGCGTCTTCCTCGTATCCATAACACGATCGTAACAACAACCATTAGAGCCGGAATTCACGTAAGAACTTGTGCAGGCGGAAGTGCCGTTGTGATTTGGGTGAAATTCATATGGGAAAAGCCGGCACCAACCCGAATTATTCCTCCAACGCTGGTGGAAAGAGCGATTTAGGAACGACTATGTTCTCTCTAGAAAAATATCTTAAGGATTTCACTACGTCAGAAGACACGGGAGCAAAACGAAATACATACTCGACAGGAGACTGTCAAACAAAACTACTACCGAAGTGTTTTTAACTACTGGCGGCTTAACGAGACTGGCGTCCATAGGCACTGCTGATGGTTTGGTTTCACATACTCAATCGTAGTGAGCTTAAATTTGGACGGTAGCTCCTAAAAGGGCCTTATGTCAATTTCACCAAGTTCCTCTCATGGTTTCGGAAAATCCTACTGGTTTGAAAGATGTAAGTAGATACTTAGTAGATTATTTTAATGTTTGAAAGATAGGAGTAAGTTGATGATATGAGGGCTCGCGGATGGTACATTAAAATTGAATACCTGTGTCTAATAATAATAATAAACCTGAATAATTCAATGGAGCCTATGTCTGAACATATAGACAGAAATCACAAGATACATTCGAAGGGAGATGTTTCAACCAGACTGGTTGGTTTATCTTTGGTATATTGCAGTACCTATCTAATCAAAAACGATTACTAAATGCGTTAAGTAATTGTTCTCAAAACAAAAAATGTTTCCTATTGGAATCATTAAACTTTGTTGTATTGATTATGGTCTGTTATCTCACGATGTAGTAGGCACGACTACCCACACGAAATACTTTTATATTAAAATCGATTCTTAACAAAGCAAATCGAAGTGTAAAAGATTTCCCGAACGAGATTGGACATCAGGTCTAATTCTAGTTTAAAGGGGGAATTGAACGATTCTTTCATCATGGAGAAAAGAATCCCTCATTGGTGTAGTTCTTCAGTAAAGGGTATGAATGTTATCTAACTGACAGATATTAGAGAAATATAAGATAGATGCTGATCCATACCTACACTAAGCAAGAACGTTCATTCAGAAAGGTGAAATTTATAATTGAAAAGCAGTCCATCAAGTTTCATGACGAGGCCTCTTCACGGCAAGAACTTCTTAACTCAATTACACACAGGTACAAATCGTAATGAATATCTGAATTAAAAATGCTATAATTCAGTTAAGTCGATCCTCGAAAATGAATGGATGGAAGGGAAAGTTTAGCAGGACTAAGATTCATAATTCCCATGCAACCTTTCCTTGATTCATGATACAGAACATCAAAGCAAAACAATTTGGAACATTTCGCGGGTAGCGATGGAGATTGAGAGGGAGGGGGTGGAATACAGATAACGAATCATAGTGTATTGGTCAAGCTTCATGGGAACCGTGGAAAAGATGATTTAGTTGTTAGTTGCGTCCTTCTTATTGTTCTCAAATTGTATCAAACTGTGCCGCACATCTGAATTACTCGTATTTCTCAGAGAACGTGTGTGATGTTAAGAGGAATGCCGGTTGTGGGAGTTACTTGAAGGACCGTGGGATAAGAATACCAACGTCCTCCTCCTAAGACGAAGGACCCCGTTTTATGAGAACAAAGCAGTGAGGCGGAAGGGGGAGGCGGCCCATCATCTCAATATTCCATACCAGTGCTCTCTGTGGAACGCGAAGGTACTACCTATACGTACATGACAGTCATTGAGAAGCGGTTCGCCAGGACATTAACCAATCAGCGGTTGCGTTCGATGTCAAAGAACAGTGACGATTCGTCACTGACGAAGGAGAAATTTGTATATAATACAATGTGGCTTACCTCGCAGCAACAAAGGGGAAAGGGCGTATTAACACGAAGAGAGCGGATGAAGCACCTGATATTCCGAGTGAGAAAGCGTTGAGGAACGAACAACAGAACGCGGCGGACACTCTTAGTTGACTATCAGGCAGAGGCCATCGCAGTCAGTCACCTCTCCTGGCCACCCCCTCTCGTTTTCCTAGCCCTCCACCAACCGAACGATCCGTCTGTCCACCTCCCTAGACTTTAGGACCATAGGACGTAGTACGTGAAGGTCGTCAAACGTACAATCTTCCCTCTTCTTCTTGGTAGTGATGCTAAGCACTACAGGATGCTAAGAAATGTTTAACATTTTCAATCAAAATTCTCGCACGTCCCTGGATCTGGTGTCCCGAATCTGCTGTCAGTGGAGCCAGTCCAACAACCCCCGTTTTGGACATTTTACAGCATCACAAAAATTGGTCCGGGAGTCATGAAATACTTGAACTCCCCAGCGTTCTTGATTTTAAGAAGAAATAGGTTTACAAAAAGAAACCTATGTGTCTTAATGTTTTGACATTTTATGTCTTTACTATGGCACATAACTCGAAAAGTGTGACATTACGGTGTGACGAAGAAAGCGTTATGAAAATTTTCCAATGATTTTCACGTAAACCCGATTCGTTGCAACGGAACTTTAACTTCGCCAGTTATCATCGTACAAAAATCGTTCACCACACATTGGATAGCTCTCGATTTACCTAACCATATTCCGTTAACCACTGCGGAGTGCCTGGCCGACAAGCTGCGGTATGAGCGTGATTGTTGTATATTATTAAGCGTGATAATAGTTATTGTTTACACACAGGTATTTATGAAGTTCACCATATCATTATTGAAGTACGTGGTACGTGGTGAGGGTGTGGGAGGGGGCGCAAAGACATAAAATGTCCCTCGTGGTTGCGTACTTGTACGAAAGCTGTACCCACCGTTGTTTATACAGCATCACAAATACATGATTTTTTTCTGTCGCCATGTATGTTACTTGCTGAAGAGTAACACACATGAGCTACTGGTAACGCACTGAGGACTCCCACTTTTAATTTTTTTGAAAATAATTCTTCGTTCTAAGGTAGGTACTTTTCATGCTACAGAATGAAGGTAATTTAGCATGTTTGATGGTAGGTACTTCTTTCATAGAAAAATTTTGGAGTCGCTGATTAGGCTCCGGGCGAGTTGCGGACAGGAAATAGGCGTCAACGAACGAAATCGTGCTGTTTGCGGACAAGCTCTGGCCTTGTTTTCACGCATTAACAACCTGCATGATTAATTCCCCCTCCTCCTTGGCTTTATAAATAAGCGCACCCCCTTAGCTACATATACATCATGGAAGAAGGAAATCGTTCTTCCATGCTGTGTGACAAAACGGCAAGCAATGTTTTCGTTTCATGCAAGAAGGGACCCAAGTCCTGGACATGGGTCCCTTTCTGCGCGAACGGAGGGAAACCCCCGCCATGATTTTTTTCATTTCTCTTTTAAATTAACTCGAGTCGAAGATGACCAAGAAAATGATGAGTGATATTGTTTACTGCATTTTCAATTCGTTAATAAATCATTTCAAATAATGTTTTTTTTTTTTGTTTTTTTTTAGTAAAATAAATCGTGAGATTTAGTGTTACCTAACTTAGGTACCTAACTTATACTTAGTTAGATCGATCCGCCGGGAGTAGACGCTTCGAATGGTATGCATAAGTAGGTAACACATTTTGGCTAAAAGTGACGATGTGGGGTGTTGCCGTGAGACCCTCGATACACTTTTAACGGATGCATAAATTAAATTAACGGGGCTGATAATATTACCGGCGGTCCCTAATTCCCCATTTGGACATTTCGCACAAGTTGTCCGCAAATCGCACGTCCGATGCCGAATGTCAGGTCGGTTGACCTTTATTGGGTCACGTTCAAGATCGTTTCAAGGTCAAATGCCCTATTTTTAGTAATGACCTTGAACGAACTTGACCTTGAAATGACCTTGAACGTGACCCGATGAAGGTCAACCGACCCCAGATTCGGATTCAGCGACCCAAAAAACTAAAATGTTCTGTTGGTTGAAAAAAACAACAACCAAATTTTCAACCAACCATTTTCTTGTGTTTTTTTTTTTTTTTTTTTTTTTTTTTTTTTTTTTTTTTTTTTTTTTTTTGTGGCACCTCTTCACTGCTTCATGCAAAAAGGGATCTAAGTCCAGTGCCTTTTTTTATTTTTACCGAAAACAGGGCGTCACTTTTTGCAGTAATTAATACAGTTTGTGATAAAGGATAGAGAGTTGAGTATTTAATGAAAGTGTCATGCAGTAATTCCGTTTTCTCGGAAAGTTATTCATTTTTTTTCGTTTTTCTCGTAACAGCTGTCAGTGGACTTAAGTCCCTTTCTGCATGAACCGATTCATTTATGATGATCAGAAACATATTATGATCAATCATCAGAGTTATGAATACTCACTCGCTCTCTTCGCTCACTCCTTTGCAGTTTCCAAGCATTCTGGATGCTCGCTGGCGCTCACAACACAAAAGTAAATAAACAACAAGTTCCCCAAACAACAGATCACATAAATATAATATATTATATTAGTTGGACAGAGATCACTCGTCATATAGAGGGCCTCACGGCAACTCCCCACAATGTCATTTTGGCGACTTTTTAGCAGAGCCAAAAACCATCTACCACTGACTGTGTTTACTGAGTAATTCAGTAAAATAAACTTATACTTAGTTAGATCGATCCGCCGGGAGAAGACGCTTCGAATGGTATGCATAGGTAGGTAACTCATTTTGGCCAAAAATGACGATGTGGGGTGTTGCCGTGAGACCCTCGATACACTTTTAACGGATGCTTACATTAAATTAACGGGGCTGATAATATTACCGGCGGTCCCTAATTCCCCATTTCGACATTTCGCACAAGTTGTCCGCAAATCGCACGTCCGCAACTCACACGCCATCGCTGATGCCAAATGTCAGGTCGGTTGACCTTCATTGGGTCTCGTTCAAGATCGTTTCAAGGTCAAATGCCCTATTTTTAGTAATGACCTTGAAATTACCTTGAACGTGACCCGATGAAGGTCAACTGACCCCAGATTCGGATTCAGCGACCCAAAAAACTGAAATGTTCTGTTGGTTAAAAAAAACAACAACCAAATTTGCAACCAACCATTTTTTTGTATTTTTTTCTTTTTTTCAACCAACAGAACATTTTAGTTTTTTGGGTCGCTGAATCCGAATCTGGGGTCGGTTGATCTTCATCAGGTCACATTCAACGTAACTTCAGGCGGTTTTACTGAAAATAGAGCATTTTACCTTGAAATGACCTTGCACGTGACCCAATAAAGGTCAATCAACCTCACATTCGGAATCAGTGACCCCAAATACATTTAGATATACGGGTTGTTGCATAACGTCGTTTAAATTTTTTTGTAAGCCCGTGTAATTATTCAGTCAGAGCCACAATTCCCTCCTGCCAGCCGTCTTACGCAATACGCTCGTGCGTCATTGGCTCTGACGCACTAGTTGGCCTCCTGCCAGCCGTATTACGTCATACGCTCGTGCGTCATAGGCTCTGACGTACTTGTTGGCCTCCTGCTAGCCGTCTTACGTCATACGCTCGTGCGTCATAGGCTCTGACGCACTTGTTGGTCTCTTGCCAGCCGTCTTACGTCATACGCTCGTGCGTCATAGGCTCTGACGTACTTGTTGGCAACCTGCCAGCCTTCTTACGTCATACGCTCGTGCGTCATAGGCTCTGACGCACTAGATATCCTGCCAGCCGTCTTACGTCATACGCTCGTGCGTCATAGGCTCTGACGCAATAAGTGGCCTCCTGCCAGCCGTCTTACGTCATACGCTCGTGCGTCATAGGCTCTGACGTACTGGTTGGCCTGTCGCTTGTGTTCTGACGTGATCTGAGGGAAAGGGTGAATCAATCTATAGTTTTCAAACCTTTTTACTTAAGTTCTTATTGCAATTTGAGACTGATAATGAGCTGTTTGCAAATAAAAAGTCTGATAACTACTTTATTACATCTTATTAATCTATTTTCAAGTTCCGATTCACAGTTGAATGTATTTTATTTAGATGTCGTAAAATTCGAAAACGATGGAATGACGAAACCTGTCGACTACTGACTCAAGTGATACTGTCGACTTCTAACACATGTAGGTCGACTACTAGTGCAAAACCATGTCGACTACTGAAGAAAATGTTGGTCACTGGTATCGACTACTACCTAGAGCATTGGGATTTTTTACAAAACTTGTTTTTCCCTTTTCAAACCATGTTGAATAATTTTTCCCGCTGCCAGGTCTTTTAGGGAAGGATCTTGGGTACACAATGAACAGGTTTGCAATGAGAAAAAACCGAGTGAATATTGAAATGTCATCCATTTCTGACCTATATTTAAAATTTCAAGTATCTAGCTCATCTTCAAAATTTAATTTGTTTAAACAAATAAGTATTATTTAAACAATTTTACAGACAAGAAAAAATTTTTTCTTTGGGCGATTCCAATGGTTCATTATCGAAGATAATAAACCAAAATCCGTCCGTCCGCCGTACGCCGTACGCCGTCCGCACCACTTTGCCCAGTTAGCGTTGAGCTAAAATTACGAAATTTGGTTTCTGGGTTTGGACCAGTGCCACAATGATCCTCGAAACTTTTCATAACCCTAGGTCAAGGGGAAGGGGTTCAAAACGAATTTTGAAATTTTGAAAATTCCATATCTCGAAAAATTCATATAGAACGGTATGTTTTTTATTTCATATTTAGATAGAGTTTGTTCCGTAGAATTTTTTAAGACCATCCGCAGCTTTGTACGACCAGCCGTTCGTTCACAATGACGGCTCAAAGATTGTGCCTCACAACACGATCGTGAATCAAACTGTTGAAATACAGGTCCATTTTCATACTAACAAGCTCTTTGGAACATCATATGGCTTAAGTGATGTCGAGTTTGTTTGTTCGTGCTACGGAAATGAAGGTAATTTCGAATGTTTGTTGGTAGGTACTTCTTTTATAGAAAAATTATTACCGACGTTGTATTAAAAACCCCAGAATTACCTATATCGTATTAATTAATCATAATTAATAATTATTATTATCAATAATAAATACAAATTATTAATACCTAACAATAAATATATATAAAACGAGATATGAGATTTTCAAATTTTCAAAATTGTGGGGTTGGTCGAAACCCATAAAAAAAAATTTCGTAATTTTAACTCAACGCTAACTGGGCAAAGTGCCGCGGACGGCGTACGGCGGACCGCGGACGGCGGACGGACGGATTTTTTTTAATTGGATTTTCTGAATCCACTTATCTTGAAACGTAAACCAACAAATTTTGAGGGCGGGTTAAAATTTTTTTTCTTTGGGCGATTCCAATGGTTCATTATCGAAGATAATAAACCAAAATGAAGTACGAGGTACGCGGTGTAGGTGTGGGAGGGGGCGCAGAGACATAAAAGGTCTCGTCGTATGACGCACTAGTTGGCCTCCTGCCAGCCGTATTACGTCATACGCTCGTGCGTCATAGGCCCTGACGCACTTGTTGGTCTTTTGCCAGCCGTCTTACGTCATACGCTCGTGCGTCATAGGCTCTGACGTACTTGTTGGCCACCTGCCAGCCGTCTTACGTCATACGCTCGTGCGTCATAGGCTCTGACGCACTAGTTATCCTGCCAGCCGTCTTACGTCATACGCTCGTGCGTCATAGGCTCTGACGCAATAAGTGGCCTCCTGCCAGCCGTCTTACGTCATACGCTCGTGCGCCATAGGCTCTGACGTACTAGTTGGCCTCCTGCCAGCCGTCTTACGCAATACGCTCGTGCGTCATTGGCTCTGACGCACTAGTTGGCCTCCTGCCAGCCGTATTACGTCATACGCTCGTGCGTCATAGGCTCTGACGTACTTGTTGGCCTCCTGCTAGCCGTCTTACGTCATACGCTCGTGCGTCATAGGCTCTGACGCACTTGTTGGTCTCTTGCCAGCCGTCTTACGTCATACGCTCGTGCGTCATAGGCTCTGACGTACTTGTTGGCAACCTGCCAGCCTTCTTACGTCATACGCTCGTGCGTCATAGGCTCTGACGCACTAGATATCCTGCCAGCCGTCTTACGTCATACGCTCGTGCGTCATAGGCTCGTGAGTCAAGGGAGCTACAATTTCTGGGTTACATTCCAGCGATCCTAAATATTATTTTGTTACCAATAAAAACCGTCAATAGTGTTCTAATCTCGTTCCAGAATTTTATCTCATCACAAAAACGCATATTGCCTTACAATATCTTGTTGTTGTTCAATGAGTTGGATCAGTACCAATGAGAACATAGTCATAATTGGGGGATCGGGCATCAGTGTCTTAATGTTAGGAATTTTCAACTCTTTTTTTGGGGGGACGGGCATCAGTTGGAAAAACATCGATGTTCACACATCAACGTTTTTTACAGCAAACATCAATCCTCCTGTTCCTGTCTGAAAAACATCAATTTTTTGTCCGAAAATACCTTACCTACTGAGGCTTACCTAAGTACAAGTACCTACCTAGCTGTCAATGTTTTTGCTAATTCTTGTTCTTATTTTAAAAAATTAAACTTGAAAAATGTACTCATTTACGTTAAAGACAAAAAAGTGGATTGAGCGAGAACATACCAAACAATTTACTTTATTCCGAACATTTATTGCTGGCCTCAAGGAAAAAAATCAGTTATGCAGCCATACCTTTGGAGAGGCAATTTCTGAGAGGTTTCGAAATAGAGCCCGCTTGGGAGAGAAGACTCTCCGCGGGAACAGAGGAGGCGATTGCAGGTACAAAATTAAATACTTCATCATAAAGGTTATGTGTCCTTCATTGAAATCCAAAGTGCCACATGTTCTTATTTTTATTCAGTTAGGCAAGGCTTTATTCTTGCTTAATTTCTTTATTTTATTAATTTAATTAATAAATAGATAATTTGTGTAAAAGATGTGATACCCCCCCCCCCCCCCCCCCCAAATACTCCTTGTAAAAATCAACCTGCCTCGTAATTATCATTCTATATCAGCCGGAAAAAGTCATGACATCCACTTTCCCCGCCCGCCCTTTCCCTTCCAAGTAAAGAGACAGCACCGCACCCGTTTCGAAATCTACCCTTAGCGCCTTGGCAAGACGTTTTTGTTACTTCACCTTTATCTGTCAACAAAAAATCTGTCTTGGCAATCGAAAGGCTAAGTTCATAGATGGGCAGAACCGGGCCACTTTTGGGGAGTTGCAGAGGGAAAATTGCCCATAAATTCCAAAAGTAAACAATCTGACATCTGAGAAACGTGGTTGTTACCTTGATGTTCTTATTTATTTATATCTTTTATTGTGTAGATGACATTATTTTCCTCCATCTGCTCTAGTTTCATAACGGGATGAGATATCGCAATTCTAATTTCACCGTCGTGTTCAGCGTTGAAATGTCCAAAAGCTGACGGGGGTTTTGGGGAGTAGGGGGGGGGGGGGGGGGTCACCCAAAAAATCAAAGTCTGACGAGTGACACCTCATTTTAAAGGTTTTTACACACTGAATAAGACGGTTGAGTCAGAATTGCTATATCTTATTCCGCTCTCAAACTGAAGTAATTTGAAGATGGAAAAACGTGGAACGATAGTTGAGATGTTCTTCATGGACATCATGTTCTTTAATGGAGACATTTAAAACCAATAATTTCTTCGAAAATTCGCTCTTATAGCCATGCTGCATGAATGTGGATTTTTATGGTTTATTATCTTCGTAAATGAACCTTTGGAATCGCCCACGAAAAACAACTCTGCAAATTATTGACACAGCGGTTTATTATCTTAGTACAGATCTATTAGTACAGATCAGGTTTAATTAATCTATCGAATAATTAATTTAATTATTAAGTATTACGAATTATCATTAATTGTACATTATTATTATCAAGTATTGTAAATTATTATTATCGAGTATTGTAAATTATTATTAATTATTGTTAGTTAGCAATAATGTTTAATAATAATTATTATTATTGATTATTCATGATTAATATTAATTGTTATTAACTAACTCAATATCAGAAAACGATGTGCTGTTCAAATCAGCTGGACCAGTATAAACATAGACCTCACTGGCTGCCGCATGATTCACCCTCATGTTGAAGACTTCATATCTGCTTCAAATTTTAGCCCTCATTGTTAACAGACGGCTGGTCTTACAGGCCCAGTTAGCGTTACAGGCCCAGTTAGAACAACGAAATTCGGTTTACAGATCCAGACCAACCCCACAATGATCCTCGAACGTTTTCATAACCCTAGGTCAATAGGAAGGGGTTCAAAATGAATTTTGAAATTGTAGTTGACAATGAACAAAGTTTTTTTTCCCGATGAGTTAGAGACTTGAAATTTGAAATAAAGATCAGAACTGGACGAAGATGCAATATTCACTCCGTTTCTTGCTGTACAATAGGTAGTTTAAACAATATCTATTTTTTTAAACAAATTAAATTTGGATGATGAGCAGAGTCTTGAAATTTTGAGGTCAAAGGGGTTGACAATAAATTTTGAAACTATGATAAATTCATATCTCGCAATATTTCGAAATAACGAAATATAGAGTATTGAATTTTAGCATTTTTCTTAATTTTAGCACACCGTTAACTGGACAAAGTGTTGCAGACGCCGCACAGTGGGCAAAACCGCTTATTTAACTGGACAAAACCTATAAATCCTTCGAAATGTGTGTAAACCGGACTCAAATGCGTTTGTGCTGGTATTCGGGATGGTATACGACGAATGAGAAAATCGGTAATGCAGCATGAACTAAAGAGCAAATTTTCATGACAGTTTTTTATGATTGGTGGGACGCTTTTATAAGACATTTTGCGCCGATTACGAATATACTGTAAGATAAATAACGGAACTTTTTGTTAACACGGGATAACAAGATTGTATTTTTTGTGTGATCACTCAAAACAAAACGTAACTACAACTTTTTTGACCAAAACACAACCAATTCAACATATTGGAAAATCATGTGATCAGGGCCTCATGTAGTTACCACTACAATACCATAGTTTTCTATCCTTAAGGTAGTAATTCTCACTGAAAAATTAAAAAACAAAACCCTCTTTGAAGTGATTTTGATACTTAATTTTCTAAATTTGACCCCTGTAGGATATTTTTCCAGGTTTCGGAGGCACTGGATACCTGTTTACAAACATGAAGAATGGCTCCTAACGTTCTAAAGGACGGGGCCTGTCATGAATCATCGTGTATACCCCTGTACTTTGATTTTCTATAGGAGTTTCGTATTTTTAAGGACATTGTATTTCGAGGTTTTGTCCAGCTAAATTAGCGGTTTTGCCCACTGTGCGGGGTACGGCGGACGAACGGATTGTTTTTTTCGTTCGATTTTCTGAATCCACTTATCTTGCATCTACTTATCTGGCCCGAGAGTAGTGAAAAGCCTCCTGGAAAACAGGCCTCTTTGGATGTCAAAATGGCTTTTTAAGTTAAGAGGTGACCTTATGCCACTGAGAGGCCGATCTTATGGCTCTGAGGGTCAGTCTTGCCCCAGCTGATACAAAACTGGCCAAATATTGCAGGGTAGCCTGGCAGCTCCGTTTTAGAGCCATTGCCAAATATAGTCTTTAGAACTTGGTGTTATGTTATTAATTTATTATTGTAAAATACTGTTGATTGTTAATTGTTATTATGGTTGTCTAGTTGTTTTTTGTTCCTAGGTATCATTCTCTTATAAATACCTAAAACGTCGCGAACTCATCTGTCGATCCAACTAGGATACTATTTATATTGTACTACTTATTTAATCATTTAAATACAGCATGTTTTCTCTCTCTCTTGCAACGTGAGCCAATAAATTGGTGGGGGGGGGGGGGTAAACATTGTATTATTTGGTCGATTCCAATAGGTTCATAAACCGAAAAGATTGATTTGGCTAGATACAACAGTGGTGTAGCGAGGGAGGGTCCAGGAGGCCCGGACAGCCCCTTCCCCTCCCGAAATCTCGGAATCGTGGCTTAAGTAAGTAGATAACATTTTTAAAAAGTACCTACTTGAAGCACTTCTGTCATACGTCTGCATTCTATTACTTCGGTTTGATTCACATTATCGCTAATGAGCGGTACTTGGGACTTATAGGAAACTGTTCGAGATATCGGTAGAGCTTTACATATTAATTTACCTGGGTTAAGTAGGTACATACTGTTGTAAATTGTATTTTCAATGTTGGTCAACCTGTTTCTGTCATTACACTTGCCTTCACTGTTATGAGAGTTCAGTACAAAAATTATTCTTCACACGTGCCTTTCTGTCCCCCCAGTTAGTTCAATCCTTATATTAACCCTGGAATGGAAACGGTCCAAAATAGGCGCTTATTGGAAACGCTCGGAGTAATTTTTACTCCGATGTCACTATTTCTTACCATTTTTTCATTTTAATATTTTCCTACCATTTTATAATGCTTCCAGTTTGTTTTTTAGAGGATGTACCCGGCTTGTAACTCTTCTTACACTCTTCGGCGAGTATAAACTTTCCCCACAGCTCAGAAATGGGAGCAAAATTGTCTCTTGCATTTCGAGTAATCTCGTCAAACTCGTTCACTTCATTTGAACATTCTGATGATGAAATTGGTTTATAATCTGGGTCCACTTCATCTTCCACATTTATACTCGTATAATCAAGTGGGTCATCAGTATTTTCATCATCACTAATTATTGATCCTACAATCTTCATCATCTGAACTTGCTGCATCACTAGCTCCCTCATCGTCATCTTCAAACTGCGCCAAAACGTCCTGTAATCAGACCTTTTCGTTTGTAGACCTCCACTCAATTTTCCTTAAAAAAAAACTAATATCACCATTTGATTTAGGGCTAGAAACAGTTTCAATTTATGTGCAACACTTGGATTTCTAAGTAATTCTAATGGATTTCAAATTAAACGTTTCCATTATAGTCCTAGTCTAAAAAGAAAACGATGTATTCAAAGGGTGTAATGGAAACGAGTAGTAAATAATACTCGTTGAAAATGAGGTGCAATGGAATCGTGGAGTAAAAAATACTACTTAAAAAGTGGGTGCAATGGAAACGTGTAGTAAATAATACTCCTTGAAAATGAGGTGGAATGGAAACGTGGAGTAAAAATTACTACAGCCAAAAGGAGCGCATTGGAAATGTGGAGTATTATTGGCTTCGTTCTTCCTTATTGGAAACGGAATAAATTTTACGTGTTGGGTCATGAGTTTCTTACTTAAGTGGGTGAGACCTGATGTGCAGACAGTGGACGGTCGAGCTTGACTTGAGTGTACATCCCAAAGATAGCATAGCTGCAGCGACAAAGCCCCCCACCCTTCCTTCTTTCCTCAATCATTCTTGGAAGGCAGGCGGAGTAAAAATTACTTCGCGTTTCCATTCCAGGGTTAATACGGCATTCCCTTTGCTAAATTAGGCACTTTATTCAACAGGTTATGGGCCCCGGAGTGCTTGTTAAGTGAATGTTGTGAAATTGGTGATTGGTTAATAAGTTCGTACATATAAGTTTGAAGTGTTACCCACGGGAGCTAAGCTCCAACGTCATGGCTGCAGCGACTACCACCTCTTTAAACTATCCGCAGTTGGGTAGAATGAATTTTTCTACGTGGAGTTTTGAGTATTTTGGACGAAAAGGGTGTCAAGAGTTTAGTCATCAAACGAAAGACGGAAGAAGAAATTTCAGTAATGAAATCAAAGGACAAGGAAGCACACTTAACAATGGATGCTAAGGCGAGAGCAACTATTGTGTGTAAGCCGTCAGACTAATAGACCGCGCGGCCGCCAGAAGAGCGCCACTGGATGAGGGCTACCAGGCGACCCCCACCACAGATCGCCTCCAGACGTTTCCCCCTCCAGCGACCTATTTAAGCCCAGCGCTGAGGGCTAACAACAGAGTCCAGCAAAACCTCTCCTTGCGATAATAGCCCGTCCGAGTGCTAGCAGTTGTGAATCCCTTTCAGTTTTACAGACGCCCTCCGAGCGTGATTGTGAGTAGAAGCGTCAGTTACGACGACAGTAGTGACATTACGCGTACAGACAGTGAACTGCAAGAACAGCCCGTCCGAGTGCTAGCAGTTACAAGATCTCAGTACTGTGAGTTATATTTACACCTTTTCTGGCCAGATAGGGACGTTGAGTACACATAGGAGTCACCTCCATTAAGCTACACGTAACCCAAGTAGGACGGTTACGTTTACCTTTGTAAATCTTTCATTCATATCTTTCTATTTGCTTATTCACCCAGGGACCTGTTCATATGGACAGCCCTGGCCTCATTTAACGTCACTCTAACTTGATACCGACCTTGCACGGTCACGACAAGTACGGTTCCAGGTACCAGTCACTTGAGACGTATTCTAGTTTAAGTTACACCAAGCTGAGTATATTTCATTTGTTTCATATTTCGTATTTCTTGAGTTCAATATATTTCCATTTATTTGTTACAAGTGTTATTCCTTTCGTCACCCGTACCCGTGTTGGCGTTTATGTAACTGACGCACAGTCACTTTTCCATTTTTGGTCACGCTACAGGTGTGTCAGCTTACATATTGGTGGCAGCTTGTGGGATTTTTGTCTGGTAAGCCCAGGCACGAATCCAGTTACGCCGACACGAGGTGACGAGAAGAAAGTAAAACAACAACAGAGTCACTCACACAAGTCAAGCACACAGAATATCATACACCGTCATTTCCTTGACGTATTTTTGATTACAAATTTTCCTTGTTACACTACACAATCTTACTTTGCAACAGGGGGGACAGTAACCCTATAACTTCAGTCACTCATTTTAAATCACACATTTCACTATGCCCAGAATTCAGAGGAACGGGGGGAACGGTTCGTCACCCGACGTACTGGACACAATCAATGCTACATTGATCCGCCTGTCACGCCTGTTTGACCACGGGCCCAGGTTACACTCAGACGCCAGTGATTACAGGGGGACGAATATACCGCGTTCTATGGTCATGGAGATAGATCCATGGGACCCAAAGAAGACAATGACGGGACGACGTGACGCCAAGACGCCAAGACCTAACCCCAGGTTCCCGTGCATGTTTT
Organism: Stenodema calcarata; assembly: GCA_963920205.1. Classification (NCBI taxonomy): domain Eukaryota; kingdom Metazoa; phylum Arthropoda; class Insecta; order Hemiptera; family Miridae; genus Stenodema; species Stenodema calcarata. The sequence goes on along the minus strand of OY986048.1, from coordinate 31,169,734 downwards.
GTGGGGACATGTCACACTTCCCCGTGGACTGCAGTCACAACCCACAGAAGACTATCTTCTGCAATTACTGTGGGGTACACGAACATCTCGAGATTGACTGTATCAAGAAACGGAGCCTTCTACCCATTTCACATCCACCTGGGGTACGAAACGTGTCAACTGGACCATTGGCCATAGGAGGACGCCCACAGTCACGAGCCTCAACAGCAAGCATCACCTTTCAAGATCCAGCCAACGAGGAGGTGATGGAAGAATGCTTAGCGACGGTTATTGAGTCCATTCAAGGTTTTTCTCTCAGAGTGCCGGTGACGGTCACTTCTGACCCAACACACACACATGGTGGGCCAGAGACGCAAGTGACACACCCGGTGACGCTTGCTCCTGAGTTGATACAACCCTACCAAGGACCAATGACGCAAGTAACGCACCCGGTGACGGCGGTGACGCCCCCGGTGACGACGGTGACGCCCCAGGTGGCGCCGGTGACGACGGTGACGCCATTGACGACGGTGACGCCCCAGGTGACGCCAACCCAAAGAACTACCTACACGCCCCGGATACCCATGACACAGGTGACGCCGGTGACGCCCCAGGTGACGCCAACCCAAAGAACTACCTACACGCCCCAGATACCCGTGACACAGGTGACGCCATTGACGACGGTGACGCCCCAGGTGACGCCAACCCAAAGAACTACCTACACGCCCCAGATACCCGTGACACAGGTGACGCCGGTGGTGACGGTGACGCAAGTGACGCACCCAGTGACGCATACTTCTACACCTATACATGGATATGACGAACCGGTGATGCAGGGTACGCAACCAACTACGCGTAACCCTGAAGCCATACAACGCTGCGACAACTTAATTACACGGGACACTTTTTACCCAAGGGGACGCCGTAGACTACGGGGAAGGAAAAAGGAAGACGGTAACCTTTAACCTGTCTAGTAATTAATGACACAAACATACACCTTTTTTTAATTCCACCTTTTTAATTAACCTTTTTCACCTTTTTAATTAACATACACCTTTTTGTAATTAATTACACGTACATACACCCTTTTTCTTGATATATGAACCACTTTACAATTTAGTAAAATTTTAAGAAATTAAGCTATCTACTGCTTGGTGTAGCTTACTCTCGGGACCTTGACTTGCTGATTTATATCTTACTCTGCTACCTGCAATTCTTGTAATTCTTGTAATCTTTTACTTACCTTTTGTGCATATTTTTTTTGTAAAACTTGCTAATTATAACCAAATTTAATGTAAAAAGTACTTACCTTTTGTGCATATACTTATACAATTTAACAATTGTAACTAAATTTAGCGACTTAACTATTTGATTTAGCCTTCCTATTAAAATTTAACTCGCTTCAACTCACTTGTTTGGGCACTGATCGACGACAACACCAATCTTCGGGGAATCTATGGTTACCGGCGAGGACGCCGGCTCCCAGGAGGGAGGGGAGTGTAAGCCGTCAGACTAATAGACCGCGCGGCCGCCAGAAGAGCGCCACTGGATGAGGGCTACCAGGCGACCCCCACCACAGATCGCCTCCAGACGTTTCCCCCTCCAGCGACCTATTTAAGCCCAGCGCTGAGGGCTAACAACAGAGTCCAGCAAAACCTCTCCTTGCGATAATAGCCCGTCCGAGTGCTAGCAGTTGTGAATCCCTTTCAGTTTTACAGACGCCCTCCGAGCGTGATTGTGAGTAGAAGCGTCAGTTACGACGACAGTAGTGACATTACGCGTACAGACAGTGAACTGCAAGAACAGCCCGTCCGAGTGCTAGCAGTTACAAGATCTCAGTACTGTGAGTTATATTTACACCTTTTCTGGCCAGATAGGGACGTTGAGTACACATAGGAGTCACCTCCATTAAGCTACACGTAACCCAAGTAGGACGGTTACGTTTACCTTTGTAAATCTTTCATTCATATCTTTCTATTTGCTTATTCACCCAGGGACCTGTTCATATGGACAGCCCTGGCCTCATTTAACGTCACTCTAACTTGATACCGACCTTGCACGGTCACGACAAGTACGGTTCCAGGTACCAGTCACTTGAGACGTATTCTAGTTTAAGTTACACCAAGCTGAGTATATTTCATTTGTTTCATATTTCGTATTTCTTGAGTTCAATATATTTCCATTTATTTGTTACAAGTGTTATTCCTTTCGTCACCCGTACCCGTGTTGGCGTTTATGTAACTGACGCACAGTCACTTTTCCATTTTTGGTCACGCTACAGGTGTGTCAGCTTACATGTGCAATGTGTTCCTGATGCGCACATTGAATATATTCGTGATTCTGAAACTGCTTACGACATGTTGAAGTGTCTGGAAAAGATATTCGAGGGAAAAAGCATCCTATCTCGTCTTTACATATGAAAAAGTTGCTAACACTGAAATGCCTACAAGACCAATCTCTTCAGGATTTCTTCGTAAAATTTGATGAGTTGATTCGTGATTTAGAAGCGACGGGATCTACCTTGGATGAAGATGACAAGGTATGCCATTTACTTTTAACCCCACCAAGTAAATATGAAACCGTCATAACAGTTCTAGAAACCGCAACAGAAAGCAGAGCTAAAAGTAAGCAATGCACCACGAAAAGTAGTAATCAGTAAGTAAGTAGTAATCAGTAAGTAGTTACTTCGGTTTGATTCACATTATCGCTAATGAGCGGTACTTGGGACTTGTAGGAAACTGTTCGAGATATCGGTAGACCTTTACGTATTAATGTACCTACCTGGATTAAGTACATACGTGCCTATTTGTAGTAGGTACGAACTTTAATACTTTTTATTGGTAATGTTGGAAGGGAATTTCTTCCATGTAGTCGGGTACGCGTCTAAACCGATAGAAGTAAAGTTAGCAGAAGTTTGCCACTAATTGACGTCGGCAGCACGAAGAGCACTGCTTGTTTTACACGGCCACTTACCCTCATCAACGTTGTCGTCAATTTGCACTCACTTCGCGAGGCACTATTTTGCTTTGGTTATTAAATATCTTTTCTTCCTTCGCTGGCATTTCACCCCACGACAAGTCAGGAACCGTCGAAGGTGAATGACGCTATTTGCTCTGACCTCTTCTAATGGAAGTCTGGTGTCTGGTACATCAAATTCTTCCAACCGCACTTTTTTTAAGGGAATTACGCCCGTCATAATTAATATTATTAATTTACTCCGGTCATAAACTATTTTTGGATACTGTTTGGAATGCGATAGGGTCCGCAGACACAACAACCTGACTTGGTCCGCACAAACAACGGCGTGATAAGAGTGATAACATTCTGGCATGCGCGTTGGAGTTTCTTGAAATCGTGGAGTCCAGGTATCCTTCCTCCATGACGATCCATCCAGTATCATCTATAGCATCCACGACGGTGACGTTTATCTCGATTGTTGATGGTGATGTGACAGTTACCGTCAATTTGATTATTTTATCTTTATTAGTTGTGATTCTCTTCTTTCACCTAGTCCTTTAGATCGTTCATGTAGCTCCTACTTCAGCAACTCTTGTGGTCTTTCAACGAACACATTGAAGCTCTCTTCTGCACTCTTTCGGTCCTTTAGTGGCTGTATCTTCAAACATGAACAGAGCAATGTTAACTGTCAATGTAAGTCTTAATGTCTATTTGTACATATTCGATCGTTAGTTGTTAGGAAGATATTTTCACCTCACTGAAACCAGACCTTCCTTGGGTATTTTCACGGCGGGCTATAGTGGGCCGTGGAGGGGTCTGCATTCTGCTGTATCAGCAGCCCTCAACCCACTGACTTCACGCTCAACGGGCTGTATTCGTTTTACCACCGAGCTACGATAAAGACGAGCCCTCACCGCAGTCCAGGCCTATCCCAAATTTTTCAGTGCATTCCATTTACCTAATACAGTTTAGTACCCAAATTCAGTTTTTACCTTTCTTTTATTAACACCCCTACTCGTCCAATTGTAACTATATCATAACTAGTTACGATTGGATGCGTGGGTTCAATATTCGTTTGGTACTTACTTAAATATTCAATTTCCATCGAGAGACACCGGTTCTGTTTGAAGTGTTGCCGAAAAATTCTCCATTGAGAATATGAGCAATGATAGCTTTCTATTTGTTCAAGCTAGACAACCGATCGGAAGTGTCGAGCTGCTCGTTGTTTCTTTACTGCCCAATCATTCGAAATCATAGGATTCTACCTTTCAAAATCAATACTCTTTACTGTCAATTCTGTTTGTGCCCTTTTGCTTGCAACCAATACAATTATCTAAATGATGGGACCTCCCAAACGAGCTTGAATTTGGTAGATACCGTGGAGACCACAGATGGTTCTGTTTGGATATTACCTACCGTAATTCTTGTGCACCTCTTGTTAGAGTACACTATATACCAAAATGTGCAATACCTGACCAGCGTTAGCATCAGTGTTAGCAAAAACATTGGTGTAACAGCAGAATTCTGTGGTGTACCTACTGATGATGGTGTAGCAGCAGTGTTCTACTTATAATGTTGTAACTGTAGAATTCTATGTTATCGAATACCTTATAAAGAGAAAACCTTTTACCTCAAAATATTTCCGTAATGAGGAGAACGTCGGTGCAACACGCTTGGCCACCAAGGCTTCCGAAACCGGCCTGGAGAGGCAACACGATTTACAACCCGTTTTGCCACGGGGTTTTACGCTGTTGAAATTAATTTCTACATGACATTATATGATTCGGACATTTGTCCAACTATTCTATATGGTACTAGTTCGTTAAAAAAATTCACAGTCATGCAGCATGGGTATAAGAGCGAATTTTCGAATAAATAACTGGTTTTATGTAAAATGTCTCCATTTCACTGTTTTTATAACAAATTTTGTCCCTTTTTACTGCCGAGAAACACCTCATTTTAAAGACTTTTTAACGCTGAACACGATGGTGGAAGTCAGAATTGCGACATGTCATTCCGTTATTAGATTAGAGCAGATGAACCGTGAAAAATACCTCAAGTAACAACCACGTTTCTTCACCTTCACAGTGCTTCAGTTTGAAAACGGGATAAGATATCGGAATTCTGACTTCACCACCGTGTTCAGCGTTAAAAAGTCTTTAAAATGAGGTGTCACTTGTCAGACTCCCCCCCTTAAAACTCCCCTAAATCCCGCTTAGAGTGGCCCGATTCTGTCCATCTACGAACTTAGCCTTTCCATTGCCAAGACTGATTTTTTGTGCAAATTTGGACTTTTTATCTCTATTCTATCGAGAGTTGACCATTTCTTAATAGTTTTAGAGATTTTGAACCGAGATTAATAGCTTCAGTTTCTTCGAAAATTCGCTAATAACCAGGCCTAGTCGAGTAGTTGGTGTTCTACTCACTACTAATACGACTAGACCTCGTCATTTTTTACCTGCAAGTAATATGTAATATGTATGAGTTATTTAACACAACAACTGTCATTAGCCCATTCTAAATGCACGAAAACAAATGAAAGGTCAAGGTTGAAGACGAGTAATTTAAGAAAACAGTAAGTCAATCAAATAGGGTTTGCCCACTTTTTTTTAAATGCATTTTTTTTCGGAAGAAGATGCTTCAAAAAAGCAAACATTGAACTCATGCTCGAAAATTTCCTTCACCTGAATTGATAGAAAATGAGTTTTGACCTGATAATTGGTTCTTAGGGGGCTTTTAAGGGCGCTAAAAAGGAATTTGGGGTAAAAAATTCGATTTTCCAACCCATGCGCACGCTCTATTGGAGTTTTTGTATTTGAAAGATACACCACCACCAACAGCGGTAGACTGCTATACCCAGAGGGCCTTCAAAATTATCTGTCTAGGTTTTGGCGGTTCAACAGGGCTTATAAGAACTGGTATTGAGCCTTGGGACTTTTGCCATTGTGCGGCTACTACACCTACAGAGTGATATTTACGTGCAATACTATTTATAATGCGAGTGCACCCTGTAATACATGCTTTCCTCAACACCTTTTTTGTTTTTGATTTTAGCACGGCTTATCTCCTGCACGGTTCCAACGTAGCTTAAGGTACTACCTTTTTCATAATAATTGTAACTATTTGAGTTTATAACTTTAATACCCTCGATTCATTAAGATGATTACATAATTTTAATGTTTCAGTTCAATAACTAAAGACTACCAGTTCATACAAAAGAGCAGTATTCCAAGCTTGCACTTTCAACCATCACTTCCCAGACTGCCTATTCCTGCTTTGGAAAAATCCTGTGATCGGTACTTGAGAGCGCAGAAACCATTACTTACTGAAGATGATTACAATGTTGTTGAGAAGAATGTGAAGTCTTTCTGCGCTAATGAAGGGCCGTCGTTGCAGAAACAGCTCTTGGACAATGACAGAAAAAACTCCCATACGAGTTACATATCAAAGCCCTGGTTTGATTTGTACTTGTCTGACAGGAGACCTCTTCCTATAAACTACAATCCGTTTTTAGTGTTCATCAGTGATCCAAAGAAGGAATATAACTCACAACTAATCAGATCTACAAACTTGGTCATCTCGTCGTTGAGGTAGGAAGAGTAACTTTAAGGCTGTAGAGAATAGTTATAAGCATCTACCATAGAAACATTTCGTTATTCTCTTAGGCCATCTGTAGTTTTGGTTCCCTGCAATATAAATCAATATAAAGCTTAGATACAGATTTAAATAAAGCATTACATATCTTGATACAAAATAAAAATGTACCGAAAATCAAACTTTATCTGTGACTCTTTATACATTGACTTGTTTCACAGTGCTTATACAGTGCCATTTTTTAATCTCTGTTATCAGTGGAGCTACTGTGTCGCCTCATTGGCTGAGGCTTTGACTTTTGTTTCCTGTGTTACAGATTCATGAAGTCTTTGAATGCTAATCTCATCGAACCTGAAATTTACCACCTTGACCCAAAAAAGTCTGATACCAAGTTTTTCCGAACTTTCACTGGTGCTTTGCCCTCATCAATAAGCTGGTACGGAGCTTATTTGCTCAAGGTACCCGCATGGTTTCAGTTACCCTATAAAATACCTATGGTGCAGTATGCATACTTCTCACAATCAGTGGCTGTAAGGTACAATATCGAGCCTATGGGCGGCATAAAATTGATCAATATGGCTTATTGTAGTCTAGATCACTTTTCTGTATACAATATCCTTATGAGTCATGTAACTACTCGAAATAATTGGAATAAAACACTAAAATATTGTGTTTTCCTCAAAAGAGGTGACCAGGCAGTCTCTCTGTGAGGGAGTCGGTAATCCCCAGCCTGGTCGGAGCAGCCATGCTGTATCATGGTCAATTTTAAAATGGCAAATTCCCTTGTAAATTTTAAAATAGCAAAGTAACGTGAATAGGGGAGGGAAGAATGGAATTATCTATTCTGTTTTCGAATACTACGTACATTTTCAAATTTAAACCCATTACTTTGGAATCAATATAATCTTAGAATATCAAATTCACTGACATCCAAAACCTGGTTCAGTTATCCATCAACTAGTCCTATTAAATTTGTTTGAATCAAATAGTGTTCTACATGATTTCGTTTTGACTTTCCGTTTGCTCTTTTCTCACAGGCTTTTCCCTTGGACATGTCTCAGTACAGACGTATTTTCAACACATCAAGGATTCCCAAGAAAGATGCTGACATATTGTATCACGTTGACACCAGTAACTATATCATGGTCATGCAAAAAGGGAAAATCTACAAGCTACGAGTACTTGATGACAATGGTAATTATCTATCTCTTGGATTCGTATGAATCTTCAAATGATTTGTTTGATGTGTGAAATGAATTATCTTGACATTTGACACTGGTATGGTTTGATTGATTGGTTGCAATGTTGGTACATTGGTAAAAAACCTCAAGGCGCGAATCAATAGTACACTTTATGATATCATTATGTAATCTTAATTTTTTAATAATTCGGTAATTCGGTTTATTAAGTTGATCATACAAATAGGAGCCTTGAGGGCTGGTGCGACAATCAATAAAGTAAGGATGGTAAGCATATTGGATAAAGTGAAACCTACAGTTTTAATGTATTTTTCAGGTAACATAATTGATGCTCCAACCATCTTTTCATGTATGAAATATATTATTGATAAATCATCTACAGAAGGAAAATATCCCATTGGAATTCTGACTACTGAAAACAGAAATGTATGGGCTGATGCACGGAGTCATCTTGAAAGCATTGGGAATAGTGACGTGTTGAAAACAATTGATGGTGCTATTTTCAATTTGGTCCTTGATGATAATGAGCTGTGCGAAGATGATCACACAAGTCTCATCAAACAATACTTACATTCCGATGGCAAGAACAGGTAATTATTTCTTGTAATTGTTTGGTGGTTTCTACTTGGTTTAGATTATAAGTATCCATGATTAACATGCAATTAATAAAACATTCAGTTACACTTATGTAAATACTTATATGGACAAACAATTATATCAAAGTTGCAAAAATTGAACAACCCTCCAGCATACGAACAAAAATTATTCAATACCTAATATTCATTCATATTTGCTAGATCAAGACATCATCAGCTATGGATATGTAATTTCTGTATGTACACTCTGAAGATAGCTGTTGTATCTTATAAATGCTTCTTCCACTCTTCTGGAAGATAGGGTTAAATCAATATGTCAACAGATGTCGAGTCGTGTATACCTGTTACATTTCTCTGATAAACTTCAGCTATAACATCCAATTTTATCCCACAGGTGGTTCGACAAGTCATTTTCTCTCATCATCAATAAACGTGGAATAGCTGGAGTAAACTTTGAGCATTCGTGGGGTGATGGTGTTGCTGTTTTAAGGTAAGTGATTTATGAAATCTGTATTGTAGTAGTATTGGATAGCACTAGGAACGCATTGGCTGATGCTCTAAACTACAGACGAAATACGAATTTATTAGGACGGACGTCTGTCCGGTTTGACATGGTCAAAAAGCTGGCAGAGGCAGCAGAAAAAATTCGTTGAGATATCCAAACATCTTTCACCAAGGGCGCGTGCAAAATGCTTTGAGCAAGAGTATGCTCCCCTACAAGGTCCTTGAACTTTCAACACGACTTGGGGGCATGTCTGTGTAATGTTGCGACAGTTTCGGGTATTAGGATGTTTTAAAATATATGAACGTACGACTTCTGGTTTGCAACTATATCCATTTATTGAAAACCCACAGATAGGTAGAGGGGTGAAGAGGGGATAGGAGTGGGAATGAGGAAAGGCGGGAAGGCTTTTACACTGACGTCACCAGGTTAGTTATCTTCAACCATGGGACTATGACAGTCTGACCTGCAGATTCTCTTGTACACCATTTAAAGTGGCACAGGGCTGAATATGTCAGGGTATGAGGAACAACTGGACTTAATTCTGTGGGAGATTTCAAATCGCTCAAAAATCTAAGTCTTATCACCTGTCTCACCAACTGAAGCCCAAATTAATTTGGCCCAGATGAAAATGACATTTTCGGTAATCTGGGCAGAATCCTGGAGACATGTGAGGTTTGCACTGGCAAATCAGGGTACTGAGCCCAGAAGAGAATTTAGGAAGACCAGGGAAAATCGAGTAAAACGAACAGATCATGTGTTGATGTTGAGGTGCTAATTGGGTAGGATTCCAAAGACACGGCCGCTTTGGCTTCCCCATCAATAACCTAAAGCTGAGATATCAAGGAATTCATGTTTTATTGAGAGTTTTGTAAATCTAACTGATTTTTTAACCTAATTTTCAAATCCTGTTTACCAAATCTTCCAATATCTGATTTAATCTTCCAAAATCTTCCAATTAACAAGTAGTGAAAATTATTAATAATTATTGTTACTTATTAATACTTTTTATTTATTATGATTAATTAACTCGGCGTCTGAAACCATGTGCTGTTCGAATCAGCTGGGCTAGTATGAATATTGAACCGATCGCCGTCCTCACGATTCACCATCATGTTGACGATTTCTGTTCCAACTTTAAGCCGTCATTGTGAACGAACGGTTGGTCGTACAAAGCTGTGGATGGTCTTGAAAAATTCTAAAAAATAAACTCTATCTAAATCTGAAATAAAAAATATACAGTTCCATTTGAATTTTTTGAGTTTTGACATTTTCAAAATTTCAAAAAACCTGTAAAAAAGTTCGTAATTTTAGCTCAAAGCTAACTGGGCAAAGTGCGGCGGACAGACGGATTTTTTTTTAATTCAATTTTCTGAATCGTTATTATTTTATTATCTTGAAACGTAAACTGACCAATTTTGAGGGGGGTTAAAAAATTTTCTCTTTGGTCGATTCCAATGGTTCATTAATGAAGATAATAAACCAAAAATCAGACACACCTCGAAATTAACCATTTCCCAAATAGCTATTTTCATAAAAATTTTATTTCAATCAGCCATAAAATCATTTAAAAGCGGAAAAGTGACCTTAATCCCCTCAAATGGTTTTCTTCTTTACCTGCCAAAAAGATGCCTTATGAACCCTAGGCTTCAAATAGTATGTAAAATACGTTCAAATGCCAGAATTTAATAAAATGATTGATTTGTTCAAGGTATTTCCAAGATATATATAAAGATTCTACAGAGTTTCCTCAAGTTCACCCTGACTCCTCTCCAAACAACTGCAGAGTTGAAGATTATGTAACAGATTTGGGTTAGTAAAACCTTTATATTTTCTCCTAATTTTAATTTCTATGATAATTAAAAAAAAATACAACTAAATTATACTATCCTTTTTTCATCTTTATTTAACTTTTTGTGTATTACAATACTGTACTGTTGTGATAACAATAACAAAATAATTTATATGTGTATAAGCAGGGTGGCAGTCCAGCGACAGTCCCTCTTTATTTAGGTCGAATATCATAGACAAACGTTTTAATCTAATAATGTATAGTTGATGATATTATAGTATGGTACGAAATAATGACTACGATTTTCGTTAGGTCTGCGGTTCTTTTTCTTTTGAGCAGTCGGGGAGCCGTGTCCTGTCCCACGATGAGCGTAATTTGTAAGGGGTGTGATGTGATGGTGACATGCATACGACTCATTGATGATTTAATGCCATCTTCCACTTGAGGCACTTCTAGGTCACGGGGGTTCCTACATATCTTGGGCATTGGTGATCATCCAAAGTACTTGGTTATGCTGTGTTTGAACCCGTTAGAGTTGTGAGCTGCCGGCAAGGCCCCATATCGTGCATTCGTGCGTGCCCTATAGCGCGAAACAGAGTTAGGCGTTCATTATTGAGAAATAGGGGCGAAGTTAATGAAAGTAGTGGCCTTAGAAGATTGGTCCTTGTGCGGAGTCTCCTAACAAGCTCGCTGATATGGAAGTCGTAGGTGAGGCGCAGTTCCTGGTGGATTCCTAAATATCGGACGATTTCAACTTTGGGTACCTGGATGCCATATATTGTGTATGGTAATTGGTTTTGAGCGTGAACGTGGTGGTACATGACTTGCTGGTGTTCATTTTTATTTTCCATTGCTTGGCCTATCGATCTGTCGTTTAGGTGGTGCTGCAAGTATCCAGAAACTGTTATGCCTGATGAGTCGCGGGAGAGTACTGTGTGGCCATCAGTAAACAAAGTTATGTTTTGGGCAGATGGAATGCCCAATACGTAAATGAGGCACAATATTGGACCCTAGACGCTACCTTGAGGCACTGATGCAAAGATTTACTGCTGGAGATGCTGTGCACCGCCACATTTCACATGGAATGTTCGGTTGGAAACAAAGGATTCCACAACTCAATAATGGGTGTTGGAGAGCAAGGCTTTAAGTTTGTATAATAGGCTGGGGTGCCAAGCCCTATTGAATGTTTGATGAGTGTCAAGAAAAATCCCCTGACAAACTTGTTGATTTTCGTAGGTTTCAAGGATATAATCGACCACTCTATGGAGCTATGGATAGCTGGTAGGGTCCTTCGCTAGTTTATTCGGTTTCTGGATCATGATGATCCAACGAGCAGGAAAGTATGTAATGCTAGGGTCGCAGTATATATATATTGATAAGCAGCACCAGTGCCTTCCTTTCTTGGTAGATATTTTAGAAGAGGCTGCGTAATGTGATATGGTCCAGCCGACTTTTTGGTTGGTTATCTTGATATTGCATTTCTCACTTGAGCAGGGTGAAGAAATCTTTAAATGGTGTTAGTTCCAGCGGTTCAGTTATGACCTCTTCCACGTGACGATGGAAATCTGGTAGTTTGCTCGGGTTAAGAGTAAACTGATAGGCCAATTAATTCAAAAACAAGAGAGCTTTTTCCTCAGGCGTGGAGTGCCATCTGTTGTTATACTTGAGTGGTGGAATGTTGTTAGTGCTTCTGCTTTATGCCATAGAGAGCCAAATGATTTACAGAAAGAAGGGATTTCTTTCCAATACATGTAGTTCATTTCTTTTTCCTTCTATTGTCAATTCTGCTAGGGTTTTCAGCACAGTGTTAGTGTTTCTACAAAGTGATTGATCACTGTCTAGTGCATCCTTGACAAACTATATTCAATTCAATATTTCGATGTTCTTAACGTACTCGTACGTCAAGACTTTGTTATACTAGCTTTGTTTATGTCCAAAAAACTTTATTTTGTCTAAAAATGTGTAATTCACAAATTGTAATAAACGTTGCATTCATGTATCTCATATTTATGACTTTTTAATTAATTGATTGCTAATTCTTAGTTTTCAAGTTGGATGACAAGTCCAAAGTCGACATCGAAAAAGCAACTCACAACATGGACTCAATCACTTCATCTCTTGGGATTCAGGTTCATGAATTCAAACAATTTGGTAGGAACCTTTGCAAGCCCCAAAAAATCAGCCCTGACTTTTTGATGCAACTTTCATTTCAAGTAAGACGCTAAATGTTGTTTGTTACACTTTTGATCCTAAGGAAAAAATGTTTTCTGTTCTAACGCCAAGTATGGGTTTCAAGATTTCATATCCAGCTTCTAAATTTCTAGATGGCTCATCATAAATTGAACAACTACTTTGTGTCCACTTACGAGTCCTGCAGCACTTCTGCCTTCAAACATGGACGTACTGAGACGATGAGACCTCTAACTGTGGAAGCCAAGGTAATACTTCTGTATAACATAATTGGACCAAAAACAAACATTATAGCTTGAAAAAAAAAACATACCAACAATAGTTCTTTTCCACGAACAAGGGTATATAACTATAAACTGTTAGTTTGGGATCGTCCATAAAATCAACCTTTTGAAGTGAAAGGCAAGAGGTTTGATGGTTTTGCATTATAGGGTTCCAGTACCAGAAACCATGGAGCAGGCTGCTTACAGGACTGCTTAAATTTTGAAAATGTGTCAACTATAGTGTCAAGGGACTAACCCAAGCCGTCTCTTACATGGATTTAAAAAATACTGTTTCTCCTACACTCAGTATTCATAATGAATAATGATAATGGTGAAATTGACTGATTATATTTTAAATATTTTTAAAAATACTTTGATGACCTCTTCCTAGATTAATGATTTAGTAGGATCTGACATGTTTCAGTTGCACAGATTTACAAAATCTAGATTCAGACTTTCTGCACTGGGGAAATCATATTTCAAATATAGATAATGGTATGATGAGGATGCAATGAGGAGTTCATTAAATGAATTTTGTTCATTTCATTTTGAATTTTGATTTTTGAATCTTTTTTTTTAATTTGAAATTTTTGAAAAATTTTTGAATTTGAATTTTGAGTCTGACAGTTTTTTCTGGGCGCAAAGTTGACTTTATCTGACCAATTGTAAAGCATGGAGAAATAATAATCATTGAAAATGATAAATCCGAGTAATGATGAGGCCCTTTGACCTAAAAGCCAAAATTTCATTCAGACAGCCGTCCTAGTCCCTTCATCAAAATCTAGAAAAATCTTGTAATACAGCAGAAGAAATGTTGAAACTTGAAACTAAACTTCACACTAAACTTGTTTGTTCCAACTCGGAGCACTCCTTTGATGTATATGCCTGTCTATAGGATCTGACAATTTTCTGGATTTATTTCGAGAATGTGACGTAATATTTGAAAATGCATCGCCTATTCTCCAAAACTACTAATCTAAGTCAGTAAGACAACAAGATTTACAACTCTGTAGGGTATACGAGTATTGAATTGGGGAAACTAGTAATTTTGATCTGAGTGACTGCACAACTTTCTAATGTTTGCAAGTACGAGTAAGCATGTGTTGCATCGTATTTTTCGGTTCCTCAATTCATGCGATTTTATTTCTCATTGTTAAATCTTTTGTTGAGGTCTCTATCATTGTTCTTATTATTTGCATATCGAGGGTCTCACCGCAACTTCCCACATCGTCATTTGGGCGACTTTTCAGCTGAGCCAAAAAACCATCTGCCAATGACTATGTTTACTGAGTAATTCAGTAAAATCAATCGTGATTTTTAGTGTTACCTAACTTGGGTACCTAACTTATACTTAGTTAGATCGATCCGCCGAGGGAAGACGCTTCAAATGATATGCATAACTCGTTTTGGCCAAAAGTGACGATGTGGGGTGTTGCCGTGATACCCTCGATATGTTATCGGAAATAGCTGTTAAGACTCAGTTGAGTCTGACTTGTTTCTTACTAATGTTCAAATTGTTATTCTAGAGTGTAATTGCTGAGAGCAGTGAACGCTTTTATCTTTAAACATGATCTTTAATTTTAAATTGACAAGATTCCTACGGGTAGATTAAGTGTTGAATTCTAAGAATTGACTAAATAGAATCCATAAACTCTAGGATCTTGAAACAAGAATATCTTACGACTCTTCAACCCACTTCCCAGAACCTCGAAGGTTTTTCAACATTCCAAATGTCAATGAGACATTTATATATATTACGAGTGTATAGATTATGTTTTTTTTATAACAAAACTCGAGATCCTGGAATTTCTCCACTTCCTCAATTTCTGAATTGTTCTGTACTTCTATAAAATTACTATCATTCAGCTCTAAATAGCCCCCACCCCAATATCCTGAACAATCTCCATGTGGCTCATTTCTGTTTAAATTTCCAGGAACTGTGTTTGGCATTTGCAAAGAAAGGTGGACAGTCAAAACAAGAACTTATTGGATTGATGAAAACAGCTTCGGATATTCATGGAAATTTGATCAAAGAAGCTGCCATGGGTATGCCATAATGTTTTGGATTCAATAATTGATGTGCATTTGGCTTAGCTTGCATGCTGATAGTATTGTGGAAGCCAGTAATCAGAAGATGACAAAGGAAGACGTGGTGCAGAGATTGTTAATCTACTTGACTAATTGTTAATGGTTGCTTCTCCACAACAAGTGCATCCAAAATTTATTGTTTGTTGATTGAACGAGTATTCCAATGGGACCTTGGGCGACAAAGCTGTTTTAGTGGTGTCCTCGTGGAAGCACCCCTTTCCTCTCGGCAACTTACCATCATCACGAGGCCTCAGTATTAAATTGATACTCGTATAGAATCCTGTATGCAACCTTCTTACCAGTAGAAACAATTGCAAACTCTTTAAATTTCGTGTTGAGTCAGACCATCGCACCACACCTTCAATGCCACACTGATTCCTCCAGCTGGTATATACAGTGGCAGGAGAAATACGTCGTCCAAATCAGCCCATTATATTTTTTTCTTCCTCAGCAGTTGATTCTATGACATGTTTCCAATTTATTTTCAGGGCAAGGTTTTGATCGGCACTTTTTTGCATTGAGGCTTCTTGCAGAGAAAGAAGGAAAAGTTCCTTTGGTGTTCACACATCCGTCTTATAAAAAGCTCAATCACTACATTCTCTCAACATCAACTCTATCCTCTGATGTTGTTCTCCTAGGTGCATTTGGACCAGTGGTTCCTGATGGATTTGGGATTGGGTAAGTGATGTTGATAAAATTAGGTTTTCTCAAAATATTACCTTCCTCGTTATAAAAATGAAGAATTGATAATTGAAAATGTATCCAAGTACGAGTATGTCAATTTAACTATCAAATTTACCGCAGTTCATTTCATTCTCTCTAGTCTTTTGTTCGATTTTACCCACAACGGTTCTACAACATTTGTGTCCCCCTCACCCTCAAAATTCGGTCATTCTTCCCTCTTGGCTATTAAATAGCCAAATTTTGTCCAGAAAGAATTATCTTGAAATTTTGAAATTCGGGTTTTGGGCTTGGGCCAGCCTAAGGATCCTGGACCTTTTCATAGCCCTTGTTCAATAGGAAGGGTTGCAAAATAGGGTTTGTAATTTCCAAAACATAATATCTAGGAAATTACAAATGGAACGGTATAGTTTTCCGTTAAAATTTGGATGGATCTTGACTCAACGAATTTTTCTAGACAACTCAAGGAAACTAAGGTCCATATCAGACTGGAGTGTCTTGTCCAACTATGGGCAAGATGTGTTGGCTAGGGACTTGTCAGGCAAGGGGCAGATATCTGCTCAATTTTATTTTGGTATAAATTGAGTCCAATTATGTCTCGAGCTTCTGGCTTGCACGTACCTGCACAAGAGCTGGTGGAGATTCCATACGAATTTGGCTATATGACATACCTATGGGGTGATGGCACGATTATATTCATTTGTGTTACTTGGTAAACTCTGTAGACCATCACCTATTCCTGCTCTTAGAGTAGAGTGGATGACTAGTGGAGTTGAATCACTACTCTGGGAATATTGATCTAACATCTACAAAAGATGTTATGTTGGTAGTGTCACAAATTGTTGGGAGGCTGTAATAAGAAACCATTTTGTTTGTCACTAATTTATGAAGTTGTATTCCTAATTCAGGAAACCTGATTAATAGAAGTGTAGGAAGTAGTTTATGGAACGAGAAATGCTATGGAATAGTCAGAAATCACGAGTTTTTCTATTGAAAACTGGACAATTACAAACTTTCACTCCTGAACAGAAATTGAAAAGTCTTGAAATAAGGAGTTTTGAGTATAGAAAAATTTTTAGTAGTCATTGATTTGTAATGGTGTGTTCTACTGGCTCCAACATGGAGGTAACCACCTAGTCTACTTCTCATTAAGTAGATGCACGATGGACCCACAAAAATATTTTTATTACTTTTTGTAAACAGCACCCCTTTATCCTGCAATTGAGACCAAAAAAATGAAAATATCTTCTTTTTTTCTCTTTTTTTTCTCAAAACAACCTGTGAAAAAGGATCTTCTTCTTGTTCAAGGTACTCTATTTGGAATGAACGTCTTGGAGCTATTGTGTCAAACTATAAAGAAAATACAAATGGCTCAGGTCTCCTGTCTTGTTGGCAAGCGTCTTTAAATGAATTATATGACTTATTGAAATGATGAAACATAGGTAAAAATCATATTTTATTACTTTTTCTTGACTGTTACAATTTTATAATCCTTTATTTTTTATAAAAATTACATGGTTGTTAAAAAAAACTATCTGTGCGTTTTTTAACCCAAGCTTCAAGCTCTAACAATAATCTCAAATATTGAACGTATTTATGAGCAAGAAGAAACGTTTTCTGACAACCTAGTGGTTGATGTCAAGCAATTGTTTTTGAACTCTTGTTGAATTTCTAATTGTAATAATTCGACTTTTTGGGAAGTAGTTGGAGCTGTTATTAGTAGTTGATGGTGTTGTTTAGATTATAATGGACTTATTGTTACAATAGAAGTGTTATTCCAATTCAATAACCTGTCACGAGTACTCTTGTGCACTCAGGTTGCACCCTTTGGTTTAGGCTGAGAAATCATCATAGCAAACCAATCTATTAAAATACTGTACCCTAACAGGCAATTTTCATGGACCTCCTGTAATCGATGCAAAACTATAAAATGACTTAGTTACATCACTTGGAAATGATTTTGCTCGGTTTGGGTTACAAATTAGCTTTTTGGAAATGCCCTGAGCTGTTCAATGTGCTCTTCCTCTGGGGCTTAATACCCAATTACTAGGCGTGTACAAAAAGTAAGTCTACTCAATTTTTGTAGGCTTAAAAAAATGTATTTAAAAAAATATAAAATATAATATATATATTATATTAATGCAACCACGTATTTTTTTTTCTATGCATTTTTTTTGAAGCCTACAAAAATTGAGTAGACTTACTTTTTGTACACGCCTAGTAATTGGGTGGTAAGCCCCAGAGGAAGAGCACATTGAACAGCTCAGGGCATTTCCAAAAAGCTAATTTGTAACCCAAACCGAGCAAAATCATTTCCAAGTGATGGAACTAAGTCATTTTATTTGCAATTTTTGCATCTTATTTGCAAAATATTATTTGTGTGCTATTTTTCTACATAGTCACCATCTCTTTCAATGCAGGTTGTGAGCCGGCAGATTAATTTTGGTTTATTATCTTCGATAATGAACCATTGGAATCGCCCAAAGAAAAAAAAATTTTAACCCCCCCTCAAAATTTGTTGGTTTACGTTTCAAGATACGTAGATTCAGAAAATCGAATAAAAAAAAATCCGTCCGTCCGCCGTACGCCGTCCGCCGTACGCCGTCCGCCGTCCGAGGCACTTTGCCCAGTTAGCGTTGAGTTAAAATTACGAAATTTGGTTTCTGGGTTTGGACCAGCCCCACAATGATCCACGAAACTTTTCATAACCCTAGGTCAAGGGGAAGGGGTTCAAAACGAATTTTGAAATGTTGAAAATTCCATATCTCGAAAAATTCCCATCAAACGGTATGTTTTTTATTTCATATTTAGATAGAGTTTGTTCCGTAGAATTTTTTAAGACCATCTGCAGCTTTGTACGACCAGCCGTTCGTTCACAATGACGGCTCAAAGATTGTGCCTCACAACCCGATCGTGAATCAAACTGTTGAAATACAGGTCCATTTTCATACTAACAAGCTCTTTGGAGCATCATATGGCTTAAGTGATGTCGAGTTTGTTGTTCTGAGGTGCGTTTCGTGCTACGGAAATGAAGGTAATTTCGAATGTTTGTTGGTAGGTACTTCTTTTATAGAAAAATTATTACCGACGTAGTATTAAAAACCCCAGAATTATATCGTATTAATTAATCATAATTAATAATAATTATTATTAATAATAAATACGAATTATCAATACCTAACAATAAATTATAATAATTTTCAGTAGGTTTATTTCATATTTAGATAGAGTTTGTTCCGTAGAATTTTTTAAGACCATCCGCAGCTTTGTACGACCAGCCGTTCGTTCACAATGACGGCTCAAAGGTTGAGCCTGTCGACGCGATCTTGAATCAAACGGTTGAAATACAGGTCGATTAAATACAGGTCGACTCGATTTTCATACTAACTAGCTGTTTAGATCATCATATGGTTTTAGTGATGTCGAGTTTGTTGTTCTGAGGTACGTTTCGTGCTACGGAAATGAAGGTAATTTCGAATGTTTGTTGGTAGGTAGGTACATACTTCTTTTATAGAAAAATTAAAAAGTATTAAAAACCCTAGAATTATATCGTATTAATTAAATAAAAATTATTAACATTTAACAATAAATTATAATAATTTTTGCTAGGTATCTACTTGATAAACTTATTAATAATTAGTGATAATTCATAATAATAATTAATCTAACATTAAATGTTAATCTAAATTAATCTAAATTTTAGGATCTAGACATTTAGAACTAGTGATCTAGACAGAAGGGTGATCTGTAAATTCTTGACACAACGGTTCATTATCTTCTTTGCACAGATCACCCTTCTGTCTAGATCACTAGGTCTAAATGTCTAGATCCTAAATGTTAGATTAATTATTATTATCAACTATTTCTCATTGCAAACCTGTTCATTGTGTACCCAAGATCCTTCCCTAAAAGACCTGGCAGCGGGAAATATTATTCAACATGGTTTGAAAAGGGAAAAAACAAGTTTTGTAAAAAATCCCAATGCTCTAGGTAGTAGTCGATACCAGTGACCAACATTTTCTTCAGTAGTCGACATGGTTTTGCACTAGTAGTCGACCTACATGTGTTAGAAGTCGACAGTATCACTTGAGTCAGTAGTCGACAGGTTTCGTCATTCCATCGTTTTCGAATTTTACGACATCTAAATAAAATACATTCAACTGTGAATCGGAACTTGAAAATAGATTAATAAGATGTAATAAAGTAGTTATCAGACTTTTTATTTGCAAACAGCTCATTATCAGTCTCAAATTGCAATAAGTACTTAAGTAAAAAGGTATGAAAACAATAGTCGAAAACTCATTGTCAGAAAATTGACATTACAGTTGGGCTTAGGTACCTATTTACATATTTTTTTGACCTTTTCATGTCTTTGCTTTGGCACATGAATGAAACGGGAAAAATTTGTTCCCTTGATTCACCCTTTCCCTCAGATCACGTCAGAACACAAGCGACCGGCGGGCCATTACGTCAGAGCCTATGACGCACGAGCGTATGACGTAAGTCGGCTGGCAGGAGGCTAACTAGTACGTCAGAGCCTATGACGCACGAGCGTATGACGTAAGACGGCTGGCAGGAGGCCAAAAAGTACGTCAGAGCCTATGACGCACGAGCGTATGACGTAAGACGGCTGGCAGGAGGCCAACAAGTACGTCAGAGCCTATGACGCACGAGCGTATGACGTAAGACGGCTGGCAGGAGGCCAACAAGTACGTCAGAGCCTATGACGCACGAGCGTATGACGTAAGACGGCTGGCAAGAGGCCAACAAGTACGTCATAGCCTATGACGCACGAGCGTATGACGTAAGACGGCTGGCAGGAGGCCAACAAGTACGTCAGAGCCTATGACGCACAAGCGTATGACGTAAGACGGCTGGCAAGAGGCCACTAGTGCGTCAGAGCCTATGACGCACGAGCGTATGACGTAAGACGGCTAGCAGGAGGCTATCTAGTGCGTCAGAGCCTATGACGCACGAGCGTATGACGTAAGACGGCTGGCAGGTGGCCAACAAGTACGTCAGAGCCTATGACGCACGAGCGTATGACGTAAGACGGCTGGCAGGAGACCAACTAGTGTGTCAGAAGCTATGACGCACGAGCGTCAAGGGGAAGGGGTTCAAAACGAATTTTGGTACGACATGGTATGACTATGGTATGGTATATTATTGTATGTATGATTTAGTATAGTACAGTACGGTATGATAGGAAAGAAATGGTATGAGTACGGTGAGAATATGGTATGGTGCCGATTTGCAACACAGTCTGGTATAGACAGAAGGGTGATCTGCACAAGGAAGATAATAAACCGTTGTGTCAAGAATTTGCAGAGTTTTTTGATGTAGAACTCTGCAGCCACTGACATTGCTTTGTGACGTTGGCCGTGTGGGGTCCGGCGTTCTCCTGTAACTGGCAGACTCAGGTTTTGACATACCCCTCCTTTTATTTTGAATAGCTCTCCTCAATTTGTTTGGGGTCTCACAATACCTCGACGGGCACCCATTGAGTCAATCAATATGATGCCTCTGTGGTCCTATAACACTGATGCCATGATTTTTTCTTGACTGAAATGGTGGTTTTGAACTTTTTGGTTGGGGGTGAACTGGAGTGACGCCACAGTGTTTCTGTGATTGTTTTGTGCAGCAGAGACCTTGAGAAAGTTCATACAGTCAATCTGCGATCGTCACGGACCGTATTCTCGACTTTGTTCATAATGTCGTCAGTCAAAATCGACGGTCTCCCACTCCTCCGATCCTCATGTACATTCGTACGGCCGTTTTTAAACTCCCTACACCACTTGTGCACACTGGTACGATTGATATGGCCTTCACCATAAACGGTTCGTGCATCATTGAAAATCTCATTTGGAGATTTTTCCTTCGCAACGAGGTATGTTTCACCATTGGGACAGATGCACCAAAATCTACAAAGGCCAGAAACCACTTGCATTAAATCTACAGCCAATGTTGAGGATTTGGTATCAATGCTACTGAATGTCAGCTACGATCAGCTATCTCTCCAAGCTACTGACTCTGCTAAAGAAGTAAAAGTACAGAGGAGATCCAGTTCCAGTGTCTGAGTAAGACTGCCACATTTTGATCCTCACATTGAACCTACTGCATTTTTTTGGGTGGTTTTAGATGCTTCATTGAACGACTGAGGTCAAGACTAACAAACACAAGGTTATCTATCAGGGACTGTCCCGCAAGCCTATCAAAAAACGGTTTCTTGAAAAATGCATACTGTGAATTAGTGTGAAGGCGAGGTCATGCTTCTCCTACCAGTACTTAACACTCAAGTTATATTCAACTCAAAATAAGTATTTTTGCACTAGCTACAATACATTTCATAAAAATAAAATCTTTGTTTGAACCCCAAAACAAAATTGTTTTTTGACGATAATACTCAAATAATAATTATCGTAGTTATTAAAGATGTTAGATCAACCTGCTGAAGAACAAGAAGTATCCTCAATGGTGGTAAAATTCGATTTACAACTTGAACGTAAAACTGTCACCTTTCTTTCAAGGCTCAATTCCACTGTATTCCAATCACATTTTTATCGTGGAATCTGACCCTCTCCACAGCTAATTTTGATTGTGGATGTTGAAATGACAATTTTGGGAGCTTTATCCCACAACGCACAAATCCTTCTTATCTGTAATCATGACTGAAGACCTCCTTCTAATTCAAACTCAGATTCAACTGGATTCCGTGATGCCCCAACCAGATTTCAGACTAGGCTTGGGAAAAATGAAACAGTCGGAGTAGTGTGAAGTACTTTTTAATTACAGAACTTTTAAACTATTAGTTTTTGTGTTTATGGTGAGGTGCCATGATGACAAAAATAAACCGTATTTTTTTTAACTTATATAAAATGATGAGAAGATTTAGAATTTAATGAGGAATAACGTAAAATGTTTTACAAATTATTATAAACGCCCAAAATGGTTGAGTAGTGGCAACAGTGTTATACCTACATATAATAAAAAACTTATAAATATTATCACTGATTGTTGGACATGGTTTTGAGTTTGATGTACTCTTCCTAAATAACAGTACCTTAAATTTTTGACAACAGAATATAATGGTCTAATTGTCAATTCTAAAATACTCATATTTATAATAGCAATCAAAATAAATTCATCACAGTACCTACATAACTGCAGAACAAAGTAGTATTTGAGCATTTTACCACCATAGCACTTTATTTTGATTGTTGTTGATATTTTATTCTGCCAATTGATGTTGGTTGGCATTCTTATTTTCCGGCAATCAAACAACCAAAAGAAATATGATGCCTTGAGCTATGGTTGTGTGTCAGTGGACACAAACTCTCTAGTCCATGCAAGTTATCCATCTGTTGGAGTCAGCATTTGAGCAGACGTGAAAATATTCGCCTTCATAATACAACTTTTAAATAATTGACAGTTTAAATTAATTAATTAGAGACTACCTACTGCAAGACATTTAGACGTGGCATTTGTTCTGAATTCAAAGTTTGCCATCCAAACCAGCCCTGGAGCAGAATGGGAGAGTAAGAAGGGAAAGGAGCGCTGGGTAGGGTACTCTTTTTGCCACCAGTTTGCAAAGCATAGGAAGGCCTCGTCATTTACCAACACCCTCCGTTACCCACACATATCTTGGCTCACTTGTTAGATGTGTAGGCATACATTCTCTGGACTGGACAGTCAGTGATCAGACTAGACGTTCAGCAGCTTCCTTGTGAGGTACGTAAGCATTCCAGCTCACCTTACACTAAAGAAACCAGTATAACCCAAGAATCACCCAAATTTAAGTGCCTTGCTTTACTTCGTAAGAACTCTGAGCAAATCAAAAAGAATGAGAGAAAAACGGAATAAAACGGGAATGGAAACGTTTCTATAATAATTAAAATTACAATAAAAATATAATACAATATTCCCTGTAGTAGCAAAAAGTATGTAAGAGCATGTGAAGAGAGCTACGTTCATAGTAATTAAGGTTATCACAATGCAGTGAAAGTACTTCCATCGCCCAACAAGCAAAGTGAAATCGGGGAGCGCCCTGGACCAACCTTTTCATCATTGACGGAAATTCGATCAAGCAGCAGTTCATCAGTGAATCATTGCCCCCCCCCCCCCCCCCCCAATATGTGATATTCCATCACTGAAAATGCCAGTGACAAGGAGCCCTTCGCGTAGGAGGTTAATGCAAACCGATTAATAATTAATTAGTGAGCTTTTGCTGTTATAGTGGGTTTCGATATTTGTGCTGCTCCTCCTGTCTTAAATCAAAATGTCTGGGGAGAGACCCTGAAACTCCCCTCAACTGACTGTCCCTGTCACAATTTCATCGTTTATACAGATTTATGACCAAGAATATTTTCTGTTACCCGTTGAAAATGGTTAACAAATAGAGGTACTTGTTGAGGTGTCTACAGTTGACAGAATAGGTGTTACATAGGAATGAAGGCATTAGGTGAACCGTGAATAAATTTGTCCCATGGGGGAGAAAAGTCGAATAGAGTGGATGTCCCTCTCAACAACATGATTGGGCACAATGTTCTATTGATTGTTACAAAAATAAACAACTGTTCTCGAAATGATAACTTATTGCTTTTAGAATAGTCCACCCTCTTTTCTGGGTCAAGACATGACAAGAAATACAAACATCACTTGCCATCATCATCATCATGCATATATTTTGTGTTCTATAACTCCTTCCATCTACCAAAAACTTTTTCCAGCACAAAAATGATAACAGGCAAAGTGCCAAGCAGGTTTTTTCCAAGTCCCTGATGCAATAAAATCATGTGACGCTTTATAAACCCATTTTCATACTGTAACAAGGTACAGTGTTAATAATTTTTAAACTTTTATAATTTAGAGAAAACGAAACGTTAAAATTAACTAATAATAAATCACAAAAATTATGTTATTGAGCCAATAAAAGAACAAAATTAATAAATAAAAAAGAAGACACCAATACAAATGGCTCACACAGTTTTAGGATACTAATTAACAATTTTACACATTTAATAATAAGTTAAGTATAAAATAATCTTAAATATTTGGTATAAATGTATTGATTTTCAACCAATATATTTGTATACGGTTTACCATGAAAGACAATACAAATGAACTTTGGAAGATTAATTCATCACTTGTCTGTTGTTAACAATTATCCTAAGCAGAATGAAAAAATTGAACAGAGGTTTGTAATTAAATCAGTTTTTTTTAAGAATCATTCCAAAACAATGCCACTGTTCACCAGAAACCTTGCAGCATGTTATAGAATACCTGCAGTATAAATTAGAGCGTTCAAGCATATCTAACAGGTCAAGCCTACAAAATTACTTTATAGAGACATTTATAAATCTATCAGAAAAACAAATGTATCTGGAGTGGTGGAGTTGCCTGAAGTGTTTCAAAAGACATTATATCGTTAACTGGTGAAAATTGCTCCACTGCAACATTATAGTCAATCAACAGCTATCTATAACCCTGCTAATAATTTATATTTACAAGCTGGGGCCTGTTTCACAATAAGCTTGTGATATCAGTGAAATTCACAAGTATACAAGTGGTGTTATTATGAGTTCTTGTATTTTATGTTTCACAATAAGATTCCTCAGACTATTATTACAAGAATACTTTCACCAGTAAGTTATGAAAATTGCTGGCCCAGTTGATGATAATTTACAAGGCAGCTGATCAAAAAAATGCTCGTCACCGTTCCCGCCGCCACTCTACAAACTGCAAGTTCAATGAATGGTTACCATTGAGGTCAAAGAATGCTGCCCCGTGTCTTGGGGGTGTATCAAGTTTGATTCCCACAGACGCAAGGAAAACCAGCTATGCTGAAAAAATTGTTCACTTCTTCAATATTTCGTGGCCTAGTCACTACACTAGCCGAACGTTAACTGCAGCCACTTTCTTGACACTACGACATAAGGTTGCTTTGCTGACACCATACATGTCTGCTACGACGTGGTACTGGGCTCCAGTTCCCAACCAATGGAGCGCCAAGCTCAACTGCTGCTGCACAGAGAGAGCACCACTTTTTCCAGTACCGTATGCAATGAGCGGTGCGATTTCATCGACAAGTTTTCCAGTTAGTGGGTAAATTTCTTTTTTTTTTTTTTTTTTAATCAACAGTCCAAAACAATGTTACATCCAACCTGATATTTAAAACAAATCCAAGTATAACATCGTGTGAGTGTAATAAACCTGGAGATTCTCATTACATTATTGTGACAATTCTAATTGGAAAGTTGTCAGAAACACGCATATGAATCGCATTAAAGATCAAATTCTTGAGTTAATTTCATGAAATTATAAATTCTGGCCCATTCAAAAGGGCTGAATTAGATGGACTGTTCAATAAAGAAACAAGTAAATTTCTTTAGTCAAATCATTCTAAGTTGCAAGGCCCAGCTCGTCCCTGAGGGTTCTTTGGTTGCATACAACATGCTGTGTTTTCTGCCTGCTACTACTGGGTAAATCAGGAGATCAGCCGTGATCTACCTAATAATTTTTCCCGCGAACGTACTCCACCTTCATGAACACTCTGCGAAGAAGTTAAAACTGATTATTTTCGACAAGTTATTTTTAATTTTGGTTATTGTACAAATCTTTCATAATTAGGGCAAGGAGCTCCTTAAAAATTGTATTTATTTTACTCCCACTTTCTTTCTTTTACCATTTTCGTCGTCAATTTGAGGCTCTCTATAAAGAATAAATATGTTGAACCGGAAGAAATAGGGCGTTTCATTCGAAATCTATCCGACCCCTACTCCTCTACAACATCCGAAGTCATACGGAATCTTTTATTGCACTCTAGTTTGTCCAAAAAATTGAAGTTCATTTTTAAACGGGTCACTTTTCTTCGTCGCAGAGCACTACATGAATGATTATCAAATCTTCGAGCATTTTTTCACTTGGACAACCAAAAAACAAAGTCCCAAAACTCGCTATAAGACAAAATAACAGCTTATCAAAGGTTGGTAAAATGTTTACAAGGACTTACTTGTATTGATGGAGGTTTGATTTTACAAGAGAGGATGCTGAAACAGACTCCTTGTAAAACTACTAGTATTACAAGAGTATTCACTATTATTTCCGGCACTAGTAGGTAAATTTTATTGTGAAACAGAATTTACAAGTTAATTTTAAGTATTAAGTAAAAGTTACTAAAATATTGTGAAACAGGCCCCAGGTGTCAGTCATTTCAGTTTTCTGTCTGACGAACTCACAGCTGCTGTAGTATACATTTCTCTTTACCAATCTTGGCACTTTTCCCACGTATGCAATACCAACAAAGTGAAAGTTTTTATGTACTCCCTTCTTATAGAACTACTTTTTTTTTTTTTTCAAGTAATACAATATCACGAACCCCCACCTCCTCAATAATTCTCACTAAGGATTTTCAGGAGACAAAAGTAGAAAAAGAAATCCAGCTTCGTAATCAATAAACTTATGCATCAAAAGACAGGACAAATTTTCACTTTAATAAAAAATTAAAAAAAGAAAGCTGAGTGAGCTCATAAAATTGATAAGGACTGAAAAAATATGACATTTTTATTTGATTCAAAAAGGTAAATAGTCTTAAATCACTAGTGTCCAACAGTTCTCCTTTTCAAATCATATCAACTAATAGCGCTAGAACTATTTCAAAAAATGTGAAAACTTGAAGTTGAAAACCAAGATTGTAATGAGTACCAATTGACAGACCCAATGGCTCCCATTAATTTTGATTACATGATCAGTCTCATATCAATTTCAACTACATTACTTTCTGATTCATAGAGGTTTCATTGAGCAAATCAAACTATAGCTATAGATATTTATATTATCTGTAGGTATTATATAGTAGGTATGTAGTAATTATCAAAAGACTATCCAAAATTCATTATTCCCATAAGAACACCCCGAATGTTTTTCATGAAGTTATATTTGATTTGATATGATCTTCTCAGAACTTCTTAGATTTGAAAACTAGAAAAGTACACATGAAGGATTTAGAACATTTTTGAGATGAAATTGATCAACATTTATCAAGAGTGCACAAAGAAAGGTCAAATTCGAGAAATTGGGTTAAAACCATCTAAAATAGAAAATGTTAAAAATCGTCAGAAAGCCCACACATATCTGAAGTGTTAGTTAACTACTAATACTGCTAGTTAATCTGCAGTTAACTATTTACTAGAAGGTTTATATAAGATGAAAACTGGTGATTTTAAATACTCTGATTGTAAATACAGGCAGTGACCATTCATTGGATCTATTACTGACCAAATCCTACATTACAGGAATGGTAACACCAACATCCACTCAACTCCCACTTTTCAGAATACTATTCTGAGAATGGACCTGTTTCAAATGAAATTATAACACTCAACTTCTACCACTTGGAGTACACATTGTGGAGTATAGAAATATGTGCAACAGAGAGAATCAAAATCAGATCATCTTTCAATCACATGGAATGATTCATATTATGGCATCTTGAGTGAATATCCAATTCAGCTAGGTGTTAACAATTATAGTAGTGGCACTTGTTTAGAGTAGGTACCAAATCAAAAAATCTATGCACTAATGAGATGAAATTCAGATATTTGAAAAGACTTCGCATAAGTATTTATTATAGAGTACCCTGAAATTGAATACTCTTTCATAATTATGAAAGTATAGTCCATATAGTCCAGTCAACAAAGTCATTTGACGATCATCAGCTCAGTAAGATGTTTGACACTTTGTGAATGTTCCAACTTTCTCCCATTCTTTAGGGTTAATTGTCTTAGGATGTAGGCTTAAAATCCATTCGAATCAAGTCAACTCAAATATATGTTAATCGTTCCCTTTGAGGGATGCGAGCATTATTCGTAAACTTTAGTATTCTAATCAGAGCATTATGACAATAAACTGGAGGCTGACTGATTGTGGGCTAACATAAGAATGTCTTTTTTCTCTTTAGGGAACCGCAGTTCTCGTCCAGCAAGTCTAGCAGCTTGCAGCTCTCTTTCAGCACTATCCAATTCTCTCTGCAGTGCTCCTACATGCTCCTGCTCTCTGGCTAACCAATCGAGAGCCATCTGAGTTCTCATGTCTTCATCCAATGTTCGATTGGAGTAATGTGCAACAACCTCCTGTGTAACAAATTATTTCAGAACATTGGTTGAATATGTCATATTAATAGTAACTTTGGATTTTAATAGTACACTTTTTAAGGTTAGGCATCCTTGTAGGCCAACTTATATAAGATGCTAATTTTAATAAAAGTAGAATATAAAAATCAGAAGCAGGAAATAATGAAAATTTACCATTTAAAATGCAAAACTGTATGTTCCACTTCAAGTTTGTTGATAATATATACAATAAAATCGTTTACAAATTGAAAATCGGTTGAGCCAATCAAGAAAAAACATAACGCTAACAACCAATGTTGTGGAGTATTATACATTTAATCATCCGTTGTAATCATAATAATCTCACCTGCCGGGAGCATTGCCTTTCACGCATAGCTTTCAGACTGCCATTCCAGTGAAGAAGTTGGAAAACTGTCATCAATTCCTGGAATTCCAGCATAGTTCTACCTTTATTCGTTTCTAGCATGAAACGAAATGCTCCAATACCTGTATTAGGGCTATCATCATCACCCTGAAAAGAAGAAATTCGTCAGTGTTTTAGCTCACCCAACCTCTACAATGTCATGGACCATCATAACTATTTAATACACCAGGTTTAATCCCATCAGTTCCATGCTTTAGTAGAATTATATGGAGACACTTGAAGCCTAGAGGTCGATGAATGCATAATTATTATCATACATAGCACCTCTATTTGTAATATCAGCTGTGACTGATCATTGATGGATTGAAACCATCAACATCAGAGCCAAAACATTTGGGTTTATATAGAAAATTGATTTATAAATCCGGTAGGCAGTGACAGTTCCAAAGTGTCTGGTAATAACACTTGAGTTGGGAGATACCTTGGCTGAAACGGACTGTTATCCCTTTCTGTATGTGATACAGTTTTTTCTTTATAACGTATCAGAAACTTGGATAAAACTACAAAATGTTTATAATGGGTGATGTTTTAAGGAAAAAAATTCTAGAAATAAGGATGTCCACCATCATGCACATTGGAACCCACCACAGGGGCAATTAACCATTTTGCATGAAATTTGTCCTAACTGAAAATGTTGTTAACGACTTAGTCGCTGTTCCACAGAGGCAAGTTGTTGAATAATCTAATAAAAGACTTACTTTGAAAGACATCCAAGCGTCTTGAACCGCTTTCTCTATGAAATCATCAGAAATTCTTCTAGATGGATGTTCATTGAAAACGGAATTCATAAGAGCTATTTTTGCTGCACTCCGTCTGGCTTCTGCTTTTGTCGGGCAATTCTGAAAGAAACATGCAACAGTTGAAACACCCCCAAGTTCATATACATGATTACATTTTATTTTGCAGAGTGCAATCAATGTAGATCCAAAGACCTGTGAATAATCCCTTTTACACATCGACAGCCACAGTGCAAAAGCCTGTATGTACAAAAATAAAAAATGTTGAGGAAACGACAAAAACTGTTTTTTAACAGTAACTGTAACCATGTAACAGGTTACTTCAAACATCCATTGAGGAGAAATGAAGCGCTGTAGCTCAATTCTGTTCCTATTAGCATGTGCACAAGACCCAAATGTATCAGTGAAGCTCAAAACCTTATTTTTGGAAAAAATAGTACTTACAGGCTTTTGCACTGTGGCTGTCGACATGTAACATTACTCTGTAACATACTACTTAGGCTTTATGCATAAATTTTTGCTCTTCAGTTCTCTGGTCGGCTGAGACAGCTTTCAAGGCTGAAGGAGGCCATTCTTTGGTAAGGGTACTAAATAAGATGGATATTTAAGACTCTTAAAAGGCTCTAACATCTAGATTAAGCATATGGGATTTAAATTGGAGCTCGTTCAATAGGCAACATGTAACCAGCGTTGAAGGTGTTTTCTGCAACATAAGTCTGACCAAAACCGTGTCCTGATAGAATAATGTCTGTGCTTTTGAAACACAGCCTGCCCAGGACCGCTTCAAATTCAGATACTCTAAAGTGCTCCACGATATCCATGTGCGATGGGGCACTGATGCACATTAATCAGGCACATGTATCTTGTAGGGGGTTCACCAACTGTCTTAGGAATTCTGTCTTCAAAGCTGTCAATACCTATCTCCTAACGAAATCTCTTTCCGTAGAATGTTTCTCGTAGATCAGTCAGATTACACCTTTAAATTGAACCATTTGGACAATGATCATTCAAGCAGTGCTAAATAATATCAGCTGGTATCAAGACTCAATATTCGAGAAAGGGAAGTGGATTGCTCTTCTGATACGTACCTTCCTACATCCATTAAATTCGAGTTGATACCTATTTTACTGAACCTGAATGTTACTCCTTTCTTCTGGTGCTTAGCAAACATCCAGTTAAAAGTTTAAGAGAAATCATAATAATGTAAAGACAATCTTACTTGAAAGCTTGCAAAACAGGATCCGCCTGGAAGGGTAACGTAACACACGTATGGTGGACTAGAAGATGGGACGGACTCATAAATCACCAATGCTCCATTTTTCATATCAATGCCCCTAGCTTGTTTCATCTGCCAGAATTCTTGAAGTGCTTCCACAACATTGACTGGAAAAGAAAAAAACCCTTTAATTAACACACTTAACATAATGCTGATGTTTGATATCAAAGTGCAGCAGCGTTTACCTCATCCCTTCCTATCCTCTCCTGCGTCGACGTCGGTGATATCCCCACCCCTCTTTCATTCTCTCTCTCGACGCGGCCAGCACTGGATCTCTCGTTACGCTCTAAAATCCCTCAATTTACCGGGTTGGCCAACCCCCACTTCCCCTCTTCGTCGGATGCCATTCCAGTACCGGAGCATACCTATAGTGACAGCATCACCACACTCAGGTCAGACCAACCTATTTATTTCCATCCATTTATGCGCTGCACTCCTCACATTTCATATTGATTTGCCATGTTTCAATTAAGATCACACATATAAAAGAAAAGTTGGTCCTTCGAGCCGGATTAATTGAATATTGAACCATTTCAGTTATAAATACAGTCCATTTCATTCTCATTTTATAATAGCAACGTGGTAAAATCTATCGGGGTCAATAAAAGTGGGTATCTTGGCTGGGGAACTGAAGAAACGTTAACAAGATCATTCTTGTACTCAGAGTTGTATTGCTTGGAAGCTCCAATAGTTTAGGTTTGAAGATAATCTCGCTTATCTCCCCTCATTGTTACCGGCCTCGGAGCGTAATCCTCAAACGGTCTGCCTTGCACTCACACGTTCGCTCCTCACCTATCCCCTTGTTGTCAACACTCAATTCCTATTCGTACCTAATTATTTCTTCCAACCAAAACATAAATAAAACTATCGCACATTGCGTCGGTTCCTGGCGAACCTTCGTCACCTTGCCTGCCCCCAGCTTTGTTTCCCAGAACTATTCATCCACTTCGAGATATCAACATGTCTCACGACGGTATTGACCTTGAAATTCGTCACAAGAAATATTCCGAAAAGAAAGTACGTGTTTTTAACCGAATTAAAGTTACGTATGACATGATACCCAAACTACCAGCGAATTTAGAAATATTTTTGGCTAGATGCGAATTTCTCGACAGTCAGTTCACTGAATTCAACGAGATTTTGGATGTATTATCCGAAATAGGGTTTGAAGATTCGAAGTTGAAGACTGACGTATCTCACGCCGCCAAATCCTTCGAAGATTGCTACTTTACTATTAAAGCAGAAGCTAAAAAGCATCCTTTAGCTTCAACTTCTCAACCGAATGCGTCCTCTCAGACTTCCAATTTGGACAATTCAAAGTCAAAATTACCACAAATTAATTTGGCAAAATTTGGTGGCAAAATTGATGAATTTTCAGCCTTCAAATCTCTTTATGATGCATTAATACACACCTCCCAGTTGACCAATATAGAAAAATTTACGTATCTTTTATCTAATCTGGAAGGTTCAGCCCTAGAATTGATTAAAACGGTGACATTTTCACCTACGAATTATCCAATTGCATATAATTTGTTGGTGTCTCGGTACACAAACGAAAGAGTCCTAGCCAATCATTACCTCCATAAATTGCTCACTTTGGAACCTGTCAAGTCGGAAACAGGATTCCGGGCCTTGTTTGATACCTTTCAGACGACAGTCGCGAGTCTTATGTCACTGACAGTTCCTGATATGGGAGATTTTATTTTATTACATCTAGGCCTACGACTCCTGGATTCAAAAACTAGGAAGTCCTTCGAAGATAAATACCTAGGCACCATTTTTCCGACTTATGCCAATTTCGCTGAATATGTTATTAATCAGTATACTATTACTGACCTACTTTCCACTCAATCGAGCATACCATCATCACAAAAGCCCTCAACTCCTTTTAAGGAAAAACGTCGTGTGTTGTTATCAAAACAAAACGAACCTCTTCCCTCTGTATCTAATGCTTTTGAAAACACGGGTTCTCCTGTAAACATGAATTCCACCACTACGAAGGTTTGCCCATGTTGTTCTAATGGTAATCACAAAATTCAGCATTGCGAGAGGTTTCTGGCCAAGAGGTGCTCTGAGCGAAAGGATATCATTAAAAAACTTCGTTTGTGCTTCGCTTGTTTTGGAAGACACTCAGTTTCAGCTTGTAAATCCACATATGCTTGTAGAATTTGTTCAAGGACTACTCACAATAGTTTATTACATCAAGAATCGAACGATGAGAAGAATACTCCCCTCTCTAACCACTCATCACATTTTAGTACCGCGGTTGTTGATACAACAGATGAAACTGCGGCCGTAATACCTATAAATCCTTCAGTAGCATTAGCTAATACTTCTCCTGAACCCTCTCACTCTTCACCGACTCTTCTAGGAACGGCTTGCGCTTTCGTCATTGATGGCTGGGGCAAACCACATGCATGTCGTTTGGTCCTGGACACTGGAAGTCAGGCGAATTTCATCAGTTCATCTCTTGTTGATCGACTTGGTCTCCCGCGAAAGAAATGTCATTTCGTTATCTCAGGAGTTGGTCAGTCTTCTACGTCTCCTAGGGCTCAAGGTATTGTAACATGTCGCTTAGTTTCCCGTTATTCTCCGGATTCTACTATTGTTGAAGCAGCAATTCTACCACGGATTACTTCTAATCTACCTACCACATCTTTGTCTGATGATTTGTTAAAAAAGTTTTCATACTTGAAACTAGCAGATCCTGATTTCGTCACTTCAGCCCCTATTGATCTCCTTCTCGGCGTACAAGCTGTTCTCGATGTCACCCCTGAAACACCTTCGCATATAAAAGGTACCCCTTCCGCAATTCTCACCATATTTGGATATGTTATTATGGGCTCCGTGCCGAATGACACACAAATCTCGCTCTTTACGTCATTATTGTCATCATCTTCGATGATTTCCCCCCTTCAAAGTTTAGAACAAAGCCTCAAGGCTTTCTGGGAGCAAGAGGAAGTAGCTGTTCTTCCTAAGGTGTCAGAGGATGATCGCATGTGTGAGGAACATTTCAGACGCACTATTTCAAGAGATGCTGCAGGAAGATATGTAGCTCGACTCCCCTTTATCAATGGCATTTTTCCTCAGTTAGGTTCTAACAGGGAATTAGCCCTACAACGTTTACTACGTCTTGAGAAACGATTTGAGAAAGATAAAGAATTCCAACATTTATATCATGCCAACTTGAAAGATTACGTTGCTCAAGGTCACATGGTTAAAGCTTCTTCCCCCTCTGATTATCTATTGACGCACCATGGTGTTTTAAAGGGTGTGTCTGGTGATCGAAAAGTTCGAGTTGTCTTCAATCCTACGGAAAAGGACCCTTCGGGGGTTAGCCTCAATGATACTCTTTATGTAGGACCCAAGCTCCAAACCGACATCGGAGACATCATTACTCGTTTTCGCACTCACAAGGTGGCTTTGACTTGCGACATTCGTCAAATGTATCGGGAAATCAAACTGCATCCGGACGATCAAAACTACCTACATTTTTTGTGGAGATTCTCCCCCTCTGAACCCATCCAAGAATGGCAACTTACTACTGTTACCTTTGGAGTGACTTCTAGTCCATTCACAGCTCAACGTACTCTTTCTCAATTAGTGGAAGATGAAGGTGACAAGTACCCCATGTCCGCTGAGGTTCTTCGTACGTCCACATACATCGACGACATACTTGGTGGTTCTGCAACGGAGGAGGGAGCCAACGAACTCCGGCTTCAATTAATAGCGTTGTTAAAGGCAGGTGGCTTCAAACTCGGAAAATGGGCCAGCTCCTCCTCTTCCCTCCTTCAAACTATGTCATCCGACCTCCTCAACATTTCTGATTCCTCCTCTCATGATACTATCAAGGTACTGGGTATCTCATGGGATCCCAACGAAGATGTATTCTGCTACAAGCTCGATCCCCATGATGTTTCTCCCACCAAGCGTGGGATTCTTTCCAAGGTTGCTCGAATGTTTGATCTCAATGGCTATCTCAGTCCTGTAGTTTTTTCCCTCAAGGCATTGTTGCAAAAATTGTGGATTGCACAATTGGATTGGGACAGTGAAATACCTCCGGATATACTCAACATTTGGACACGCATAGAAAGTGAACTCCCCCTTTTATGCCAAATCAAAATCCCACGATGTATACTTCCTATGCCTGAAGCACAAACCCAGCTGATAGGCTTCTCGGATGCCAGCGAATTGGGTATGTGTGCGGTCTTATATCTACGAGTAGAAAGCCATGGTCAGGTATTGACACATTTAATTAGAGCAAAAACTAAAGTTGCTCCTGTGAAACCGTGGACTATTCCCCGATTGGAACTGGGTGCTGCTCATCTCTTGTCCAAATTGATTAAATCTGCATCTTCGCTAATTGATTACATGAACATATCCAAGATCACCTGCTTCACGGATTCTTCTACTGTCTTGGCTTGGCTGAGAACTCCACCTTATAGGTTGAAGACATTTGTGTGTAACCGCGTAGTCCAAATTCACGAATTAATACCATCGGTACACTGGCTCCATGTTCCTGGAACTATCAACCCTGCAGATGCGGGAAGTCGTGGTCTTCTCCCCTCGCAACTCGTAAATCATCCCCTTTGGTGGCATGGTCCCCCATTTCTGCGTGAATCCCCGGATGAATGGCCTAAGAACTCAGTGTCAAATCCGTCAACGATGACTCCCGAACTTAAAGAGCCGCGTTTACTTACCTTCGTAGCGATCTCAAATGCCTTTGTCCTCACTGAGTTGATTCAGCGGTCTTCTTCACTTCCAAAGCTACAACGAATTATCGCTTATATATTGCGTTTTTCGTATAACTCGTCACTCACATCAAAGAATTTCTCACATCTTGGTAGACGTTCAGGCCCTATTTCTCCATTTGAATATCGAGAAGCACTAGCTGTTCTGGTGCGCGAGACCCAAACCTATCACTACGAAAAGGAGATACGCTCATTGAAACAACAGAAGCCGTGTTCTAAGCGCCTTGAGTCTATGTCTCCCTTCATATCATCAGATGGATACCTAAGGGTGGGGGGTCGACTGGCTTGGGCGCCACTTTCTGAAAAGGCTAAACGTCCTCTCCTTATCCCCAAAGAAAGCCATCTCGCGCACTTGCTCATCGATTACTACCATCTCTATTCTGCACATGGAGGTCCACGGTTGGTACAATCCCTTATACACAGAGAGTATTGGATACCCTCTGCTCGTAGCATAATCCGTCAACGTATCCATAAATGTGTGAAGTGTGCTCGATTCCAGCTTAAGCCTTCCCAACCTCGAATGGCCAACCTTCCCGAATGTAGAGTATCCCCAGGGCGGTGTTTTGCACATACAGGAATAGACTTTGCGGGCCCTTACTTGATTCGGCATAGTCTTCTGCGCAATGCGAAGAGAGGAAAATGTTATTTCGCTCTTTTTGTGTGCATGGGAACCAGAGCTGTTCATATAGAGGTGACTTCTGACCTTAGTACATCGTCGTGCCTTGCAGCTATGGACCGTTTTTTTGCCAGAAGAGGGCTTCCTTCACATATTTACTCCGACAATGGGCGAAATTTCCGAGGTGCCGCTCGAGAAATATGTGAAATTCATACTTTCCTCAAGAATGCTTCAACCCATTTTAAAACGTATCTTGCCAAACGAGAAATTGGCTGGATATTTAACCCTCCAGCCAGCCCCAATTTCGGCGGTGCTTGGGAAATTCTTGTTAAGGCTACCAAGCATCATTTGAAACGTATTATGGGAGATCAGTGCCTTACTTTTGAGGAATTTTCCACGGTTTTAACCCGTATTGAAGCCATTCTAAACTCCCGGCCCTTAACTGCCCTCTCGGGTTCGCCAAACGACCCCACTGACTGTTTAACCCCAGGACATTTCCTAATTGGTGGCCCCCTATTATCCCGTCCTGAAGAAGATATTGTGGATATAAATATTCCTCGTCTCAAACGATGGCAACTGGTCACTCAACTCATCCAATCCTTTTGGAACCGGTGGAAGAAGGAATATCTTCATAGTCTTCAGCCACGGACCAAGTGGGCCCAGGATAGCCCCCCCATAAATGAAGGTGACGTCGTGATACTTCGAACTCAGAAAACGTTGCCCACGCAGTGGCCATTGGGAAGAGTGTTGAGGGTTTTGCCGGGGGCTGATGGCATTGTGCGAGTAGTTCAAGTTAAAACTGCCACGGGAGTTTTGATTCGTCCCACCAGTAAACTGGTGGTGCTTCCTTTAGAATAATTTTCCCTGCTATTAATTTCCTACCAATTTATCGAAGCTTATCTATCATTTTCGAGATTTATCTATACTTTTTCTTATGGAGCTTCCATGTTATTTTGCCCTCAGCAATTTGTTTCTATTTATGTTTAAATATTGTGGGAACACAATACATATTTTTTTGTCAAGAGATTTTTTTTTATACTTCAAAATTTGCTCATTTTGGGTGGGGGGTTTATGTTTGATATCAAAGTGCAGCAGCGTTTACCTCATCCCTTCCTATCCTCTCCTGCGTCGACGTCGGTGATATCCCCACCCCTCTTTCATTCTCTCTCTCGACGCGGCCAGCACTGGATCTCTCGTTACGCTCTAAAATCCCTCAATTTACCGGGTTGGCCAACCCCCACTTCCCCTCTTCGTCGGATGCCATTCCAGTACCGGAGCATACCTATAGTGACAGCATCACCACACTCAGGTCAGACCAACCTATTTATTTCCATCCATTTATGCGCTGCACTCCTCACATTTCATATTGATTTGCCATGTTTCAATTAAGATCACACAGCTGATAAACAGGTAAAATAATGAATGCAAAGTTTTTTTATATTCTTTAAACTCCCCAGTATGTTGTTGTTCTAATGTAAAACTATTATCATGAAACGCCGCAAATGTGATTGGCGTTAGTTGGAGCCATCAACCTTCAATCAGTTTACGTCATACGATTTTCCATTTTCGCATCTGTCATTTGTGTCAATTCTATGAGATCCAAGACTGAATGCTTTTATTTACAACCAAATTTACCGCAACCAGGTCTACTTTTAGCTGCAAAGTGTCCCAGGCATTTACAGCAGGTTGCAGCTACAGGGCATTCAGGTGTACCTACTCCGTATCGGGCGGAACAATGACTGTTGGAAGAAGGGCTTATCTTATATTGAACTTATTTTGTTGTTGCCAAAGATGGAACATTTAGCAGTTTGCTTGACTGTCATGGAAGGGCAGTGCAGCAAGGCTTTTGTCTGGGGGTCCCTAGACCCCCAATTAATTTCACGTTTGCACTTCGTCTAGGTCAGGGAGGTTTCATGTGCTACGCCATCTGCAGCATAGACTGACTGTGCTGAGCTGCGGTATCATTTGGTGGGGCAATACGTCCAGCAGCCTGTTGGAGCCAATTATAGTGTAACATCTTCAAAAATACCGTGTGGGTTCTCCAGAGTTGACCATTTTGGATTTGTTTGCATTCTTCATTGCTGACAGTTCCTCTGAATTCGAGATGACAGCCAGTTTTACAAGCATTAATTAATTTTCTTATTTAAATTTTTTATGTCCCCACTCCCCCTCCCCTCCAACGGCGCACATCATAGATCTATGAAGGGGGT
Organism: Stenodema calcarata; assembly: GCA_963920205.1. NCBI lineage: Eukaryota > Metazoa > Arthropoda > Insecta > Hemiptera > Miridae > Stenodema > Stenodema calcarata. The sequence goes on along the minus strand of OY986048.1, from coordinate 31,130,751 downwards.
AATTTCCAATAATTACAAGTGTACATTTTTTTTCTTTCTTTCTTTCATGGAATAAAAAAATTCATTCAATTGAAGTTACTGATTGATATATCAATCGTTGTAGCTGCTATTATAAATTAGTCTGAGTTACTTTTGTTTCAAAAGAGAAGAGAGAAAGCGATTGATTTATTTATTCACCAACCAGGAAATGTTGGGGCCTGTAGACTTTTCCACCTTTCCTGGACCACTGCATGACAAAATATTCTTCAATCATACATTGAAATAACAGAAGTCTCTTCCGTCCTAAGAAAAAATGAAATAAAAATAACGATCTATCACAAAAGTAAAAATAAGCTAACAAACCATATCTATGTATATAATAAAATCGTGTCTGTCTGTCTATCTGTTTGTCTCATCATCAATTGAGAACGGCTGAACGTAGAAAGTTGCGGCTGGTACCATTTGACGCAGAATTTATCTGGGAAGGTTTATGAAAAATCCGCGTTTAAATCTGTCAATCCGTTGAAACGCTATGAATGAAATACTACTAAACGTGTTATAATGACTTCTATGATGATAACTTTTGAACGGTTGAACGTATATCCGATTGTAAGTAGTCTCTGGATTCAGCTCGACGACTACTTTCAAGTGGTACTTCAATCAGGATGTTAGTGGGAGGGGGCAGGGTGCAGGTTGTCAGTGGGGGGGGGGGGGGGTCTACCGGCATTCAAAACTACTTGACCAGTTGGAGTGCAACTTTGGGAGTTTGTTGTGTCAACATTGAGGAATGTTTCTAAACAGGTAGGGTGGGTCAATAGTATTGGGGGGGGGGGGGGGGGTACCGGCAATCCAAAAACTACTTGACGAATTGGTGTAAAACTTTGAAATTGTGTTGTGTGAACATTGGGGAAGGTTTATGACCAGGTAGGGAGAGTCCTTAGTAAGTGGGGGGGGGGGGGGGGTGTTTCAGGGATTTCAAAACTACTTGACCGATCTGAATGGAACTTAGGAAAAATGTTGAGTGAACATTGGGGAAGGTTTCTGACCAATTTAGGAGGGGGGGTACAGGTTGTGTGTGGGGGTTCGGGGGGGGGGGGGGGGGGGGGGTACCGGCACCGAGATTTTAAAGACAAGCACTGTTATCTGGTGGGCATGCTTATTAAGACGAATCGTACGACTGCGTTCTGAGCTTTCTGAAGCTTGAAGATGTCAACGGCATCGAGATCGCAGAGGGCGACAGGCGCCAAAAATCGGCAGAATTAGCGCATCAGTTCAGTGTCTCCTCGACCAACACAATAAGCAGCTTAAATTTACGCATTGCGGCGATTGCCAGTGACGCAAGTCATGTACCGGCCGGGATATAGGCCGTTCTGATCTTAGAAAACAGTCTATTGTTTCCATTGACATCGCTGTGCTCTTCAACATTTTCATGACCATAACGTTTAAAACACCGTTCACTCAAGTGGTCGATATCTGAATTGAGTTGGCAAATAGACTCGTCGTTCTAATCCAGTTTGCTCGGCAGAAATATTTGAAGGACGCGAAAGTCAAGCTGAAAGGAGGATATCACAAAATCGTTACACAAAATCCCTGGGAGACCAGAGCAGAGACGTGTTTTCATGTCAAAACACTTCAATTTTCAAAGAAATTAAACTTTTAGGGCCTATTTCTTTATGATGAAGCAACTTGTGTTTTTCGTGTTTTACCCAAATAAACAGAAATATAGTGTTGTGGTAAGAAAGTCAATCTTCTTTCATTCCCCTGCTCCATCCTTAATAATTAAGCTATAAGTCCGGACATGTACCCCCCCCCCCCCTTCCAACACTACGCCACTGTTACCTACAACTTTTGAAATTTCGTTTAAAATATTTCAGAATACTCTAAAATGATTTGAATCGAGAAAGTTATCAGGAAATCGTTTTCAATTTTCTTCAAAGGTTGTTAAGAAAGGGGGTATCATTTACTACGAGCAACATATGATCCAATGTAATCAAACTCCAACTTCGGCTTACGCAGATTTGTCATCGCCCACTGACAATTTTTTGACACAAGGTAAACGACGACGAAGGATTTCGTGATGGATTTTTACGATTTTTCGACATGGGCGATAAGGAAACTGAAAGCCTGGTGGAAACGTCAAAGGAAGTCCCGGATGAAAAATGTTTTAATTGCAGATGGCATTTGGAAAGAAGAACGGCAACGTGGTCTTATGTTTTTATTTTTCTAAATTTTTCGTGGCCTCAGCTTGCGCAGTTGCCATTATTTATTCAAATATCCATTTAGATGACAGTAATAAAATCTTTTATGCACTTGAATACGAATTTCATTAACTTTAGGATTAGTGGAAAAAATAATACTGGCAATGTTAGTCGGCATTTCTACTGATTTGGTCAAATGTTTCCGCATTGAGTCGCTTGGTGCTCTGAACTCGCTCAACACCACCAAGTGCTCCAAGTCTTCGATCGAGTTGCAGGCATCGCAAACCTCTTGTGTTGAACGCATTGAAAGATCAGGCGTTGATTTCCAATCTGGCAGTTCCGACCAAAGCCAAAGATAAAACCTACTCAGAGTTGATCAACATGTTTTGGGAAAGGAATCCTTTTTGCTGCTCGTTATACATTTTTTAACGCTGTGAAAGAGTCTGTTGAAACAGAGACTGATTGGAACGCCCTACTGCAATTTTTGGCCGCTAATTGTTTTTTCGTTACTCAGAACAGATTAAGACAAAAGGTGGTAAGCAACAATCAGAAGGGTGAGAAGAAATGGGTATAGGGATCAGTTTTGACAAATCTTGGACCTCGTAGATTGAGTAGATTCTCAAGAGGACATTGAACAGTCAGACCAACTCAGAAGCAGAATTCAAGATACTGATGATCAATGATGCTCCAGGAGAGGAAGAAAGTTGGATGTGCGGATTTCAGAGAGGCAAAGAAACAATGAGCCGCCTCAACCCTCAGTGAATTGGCTAGGATCGTCTACACTACATCCTGATAGGAAGAGTGTAGACAAAGCGACAACTCCAATCTCTGTGCATTCCCGTGGGAAGATCAAGTAAAACCGAGTTCCACCTCGCCTAGTAATTGTTGAAGTGAAGTAACTTCATTAAGGAAAATCAATATGACTTGAATTAAAAATATGGATAAACAACCACAAAACAACTGTTGTTTTGTGGTTGTTTATCCATATTTTTAATTCAAGTCACATTGATTTTCCATTCATATTGATTGACTGGAAGTGTAATTGAAAACATAAATACATACATAAATCGATACAAGCAATGCAAATATTGAGTTATTATTCGTTTTGGAGGACGAATTGAAAGTTGGGAATCCCGAAAGCGAAATTCCTTTGTTTTAGTTGCCGAGCAAGATAGCAACTCAACTGTTCTTGAACGTCAGTATACAGTGGACGTTCGTTACCCACCGGCACTCAACTGAAGATACAAATTAAAATTAAATTAATCATTGTTCTAGAAATTCATCATCCCTTCACACTCAATTCGTTCCTTTTGCATTCTTCGTTGCAACTCTCAATAGAATTGAGATAAAAAGTTCAAATTTGCACAAAAAATCTGTCTTGACAATCGAAAGGCTAAGTTCGCAGATGGGCGGAATCGGGCCACTCTAAGACGGGGTATTGGGGAGGGGGGAACAATTCCTCATGAATTCCGAAAATGAAACATTCTGACAAGTGACACCTTGTCATTTTAAAGGTGTTTTATGCTGAACGCGATAGTGAAATCAGAATTACGATATCTCATTCCATTCTCAAAATGGAGCATTGTTAAGATCAAGAAACGTGGTTGATCGTTGATATAGTCTGCTCTAATCTTATAACGGTAAGAGATATCGCAATTCTGACTTCACCGACGTGTTTAGAGTTGAAATGTCCAAAAGCTGGGGGGGTTTTGGGGAGTTTGAGGGGGGTTACCGAAACAATGAAAGTCTGACAAGTGACACCTCATTTTAAAGGTTTTTACACGCTGAATACGATCGTGAAGTCAGAATTGCGATAGGTACCTTATTTCGTTCTCAACTTGAGTAGGCACTTTGAAGATGAAGAAACGTGGTTGATCCTTGATATATTCTTCATAGTTAATCTGCTCTAATCTGATAACGAGATGAGACATCGCAATTCTGACTTCACAATGTCCAAAAGCTGAGGGGGGGGGGGGACCAAAAAAATGAAAGTCTGACAAGTGAGACCTCATTTTAAGGGTTTTTACACGATGAATAAGATGGTGAAGTCAGAATTGCTTTATCGTACTCCGTTATCAAACTGGAGCACTTTGAAGATGAGGAAACGTGGTTGATACTTGAGATTTTCTTCATGGACATCATGTTCTTTAATAGGAACATTTTACATAAAACCAATTATTTCTTCGAAAATTTGCCCTTATAGCCATGCTGCATGACTGTGGATTTTTTTTTTCAAGATCAAGGCGCGGATGTTCGAACTGGGCCCAAATAAAAACCGGTGATTATCATAACTCAGAAGCCAACGGGCGACGATAATGTTGTGGGGACTCATGATGATCACCACGTTCCTAGTGACTCATCATACCAAGGCCATTGATAAATAATTCATTGACGAATAAGTGAAATTGGAAATGCCAGTGGGTGAAGACCCGCTTGATGAGGATAAGGCACGAATTTATAATTCAATTCGGCTCCAAGGGCCATCTCACGGTGGGGGTGGTGGATGAAGACACTAAATTCAGGACATGTTTCCTGTTAGAGATTCCTCTCCTCGCTTTCCGGGAAGCGGTCATTTGAGTTCTACTATAAATAACCGTGTACCTCCGCAACAAGTAATCGGTTGGGTAGGTACAGCAATATTCGAAGGTACAGGATCGAATAAGTGACTGGTTTCTGGCAGGCAAACTCGACCGCTGCGTGGGAAAATGCTCAAGACAACGAGAGTGGCTCACCTTGGTGTAGCACGTGCACGCGTCTCTCCGGATCGTCTAAATGGAATGGCTATACTGTCTGCGGCAGTAGTTCAGACATTCAATCACGTAGGTGGTATTCAATTCTTTTGAACCAATATAGCAAATAATAACGCCTCATATTGTAGGCTCAATTTCCGTTAATTATCTTTGATAGTGAACCATTGGAATCGACCAAACAAAATTTTTTTTTACAATGTGCAGTCGCTAAGACTCTTTACAGGGCAGGACTGTAACAAATATTTTAGGGAATTGAGGGTTATACCATTACCAGCTCAATATATTTTAAAGTCTCTAATCTATATGGGGAGGCACCCCAGCGTTTCCATAAGCCACAACCTGCACACACAATAATATTATTCAAAGTGAACGACTTCCTGCCAATCCACACTGCAGGTTGATTTTCGCCCGAATTTCTGTGGGCTGGTGGTGCCAGAAATTTTTAAACGCCCTCCCCGTAAAGGTTCAAGACCTGAGCAACATTAATCTAAATTTATACTGCACTAACGGTAAGATACCCTCATAAACTTGGCACCGTATAGTTTTGATGAACATTTCAACACCACGACCAATATAATTATCAAATAAATAGTGAGCTAAATTGGGGAGAGGTATTTCATCATAGTTCCTTCTTTTATCGTTTCATCTATTAGCTTAGGTCATCATTAGGTCAGTAGAGGATATTAAATATCCTTGTTATTGGACAAACTTGCACCTTGTTATATTATTAGATATTGTACGACTGTGACATTTGTGTTATGATAATAGAACTGTGATATTAGGGTATGAAAGGCGGTAAATCTTGTGGCGATAGTGGTTTCCTACGTAACCTTTTCCTTCTCCCACCCTTAATCATTCAGTCTCCTGCCAGCTTCCATTAGCAATTTTGTTCCTCATCGTCGCTCCCCAACCAAATATTATTTCTTATAATTTGCCTTCAAACGACGCCCCTGAATCTCCTGGAAAGACATCGGCTCATAAGATTTAGAACAGGAAGTTTACGGTGTCGATCGTCAACGGATGCACTTAGGGTTAACGGGTTGATATGGTGAAGGAGACTTAACAGATTGGGCATAGCCTTGAACAATTACTTTGAGCCTAGGAGTTGAACAGCTCATACACGAATGCCATTTCCTGACCACGGCCTACGATAAGTATATGATAGTAAGGCTTCAAAATGTGTACAAATTATAAATGTTGTGAGCTTCTAAACAAGAAGAATAAAGTAATTAAAGAAAATGCCATTTCAGACGTGCCCTGCCAGCATCGTGGATTTCGTCAGCTCTAATGAATATGAATGGCATTCGAAAGACGACTTTTGATTTAGGTTGAACACAATGGAATGTATTGGATCCTCAAATCTCTCAATACGTGGTATGAACATGAGAGGCGTTAATACAGGATGGAACGGATCAAAACGACTTTAAGACGGACTTAATAACTCTACAAGGGCTTGTATACTTGTCCAGTAAATCATCCTATGCCTTTTTGTAAGGCGAATTTTTTTCAAATGATGGCTGTTTAAATAATGCACTGGGTGCACCAAAGACGTCTTGAAAACAGCAAATGTCAATATATCGCCTTTAAACTAGCAATCTGGTGAAACCCCCTGGTATCAATAGCTTGAAGAGTTGTAAGTAGAATCGTGTCAAATACCCCGAACGGCGGCATGTGATCGAATATTCAACTCCCGGTGGACTGTAATGAGTAAACTTCAATATTCCATAATCCGGAGACGGTTTCTTTAAACGCATCGGTGCGATCGTCAAGCCCGAACCCAACGTCAACCCTTTTCGCGTTGACCAAGGCTTTGGAACAGGTTTTTCGTATGCCCGATCCTCTTCATCCACATCTCGATTAAAGATAGTGAAAAATCAGATGCTTACTAGTGGCCAAAAAATCACTAATTAACTATTCCAGGTATGGAGTTCATTACAATAGTATTAGGCGATATTCGACTGATCACTTCGTTTAACCAGATTCAGCTGACCCCCGTTATACTACGTAATTTATGTGGAAATCCGAGTCGACCTTGGTGAAGGTTTTTATAGAAATCACGTGAGCAGTAAAATCTTGATAAATAAATGTCAAAAATGTCGAGTGGAAGACAGCAGAGAAGAGGGCTGCACAAGAGATTGGTATTCTTAAATAATGAAAGGGTTTGCAGAGATGGGGCTCAGGGCTTATAGGCTTTAGAATGGTGTCTAATTGATGTTATTATTCGACAATAAATAATCACCCTACTTCGCAAAATCCTCCCATGAAGAATTCATTGGGACAGGAACGACTACCTACTTCAAGAGTGGATTAAAAAAAAAAGTGAAGAGAGTGGTTGGTATCAAGGATGGGCATTGTCGATATAATGGTAGCTGAGTGATTACAGTTCAACTTAATAACATACGTCAAGCTTTAATAATATAATGCTGTTAGACGAAGGAAGGGGCAGAAAATCACCAGTCATGACAACCGCCAACAAAAAAGCGCTGCAGATCTTTCCACAACGGTTTATTATCTTCCGTAAAGATCGCCCTTCTGTTTAGATCACTGTTCTGCATACAATATCCACGAGAGCCCCATAACTATACGAACTAGTTATTGTAAGTTCATTCAAGAATGTGATCAGATGGTCATACCCGTGTGATGGTGCTGGGTAACTGGCACATAAATGTTCTGTTCAGTTTTCTTGACTAAAACTATATTAATAATGAAATTAAAAAGAAAAAAATTATAGTTTATTTTCATTGATACGATAATGTATAATTCTGAGGCATTTAATTATACATTCTAAAAAATATTCACAAATATTCAAAATAACCTATCCGTAGAAACGAAAAGTGTCACAAAACGTGAAACTCGATGTCATAAAACCATTTGCAGTTTATATCACCATCTGAACGGAATGAAATGCTACAGCTAAAACATTCTCATAAGTTCAATATTATTCTCCATTGACGAGCATCGTACAAATACATTCATTTGTGGTTCCATTCACGATATTTAGGAAACAGTTTGGCGAATAATTGGGAAATGTCTACAGGAGAATTCCTTATTGCTAACTACGAGTTTTCGTAGATGAGTCCTATATTTGAAGAGTGCGTATCACCAAATCCCAATTCTGGATAGCGAGAAACAGTACACAGCATTTGAAGCTGCTGGGAAGTTGTATCAGTTTCGACGAATTCCTTTTGGAGTGACAAACGGAGTGGCTTGTTTTCAGAAAACCATTGATGGCATTGTCAATCGAGAACATCTCACGGGAGTGTTTTCTTACTTGGATGACGTCACGGTTTGTGGAAGGGCATTCTATAACAATTTATTGGACAAAGTCTGAACAATCAAGGCGAGTCGATAGAATTTACGAGAGAAGTTGAGACTACCAAGGCAACGACCAGCCAATTCAGGAATTTGAATATTTATAGAGAATCTTATATCACAATGGGCAGCCGCATCGTTTCATACTTCAACAAATTATTAAATGGTTACTGGTTTAACAAATGGGTAAGGTCCAATTAAATAATTCGCCAAAATACCTATTCGGAACAGGACAGTTTTTTAAGTTTTTCCAAAAGTCAGCTTTCTTGGACTACTGTTCCTTTAACATTCACCGATTCATAATTAGTGGCGTTCCGATATTACCAATATTAGTAATATTGATACATTTGTTTCGATACTTCCGATATTTGTATCGATATAAAGAATTCGATAATATCGGGATATCAAATGAAGCTTTACAGTATCGATTCGAAATATCGAATCCAGACATCGGAAGGAGGTTACTTACCTACGTCTAACATAGCACCAGCCGTGACACCTAAAGAGAAGGCTAAAGAGAAGGAGAAAATAGATTGTTGTTTTTGGCGAACTTTACTTCTGAAGAGTGGGGTTTGTAATTTTTTTTTTTAACATTCGCCACAATACTTTGTACTTTTTGGACTTTACGTCCGAAGATTGGGGTTTATAATATATTTTTTTTAAACATTCACCACAATATGTTTTCCACTCTTTGTACTTTTTGATATAGATAACAATAAAAACTTCAAAATCTACCCAAGGGTTTATTATTTCCACTCCTATAGTAGGTATGTACGGAAACTGATCACAATGCTGAGATAGGTCGATTATCGTAGGCCTAAACACGATTTATTTTTTGAATGGAATTACAGAATTTGAGGATAATAATATTATCCTCAAATTCTGTAATCCCATTACTTATATTATAAGTATTGCAAAAAAAAAGTAAGAGTTATCGATATCAAATGATACTTTCAATATCGATATTTCCTTTCGATAATATCGGAGTATCGATACCGTGCTTTCTATATTGATTTGATACCAAATATCGGATCGAAAGGAGTATCGGAACGTCACTATTCATAATATGAATGTTACCTCAAACGTCTCGTCCTTAAGTTGTATCAACAGGCATCCTTAAAAACAAGCAACCTTGTATTCCGAAGCATCCTCCGATTAGTCTATTGATTCCGATGAATCGAACAGAATGATTATGGCTGTCTATCCTTTCCCATCACTCGCAGCACCTGCTCATTGGTCATGCGGTGGGATTCGTCAACCCAGAGCATAATGATGTCACCACATCCTAAATTTTATGTCATAAAATCCCACCTCAGGTTGACTCCGCAATAACTTTCTAATTCAAAATCGAATAAATACATCGAACAGTTTACTGAAACATGAATTTAAGCGCTCTTTAACCTTTTGGAGAAGTCATCAATAATAACGCCACCCATGTGTTTAATGTCATCTGCCGTACAAAGAGAAAAATGTCCATCTCGAGAATAATTTTCTGCACAGGGAATGAACCTATCGGAAAGGACGGAGCACGGCAGTGGTGACTGTGCCATTTATAGACACCTTTTGTTTCGTTGGCTCCAAGGCCACTTCTCATTATTTCGTGTATCCTCGATATATGAATAGAAGGATAAGTTTGGTTCCTTGACATCATAGTTGAAATTGATTGATCGAATAGCATCAAGTACTAGTATCGCGTACAGAGTTATTTAAATACTAGCTGTTAGGCCCGTCGCTGACGGGCAGAACTCGGGGTGTGTCCATCTACCTCTGTTACCTGTCCCGGACGGGCAGAACTCGGGATGGATCCTTCTGCCACTCTTACCTGTCACTTTACGGATTATACCTCTAACATGTCCCTTTACAAACCCTTATAATCTTAAATACCAAACATAATATTCATCTGTCTCAAGGGAAGGAAGAATTTAAGATTTTTATATTTCGGCTTCCCTATATACCCCCACCCCTATGCATCGGATCCGGAAGTGAACCCCCCTAAGTCCTTTCCCGATCACGGAATCATTTAATTACGGGAGAAGGTTTCGATCCATTGAGCCGTTTTTGCGTGATTGAAGGACAAACAGACAGACAGACAAACCCATTCCATCAGAATTTTTCAAGATATAAATTTTTCAACATTTCGAAATTCCTTTTGAACCTTTTGAAGATTTAGGGTTATGAAACGTTTCAAGGATCATTGTGGGGTAAAGCAAATTTCGTAAGTTTAGCACAACGCTAACTTGGCAAAGTGCCGCGGACGGCGAACGGCGGATTTTTTTTTTTTTTTTAATTCGATTTTCTGAATCTACGGATCTTGAAACGTAAACTAGAAAATTCTGGGAGGGGGGGGGGGGTAATTTCTTTTCTTTGACGATTCCAAAGGTTTGTTATCGAAGATAATAAACCAATATACACAAAATTACCTTCTTTTCATAGGTACAAAAGTATCAATCTCACAACAAGACACTCGGCCTCTTGTTTACGTTGTTCCCCATTTTGGAAATTGGTCTATAAATTTGCCGTTTGATTCACGCTCAGGTTAACGATTTTAATAATAATAATAAACTATTTATTGAACAAAGGGCGATTGGACCATTTCGTACACAAGAATTACGAAGGAATTTTTCCCACGGTTCTAAATTCGAGCCCTCATTGTGATTGAGTGGTCCGGATGCACTTAAAAAACTCTTTGAATCAAAATCAATTCTACTTTGAACAAAGAAACTACACAGTCCCATTTTATATTTACGAAATATCAAATTTGTAACATTACAAACCCTATATTGCACCCCTCCTATTGACCTAGTGTCCAGAATATCAGATTCTTGACTGGCCAAAAAACCGTGGACGACGGACATAATATAAACCAAATATCATTTGGTTTAATATTTTCAGTAATGACCCATTGGAATTGACCAAGGAATAAAAAATGTTAACCCCCTCAAAGTTGGTGGGTTCATGTTTCAAAACCAACAATCTGCAACAATGGGGAATCATTGGAGAATCAAACTCAACGAAGCCAAATCCGCATACGTGGATTTTACGTATAAGAAAGATAAACCGTGGCCAATAATTGTTATGATCAACTCACAACTCAAAACCCGCAGCAAGCACAGGTAAATATCTATAGACAGTAGATGCCAAACTAAAATGGAAAGAACTCATCAAAATTCAAACTCTGCAATTCTTGACACTCCGGTTTATTTATTATCTTCTTTGTACAGATCACCCCTCTGCCTAGATCACTGAATGATAGATTAATTATTATTATAAATTATCATTAATTATTAATTATTATTATCAAATACCAGTATGCATTATTATTAATTATTGTTGGTTATTAATGATTTTATATAAATTATTATTCTTATGTTACCTATTAATAACTTTTATAAATTATTATTATTAATTAACTTGAAATTTGAAAACCAACTGCTATTCGAATCGGATGAGCCAGTATGAAAATTGACCCGACAAGCTGCCTCATGATTCACTCTCATGTTGACGGCTTTCGATCTGCTCCAACTTGAGCCCTCATTGTGAACGAACGGCTGGTCGCACAAAGCTGCGGATGGTCTTAAAAAATTCTAAAAAAATAAACTCTATCTAAATCTGAACTGAAAACTATACCGTTCTGTTTAAATTTCTTGAGTTTTGAAATTTTCAACATTTCAAAATTCATTTTGAACCCCTTCTCCTTGACCTAGGGTTATGAAAAGCTTCGAGGATCATTGTGGGGTTGGTCCGAACCTGTAAACCAAATTTCGTAATTTTAGCACAACGCTAACTGGGCAACTGAGCGGACGGCGTACGGACGGATTTTTTTTTTCTTTAAATTCGATTTTCTGAAACTACGTATCTTGAAACGTAAACCAACAAATTTTGAGGGGGCGTTAAAAAAAATTGTTTCTTTGGTCGATTCCAATGGTTCAATATCGAAGATAATAAACCAAAAACCGACCTCAACATCAAATATAGGAAGTTGTACTGGTTACTGGGGAGGCACTCAGAACTAGAGGTTCACATCAAGTTACTGCTGTACAAGCAACTCGTCGCTTAAGAAGCAACACCCCCTATCGACCACTCAGCTGGTTTTCTGGTTGATACGGGCTATTTCTCAACGATGTCGATAGGGGCTGTTATAATTTTCGATTTTCCTCGACTCTGTAATCTATAGTTGTAGCGATTTTGAGCTAAGGAGCCTATCCAGCGTGAGAAGTCGAATAAGAATCTGCCAAAACCTAATTTTCGTGAAAAATTTACGATAGGGGTTTTGTTTCTGAAGTGACGAAAATCTAAAACTAGTCTGGATGTATGGCATACAAATTTGGGGCTACTCAAAATAATCCAACATCAAACACGTTCAAACTTTCCAAAACAAAGTACTTATAGGGATAGTCCGTTGTACTCCGTGGTACATGTACTACGTGATGAAGGTCGTCATTTCTTATGTATAAGAAATGACGACCTTCATCGTGACCAAAAATGGAAATCCTCAAGAACTATGCGGCGAGGCATGAATAAAGACTTCACAGACATGTAGTCTAAATCTATAAATGATCCGGATCTTGGACAACTGTGAACAGTGCGGCGTTTGGATCGGATAAAACCACACGACTTATGTATTTCGCGAAATTGAGGACAAAAATGAACCGTCCAGTGTGCTTGTAATTGGGTCAGCTGATGAGCTGTAATTCCATGTGATTTATGTATGCAAGTGAAGTAGCTAGATGGGCTGTATGGCTCAGTTGTTATCTTACTCTTTAAAAAATAAAGACTTGAGAAAAAACATGTTTCAAAACACGTAGAATCTGAAAATCTAGTTTGAAAAAATGCATCCGTTTGCCTTTGTCCTCACAATTTGGAATTCGGGACCGCGAAAGATCGCGAAAACCCTAATTCAGTTTTCATACTGGGAAACAGCTGATTCAGCAACAAATGGTTTTGTGCTATTGAGTTTCTTGTTTCTGAGAAAATTTGTATAATTCATTTTGAATAATTGTAGTTAAATACTTTCTGGTACAAATTTAAATTGACAGATTTAAAGATTTGCAGATTTAAATTAACAAAGGTAAAGAAGGAGAGGTAGGAGTCTACACGTCAATGAACATGAGCATGCAATAACCCACATAAGATGAAAAATCCAGTCATGCAGCATGGCTATAAGAGCGAATTTTCGAAGAAATAACTGCTTTAATGTAAAATGTCTGAAATACATCTCAATAATCAACGTCGGGAAGTTGAAAAACTAGAAATATGCGTACGTTCTTTTAAAGAATTTGCATGAAGTTGCATCTGTTTTTGTACATACCTACGTAAGACTGGAAAATAACGTTTGTTTCTAAATCCAGGAAAAAACATTTGAACATCTGTAAGGGAAGGCAAGCAAAACCGTCAATCAGAAACCGATGGGCCATTCTGACAAAACTTATTTTCAGAAATCAGCTGAAGGGAGCTTTGGGTGGAATCCTCAGAGGGCAAAAGCTTACCTCTCTGAAAGGCAAGATCAGCCTCGTCCTCAGATTCCTCCAACAAAAGCCTCCTCCAGTCCCTAGATCTTACCTCAGGTTCTCTGTGATAGTGGTATTTCAGATCTGGAGTAGGAACGTCTGTGAGTTCTTCCATCCATTGCTGCGTTGTTGCAGGGTTGTTGTAGTGGCGTGCGGCTGGTCTAGTAGGTGAAGGGAGAGATCTGAGAGGACTGGGGTTTGTCCAAGAGGATGGCTTTGGACTTGTCTGATCATTCAAGCAAGAAGGTTTTGTAATAACGTCTCGAGCTGCTAGACTGGTTGAGCTATCTTGATTGTGTTGAGGTACAGATGAGAATGGGGTGACGTTATCTGATTTTGATTTAGAACGAGCTTTAGCGCGGTTGACAATTGGCTGAGAGAGACGGTCATTTGGGTTTCCAAAATTATGGAGGAAAAAGTGATGTGGTTGCAGACATTTACCGCAGTTCCGTTTAGCAAAACAATCTTCGGCAGCATGCCTGCCACCAAGGCATCTGGGGCATATATGGCACAATTCAACAAAATTTACACGTTCCTGGAAAGTTTTTGAAAGAAAAAGAGGACAGTTATAGAGTGGATGCCCCTTTTCACAGAACGGGCAAAGGCGGTTTGATGTGCTGGATTTAGATTGGAAAACTGTAGGAGCCGATCTGAAATTGTCTGATTTTGATCCAAGAAGCGACTGACCGTGGCTGCGGATGTCTGATAAATGTTCTGTTTGTGTCACTGTCTGAATTGCGCGCGATCTGTTGACCCGTTCTTGAAGAAAACCGAAAAAGTCATTGAGACTCGGCAAAGTTTTTGTTTTCCCAGCATACTCGTCATAAAAAATTTTTTGCAAATATGTGGGGATCTTCTGAGAATTCTCAATCATGAGCCAGGTATCTGTGATGTCTGGCACATTCAGGTTTTTGATTGAACTGGAAGCGGACTCGGCTGATCGCAGGAATTTTAAAATTTCATCAACATTTTCATTTTGCAAATTAGGAACCCTTTTGTAGCGCCCGAACACCGCCTTGACGAGTCTATATTGATCTGTAAACTCCTTCACTACTTCCTGCCAAACGTCTATATAAGCCTTTGGATTGACAGGGTCGGGTTGAATAATCTGAAAATAATTTGGCGGAAGTTTTTCTTTGAGCGCCTGTAATTTTAAGTCGTCTGAGACCGCAGCAGTGTGAATGCATTCCTCATATAGCTTGCGGAAATGCGAGAAATGAAGAATGTTTCCATCAAAGTCGGGAACTGAACTCTTGAGGGAATGAAAATCTGCGAGAGCGTCCCGCAATCTGTTGGCGGTTGGTGGAACTACCTTCTCAACGGTAGGCGCTCCCTCCGCGACGCGGGAATACACATCAAAAATGGCTGTGTCAACTCGGAGAGTGTCGGTGTTCACCTTTTCTATCAAAACATCGGCTAACGTTGCGTCAGGAATTATTTCAAATGCTTCAGAGGCCCATGAGTCGGTCTGAGAGCGGAGTTTATCTGCTTGATTCTGAAAAACTTGAGCAGTTCTCAGGGTGAACGACCTAATAGTCTGCGCATGTGCGCATCTGACTTTTTCACAAGACTTTCGCCTCTATTCACTATCTGAATTAACGGTTTTTGATTACCTGGCCAAAGAATATTTATAATTCTCTTGAATGTCTGAATAACTGATGCAGTGTCTGTAAGATCCTTAAGCTGTTTGATAGCTGACCTTGCTTGGCTGGCGTTCTCGATTGGCGCGTCCGCCATGTTGCTGTCAACGGTCGGACGGACCTTATGTGGCCTGGAATAACTTTGACACTATTTCAGTATAACTTTTCTGACACTTGACTGCGATGAAATCACGCACAACACTTACTACGCGATTTGATCCCGGTTTGTGTAGGCACCATGAACAGTTTGTCCGAAAAAAGGAGCACGAAAAGTCAAGAGAACAAGGCTGATAGAAAGGTTATATTTTCATGGAACAATTGACGCGTTATTCGCACAAGAAACTCTGAAAACTTGGGAGAGCGTATTAAACAAAAACGTCTGTAAATAACTGACAATAATTGAATAAAGAGTTACGGTTTTCTGAGAGAAAAATACATAAAAAAAAAAGCACAGCAACTTTTGAGCGCAAAATGACTGTCTTTCATCGGACGCGAAAAACTAACTGAACTGGGAGGGGGGAAGAACGGGTGAGGAGGCCAAGGGAGTTTCTGAAATAGTCCGCCAGAGCCCAGCGGACTTGGATCAACGGTCTGCATTGCCTGTTATCCTAAACTACACATCTGAAAAACTAGAACCAAACATTGGCAAATTTACTGTGGCAGTGTCTGTCTCTGAGACTCCAGGTGCAAGCGGGGACAGTGAAGTGCCTGGGGTCGAACACCACATAAGATGAAAAATCCAGTCATGCAGCATGGCTATAAGAGCGAATTTTCGAAGAAATAACTGCTTTAATGTAAAATGTCTGAAATACATCTCAATAATCAACCACGTTTCTTCATCGTCAAAGTGCTCCAGTTTGATAACGAGATGAGATATCTCAATTCTGACTTCACCATCGTGTTCAGCGTAAATAACCCTTTAAAATAAGGAGTCACTAGTAAGACTGTTCCACTTTGGGAATCTATCGGTAATGACCAGATGGTCATAATCGCATGATGGTGGGGGGAGTAAGTAACTGGCTCATAGATGGTCTCTTCAGTTTTCCCAACTCAATTTCGAAGTGACCTAATAATAATTTATTTATATAAATTATTGATACAAATCTATTGATAATAAAATTTTTTTAAAAGATGGAAGAAGAAGAAAAACATTTATTGAAAAAAATGTATCCGTTTTTAAATACAAGAAAATTAAGTGAATAAACTGTACGGCATTGGAATCCGTCTGCCGGAAGAAGGGGCCATTCATTAGTGAGGAAGAAATAAGTGGAGTGAAGATTAAATATGTAAAATAAACAAAAAAAAAATGCTTGAAAAAAATGATACTGTTATCTTGAACAAAAATAAATTAAATAAAAAGTTAAAAGTTGAATTCCCTGACTAAGAATGACCTATAGCGCCACGTAGATCCACAAAAGACTTCCAGCCTCATCCCGTCAGGTCCGTCCGGAAAATGGATGGTTTATGGGATTTAAAGGTAATTGATTTATATAAATGATATAGACACGGCATAGGCATAGAAATGACATAGGCATAGACAAGTACCTCAGAACAAAGACATGTGTTGTTAGAACCAGCTGTTCCACAGTTACAACATGGGCCTAGAGTTCCACCGTTTGATTCACGCTCATATTAACCTTTCTTTATCAGTTCTACCTTTATCCCGAATACAATGTACTCTACCTTTATCCCAAATACAATGTACTCGAGAATCCCTTAACTATAAGCAATAATTGGAGGAGTGAGCGAAAACAGTGTGTTTCCGTTCTAGTAGGTGACCAGATGGTCTTAAACGAGTTGAAGGGGGTGAGGGGTAGCCGGTAACTGGCTCGTGGATGGTCTCCTCAGTTTTCCCAAATAAGTTTTGGGCTGTCCTAATAATAATTTATTTATATAAACTATTGATATTTTTTTAATGGATTTTTTTCATTCATATGAAATTATAGGGTCAATGACAAGTTTTAAAGATATCCTCGTCTGGTTCGAGCCCGTCTCCAGAATTTATTAAAGTCAGAACTACTGTAATAGGGGAAGTTCCGCGGACGGCGTGTGGAGCGATTTTTTGGGTTATTATCTTACATAAACAGACCCCGTTGACGACTTCGCCTTTTACCTGAGGCCCCAAGTGTGATTATTCCAGGTCTCTGCAGCTTCTCCGTCCTCCGGAGAGTGAACCCGCCGAACAGAGGACAGCGGATTCCCAGTTGCAAACCGGGAGAAAAATTGGAAAACGAGGGGCGAAAAAAACGAAAAGTGGTAAAATGTTAGTTATTAGGTGGACGCGAGGAGAGGTGTGTATCGGAAATGGCAGGGACAGTATTTGTTGAAGGGGTTCTCCCAAACGTCCCAAACATATTATTTTCCTCATATTTACAATTTCAGGACAACCCCCCTTAGCCAAAGAATGGAAAGTAACGTTAAAGTTCACAATCGGATAAATACATCAACATGTATCTACAGCGGAAGGCGTTGGATATCCATTTTGACAGCAATGGGATATTTACTAAACCAAACTATATTTATGACTGCATTCCACAAAAACCTCTCAAATGCAACATTTGAGCGGCCACATGCCCAAGCGAACCCCGTTCATTGTTCAAATTCTACGAAGTTCCAGTCATGCAGCATGATCTTATGGGCGAATTTTCGAAGCAGTTGGTATTCGTACGAATAATTGAAAGAGAAGTAGTTTTACGCAAAGTAAAATTTGGGTGGAAGGGGGAATCGAAATGTTTTGAGTACCAGAAGATTATTCGGTAGGTACCTAATAAATTTTGTCCCCATTTTTTGCCCCAGTTTAAATATTTATCAGCGCTTAACACGATGGTCAAGTCAGAATTCTGATATCTCATTCCGTTTCAGATTAGAGTAGATGAACCGTGAAGAAAATCTCAAGAAACCACGTTTCTTCATCTTCAAAGTGCTTAAGTTTGAGAATGGAATAAGATATTGCAATTCTGACTTCATCATCGAAATCACGTACCTATATCGATTTCATACATTGTATATATGTACATAATATAGAATTGAGATAAAAAGTTCAAATTTGCACAAAAAATCTGTCTCTGAAAAAGTTTTATACCGAAATCCGTTTTAGACCATCCTGAATTCAAATTCATATCCAAAAGACCAGGTTTTCGGTTCATTTTTATACATGACCATGAAAATCTATTTTAAAAACAAAATTTGGTGGTTTACGTAAAAGTCATTTTGAAAATCCGTCTTGGCCATTTTAAAATAGATCGAAACTTCGGCGTATGAGCTTCGATTGGACCGACGATGGTCGTCGAAACTAATCATAACGCCGGGTCAGTCACTAGGAAAAGAGGAAAAATATGTGTTGAAATGTTCAAAACGTCACAGATCGGGAACTTTGAATCGAACGGTATTGTTTTCTATAAAAATTTCAATTTTACGATGAGCCGTTCGCACACAGTAAGAGCTCAAAGGAAAAACCGACAAATAATCGTCAAATGAGCGTGAATCAAACGGTAGAAATTCGGGACAATGTTCACACTGAGGAACAGCTGATTCAAACAACACACGGTTTTGTGATCGAGTTTCTCGTTCTGAGAGGCTTTTCGTGTTCACAATGAGTAGAATTTCTTGTTGCTACAGACTTCTTGATACAAATTATTGCCGATGACCATCTGGTCACCTCATTACTCCAATAAATTACTTCACATAAAGGTGATCTAGACAGAACATGATAATCCGTTGTGAACAAATGTGCATAGTTTTTCATTTGATAATCGGATCCAACGTATTTTGGCACATAAAACCACCAATTTGAAAGTGGGGTTGAAAAAAAAATTGAAAATAGTAAACCAAAATTTTGTTTGTTTTAGTACATACGTCATTTCAAATTTTGCTTTTTACGTCATGCGGAATGACAGGAACATTTGTGACACCGTCTGCCCAAACTAGTTATGTGACCATGGTGATTCAAACGGTTGGTACCGGCAGTAGTCGCGACCCCCCGCCCCGTTCTTCAGACTTTTTGAAATAGGCCGGAGTCAAATATTTAGCGGAAGTCGTAGTTCTCACAGAAAACTCGCTTTTGCTGGCTCAATCAATAATTATTGGGTAATATTGAGAGGAGGGAGTGAGGTCCATGACCTTCCGAGTTGGTACCCCTCCCTCGCCGACGCCTCTCCCTCGGCTGCACTTCTGCATCATTTCATGTAATAAGTTATGCCGACGGCATCCAGCCCAAGTCGAAGCATCCCTCGCAAACGAGCAATAATTACTGTCAGCCGATGCCGAGGTTAACTCGACACACATCAAAAATATTTTCAAGTTTACGAGGATTTTTTAACTGAATCCAGAACATTCTGATAATTCGGGGACTGAAAGAGGAACTTCTGTGTCCATGAACATCTTTTTAAATCGTGATTACGAAGGGCGTACTGAAACCTCACTGGATACTTAATTTCGAGTGAATTTAGGGTACACTCGAGTATCTTGCTTGACAAACCGGTTCGTAATCGAGACGTAGCATGTAATACTTGACGGGTATGAAGAACTGTAGTGATAGCAGAAATGTGAGAAAAAAAGATCTTGATTAATGTTGGGGAGCGATATACCTTCGACGTGTTGGTATAATAATTCGTCTGTGATAGTAGAACTGGGTAATGATAGGTTTTATCAGTGTTATCGGTCAATTGAAGGTTCGGAGGTTATACGAAGTGGGGGATTGATAAGGTCGACCTGCAAGATTGTGAGGGCTTCCTCCACGGAATAAACTTAGAGGAAAAAAAATAGTGTGACTGACCTCTACCATAACCTTGCGTGTGTTTGGCGAAGCTGTTGACTACGGCATCCACTGCCTCTTTCAGAACTTGCTTGGCTTGAGCGTCCGGGTAGGTGTTGGATTGTTGCCAGGGAGTGAGGAATGAAGGTGGTTTTATATTACCGTGCATTATCTTTTGAACCCGAACTAGGATAACATTATACTGATTCTACGACGGACACCAGGATGTACAAACATACTATTAATGAGGGTTGAGCGAGCACAGATGGGGTCTGGGCTCCGCCATACGGAAGCTAACGTCGCCCTGCACTCTCCGAGCTACTGCACCCAATCCCCACCCTAACGAGTAGGTACCCCTTCCATCTTCTGATCTTCTTCTTCTGAGAACAACTTATCTTACAATTGACTGTCAACCCAGGCTCACCCCTCCACGTCTACCTCCACTCCATCAACCTTCGGCTGCAAGAGCTCATTTCTTGCACTCTGGTATGAACAACCCACCTACTTCGAAGAGCAAAGCGATGCAGACCCGCAAGAGCCAATTTATCTATCGTTTAACCTGTTTCTAGTTCATGTCTGGTATCTGTAACAGGACTCCTCACAATGCCGCGTACCGACTCGCCCAAGTTCGGTAACTGGCTCAGGAATGGTCTCTTCAGTTTTCCAACAATATTCCGGCCCGAACATTTCTTCATAATTTATCATGTGAATTTATGTAATTCGTGGGTTGTTACTTGACCTACTACCTTCGAGCCCGTATGAAGAACGAACAAATGGCTCCAGGTCATCTTAGAAAAATCCGCAAATTCTTGTCACAACGGCTCATCATCTTCATAGTACAGATCACTCTTCTGTCTAGATCACTACATGATGGATTAATCATTATTATGAATTATCATTAACTATCAATAAGTATTATTCGCTTTGAACCCCTTCACATTGACCTAGGGTTATGAAAAGTTTCAAGGATCAGCGTGGGGTTGGTCCAAACCCGTAAACCAAACTTCGTTCTTTTAGCACAACGCGAATTGGCAAAGTTTTTTTTTTTCATTCGATTTTCCTGAATTTACTAGGTTTCTTAAAACGTAAACCCTCAAATTTTGAGAGGGGGGGGGGGATTTTTTATCTTGGGCGATTCCAATGGTGCACTATCGAAGATAATAATCCAAATACTCTGAATTCAAATTTCATTGAAAACTATACAGTTCTATTTAATATTCCTCAGATATGGCGCTTTTAAATTGTCAACCCTCATTTCGCACCTCTTCCTATTGACTTATGAAAAGTTTCAAACACCATTTTCGGCTCGGTCGGAGGACAAATTTGAAAATTGTTGTAAATTTCAAGAGAGTCAAGTGCCGTGAACGGTAGACGGACGGAATTTTATTTTTTCGATATTGAAATTCTCCGTATCTTCAAACGTAAACCTACCAATTGAATCGTGTCAAAAAGAAAGGGCATGAGTCACAAAAATGGGAAAATGAGTTTTTGATCTTTTCAAGGTCTGAGACGTACGTTGCATCGATTTATAATGAAAGGGCATCAGTTCGACGCTTTGTTTGCGTAGTTCTCGGGCTGGAAAGTTACCGATTAAGAAAAGAAAAATTGACGATCGGAAGAAACTTTCACAGTATATTCCTGAGAGGTATCGCCAATTTTTCAAACACCTTTGTTCATGGCCTACTGTGGAAGAAGATCCTAACAACGATGAAGACGACTGATGTAGAACAACTTTTTGTAATGCAAAGATTGGAAAAATTAGTTCTACTGAATTTTTTTGTTCGAATTTTCCAAACTTTGTAATTTTGTAATTACCATCCGAATTTGTAATTTTCATTAAAAATGGGGTATTGTATGGACATATCAGCTTAATTACCAAAAAAGACCCAAATATCGCCAGAAAAAAAAGGTTTCACAAAAAAAGGGCATAAGTCCACGAGTTTTGAAATTGAAAAAAAATATGGTACCTCATTGTTTAAACTCGCTAAAAACTTGATGGAAACTTCATACTCACACGTTGTAGCAATTTATGCCCATTCCAACCACAAGCTTCAAAAACCATAGACTGATTGTAGTTATTTTCGATTTCCCAAAAACTTGCTCCCAGGACTGATGCCCTTTCTAAGCGATTCAATTATGAGGGGGAGTTGACGCAAATTTTTTCTCGGTCAATTCCAACGGTTCATATTTGAAAGTAATAAACCAATACTCAACATTCCTGTTAGAATGTCGTGATTTGCTTCCCACTGGTGTTTTAACTGAGACAGAAACGTCTAGGTGGATCACCTATACGCCAAATCGTAATTAACTAGGAATTGAAATGTAAGTAAAGTTTGTACACTGCTTAAAAATACCTACATGTGCATATGTTTATTATTATGCGAGTAAAATGAAATGAAAAATAAATTAGAGAAAACTTTTTGGCGCGTTCCCGGTAAATGTAGTTTTCGTACGGTGATCCACCAGTAAGAGTTCGAACATGAACTGTTCAAAGGTAGGAGCGCGAAATTTCATTTCCTTGTTTTTTTGTTGTTTTCTCCTCCTATACAATGGGAGAGATTTTTGGAATTTCCGTATCTTGAAACGTAAACCCTCAAATGTGGAGGGGGTAAATTGTTTTGTTTTTTGTTTTTCCTTGGGCGATTCCAATGGTTCGTTATTGAAACTAATAAACCAAAAATGAATAAGTAAAGCGTATATCGGTCCACAAGTCAAATAATCTCTTTGCAAAAATAAATTGCATTTCATTTCCACTCCATTGAACTAACTTTATTTATCATCCGTCCTGCCATCATTTGTATATTGTTTCATTTATTTTTTGTGGTACATAATACATATATTATAAGTTATTATATATCATAAGTTCTGAAAAGCGTTGAAGGAGGTGTAGGTAGTCCGAGTTTTCTAGAGTTATCAAATCATTAAAATTGACTCCTTCTCGTGTGGTGCCTTCATGTACCATACACACCTTCTACATATACCATATTAAAATCATTATCGTCACTTAGTATATCCAAGATTAGAAACGGTATACATGATTGGACCACTCCCCAGCTACCTATCAATGTAAAGGGCCAATCGAACCAGGTCTCCGTGAGTACAAACGTCAAAATAAGACTGAACGAGTGTGCATCAAAGCCCAAAAGAAGGGCGAACATTTAGAAACGAAGCCGCATCATCGTAGGAAATTTCCTCTGAATGTCTAGTGGAGCCGTCTGTTGATGCCGCCTACAGGGTGAACAAAAGGGCCCGCGCCCAACCGGAGCAATCAGCGTGACAAGGTGTCCATTGTGCGTGCACTCGGTAACGCTCAACACTCTGATTGAAATCGAATTTATGAGGGAGGCTTAAGATTCCGCCCAGTGGGGCAATTAAAGGATCAGAGCAGGTTAGAGGAACCTTAAGATTCCGCCACGCGGGCAGTTTGGAGTATCCTTAAGATTCCGCCCCTCCCCGAGAACATCTCCCCTGTGCACGGAAAACGAAGTTGATAAAATATGGAAATTATATTTAGCAATTTATTAACGAAATTTGTCAACAAAGCTTACGGGTTCAAACATTAATTTCGTCCACTTGATCTATATGTCCAACTAATCTATATGGTACTAATCAGTTGATTAGGGGATGTTTTTATTCCGCAACCCCGTCCACTTGATCTATATGTCCAACTAATCTATATGGTACTATTAATAAAAACCTCCCCTAATCAACTGATTAGTACCGTACTAATCAGTTGATTAGGGGAGGTTTTTATTCCGCAACCCCGTCGATGAGGGATCAGCTAGCTTTCTTCGTGCATTTTACAAGCAGGTTGAAAACGCAGTTAGTAAAATATGGAAATGATATTTAGCAATTTATTAACGAAATTTGTCAACAAAGGTTACGGGTTCAAACATTAATTCCGTCCAACTTTTCTAAATATATCTACGGATTAATGTCGTCCAACAGTTTCAGCGTAAAACGACGATACATTGGTAACTAGCTCGGATCTCGAGATTTGTTGAGCAACATACAATTGGATTTGGTTTTGAAGAGCCGTTTTTCGAGCTATAGTTCGGGGATCGTGGAATCTATGGGTGGCGTGCCTGCTGTTCAGTTTTATGTAGACTTCATTTTGGAACTTCAACAACGTATCCGTGAAAGTGTAGATATCTGGATGGCTTTTGCTGAAACTGTCACCTAGGTGTCGGTTGGATGACTCACAGCAGTTTGTTGTTTTATTCACAACAGCACTAAGCTCTGCCGATAGATTTGGTGGGTATGTCGAGGTATTGATGTAGTTTTTCCTCAAATAGTTTATAAACTTTGTGACTCCCGCTGACGCTTGCGGTTTTTCTTTTAACAAATCCTCAAAAGCTAGAGGTACTTCTGATGGGGGCAGAAATATAAGACCAAAAAAGTTATTATTAGACGAATTATTAGCCATCGCATTGCCGTATCAATACTGAAAGACATCACCAGGCGATACCCGAGCCGCAACATGGGAGGTAAACAAACACGGAGGTGCGGAATCTTAAGGTTCGGGTTCACCTGGCCACTGATAGACCGGGCGGAGTCTTAAGGTCACTCTAAGCCGATGGGATTAGTGAGGCGCTCAAATCCGTCGAGCTACTGACAACACGGGGCGGAATCTTAAGGCTCCCATTTATGAAGAATCATCCTAACACTTCAAATACCAACCCTGTATTCTGTGAAATAGTCGTCGAAATTGGTTGAATATGAAGCACTAGAGTGTGCTAGGGTTTCGGTGCACCGATGCTACGTTTTCAACCCGATGGCATAGAAATTCATAGGGTTCTGTTAGGGGATATACTATCAAATTTCAATAAAATCCGTGGAATAGACCCGGAATGTCAGGAATTCAATGTTGAAGACACAAATTACGCTCGGATTTTTATGAATTTCATATCGAACTATCTAGGGATTAATCCTCCCTTAATTGTTAATGTTAAGAATTTCAGCTTGCCTTTGTTCGATATCTGAAACCCAAAATGAGATTGAAAACCCCGAATTACTAATCTTTTGGCTCGTGTTTGGTCCCTGACGAATTTGGTAATGAGGATGCAAGGAATAAGATTTTAATTTATAGTAGTTCATTATTCAAGGTGCTTCACCTATCTACATACTTCTATGCGTGGATCATGTAGTTAGCAGATATATAATTTCATGTAGTGATATATAATTTCAGAGCACGCTTAAGGCAGGCGAGATTGTATCAAGATTGTGTCATCTAATCAACATGAACAGCAATATTGCATTGGTAAGACAAATTAATTATTTTGAAGAATTAAGCCCATGTTTCATTTTGGTCATTTTTTCCTTGAAATTATATCTGCTGTGCTAACCCTTTTCAGGCAAAATGAGAAATAATGATTCTTTTCTCGATCTTTTTTCAGAATTCAAATTTTAGCCCTACCTGAACCTGAAAAGACACTTGAATAGGGCATTCGCCCATTTCTGTCGTTTCTATGGTTAAAAACAAAAAATAAATCCTCAGTCATGCAGCATCGCTATAAGAGCGAATTTTCGAAGAAATAATTGGTTTTTATGTAAAATGTCTCCATTAAGGAACATTTTTTTTTTTTTTTTTTTTTACAATTCTTTTAAATTAGTGGTTATGGACTGAACTAACTAAACTCACTCTCACCCCTTTACAGTGGCTTATATTTTTGTACTATAATGGAAAAACTAGTTGGTGACGTTGGTTGTTGGCGATAGTTTCATCATTATTGCAGTTATTATCAGGAAGGTGCTACGGGAAAATGGCAAAAAGTAACGGTTCACTACCATGAGCTTGAATCAAATCGGTCTCGGGTGCTCGCCTTATGAACGAGGTAATGCTAGCCGCATCACTTGCGTGCATCGAGTGGCGTGAATATTATTCCGTGACTTGTCGAATAACTTCGAATAACGGCGGACGGACGGATTTTGGTTTATTATCTTCGATAATGAACCATTGGAATCGCCCAAAGAAAAATTTTTTTTAACCCCCCCCTCAAAATTTGTTGGTTTACGTTTCAAGATACGTAGATTCAGAAAATCGAATAAAAAAAAATCCGTCCGTCCGCCGTACGCCGTCCCCCGTACTTTGCCCAGTTAGCGTTGAGTTAAAATTACGAAATTTTTTTTATGGGTTTCGACCAACCCCACAATGGTCCTCGAAACTTTTCATAACCCTAGGTCAAGGGGAAGGGGTTCAAAACGAATTTTGAAATTTTGAAAATTTCATATCTCGAAAAATTCATATTGAACGGTATGTTTTTTATTTCATATTTAGATAGAGTTTGTTCCGTAGAATTTTTTAAGACCATCCGCAGCTTTGTACGACCAGCCGTTCGTTCACAATGAGGGCTCAAAGATTGTGCCTCACAACACGATCATGACTCAAACTGTTAAAATACAGGTCCATTTTCATACTAACAAGCTCTTTGGAACCTCATATGGCTTAAGTGATGTCGAGTTTGTTGTTCTGAGTGCGTTTCGTGCTACGGAAATGAAGGTAATTTCGAATGTTTGTTGGTAGGTACTTCTTTTATAGAAAAATTATTACCGACGTAGTATTAAAAACCCCAGAATTATATCGTATTAATTAATCATAATTAATAATAATTATTATTAATAATAAATACAAATTATTAATTCCTAACAATAAATTATAATAATTTTCACTAGGTACTTGATAAAATTGTTAATAATTAGTGATAATGGATAATAATAATTAATCTAACATTTAGGACCTAGACATTTAGACCTAGTGATCTAGACAGAAGGGTGATCTGTACAAAGAAGATAATGAACCGTTGTGTCAAGAATTTGCAGTGTTTTTTAAATTCGCTTTTCTGAATCTACGTACCTTGAAACGTAAGCCCTCACATTTTTGGATGGGAGTATTTTATTTTATTTTTCTTCGGCTATTCCAATTGATTGAGTGATTTTCGATAATAAACCAAAAGGCGCCAAGTTCCTAGGCTCTTCGAGGAGAAGGAGTAGGAACTTCTATGTTTCGAGTGATTTTATCATTCCTCACTTTTCTGAGAACGAAGATGACGATGTACACACCTCAAAAGAATCAAGGGATCACTGAATGAACTGATGACGGTTTTTAAATTGTTTTATTTTTGGCAGGTTTAATATTTTTTTCTATTATTCATGTTCTAAGAAACACATTTCCAAAGTGTGGGGTGAATGTGGAACTGAGAAAACCATGAAAAGGGCCTAAACAGGAATGGCAAACGAGGAAAAACTTGAAAACAAAAATTTACAAAACGTATCAGCACAATATTCACGTTTTGGACCGACCTCAATCCCATTGAGCGCATATAGGACCAGCTAGGGTAGGCCATTCGAGGTCGTCCTAATCAGCCAATAACTTTGGAAGAGCTTGAAGTAGCGCTAAGGGAGGAGTTTGCCACAAGAAAACATTCGTAGACTTGTTCGAAGCATGCCTCGTCGTATGCAAGCTGTAGTCACGAGCCACGGAGGTAACAGTAAGTATTGAAGACCGTAAAGTTCGAAAAATTACGTTTTGCAAATTTTTGTTTTCAAGTTTGCCATTCCTGTTTAGGCCCTTTTCATGGTTTTCTCAGTTCCACATTCGCCCTACACTTTGGAAAATTGTTTTCACCTAGGGAATGTGTTTCTTAGAACATGAATAACAGAAGAAAAAAAAAAATCCCCAGTCATGCAGCATGACTATAACAGCTAATTTTCGAAGAAATAATTGGCTTTATGTAAAACGTCTCCATTAAAGAACTTTTTTCTTTTTTTTTTTGACAAATTTATTTAAAGACTATTACAATATTATAATATACCTACCTTAGTGGTTGCTGGATTTCACAGAATTTGTTAACTCAATTAATTACATTATTTAAATTCCCACACATGGGGGATCGTATTATTTGATAGCATTGTTATTTAATTGTTATTTGATAGTTCTTGTTAGATGAAGTCCAGGATGTGACGAGGGGTACGAAGACGGCTGTTTGAGAAAACTTCTTTCGCAGCAGAGTTTCTGTGGTTGATATTTCTATCAACAAATGTCCTCATGGCTTCCAGGAGGGTTTCAGTGGGACTGGCCATTCCGAAGTCATTGTATATTGTGGCATTCCTTTCGTAAGGAGGGGCATGTACTATGTTCCTTTGTAGGGTTTTATTTTGATGCTGTTCAAGTTGTCGAAATACTGATTTGGAACATGTTCCATAGATAGGAAGGGCATACGTCCATATAGGTCTGATGAATACTTTATAAGTTAGCATTTTATTATCCAGAGACATGTGTGGGTTGTCGAGGAGAAACCTTAGTTGAAATGTTCTTGCTGTTAGCCGCTTCTTCAGATCAGTTACATGTCGTCGGAATGTAAGCCACTTAAAGCACATGATGTCCATGAAGAACATCTCAAGTAACAACCACGTTTCTTCATCTTCAAAGTGCTCCAGTTTGAGAACGGAATGAGATATAGCAATTCTGACTTCACCATCTTATTCAGCATGTAAAAACCTTTAAAATGAGGTGTCACTTGACAGACCGTTTCATTTTTGGAATGCATGGGTGCAACTCGCCCGTCCTCCCTCCATCACCCAAAAACCCCCCTCAGCTTTTGGACATTACAACGCTGAACACGATAGAGAAGTCAGAATTGCAGATTAACCATGAAGAACGTATTCTTCATCTTCAAAGTTTGCGAACGAAATTAGGAAACGCAATTCTGACTTTACGATCGTATTCAGCGTTTAAAACCCTTTAAAATGAGGTGTCACTTGTCAGACTTTCATTTTTCGGATGAACACCCCCCTCCCCCCACACCCCTCAGCTTTTGGACATTTCAACGCTGAACACGATGGTGAAGTCAGAATTGCGATATCGCATTCCGTCATCAGATTAGAGTTGACTAACCATGAAGAATATATCAAGGTTCTGTTATGAATATTCAAGATTTTGTTATGAACATTTTTCGAAAATTCGAGTTTTAAAAATTTGGGACCGAGAACAATAGCTACATTTTCTTCAAAAATTCGCTAAAAAATATTAAACCTGCCATAAATAAAACAATTTAAAAACCGTCATCAGTTCATTCTAGCTCGTGAACGCTTGATATCTTAAATTATTTATAATTTCGACAGTAACCTCCGTCTGCGCATGCGCAAACGTGAAACTCTTTAAACGCCCGTAGGCGCGAGCTGTACAGAAATAAAAGTTCCATTCGTACAATATGACCTAGTGAGGGTTTTCCGAATCACCCGAAAATGTTTAAAGGCAAGCGATTGCAACGCTATTGCGATCATGTTAAACTTCATAGAACAAGCGATTTATATCGTCGGACAATAAGTGATACCTCGAAAGTGACTAAAATTCATTTGGGTTTTTGGAACCGTTGGATTCAGAAAAATTGACCGCTTCGACCTAATGAATTTTGAAAATGTTTTATTACAATAAATTTAAATGTACCTATACAAAATCGATAACTGTACATTGTACGGCTGAAGCACCTAGCTGCGACGATCTAGTGAGACCTCGTAACTGTGAAAAAATTCTTCAATGATCCCACTAGTTGACTAGTGATGATTTGTAACTGTTAGTAACGGTACGAAAAACGTGTCTGTTAATGTATGTTAATCTGTGTTTCCTCGTAATATTACTAATATGTCCAGATTACTAATCATTTTTGTGATACAGTTCACGCTCTCTTAACCGGCCTTGACGGGACCGACCCAAGGCCGGTTAAAGAGAAGGTAGTGAAAAACCCTATTAAAAAAATAGTTTTTTTTTTTCAAAACTCTAAGAAAACAAATTTTATTCTGTATTAGAAACACATGTGGCGACATATTTGTGACATATTAATGTTTTCCTTCTGTAAATAAAATATCAAGTATAGTTCAATAGCGAAGTTTCATTCAAACGAATTTAATTTTACGCTATACACATATTAAAAAATAACATTTCACAAACTGTAAAAATATATATGTAGTACAATGTATGAGGGCACGAGTGGCAATACAAACAATAACAATGCATTCCCACAAGAGGCCGGTGAAAGCGGCGGGACTGTTGAAGCGACGCCGCGTCTACTGTAATAAAGTAAAATGAACTAGTGAATATTGAATTCAGAGTGTCAGGTTTGGTTAATAATATTTTAATGGTCCTTTATCCTTAGAAACTCACACAAATCATTTAATACTTCTGAGATCAGCCGAGGTCTACAATTTTTACCAGTCATTTTTCAGGATTTAAAATCGAATATTCATATGAATGCTCATATTCATGAAAGCTCTTTTGGGGGTTTTCTTTCTTTCTAATAAATACATTGAAGTTGCTATAATTTTGCTTAGTTCTATTTCGAAACCAAGCAAACCCCCCTCTGAACTGTGGAAAACTATCGTTAATAAAAACAATTTGGTTTATGGATCTGCGCTTGAATAGCATACGCAATAGAATTGAGGCTACCAAAAAAACGTTCGCTAAAAATTTTGGCCGCAATCAAGTTTTTTGCTTCTCCAGGAAAGAGAGGTTTGTTCACTTTACAAGGTATCTGCAATGTGTATAATTTCACATCGCATTTGCCCAACTTCACACAAGGTACTATTCACATACATATGCCGGCGATATGTATGTGTCATTCTAGATGACACATCCTAAAATTATTAAATTTCGTCAAAATGACAGTACCTATATAATAAACGAAAGTTCATGTTCTAGGATGGGCACTTTTAAAAGAATTCCGCAAATTTTTCCACTACGGTTTATTATTTTCTGAATAGATCAATCTTCAGTTCAGATCACGGTGGGTGTCAAACTCGTATTTTATGCAATCTTAACATGGATATGGTTGATGCGAATAATTTCAACAATTCAATCAGATAATATTGATTCATTTATTTATTTTTATTTGCAAGCCTAATATGAGTGATATTTGTCTTAAAAAAAAACACCTGCCTAAGACGTCATATATGACGTCTTGAAGATTTCAAACCTCATTGTGCACCCCTTACTGTTGATCTGGGGCTATGAAGTGATAAAGAATATGTATTAATTAATAACTAAAAATATATATTAATGAAAAATGTATTACCCAATATGTCGTAAGAGTGTATCTTGTGCCAATAAAAATCTATATTAAAAAAAAAAAAAAAATCAAAAAAGTGATAAAGATCTGCCGCATACGGCGGATTTATGAAATATTATTTGCAATGATTTAGTAATGGGATTGGAATCAACCCTCGCCATTTTCTCACAATAGGCTACAAGTTTCAAGAGAAGTTGAATTAGAATTGCCATTTAGAATTGCCCTGGAAATTCGAAATTCGGGATGCAGGCTCGGACTACGTCGAGGTTGATCCTTAAAACGTTTCAGAACCTTAAATCAAAAGGAAAGGAAAGGAAATAGGGTACAAGTGAAACCCCATGAATCACTTACCTATATAAATACAAATTAATTAAGAAGAAATCACGATCACTTTATTCGTTATTTCTATGAGTAAATTGTCATTAATTTATGTATTTGATGTAGCCGTTGGAAAACTGAAGAGACCCTCACCTTCTCAAAATGATATTGTACGCAGAAGGGCTACAAAGTAAATAATAAAACTGCTGTGGAAACATTTGCCGGATACAAGCGAAACCTCGTTGTGCACCTTTTATTGTTGATCTGGGACGTGAAGTGTTAACGATCTTCCGCATACAGCTGTGATAGATTATTTGCAATGATGTAGTAATGG
This sequence comes from Stenodema calcarata, assembly GCA_963920205.1. Classification (NCBI taxonomy): domain Eukaryota; kingdom Metazoa; phylum Arthropoda; class Insecta; order Hemiptera; family Miridae; genus Stenodema; species Stenodema calcarata. Next base: position 31,098,900 of record OY986048.1, on the reverse strand, counting down.
GATTGGAATCAACCAACAAACCCCTCCCCATTTCCTCACAATTAGTGGTACGGGTTTCAAGTTATTTCCCTCGAAATGTTGGAGGCGTCACCGTTTTGAAAATCGAGATCTCGTGCCAAAACGTTTGTGGCCATTGGGCAATAAGGCTCGGCTACGCCCAGACAACATCTATACTATTGCAGATTTTTGCTCTTAGGGGCACGAACCCGTTTGAATCCACTGATGGTGAATCGATTTTCGAACTTAGTAAAATCTGTTGAACTATTAAATAAGGATTCTTATGATTTGAAGCGGTCGAAAATGTTCGTTGATGTAGAAATTAAAAATAAAGATAGCGTTATTTCGAAAATGCAGTAATTAATTCATAATTGGATGTTTCTGAAAAGAGATCAATCACTTCAATAAAATACTTGAATTCAATTACAATTCACTTTATGATTTACGAAAAAATTCCTTCGGCTAGCGAGCCCATGTAACGCGCGTTATCCATTGCTGCTTCCCCTTGAATGAATTGGGAGTCTGAGAGGGAAAATTATTAATCAATTATGCTCCGGCAAATCACACCTAATATGATTTATTTGGTAAAGAGAGGGGTATACATATGGGATAACTCATCGAAGAAAGCCGCAGCATCGTACATGGTAAGGGAAATGGCTGGAAGACGATTCAAGTGTGACGGAGTCCGTCATCCTGTCTATATCGCTGTTGTGTTTACAATATTTTTGATTCCCTTGAACTCTTTGAAACAACTGGATTAATGCACTGAAATAGTGTGGTTTTGTTCGAGCAGGTCCATGAGTGGCGGGGGGTTGGTTGATTAGCTCAGTGACGTCGTTTTTCTTTTTTCAAGGGAAGCACTCCAGCTGATTGACCTCCAGTCATTGTATAACTGAAAGCTTACGTACATAATTCATGGTTTATTACAAGTACCAACCTTAAAAAAACTCAACTGTAGTTCAGTCGAATCAGCACTTGAGACTAATCTTTAATATGCAATTGAATAAGAGCTAAGAGACATTTTGAAAAAAGTGGAGGATTGTGGTCTTCTGTTGGTCTGGTGGCGAGGGCAGGGGCGGATGAGATTCATAACCTAACCCAAGTTTTTTTAGCGATATAATTCTTTCTATTGCATGAAGAGCGTTTAAGGAATCAATGACAATAACTGCATTTCTATCTAACCCCTAATCGCACATGGCCAAATCAATGTTTTTGAGCAATTTTGATTTTTGAATTTTTTTTATGAAACAATTTTTGCACACCGAAGGCGTCTATGTAACCCCTCGAACATTGGGACATCCCCTCCCCTCGTACCGCTATTGGATCATATTGAGTCCACAACCCCTCACCGTAAAATGTTTTTAAAAACAGGCTATTAAATAGAGGTGTTTCAACTAATTTTAACACTAATAGTTTTATTAGTAGTACAAAAAAGATTTCATTTTCCAAAGAAATCTTTTTTTAAATCATAATTTTAATTAACATTTTCATATATATCAACATTTCCGGGGTGTGTCCGGACCTTATATATTTATACTCATTTCCTTATGGGAAGCTGGTCGGTAACCCAACAATGAGAGGGGCCCGTGTAACCAACTTCTTACTTTGTTCAATATCCTGGTTCTTCTCATGGGCAAACCGAACCTCATCGTTTTTGGTTCATCATCTTATCAACTATTTGTTAAGGCAAATCTTTGAAAAAAGGTACTCATATAAGCAATAGTTAGAACGTTTGACGTAGGTATCATCATACTGAGATAAGGTTATGAACGGAACTCGAAAACTGATTTAAAAAGTTTTAATTTGTACTGAAAAAAATCCTAGAAGTGTTTGAATCCCTAACCCCCAAAAACTTTGTTGTAGAAACTAGCCCGCCGAAAAACCTCCTCAGCCGCAAAAAGGAATGGTATCCATTTTGCCCACCAGCCACATATATAGGATGCTCGGTCCTTCGCACCTCGCAGTGCGCATATAGAAACCTGATCCTCCTACCCCGAATATGTTTCCTCTGTTGCACCTGCAGGGAGCTTTTCGCTTCTTTCAATGTTGTTGGCGGGAGCTTTTTGCAAGGCTTCTGAGAATTAGATGATACAGGTAGTAGTGGTGGTAATGCGTACTTAGTGGTGGTACTTAAGTTGAGTAATGAGCCATTTCAGGATGGCTGACATCGCAAAAGCAAGGCGTCTAAGAATAATATAAGTAGGTACTACTGATGGTCACGAGTAATCAGTGGTGGTACAACTGTGGATTAGCCGAATCGATTGAGATTTAGTTCAAATTTTATTGAGCATATACTAGACAACCTAACGGACATTTTAGGACCAACCGCACCAATTTCCATCAATATTATTTGTTGTTTTGTTCATTTCCTCCTTGGTTGAAAAACCTTTGTCTATTTGGAGGGTTGTAGGAGGTTGTAAAGAACCTTCTCCTTTTCTTTACAACCTCCGACAACCCTCCAAATCGACAAAGGTTTATCAATTTTATTTAAAGGCAGCTATTGTTGAAAATAAGAAAATCATCATAACTCCGTTATTTTCCCTCTTAGGAAGCTCATTTTGATTTCAAATTGAACAATTCTGAATCCTGAATAAAACCAAAGGAGAACATCTGAAAAAGCTTCAATTTTGAAGAAGTTATGACCATTTGAAATTCCTGAAAATTACTCTTTCCCCCCTAATTGGTGGGGTGGGGGAGGGGAATGGGGGACAAAATGTACAAATATTTCAGCTCGATCCATTATACAGTTATACCCCCGACACCTGATGGTCCCGAGAGTTGAAATTTGGTTTACGTCCTCACGGGCACCTGGAGAGTTGGTGTACAAAAAATCAACTCCCGAGACACCCAGGGGGCCGAGCTGCGGGAGGGTGAAAAACCCAACTGGTTCCGTCGCGTAATCAGTCGCTTCGGTTTTCTTGGCGGGCGGGACGCTAACGTCCAAGCAACGAACTCATTGTTACCTTCTTTTTCCATGGAGCGGTGCCGTTGCCCATGTTCCACCGAGCGATACCCCCCCCCCCCCCCTCCAAGGTAAATATTTGTATACAATCGACTTCACACCTCAAGGAGCTGAACTCGGGAGGAAAATTTCAAGATGATTGCAAGATGATTTAATCACCACTGTACCCACCTTCCAAAATCGGCTTCATCAGCGGATCGCTGCTGAGTGCCATCGTCTTGCTGATGTGATCTTCAGGACTTGAGAGAAAACCTGCATGATGTACATATTAAAATGAAATTATATCATTTCTATATGCTGTACCTTTTTTTCCCATAGATAGCCCTTCAAAACTGCACCATGTGTTTTCATATTTCGCTCACCCTCAGGAAAAGTGACACAACTCAAAAAAATTCATTTTGTGGGTTTTACCTTAACAATGTTCCCATGAGCGATTTGTGTTTCATATTTGTTCTGATTCTACTAAAGTTATATTTTACAGTTTCTATAATTACTTCATTCCCTCTGGTTGATTACTACTTGCCACGTCATTAAGCAGATCCAAACAGCAACCAAATCATGATGGTTGTATTTTGGATGAATCTATGAGTGGAAAAAGAACGAAAAGACACTGGAAAAGAAGCTGATGAGAAGACTGAAGAAAAAGTTTTACTATAACTATACTTATAGGAGGAAATAAAAGCGTGAAACTCTCAAGAGAAAACGCAGTTACCTCTTCCTACGTAAACATTCATAAACCTTTTTACCCACTTCTTCTATTCATACGTAATTTTTGTACCTCACTCGCGCCAAATGACATGGTATGTAATATTCCTCCGCTTGTAATATTTGCACTGCCTATCGTCAATTGATAGAAGACCTTCGTTGAGCCGTTCTCTCACGTTTGTCTTGTGAAATTAGTGCAAGTTGTGTCCCTTGTGGGCGAGAAACCGTATGTAAAAGTAGAATTCCGTTGAAGGATTTACTCGTACAACCAGCAACCCTCATATACCTATAGGTACGTGGTCGAGATTCCCCTACACCAGAGACATAGCCGGGGGGGTCCAAGCCCCCCTCCTTGAGATTTTTTGTTACCCAAAAAAACGGAATATATTGAATATTTGTGTTAGTTACATTTCGTACAATAAGAATGAAAATGCACAATTAAGAAAAAATCGTAAAGAAGTTGAATAATAAATTGTCAGTGGCACGAAAATGTAACAGTGTAAATAAAAATAAACTGAATAAATTGGTTGATATTACTTGTTTATTCATAAATTGTATGAAAATCATTATTGTACTAATTTTCGGGGCTAGAGCCCGCCAGACCCCCTCGTACTGGAGGAGTATTCCATACCTCCGGTAAGCCCCCCCCCCCCCCCCCCTAATCGAAATTTTCACTTGTTGTTAGGTTAATAAAAGTACTTGAGATAAATATAATTTTTTGTTGCCTTCCGTTCTTTTTACTACTCATTTTTTCTTCAGAAATTGAGCAGATTATTTTCCTCAACTGTTCCATTTCTGCATTTTTTAAAAGCATGTACCTATGCCATCCATCTTATCGATGCCAAATTGTAAGTTACCTCCTATAAGCCCTTTCCATTTGTGTGAATTGAAATTGGAAGACGATTTTGAGAAAGAAAGGTAAATTTCGTATCTACAGAAAATAATCATACTATTTTTTTTAGTACATATTAAATATCAAATTTTGTAAAAAGGCAATTTCATCTGATTTTTAGTTCTCCGTATTTTTTCATCACTTTGTAAGTTGTAACGAGAAATTCACCTCGGGTTCACTCTGATTTAATTCAGTCTTCTTATGCCTAAGTTGCGAGAAAAGTGACCAGTTCTTTGAAATGGAACAATCAAGAGCTACAATTTGAAATGCTTTCATAAATTTCAATGTAGCTAGTTTTGTCACGACTCCCTACAAAATGAAACAAAAGTCATACATAAATAAATTAAGTTGTAGACGAAAGACATGGGCAAGGTAATATGTCAAGAAGAATAACAACTAGGCATCGAAATTTAAATAAAAAAAATGAACGAAGTGTTTATTAGTTTTTTTGTTTGTTTGTGAGGTTAGATAAATACAAGATCCTATGGTAATTCATCTACAGCGAGATTCCTTACTTATGAAAAATATAATTATTTCAACCAGCAGAATTGTTTTAAACATTCTAATCATCACGAAGTTTAAAACTAATGTTAAGTGCAAAAACCAAATAAAACTGCGCTTTAAAAATCAACAACAATGGTACAATGAAGAAAGTTTGTAGACCAAATTCGACAAAGATCTTGAAGAAACGTACCTTATTCTATATTATACAAATCGTGACTCATTGTATATACACTAATAACTTAAAATTACTTCCATAAATCACAGCATATCCATTAGAGAAGAGAAAATTAAACACATGACTCCTTGCAATGAAGGATCAACTCAATCCTACCCTCAGGAGATACCTGAGAAGAAAGAACCTTCTTCGAAGAGAAATACTTTTTTCCAGATATGAGTTTTTCAATTTCGTGCTTTAAAATATACTACTTGACAACAACTGACCAGATAATTGAATGGACATGATTACACCAGCTTTTGTAGAAGATGATCCAGACCATCTATTATTTTCCAACTCGAAAGGAATCACCAATATCAGTATTTTCAGCAATTAACGGATTTCTACTACACTCATACTTCCAAACTGATTGAAGTTTGAACTTGCAATCCGGTGCAAGCCTGACTACTGGAATGAAGATTGTCAAAAAACCTTTATTGTGAACCAAAATAATTTTTTTTTTTTTTTTTTTTTAGAGGAAAGCTATTTAGAAAAACCATCAGTGAGGTGTAGGTATTGAGTTACAAACCTAGAACGAACAGAGCGAGTGCTTCACCTAGAATGAAATTGTGTTCCTTCCACAGAATAAAAACGTCTCCCAAGACCGAAGCCTAAGAAAATAGTAGAGGAAACAAATTAGAGTTTAGGACTTGTCCCTCATAATTACCTAAAAAAGAGGTTGGTCAAGGCAGCATTTTGTATTTCAATCGGCTGCAAGAGCGATCTCAGGGTCAAGGGGAGGATGTAGCTGTCTTTGCTGCAGAAGTAATAAATTTGGCAAGGTGAACTCTTCCCATACATAAATTCACGCGAGGCCACCGGAATCCAAGAGTTAGGGCCTAGTCATTGCTGGAGATCCGAACACCCTACGTGACGCACTAACCCGAGCAGTTGGACTGGAGGCTAGTTTGGGTAAGGAAAAACAATTTACTCTGACGAGTAGTGCAGAATGACCTGTTCCAAATAGGTCACCTACCACTAATTACATCCAAATTTCAAGTCAAAACTTTTAAAATTCTATTGAATTGTCGAGGAGAAGCGTTTTTCCTAAAGATATCAACAAAACGATACAGGATATAACTAACGTCTGTGAATGGTATCACAAAGAGGAAATGAGATAAATTGGTGGGCTCCGTGTACAATGTTAACGTGAAGGATACATCCAGAGCTGCATACTGCTACACGTTGAAAAGGAGACCATACCCGGGAGGTTTGAAGTGGAGCTCGTACTCTACGTCCCCCACCATGCCGTTTCGTTGGAACAACTCTGGCAAACAGTGTATTGGGTTGGGATTCAAGGTATCGGCAGTGAATGTTTCAAAGGTTTTATGAGGTCGTTTTAAGTGGTATTTTTATGAGGTTTTCGTGTGCAATTGGAGCAATCGGCAGTGTATTGCTGGCTTGTTTTAAGTTTTCTTTCCGTAAGACTTGCGGCGTTTAGTCGGCATATTGGATTCAGTGCGACTTTGAGGCGACAAAACGCGTGCGCGGTGAGTGAAAACCCCCTCTTCGTTTGACGATTTCGACCGTCACGTCAGTGGGCGTTTAAGTCACGGTTAGGAGGCCGGAGATCGTATGTAAAGAAGGAACTCTATTGAGTTGTATTTTCTTCTTCTTCTTTTCGATAGGGATGTTTGGGATTGGTGTAAAGGGAGGCTTAAGATTCCGCCCCGTGTAGTCATTAAAGGGTCAGAGCAGCTTAATGGAACCTTAAGATTCCGCCCTGATTACCTGCGGGCAGTTTTGAGTATCGTTAAGATTCCGCCCGAGCCTATCTCTAGAAACCTTAAGATTCCACCCCTCCACGAGAACATCTCCCCTGTGCACGGAAAACGCAGTTAGTAAAATATGGAAATGATATTTAGCAATTTATTAACGAAATTTGACAAAAATGGTTACGGGTTCAAACTATATGGTACTAATCAGTTGATTAGGGGATGTTTTTATTCCGCAACCCCGTCCATTTGATCCACTCGTATATGTCCAACTAATCAGTTGAGTGGAGGATGTTTTTATTCCGCAACCCCGTCGATGAGGGATCAGCTTTCTTCGTGCATTGTACAAGCGATACCAGAGCCTCAACATGGGAGGTAAACAAACACGGAGGTGCGGAATCTTAAGGTTCGGGTTCACATGGCCACTGATAGACCGGGCGGAGTCTTAAGGTCACTCTAAGCCGATGGGATTAGTGAGGTGCTCAAATCCGTCGAGCTAAAGACAACACGGGGCGGAATCTTAAGGCTCCCGGTGTAAAGGGTGTGTGACATGTGGGAAACGACACCTCAAACCAAGTAGGGTCTCCTTTACAACGTGTAGCAGTAGACATTCTAGGGCCCCTACTAAAGACTGATTGTGATAAGAAGATTATTTCACAAAGTGGCCGGAAGCCATCCCCCTGTCCCATCAAAAAGCAGAGGCCATTGCAACAGCTCTCTTTGAACACACAACCCTAAGACCACAGATTGATGGGCAAGTGGGACGGCTGAACCGGACATTATACGACTGGCTTGCAAAGATGGTAGAGGACCATCAGGGTGACTGGGATCTTCAGCTCCCAGCAGCTCTATTGGCATACCGAGCCTCAGTGCACGCTGCAACCAGGTATTAGATCACTCGCGACGAGGTTGTGGAAACCCATTTCAATAAAAAACGGAGGTATAGAAAGAGAGAGATGAACTGTTCATGTTTGTTACTGATGATGACCTAATCGTCGAAATCGATATAACAATTGTACTCATTGTTTTTCGTGGAAATAGACTCTCTCTTTCTATACCTCCGTTTTTTACTGCAACCGGGTATACTCCCGCATATATGTTGTTTGGCAGGGAGCTCACCCCTTATCAACTGTTGTTTGGTCAATCCCCTGGGGAAAAGGTAGCCGAGAAGTATACCATGGAATTGCGGGTGTGGTTGGAGGATTCCCATCAACAAGCAGAAGAAAAAAAAACATGGTTTGGTTTAGAATCAAGAAAAGCGTTGTGATTGAAAAAGAGACGAACAATTCGGATTTGAGTAGTTTCTGAGTTCTGAGACTAGGTAAAAATAAAGTGTTTTTGAGGAAACCTGTCTCGCCTTACAATATTCACGAGTGCAGGACCTTCAAATAAGTAGTGCTCAAGGGTACGATCCACTCAATGGTTAAATCCAACAACGGAAAATATTGAGATTCCCTCATACCATAATAGCAGTATAATATACTGCCATTATGGTTTCAAGGAGAAATCAATAAATTTCGCTCTGCTTCAATCCATATACAGGGTGGCCTAAATTTATAGGTATAATTTTTATTGGAGTGTCTTGCTTTATTTGATGATTTTCCCATGGTGTGATGAACTCCACCCGAGAGCGCAAGTTCTATGAACTTTTTCTCGTGGTGGGCAAAATCAGAGTATTATCAGATAATACTCTGATTTTGCCCACCACGAGAAAAAGTGAGGTGCGGAAATTACGGAGGTAATGATAAGATAAGATAAGATTTATTCAGCAAAAATCAGATAATACAAAGGTACACTTGCACATGAATTGAGTAAACAAAAATTCCAAAATAAACTCAAGCAACTTCAAAAATGAACATAAAATGTAATGAATATAAAATAAAAAAAATTTCTTCAATGAATATAAAATAAAACATTTCTTCAATGAATATAAAATAAAACATTTCCTCAAACAGAGCAATAAATAATTGTAACATAGATTCTATGTTACAATTATTTATTGCTCTGTTTGAGGAAATGTTTTATTTTATATTCATTGAAGAAATGTTTTATTTTATATTCATTGAAGAAATTTTTTTTATTTTATATTCATTACATTTTATGTTCATTTTTGAAGTTGCTTGAGTTTATTTTGGAATTTTTGTTTACTCAATTCATGTGCAAGTGTACCTTTGTATTATCTGATTTTTGCTGAATAAATCTTATCTTATCTTATCATTACCTCCGTAATTTCCGCACCTCAAATAAAAATTCAAATTGTAACACCCTTTAATTTTTCCATCGATTGTTTTGACCCACTGTACGAGCGCGCAAAAACGCGCAACCCTGACAATGCGCAAAAATGTTGTCCACCTTAGACCCAAAGTGTAGCACATGTCAGTGTGGCGGTGCTATTCATTTTCTTTTTGAAAAGGGAATTGATGGAAAAAATACCATTCAGTGCAGAACGCATTTTAAAATAAAACAATAAGAAGATAAAACAATAAGCGCATATGCGCGAAAATGTGATATTTGAATTGCTCGTGAAAAATTAAAGGGGGAACTGTTAGGTTCAGAAATTACGCACCCGTAAATAGCACCCATAAATTTTGGCCACCCTGTATAGAGGCAAAAATATAACATTTTGATGTTGCAAAAAATGCCAGGAAATATCTGATGGCGGAAAGGTCACCTCAAAATTCAAACTATGATCAAACTATGAAAGGCATAACACTTATACAATTAGCACCAGAAGTAGAGAAACACGGAAATTAGCTCTTTGCCTGACAATCATTTTGAGAGATTTATATGGATTCATAATACAGAATTATTTGGTTACATCGAAGTAAACTCCAATCTTTGAAGAAAGATGAATAAATAAAAACAAACACAATGAATCCGTTGGAAAACTAACAATTGTAAGTACAAATAATTCTCAGTTCCATTTTCATTTCATTTGTAATAAAGTGGTTAAATCTGGCCTGATTGACCGGTTATGACTACACTAAAGTGAATAGGAGAAACAATGATCCACAACTCACCAAATGACACAACATTATTCACTGTAAAACAAGGAGTATATAAGCTAACTTGAAAATCAATAAGTTATGATCTTCAAGTAAACAACAATTTCGAAATCAACTTCTAACTGAACAGAATCATGCTGTGCTTGAAATTTCAGTTTCAAGCCATAACTGTAGGTAGAGTACTAATTTATTACATTTACACATTCATTTTATAAAAGCTTTATCAACAAAAAAATTCATCAACAAAGTCTGGCGATTTGATGCCATTTTCAAGTTATGCTAACATAAGTTACAGCAAGGGGGAAGATAGTAGTTAAGCATCTTGGACACTGAAAACAAACACATTATTCAAGATTAAACATCATTAATCTCAATGAGTAACAATAGTCTACAATAGTATTCCTGTACAATAAGCAACAACCTAATGAAATGGTAATTCATATTTATTAAAACGGTTCGATTTATTAGAAGGATCGAATTTTAGAAGGAAATAATGAACTAGCGCGTTGGGCGACATGAAATGTATACTCGAGCAAAGATTAAGGATTTTCTGCTGGTCATTAGTGGCGCATAACTAGCACAGTAACCAGTTGACCAGTAATCATTAATGATTGTTAGCTATAAATAATGGTATTAATTATTATTAATAATTATCAATAATGAAAACAATTTATTATTAATTAACTCGATATCTGAAAACCAGTGCTGTTCGAATCAGCTGAGCCAGTACAAACATGACCCGAAATGCTGCCGCATGATTCACCCTCATATTGACGACTTTTGATCTGCTCCAACTTTGAGCCCTCATTGTGAACGAACGGCTAATCCTACAAAGCAGCGGATGGTCTTAAAAAATTCTAAAACATAAACTCTATCTGAATGTGAACTAAAAATTCGTTTTGATCTAGGGTTATGAAAGGTTTCGAGGATCAGTGTGGGGTTGGTCCGTACCCGTAAAATAAATTTCATAACGCTAACGTAGGTACGGACGGATTTTTTTTTTTTTTTTTTTTAATTAGATTCTATGAATCTACGTATGAGGAAACGTAAATCCTCAAGTTTTGATGAGGGGTTAAAAAATTGTTTTCTTTGGCCGATTCCAATGGTTCATTAGGTATCGAAGATAATAAATCAATAGGTTTACATGATCAATTCAAAGTGTACTTCATAAGAAACTACTGCATGAGCCTATTTCTATTTAGAGATTACAGGAGGGCTGTGAGCATCATACTACGGCTCTGAGTCTCCTGTGATAAGCAGGGCAGTATTCTTGGTTTTTGCTTTTTCTTTGTTTTTGTAAATAACAAAGAGACTATAACTTTGAGGAGAAAAGAAACAAAACATTGCTGTTACATGAACTGTAAATGCTTTGCTAACATTCGAGTTTTCATTGTATTGCAGGCACGATCAATCTACTCTTTTAAAACTTTCTGGGTTTGATGTTGGATTATCGCCACAGATGGATACATTATGTTTGATGTTTGATTATCGCCTACCACAGATGGATGCATTAATTTCAAAACTCATGTTAGACCACCTGTCTGTCACGCGTGTTTTGCGAGCAAAATGTCCTATTCCCTTCTGTTTTGGGAATCTTCAAGCCACACTCCTACAAATGCCCACACTTCTTTACATTGCGGTTAGCCGAGAATTTGCAGCTTTCTAGAATATCCAATAGAAATTGTTATAGTGCCAGAACCTGCCCCTTCACTCATTTAGGCGTTTGGTTACAATTCGGATCAAAATGTTCTGCTACCGGATATCCGCAGTTTGCTACTATTGATGCTCATATCTTCCAGGCAGAAATATAATCCAAATGGGAATTCCACAATATTGAATGAGTTTATGAAGTGACAGAGATTGACAAAAATGTTGTCAATTTATATGCTAATTTCAACGTGGTTCGTTGTTACCCTTTAATGTCTATTCTATTTAGAATAACCAAAGCCTTAATCCATACTTAAATATACTTTAAATAGCAGCCAATTTTCATACCATGTACCTAGTACTTCCAAGAGACTTATTGAAATATTCCACTTTTTCTCTCTATTTATGGAGAAGCTTTGATTTTGTACCTAGAAACTTTGACTGGTTAAAAAATGTATAAAAACCACCCAATAAATAAACAAACATTGCCAAAACTAGTGTGTTTTTGAATTGGTTAGGACCCCTAGGAGTAGCTTGAAGCCAGTTTAAGTGGCTGAAAAACTGTGACATTTTAGCATTTGTTTTGGCTAAGTGATCTAGTGGACTCATTCTAGAATTCTGTGCAGAACAAAACGCCATTCGAATTCCATGCCAGAGTGTACAAACTCGTCTCCTTATTGTTCTCCAACCCTTAGATTCATGGAAAAATCTGTCATTGCACATATAAACAGTACACAATGCATATACATCCAAAATTGTGTTAAAATTGATTCAACAATATGACGCACAATGACGCACAATGTATGTAATAACATGATATGGACTTACAATTAAATGGTTGAGCAGCTATACATCTTGATACACACATGAACTCAACGCACATACTTCTCAAGGTTTTGTGAGCCAAGCCAGGATCTGAGGAAAGAAGAAAAACGCTATAAATATGTCTACAATAGGTTTTATCCAAATAAATCCTTTATTAAATAAAGAATGAAATAATTACGCAGATTATTTATAAAGGGTTGGCAGCAAAGAGTGGTTGAAAAATGCACGCACTTTTCGCGGTCAGAAAATATGAAATTCCCGGCATGCTTATTATTTCCCGGAATTTTCGTATTTTTATTGGCCACAAAAAAAGGACTATTTCAAATTTGAAAAATTAAAAATAATTTTACTTGAGAGAAAACATGAATTTCTAGCGTAATGAAGCCTCTAATCGAAAAAAGTATGAGATATAAATTGACGGAAATTAAACTCTGAATCAAATAGCGTAATCTGTTTCAAAATCAGATGAACTATTTTTTGTGTTGTGAGAAAGATTAATTTTCTTCTTCACGTTTTCCCACTTCAACGGTAATAATATTACCGTTGAAGTGGGAAAACGTTTTTTTTCATTTTGTCGATCTCGTCGTTTCCTTCTAATGATTTATAACTAAGATTTCATATTAACATGATATAAAATTGTTATATTATGTTAACATTATGTTTGTGTGTTATATTATGTTAATATGGAATCTTCCACAGATTCCATAAATCATTAGAAAGAAACGACGAGATCTGCAAAATGAAAACAAATTTCGTGTAAATGCGAGTAGTATAACCGAAATTATAGCCTGTGAAAGTGGTACCACTATACTACGTAGTATAGTCGACTACAGATCTCGCCCGTCCTCATGACTACAAAGGAAGTCTCTGTGGAAAAAAAATATAAAAAAATAACAAAATCGTAGTCATAGCCAAAAGACGTTATAAAAGCCGAAAATGGTAGGCATTCATAATAATATTATTATGCACAATTCATATTCATATTATGACCATGGTCGAAAGTCAAAGAAGCTGAAGTCGAAAATCAGCTAACTCTCTCCTTTTGAACGTGCCTGTCGCTAACACGAGAGTACAAAGATTCGAAGGTACAAACGGAGGACTATCCGATGAGTGGTGGGGGACCAGAGGCCTGACCCATCGTATACTGAGAAGGGTTCAGTATGCAATAAGTGCTCCTTGGAGAAGGCGGTACCGTGAGTCTAGCTATTAACACAATACTATTGGTCATACTTATATGAATCATACATCCCAGTCTCTCCCCTTTTGTATTATACATAATACTTGTATCTGTGGCATATCTATTACAGATATCAAATAGTATAGTACTATTTAATACCTATACAAGTTAGTATATTACACAGTACACACATTGCAATGGAGACTACTGTGGATTGCTACCACAGTGCCACGTAAGATGGCTTATACCTATACCGCCATGGTGGATGGCAAGACAACCCATATGACCATGTGGATGGTCATGATACGCCAAAATGGGCAGCAACACAGCCACGTTGGGTGGCTACACATACCACTATGCATACCATATACCTACGTATTATACTATACATACATGTATGCCACGAGAGGCCAAGGGAGCGGGTGTAGGGGAGGAGGAGCCCGCGGGGTATACAAACCCCATGGGAGAGACTGAGATCATAAAACACCTAACTATACATAGTTGCGTGTAATATACGTAAACCTTGAATGATATACATTATGACTAACTATCATATTACTATATGTTATATGTATTAGATTATATGAATGTTGTACACTCGCAGATAACATGTTCCTATAAGTTATACGAAATTCGCATTGCTAGGACCGCAATGACGACAGTTCCCTTGTACCGCTCGCCATCAGTCAAACTTTCCGTTACTATTTTTTTTCAATTGTCTATTTTCATAACAAGCAACATAAATCCACTACGTTATTCATCGCTACAGGATATCGAAATTATGCACAAATTATGTCAAATCTAATATTGTGGAAAATGACACGGAAATAAATATGTTGAAATTCCCGGCAGAAACATGAAATTCACACATAATTCCCGGTCCTAAAAATTCACGCATAACCCGCTGCCAAGCCTGTTATAATTTATTTTTATTTATATCATTACTCAAGGGTTTTTACTTACATCTACATACGTCTGGAATAATATATAACTACAAATATTCGAAATTACCTTCTTTTCATAGACCCAAAAAGTATCCCAGAATAAGAAACTCGAGATCTCAAAACCATTAGTTGTGTATTGTCTGTTCCTGAGTATGAAAATTGCAATGAAGTCCCACCGGTTATTCACGCTCATGCTGCCGATTTTTCCTCAGTCCTACCTTAGAACCCTTATTGTAAACGAACTACAGATCGTACAACGCTACTGGTGCTCTCAACAAATTCTCTGAAACAAATTGACTTCGAAATGAGACGATTTGAACATTTAAAACCTCATTTCGCACCCCTTCCTTTGTTCTAGGGTCATGAAAAGTTTCAAGCATTATTTTCGGAATGATCCCAGCCCGGATCCCGAATTTCGAAATTCGGCGAGTGAAATGGGCCGGAATTTTAAAGAATGGTGGAGTACTACTTGATTACTACCAGATCCTTAGGTTGTTTTTTATTGTGTTGGAGTAGCATTCACTGAAGACTTATATGTCTGTCCATTGATTAAAGACAAAGTCAACTCAATAAGGATCCTTTCACTCAAATTTAGTTTGAGTGGATAGAACACAGAACTAAGAATTGTTTATTGTAGTGCCAGGGACATTTGATTTGGGTTGCTGTCAAGGCTGTAGCAACTAGATTTGTGTTACTATATTCGTCCATTCCCTTATTGATGGAATTTGACATGATACGCTCTACCTCGAATTGATGGCTTGGTATTCTAAAAAAAAAATATAAGATTTGAGCTGTTTATTCCATTCACCCTTTGCCTAAGTGAACAATAACAACGAATTTAAAATTAGTGACTGACATGGTGCAAAATCTCACAAAAGCCTGTGTCTATTTTAAACAGACGTTTACGCAAACTGAGTCTACTCCTTCCAGTTCAAACCGTTTTTTCTCAAGCGAGGAAAAATTTATCAAGATTAATGTTCACTAACAAAACTGAAAAAGGTTGTAACGCATGATATGTTTTATTTATTATGTTCAGTCCAAACAGCGTAGTATACTCGACAGTGTAGTCAAAGGAACAGGGGTTTTTTCTCTCTTTTTCAAGTTGCTAACAACGATAAGTGCTGAATTGAGACCTGCTGAGCACGAATCCGCGACTGGAATTAAGCCATTGTGTCCTGATTTTTTTCTAACCTCAAAGAATAGGTTAACGGTGAAAATCGGGGAAAATACATCGGAAAACATTTTTTTTCTTAATTTTAATCTATATTCATATGGATTTAGACCTGCTAAACATGAATCTGCGATCAGATTTAGATCCTGATTTCAGATCACAGATTCATGTTTTGCAGGTCTAAATCCATATAAATATAGATTTAAATGTAAGAAAAAAATGTTTTCCGATGCATTTTCCCCAATTTTCACTTTTTTAACCCATTGATTTAGGTTAGAAAAAAATCAGGATACAATGGCATAATTCAGGTCGCGGATTCGTGCTTAGCATGTCTCAATTCACAGAATATATGTTTAAATGTTAAAAATAAATTTTTTCCAATTTTACGAGTGTATTTTTCACGATTTGCTTTTAATCCATTTTTGTGGTTAGAAAAAAATCAGGACGCGATGGCTCAATTCTGGTCGCGGATTCGTGCTCAGCAGGCCAAAACACTAAGGATATGACATATCGCATCAAAAGTATACCCCACTTTTTATTGTAGACTTGTATAATCAGTCATGAACCCACTAGAGTTCAAATTTAGCTCTCACGTTTAAACTAAATGACGTAACTTGAATAGAATCTTACCACCTCAAAGATGTTGCCACTGAGTGGGTATCAAGGCATGAGCGAATTCAATTGCTCTAGCAATTTCACCATATATAGTGTGTGATAACCACAATAACTGCAGCTTCCTGTATCTCTCCTTGCAGAGGTGCAATGGATTTCCTCGCCTCAACCCCTGATCAGCTTCGCCGTAGTCATCGATATACGGAGGAGTTCGAAAGCATCCTTTGTTAGGGCTTGCCAGAAGAAGCACTTCACATTCTCTAACTCTCAAAAATACTCCAGCGCCAGCGCCACATACATGCGTGTGGTACGTGCAAGCTCCCACCTGAAACAACCAATGGTATGATTAATAGTTCAACCTCCACATACACCACATACCACCTCAACACCACATACACTAGTGATCATGAAGTCATAAAACCGATTCCCAAAGAAGGATATTCCAGTATGATACGAGGTGACCCCATATAAAACCCCTTTTACTTAGAACGTGATTATGCATATGATATGGTGGGAGTAACAAGTAATAGTTGTTGAAGCTGAGCTTGTAATGAGCAATTTCTCCAACAAATGACTCCACCTGGGGCTTGCAGCACAATAGATTATAGGTAAGCTTAGAATAAAATCAACGATCATAATTTTTACAATCGAAGCAACTACAATCCCGTTGAATGGCACCCACGAGCTTTACCAACGTACTTTTAGGGTGCAGTGATGGGTTTTTATGGGCATCCAGAAGCCCCAGTACTTCATGAGAGACCTGATATACAAAATCCCCCTCCCCCCACCCCTCATTTTGGTAATTGGTGACGCGGCCTCATGCTATGATCAGGCACAGGAAACGCCTGTGGTAACTTTGTAAAGCTGTCTACATCAACTATGCTGTAATCCGATGAATGCCATGACTCGCCTCACACAGATTTGAAATTCGGGTTCCACATTCCTGCCTCCTTCAACTCCAAAGGCTTGTGAACTATATAAAAAAATCATATAAAAAAAGGACTATCCAGAATCACATTTTTTGATACTGAGCAGGCTTTGACCTGGTATGGGGTTAAGATGAAACCCGACCTTCCCAGAAACCCCTGATCGTCCGCCGATTTGCATGTTATGCAATAACGTACAACATCGTCATTGATTTCTGGGCAGTAGTAATGGAACGAGTTATACCAACCCCACACAACCGTACTAAATTGGGAGAATTCGAGTACAATACTCCGTGACTTCGTTCATTAGATAGATTTGCACAACAAGAACTTTTCAAGTGTTGTGACAAAAAACTCAGACCATATACAGCACATTTTTAAATCAGAATAAGTACCAACAAAAGGATTAATCTACAAAATCCCACAATTAATCAGAATAAATCGTCAATTATATTCACAACTGAGTGGGAGAAGGGCCAATCTGAGGGATATAAGGCGAATTGTGAAGAAAATTTAGCTATTTACAATTTTGCCTGAAGGGAAAATATGATATTGCTCCAGAAGGGGCCAAATAAGATAGGCCCCTCCACTCAGATGTTGATATGTAGGTATAGTGATATGGATTAAACTTACCAAAAGTTTGTTGAGTTCAGTTTGACAACAATATGTCTGAGAGCACAGCATCTCCCCACATATAAGACACATCGTTGGATTTCTGGAGTCCTCCCTGTCGCTGTTGGGACATGTGAATAGAGAAACAGTGTTGATGAGTTCACTATAGTCGTCAGGCAAACAGACAAGTTCGTTCATTGGCATCATGTCACGTGAAAACTTTTGGTTTTGAAGCTCCTTGATTTTGGTGTGTTGTGACCATGAATAGAACAGTGACAATACGTGGTCATGGTCCAGAAGTTCTTTACATGCAAGAGGTAGTCCCAAGTAGCGTGATAGATTCTCATAAGTATCGCCACCAGTCTCTTTCAACTCCTCAGGAGCCGGAACACCAGTCAGGAAGTGATAGAAAATTGCACAACATCGAAGAAACGAAATCGAGTTTGCTTTGACTTTTTTCCACATTTCATCTGTATTAACAAACGTGTATTTTTTATAGAGACTTGATAAAAACAGAAAACATTCAGTCTCTTCACTCACAACGTTTTCTGTCAGACCCTCCATCTCGAAGTCGACGCAAATAAGAATTTGAGCTATGTGGCATAGGAACATAAGAAGTAATGAGTGGTACTCAAGCGCAGAACCTGATGGTACAGGTACTGGGTCACAGTAGAACATACTGGGAAACGATGCTGTCATAGGAACCAATAATCCAAAACAATCCCAATCTATCACTGATGGATATTTGTCATTGTTGTCAATAACCATAGATAGCAACTTGACTCCATGACGATTGATAGTGTGGAGTTGGCTCCACGACGTCCCAAGCACACCAGCCAATCTAACCATATTTTGTAAACCATCTTGCTGGCGGCAGGTGAAATCTCCAAGAAGTGATTTATCAGTATAACGAAGCAACCATTCAATGGAGTGAATAGTGTACGCACATGTTTTCCAAGCCAGCATTGGGAGAGCTGGGTCTTCTTCGTGAGGATGCGTGTCCAAAGCTTTGGAAGACGCCACTTGACAAAATAAATTGATCATATGCAGTAGATCTTCTGAAAGACCGCATGCTGGAGAAGGTTTACTGGTTCCCCCAGTTTCATTTTCAGGAGCTCCATTAAAAATTCTAAGCTGCATACAAACATTACCTTGAGTCAGAGCGACTATTTTATTGTAATCTTCTACATTCATATTTATAGAACTCATATCATCCTCTATCTCTTCATCCCCTTCGGGTGCCAGGACTGGTCTAGGATTCGCAGGAGAATTATTCGTATCACCGAGATTTCCTGGAATAGTAACAAGGTCCCGATTCAGAGTGTCCTCTGGTTTAACATGGCAGGTTATTGGCATCAATCCGCTAGATCCTGATGACGTATCACTGCTTGAAGGTTGAGGACTACCAGAAGTGACAGGCTTTAGTGATGGGGATGGTGTGGTGGTGACATTGTTGGATTTCATTTGGTTTTCTTCCATTATCTTGTCAGCTCGCTGTTTATGTGTCAAAGCAATTAGCGAAGCTTCAAGCCAATTGTTAAAGGATAATTTGTCCACTGGTTCTGTTAATGAGCTGTTTTGAAGTGTGTGAAGATAGGGAATAACAGGGAGCACAGTATTGCTCAAGCATTCACACAATGGACAAAGATATTCATTTTTGTCAATATCAAATGACGTTGGTGCTCTCAACCGGTAGGGCCTTCGATTTTCTTTGTTATGTATAGTATCGATGTACTTCTTCCAACATGTACCATGCATGACGTGACCACAGGTCCCAGTGTGAGTCGCTGGACCCATGTTTGAATTCAAATAAAGTGTGTCTGATGCACTATTGCTATTTTCCAGTACATGGCGATCCCGGCATAAAACTGTTGACTTTTGAATAAAGGCAGCAAGTACCATTGCTGGCCCATCAGGTAAGATGACCTGTTCTTCTTGACACAGTATACAAATCAATTTATTTTCTACGGTGACTTTAGCAGTTTGATTGGGCCCAACTGCGACTGGGGACTTAATGGATGGTACAACCTCTTCTTCTTGATTTTGAATGCTGGACGACTCATTATTGCCTTCAACATTTTGTTGAAATAATTCAGCATTATCTTTGATGAAATTTGCCTGCATTGTAGCCATTTGAGCCATAAGAGCTGCTCTTCTTTCTGCTGCAAGTTTTGCTCTAAACTCCTTTTCGTGTGTTTCTGACGGAAAAGTTTGTGGCACAGTCTTGTCTATTACCACGTCCATCGCGGCAGATTGTGCAGGAACGGTCAGAGCTCGGTATTTCTGAGTAACCCACTTGATTAGATCCTTGTGCGCTTCAACTCGAGGGCTTGTACTCAGCTCATCAAGAAGGTTCTGTATTCCCCATTTTTCAGCACGTTTGGTGAACGTGAAGAAACTGGAGAATTTATTCTCTTCCTCATGAAGGGCATATCCAATCAAATGGAGAACTTTGTGAAGTTGAGCTTCGGAAAAGCTCCTTGCTCTCAAATTTATAGCTCGATCTAGTAGAATATTCATCAAGTGCAACATCACATCACATTGCAATAGATTGGAAACCATACTAAATGCATCAGTCAGAGGAGGGAGTACAGGAGGTGGACAGCACTCTAATCCGTTGACAGACTTTCGTAACTTACGTTGAACTTCCTCAGATTTTGACAATTCCTCCTTTGTATAGTGATAAAAGAAAACATTATACCTGTCAAGGTATTCCTGCTTGATTTCGTACACGCCTTTCCCAGATGGTTGGGTAGGTTTCTTGAAAGTAGCCACCTCATTTATGACTCTTTCCATTCCAGTTTCGTGGTTTATATCATCTGGAAGCGCTTTATCGACCTCAGAATGTGAAAGTGGCTTGATCAAGAGTTGATGGATGATTTCGTTCTTGATGCAATCATCAACTGAGACATTTCCAATACCAGGAACATACCTTTCACCAATCACTGTTATAAGGAGAGACAAAAATTCTTCGACCATATTTATTGTCTGCTTGATACAGTCTTCTTCAGGATTTTTAACTGAGACAGTTTCGTAATCTGAATTGGCCCAATTAATCAATCCAAATTTATTGAGGACGTGAATGAGAAATTCGTTGCTTTCTATGAGGGCAGCACCCACCTGGAGCAGAACAATATCTCTATCCAACATCTCACCCCTACATTTAACATTGTGGTAGAAGAATATTTGGTTGGAAAGAGAGTAACCATTTCTCCTCCACATACCGGAGTGTACTTGAGCAATCATTACTTGCGTTCTCAGTACTGGCTCAATGATTTGCTCAGGGGTTTGTTTGGTCAAGAGGAAAAATTCAGAAGAATCAAAAGTTAAACCATATTTTTCAAGATGCAAGTGAAGGCCAGCAAGAAATCTTGACAATGGTAGATGAATAGACACTGGTTGAGTGGAAACATCGTACATCAAACAAGACGCACTGTGATCAGCCAACTCCCTGACTTCTCCAAACTGGCTGTAGTTATAGTTGGAAGTTTCGAACAACTTTTTGAGAGTCAACCTGTATGATTTAACCAGAACTATTTTGTCAGTGGCACACCATCTAAGCAGAAGTGTGATAACAGGGGCTAGTTTCAAATGGAGGTTGAATGCCGATTCCCATTCTGGTTCATATTCCATATGCTGCCCTAGCTGCCGTGTTACAGAATCCATACCTTGCATATACGTCAGAAGGTTCAATATGAGGGAAATACCTTGAATGAAACCTTTTCGCAACTCGTCAGTCCACGATTCGGGCGGAGAACTAAGCAAATACCTGAGGTCATACAAGATGTATGATGCTCTTTTGAAAGAGCCAATTGGAGAGGAGCGATCAAACTCTAACTTTCCAAGCTTATTACATTTTCGAGAGCATTCTGAGATGAAAGTGTTTAATAAAATCATAAGTACATCTTCGTGGGCTATTAAATACTGAGCAAGCGTTGGCACAGTAAAGACCTGAATTGATAATGATGCCACAGAAAAAGAATGATCATGGTCATCTCTGATGAAATCTTTCATTATCGCTCCGTAATGTTTTGTGAAATGTTTAGCAAACGCTTTTTTGTTTTCGTATTCCATGAACATACCAGATATGAAAAGTCGGTGCCAATGTAGCCTGGCCGATTTCCAAAGGGTAGAATCTCGTTGCAGAATTTCCTCAATGATTGGTAGCTCTTCGTAGTTCTGCTGGCCGGATGAAAGGCCGAGGACTACATCAGAAAATATTGATCTGAATCCTTCAGACATGGAAGTCATTTTTTGCAACCACGTCAAGAGTCGTAAGGCATAAAACTGATGAGCTATTACATAGGAGTGTACCACTTGGACTTTAAGGGGGCGAGTTCCATGCCGTGAGGTAAATTTTTCGATTTCCGTCTTCAGCTCGTGACAATGCTGAAACCTCGACATCTTAACTACAGTTCGACCTTCTCTATCAATGTTTGTCACGAATTCAATCGCATCTCTCTGGGAGCATTTGATGACACGGGCCAGAGTGCTTATCACCTGTTCAAATGTGTGTGTTTCATCATTGTAGAGAACTGTGCAATACTGTTCTTCTTCATAACGTCCGTCAACCAGTGGATCCTGATCGTGGGTTTTCAGGTCACTAGGCAAGCCAGGAGAATATTCCAGAGTTAAAATTTGATAAGCATACTTCAAAATAGTAATGAATACTAAATGACACCGTTCAATGAAATCTGCTGGGAACTTGACAATGGTTGAGCTATCATATTTTTTCAGTCCCGCAGCATGAGTGTTACAGTAGGGTTCTTTTTTCCAGGCTTCAGTGTCACCACAGTCACAACAGCCACCACCTCCAGATGTTCCCATCTTGTACTTGTGATTTTTGTGATCCGACTGTTTGAAACAACTTACACACAGAACGCAAGTCGCGTCCATACCACACTCCCTACAATTATAAGTAGGCTCTCCCATTTTGAATACCTTACCGCACACTGAGGGAGGGTAATCTGTGTTAAACAAGTGGTTGTAAATAACATTCTTATCGCCTTGGCAGATGAACTCCTCCAAACAACCAATCAGTACTTCATCTACAGTACTATCTTTGAAACTCCAATCTGTGAACGGTTCAGCAACTTGAATAGTGAAATACTGAGGAACGAGGACTCGCCAGTGCTCACGAAAGTCGGAACTAGACAATCGCCCTTCTTTCAACAGTCTTGTCCATTTTATCACAGTAGGAGACGTAGGACCAGTGTACATACTGCCGAAATTGAGTTCCATTTCCACTTCCATAATTGCATCAATAGGGCATCGAATAGCAAGAAAAACGATAGCCAAGGGCAATCAACCCGTTTCGCAATCACGAAAGTAACTTATCAACAACGTACTCTTACTTACTTCAAGATGACGTAGACATAATGAAACCAAACAAGTCCTCACGAACTATTACGAACAAGGGCCCGCGCCAGTACTATAATTTCGAAACACCTGACATCATGAATCGCGCTGTCTGTATCAACATCAGAAACTCAACAATTTCAAACTTATTGTGTCGAAACAAAGCCCAACATTCACCATGCCCTTCTGATAGGGAACAGTTGGAGAACAATAAACTTAGATACTGGAGAATGAGGAGCTACGAGAAACCACAGTGTTGCCGTATGTCAAAATTTTCATAGCAAAAATCGGGAATCCCTTCTGCAACAACCATTTCCAAGGACGACACGACCTGAAGTCATACACCACTTTCACGAGACCGATTCAATCGCTAAGTCCACTTTCAATTGAACCATCTTGAAACAAAACATGCACAACTTCACTGATAGGAACTGAAAAGAAATTGGTCACCAAAAAATTGGTCGACCCCAGATCGTAACTATAATTATGGATACTATCGAATTACCCTACCGTGGATTCTATATTAGCGATGCCCAACCTAGTGGCAGCAGAGTGAAGCACTCCACTAGTATAACCTCCTTTCTGGTTACCCTACCCTTGTAATCTTCGTCTTACCACGGGTGTAGTTATTTATTCCCCCCACCCCATTTCAGAATTTTTATTCCTCCTCAATGGCTCGGCAGATTTTCAATCTAGTGGTCGTTTTTTAAACTGTAATTTTTTATTGATCCCTGATTTTACCTAAGAAGGATAGTTCTTCCTTCAAAGTGGTGTTATTTCCTATTATAGAAAATGGTGGGGAATAAACTAGTTTCTCCAAATACTAGTGTATCCCCCCCCCCCCTATAATCTAATCAACAGATTAGTACCATATAGATTAGTTTGACACATAGATCAAGTGAATTAATTCTTGCGTAGTCCTGTAAAAACTAATACCTATCAGTGCCCCAAGCGGGGGCACCCTCAGTCACTTGATCTATATAGTACTAATCGTAGATAAATCTTG
Organism: Stenodema calcarata; assembly: GCA_963920205.1. Classification (NCBI taxonomy): domain Eukaryota; kingdom Metazoa; phylum Arthropoda; class Insecta; order Hemiptera; family Miridae; genus Stenodema; species Stenodema calcarata. The sequence continues at coordinate 31,074,628 of OY986048.1, read as the reverse complement.
GTTGATTATTGAATACACGTATGATCGTTTATTGTTGTGTGTTGAAAAATTGGTTGGGGGGAAGGGGGGGGATACAATAGTTCACCCCTTATTTCCTTCCTGCCCTAGTAACATTTAGATTACATTCATAAATAGCTTGGTTCAAAATACTCCAAATATAATATAGAGTTATTCAGTGCTCGAGGTGGATACCTCAACCTTCTGGGTGGTTAGGTAATCTTGTTTCAAAATTTTAGTAGGGAGTTACCCACCAAGGTCTTGGTAGGTAGTATTTATAGAACTTCGGAGATTAATGCATATTTTCACATCTGTTGCAGTACAGCAAGACAGCCGTCCTAAGCCAAAGATCAGTCCGTTGAATTTGTCATCATCGAGTTTAATTGTGTCAAAGAGAAGAAGAAAATGTTAAACTATATAGGTATATATATATATATTTTTTTTTTCGTTTCCAAGTGATTCACAACATTAAAATTGTGCATGTCCTTACAATTCTCCGTTGCACAAGTCCCCGTATTATAGACCCGGCACTAAGAGGCACTAAGATGATCTCACCTCCAACAGTCCGCACAGAATGAAGTGTTGAGCGTTTATTAGCTGTTTTCTTTCTCCAAAACATAGCGTGAACAGCAAGTGTATCAAAACATAGCGCGTATCACATGCACGAAAATATCACAGGCGTTAATTCATCACAAGAGTTAATCCATAACATGAATGAATCGATGACAGGCATTAATTCATCACCAGCAAATGTTTCAAACCATCACATTCAAATCAATCGCAAGCGTTGTTCCATCAAAGGCGTTGTTCCGTTACATGCAAATCTATTAAAGACGCTATACCATCACTTCCGAATCCACCAAAGGCGAACCCATCAGAGGCAGACGTTAATCCATCACATCCGAACTTATCACACGAGTTAATCCATCACATCCGAATCGATCACGGGAGTTAATCCATCACATCCGTTCGATCACTAGCGTTAATCCGTCACTGGCAAATTAATTAATTACTCATCAATTATTTGACTATTGTAATCCCAACATTCCACTTCGAGTGGAATAGTTCCCCTGTCACTGGCACTGAAGTTCAATTTATATTGGAATTTATATTTACTTATATGTCACATGTTAAAATTAGTTCGCAATGCATTTAAATTTTTCATTACTTTGAGACAAACAACCAAAAGATTTCATGACACTAAAAAGTTAGTGCCTAAAGAGATTTCAAAATTGGCACCACTTCAAGCTTTTGGAGGTCCAACATATCGCCCAGACCCCCCCCCCCCCATCTTTGAACTCGGAAATTGCTCCAACAGATTTCAATGCAAAAGCGTCTCTCACACAATGTAAAAGTCCTTCTTCAGATGTGATTTCTGTCTGTATGGAAATAGAAGCAATTCTAAAAAACTAACAGCTTTTGTGGTGTCAATAAGAAAACACTGATGTTTCTAACGAACAAAGATTTAAAATCCTTAATTGCCTGTAAGGTTTTTGAGCAATTAGGAGAACACACTTATGACCAAGCCTTGGAAGATAATCACGTTCACTAGTCGATAAAAGCTGCATGCGAATATTATTTTAATATAAGAATAAAACATTGGGCTAAATTGGTAAGTAACATTGGGCTTCATAAAACGATTATTAGACGGTATTTGTCTAAACAATTTTATTCAAGAGTCAGTAGCAATAAATAGCATGCTTTTTAAAACTATCTAAACTTTCTAAATCCTTAATCCCATCTGACAGAAAATGTCTCTACAAGGTCAAGATTTGGAACTCTTCATCATGGAAGTAACTCAGGGTGGCAAAGAGTAGACGGAAAAAGTTATACATTTAGGCAAAAAAGGAAAAGTAGGTACCTAATAGCTCAAGGCAAAGGAATCCTAGAAAGAGGTGCACAAGGGGCGTGGCGAAGAGGCCCCGTATTTGTTGAATAGCTGTGATCGGGGAGGTCACCTATTATAACCTCCTTGGATGTTATGCATGATAAGAGGCAGACCCATGGAAGAACGAAAGGAAGGCACACTTTAGTATGGAAAATTGTGCCCACTCCTGAAGTGGTGTTACGTTACAGGCGTAAGTTTTGTAGGTCATTGCCGGGCCGCTAGGATGCGCCAGCTGAACTGGTGTGTTTCCATGTTCCTTCTTCCGTGAGGCAGACCATTGAAATATCCATATTACACAATGACAGCGCTCTATATTTTGTTCTTACCGAACTAACGTAAAGTTTGAATGCTCAATGAGATGATTTCTCATGAAATCTTGATTATTTACTATACTTTCAAGAGTGGCATGGAGTTGATAGGCGGTTTCACTGGCTTTCCAAATGATTATTTTGCAGTTGCTGTTGCCCCATAAGCGGTTGATCCACTGTCATGGATACTGTACACCAGTGTTGGTGGTGGTGGGGGGGGAGGGTTGAAACGGGCTATGAGTTTTTCTTTGTATTCAGTAGGCCCATGGAAGAAGGACTTGATGTTCCATGCAGTAGGTCCTTCTTCCATACAGTAGGCCTATCAAACGATATCCTTCGGAAGTAGGTAGGTACTTCTAACTACCTTTCTTATCAAAAATCAGGGTGCTTAAGTCAAATTTCCGGGAAAATCATGTCCCGTCACTGACGTTGTCAGCTGTTTTCCTTCCCGCGCTGAAAGTGTTAAGGGTAAAAAATGGCATTAGGTATTTAGCCATTTTTATGACAAACACCATGGTTAAAAAATCCACAGTCATGCAGCATGAGTATAGGAAATAATTTCCGAATAATAATAATAATAATAAACTCTTTTATTATCCAAATAGGAACAAAGTTCCCGCCGAGCCTGGACAATAATATAAAACAACTAAACTATACTATTTTTATAAGAACCCAATTGGGGGTTAGAAAAAAAGAGATAACGAGAAAAAAAAACAAAAAGAAAACTAGAATTGCGTATTATGAATGTTGAAAAGTAAGTAGGTAGAACAGTTGTTGTTCATTTGATGACGTCACGCGAGTTGCCAGTGTCTACCTTCGCATTTGTTGTTGTCGGCAGTCCGAACCCGTGTGTTGATTGTGTGCTCGAAGCTCGACGATTTTTATTCTTACGAAGTTTTATCGAATATTTGCGCACTGTACTTTAAATATATTTCTTATGAAGGGATTTTCTCGCACGTTGTTTATCAGAGATCCTCATATAAGTGGCGACCGTGACAGGACAGTGAAAAGTAATCTTTGGATAAGTAAAGTCAGTGCGTCAAGTAAGTAAGAAAAGTGCCGGTTTCTTCCGAGTTGATTTATCGAACTTCTACTCAAGTAAGTCTGTTTTATCGTCATTATGTCACTTGAAGTAGCAAAGAAATCAAGATCGGGCATTCGTCGAGCTTTCTCGAAGTTAGCAAAGGACATAGAAACAATTTTAGCCAAAAAAGATGAAAACATCGACGTTGCAAAGTTGAAGTCGTTGTTTGCCGTACTAGAAGTTAGAAACAATGAGTTATCGACCAAAAATTTCGCGATCTATGAACTTATGCTTCTAGATACTGTAGCGAGTGATGCTTCGATTGATGAAGAATTGGCTACGTGTGATGAGTATTCTCTCAAGTTTTCGCACATTTCGGCGTTGGTGTCAGAACACGTGGATCAAGACAGGGTATCCAATTTTTCGGAACGTTCTAAGAAAACTTCTGTTTTCCGTGGTTTTTCCGATTCGCATGGTGCCTTTAGTAGCTCAATGTATAGGTTACCAAAAATGACGTTGAAAGAATTTGGTGGGGAAATCGCTGATTGGCTTCCGTTTTGGGATCAGTTTAACAAAATTCATGTTGATACTAATCTAGATCCTAGTGAAAAACTGCATTATCTTTTGATGTCAATCACCCCAAATTCTCCTGCTAGGGCTGTTGTCGATAGTTTCCCTGCTACGTCTGATATGTACCCTGAGGTTGTGAAAGCATTACAGCAACGTTTCGGAAGGAATGATCTCTTGACGGAGTTCTATATTCGTGAATTGCTCAGCATTATTTTGCAAAATATGGCCTCGTCTCAAAAGCTTGCTTTATCAGAATTGTACGATAAAGTTCAGTCACATCTCCGAAATTTACATAGTTTAGATGTTACTATTGACAAGTGTGCGCCAATTTTGCTCCCACTCGTTTCCTCATGTCTACCCACTGACGTTTTGAAGACTTGGGAAAGGAAAGGTTCCTCAGGAGTCAATACCAGCTCAAAGACCATACTTGAAAATTTATTGAATTTTCTCAAATGTGAAGTCGAAGGTGAACAGAAAATTTCAATGGCTCTATCTGGTTTTGGACTCTCAAAAAAGTCGACCTGTACTAAAGTTGACAGCAAAAAACTCAAGAAGGTTTCGGAATTTTCTAGTGACAATATTCCTACAGCTGCTGGTCTTCTCACTACAGTCAAAGAATCTTCTCCTAAGGGCTGTATTTTTTGCTCACAAGGTCATAAATCCCAAGACTGTCCTAAAGCTGTCGACATGTCATTGGTGGATAGACGCAAGGTCGTTTCGGAAAAAAGGGCTTGTTTCTGCTGTTTGAGGATTGGTCATTCAGCTAAGGTATGTCGCAACCGCCCTAAATGCGTTGTTTGTCAAAAATCCCATTATCCCATAATTTGTGAAGGCGTATCCCAGAACACTGTCGCTAGATCTCCTGTTACGTCAACTAGTAGTGAGGCAGATACAAGAAAGTCAGAGGCGCTAGCTAGTCTTGTTGCTCCCTGTAATGTTTTGATGCAAACAATATTAGTCAACATTATGAATGGGTGTAAAAAGCGTACAGTTCGGGCATTGATTGATACAGCCTCACAACGCACATATGTTTTGGATTCTACTGCTACGGAAATGGGTTATGTGTCAAAAAGAACTGAAACAATTCAACACTCGTTGTTTGGTGGTGTGAGTTCTACAGTATCCAACTATAATGTGTACACAGTACACTTGTCGTCTCTCGATAGTGGATATTGTTGCAATTTCGAGGCTCTTAACCAAAACAAGATTTGTGGTGACATCTCCCCTGTGTTGAAGGGACCCTGGCTCTCTGAACTAGCTGATAGTGGCATTTTTCTCTCGGATGTCGGAACAAGTGGCCCTATTGAGGTACTTATAGGTGCAGACATTGCAGGCAAATTGTTGTCTGGAGGACATCGAGCTCTATCAAGCGGTCTCGTTGCAGTTCAGACTAAGTTAGGATGGACTTTGATGGGAAAAGTCCCAGAAGTATGCGAAAAGGGAGTTGTCATGTTAGTGACCAGCATGCTCACTAAAGAAGTGAAAATTACGGACCTGTGGTCATTGGACACATTGGGAATCACAGATCCTACTGAAAAATTGAATAAGATGGAGTTGGAGTTAACTACTCACCAACATTTTCTCGATACTGTGAAGGTTGCTAATGATGGACGGTTCGAGGTACATTTGCCTTTGGTGGAGAATCATCCCCCTCTGCCAAGTAATTACAACCTGGCTTTGAAAAGATTGCTAACTACAGTCAAGAAACTAAAAAATGAAGGGTACTATGAGGCCTATCAGATGTTGTTGGATGAATGGACCCAGGATGGTGTTATTGAGGAAGTCTTGCCTCTTGGAGAAGACACACCATGCCACTACCTTCCACATCGTCACGTTGTCAAACCTGGAAGTACTACGCCTGTAAGACCTGTTTTTGATGCTTCGGCACGAGAAAATAAAAACCCAAGTTTGAATCAATGTTTGGAAAAGGGACCTAACTATATCGAAAAAATTCCCTCTGTCCTTGCACGCTTTCGGCTGAAGAAGATTGGTGTCATTAGTGACATACGCCGGGCTTTTCTACAGATTGGTATTGCTCCTCATGATCGTAATTTCCTGAGATTTCTGTGGATAAACAAAGAAGGCAACTTGAAGATATATCGCCACTGTCGTGTAGTTTTTGGACTCTCTCCAAGCCCCTACCAACTAGGAGCATGTATCGACCTTCATCTTGAACAGGTGATGACTGAGTGTGGTGAGGGGAAACGTCCCTATTCGGCTGACCTGATTGAACAACTACGATCTAGTTTTTATGTGGATAACTGCCTGACAAGTGTTGAGAATGAAGTGAAGGCCCAGGAATTCATTGATGTTGCAAAGGAAGTCATGATGGAGCGTGGATTCGATCTGAGAGGGTGGGAGCTGAATACAAATAGCAAAGTTCCACTCACTAATGTACTTGGATTGTTATGGAATCGAAACGATGACACCCTGTCTGTGAATGTATCGAGTGTCACGTCAATGGAGTTTGAGACTGTCACAAAGAGACTGATTCTTAGTGCAGCACATCGTGTCTTTGATCCAATAGGGTTGACGTGCTGTGTGACACTCTTACCTAAGTTAATGCTTCAGAAAACATGGGAATCTGGACGTGGTTGGGACCAAGAGGTTGATGAGGAAACATCCTCTCAGTTCAAGTCATGGTTCAAAGAGGTACCCCTCCTCTCACAGATTAATATACCAAGATGGCTCCCAGGATCAAACACACCTAGTAATGGATGTAGTTTGCATGTATTCTCTGATGCATCCCAGAAATCGTATGGTGCAGTCGCATTTCTCAGAGTTGAGACTGCCAAGGATGTCAGAGTGCAATTGGTTGGTGCCAAGTCTCGAGTGTCACCTATCAGTAAGCCTTCTAAAAAGATGACTATCCCAAGACTTGAGTTACTTGCAGCATCGATCGCAGCTCGTTTACACCAAAGTATAGTTGAGGACTATGGTTTCATAGATATTGAGACCACATTTTGGACTGACGCATCTACTGTGCTTGCTTGGATTGAAAGAGACGAGCCGTGGGATGTATTCGTCTTCAACAGAGTGAAAGAAATAAGACAACTCACGTCTAATCATGTATGGAGGCATATTCCTGGAGCTAGGAACCCAGCAGACCTCCCCTCCCGTGGCTGTTCTGCCAAAAAGTTGTTGTATTCTCGATGGTGGGAGGGCCCTGACTGGCTCAGGTTACCTGAAGAATGCTGGCCTAAACCTGAGATGGATTTTGACGAAAAAGAAATTGGATTGGAAAGAAGAAGAAATGTAGTTTCGTCTATGTTATGTGAAACTACACCTGTTGACTGGTATTACCACAAATTTTCGAATTACAAGATGATCGTACGTATGGTGGCATGGATCTACAGATACAAGACTAATGCTAAGATCAAGAAATGTGATCGTATCCCTCAAGACCTAACTACTGAAGAATACCTTACCGCAGAACTCAAAGTGTTTTGTATGGTTCAGGAGGAGGCATTCTCTAGCGTATTTGACGAGAAGCTTGCCAGCTTACTCCCTTTTGTTGACAAGAGTGGTTTGATCAGACTCATGACCAAAATCTCTTATAGGGATGATGTCCACGACTTTTGTCATCCTATCGTGTTGCCTAGTCATGAACATCCAGTTGTTTTCAGATTGATCATAGACGTCCACAGAGACAACTGCCATGCTGGTGTTCAAATGATGATGTCGCTTCTGAGGCAAAGATTTTGGATCATTGGAGGTCGACAGTCTGTGAGAGCTGTTCTGAACTCTTGCCAAGTCTGCAAGCGCTATACAGCTAAGAGAATCGAGTCACTTCCCACTCCTCTACCTGAGACTCGTGTAAGGAACGCCAAGGTCTTCGAGATTTGTGGAGTTGATCTTGCTGGTCCCTTGTTTCTAAAGACTGAAACTGGTGTCAAGAAGAAAGCATACGTCTGCTTATTTACATGTGGAGTTTACAGGGCTGTACATTTAGAGCTAATCTCCTCTCTGTCAACAGACAGCTTCTTACAAGGATTTCGGCGCTTCACAAGTAGAAGAGGACGACCCAGTATCATGTATAGCGACAGAGGCACTAATTTTATTGGCATGGACAATGCATGTGATGAGTTGGACTGGAACGTAATCAGTCAGTACAGTACTGCTCGTCGGATTGAATGGAGATTCAATCCCCCTTCCTCTCCATGGTGGGGTGGATGGTGGGAGCGCCTCATTGGTGTTATGAAAAAGCTGCTTCGTAAAGTCTTAGGTCACTCCTCTGTTAATTTTGAAGAGATGCTAACGATCCTGTGCGATTGTGAAGCAATAGTGAATGCCAGACCTCTGACTTATGTCTCCCAAGACCCTAATGATTTGACACCATTGACACCTGGAATGTTCCTCATGGATATTGAAGAGGTGGGAGTTCCAGATTTTGATCTAATCGAAGCAAGTGATCTCCAGAAGAGGTTCAGATATCGTCAGAACCTGAAGGACGTTTTAAGACAGAGGTTCCGCCTAGAATATCTAGGGCAACTGAAATTTGCTGCTGGCAAGTCTCCTGATCATGAAGTGGAAATAGGAGACATTGTTTTGATAGAAAATGACAACAAGAAGCGCCTCGACTGGCCATTGGCTCGCGTTATTGAGAAAGTCGTAGGAAAGGATGGAAACACCCGACTAGTACGCCTAAAAACTGCCAAAGATGAACTCATGAGGCCGATCCAACGTCTCTATCCACTGGAATTGGAGCTGAACCCCAACGAAGACTCTAAAGCTGTAAGCAGGTGTCTTCGTCAGGCGATTGAAAAGCCAGCAGTTGAGACCATACCCCAGGAACTGGAACAAACTCAACTTGAGAGCGAACCACAAGAGGTTGACAGCTGTAAAGAAGAGGTCCTCACCACACGCCTTGGACGAAGAGTGATACCCCCTGTCAGACTCGACCTGTGATGTGAATTAAGTTCAAGAGTGTTATATTTAATTATCTCAAATTGAAGTTTTGTATGTTGGCATTTTAAATTAGTAATGTTCTCAAAGTAATTTTGTATAATTATGTTTTGTCAGTTGTAAGTTCCTACTTGTAATGTAAGTATATTGTGTCTCGTATAGTAGGTAAGTTCACTCATTATGTTCATGACGTGAACTTAGGTGGGAGTATGTTGAAAAGTAAGTAGGTAGAACAGTTGTTGTTCATTTGATGACGTCACGCGAGTTGCCAGTGTCTACCTTCGCATTTGTTGTTGTCGGCAGTCCGAACCCGTGTGTTGATTGTGTGCTCGAAGCTCGACGATTTTTATTCTTACGAAGTTTTATCGAATATTTGCGCACTGTACTTTAAATATATTTCTTATGAAGGGATTTTCTCGCACGTTGTTTATCAGAGATCCTCATAATGAAAGAAGAAAGAGGAAGAGGGAGACTGAAAAGAAAAGAATATAAAGAAGAAGAGTAGAAAGAAAATGCAGTAGAAATGAAGGAGGAAAGAGGATTACTGAAACGTGATGAAGAGACTATTGGTGGGTAAATTGTTCTTTTAGTGATTTGTTCATTGCTCCGAGAGTGGGGAGAGACCTGACAGCGAGAGGCAGACGGTTCCAAGCTCTTGCTCCTGCCACACGTAAGGAGTTACTAAATGCTTTAGTTTTTGCAAATGTTTGCACTAGAGTGAACAGTCGAGGGGACAAACTAACAGAAAAAATTCCATGAAGATAAGAAGGGACATTGTTCGTTTTATGGGCGACTTGAAAGATGAATCTGAAGAAACGGATGGACAAGTAATCAAAAAGGCCATAGCCTAATACAGAATTAATGTACATGCCCCCGTGGTTTAAGCTTGTAGACATATCTGATGCATCCATTGAATGCAACCTCAAGTTTTCTCCTCGATTCAGCATCACAAGAATTTACATAAAGGAGATCACCATAGGTAAACAAGGGAATTATGAGAGTCTTCACCAGCAGCAAACGGAGATCCTGAGGGGTGCTATATGCAAGTCTTTTCAGAGCATAAAGCGATCCATAGACTTTTTGGCAAATGGCGGAAGTTTGGGCTGACCAAGATAAATCTGGACTTAAAATTATGCCGAGGTTTTTTACGGATTCGGAAAATGGGATGGGAACTGAATAAATTTCGACTGCTGGAAGAGAGGACGTAATAACCGGTTTTGTGGTGCACAGCATTACTTGAGTTTTAGCAGGGTTCAGGGTTAGCGAATGTTGGCGAGCCCAGCTCTCAATGCTAGTCAAGTCCTTGTTAATAACGGGTTTTATGTAAAATGTCTCCATTTTACTGGATTTATAACAAATCACCTTTTTTGCCAAGTAACGCCTCGGTTTATAGATGTTTCAACGCTGAACACGATGGTGAAGTCAGAATTGCGACATCACATTCCGTTCTCAAACTGGAGCACTTTGAAGATGAAGAAACGTGGTTGTTACTTGAAATTATCTTCATGTTAAGTCTGCTCTAATCTGATAACGGAATGTGATATCGCAATTCTGACTTCACCGTCGTGTTCAGCGTTGAAACGTCCGAAAGCTGAGGGGGGTTTTGGGGTGGGGGGAGGGGAGGTACACCCATAAATTCCAAAAATGAAACGGTCTGTCAAGTGACACCTCATTTTAAAGGTTTTTACACGCTGAATAAGATAGGGAAGTCATAATTGCTAGGTATATCTTATTCCGCACTCGAACTGAAGAACTTTTGAGATGAAGAAACGTGGTTGAATCTACCACGTTGATACTTGAGATGTTCTTCAATGAAGACATTTTACATAAAACCAATTATTTCTCCGAAAATTCGCTCTTATAGCCAAGCTGCATGACTGTGGATTTTTAAGAACAATTTTGGACGGACTCGAAATTGTAGGTCAGCTACGAGTACAATCATTGGGTCGCAGGGCAAACAAAAAAGTACGAAACACCTAGTTTGCTAGGGGGAATCCAGGGAAATTCCTTCTCCCAGCGTTTGTGCTCGAGCATTGATGACACTAAACGTTTCCAAATTCAATCTGTGTGTCTTAAATTAATTTTAACGCACAATCTGTTTACTCTACATTAGGTAAAATCGTGGGCTCATTGAAACTTTCCCTTTGGTTGAAATAGTTTACAAACTTGTAAGTCTGCCTACCTTTACGGAAGCAGAGCATTACAAGCTATGTCTTCTAAATCAATAGATAACTTGACTTGATAGAAAATGTAATGCTTGGCTGATGATTGAAATGTACCTTCAAGTCCTTACGTAGTGCAATTAGTAGTGCAATTCCTAGTATTCGCCAGAAATTTCTCAAGCTGAAGTTGAGGACTTATGGAAATGGAATAAGAAAACCCCAATAGCTTACTAATGAGAATGTATTTGATTAAGCTACATTCGTCAAAACATATTTTTGGGTCGTTTACAAAAAAAATGTCCGTTTTTTTCATTTCTGAGGTGGTGTAGCAGTCACAATTAAATCTTGATCTTTTTAGCAACCAAGTGAATTTCTGAATATTGTGACCAAAGTCCTGGGACAAAGTTTTTTCTTCCAGGTGCCCTTACTCTTCAGAATTCTAAAAATCTTTATAAGTCATTATCTATAGATTAATGTCTGATAGAAATTACTTTTCAGATCTAAAAAAAAAGTTCAAGTCAATAGTTACAAACCTTTGTAACTATCGTAGTACCACTGGGACATAACTATTTGGACTTATTAAGAAACTGTTGTTATTGACAAATCTATTGACTGTTAGAAAAACGTCATGTTTGATAGTTAGTTTAACGAAGGATAATCTAAAGAACATTTTGATTCATACCCCATTCCTATAAGTTTAAAATTGGCGCCAGAGTTCTGTTTCAAACCTTTGGTACATAGTAAATTGAGAAAACGGACATTTGTTTTTTTTTTGAAAACGACTTTTTTCCATGAACTAATCCAAAAGTCTAAAATCACAGTTGGTGGGGCTCTACAATTCTACCCATGTATATATTAGGAAATCCGACACTTTTTCAAGCTCGGACGTAAAATGCGGTTCCGGCTTTTATCCACTTCGTCTTTTCACCCTTCTTACAAGGCACCAGTAATTCAGCAATCACCTCGTCTCTGGACTCATTTGAATATAGTGGGATTGGGACAAGGTCATCAAGTGATTCCTCCTGTGAAAACGAAACAGTGCGCTTGGTTATATGTACGCAGGTATTATGGAATATCTCAGGTAGACAAAACATAGGTTGAACCCACTTCGAATTCCCATGAAACAGTCAACGTGGGCGCTTCCGACACACTAAGAGAGTCCGAGTGAGTCATCTTGAGCACACCTTCGACAATCAATGCTCCTTGTAGTAACAACCCAGTAATGAGCATGGAACCTTGGGAAATTGACGGAGAAGCATCTAAGGAGCATTTGAGAGCTAGTCGATCCAACTCAATCCTTTTAGCCCTGAAAAAGTCCAGTTTTGTAAAAGGAACAAAAATTTGTTTATACATCAGACTTGATTAAACAATCTGACCATTTGATAGTCCTATTATTTGCAATAATTTGCAATGTAGCTATGTTGTGTGAGCGGGACCGCCAGTGCCTTGTGAAAGCAGGACAAGAGGCAGGAACACCAGCGGATTATGAAGTTGTGAAACAGACATTCAAGTTGAAACTTACAAAGAGACAGTTGGGTGCTCTCATTCAACAAGGTACAACCTTTTGAGCACCACAGCCTGGTGGCACTCCTATTCATCACAGTATCATCTTATAAAAGTCCATGTAAAATAATATTTATGAAGCTAAATCAAATAATACCTGGCAGCATCCTGTTTTAGAGCCATGAAAAAATCAATACCATGAAAAATATAACTCATTTCGATCACATCCAGCCTTTCCTCCTTCATAGAATCGTGTAGAGATTGAACAGCTATAGCCTTTTTAACTACTGATTCAAGCCACGCAGCAGGATTAGTTGGTCCAAACCATATATTCGACCACTCTTCTGGAACCTGAACATAAATAATCATCTTGCCAACTGCTCAAATGGAAGTTTTAGTCCTGCCCTCCTTACTCTTAGCATTCTTCTAATTACAAATATGATTATATTACAGAAACGTAATCAATTTTCGTCCAATAAAACTCAGAACAAGACTTTCTTTAACTCAGAGACACCATTCTTTAAAATTCCCCAACCATCAAATTCTAGGAATGGTGAGAGTCGGTTCATAAGTACAATAAAACAAAATAACTCGTGCACAAGAAAACATTTGCAGGATGACCAGCTGATAAGATTATGTGCCTCTTGAAACAAATAAGACTGGCCCATGGGTATTTATCTTACCTGCTGTTGATAAATGGCAAGAGCGAAATTCAGAATTCCTTTCTTTGGAAAACTACCCTCTTTGAGAGTCAAGTGAACAGCCCTAAAACTTGTGTCAACATCATTAGTCAGCTTAGATGCAAATTCGTTCTCTAGCCTTAGAAACGTGAGAATAGAATTACTTCCTTCAGAGTTGTAACTTTCCAATTTCTTCCTGTTCAAACGCTAAAAAACCAAACAAAAATTCATTGTTACGAAACAGGTGAAAAATAAAACTTGTCTTAAGACACCACTCCACCCTTGAATTAGTTGCTGTATCCAAGGTGGATTGGTAATTTGGGATAGAAAATGTGTGAATGAGTGATGTTATGAAATACATATTAAATATGAAGGAAACCAGAATGAAGAAGTGAAATTCATATCAAACATTATTGGGTAACCCATAGCTATCGCATAAATTTAGAAAAAAATCTTCATGAAGTTATGGTGGTTACTCGGATTTGGGCATAGAACCAAGTATTCTTTGATGTCTAAACATGGAAAAATTATTGTGGTTTAATACATTTCCTTTTCCTTTCATTCCTTGGATAGGTGCAAAGTTTCCAATAAACGTTGCTTAATTCATTCCAGTCTTCATACAGGTTTGCAGTTCTAGTACGCCAGCTAGATTGATACTCGTATACTGCTATGGGTGTCTCTACTACTGCAAAATGCTGTGATTCATGGTCTAAGCATAAAAAAAACAACTTGATATCACAAATCCTCCCACTTTTGAAATTGCTGGATTTACACTGATTTCAAAGTAACTATGTACTACAACATAGTTTACCATTCATTTCAGTTGGATAAAATTGAGCTTTTCATGAAGTTTTCATAACTGTCAGATGTCTAAAGGCGAATTTTTTTGAAGAATTTTTCGAGAGTGAACTCCAACTGACGGGATTCATTGAGTGTTTGGGGGATCATCCACCCATGAGACTGCGCCAGCATGTGTACGTGAGGAGGCTGTATACCAACTCCACTACTATCCAAGGAAGAGACAAGGACTACCCTGCAACAGCCCAGCTCTGAAACCTACAGCTCTCCCAAGTGGAACATGTTTCGTGACTTCATGCATTAGTGCATTATGATAAAATGAACAATTCAGGGCTAGTGCAGTGGGGCTCTTTGAAAGGGCCATAACTTATACCGTGGAGTTTCAAACAAGTTCAACTTGCTTAAAAATGAAATGAAATTACAATTAGTTATTTGCAGCACTATAATAAATAGCAACATATATACTTCTTTCATGAGCATCCAATGTGACCACAGCTCATCCACACTTTGTCGCATATCTTCAACACCAACGTCTTGAAGAATGTTGCTTTTGTCGAGCTCTGCAAAAATTCGAGCACCATAATGAGTGTTGAGAAGGATTGGATAAACCTGATTAGGTAAGTTTAAAGATAAATCAAACACCTTTGAACTGCTCGTACAACTTCCTGATAACAACTCTATGCCGAATCACCTCCACGTTAGGTGGCAAGCCAAAGTATTCTGGATCATTTTCATTGGGTAGTAAATTGATCACTTTATAATGATCCTGTAACAAATAACAACAGTGCTAACCCGGGTACATAGTGTATGGCAACTATTACTTTATTAAACTGCTTCATGAATTAGTTCTTTTACATGATTAAATTCAAAACAAATAAGAATTCAGTAGAATATACTAACTCCAATGGAACCGGATTCTGGTAAGTAAACATTGGCCACCAGAGGTCGTCCATTTTTCTTGAATATTTCTGAGCTGAAGAAGAATTCCAAATACGACGATAGAACTCTCAAATCAAATACGTTGTTGACTCTTCCACCATACACAGCAAACTCATACAACCCTCTAACAAACTGCCACTGTATTTTGCCATGTTTACCTAATGTGAACAGAATAATGAAGAGGATGATCTAAGATTCATTTAAAAAACCAACAAACACGTTTCAGCGTGAATGTTAACTTTTTGTTAAAAAACACAACTTTTGTTCTTAAAAGGACGAGAAAACAGCATTGATATATCTCGATATAGTAGAAATGGATAGTGGAAATGGACTTTTAGCACCAATATTCCAAAAATCTAAACCACAATCTAAAAATGCATAGTGAGGATAACTCAAGATAAATGTATTGAAGTATTAACGTATGCTTCATGAAAATGGAGTTTTTTAGTTGTTGTTAGCCCATTGGTCTGTTGTCATCTTGAAGTATTTTCATCGTGGAGCTATACAACAAAATCCGTTTTTTGCAGTAATTTTATGATTTGGGAGAAACCTCATTTTAGCTCTATAAAATTAATGACCAGATCGGGGATGTCGGCATTCACATAACTTGTGATATAAACTTTTAGTTTATGGTCAAAAAATGAAATGGGAGAGTAACGTTAGGGAACCTGTCGTAATCTACCTACATCGTGGGAACCAAAACCAATTCCGATTGTATACAGTCACCAGGGGACATTTTGAAACTATTTCATCGGCTTTCAGCACACCAAAGCGCATTGAGCCAGCCATGTTGTGAATTAGGTATCAGTAAAATGGGAAAACACTTGGAGTACAGCTCGGGTGGAGCTTTTTATAGACTTACGTCTGCTGTGCCAGCAGATACGTGACAATTAATAACTTCTGTAATATATAACACATATACAAATATATCGTGAAAACAGTATTTCTGGCGTGCAAGATCTCAACTTTTTATAAACTCAGATTTAAAAGTAACTCACCCTTGGATATAATTTTCTTAAGAATAGAAGTAGCAACACTAAGATCGACATCATTGAACTCATAAAAGCTTGTCCATCCTTGAGGAATATACGAACGTCTTTCTTGTATCAAAGCGTGAAACCATGACAATATGAACATAGCTCTTCCACCCTCATAACTTGATTCCAATGCCTGTTGTGTTTCCCATTCATGATACGTTCGAAGTAAATTATTCTTCATACCTGGTGGTGCCTGAAAAAGCCAGCAGATAGAATGATGACAGGTGGAAGGATGGATAATCACATCAGTCACACACTATAAAATATCTGCAATAGTTGCTATGAACCATAGTTGCATCCACATATAATATATGTGGATGCAACTATGGTTCATTATTATTATCCTCTTCTCCAAAACATAACACGCTGCTAATTTAGTAATCTTTGCGATCAGGAATGTTTTAACCATTACATGAAATTATCTATTCATATTTCTGTATTTAGGGTGAAATAAATTGCTGACAAAAAATGAACTGCGTTGATGAAATGATTAATAAACGCCACACAACACTGAAGAAGAAAGGAATTGGATCAGAACGTAGTTGAAATTAATGAATTGACTATTTTATGGGGAAACATTCTGAGAATTCTGGTCAAGCTTGGCAGCATGAGCATTTCCCCCAAGCACCCTTTGTCTCAGTTCCCCCAGTGACAAACAAGTTGTGACATTTGGTTATAAATTAAATAATATCATTGCACATATTGGTTGAAACTACCTCATAACTAATCTTCAATGAAGCACTCAGTAGAACCTCAGGGAAATTATGATGGCTTTCTGTTGTCATCCATAATCTGAACGAGTTGTGGCTGTGAGGACTTAGCTGGCGAATTTCATTTTCCAAAACAGGTAGCCAATGAATAACCAAATGTAAGTTCTTCAGTAATACCCAAGTTCCTTGTTTGGATGCTTCTCGCAGAGTCGCTATTGTCGTACTTTCTAATCCAGGCCCCAATACCATCTAGAAAATTGTCATTTAAAAATATCAAGATATCACCATCAATACCAATAACCTTGATATTCAACAGATACCAGGCAAAATAAGTACCTCCTTCATATTTGAGATATTTTTAACTTGAGCAAGGCTTCTCAGTTCCTCGCTCGGATCTGTACCAGGAGATGTAATGATCAATATTGGAACTGAAGCATCCGACTCATCAAGCAACGTATTCAATTTGAGTACATCAGGAGATAGAGAGGTTAAACCTTGAGAAGAAAAAAAGCGTTGTCTTGTACTAATAATTCACATCTTGACTAAGTATATAGAGATGGCAGCTCAATACAAACCAAGTTTTTGAAGGGAGTAATTGGTGAGTTCATTATGGAGCATATCAGGTCTCAATGCTTTCAGAACCAAGATGTACTGGAAAGGCGTCAATGCACAATGTTCCGGTAAACGAGGATTAGCCTGCTTGACAAACCTCATCCATTCATTCGAGTCTTCCAATTTGAGGCTTTTAAAGAGATTAGGGCAGCGAACCTGGAAATTATGAAATTACTACCTATGTATTTGGAACAAGATGAGTGTACCCAAACCAGCTTCACAAAATAAAAAATTACTTTCGTTTTGCACTTTTCTGAAATGAAATAAAATAGAATATAGATGTATCTGTTACTTATCGACCATTAGATTTCCATAATTTTGGGGTTTCCTCCTCCCTTGTTGGGTGGGACTCCCTGTATACGTATAATTAATTTATACATAGTAAAACTAAATTTTTACTGTGTGTACTAAATTACACTGACGACAAGAATCAAGAGTGACGGACTAGCAGAATGAAAAGAGAAAAAGGGGAGGGGATAGGATGATATCTGAGTTAATTAACTCGTGCCATTAACTTCACTCCCATAGATGGTACATTATGAGGCGAAAAGCAAGGGATATGTTAGATTGGTGATGGTGGTTTGGATTTTGGTTTTTATTTATGGATTTGGATATAGAGATCTAGCTCTAAGTGCCTTATTACAAGCCAATTCACTAGAAAGCTTCCCACTAGAAAAAACAGCCATTTTGGAAATAATTCCTAGGTACCAAAGCTTTATTTGTTTTAATGATTTGATTTGTGACCAAATATGACTATCCTAGATTTCCTCCTTTTGTCGAGCTGTGCTCAAGTGGTAGGGGTAAAAATGAACCACCAACAATGGGTGATTTTTCAGATTTTAGTTTTCAATAAAAGTTGTACAACATTAAATTCAGCGTAAAATGAGGCAAAACCGACTTTTTTCGAACCGCCAGCTACAAAAATACAGAAGGTGAAATTTGAAACAATTTTCTATAATAACGAACGTCAATTTTTCTGAGATATATCTCAAAATAACTCGTTTGTGCCCACTTCTAGGCTTCGAAGAACAGTGACTTTTAGTGCTACTCATTTTGACTTATGTTAGAATAAAAAAAAAAAAAAAAAAAAGACTGTTTACTCAGTAAAACAATACAATATACAAAATTAACAATATTACGTCAAAAATCACCTTCAGAAGAAGTATTTCAGCTGCCGTATGAAGTTCGTTAGTGATCCAACTAGGTAACTCTTCTAACTGAGCAGAATCCAATGAGTCATTGAATGGAGTTATTCCTATGAAGAATTCCCATTCCTGGAATTGGAAATGACGATAAAGTAAGTTATTCTCGTGAAATATGAAGCTGACGAATTCGTTGGACCATCAAAGTATAAGTTAGTATCAGTGGCGGCTGCTGATAAGACCATGTTCACTCCCAGCCAATAAACCAAAAATAGTAACCTGGGGGGAACGAGAAACCAGACCAATCAGAATGTTCCCCTCCCTAGCCTCATATTTCCTTATAAATTCTGCCTGACAATTTTCGGTTTGGATGTGGCGGGCTTGTGAGATTGACCAATCAGGGAGCGCGAAACTTCTCATAAGGAGCAACAGTTATTGTTGCTCCTTATGAGAAGTTTCGCGCCGCCAGGGGCGCCCTTTTTCATTTTTATCTTTCCTCATGCAATCTGTTATCTCAAATCAAACGGCATTCGTTTGTACTTTCGTTTTCGTGGTGTCGTCTGTTGTTTTCTCGTCCAGTCATCCTCCTTTTTCTGTTTTCTGACAATGAATAATTCAGTAGAGTTCATTAAACTCAACAGTTCCCGGCCAATGGCCAGTAGCTAGTTCAGTTTCTTGTCCCAACATGTTCATATAAGGCTAATTTCGTCAATCCCAATTCGATAGAGCGTACCGGTACTGTGATTTTTTTTCAACCAACGTATCCCTTGCGCGACGCCGAGAACCTGGACGATTCTGCCAACCGCCCGGAACCTACGTATCTGTCGCGACGCTTTCGAATATTATGGTTGAAATTTGTATTTGGCTGAAAAAAGCACCTCTCCCCTCCCCTCTGTGACAGCCCCTCTTCATCTATGTGGATACTCTGAGTTGCAGGGCAGGAGCCGCCACTGGTTAGTATGGTGGGGAGAATAGTGATGCGTTACTTACGCCAGGGTTAATTGTTTCAGCATAAACTGCATGAATTAACTGCAGGGCGAATGTGAGTCTGTCATCTTTGAATAGAGAGCGGCAGATGTAATGATATATAAATATGATTAAATGTTGAGATTTTTCATTCATAGGTATTTCTTGCTGCAATGAAATGACAAACATATATATTATATTATTATATTATATTATTATGCGTGCAAAAATATATCACTAATTATAATGCGTAATACAATAATTAGATGTAAAGTGAAGTAGCCAGATATTAGTTTATTAAATGTGACAAACTGTTGAATATTACCTTTTGGAACTTCAAAGATTTTTCAAACAGAGATATGTACTTCCCTACTGATAAATGGTACATATTATTGATATTTGATAAGGAAGCACAAGCAAAAAATATTCGAGTGCCCAACAATGCAAAGCTATCATAGACCATGCATTCCTTGGCCATTGCATCTTTAATCTGCACTGCTTCCTCGAGAGATTTCTTTATGGCATCACTACTCTCCTTCGTTTCTTTGAGAGATTCCAGTAACTCCTGAAATGATAAATGAGTTGAAATCAAAACTTTGAACTGCTTACCAAGGAGGGGAGTAATCTCACTTACCCTTTCAATTTATTGTAGACTTCTTTTAGGAATCTACATACATTATAAAAGGACGTGCAACATATTAACTAACGATTTAAATTATCGGACCTGGTTTTGAAGTATATCACCCTGTGAATCGGCCAGTTCTTTCAAAACTTTTTCTTGTAGGAAAAATAGCTTATTTTTCAGTTGCTCTTCTTCCTGCAGCAGTTCCAACCTACGTTTTTCTAGATCAGGTTTTTCCAAACGTAACGTGCTGCTCAGCAACTGTATATACAATGAAACAGAAATAGGCATTATCAACACAGGAAAAAATACTTACAAAAATTAGTACATGAAGCAAAATTGTACAGGTAGAATGGGTGAATTTCTATAGTTTTGCCAATTACAGCTAAACAATTTCAGCTTCATAGTTGAACTCTCCAATACAACAGGGATTACAAGACCTGTTGAGTTAGCCCTTTGACAGTAGGGCTGTAGTTGACAATGGATATGAATCCAGGGATGCACGCTCTCTGTTTCATGTTGAGTGATCTGGTTGTGAGAAATATTCTGAAGTTGACATCATAATCAATTATTTTATTGCCCACATAAACCATTCTTCTAGGCCCTGAAACGCAATTTATTCCAAGTTATGGTAGAGCGTACAACAAGAAACGAAAATGAAGGTGTAAACTTCAATAGGATATATTTTTTTTTTTCCTAAAGATCTTATGCTCTTATTAAATTTAAACACACCTTGGTAAACAAACTCCTGTCTGAGAATAGGAATCAGCATGGGATGAATTTCATCAACATCTAAAACAACAAGGACCTTGCCAAACCTGTGAATGTAATGAATACTAATGTCGATGAGAATTTTTTTTTAACGGCTAAAAGAGCCATCAGTTGTAACATAGAAATTATATGGACAGGTATTATACAGCTGTGTGTACCTAGATAAAATCAATTTATTATTGTCAAAAACGTCGAGTTCATAATTTGCTTACTTTACGGCTAATTCCAATGAATTCACAAACTTCGTGCTTTTTATTGATATTGACTCGACTTTTGCATCTTGGAAATGATTGACGAGAAATTTGGCAGCAGTGGAAGCAGGGTCCAAAAGAAGAAGAGGCATCATTGTCTACAACAGAACAAGAAGATCCATCACAACCTTCCAATGAAGAAGATTTGTTGCAAAATAGACAAAGGAACTGCCTTCAACAACTTTCAAAATCCGAGCAGACTCAGTAAAGCTTAAACAGATACCATGAAATATTCCTATCAGATAGGTTATAAGATATAATTTCGCAACCACTTACATTTAACAATATAGCAGTATTTTGTAAGGAATATTCATCTCCAGGAAGACCTTCTGATTGCCAATGCAGTATGTCACGTTCTGTCATCAAAAATTCGTTAACGGATACAAGTCCTTGTGAATCAAAAGATTCTTCCCAACTTTTAACGATAGTTCTGAGAACAAAATGTGTAATAACACAGAAAATTATCTAAATTCAAATGATGTAGAGCTTAACCGTCAGTTTATCATGCCACTAAGATTACTTACTCTCTAGTATTGACATCAGCATTGGCAAGGTAAGTTACAAAACCAGCGGAAATAGCACAGTTCATTGGTAACATCTCCAGAGATTTGGATAATTCAGTCAACTGGAAAATGCAATAAAAAAAAAATAAATAAATAAATAATAATAATAATTCAGCTTCCATTTCTATTGCTTGAGTTTTTCTGCCAACATTTAGAATTTTCACAGCATTCAACACTCCTGAGCCCAATTCTGAATTCCTTATTGGGTTGGAGACAACACTGATGAGGAAAAAGATTGAGTGCCTACAGAACATCCCTTTCTGATCTAAAATAGATCTGTGAAAAATAATCATAGGTTTTCAAAAACTCAATTAGTTCACATGCTATTTACTCTACCCCAAACAATTCATACAAACTGATCTCATAATTTTATAAGATTCCTTAATTAACTCCCAGCAGTCAATCAAGTTCCCAGCTATTAGGAGTTTGAATTGTTTCAAGATCCACTGAGTAACAAGCACATGAAAGATGCAAATAAATCTAACCTGTTTATTCCACACAAGATATTCATCATTTAGTTTAGACACTAAGCCTTCAGCAGCTGATATGGTCTTTTGTGCAGTAGCTAATCGAACTTCTATTTCAGCAGCTTCTCTTGTAGAAGAACTCAATTGGTCTTTCAATTGTGTTACTGTATCGTCGACATTTGATAAAGCTGTTTCCAACTCGATGATTTGTTCCCCAGCTTCATTCAGGTTTCTAAAAATAAAATTACAACGGGTGTTGTGGACGGAAGAAACACAAGCAATGATGTCGAATATCAGAATTACAGAACCGATAAATTAGTTTTTCAGAGTATGAACTCAATCCTCTTGTATTGTAATATTACTTTTCTAAATCGGCCAATTCTTCATTCAGAGGCCTGATTTTTTCCAGTACAATAGAGTACTTGACATTGGCTTGAACCCAGGCAGCAAGCGGAGCTGCGGCAACCGATGCTCGTCTTGCATTTTTAATATCAAACGATTCTTTGTTAGCTTGGAGTAATTTCAATACTGAACTCCTGTTTTCGTCTGTAATTTGACGAGCATCGAAAAATCTACAACAAAATTGTAACAAAGAATAAACAAGGAAATGTGCGTTATTAGTAACCTCAAAGCGTTCCTAACACCCTTGATAGTTTGTACACCAAACCTTGACCAAACCAAATGACACCTATACCTTGATGATGAGTAATACCTATCCCCCCAAAAAACACTCCGTGTAAAAATCACCCCGCCTCGCAAATATCATTCTTCAGAGGCCGGAAAAAGTTATGATATCCACTTTCCCCGCCCGCCCTTTTCCTCATTAAGGAGCTAAGTATAATGAAAAGCTTAACCACTTCACAAGCACCGTACCCCTTTCGAAATCTCCCCTTGGCGCTATTGCGAGACGTTTTTATTACTTCCACAAGCAACTAATACTTGATGGTGGTTAACGTTTTATACAAGTATTAGTTGCTTGTGGAAGTAATAAAAACGTCTCGCAATAGCGCCAAGGGGAGATTTCGAAAGGGGTACGGTGCTTGTGAAGTGGTTAAGCTTTTCATTATACTTAGCTCCTTAATGAGGAAAAGGGCGGGCGGGGAAAGTGGATATCATAACTTTTTCCGGCCTCTGAAGAATGATATTTGCGAGGCGGGGGGATTTTTACACGGAGTGTTTTTTGGGGGGATATCACATCTTTTTGTTGTTGAAGTGGGTCATTTTATAAAGAAGGTCTATGCAAAATTTCAAGTCGATTGGTCCGGTTACCCAGGCTGTAGACTCGTCAAAGTTGCCAAAATTAGCCTAAATTTCAGTTTTTTGTTTCTAAAAGTTTTTGGGTTGAGATAATGGGTTAAACCGTTCAAAAGGCACTGTCTGATGTTGAAACGAAGCTCTGTGCAAAATTTCAAGTCAATCCGTGAAGGTGGAAATGCCTAACTGATTAAGGAGAAGAAGAACAGGTAAGGGTGAAAAACCGGATTTTTGAAGTTATATAACTCGGCTCCCTTTAATGATATCGACTTGAATCTTTCAAAAGGCACTTGCTACACTTATAACGAAGCTCCGTGCAAAATTTCAAGTCAATCGGCGAAGGTGGAGAGGCTGTAGCCTTGACCGACTGCAAAAAGTAGAAAAACATGGTAATTGGTTTTTGAAGTTATATAACTCGGCTCCCTTTAGACCTAGCGACTTGAAACTTTCAGGGCTTTCTTCTATCCACACCATAAAGATCCATACCAAATTTCAAGTTGATCGGTCTACTAGGAGCCGAGATATGGCCATAATTAGCCTAAATTACGCTAAATTTCAGTTTTTTTGTCCCTAATTTTATTTGGGTTGAGATACTTGCTTATTTCGTTCAAATGGCACTGAGCCATGCTATAAAGAAGGTGTGTAAAAAAATTCAAGTCGATTGGTCCTTTTACCCAGGCTGTAGACTCGTCAAAGTGGACAGAATTTTCCTAAGGTTTCTGTTCTTTTGTTTTTAAAACTTTTTTGGGTTGAGATAATGGGTTAAATCTTATATAAGGCTCTGTCTCAAGGTTAAATGAAGCTCTGTGCAAAATTTCAAGTCAATCGGTCAACGTGGAGAGGCTCCAGCCTTGCCTGTCTGAACAAGGAGAAGAAGAAGGAGAAGAAGAAGGAGAAGGAGAAGAAGAAGGAGAAGGAGAAGAACAATCTAAGGCCGTAAAACCGGGTTTTTGAAGTTATGTAGCTCGGCTCCCTTTAGACCTATCGATTTGAAACTTTCAGGGCTTTCTAATATACACTCAAAGAAGACCCACACTAAATTTCAAGTTGATCGGTCAAATAGGAGCCGAGATATGGATACCTCGAAAACGCGTTTCGTGACGTCCGGTAAATATACACTCGGCATCGTTCGTTTTCTCAACTTCTTTGCTTGGCGGGGCGGAACGCTACCGCGTTCCTAGATCCAAACTGATCAGTGACTCCTCAGAGTGCTCGAATACCATCAACTGAACAAGCGATTGCAATATTGAAACCTAGAGCTAGAAACTAGGCAATACAATTAATACTAACCTGATTTCGTCTCTAATTCCCCTCCCAGCCAAGAAAGACTTCATGCTGGACCATGATGTATCTAGAATGCCCATCAAGCTCAATACAGCTTCAAGTATGTCCCTGATGATTTTAGGAGGTACTCTGAGAGATCTTATTTCAGTTAAGGCTTCTGGCTTGATGTTACCCACTGCTGACTGAGCTGCTTCAACCAGAGGTGTTATTGATTCCATCTCTTTGTCAATTTCCGCTTTTCTACGCAAATGAAACAATTCATTAGAATGGCTTAATCTCATTTTTCAGGCTGAAAAATGCCCGGAGTAATGCCTGCAGAGCCTTGTCCAGCCTATAGTTAGCTAGAAATACATTCATGTACTCGAAGCATTTTGGAGCTTGACTTGATAACTTGAGCTAACGCACTTCAAAGTCTTTGGTTAAAATAGGTTTGTCAGTAGACAGTTGGTGGACGTGATAGGAGCATCTATGGTCTTCCAGAAGAAATTATGGAACGTATTGTAGCTTGAATATAAATCTTGTTCACAATAATAAAAATTATATAAATACTGGTGATCTTGTTCGTGAGGTTAAAGTTCACGTTGTTAAATGTAATTCCAGCATCCTTTGTTGGGGATACCGACAATATTCAGGATGAATCTTAATGACTATTCAATTTCCATATCAACAAACTCATCAACGTTCGGAATCCTTAACTTGACCATACTTTTTTTTAACCACTAACAGAGTTGATATTGATACCCCAACAAACGTATTATTTTCGTTATTAAGAAAATTATTGCCTTGATAATTGGACACTCGTTGACTCGTTTTGATCTACAAACCGCTGCCCAGTGACTGTGTTCAAAACAGATTCTGCATGAACTCCAGGCAGGACAAGCCGTCCTACCATATTTCAGTTGAGTGCAGAATGAGGATTTGCCATGCGCCTTATGGAAGGGGGAAGTTTGAGGGTGTTCTTCTGTCCAGCTGCCGACCACCTATCATATTGCTCCAGTAGCCCTCGAAAAACTTCTACTCTGACAACATTTACCCATCAGTTGCGGCTCACGCCAGATGAGTCGTTGAGGTGCGCCTGGCCCTGTCCTCTAGTCTCACATCTGTTAAAACGATTCGCATGTACTAAGCGGATGGTTCTTCCCAACTGTACGCTGTACAGTACGTCGTTTTCTGTTATTTCATCATCTGATCCCCTTAATTAAGGGAGTAACTTGGTGCATAGGCGTCTTTTTCGTTTTCTCAGGGGAGTATAGACCCATTCCCAGTCCCCTTCCTGAAATGAGGGTCTCAAGGCCTTTCCGTTGAATGTTTCCCTCTGGGCTCTCATGTTCAGCTTGCTCTCTTATTTGCTCTTTGGACATGTAACTAGATGGCGCAGGGATTTGTCATTAGTTAGAGTTGAGCTGGCGATGTGATCATCGCCTTTGGGAGGCACACATCTTTATTGTCAGTAGATTTCTTAATAATGAATTCTCAGATTTCGTAATAATGATTTAAGTAGATTTCTTAAATACAGCGTCAAAAGTTGGAATAACAACCTTATTCATGACCAAAGCTCGATACCCAAATAACTTCTACGTATCAACAGACAGACTAACGCCACCAAAATATATACCCGAATATACAAAAACATAAATGGTTGTTATACTCTTGTAATGGTGACAGAATGCTCTGGAAGAATATGAAAAAGATTTTGAAGAGCAATACCTTGCTCCTAGAGTAGTATTTTTAGTCACTGCGTCCACTTTTAGTTTTTCCATTTCATTCTTCCTGAAGTTTGCTTTTGTCATCGTATCACTGATTTGGTCCAGTACCAACCTGCCATTGGCCTGCCTTTCATCAAGCAACAACTTTTGTTTGTTGGCTTCAAACTTCAATGTGTCCACTAAGCTTTGTGCTTCAGAAATCTTTGTGACACCAAGCTATTGAAACAAAACAAAACTTTATTAGGAATATACAGGAAACGAAGTAATGCAGAGTTGCTTGAACAAAATATTGTGAACCCAGCTCATTGTCCGTCATTGGCTCATGAGCCAATATGAATACGTTACATATAAGTAGCGATTTAACTCAAACGAAAACTATGAAATAGCTAAACCAATATTAATCCTACTTGTAATCGCTGTTGTCTTTCAAGGAGCTCAGTACGCTTCTCTCTGAAGAATTTCAGGTAAGTACTGATTGCATAGAAGAATGACAATGGGGTAGTTTTGGGAATACGACGTTTCGTCTCACCGTGCATTGTTGCTAGAAAACTAGCAATTTTCTCCAAGCTGAAATACGAATGTGAAATGAATTTTAAAAAACTCTGCAAATTCATGACACAACGGATCATTATCTTCTTTGTACAGATCACCCTTCTGTCTAGATCACTAGGTCTAAATGTCTAGATCCTAAATGTTAGATTAATTATTATTATGAATTATCACTAGTTATTAATAATTTTATCAAGTACCTAGCGAAAATTATTATAATTTATTGTTAGGTATTAATAATTTGTATTTATTATTAATAATAATTATTATTAATCATGATTAATTAATACGATATAATTCTGGGGTTTTTAATACTACGTCGGTAATAATTTTTCTATAAAAGAAGTACCTACCAACAAACATTCGAAATTACCTTCATTTCCGTAGCACAAAACGTACCTCAGAACAAAAAACTCGACATCACTAAAACCATATGATGTTCCAAACAGCTCGTTAGTATGAAAATTGACCTGTATTTCAACCGTTTGATTCACGATCGTGTTGACAGGCTCAACCTTTGAACCGTCATTGTGAACGAATGGCTGGTCGTAAAAAGCTGTGCGTGGTCTTAAAAAATTCTACGGAACAAACTCTATCTAAATATGAAATAAAAAACATACCGTTTGATGGGAATTTTTCGACTTTTGAAATTTTCAAAATTTCAAAATTCGTTTTGAACCCCTTCCCCTTGACCTAGGGTTATGAAAAGTTTCGAGGACCATTGTGGGGTTGGTCGGAACCCATGAAAAAATTTCGTAATTTTAACTCAACGCTAACTGGGCAAAGTGCTGGACGGCGTACGGACGGATTTTTGGTTTATTATCTTCGATAATGAACCATTGGAATCGCCCACAGAAAATTTTTTTTAACCCCCCCTCAAAATTTGTTGGTTTACTAATTCTTGACACAACGGTTTATTATCTTCCTTGTGCAGATCACCCTTTTGTCTATACCAGGCTGTGTTGCAAATCGGGACCATACCATATTCTCACCGTACTCATACCATACCATACGAATTTCTTTCCTACCATACCATACTGTACTAAGTATACCATACATATGTTTTTTATTTCATATTTAGATAGCCCCCTGGTTCATGCGGAATGATGATATTCATCGAGACTTGAGGGTAGAAACGGTCACCGAAATTATCGCCAAATATGCAAGGAAGCACGAACATCGCCTCCACAAACACGAGAACCTGGAGATGCTCAACGTATTAAACAACGAAGGAGAGCTTCGGCGACTCAAGAGAAATAAACCTCTGGACCTAATTGTGCTGTGCAAATAGTGCAAGTGTAATCCAGTGTTTTTAACTGTTCTTGATACAAGTATGGGCCAGGTTTTGCTGTAAACCTCCACCCCCCCTAGTGAGCTTATCATGAAATGAAATATTGTTAGATGAATTGTACTATGTTTCAGTTGCAATAAATAAATCACGAAAAAAAAAAAAATATATTTAGATAGAGTTTGTTCCGTAGAATTTTTTAAGACCACCCACAGCTTTGTACGACCAGCCGTTCGTTCACAATGACGGTTCAAAGGTTGAGCCTGTCAACACGATCGTGAATCAAACGGTGGAAATACAGGTCAATTTTCATACTAACGAGCTGTTTGGAACATCATATGGTTTTAGTGATGTCGAGTTTTTTGTTCTGAGGTGCGTTTCGTGCTACGGAAATGAAGGTAATTTCGAATGTTTGTTGGTAGGTACTTCTTTTATAGAAAAATTATTACCGACGTAGTATTAAAAACCCCAGAATTATATCGTATTAATTAATCATGATTAATAATAATAATTATTAATAATAAATACAAATTATTAATACCTAACAATAAATTATAATAATTTTCGCTAGGTACTTGATAAAATTATTAATAACTAGTGATAATTCATAATAATAATTAATCTAACATTTAGGATCTAGACATTTAGACCTAGTGATCTAGACAGAAGGGTGATCTGTACAAAGAAGATAATGAACCGTTGTGTCAAGAATTTGCAGAGTTTTTTTATTCGATTTTCTGAATCTACGTATCTTGAAACGTAAACCAACAAATTTTCAGGGGGGTTAAAAACTTTTTTCTTTGGGCGATTCCAATGGTTCATTATCAAAGATAATAAACCAATACCACTTCATTCTTATGCTTAGAGCAAGAACATTTCTAGTCAACAAAATAAAAGGTAAGAGATATAAATGCGTTCATGTAGGTACATACCTGGACAGCATATCTGCATGAGTTTTATCCCTGTGAAAACAGTAAATTACAACATGGTGAATCAAAAAGGTTTAACTGATTATTAACTTGATTATTTAATTGGGTATCAATATTTGCTTGATGATATTACTTTTTTAATATTTCTTCAGGAATGGCGAACATGGTGTCAGATGAAAATTCGTTGGAATAAATAGTGTAGCATAGTTTTGGTAATGAAGGGTTGCTCCTGAATAACTCCAAGAAGCTCAGGTTATCATAATCATATATCAACACCAAATGCAAATTTGAGTGAACCCCTGAAAACATAACATAGAAAATTGGAACAAATACCAAAGACGCGTAGCTTCTTTGTATCAATAACATTGTGTGAGATTTCCTGGCAGTTTGATAGGGAATTCAGTAATATTCAAAAATACCTTTTATCAAACTTATTGTTTATTTAATGGTGATGGGTTGCAATGATTTTGAAATGAACCTACGGAGCTCCGGTACAAAATAATAATAATTATTCGCTTTTGACGATGATAAAGTATAAAATTCATATTAAAATAAAACGAAATGGTTTGAAGAGTCCTTTCTCTGAATAAAGTTTTTTTTTTTTTTTTTAAACTTTATTGTACAAAGGTACATAACAGTTGAGTGCATAATATGTATATATAAATAACAAGGAACGTGTGAAGTTGCTTCCACCCAATGGTGGTCAACTGTAATGAATCTAGAGCTAAGGAATAAATAATATCACATAGAGGATTTTTACAAAACAACTAAATCGAAGGGACTGTAACATGAATTGGAGAACATAATTTAATAAGGTAACATTTGATTTTCATTTGACTAGCATGGGTTCTATGTTAAGGTGAATTTTATCTGACTATCATGGAATTTATTTTATTTATTTCATGTTGGAGCCAAGTCAGAGTGCCGTTTTCTTTTTAGCCGTCGTTCAACGCGGGGAGGTGGAGGGTTTTCCGTTATTGGTGTTAATAAGTCGTTGGAGTGGCTGCTCAATCGCTGATGGTGTCGTTCATAGTTTCGTTGAATAACATCTTTCACCTCAGGGATGTCCAGGTCGTTATGTATGGTACTGTTTTTAACGTACCACGGAGCACCAGTAATTAGTCTTAGGATCCTATTTTGGACTGTCTGCACTCTTTTTATTTGCGAATCGGAGGCTGATCCCCAGATAACGCTCCCATACTGCCAGACAGGACGGATCAACAGGAGATACATCAACTGTTTCGAATGTAGATTCAGTGATGGACTTTTCAGCAGATGTTTTAGCGCATACATACGAGTTCTTGTTTTTTGGACTGTGCTTGAAATATGGGAATTCCATACCAACTTGACGTCTAGTATCAAGCCAAGATATTTGGTTTCTGGGGTATAGGGCACAGCACACCCGCCAATTGTTATTTGTGGGTGGCTTATCCGCTTGCGATAGGTAAACTGCACCAAGTGTGAGTTTGAGGCATTTACCTTAACCCTCCAGTCAGAGCGCCATTGCTCAATTTGGTTAACAAGCTCTTGCAGCTTGGAGTGCGCTTGTTTACTCGATATTCCCCTGGCTAGGGCAGCCACATCGTCTGCGTAGTGCGCAATCTTCACCGAGTCTCCCCTCCGGGTAGTCGTGGGCGTAGATGAGGCACAGGAGAGGTGCTAAAACACTGCCTTGGGGAACTCCTGCTGCGATCTGGTAGGACTAAAGTCTTTGGAGGACAAAAAAGTACGATTTTGGAACGAACTGACCGGATTGAGAGCTGATGGCGAGCTGACCACGTGTCTCTGCGCTGCTGAACTTCGAAGAATTTCAAGACGATGTGACTAGCGGAATTTTCAGCATAAATACGATGCTGTTTCTCGAATATCGGTTCGTCGAAAATAAGTCCAATATAAGTCCACTGTCTCCAGATGCCCTGAATCTGAAAGATTTTGAAGGAATGACTTCATGAGCACCTTGGAGAAAAATTCCAACTGAATGTCCTGAATGAAATTGTAATGAACTTACGTCTTCGATGTAGATATGAGTTGAAGTAGGCGATCCGTACTGTTTCCCAACATATTCGATTTTGAGAACTTTGAAGAATGTAATATAGGTATTTGATATTATCAATCAATGAGGAAGTAGTCGGGTCGGCAGTTGGCAAACTGTTCGGATGATGAACGCAGAATGAAGGCGAGAGGAGGGATAACGACGCTGTCGGGAGACGAACACACGCGAACATGAGCGGCCAAGTAAACTAATCCGATGGACCAGTGGCGTAAACAAACATGGTTATATAATATAATTTGAGCCAGCTCGCCCTGAATTCTTGAATAATTTTATTTAATAGATGGCACCATCATGGGGAGACAATTTATTTACTAACCACCCAGTCAATGATTGACCATTCTGAAAATGACTATGTATTCAGTAAGAGCATGGTGAATCACTTGAAACATGATAAGCAATATCAAGTCTACAGGAACATAACTTTCTATTTGTTTGTTAGGATTATTATGGCACAATGAGACATGAACTTGAATGATAATCATGGGTGATCATCAGGGACCCAAGCTGAATGTTTGCCGAAAACAGCATTGATATAGGTCGAGTGGAACAGAAGTTACAGACAAAGTGTCAGGAATTTCATGTTTGTGTACACAGAGTCCAAAGTTAAAGTAGGACTTGGATGAATTTACATCCAACCACTTGAAGATATATAAACTCCTAATTTAAGGTGGATTGGACTAATCATTTGATAAGATAAGGCGCTTTTAAAGAATAATGTATACAGAAATAAATGTAAGTAATGTAACACAGAACTAAGAAAAATACACTGTCATGCAGCATGGCTATAAGAGCGAATTTTCTAAGAAATAAAGTAAAATGTCTCAATTTTACTAGTTTTATAGCAAATGTTGTCTCCTTTTTTTGCCGAGTAACACTTTAGTTGCTTGAGAACGGAATAAGATATCGCAATTCTAAACTTTACGATCGTGTTCAGCTTAAAACCCCCTTTACTATGAGGTGTCACTTGTCAGACTGTTTCATTATTGGAATTTATTGGTAATTTTACCCCCTTTAAAACTCCCCTAAACCCCCCTTAGAGTGGCCTGATTCTGCTCATCTATGAACTTAGCCTTTCGATTGCTAATTTGAACTTTTTATCTCAATTGTATCGAGAGATATCGTTTGGAATGACACATATACATACAATTTTGGGTGTCTTTTGACAGTGGATTCAAGATGGTCTGAAAAGGATTTTGGTATGAAAATGTTTTAGAAATTCGAGTTTTAAAATTTTTTGACTGAGAACGACAGCTTCGTTTTCTTCAAAAATTCGCTAAAATGGTCCATGCTCGGTAACTTTAACTTGACGGTCTCATCAATTTTCAATTAATTCATAGTCAGGTTCTTTCTTTTTCTAAATTCAATCTAATGATCAATTTGATATTTAGTAATTTCCCTTCAATAACTTTGATTTGTTCGTTTTTTCAATCATTAGTCTAAATAAGTCTTATAATTTGCACTAGATAACTGTTTCATTATCAGTATATGTGAGCTTGGAAGCTCAGGTAGAATCTGGGTGGGGAATAGGTAGGATCTGGGTGGGGAATAGGTAGGATCTGGTGGGGAAGATCAAATCACCTCCAATAGTGACCATCTGGAAGAGGTGTTCGACTTCGTCCCCAAGATCCAGCTATCTAGAATTTAAACCTCCTCCAAACACCAATGCCTCCTTCAAATCATAATTGAACAACTAAACATAGAAAACTTGGCACCTTATGACAGAATAGCCCACTTACTTTTCCTGAGATAATTAATTGTGGTGTCTTCGTATCCTTCTTTTTCCATTGATGACTTCAATTGTGATGAGAGAGTTTCATACTCCTCAGCGCTATACAGTCCAAACACCTACAAAGAATTCGTATTATAATTTACCAAAATTAAAAACCAATGCATTGAAAGTCTACTGTCAGAAAACCACATACTTCTCCATGTGAAACCAGGCAAGATATCATATTCAGAAACTCTGGATCAATGATTTGGAAATCCTCAAGTATTAGGATCACAGATTCTCCGGCAATACCAGCCATTTGGATGACCATTTTTAGATCATTTTGAAAATTGGACACCCCATAATCAGCATTCATTTTAGGCATGTAAATGGAAGAATTTAGTCTCTGTGAAACAATTTGTAATGCCGTCTTCTTCCCAGATCCAGGTTTCGATGGGAACAATATACTTCCTCCGGGTTGTCGCAAGATGAACTCAATTTTAGCTACTAATTCCAAGAAGTCTGATACCAACAGTATATTTTCAGTGAAGAAATTTCCTGCAAAAATGATTATATCATCGAACAGTTAGACTAAATTAGTTGAATTCCAATCTGGTCTCAAGGTGTCAATTTTTGCATACCCAATTGGACACAAGCAAGCCGAACTTCGGCTTTCCAATCTTCTTGGTTCAGTTTCACAAACGCTTGAGTTGATTTCGAGTGATGACTACCAAGTGACTGAGGCGTTTGGTTATCCACGACATAATAAGAGTCTAGAACAATATAGATATTCATTATATATCATACGTTCTTCAAGTCAAAACACAGCAGGCAAGACCTCCTTATTTCCTAATTAAAATTTGCAACAAGGAAAAAATTATCTCTTCAAGATATTTCCAATTATTCATCACTTAACACCAAAATTGAACTTGATTGCTAAAACTCAAAACAAATGAATTTGATTGCCGAATTTGTCTTTTGAATTTATAGAGAAGATTCAGGAAGCAGCCAGGCAACACTGCTCAAAGCACTCCCATTTACACTCTTACATTATAGGTATCTTTGATGGATAAGAAATTGCAATAACTTGGAGATATTTCAATTTACATGCATGCATTTCAGTATTACTGTAACATTTCAATACCTTCGTACAATAGGCCTGCATAGTCTAAACCAAATGCTGCTCTGATGGATTCATCCAAATGTGACTCAAAAGAAAGTCGAAGATCAAAATCATCTATTTGATCTTTCAGTACTCGTCTAGCTTCACAAATGTAAGCCTAGAAGAATCCATAATTGATCAAATCATCATCACCATTTTTTTCTATTGCAGCCACAGGAACATGTGGGAATGATGTATTGCAATTACTTACTTCGACCATTGATGTTTTGTCTGACAAATTGTGACGAGCCAAATTATCAATTAATTGATCATATTCTCTCAACGTGAACATATACTTCCCAAAGTGGTTTCCTTTCTCACTATCTGACTTCTTATGTATCTGAGATTAGAGAGAAAAGATTGATTTCAAGGAATAACAGATTATATAGAATTTCAAATCAATATTTTCATCCAATCAACCATGTCAATTATTTAGTGACATTTTACTTCCCAGGTTGATTTTATGTTTGGTCCTTGAACAAATTCCCAGATCTTGGACTTGACTCCAAGGTCTTGACGTAAACCCTAAAATGTTGACTGAGGGGTTAAAATAATTTTTTCTTGATTGATTCCAATGGTTAATTATTGAAGATGGTAGAAAAAAATAAATAAATAAAATCCGTCCGTCCACTTTGCTCATTAAGAGTTGCCCTTAAATGATAAAATTTGGGTTAAGGGCTTGGACCAGCTTGAAACTTGTCATAACCCTAGGTCAATAGGAAGGGGTTCAAAATGAATTTTAAAACGTCATACCTCGGTAATGCTTAATGAAATGGAATAATCGTAGTTACCCCTGCAGAAAAGTTTCCAATGGTAACTCGTTTCTTGAATTTATTTTTTCTCATAGTATATCACTTTTATATACTTTAAAATCATTCAAATTGAATAGCAAATGGTAAATTTTTCAACCTGGGAATTAATGTTCAACCCAGAATTTAGTTAATTAGTTCCATACGTTTTCAATCAATTTAGCAAGTGCTTCGTAGATAAGTCTGCAGTCTACTTCGTTGAACTTCATTTTTCCCCACATTGCAATTATATCTTTTTGCTCTGATATTGTAATTGGCCTGAAAGAAGGTAGACAAATTAGTAACACAACATAGGAATAGTTGAGTTTTACAATGATCACATCTTTATCTGTGAGGAGTAAGTCTTAAATTTGGCACTTCTAATAGCAAATATGACAAACATCAAAACAGTCTCAATTTCTTTATTGCCAGCGAGAGTAATTTGTTCAATCATGCCATGTCCCCAGCAGCACCATGCAGTAAGGGTTGGAAGAAAATGTATACTATCTTATATAAATAGTTAAAACGTACTTCATGAAAACAATATTAAGTAGATCAATGAATCTTGCTGGGAGTCCATCTATGTAACGGACAGAGAAGATAAAAGTTATATTTTCCAAGCCAATCCATTCAAACAGCTCATCATAGAATCCTTTTCGTTCAATCGCCTATAATCAAAAATGATAATTGAATTACTTCGTTATAAAGAAGGTAAAGAAATTCAGATTAAAACCATCCATAGTTACCTGCTTTAGAAACTCAATCAAGATTCTAGTACCATATCTGTCTTCATGCACCCCATCTAAATCACTGAAGTGAATGACAACCCTTTCTGCGTGTTTGGGAATGATCGTACGTCTTGAGTTACGTGTCACTGTAATGCATTCCTAAACACGTATGCCGTTATTAGGCACAAAACATAGTAATCTGTATCTATATCACATTTTCAACACATGGCCCAAAATTAGCTGTTATAATATAATATATTATGCAGTTTGCGTCACCCCAACACAACTCCCAGGAATCGTAATGGCACCAAAACATATACAGAATATTTTGACGAACAACTGAGTATTTCCCAATGTCGAGTCCTGACAATTCGAAAACTAAATATAGAAAATGTTAAGAAATAAGAAGGGAGCTACAGGGGTGAAGTAGGGTTGTTGTTGTCTGCATTTACCGTTGAGCCCACTCTGATAGTCTGAGAATACTTTCTAATTAAAGTGGTGAGACCCTAAGGCCCACTTTCACCAAACATTTGAAACGAGTTTAAACCGGGATAGGTTAGAAAATAACGGAGATTAACGTTCAACGTCTTTCACCAGAACGCTTTATGAGTTTAAACTCCCACCGAGGGGGCTCGAGTTTAAACCGCTGAAATCCGCAGAGATAACTTTACTAAACTCCGTTATCTCCAATATGGCAATATGGCCGCCTGTGAACAGCTGATTTGTCATCCTCCAAGTCCTTCTCTGCCTTTTGTGCCTGTGTTGTGTTTTTTGTGTGATTCGCGCGAGTTGGCATTCTCTATTATATTTGACTCGTCAGACGAGGACGATGTCCCAAGAAGACGGCCCAGAAAAATCAGGCGACGGGTACCACACTTCGAGGAAATGGACGATGTGGAGTTTTGGCCGAGATTCCGGCTCTCAAAACGGACAGTTCTCCAAGTCCTCGACACTCGCCTGGAGTTTCCGACGGACAAGTAAGTCGAAAACGGAATTTTAATTTATAATAGTTTGGAAACTATATTACTACCTAGTAGTGATGGTCAAAACCAGGAATTTCGAATCTCAAAACCGAAACCGTAACTAGAAAAATCGAATCTCGAAACTCAACTCGCGAAACTTTTGAGGAGATTATCACCACCTGTGATCCTGGAGTAACATTTGACATTGATATATAGATAATTAGATATTGTGTACGAGGGACAAGATTTACGATATTACCTACCTAGGTAATTTCTGGTTGTTGGTGTGTCTTCTGTAGCCCACGATATTCGGAACATATTGTTATTATTTGATTTTTTTTCTTTAGAAATTATGCCGTATCTCCGATGAATCAGCTTCTACTCACGATAATTTTAGCCTGTATTCCGAAATTGATACATATTCCTAATATTCGACCCTACCAACAGACCTCCCATGGCCGCAAATGATTGTATTCGTACCAAAATTGCCAAAATTGAATGCACAGTGATGTTTGATCCCTGTTTTTCTTTTTTTGCAGGAGGAGAAAATGCGGAATACTTCCATAATCGAAAAGGATATTTTTTATATCGAGGCTTCTCTGTCTCATGTAATCCGCCATAATATGGCGGAAATATTATTTGTTCTACCCGCTTCTTTCTAATAAATCTCTTTATTAAATTAACCATTTTCTTTATTGAATTCCTACAATAATAATAAGGAATAACTCAAAAAACAATTAAGTATGACTAAACAATAGACAGTGTGTGTCTACGTAGTATAGTAGGGTTTTCCGTGGTGTGTGTGTGTTCGTCATCAAATTTGTAGCTCCGGCGCTTCACATTGTCCAACTTTTGTCGTACGGGACGGTTTGCACAGTTGGACAGTTTGCGTAATCTCCGTTTGCTAAACTCCGTTATTTGATTCTGAGTTTAAACGACATTTGGTTTGGTGAAAGACATTCAGGTTTATCTCCCGAGGTTAACTTAAACGAAGATTGGGTAATCTCCGTTATTTAATTTTTTGGTGAAAGTGGGCCTAAGACAGCAGCACTGTTGCCGAGGCTCGGTTTACGGGCGCTGTGTGTCACTAAATAATTTAAGTAATTTTGATGTTCCAATGAACATACATTGAAATCACAAACCATACCAACGAAACTGAGCTGTTTTTGAATTTTTAGGGGCTATTAACCAGGTCAGCTTCCTGTTCCACCACCAAACCATACAGCGATCCTGTAGGTCTAGCAAGTAGACCATTGGCATTTCAAAAACATTGACATCGTTATTTAGGAACTGAAACACAGCGTGACAACGTTCAGCAACATTTAATCAAAATCACCACTTACTTGACTGAGCCTCTGTATAATGTGATGAGGTTGCAAATATGCACTACAATCAATTGAAACGACTTGAATACTCGGCATTTTTCCAAAAACATGATTTGCAATGATGCTGGAAAGTGAATAAATAAAAATAAATTCAAAATTGAACGCTCAAGGATCGTCAATTTATGACCATTTTGATATTTCAACGATAACATACCTTTTTCCTGAACCAGCAGGTGCAATTAGCATAAACGGACGATCCTTCATTATATATTCATGTAGTAAGTCCGTTAATTGAACCATAGATGGTGTAAGTATGAGACAATCACTCGTCTGTACATACTGATCAGAATAGTATGTGATACTGTCATCTGACTCATTGTAATGCAGCTGATTATAATTTTTATAACTCCCTCGATCATTCAACACTACTTGGAATATCTAGAACGAGAAAGATTCATATTACGAATAGAGTAGTGAAAGATTTGAATCTAAGTTATTGAGATTCAAGAGGATATACCAGGTATCTAGTCAACAAAACATTTTTTGATAAAAATCCCCAGTCATGCAGCATGACTATAAGAGCGAATTTTCGAAGGAGTAATTAGTTTTATGTAAAACATCTTCATTAAAGAACATGATTGCCATGAAGAACATCTCAAGTAACAACCAAGTTTCTTCATCTTCAAAGTGCTCCAATTTGAGAGCGGAATAAGATATCGAAATTCTGACTCCCCCATCTTATTCAGCGTGTAAAAACCTTAAAAATGAGGTGTCACTTGACAGACCGTTTCATTTTTGAAATTTATCGGTGAACCTCCCCCCCCCCCCAACATCCCCAAAACCCCTCTCAGCTTTTGGACATTATAACGCTGAACACGACGGAGAAGTGAGAATTGCGATATCGCATTACGTCATCAGATTAGAGCAGATTAACCATGAAGAACGTATTCTTCACCTTCAATGTACTCAAGTTTGCGAACGAAATTAGGGATCGCAATTCTGACTCCCCCATCTTATTCAGCGTGTGAAAACCTTTAAAATGAGGTGTCACTTGTCAGACTTTCATTTTTTGAGTGACCCCCCCCCCCTCCCCCTCCACCCAAACTCGCCAAACCCCCCTCAGCTTTTGTACATTTCAACGCTGAACACGATGATGAAGTCAGAATTGTGATATCGCATTCCGTCATCAGATTAGAGCAGAATAACCACGATGATCATTTCAAGTAAAACCACGTTTCTTCATCTTCAAAATGCTCCAGTTTGGAAATGAAATGAGATATCGCAATTCTGATTTCACCATCGTGTTCAGCATGAAAAAACCTTTAAAATGAGGTGTCACATGTCAGACTGTTTCAAATTTGGACTTCATGGGTAATTTTCCCCCCCTTAAAACTCCCCTACACCCCCCTTAGAGTGGCCCGATTCTGCCCATCTTCGAACTTAGCCTGTCGATTGCCAAGACAGATTTTGTGTGCAAATTTGAACTTTTTATCTCAATTCTATCGAGAGTTATCGTCTGGAATGACACATACATAAATATATACATATGATTTTTTGTGTCTTTTGGCAGTGAATTCAGGATGGTCTGAAACGGATTTTGGTATAAAAATTTTGCGGAATTTCGAGTTTTAAAAATTTTGGACCGAGAACAATAGCTTCCTTTTCTTCGAAAATTCGCTAAAAGATAGGGTAAGTTTATGTTGCTACTCCCAGAAGCAACTGCAAACATTTAATTTTACAGGAGAGCCAATAATAGAAGGCAAGTTTTGAATACAAATATTTCCAAATATTTCAATACAATATGCCATTAAAGAACTCTTGAGTGGAATGTGTGAGGCATTCTTGAGTTCATGAACAAGCATAACTCCAATACACCAATTAGTAGTTACATAATTATAGTTCCTGAAAGACGATATTATTTTAGAAATACCACCTTTTTTATAAGTAACTCTCTTTGATCCTCAGGCATCATCAGGCCCATAATTTGAGCAAGCCTCACTGCTAGATGTGTGTTGGATCTAATTTTATCAAGGAAATGCAAGGTACTCTGTAATATACCAGGGATTGATTTCAAACTCTTTTCAAAGCATCCAACACCTTGAAGTTCGTTCATGACTGTAACAAAAATAAAATTTTGCTCAAAACTCATTTCAAGTGGTTCACCCACAAGAGACATCCCACTTTTTGACATTAATTTTTAACACCGAAAGAGTATTGTTTGTGATTTACTGAAGATAGTTTATTTTAATACCATATGGCATCTTACCAACTGGAAGGGTTGTTTCGATAATTGAGCGTGCAGGAGAGTCAACTGTTTGGTACCGCACATGCTGCTGAATGCAAGTTTGATAATCCAAATCTTGATCACTGAACAAATACAATATCACAATCAAGAACTTACTCAAAACTTGAGAGCGGTTTGAAAAACTCCAAACTGGAATTTGGCGTTTTAAATAAGTAATCAAAATAGAAAATATATGAATGTGTAGTATAGATATGCCACAGGTAAAATTATTATGTAAAGTATATATGTATAACAAACAGTATAGTGTTAATAGCTAGACTAGCAGTACCGCCTTCTCCGACAGGGGTGAGGGTCAAGTCATTGTGGGTGTCAAGTGTTCTTTATTGTATTTCATTATACAATAATTGTACCACCATGAACACAAACCACTGGCGGTCAGACACCCCCAACGGCAACGCATCGCTTTTTTTGTATCCTACCTCATCAGTATAATTCCCATCCGAGAAATTGTTGCAGGGGAAGCAAATTGCAAGCTGTGTGTCTCAAAAATGAAATGCACATTGTTCCCAAACTGGATCCTCCATCCGGATGGAAGTGTCAGAAGATGGTTGTCATCCAGCACAGAATTGAGAGATTCAACCCATTCAGGGTCGACATCACCATCAGAATGAACCCAACACTGGACATCTGCAAAGTTGAGCAATGTGGTAACAAAGCGAGGTTAATCAGGACATGAAATGATCTATTCAAGAAAGTCGGAGGGCACTTACAGCTGGTGAGTACTGTGAGAAATCTATGCAATAATAAAATATACTGGCACAAAATAAGAGCTGCTAGCTCACTCACCAGAAGATTCATTATAAACGCTTTGAGCAATATTCGTCAACAATCCATCAGTCCATTGTCTAGTATCAACA
Source organism: Stenodema calcarata (assembly GCA_963920205.1). Classification (NCBI taxonomy): domain Eukaryota; kingdom Metazoa; phylum Arthropoda; class Insecta; order Hemiptera; family Miridae; genus Stenodema; species Stenodema calcarata. The sequence continues at coordinate 31,033,815 of OY986048.1, read as the reverse complement.
TCTATTTGGCCTAAAAGCTGATTTCGTTGCATGGACTTTGGATTAAACCAATCGTGCCTTACTTGCATTCCCATGGTTTCAAGCGCCTACAATACAGGAAAGTTGAGATTTGATAATAATAAATTACAAATTAAAAATTTACCCAACTTCACTAAAAAATGAAGAAATACGTTTTATTCATCCTACAACGAATCCCAAGATCCTTTCAATAATAACTTTGCATCCAAGCGGTTAAGGGCATGAGCACCTGAAAATGATTAGTAATTTAGCAGATAGTTCTCTATGAGTGATCTGAGCTTACGCATTTCAAGAGTAGGATCAGTGTTGTCTTCCCAGAACTCTGAGGGCCAACTACTACGACTCCCATCCTTTGTTCCATTTGTTCGAGCAACTCAATACATTTAGAAGACTGGAATCATAACAGTTAATGAAAAATAAAATGCAAGGCAAAATGAAGATGTCTAAATAATTGATGTCGAATTCTCATACTTGAGATTTCAGAATGGAGCAATAGGTACCATACCTGCTTCTCATCATAGACCAAGTTCAGTTTATCGTAAGCTCCACGGAGAGCTGTTAAAATTTCATTACGTCCAGATGAGATGAAGTCAACATTTGGAAATATGTCTTTGATAAGTTCATCAAATCTTATAGCATCAGAATGAGTCAGCTTGCACCGCGTATTCAAACGTACAGCATTAACTGCCAATTGGTACTCATCATCTGCAAAAAGATGTAGACGGATCTGAGTGTCAGATGTCTCGGTTTTCAATTATAACACTTACCTCTACTTTCATCAAGACTCTAGATTCTAGAGGGTACCCCTGCCCAGGTTGTGGACCGAGGGGCGCACACTATCTATCTTCTCTTGCTTACACAGGTTATGGACCAAGGGGTCGAGATATGAACTATAAAATTTAATTGGTTCAATTCAAGGACCATCGTGATTCAAGTCTAGAGGCTCAGTTTGTTGTGATGTGGGTTGTGCCCTTGCTAACCTGTCACGGCAAAAAATTGGTTTTCCAACATTGGACAATAATCCAGGTGTGGAGGCAGCAGCTCACCCTCCAAACTTTTGCACGAGTGAATGAGAGTGAGAGGGGTTCTCTAGTTACACCTTATGACACTAATGACAGTGCCATAAAATAGTGAAATGTTTGGCGGTAGATAGTGTGCGCCCATTAATTTTCAATCAATACTATTTACTAACAATTATTGAATAATTGTAATAATTTTTTCTAATGAAGCAAAATGAGTGCACCGATTTCATAGTTTCTGTGGGTGTTTGAGGTTACAGTTATTCGCCACAATTCATATTCGTTCTAGTGATTTTCAAATGTATGTGGTCAGTCAAGTTATACATTTTTCTCCATGAATACTCAAGTTTCATGAGATCGTCTATCTACAGTTTTTGGATCCACAGACGCTGAAGATGAAGGTTAAGAGTGGGTTCCACAGTCAAGGTCGGAAGTAGCGCATGGAACATGTTTTAGCCTTCACATAACTGGCTGAAACGCTGGCGCCATCTTATCACCCAACGGCAACTGGTGGTGGTAGAGACTTGAAATTTGGCATGTTGCCTCCTTAGGACTTACACTTTAAGGTACATTCACATCTTCAGACAGTGAGCGTGTCCAGCACGTGTCGTGTCAGGCAAAAAAGTATTCTTCTATGCTTTGTCTATGGACGTATTCACTTCTTCCGCTCCAGCACGTTCCAGCACCGTTACAGCACCGTGTCGTGTCCGGCCAGTATTCTCGGGAAGAATATTTTGCTGGAACCGGAAGGTTGCCGGAAGGTGCTGGAAGGTACCTGCCGAATGATATGAAAGGCGCACCGGTTCAGTTCAGACATTGTAGCTCATGTGCCGCGGTATTCGCTTTTCATTTCGCAATGGACAACGAAAAATTAATTGGTTTTTTCAATAAAATGTCAAACTGATACCGACTCATACGAAAATATTTGAAAAATTTTTCTTCATCATCACGGAGCTCTTTGTATAATGTCCAATACTCTCCTTCTAATTTTCTTCTCTTGAGCATAGGATGTACAGCCATGCGTTTCGCTCTGTTTTTTGTTCCGTTCTGCTCTTCTTCATCGAGCAACAACGCAATAATGCACAAATCTTCTACAGACAAGTGGCTGACCATGGTGAAACTGAGTGTAACCAAGAAGCAGGTCCCCGTACGGCGTCCCCGTGCTGTACAGTGCCCGTACTGGTCCGTTCACATCTGAGGCACGCTCAGATATGAATAGACGGTGTCTGAACGTGCCTGACACGACACGTGCTGGACACGCTCACTGTCTGAAGATGTGAACGGACCTTTAAGCAGCATAGGGCCGAGATCAGCTGAGTGGCTCCTAAAGCTAATTTCTATGCTATTCACACTGTGATGCTGTAATTTGGTATGTAGCCTCCTTAGGACTTCAACCTGCCGCTCCCCTGGCCCCGGATCAGCTGAGTGGCTCCTACAGTTAATTTCTAAGTTATTCACTAGTGGGGGGGGGGGGGTCCAGGGGGGCGCGGCCTGTAGGGCCGAGATTTTTCCATGATTTATTTTTCCAATAAGTTAGTCATCCTACACTATATATTACACATATTATAATATACACTATACTACAAATTATACTTACACACTGTATACTGTACTTTAAGAATATTTAACCTTAACATGTTTGTCAAAGTGATAAGCATGAGGAAGAATTGAAAAACATAGCAAACTTAACAGGGTTTTTTGAGGAAAGATGAACATAATAGTACTTTTAAATGTCGTGTGAAAATAAACTATAGCAAAGAAACTCACTTGATGAAGCTGATTGGTTTGCAGATAGAAAATTACGTAGTGAACTACCACAACTTCCAACTACTGTCTTGATGGCCCTCAAGCCAAAATCATAATGTTGCTGATGTGATAGAAGACTTCTGCAATAACATAGAACCAATAATATTATTATTGTAAATGTAAGCAGAGCTCTTTCCCTAATTTTCGAAAGGAGAAGTGACGATTGATTTTTTCAACTCCTCAAAAATGGGCATTTGAAAAAAAAAGTTAAAAAAAAGAATTCAGTAGGTTTTTTGCCAAAATGTTACCATAGGTGTTCGACTACATTGTTACAGGATAAAGTAAGCAGGTGAGGTGGGTCGCGTGGTCGCAGCCGCCTCAAAGAAATCCCAGCTTTAAAATTGTGAGATAAATAGAATGAAGGTGATGCAAAATAATTTGTACAACCTAGCTTGTCCAAATAGTGTGACAATTTTTAATCCAATTCGTTCAGCCTTGGTGAAACCTTCACAGTGTAGAATAACTTGAGTTATCTCTCTATCATCTGGTTTTGACATCAACACTGGTCTGAAAAGCTGTTTCAAATTTTCAGGAAGCTTTTGCCGTCCACCATAACCTTTTCCAGCTGGATTCAAGGTTATGAAAATACCAGAGTTGTTATCAAGAGATACCTGCAAACAACACAAACGCTTAATAAAAATCTAGTCTTGCGATCTGGTACGTATACCAGCCTGTGTTACTTATGTGAGTATCATAATACAAAGCAAATGGACAGATAATAATGAGAAATCGCAGAGGAGTAATAATGTAATAATGGCTAGACACGAACCTCTCTTCCTGCAAGAGTCACTACAGAAGATTCATTACGAAGGGCGTGTTGAATAATGCTAATTTGAAGGGATATTAATGATAGCGTTGTTTCATCCAATCGATTAAATTCGTCAAAACAACCCCATGCACCCGATTTTATTATACCAATCATGATGCGCATCAGTGAATCAGAATCCAGGCCCTGAAAGAGTAAGGAAATGGAACAGTATTGGAATTAATTCTGTCTGAAACATATTATTATCTAATATTTAATCCTCAATCAATCCGAAGAATTACCTGTACGTCTCAAAGAGTGTGTGTTTACAGGGTGTCCCAAAAATGCTTAGTTTATTTATTCTTAGTTAGGACTTGTGGTCTAGAAAAACTCTAGAAGAAAATAGAGCTAGGATCCCTATGATACAAAATCCAAATCTGAGATCCTAAATTGGGTTGATGCGTTTCCAGGTAAAATGGGTTTTCTATTTTAGGGCCAACGTTTTCAAATTGAAAGAATGATATTACAAGGTTGGTGAAATACTCGTTTCTAGGGATGAGGAATTCGCATCTTCTGACGCTTTCTACCGGCTTTCAGGTCGTCATGATGTCGAGTACTATCAGGCCTCTTTCAATTACTGTTGTCATCAGGTGAGGATACAGAAGCTTGCAATCGACATTAACATTAAAACCTCAATCAGCCACACGAGTTGATCCGACAAATATTCCAAATTGAATATTGATCAATGGACCAGAGCGGGCGCCTGAATTTTCGGCAGTCGATAGCTGATCAGGCAGTATACGAAAGCAACAGCACCTATTAGGTGACGGCCTCGGAGTAGGGGCCACAATCAACGCAATAATGTTATATTAACATTGCATTGTTCCAAAACCAGCAAGTTACTATTCAATGATTTCCTTAGAAACACTGGGCCACCCACCATCCACTCAAGTACGTCAAAAATCCAAGTGGAAACATCATGAGAAAAAAATTAACACATACCTCGTCACAGTTGAACACTAATACTTGGCGACCAAGCAGAGCTCCCAATGCCTTAACAGATTCAGTCTTTCCTGTACCTGCCGGACCGTAAGGATTTCCACCAAATCCTAAGCTTGCTGCCTACAGTTGGAAAAAGTAATAACTCGGACAAGTCAGCCTAACACACAGACAATTAATAATTAGGCACAATTGGATCTTTGCATCACTTACTAGTGTGAGAGTCAGATAGCACTTATCTGTCAAGGATGTGTGTACAAGTTTAGGTATATTTCCTTGGTATTCATACGTATATTCAAACTGAGCATCTACCATTTTTACTTTAACCGAGCCATTGGGATCACTGTAGAATCTGCAACAAATAACACAATAAATACTTGAATCCGACAATTATACCACCAATGTACTACTCTTGTATTATTCGGCGATAACGTCTGTGTGGCTAGCTCATATCCACAACTCTATTAAATAAATGCAGATACATGCATGTTATATATGATAGAATTGCTGAATTGCTAATTATCTGCTGAAGCAGCAACCCGAGTATATAAAAGCTGGACCCATTGCATGGGCGAGTCAGTCTCTTCTTGTCACTCGTCTACGACGTTACTCAGCCCATTTTTATACCGTTATTTCAAAGTGTAACTTCAAATAAAATAAAACCGTTTTTAAAAACTCTATTCGTCTTCTCAATACGATAATTTGCATGTGAGCCTCTGAAGGGCTCAATTGAAAAGCCACATATATTTACAGCCCTATCAGTTAAATAGAACTGGAGTTACGTACGCAACAGACATTTCATGTAAGGCACTAAAATTCTGATCTTGGTAAAATTTAGGTTGATCTATTAATAAACCAAAGTGCATAATCAATGAAAGCCTCAGCAGAACCAGAATAATGCACGTTACATAGAATGAACGTCAGCACAAATGAAAATATTTATTAATGCACTGTTCATGTTGGAATTCATGCAGGGACATTCAGGATCAATCCAAATAACCACTTTCTATTTCATCAAAATTATTTGGGTACTTCCAAAGTTACACAGAGATACATGGAATCGTAGATCGCATGGTCAGATGTTCCATGTAGTCATACTCACCTTAGAATTTTCTGCCAATTCCAATCATCTGTATGTTTCACATCGGTTTTTAGAAGTTTCTTTACAATATTTAGATGGTAAATAGTGTCAAAAAGTAAGTCTTTCAATTTCAGATGAAGTACTCCGTGTTTTTCCGTTTTATTACCATTCAATTCGAGCAACTGCTTGGAGTAAGCTGCATGCTGAGTCTGGAAAATATTTCAATGCAATTGAAGGGAGCTTCATTGCAGGCAGAGGAGAAAACAAGTACCAGTCATGCATCATGAATTAATAACTTAGAAATAAGTAATAATAAGCGAGTAGTCAAAATAACGGAGTTTATTCATATATATAGTTTATATGGAGTTTATTCATATATGGAGTTTGTTCATATTTTGAGCAAAATTAAAGTTTCACTGGCACTGTTGAGATATTACCCACCTCTAAAGCTAGTCGATACTGGGATAGTCCATTAGTAGTAATTGCTTCTTCGCAAAATGTTGTGAAGTTTATTCTTTCTGCTAAACATAGCACTTGGGACGGAAATCTATCAGGATCAGGCTTAGTAATACAACTCACAACCAATGTCTTCAATGTAGATTTAACTTCCTCGGATAGTTCCGTCAGCCACTCCTACAAAATGATATTTACTATTTACTTACTACATCAAGTAAGTTGTGTACAGAAGGAAAGAATTGAATTAGATAATGATAAATAGTAACATGTGAATAGTTTTGGTGATTTTGAATTACTGGTATTAAAGTCACCCCAGTTGGAACAACTGGGCCTGTTGGACCTACTTTACACACCAAAAACTTTATGTTGTTGAAAAAAGAGGATTAGAGGTTTGTGATCAATAGAGTTAGCCTCTGTATGGACCAGGAAATAGCTGATAATGTTTCAGAAATTAGAATTGAAATCTGTTCAGCCATTTGATTGACTTTCAGAAAAATTGACACGACAAATATTCAGGTATAGGAACATTGAATTGTAATTGAGTCTATTCAAGTCTAAAAAAAATTTAACCTCAGCTTTTGGAGTGATCCTGATTGCTTTATTCAATACAACAGATTCTCCATGCGCTGAATAGACAGCAGTGATGACGTCTCCACCTCCCACATTTTCAATTTCAACCGAGTGGATTCCAACAAAGATTTTCTTGAGGTGGCTTTGTATCACATGAGCTTTATCTGATTGTCCAAGAATCTCTAGCAAATCATCATCATTCAAAAAATAGAATCGCGGAAACTGCAATCTCTTTCCCTGGAAAAACAATGCACAATAATCATAAAAAGTAAACCGTCCAAGGAGCAAAATCATTCAATGAAATCCTAGGCAGCATACCTCAAGAAAATTTTGTAGAGCACGCTGGCACTGAGAAAGGCTCTGAAGAAGGTTTTGCAAAACATTGAATACATTTGGCATCCTTGATAATGCTGCTACTCTGAAATTGGATTCATTTAACTGTACCAAAATGCTGCTCCACTCCTTGTTTATTCTATCAAATTTGATCCCTTCCAGATTCCAGTTACTGAATATAGGTTCCAAATATGCCCACCTAGAAAAAAACAAGTAGCTAGTTTAGATATGTAATTCAACTGAAATAAATCTATTTAAAATGGACAAAATCGTTTTTGAAGCTTCATTTAGCTTCAGCTTCATTTTTGAAGCTATGGAGAATCAAAATGAATGAAACTAAGTCGGTACATGTCGATTTCACCAATAAAAGGATCGACTATATACCGGCTTATCTCAATGGCAAAGTGATTCCTCATGCCAATGAAGCCAAATACCTCGGTATGACGCTTGATGCCAGGCTTCGGTGGAAAGCCCACGTCAAGAAAAAGAAGGAGGAACTTCTTCTCAAATTCAGAAAAATGTACTGGCTAATGGGGAGGCGGTCAAAACTGTCAATCCAGAACAAGCTTACGCTGTATAACCAAGTCCTTAAACCAGTCTGGACTTACGGAGCTCAGCTGTGGGGCTGCACGGCTCATTCAAACCGGGAAATAATCCAAAGATTCCAGAACAATGTGCTAAGAAATGTTGTCAATGCACCATGGTACTTTCGAAATGAACGACTCCACCATGAACTTCAAATCGAAACCATAAACGAAGCCATCAAGCGGCAAGCCTTACGTCATTTTCAACGGCTAAGGTCTCACGTCAACGAGGAAGCTGTCCGACTCCTTGACACGAGTGATATCACCAGACGATTGAAGCGTACCAAACCGCTCGAGCTTGCTCACGGGTGAAGCAGTATAGTGAATGCAATATCATCATAAAAATGAACAAAACTCAGTGATGTATCTAAGCTTTGAATAGTATGTGCCCTAGTTTCAAAATAATATTGTTAATAAGTTATTACTTGGAGCAATGAAATCTTTCAAAAAAAAAAAAAAAAAAAATTTTTGAAGCTATTTCGTACGTTTTTTTTAAATAGTAAAACTAATAAATGAATGAATCAAATTTGAAAAATAAGAGGAAACAGAAATTTAGCATACTTTCTCTGAACCTGGATCACATCCTGTATACATTGATCCAAGTTATTCAGGCGATTTTCCCAAATGGTAACACGATCAGCAAACGTTGTGAGGCTGGAGGATGCTTTAATAGACTGTAGTAAGCACTGATAATCTCCAATCTGTCGACAGAATAAAAATTGAGAGCCAAGATGAAATAAACAGTTGCATTCCAATGCAACTGATTGATACTGATGTGATTGGTAAACCAAGAAAATGGTAGGTCCTCAGGATTGCTCATCAGTGGATATAAGCAACAATGTAACAATACAAATTACCAAATAGGTACATGATTCAATGAAACATACTTTGTTGGAGATTCCTTTTACATCTTTGATCAACAGCACAGTTTCTCCTTTGAAGTTCATGTGCTCGTAAGTGGAAAACTTGGCTTCAAGTTCCCATGCGTCAAGTTCTGACAGGGCTTGAATTATACCGATTTCACTAGCAGCCTGGGTATTGATAGCCTGAAAAATGGTGTGGGAAATGCAAGCAAGATTGGTGGTCATTAGAATAATTCAGAATAATAGTAGAGTTCAGAAGAATAACAGATAATATCTTATTATGTTTAACGAGTACGCACTTTGAGGGTATCTGAATGAGATTTGATTGATTCCATCCTCAATAACAAATCTGCATATATGAGCTTGTCTTTCGACTTCTGGATATTCAACATTTCGAGTATGTCAGCCCAGTGTTTATCGGTGAGCACTTCTCCTCTCAAGAACTCAAGATGGGGTAAAAAGTCCTAGAACATTCAGGTTCAATTAATAATATCAACTCTGACATGTTCTAATCTGAACTAGCTTTGTAATAAATATTTAGGTTATTTCATGACGAAAATATGCACAGAATGATTAAAAAACGATGAAATTCTTGATAAACTTGACGTTTCTACAAGTGAAAAACATACCCTGGAGTATGTTGTTTAAACGTTCGGTGTTTTCTTGTTTTGTGTAGGTGACTTAATTAGGTTATTAAGAGTTACTTGATCAGTAATTATTGTTTTCTAGATCCGACAGTTGAGAGGTTGATTGAGTAAGATTGAACAAAAAGCTAATCTAGGTAGAGTTTTTGGTTTATTATCTTCATAAAACCATTGGAATCGACCAAAGAAAAATATGTTTTACCCCCCCCCCCCCTCAAAATTTGTTGGTTTACGTTTCAAGATACGTAGATTCAGAAAATCAAATTAAACAAACAAAAAAAAAAAATCCGCCGTACGCCGTCCGCGCCGTTTTGCCCAGTTAGCGTTGGGCGAAAATTGGTTTCCGGGTTCGGACCAGCCCCACAATGATCCTTGAAACTTTTCATAACCCTAGCTCAATGAGAAGGGGTTCAAAACGAACTTTAAAATTTCGACAATCCCAAATCTCGAAAAAAATTTAGTTCACTTTGGAATGACATGAAAAATTACGAATTTTAAAAGACGAATTGGATTTTTGTACGACCAGCCGTTCGTTCACAGTGAGCGCTCAAAGGTTTAGGAGAAACACTAAACTTCGCGTCCAAAACGGCCGTTAGGTGGGTCAACCCCCCAGCCGCCCAACATGAAACCACCTTTTTTTCATCTTCCCGGTAAACTACAGACTGGAACTTTTAACTGTGAGTCGGAGATTGACCACATTTTTTTAAATTTGATTTTCTGAATCTACGTATCTTGAAACCTAAACCATGATAACGATCGCGCATATCGACGTCCGAACAACTACTGAGATTTTCACTCTGTTTAAAGTCTAGAATCTAATTTTAAAACCTACCTTCGGCGAGGATCTAAAATCGCACTATTTTAGGTTCTAGACGAATTCAGCTAAATCCGAGGCTAAATCCTCGACTCGGAAAGAGACGGGATTCGAATATAAGTCTTGGACCTATTATAGGTCTTATCTATAATGGATCCTTCACCCGGAAAGCCACTTTTTAAACTCCGGAGTCTACAGGGCCGTTAGACCCCAGAGTCTATTTGGGTCTTTCTCCGAGAATCTTTTCTTGTCCAGTGTCAATATCTCACTGTTATTATGCAATTTTGGTTTATTATCTTCGACAATGAACCATTGGAATCGCCCAAAGAAAAAAAATTTACCCCCCCCCCCCTCAAAATTTGATGGTTTACGTTTCAAGATACGTAGATTCAGAAAATCGAATATTAAAAAAATCCGTCCGTCCGCCTACGCGGCAGTTTGCCCAGTTAGCGTTGTGCTAAAATTACGAAATGTGGTTTACGGCTTCGGACCAACCCCACAATGATCCTCGAAGCTTTTCATAACATTCGGTCAACGGGAAGGGGTTCAAAACGAATTTTGAAATTTTGAAAATTTTGAAAATCGAAAAAATTCATGTAAAATGGTATAGTTTTCAGTCCACACTTACATAGACTTTATTTGTTTAGAATTTTTACATAAAACCAATTTCAACAATATTTCTTCGAAAATTCCCTCTTATGCCATGCTGCATGACTGTGGATTTTTATTGGATAGGTATTATGAGTGAAATGAATGAAATACACCTCCGATATGCAACCTTAGTATTTAGATGAACTTGCATACCATACTTGCATAATTATATGTAGTATTATTATTATACTACATGTTATTTAGTATTAAAAACCCTTAAAAAATAGTACATTAATCGTGAAATAATATATTAAACATTTTTTCGATTGTTGCCCTCCTACTTTGGCAAAATTATAGACTGCGTCGGTCCGCACTTCAGTACGAACATTAAATGTCAACTAACATCGAACATTAAACATCAAATTTTGACGTGGGTGATAGAAACCAGTATAATATTATTGTATTATTATTGTACTGGTTCTCGTCTGCGATTAGTGCTGCCCTCATTTGGAACTACAAGCTTCACAATCTCGTTGAAGAGCAGCGTGGGCTCGAATGTAGTATCTGTTCTTGCCAGCTTGATCTCTGGTATGGTACTCCAATAGTACCACCCTTGAAGATTAAACTGATTTTTGGAATTAGATGGAGTGGTAGGAGCTTGCTCCACCTCTATCGCGAGTTGCCCTGGACTTGCAGTATCTCCAGGAGCAGCTCAAGTAAGTACATCATGTTCAGGACACATGACACCATTAAATTGCTTGTACGTGATTTCTATGGGTGGGTCGTTCCAACCGTTGACAGTGGGTCTTCTGTCGCTGTTCCAAATAACTGTTCCAGTGACAGCAGTTCCAATGATTCATTTACTTTATGTAGTTTTATTATGTAAAACAGATAGTCCAGTCGGCAGGTAGGTAGGTACTTGAACCACGGAAAAACTGCGGAGTCGTCGAAACTTTGGGGTGTTGTTTGTACATGATTAGTGATGGTAAACCTAAGTTTTCGACCTCGAGGAGCTTGTGGAATTTTTTTGGCTGTCGAAAAACCTCGAAATTTTCGGACTTGTTTCAGTTTTTGCCTATTAAACGGCCAATCCTACCTTAAAAGGTACTATATATATATAGTACCTTTTAAGGTAGGATTGGCCGTTTAATAGGCAAAAACTGAAACAAGTCCGAAAATTTCGAGGTTTTTCGACAGCCAAAAAATTTCCACGGGCTTACGGGGAATCTTGTCCCCTTTAATTAAGTATATATACTTAATTAAAGGGGACAAGATTCCCCGTAAGCCCAAAAAAAATAAAAATAAAATAAAAATCGAAATTGGCTTAATAGGGAAGTTGCTACAGTCGATCAAAAATTGGCAATTTTTTCAGATTTTGGTGAAAACTGCCTTGACCCCATTTTCAAAGTGATGTAGCTTTACAACATCATTCCCAATCGCCTACCCCCCCCCCCCCCCTCCTAAATGTTGTTAAGCATCGATTGGAGAGTTCAAAAATCTCAACAAATTTGAAATTGGCCCATTTTTTCGGTGGAGAAAAATCGATTTTTATTTCTCCACCAAAAATGGGCCAATTTCAAATTTGTTGAGCTTTTTGAACTCTCCAATCGATGCTTAGCAACATTTAGGAGGCCCTAGGATGAGAGCGCTGGCAGTAGATTTCAATCATATACACATTCTAAAATGAGAAATCAATGGATAGGAAAAATCCAATCATGCAACAGGGCTATAAGAGCGAATTTTGGAAGAAATAACTGTTATATAGCGCTCATATACTTGGAAAACCTCGTAAGTCTGTTAAGGATATAAGCTAGTAGTCAATTCCAGGCCGCACCACCATGTGAAGTTTCCTCCATATCGGCCAATCCGTTTCCCCGCAATTGGCGGTTGACAGAACCTGTAAGTCTGGAACCATTCAGAAAAGATGGAAAACCTTGTAAGTCTGGTCTGATGTTTTGATGTGCTCCTCGTCTCTTTTCCGAAAAAGTAAGTTGTTTTATCATTATTCATCTTTCAACTTTCATTTTTGTTAGGCTGGGCTTGTACTCTATGAATAGCAGTGTTGGCAAGGTGAAATTCACCTCGGTATTTCATAAAACTAACGAAAATCACGGACGTAGACTTACGAGGTTTGTCAAATGAGTTGAAGACAGACTTACGAGTTTTTCTTTGTACGCGTTTTTCTTGTCTCCTGAAAAGTTGATCTCTCCAGACATACACGGTTTTCCAAGTATATGAGCGATAGACTTTTTTCATTCTCTGATTTTATCGAATTTTTGAAGAAAAGGAAGCTATTGTAAACAAAAGCTTCCTTTTCTTCAAAAATTCGAAAAAAAATTGAAAAAATGAATAAATTGGTATGGTGAACACTAAGACTGAGTGCAGTAGGTAAGTATTTAGACCAGTTAAATGATAAAATAGTCCTACTTCAACTTGATCAATGTCTTCTATAATTCGGTGAGCCAATCTTGAAGGCTGCAATGGTTTCAATTTCAACTTCCAATCTTCTAAATAGGTAATGGTCATCTGATATGCTCGACTACTAATCAGAATCCACTCTTCTTGGCCCAATTTATCAAGTCCTATAAATATTAGAGAGAAAGAATGAGCACATGCATGCTTAGGGAGTCGAGATTATTAAATCAAAGAATACAAAATGGAATGGTTCGTGGTTGTCTATTTTCATTTTTCAACCAGTTTGATAAACATTGATCATGGTACTGCGTTCAGGTCGATTAGGGATGAGGTCATGTGGAATGAAATGATCTTATTTTTTTGTTAACAATTTTTACCACCAGGGGATTTTTTTGTTCAAAATTGTTATTTTTGCCATTGCATTTTGTTCATGGTGATGAAAACAAGAGGTCTTTCAACTAGTTCAGTTCATTGCGCGTTTTTATAGATTCTGGCGAGCATCTTGAAACATGCTTGTAGATCGAAATATTCCTTTCCTTTTAGATGTAATTTCTCAAACTTCAAGGATCCGTAGAGATTGACGAACATGGAAGGCCTCTCGCTGAAGTTTCCCATCACCCAAAACCTTTGATTGTGCAGGGAGGTGTTTTTATTGTCATTTATTATTACTGCTGAATGTTTCATTGAATTTCCAAATTACTCTCATGCCCTTTCATTCATATCTTTGAAAAACAGGTACATTTAGAAGTACCTGTAACATTCGGTCATTCAGTGAATGAATAAATTTTAAAATAAGAGTTGAAGACCAAACAACGAAACTAGTGACTATGCAGCCTACCAAGTATCTGCCAAATTTTACACGATTTTTTTTTTTGTTTTTGTTTTTTTCTCTCCAATGGCATGAACAGTTAAACAGAACATTTACCCCATCTAAAATTAGGATTGACATTTAACAATTAGATGAAAACATGCTGAACAAACATGAATGCTCATCAATTTATCCAGATAAAACTCTCCTTGACACTGGAGAAAATTACCATCATGAAATTCTTCCAAGACACTCATTTGTTGTAGTACATCTTCCAGACTGACTGTGGATTCACTATATTCTCCAAAATCAGGTGGCTCAATATCTAAAGCAACAAAATCTGATCTGGAACAGAATCGTAAAACTATGAGCAACATGATCGTGCGCATGTGAGTATAGAGGCCAATTGACCATTCAATAACCAAAACATTAATCGTGTTCATACTTCGTTTTCTCGATTTCTTTTTTCAGTTCCTCCCACTGTGCTCTCCTTTCTCGAATTGGGACCATAATGGCTTTCAGTTCTTGAAAGGTGAATGCATTTTGGAGAAGATTGTCACATGGTTTTTCCTCATTCCATTTTAGAAAAAATAATTGAATTGATGTTATCAGCTGTTTGGCCTGAGCATGGACTTTTACTCTAAATACGTCTATCTGTAAACCAAGTCATAGTACAATGATCAATTTCTTATTGATTGTAGTGATGCAGTTTTCGCTTGAATCAAATATTCACAATCAATATGTGGATAATATAATCTCCATCCTTAGTATCCCTCGATGATTTCTAATTATCCACACTATATTTTGTCCAGCCAAATACTGAATGCACTGACCAGGAAATTATTCAACCAAAAGCTCTGAATTAATTTACATTCTACTAGAAGCTTACAGATCCTAAGACCTGAAGTGGTTGTAAAAACAAGAACCGCCAATAAATTAGCTGCTGGCTATGACACCAGAGGCCGGACTCGAAAATATCAAGTTGAAACTTACACTACTACCAACGACGAAGAACAACTGGTACAGGAACGGCAAGAGGAGACTAAACAAGAGTATTTAAATTGAATACCAAGTTCGCCCAATGAATTCAAGTCCCTAAGTACTGCTATACATAAGTAGGTACTATTCATGTTCAATATACAAGACCCAATATCAACTATTAGCATAATGCGGAGCTCATGCTGGTACAATCACGCCACTTCCTGTTGCTGCAGAGGTGCCAACAACTTTAAAGCTGCCGCGACTCCGCCACAGATCCTGACTGGACTTGACCGGAGCCACCGGACTTGAGTCACTGGCGGACTCCAATAGACTAATTTGTCCTTTGAAGCCACAGAGTCCCCCGAATTCAAAGCCATTCTTTGTGATTTAGAATCAGATTCTGATGATGAAATAGTGAGTTGTGATCTTTCTATGCAAAAGTCGTGGATCACACCATGTTGCCGAACGTGCTCAACGTGGTGAATTTCACACCCTGTTCACCAAATTCAATTTCAAAATTATTTTCGGATGAGGTGAGAGCAGTGTCGCCGCTCCCATTGAAATACACAAGATGGGTTCTAACCATCCCGTCTGTCAAGTCAAGTCCGGTCAGGATCTGTAGCGGTGTCGCCGCAGCTTAAAGCGGATTTTTGGAGTCCTAAGGGGTAGGTCCTCAATATTTCATGTACAAATGGTTATTTCTAGAGTCATTTTTTGAGCAGCCATAAACAAATTGATAGATTTTTTTGCACTTTTACAAGCTGAACCTCAAATTTGGCTCATATTTTATAAAATGAAGAAAAATACGAATTCGTAATGGTATTAAAAAAAATCATTCATTGTAAATAACTCATTGCCATATCCGTCCCCTTTCTCCAAAGGTTTGGTAATTATTATTGCTGTCACTATTTCATATAGGGAAGTCGTGTGAGGATGATTTATTCAGAACTAGCATATACCTGTTGTTGTAACAATGCGTCGTAATTCTTCAATTTGGATTTAGCCTGAGCTAATGCTGCAGTGGTATCTGTGACTGAAGGAACAACTTCTCTAGCCCAACTACGCAGAAGATTGTTCTTGCTTTCCATATTGGCCGCCGTTGTCATTATCTTAAAAGAACAAAGTCATTAGATAAACGCCGAAAGTGATATAAACGCCTGAGAAAAAAAATCTCTTTCAACAATTGTTATCTACTCACAATTTCAAGTTCTCTCTCCAAATGTTTGTGTTCCGCCCGAAAGTTGATGAATTCGTCAGCTTTCTGAGCTTGATTGTCAGTTATGGCGCGCACTTCAGAAACAAATATATTGAGAGCGTCAACGTCTTCTAAAATGGACAACTTCAACATCTCTCGAAGGGTGTTCCAAGAACTTCTATTCAGCCATTCAATGGACATTTTCAGTGGGACTAAACTCACGTAAAAGGGTCCGACCATTTGTGAGCTTGAAGAAAAAACCAAAGATATTAGTTAAATTCTGCGATTAATGCAGCAGTAAGAAATTAATTAATTAAAGAAAGAAAATACAAGAAAAACCCTTAGCATTATGCAGTAGCATCGTTATGATTAAAGCTGTTATACTTAAAGTGGGGAGTAGCATTTAATATCGTAATTTGTAATCATTACACTGTAATCTTAAAAAGAAAAAAAAATCGGCGCTTCGCGCCTTGCCAGGGGGGCAAGCCCCCCTGGACCCCCCGGATGCTTACCGTTTGGAGCCTGCGGCTAAAAATCGAGAAACATGGAACATGCTTTAGCTATGTCTTATAGTTGTCATGACGGCAATGGATACGATGTATGTTTTCTAATTAGCTTCCCTGGTAATGAAGCTTCGACCCTCGCACATAAGATTGTTTACTAACCATTTATAACATCGCATTGTTGGATTAATATCTCGTAGATAAATATAAAAGTGCGACATAAATGCGTGATAAATCGAGAGCTTTCCAACAAATGGAGAACGATTTTTGTCCGATGAAAACTAAAGAAGTTTCATTTCCCTAGAAACGACTCGGTTGTACGTGAAAATCATTAAAAAATTTCGTCACCCATTTTTTGTGACCATTCCGCGTGACATTTTTCGGCTAGTTAGTCCAAGGCTAAAGCATGTTCCATGCTAAAACGTTATTACCTGGGTATTTGAGCGATTTGTTGCCCAAAAAACTTGGATGCTCTGAAATTTCTATTCCAATCTTCACTTTTGATTGATTTATACGATTTGAAGAATGACTCGATGTCTACTCGACTAATTGATAACCATGAGCGCCATGTAGTGCTGTATTCTTGCAATTTTGAAAATAGCACTTCAACACAAGAGGTAACTTTTGAAAATGTATGGCAGTTTCTGTGGGGAAAAAAATCAATTGATCAATAGTATACATTTCGAGAGTTTCTACAATTTGAAATTTCTATAATTTCTTATCAAATTGCTTTGCCCTGTTTCATGACACTTGTTAAAGAAAATGATTCTTACTTATCCTTGAGACTAGAAAACAATTTTTCATCTCCAACCCCTTTAATCTCCAGAAGTTTGTCAATAGAATCCTTGATTTTCTTGAAATAATCTCGTTTGACGACACATAAACTAGGATAGTATTCAACTTTTTGATTTCTGAAACAAGATAAGACAGAATATTAAATGCTGGTAGCTGGTCTAATCGATTGATGAGTAGTGCAACCAATCCTTAGATGCACACCATTCAACGTTCTCATTTCCATAAAAAGTCCCTCAAGCCGTGTCATATATCATTTTGTATTCTCAACATGATCATTGAATGAAATACATGATTAGACTTATTTACATGCATAAAGCGTGAATGCCATGAAACTTGGCGTATACAGATAGATTTCAATGCTTAATTCTGTTGTCATAACCCCCCCCCCCCCCCCCCCCCGTTTCAAATATGTAAGGCTTCAAACGAATTAAGGAAGTACTTTTGATCATTTATTGGAGGCGACTTTTGCCATGTTTACCGAGTTTCACTCATCTTGGACCCCTGAAAACACTGTTGGTACGACAAAGAATCTCGAAGAATTGGACTTTTTTCAAATTCTACTCCAATGGAAATTGTATTGTTTTAGCCAAGAACTACGTAGAAGATTGGTCCCACTATAACCCATCAAAACCCCTCAGACTCCTGCTCCACGAACCAAACGATGGAAGGGGTCATAAGTATTTTCTGTACTGTAATGATTCATCACTAATAGAGTTGAAGCCTTATATTGAAGAGCACGATCCAAGAGCAGCTGCACGCTCAGACAACGCACCACACCACCTTGTCACATTGTGGAAGCCTATGCTGAAACAGCCTCAAACAGAAGCCAACTGGATAGCTACTAAATGCTAAAGTGTCCTCCTTATAATTGGCCACTGAACACGCACATTGGCGAAATATCCTAGAGGAGGAAGTTTGGGAATTGTAATAGAACTAGGAGAAAATAAAATTGGATGTGGAGAAGAAGGTGGTGATTTAAGAGATATTCCCCTCGTCAGCTTACGATTATTCGGGAAACCCTGTTATAAATGAAAACTAGAGCCTTTCACGTATCGAATAAATAGAAAAATTGAGATTATCTCTGGTTCTGGAGCCAGGGCAAGGATTTCAAAAAACAAAAAACTTTGAAGTCGATTTCCCAAATAGAGCGATTTCGGGATGTGCCCCTTCTATTCTACATGTGCGATACGGCTCTTGTTGATAACCTAGCGGTTTATACAAGCATAACAAAGAAAAAAAAAAGATTTTTGAGATGTGCCCCTTTCATTCTACGTTTGCGATGTTTCCTCAACGTTTTGTTACTCAACAGTAATACTAAAAATCCACAGTCAAGCAGCATGACTATAATAGCAACTTTTCGAAGAAATAATTGATTTTATGTAGAATGTTTCTATTAAAGAACATCCATGAAGAACGTCTCAAGTATATATATCTCATTCCGTTCTCAAACTCGAGCACTTCGAAGATGAAGAAACGTGGTTGATACTTGAGACGTTCTTCATGGATGTTCTTTATATATAGCAATTCTGATTTCACCACCGTGTTCAGCGTAAAAAAAACCCTTTAAAATGAGGTGTCACTTGTCAGACCGTTTCATTTTTGGAATTTATCCCCCCCCCGCCCCCCAACACCCCAAAACCCCCCTCAGCTTTTAGACATTTCAACGGTGAACACGACGGTGAAGTCAGAATTGCGATATCTCATTCCGTTATCAGATTAGAGCAGACTTAATGTGAAGAACATATCAAGTATCAACCACGTTTCTTCATCTTCAAAGTGCTCCAGTTTGAGAACGGAATGAGATATGGCAATTCTGACTTCACCGTCGTGTTCACCGTTGAAATGTCTAAAAGCTAAGGGGGGGTTTTGGGGTGTTGGGGGAGGGGGGGGGGACCCAAAAATTCCAAAAATGAAACGGTCTGACAAGTGACACCTCATTTTAAAGGGTTTTTTTAACGCTGAACACGGTGGTGAAATCAGAATTGCTATATATAAAGAACATCCATGAAGAACGTCTCAAGTATCAACCACGTTTCTTCATCTTCAAAGTGCTCGAGTTGAAGTGTCACTCGTCAGAAGGTTTCATTTTGGGAATTTATGAAGAATCCCCCCCCCCCCCTACCAACAAGTCAATGCTCAATACAGATTAGCAGATTTCGCCTCCATATACACAGCTGAACTTTTCGCGCTCCACGAAGCACTAAAGTACGCCACACAGCTCAATCCAGATGGCGAGAGACGAGTGATGTAAATGTAAACCCTGGCTCAAAACTAACCATTCTAGCGGGGGAAATCCTTAAAACCTGAGAGGCATTGCGGACTTTGGGGTGGCAGTTCAGGCTGATCTGGGTGAAGAGCCACTCTGGAATACCCGGAAATGAGAGGGTAGCCACCTATGCTAAAGAGGCCACAAATCATCCGACTATCGACGTATTCACACCAGTATACTCCCCAAAGGACTTGAACACTAAATTCAGGGAGAAGCTAAGGCGAGACTGGCAGCAATTGTTCGACAGGTATCCAGCTCAATGTTTCCAAGGGTGTCCCTGAAACCATGGTACTTGAACTGCAGCGATAAGAGCAAAGCCTTCTTTAAGACAATAGTCAGAATGCGGGTCGGCCATTGCGTCACCAAAACCTATCTCCATTGAATTGGAAGAAGTGACGATAGGATGTGCGATGAGTGCCAGGAGCCGAAGACCTTGCCCCACATCTTTTTGGACTGCTCGAAGTTTTGCAGGGAGCGAGGAGTCCTAATCGACAACCTACCAAGCAACATACCCCTACCATTTAACCTCCAAACCATACTGCAAGCAAACAGTAACATTAAAATTTGAACATAAACATTACTTATTAATTACAGTGTTTTCAATTAAATCAATATAAACATTATCAATTAAACAATTACAGTGTAAAAATTCAAGTTAATACTGAAATAACTACAAATAACAATAAAAATGTAATTATATACCTAAATCATGTAAAGCAATATTGTATCAGAAATTTTAATTCTGATTTGAAATAACTATGTACCTATGGCTGTATGGTAATGCCAATGCCAGTGCCAAATAAATAAATTAAAAAAAAAAATCCCCCCCCCCCCCCTTAGAGTGGGCCGATTCTGCTCATCTACGAACTTAGCCTTTCGATTGCCAAAACAGATTTTTGTGCGAATTTGAACTTTTTATCTCAATTCTATCGAGGGTTATCGTCACATACATAAATTACACCTACACAAATATATAAATTTATTTATATAAATAAATAAGATATTTTTATAAATATATATAGGTTAAGTATAGGCTTCCTCCTTTCTGCCTAGGTAAGCATACGCTATCTTATGCCTGTAAGATAGCGTATGCTTACCTAGGCAGAAAGGAGGCGACGGCCTTCAGCCAGTAGTCTTTGTTCTCGCGTGTCGCGAGCAAGTTGTTCTCCCGTTTGCAATCTGTGTCAGTTCTCATTTCGATTGTGTTAAAGTGTGTGTGGAATTGAATAAAACTTTTTTTTTTTTTTAACTTGAGTTGAATCTAGAAAACCGTAATTTATATAAATAAAACCGTAATCTATATACATATCATTTTTCATTTTTGTTGTCTTTTGGCAGTGGATTCAGGATGGTCTGAAACGGATTTTGGTATGAAAATATTTCGGAAATTCGAGTTTAAAAAATTTTGGACCGAGAACAATAGCTACATTTTCTTCGAATATTCGCTAAAAATAGAATTATCAGTAGAGAGCAAACAATAGATTTTGCTCCCCAGAGAACCAAAATAAAAAATGATCATTAAAGAAGAATTAATTGTTAACTGAACACTAAACGTAATAATCAGTAAATGTATTGCTGGATTATAACTGACAAGTAACAACTTACTTGTACACCAACATTATTTGCATTTCAGGTAGGTTTTCATCAATCCGGTCCATATACCATCGATATTTGACGTCAAGGACTTTACAAATTTGTAAATCTATATGCCTCCGCCAGGCCATTGTTTCAGTAAACTGGAAAGACAATGTTGCATTGATAACTATAAAGAGCATAAAACAAGAAGAGTGTCGATATAAAGGAACATATATTTGCGCGCATTACTTTTTCTTCAACCTCCTCAACTATAGACCGTATTTCACTCAGAGTTCTTAACCAAATATCATTTTGTTTGATGAAGTCCGAAACGGGTGCTAAAGCCAACGTTTCAACCTGGAACATATCAACATTCATATAACAGTAAGATGAATTGGTGAAGAAAAAAAAAGAAATTGGTAAAATTTTGTGAAATTCACTTTGATTTGTAGAAATTCACACATACTTTTCGCATTACTATAGAGTGGTAGTTGACCAGTCGGTTATTTTCATTCGCCAGATTTTCAACAGCAGCCTGCATCCTTTTAATGTAATCATTCACTTCTCTTGAGTTTTCCCATGTTACTGAATGCTCAGTTTGCACAAGTCGAGCAAGTTCTCGCGCTGAATTGAGTATCATTGGGCTTTGAGATGCCACTATACGTTCACTCATAGTATTATGAAAAGATGCTACCTATAAGCACAAGAAAAAAATGATGATTTCTACAAGGATCACCTACTACTTGGTATATGAAATCCCTTCACCACCTCAGCCTTTCTGACAATTTTAAAAGGGACATGAAACGTCTATTACCATGAAATGACTATATCCACAAAATCTGATAGAATAAAATTACCGATCTATTGTGAATAATTATATGGTCAATATGAAATTGATACCTGAAACAACAACTTAGCCTGCTCCATGAACTGCTTAGCTTTAGATGCAGCATCAACAATTCTTTGATCGATTGTGAATCCGTAAGCAGTTAATTTACGTGTATCATTTATAAGGTCAAACAGTTTGTCCGAGAAATTGACCTGAAGCAGCTTTTCACTTTGGAAATACACAACAGGATCAGAAGTGGCAAATCTAAAAACAAACTTGAATTGAAAAACCAGGTTAGCAAGTGCTATTTAGAGTTGGTTTCATCCAACTACCCTACCAGCATCACAGTTATGGTGAGCTAGCTATTCTCTGATGATGTTCAGAATATGATCTATTCATTTGTCTATTGCCTCACCACACAGGACGAGGAGGAGGCTGGGAATCGAACATCAGTCTCACAGGTGATAGGCAAGATCTGTCTTAACCAGAATATATAATTCTGCTAACACCTCTGGTGATCTGCTTTCATCTGATGATCGTTTCTCAACCAGGTATAAATAATCAGGCAGTTTTATTGTTATTGAACTCTATACGCAATGTTTAAACATTTTTTTTTTTTTAAAGGTTCAAAAAATAACATCATATGTCATTTTATAAGATACTATACCAATCATGTACTATACACTTTGATAAGGCCTTCAGGTCTTCTATAGATTCATATGAAGAATAAATAAATGTACACCCTCACCTAAACTCGTTTGCTTTTAGGGCTATAAGCATCTTTTCAGTCCATGATTTAAACTGTCTTTCCTCCAATTCCTTAAGTTTACTCTTCAGTTCGGTAATATCAGCTCTAAGATCCTCAAATCCTCTAATGTCACTCAAGGCATCTTCAGCGAATTTAGAGTAGATTGCGAGCTGAAACATATTAGGATAAAACAACCAAGGAGTGCATCTTAGTAATGTATGCACCGAGTATTCGAAGATCAATAGAGCTACTCGTATTGAGGCTCCAAGGACAAAATATAGTTCAATTCAACAAAATGTACCTTATTGAGATTAATGCGAGCTTCAGCAATGGGATACACCAATTGGGAAACTTCTAAATTACTTGTAATAGTTTCTGCTCCCTCATTGAGAGCGGCAGGGTAAATAGAAGAGACGTTGTACTGTATCTGCTCCAAAAAATTTTGCCTTTCTGAGGAAAGGGAATTGAGGACTGAAGGTAGTTGAAGAAGAAGGTCAAATCTACTCAATTCCATTATGAGCTGGAAGGAAGAAAGAAAAATATCAAGCAAATTTGTACAGACGGTTTCAGATTCAACTGATTTAATAAAATACCTTTGCTATACTGAATGAAATGTACTGAAGTTTTTAATACATTTTTTGTAGAAAAAGTGTGTTTAAAAATAAATTACAGGATATTGCTGATGCATAAACGAATTTCGGTAGGTGTTATTCCTTCTGTGAGGAGGAAGCGGACCACAGCACGTGGCTCACACTTGACAAGCTCTCTTACTGACGTCTTTCACACAACTGGGTACTAACACGTCAGTTTAGGCACCAACGATTCCCTGTGATGCTCACTCTGGTCAACTTGCTCACTAAGGTTCTGGTTTGGTAATAAAGGGATAGGAAATTTGTGAAACATCAATAGATGATCTTAAATTATACCAGGGACTAATATTCTTTCATGGGACCGGTCCACATCCCCTGCACTGAAAGCTGGGATTAATGAGCTCTGCAGGTCGACCTATAGGCCCTGGGTCCAGCCCACACCTACCACCAGATTGATGATCTCCCTTAACAGGTTATTTACCAATGCGATCTCTTCTGATACTAGGGACCTGAATATTCTGTATCGTCGAGCTTCAAGTGCTAAACACTCTAACAGGAGATAAGGCGCAGTTTCCTACTCCTCTCCGCAAAGTCTGCACAAAGGATCTCCCATGTATAATCCGATCCAGTGCAGATGTTTCTGGAAACAACAGTGCCACGTCAGCCCACCGAGAGTTTCATTTTCCTCTTTGGCAGCTCCAGTGCTTTTCTTGCCATATCTCTACACTGTATATTGTCACGATCTACCCCTCCCGAATTTGCCCGATTTCTCTGCCCTGTATGCCGATGATTTGGTCTATGCGGTGAGCTACCCTGACTCGGAATCAGCCTCTGACCGTTTACAACTAATGCTCGAAAATCTAGGCCAATGGTGCACCAAATGGAGGCTGAAGATAAATCCAAACAAATCGAGAGCAGTCACGTACACATACAAACGAGCCTTCACTAATTGCGCTTTACTTTATCTAAATGAAGAAATCCCGTCTACCACCTCCCACCGCTATCTCGGCCTCATATTGGATTAGAAACTTGCGTACCACGACCACATCACCCTGTTACTCCAAAAATTAAAAACAAGAACCAATCAACTGAAATCACTCCTTGATAACCCCAACATAATGATCCAAAATAAAGTTAGAATTTACCTAACCCTCATTCGCCCCATCCGGACACATGCCCTTCCTTCCATCTGGGGAACATGTTCGAAGTCGGAGTTCCGCCGAATCGAACAGCAGCTAAATGCAATACTCCAGCGCCGTGTCATTCACTCACCGCCCTACGTTAGAAACAAAACCATCTACGACGATCTCAAAATCCTTACCTCCCACGAACTGCTCTTCAAACACACCAGCACCTTCATCACCCGTAACCGTAATCATCTCAACCCTCTCGCCGCTGCAGGATTGTCGCCACCCCCATCAATGCCGCGACTATTCTCGCTACATATTCTGTAACTTCACCGACATCGACTAGGTAATTATTCAATTCCATGTTCAGCTATTAATAATTTAATTTAATTTATTTTTCCAACTCCCATGTTCATGAACTAATTAATCTAGTTCATTTCATCTAGTATTTTCATCTAGCAAGTGCCTGCCATCTGTCAAAATGGTATGTTATGTAAAATAACGGTCATAAATAAAATCGTCAAAAAAAAATCCATTTGTCCTGGAGCATAGGTATCTTACATTGAGCCATAAGCTGCCAAGCTGTTCCTCCTGTCTCTTTGTTCCCTCTAGCCCAAGGAGTACAGGTTTTGTTAATTATACAACATGTTTTCATAGATTGTTCTGCTATTTCATTCGGAATTGTTGAAGGGTTCAGTAATTTTAGTTTTTAGATAATTACACATTTATATTCCAAATTACGGAGAAAATACTCACAGCAGTCAAGTTAGAGCCGTATGTTTGAAACTTCAGGCGAAAAACGTCTACTATTTCAGGCTCAATAACGCTCAGAACTTCGTAGAATGTAGTTACAGCTGACTTCCATCTCGGCTCCGTGTAGAAATTATACAATAGGTAATTCACTTCTGCAAAATGGATTGACACAGTGTTTTTAGTTTTTTGTGCTGATCACATGATATTGATATTTTATTTCAAGCTAAATATATGATATTGTCAGCTGCAGAAACTTTTCCACGCCTTTAATTGGTACAGTTGACCATGAATCGATACAAGGAAAACATTATTTTGAGAAATTCGACCACACTTTTGCAACAGGTACACAGAAATTAATGTTTAACACTACTAAACTTGCTATTCAGTTCCTAAGACATTCATTTGAACAACTCTTCAATAAAATAATGCAGCTCAAGTCACTATACTCGTATTTATGTAGTATCCAGAAAATTGAGTAGTTCTACTCGTACACACAAAATACCTTCAAAAGGCTTTAGCAGGCGCGAATAGTCCATCTCCCGGCCATAATCAACCAAAGCGATTTGTAATTGTGTGAATATCATACGCAACCTCAAAACCTTGAAAACATTGTAAGAAAGTAGAAAACTGCTTAGAAACTGTCAAGTCAAATTCATTGACAAATATTTAAAAAAAAAAAGTGCTATGGACGAAAATATGTGCTACTTCTTTTAGTCTGCCCATGAAACAATTGGAATAAACAGGTATGAACTCCACTTCGGTCCACGGATTATTAGCGTAATTCGGCCAGTACAAGAAAGTTAGCTTCTTTGTGATCTGGTTCCATTTCTCACAAAGGATGATACTCTGCAAGAAGGCAAGACATAAGAGTAAGCATCCGATGAAAAGTTGTTGAATTAAAATAATATATTGCAATCAAGGGGAATGTGGCCCGCACTTTTGAAAAACTCTGCAAAATCGTCTGCAACAGTTTATTAGTTAGGCATGAGAATGGAGATAGATAAGTAAATAGAGAGAGAAAGACAGTGAGGAGAGTGAGAGTCGGTCACTAGGTCAGTGATGGTCTCGTTATTTTTCCAAATGAATCCTGAGTCGACCTAATAATATAATATAATAAATTACTTCAATTCCTTTTAATGAGTCCCTGGCGTGAAAAGTTCACATTGCCAAGATTTCAGAAGCCCACCCTCCCCTAGGTTAATGAAATAAAGTTTTACCTACACAAGCCCCGGGCAATCATCTAGGATCTTTGACCTTCCTACATTCTTGACATGACTTAGTTCATGGAGGAGCAAGAATGGATAAAATTGTTGACGATTTGTCTAAAGACACCTACAAGCCGAAATTGACATCAATTTACTACTTTTTCGTATTTTTCCTTCTCTAGGTATCAAATTCCGATAATTTTTAGTCATTCTATTCAATCATTTATTTCAAAAACATATTCAATACAACCCACAGAAGATTTATGTTACAGTAATCTGGACAGCGTCGGTTGAATGAATACTCACATCTCGTAACTTATTCTCAATGTTAGAAAGGGTATCATGCCAGTCCTCTGTACCACTGAGGTTGATTTGAAGGGACCTCACGAGTTCATCCCCTAAAAGAAGAATCAACGCTTTCATGTGCAACTTGATTGTATAAAAGATTCTAGTCTAACAGCAAGACCTGATGAGCGTTATGTGAATTGTCGCTACTAGCACAAACATTGTCAAGTTTTTATGGGATTTAAAGAGTATACCTTATTCATTCAAGGTAGATATAGATATATTCAAGTCAAATATATCAAAGTTTTAAGACCTCAACCTTAACTGAGCACACTGTGGCTACATTGTATCACTCACTGATGTTAAAAACTATACAGCAAATTCTGAGAGTATACTACAAGTAGAGAAATTTCAAAATCTAGGGACATAACCATAAGGTCCCAAAATGAATGTTGATCAGAACATTTTCAAAACACTGTGTAAGTACTAAAAACGTTGGACTCATTGATATAGTTTATTTTTCTTTGAAACGTTGACAGAAAAAACGATTGACCACAACTCACCAATAATGGTTAATAGTTTGGTCATTTTGTTGATTGGGTATTTGAAATCATGCTTCCAAACATCGTCTAGTATGTTCATTATGTTCTCAAGCGTATCATCAATATCGCTCCGCGTGAGTGATGTGAAACTTCTGAAATAAGAAACAATAATTGTTTATTAATAATAATTTATTAATAATTAATTATTAATCTTTTTTGTCAACAATTGGTTAATATTCATGCAGCCAGGGGATTCTTAACATTGAAGAATGGTAAGTGTCTCAAGAAATTTTCAACATACAAAATTTGTATGTTGATACTTAATACTTAATTATTAAGAATTTGAATATTCAAATTTCAAGGGATGATCTCACAAGTAACGATGGAGGTGGTAAACTAGCGCCCATGCAGCTACTGTTTACAGCCTTCCCACTCGAAATTAGATATGAGTGTGACGGCGGACCTAGGGATCCCCCTCAAAAGAAAGAACTTTATCGCCCAGCTTGAAAGGGAACCTGTTCTGTTACAAGTGGTTCTATCAGAAACTGGGGAACCATCGAGGAACCATCACACACTGCAGATTCAAAAAAATTGAGATGATACTGCAAACTGCACCAGAATCAGTATATTGTGCACAGAAAATCAATGGGAACTGTTATTGAATACATCACATATGAGGAATGACTTGCCAAACCTTCCAGGAGCATGAATTAGTGGAATATGTAGAAAAGTTAAGTACATCCAGTACCACCTCAACTGACTCACTTGACTTGAGTGGAGAGGTACTGCATCGAGTCCAGTAGATATTTCCGTACATCAGCATTAAATTTTTTGTGAACTGAATTATCTACAGTTTTCCAGTATAGCAATTCGTCATCAATGGAATTTATTTCTGGAATAATATACGAATAGTAATATTATAATAATACATGGGTTCACAGTGAAATAAAAATACCGTAGTTATGAGACAGCTACTCGTTAATTGGTTGGCATAATACCAGGATTTATTAGAGATGGTGGGCAGATGAGCAAGCCACATTGGCAGAGGAGGCATCAAACAGTGGGGACTCCAAATTACTGTACAATATAACAAAACAGCTTTCAAATAGAGCTTTTAGGAAGAACCAGCCAGTGGAGAATTGAAATAGGGAACTGCTAACATCACCTGGCCAGTAGTTGAAAAGATGGAAAGAACACTGCTGTGAAATACTTAATCAGGTCCAAATCTGGATAAAATCATCCAAGGTGTTGATAGGCTCATTGTGGACAGCGAACAGAGACCACAGACCCGCCTTCAGGAGCAGAAGTTGAGAAAGCCATCAGTGAGTTTAAGCCCTAAAGGTTACTTCTAAGTTGGTACTTCTGATCATCCAGAAAACTCTGGAAAACTCCGTATTAGACTCGATATAATCCTGGAGCTAAGCGCTGAGTGGCAAAATCCACTTAATGCCCTCTTCGTAGCTCCTTGATTATCTTTGTGATCTCTCGTTTGACTGCCTCGTCTGCCAGACCCCCATCACTAATCATGGTTACCATGCTCCCTAATCCAAAAACTTTGGAATGTCCCGATTGAGCAACCCTTAGGGGTGAGTGATCAGCGTTCCGCCTGAATCCTTCTACAAAGTCACAGAAGACTGAAAATGGACATAAACAGTTAAGATACCAAAATATTCTGCATAGGGTTCAATATTCAACAATACCGACCGTCAGAAGCTCTCGGAGAGCTGAATAATGTTGATCTCATCTCTTCTTCGAGTTTCTCAAAGAGGCTGGCCAAGCTTGGCTGAACTTCAGGTACGCTGCCCTGTAGAAGAAAAGCATAACGAATGAATAGTGAATGAATGATTAACATGAGCTCGTAGGATCAATCTAGACGATCACTCATTCATCCCTTCACAAGAATAAAAGGGTCTCTCAAGAAATAAGTTTATGTAGAAGACAAACTTGGAATTATTATTTGAAAAGGTGCAACCAATATCAAATATTTTCATTTTATCTGATAATCGTAGTAGTTACACAACAGCAGAAATGTTAAATCATAATATACACAACAGAGGAGGTTGTTCCTGTGATAATATCAATATAATATAATATTATTATATTTTAACTATAATTATTTTAGTACTAAAAGTATTTTAGTGCTATTTTAGTAAGTAAAATGCTAAGTTTATAACAGGAAGGCCAGGCTCCCCAGCCCTATCTCTCTCCCAGAATCCGTATTTATTCATATAATTTTTCCTAAAGACCCATGATTTTAATTTTTAAGTATACATGGCCCATCAAGTAATCGAGAGATTCAGCGGTCGCGCAGTTAATTACGTTTACCCTGAAGTTGACTCCTTTTCCTCATTATCTTCACCACCATCAACAAATGACTCGTCGTTCTCCAGGCGCCCCTGAGGTACTCATGGCACCGCACCAAGGTAGTGTAATACACAAATATTACTAGTAGTACCTAGCAATTTCCATAACGTTGATTCCGCCTCTTCCTGTTCCAATTTCGAAGAATTCAGTATTATAGGTATGAAATACAAGATCTCAACTTGCATTGACTTGTTACGATTATTTCCCCTCGACATATTCCCCTACAATATTTCCGTATCCCTCAAGTTATTAACCATACAATTTGAGGAAATACAATACAGATTAAATGGCTATATGGAGTATAAAAATTTTGGGACATTAAGAGTTCCTAGGTTGTTCGTCGGTGTTGTATGTTAGTGCCATGAGGGTTGTGTGATCGTTATCCCTGCCTGATGAAAACACTCGCCTCCTTTTACGTTTTACGTTTTTAGAGACCTCGAAAAATTGGTCCACATAAGATTTCATAGGACCGCCGATGGGAAAAGCTGACGCTGCATGCTAACGCTCTCAATTGAATAACGCCTCTTCTGTTAAAAAAAAAAATAAAATAAAAATAAAAAAAAATAAAAAATAAAAATAAAATATTCGTTCATTTGCTTCTCCTGAGGATCGCCAGGGTCCACCACCTTATGGACGACTACAATTCTGTAGCACCCTCCCCCTAACACCGAGGCAACACCCAGAAACCAGGATCAATGCTTTTTCCCTTCTTACACACAATTGACCTGAACAATTGGTGCCGTTTAGGGAACCAGAAGATCCGGTCGTGCTGGATTGAAGCCCCAAGTTCTACGACGTTGATGTCTAAAGAGAGCGACTCCCGGACGCCTAAGCAATGAGAGGGCATAGACGTAGGAGGTGCTATAGTAATACAGCATTTTCTACAATAGTATTTCATAGTACGTTAAATAATATAAATATCTTCCTTTGTTCGGTTTATCGTTTTGCTAACTCCTTGTCGAAACTGGGTTAAGCCATTTAAGGCCATCAGAGTGCTACAAGACCGGCCCAGAATCATACCTACTGAACTTTCCACTGTGTCCCGTAATGTTGATCATCATAATTCGCTCTCTATGAAATGAGGGTTTATTGGGAACCTACGATATTAAATAAGTGGAACAGAAGACTGCCAAAACTCACCTGAAGTATAGCAGGAGTGAATATATCTTGAATAGCATGATACAGACTTTGTAGGAATGAATCATTCACTGAGAGAACTAGAATCGTATCTAAATAGTTTTCAGAAGACACGGGGTCGGGTTTGGTCCTGAAGAATATCAAGATCCTTCCCACAACACCGGGGGAGTTATTTTCCTTATTTAGTGCCTGAAACTAAATTCGATGACAAATGTGTAGAAATGAAATGTATCAATGGACAACGAAGCAAATCAGAACAGTTTTAAAATTTGCTGAACGAACCTCTTTGAAAATAATCTTGTCGTCTTTCGAAACTACATAAATCGGCTTCATTTTGGAACTATCCAGGAAACCGTTAAGTACCTCGTTGTTACCATAGCTTTCTGGGGCAAATTTATCCGGTGAAATACAGAAGTACCGACCTGAAAAAAATTAACATGGCCAAGGCTATAATAATAAATACCTTTCTTCTTTCATTGTCTGTAATGAAATAAGAAGACAACTAATTCTTGTTCTCCAAAATCAAACGAACACAACTGCCAACTGGATGTTTTCACCACGACCAATATCAAGTCATTAACCATACAATTTGAGTAAATACAATACAGATTAAATGGCTATATGAAGTATAAAAATGGTGGGACATTAAGAGTTCCTAGGTTGTTCGTCGGTGTTGTATGTTAGTGCCATGAGGGTGAAGTTTTTGTGTGATCGTTATCCCTGCCTGATGAAAACACTCGCCTCCTTTTACGTTTTTAGAGACCTAGGGTGGTAATAATATACCATGCATTTCGAAATAAGAACATGATTCACGATTAGGTAGTTATATTACGACTGACAATGTGACAACAGTACCAGCGGTAGAGATGATGAACTCCTTTCGTTCGTCCATTGATGACATGTTGAACGTCACCTCATCTACGAATGTTTCACGTTATTCATCAACATCACACAAATGATTATCACGAGCTCTTGACATCGCAGCGGTATCTCAGTCCCAAGCCGCACCGGACTCCGGACCTAGTTGTTTATGATTGGGTTGTCATGGAAACACCATGGATACTATACTGGCAACTTGGAGCTATGAAGAGTACTGAACTCGGAACAACTTTGAGGGACTTGGATATGCAATCCGCATAGCAAACGCACTTAGGAGAGAATTCATAGTTGCCCGATGCGCAATTACTGCAATTCAATGCAATAGTTAGGGATGGGAACGATATATCGATATGGCCAATATCGATATATTGCGTTCGATACATCTACCTATATATTTATATTGAATGCACGAACAGGAGGATGAAAATTATAGAAAATTATAGAAAACACTTACTACATTTGGAAAAAGTGGAAATTTTCGCTGTACAGCGTCGTCAGCCCGAGTGTCTTTAGTTTCACCAATCCATCGTATATATTTATATTGATAGAGCTATGAGATATATCAGTTTGTATCAATATATCTCTCAATATAATATATTTTAGTTATATAATATAATAATATAACACTATAATGTACTATAATAGTTTCAGTTCTTGCGTTTATGAAATAATTTTCGAAGAATTTTGTAAGTACCTACAAGAAATGAAACAGATGAAATACAGCATTATTAAAGCTACCCTATTGATACGAACAATGTGCTATAGAAACATGATCAGCATATCTTATCGCCAAGTAGTAATAGGCATTTTCTGCTTGACCCGCGATTTGAAAACATCGACTTTGAGGAACCAGTCGCTAAATACATCGGAAAAATGATTACACCAAGAGCGTAGCGTGGCTCTGGAGATGGGGTCTCGATATGGAACTGTTCCTGCCTATGTATGTTCTATCCTCCCGAATTTAATCACTCCCTCATGCTCAGGGGGACCCCCTCTGACCATTCCAGTGCCAGCCTTCGTCACAGTGCGTGGCAATCGGTGTTTTTGCCAGTTTGAAAAAGTGTATGCAGTGAGTATGTATCCAGAATAATTCTTACACCTACCATAATTATTATGGTAAGTGGAATAACTTGGTATTATGCCCATCCAGTTTCATTTTTTGTACGGATTTGTCATCTTAGTTAGTTTATTCATTCATTCCAATCGGAGAATAAATAGAGAGTTTAATCGGTAATCGGAGAAGAAATGGCAGAACTTTTGTCTCAGTAAATGAACCTTACGTGCAACTATGAAGACGAAGACTTGGCTCTTGCCCTCATTGTAACGTTCAATATCACATCAAGTAGCTATCGGCATAATGTTCCTTTCTTTATGTCTTTTTCTTTTTAAAGAAACGAACATTGATCATTAATATGTTACATTATGAATAAATTTGGACGATTTGGTATACGAGTATACCTATACATGTTTTTTTCGTTATCTACCTTTTGAGTCTGAATAATATCTAGGGTCGTAGGAAAATTCTTGAAGATGAACTTGAGGGAGTGTTCGGAGAAGACGAAGACTTGGCTTTAGAAGTCGAAGGCATTTTTATTGCACCTCCGCAACCAAATGAGCTGACCGTTGAAGACCTTGGTGATGTAGATGACGGAGGACTCATGGACAATCTCAATCGATAGAATGGATCAAGATGTAAACAAGTACTGCATCGCCATTCGATTCAAGAAGTGGTACTGGGTCGTGTTGACGTGGCTCATCGATGTTGCCATCAACAATGCATGGCGCTTGTATAAAAAATACCGGAAGGAAGATTACCAAACTCCAGTTCAAGAGAGAAATTACAATCACTTACCTCACCAAATATAAAATACCATTCAAGCCAAACCGCTATTCAATTGTAGGCACAACCAAGAAAGGGAAGAGATCCGAGCGAGTCCTGGAAAACATCAGATTTGATGGAAAAGATCAGCTCCTGACGGAAATTGAAAATAGGAGAAGGTGTGCTCACGAGGCAAGCTGTCGTGCTGTTTTCACATGTGTGTAAAATGCAATGTAGGTATGTGCCCTCATTGTAACGTTCAATATCACATCAAGTAGCTATCGGCATAATGTTCCATTCTTTATGTCTTTTTCTTTTTAAAGAAACGAACATTGATCATTAATAATGTTACATTATGAATAAATTTGGACGATTTGCTATACGAGTATACCTATACATGTCTTTTTAAAGAAACGAACATTAATAATTAATAATGTTACATTATGAATAAATTTGGCCCATTTGGTATACGAGAATACCTATACATGTTTTTTTTGTTATCTACCTTTTGAGTCTGAATAATATCTAGGGTCGTAGGAAAATTCTTGAAGATGAACTTGAGGGAGTGTTAGGAGAAGACGAAGACTTGGCTTTAGAAGTCGAAGGCATTTTTATTGCACCTCAGCAACCAAATGAGCTGACCTTTGAAGACCTTGATGATGGAGTCATGTAGATGTAAATGATCTAGTCATTTCGAATGTTATATTGAAATTTATTATTTTCTTCACCAGAACAAATAAAAATGTTAATTTAGGCAGTTTTTCTCTTTCAAAATTCCCCATCGTCTAAGTTCTGGTTACTCCACTGTAAGGACGAGCGTTACACATGTGTAACACACGGTTCTGAAGAGCGTGGGGGTGGGAGAATCTTTAAAATATTTTTCTGGGCTTCCCTTGGGACCAATGGACTAGGAACATAATGAAACTTTTATCTTCATTGAGATTTTTTCAGTTCGTCTCTGGTGGGCTAAGCACGACTCGTCATGCCCCCTAAACGGCAGTTTCTGTTTAGCCAAGAAAAGAATGCAGTCAACAAGCCAAGCCATAATCTCCCTGTGTTTTTACTGTACCCAGAGACTCAACTGGTGGGGGGGCCTCACTGCAATCAGATATTTGTAATAATTATTCTTCTTCCTCTTCTTAGGGCCGGTTCAAAAAAGATTTTAACCCAGGGTTGGAGGGTAGGGCTACGTAACTGGTCGGTTACGTAGCCCAGGCAAAACGGTTTGGCTTCAGCCATGCCAGTCATAGTCATTAGATTCGGGATTCAAAGTAACCACGAAAGTTAGGTAGCAGTAGGTCTCTGGGGCATAATGAGCAAGCGATTTAAATTTTCAATTGAATGTTTTACTGTTGATTAAATATTTTGATATTCTTAATACATTTTTTTCATCATTCAACTTAGGTATACTTACCTAAATTCTTCATTTTTTTATGGGGAAACGTCGAATCCTGTGCTTCCCCTGACGCTACGCCCGTGGATTGCATTGAGTGCACCCCAAAGACAGTGGTTCGTCGGGTACTGATCTCCAGTAGGTAGCGGATGTTTTGTGGGAACACCACAAGGGCGTGGACCACAAATCAAAGAAAGACGCATCTAGCAATGATGAGCCGACGAGATATCTCGATGTTCCTGTCATAACCCTTTCAAAGAATCTAATTTTGGCTTGGAATGATCTGAAGGTTGTTTATCCGCTAATATACCTACCTATTATATTTCTCGCAATACATCGGACACCCTTTAATTTTTGAAATAGGGTGTCACTTGTCAGACTGTTTCATTTTTGGAATTTATGGGTAATTTTCCCCCACTTATAAACCCTCCTAAAGGCGGCGGGTTCACATGGAGCGGAAAGTACGGATTGCGTATTGCTCTGTGATTGGTCGAGGCCATGGAAGTACACTCCCAACCTTCGATGCTGACAAATCACAGAGCAATACGCAATCCGGAATTTTCGCTCCATGTGAACCCGCCTTTAGAGTAGCCCAATTCTGCCCATCTGCGAACACTTAGCCTTTCAAGTGCCAAGACAGGTTTTTTGTGCAAATTTGAACTTTTAATCTCAATTCTATCGAGAGTTATCGTCTGGAATGGCACACACAAATATTTATAATAACTAGCTGTCGGGCCCGTCGCGGACAGGCAGAACTCGGGGTGTGTCCATCTACCTTTGTTACCTGTCCCTGAAGGGCAGAACTCGGGATGGATCCATCTGCCATTCTTACCTGTCGCTTTACGGATTATACCACTTACATGTCCCTTTACAAACCCTTATAATCTTAAATAATTAGCAAAAAAAATATTCATCTATCACACAGGAAGGAAGAATTTAAGATTTTTGTACTTCGGCTTCCCTATAAACCCCCACCCGTACGCACCCGGAAGTGAACCCTCCTATGTCCTCATGACTTAAGAAAGAAATCCCCCAATGTAATGGAAATGGATTTTGTGGAGTCTGGCAGGTGCTCTCTTTAAGGATCATGTCGTTTTCTGGGCGCCTAAATCAGTCTCCTTCACTATGTTTTGAAGTGGATAGTATATTTTATTATATGCTATCTCATGTAGCCCATATGTGTATCTTGTTAGATAAATAAGTTTGATTTTTCCCTTCATTTCATAGAAAAACGCAATAACTGCAGAGGCTTCCAAAGTGTAGAAAACAAAGTAGCATCAGAGCAAACTGCCTTCAAAATCCATTTTGTGATCGTTAAGTGTTATTCTTATGACATTTTCATGAAAAAACACCGTTGTGCATCTATAACGTAACTAGGACTATGGAAAAATTGAAGTCTTTGAACCAACAACTGTTGAATAGCTCTCGCTCAATACTTGAACACACAAAAAGCCAGATGCAGCCTGAAATGACATATTCGTAGACAGGCACATTATATGCAAACTACCTTGTTAAACTTGAGTGTCACTAAAGGCCGCATTCCAAGTTAAAGATCAAGTTATTCAAATTTTGAAGCCTACTGAAAATACTAAATTTCATACGAACGTTTTCCCTCAAAACAGTATGTGCATGATCAGTAGGGTAGTAATTGTGAAATGATTCAACAATCATGCACATACCACAATCATATAATTAAATAATACGAACAGAAAATAAAAATGCATAACTAATACTGTTTAATTGCACTAATACCAAAAATATTAATGATATAGTTACATCTTCTAAAGGAAATCACACTTTAACTTACAAAATCAGGAACAATTGAGTGATTCATAATCTATCAGAACATAAAACTATATCTACGCATAGAATAAAATATAATAAATGATATTGTAAGATGGCTAATAGTTGAACTTTAATACTGATGTAAATATTTATTCTTCCTCATACCTTGATTATGCTGGAGTGATAAACCTACCACAATGAGTGTAAATTCTGAGAGTAAGATTTTGGGCAAAAAGTAAAGAGCAAATAATGAACAAGACTGCAGAGTGATTTGTCCAGTCCTCAACAGTAAGGCTGAATTCACACTGCTAAGTATGGAAAAGGAGGCGCAAATTACGAAGCTTTTAGGGTACAGGACAACAAACTAAGTATGGAAAACTGTAAAATAATGACGATTTCTTGAATTGGGTGAGTTCTCAAGCTTCTCCATGTTTTCTTCTTTAGTAATATTAGAGAAGAAAACATGGAGAAGTATACTCCAATCTAAGGTGGACCCACAAGTGGCGCTTTTAACATTAACAGGGCTAAGAGGATGTTAAGGAAATTGTAGGGGTGACACAGCAAATCAATTATATCCAGCAGCTCAGAAGAAGATGGTGAGCCAAGTAGGTAATTAAACTGCATGCTCTAATATGAGCAACAACAAATAGAAGAAATTTGGAAGAATGTTAAGCACAGATAGAGGCTTGCCAAATTACAGAAATCAATTTGAAAAATAATACAATGAATAAAATCGAGTGAAACCTTTCACTAAGTGAAATGAAAAACACACTCACCTCCCTATACAAATCTTATGATTAATAACAACTTTCAATTTCTCACTTGATTCACCGAGATACAAAACATTGAGAAAATTCGTAGTCCCATATAATTTTGAAAAAATAGGAGGTTGCAGGAACAAAATCTATTGAGATTCTTACAAACTAAGAACTAACTTATATAGGCCCAATTTTTCACATTTTTCAAAAATTGTTGCTCTAGAATAGTTTTTGAGAGATATAGTGTGGAAGGAGGGATGGAAGTATAGTTAAGTTACAGCAGTATAGTTAGTTACAAATAAATCGATTAGATCATACATCGAAATGGATCATAATTGATTTCTTTTAACTAGAAAGTTGAGATGAAACATTACACGAATTTACAACGAGTTTCTTGGCCATATAATATGTGAATAATGTAATCAATCAAAGATAGAACAGTACCCATTACAAATTTCAATAACATGGAATAAAGGCTAAACTGCAACAGCAACTGCGTGCTTGCTCAATACAAATTGTTTACGTTAAATAATACTTCTACTTATTTTCCAAGAGCCACCAATTCATTGAAGACTAGAATACTCTTGATCAAAGTCCAACATATTATGACCACAACTGAGATTTTCTTCCCTTCAAGTTGATTGCTTATCAGAATGAAGTGTTAAGGACATTCATGGAACTGTATTATTTTACTGTATTTAATTTACTTTTGTCTCTGATAAGACATTGGTATGCTTGAGTAGAGGAATGGATACAGAGCATCATGGCAACTTGTAAGGAGTTGAACATAACTCGAATAATGCATTTGACGCATGAAAACAGAACAAGAACTTGCACCTCTCAAACGGGAGCAATCACAATTGTTCAACTCTTCAACTTTGGTCACCATACACAACGGACTTGAAAAATAAGACAGTAGAAGAAATAAAATGCAATCAGTAGAAGAAATAAAATGTAATCAGCAATGTAAAAATAAAATGCAATCAGCAATGTAAAAATAAAATGCAATCAGCTATGTGAAAATAAAATGCAATCAGCAATGTAAAAATAAAATGCAATCAGCAATGTAAAAATAAAATTCAACTTTATATTTCAGCAACATGTTTGAATACGTTTTCATATTCTCTTCATAGAGTAAGTTAAGATAATGTGGACAACCTAGGAAAAAACTAGTTGAATAAAATGGGATCTCCATCTTAGGGTTGGTTTCAATCCACCTGTTTCAAGAATGAAAAGTTATGACATTGTATTACTAAATAAGTAGTTGATAAAACTGGCGTATTTTAATAGATTATTCCATTAATTCTTTTCATACCAGGTTGGGGGTGTGATTGGAAACTTCTATAACAAAAGGATGACTACGTTGAAACATAATTATTCAAAACGTAGTCACCCCTACAATAAATAAGGCCAATTTCACCATATCTTAGAAGTTGACCCCATTTTATGACAATAATTGCGGTTATTGAAGCTGTGTCAGCTTCATATAGAATGGAATGAAGAGATAGAGGGAAACGTGAAGCTAATTTAGGAGGCTCTTCTTTTTATGACGAATTTCCCACGCACTAATTGACTTGTATAGATCTTGACTTTGCTGGAGTCGATGGTTTTCTTGACATGAATAGCCTCAGTGCCAATGGCTGATATAATTGCAGGAAACCTGCCCATATCCTTACTTTCTACAAAGACAGTTTGTCCCCGATGGAACCACTTCCTTTCATACAATAGCTTACCATCTTCAATACGAACATCAGAAGTGGGAGGATCCGGAATAATTGGTCCAAGTGACTGTAATCCATTTGCTGGTTTCCGCGTTGAAGATGAGTTTTTATTACCTCGATAGATCGCTTTTAAATCTGCTTCGACATCTTTGTCTTCAAGGAGGAAATTGATCTGAGAGGGCAAGGAAGCAATCTTTCCTCGCCTTTTCTCGGGTAGTGGAGCAGGATCATTAGGACGCCGCCTCAGTTTTCTTGTCATAGCAGGCTTTGTTTCAGTCAGATCACCTGTCATGAGAAAATCAGGAATTTGAATTAATCAACTTTGCTAGGATATATAATACACTACATAAGAGGTTACAGATCATTTGATCGCGGAGTTTTAGTTAAAAAGAATTATACGTTTTCAATGAACATTTGAATGTAACAACATACTAAATTGTGGGGCTTACTTCACCCAAAGGTGATAGTGAGAGCACGTTTTTTTCCTAGCTCCTAACACTCTGGATGATATTGTAGTTTGGACTCCAGTTTACAACAGTTCAGGCTGGACAATGGTTTTCCCTATCTGGAGGTGACAGCTATAGCTACAAAGATCCAGTTCAGGAGAAGCCAACATGCGGGAACCCTAACCAAGAATGTCTGAACCCATGCAAAATCCAGCCTCAAGTCAAAATATTAATGGTGGATTTCACCAAGTGAGAGTTAAAGTGTGTGTTAGCTAACATTCGGTGTTGAGGTCATCCCCGAGTTACGAGAATTCCATTTCACCATTAGATTGAAGTTGGGAGTTAGTAAGTCCGTGGTTAGCTTCGGGACAGGTGGCCCTAGACTGGACTCAGATAACTGTTATGAAAATATACTATAATTTTATATTAATAAAATTATTAAATAAAATAAATAAGTTAATGAATCTATAGAAGGAAATTATTACTATAGTATTGCATTTATTATTATTTAGTAAGTATTTAATTTGTTGATCAAGTCGCCATTGTTACTTTTCATTTATTAAATACGTCGTCGTCTCACCTCTCAAGTCGTGCTGATTTCATTCCCTCATATCAATTAATATTTTATTTCAAAGAGAATCATATTGTATTTTAATATTGGAACTTATAACAATAACAAGTGATGAAATTAGTGATGGCGTAATCATTCGTTCGCTGTCATATGACGTGTAAGTTATTTATGTAACTGTTGTAAGTTTTGTTAGACAAACAATTATGGAAAAGAGGGGAAGAAACAGGAATTTTTCAAAAACTGAAGAGGAGATGTTGGTGGAATGGCATACCGTCGACTTACATTCGAAAATGACGAGGAGGAAATGCGGGTGATCGTCCAATTACAAAAGCACCCGCGAGTTTTCATTCAAAGAATGGATCAGTTATTTGGAACTGTATGACAATGTTGATTTCATAGGCCGGTTTCGTCTGTCTAAATCAACTTTCTCTTCTATGTTGAGGATGATCGAAAGTGATATAACTCCTCCTTCTCTGAGGTAGGTCCAGGTTTTATAATCGCTACAGATTTCCCCAAGTGATAGGATTGGTGAACTATCACCCGCATTTCTTACTCGTCTTCTTCCTAATGTAATTTAACGGTATGCCATTTCCGAACATTTTCAACCAGAACGAACAACACAGAGAAAAGGAAATACAACAGACGACACAAAACAGACTTCACACAACGACACAAAACCCAAAATGGTCAACACACCCACAGTAACAAAAGTAAAAGTAAAAGTGGCGCAGTCATTTATTTCGCTGCCTCTGAGTTAGGGTAACTTGAACCTAAACACGAAGTGGTGGAATCCACCGTAACTTAAATTGATCAAGATTAAATAATTTCATAAAATTTATATTATACTAAGAAAATATAGGCACCTATTCTCAAAATAAATTCAAAAACTCATTTTGAGCAAATCCAAGTTGTGTAAACGTAAATTATGTACTAATAGTCAAAAATGCCAAACAAAAAATAATGCAAGGTTTCTCTAGGTCAATCATACATAAGAACCATTAAATCATACATAAGAACCATTAACTATTTTTTGTTCTGCTAGAAATTTTCTAGCAGAACAAAAAATAGTTATTAAGTGAAATTTGGTTGTCCACTATCCATGTGAGAACATTCCAGAATGTCTTGAGAGAGCACTGAGAAGTTCCTTGATCCAAAAGGAACTCCATCGCTTCAAGGATTAGTTTAACCTTTGAATTGTAATCAGTCCTTCTCCTGACAACCGCTCTAGATGTTCTGCAATTTCATTCATTGCAAATAACTATGCGATAAATGTATTATTATTATTATTACCTGAGATAAACCTGGCACAAAACTTGACATTTCCTATTAATGATTAATAATTCATCATAAATCAATGAGAAAGAGTAGAGTAATAGTTGGTATCACAACCCATCAAATGGTTAGCGTCAAAAATCGCTGAATCTAAAACTGAGACAGGTACAATCAGATAGTGGGACTGAGGGGAGTCAGAACAAGTCTGAAATAACCGAAATCTGACAGTCAAACGCCAGCTATCTCAAGGATTGCTGAGTAGGTACATGTT
This sequence comes from Stenodema calcarata, assembly GCA_963920205.1. NCBI lineage: Eukaryota > Metazoa > Arthropoda > Insecta > Hemiptera > Miridae > Stenodema > Stenodema calcarata. Next base: position 30,992,256 of record OY986048.1, on the reverse strand, counting down.
TTTGGGAACGGAACGTGGAATTTCAGAATACAAACAACCTTTTCATACTAATGAGGGTACACCAGTGAAGTGAATGAAAGATGATTATGTTGAAAAAAGTGTTGACTAAACCATTGGTGATACGTGGGACGTCCAGGAAGAAGGCTAGCGGGCCTACAACGCGACTATGCCTAAGAAAGGGAGAGCCCGAAGGCGACCTGCTTATTGGTGGAATAATGAAGATATCCGAAGAACGTGCCTCAGGATAAGACGTAGGGCCCAAAGGACAGCCAGAGACTCCCCTAACTTCTCCACTAGAACTGTCGAGTTCAAGGCAGCTAAAAAGAGAAGAAAGGCTTCCAATTGGAAGGAGCTCACTGAAGAGATAGAAGATACCCCGGGGGCCTGGGATATAAGATTGTGGCAAAAAAGCTGAGAGAAATGTGAAGTGGCGCCAACCTTGATGCAGCTACCAAGGGCCGAATAGTGGATGGGCTCTCCCCCCCATCACCCAGTTTGAGACAGAGACCCTCTATATACACCTACATGACAGGAGACCCCATTATTCACTGAGGATGATCTGACCAGATTGGCACCATCTTTCAAAAATAAGAAAGCGCCCGGAACAGACAGAATTCCGGCAGAGATTCTGAAACTGGTGAACTGAACCAAACTGGATATGCTGCTAAAAATGTATAACAGATGTCTGGTAGACAGAGTGTTTCCCTGTCAGTGGAAAGCCGCGCGCTTGGTCCTGCAGGATAAGGGAACATCCTCTGTTTCAGCATAAGCACTATGCCTGCTGGAGGCTGCAGGAAAACTATTTGGGAAGCTACTCAAGCCCAGAATTATGGTAGCCATCGCACTTGCAGGGGGTACTGGCAGTAGGAAGTAAGCTTTGTAAAGGGAAAATCAACCCTGAGTGCTGTGAAAGAGGGGAATGCTGTGGCCCTGCATGTGAAGAATTCTGTGAGATGGATTGATATCATAGATACCCTCCACGGATACCCTCACAATTGAGACAAGAAAAGTCCCTCGCGTTCATACCGTTCCAGATATTCGCGTGCATCTCACACCAGCGGTATGTGGAGCGATTGGAGGACGAACTGTTTGATGATTTGTTTTGACCGTTAGGAACCTCTCTACGTACCAGTGGCGACAACTCTGAAAAAAATAATTCCCTTCGCCCTACACAGCCCTTGTAACCTTATTTTCTGGACGTCCCTCGTATAAGAGCGTTACATACCCCCTTAAAATCTAGCAAATGTTCGGGATAAAGGTAGTTGAAAAGCTTTCCATTGGGTCTTGGAACACGTCTGCTGTGGCCTGCGTCATACAAATTTGCAACAATAAGCTTGCAGCCCATGACCCTACCCATCAAATTTTTTGAGTGGATTTTCGAATGTGAAAGGGAAGAGGAAAAGGCTCCAATGTGGTTGAGAATATCATGGTTGTAAACATACCAGCAAGTTCCATGGAAAGCCGCTCGGCCTCAATGTTCTTCCTTTTTTCTTCCATATCTTGGATAAGGTTCTCTTTCATCTCCACAGTCTTCTCCTCGTATTCCTTTGAAGCAGCTCTCTTTTCAGCAATGTAATCTTTTTCTGTCAAATCTATAGCATGTTCCCGGTAGATGTTGTTTAGCCTCAACCGCTCCTTGTAACTTTGCTCAAGTTTCTTGACCTTTTTAAGGTACTCAGGGAGCGTACCAGCTGAGAGTTGTTGAAGCTGGTTTCTGAGATGAGTCAACTTTTCCTGGAAGAACAAACCATAGTTACGCCACTCATTGTAAATAATACAAAGATGAGTACAGAATAGCATGTGTGACGATGAAAACAGAAATACTTCAAATGATCCAGTCTCCCATAACATTGATTGTATGTAGAGATCTATGTAGCAATTGACATAACTGTGATTTTGTCTCAAGTAACCATCACAATTTTTAAACCTTGAAAACCAAAATTCGAACACTTATTTGCTGCCCGTTTTTCATACTTGCATGCTCGTGTTTCATAACAATATATATAAAATATTGTTGAAATCTAGGGATGAATTACAAATATTACAAATATTATTGACAAATATTATCAATTACAATTCTGTAAATAATATCCTAGTGAGTTTCATAACTATACGGATTAATTAGTGTAACGGGCTGAAACGAGAAAGTATTCGTCGGTAATGATTATTTATAACAAGAAGGACCTACAAACAAATATTCAAAATTACCTTCTTTCCGTGCATCACTGCAGCGAATTTCCGCAGTAACTCGCTAACTCAATCCACTCTTCAATTATTATCAATCACTTTCCATAGTTTATATTATAACAGTGAAAAATGTATTTTGACAATTTGTTTACCAAAACGATTTTGTTATTGAAGTAATTGTTCATTGAATAACTTTACCATCTTCCCTTACCCTAGTTGACTTTATACTAATTGAATCATATATGAGGAGTTTTCAAGTTTAACTGGTACCATAACTAATTCATTGAGGATATTCTGAGGGGCCTACGAGTTTACCCTCGTATTTGCAAAGCTCTACATCGTTGGAAAGCCTCTTATGTAGCAACATAAAACATATTTTAGCAACATATTTTCGGGTATTTTGATTCACCGACGATCTGATTCGATCCCCTAAATCTATTGTTTTGTTAAAAATTACCTACATCAAACTCATCTTTCCTTTTGCGGTTGATAACATTTTAGGATTATTTGTATGCGGCTAAGTGTACTTATCGTCTGGAAGAGCACCTGGGATAGATTTAGAACAATAACATACGGATTAGTCCAAAATTGAAAACATTGCTGGAATTAGTTTATAGTCATTCTCATGAAACAATTACTTCACATATGTACTAAACCACAAGCTCCGAAGAATGTTGCCAGCAATATGCTGAATTATTACTATACTACCTATTAGATTGATTCTTTAGGGCAAAGCATGAAGATGCCTATACCGAAATGCACCGAATACATGCTGGTGTTCCCCAACAAAGTGTACTTGGCCCACTCCTCTACCTCTTGTTCACCAGCGATTAGCCAGAACGAGAGGAGAATAAAATAGGAACGTTTGCAGGTGACACAGCTGTCTTTGCAGTTGATGAAACAAATCATCTAACGATACCCAAGTTCAGAAGATCCTCACTCAGCTGATCCTGGGCCGATTATGCTTCAAGTGTGAGTCCTAATGAGACAACACACCATACTACAGCTTCATAGAGTGAATTGCATAGAAATTTGCTGTATGGGCCACTCAGCTGCTCCGAGGCCACATATCCAATTACAGCTTCATAGAAATAATAGCATAGAAATTAGCTGAGGGAGCGACTCAGATGCGTCAAGTTAAAGTCCTAAGCGGGCTACATACCAAATTACAGCTTCATAGAGTGAATGGCTTAGAAATTAGGTGTACAAGCAACTCAGCACCTCCGGGGTCTTAGCAGCGTCTAGTTAAAGTGTTAAGCCGGCTACATGCCAAATTACAGCTTCATAGAAAGACTAGGCATAGGAATTAGCTGTGGGAGCCACTCAGCTTTTCCTGGGCATGGACACCGTCAAGTTGAAGTCTTAATCAGGTCACAAACCAAATTACAGCATCATAGAGTGAATGCATAGACTTTTGGTGTAGGAGCCACTCAGATGCTCCGGGGCATGGACAGCGTCTAGTAAGACTCCTAAGGAGGCTACATATCAAATTCATCGGCAGAGTCATGGCCCCCAGCGGTAAGACATACATCCATGTCGAAACCCAACCAAGCGGTATCGTCGGTCATCGGTATTGCGTTAATACCCACCGCCTTATGACTATTTTTTGTTTGCAACCTAGATTATTACTTCGCTGTCGTTGCGTGACGCGAATTTCAGACTGACCCCAAATCAAAAACAAATCCACGCTAAAACTATGATGCTATTGCATCAGCGGCTTTTCTGAGAAAATTCGATCTAAGTTACTGCTGACTGACTTGCTTTCCGTATAGATAAACATACCAAAATCTCATTTAGAGCCTTGATATCGGTGGCAGATGGAAATTTATCTGCCGCCTAAACCTAACAGACAGCTCTGTTAGCAATATGGAGACAGGTACAATGCCGTTTTATATTATATTCATGAAAATAAATATAACTCCCAAGTCCTGATACCAACCTGGTATATCTGTTCTTTGATATCGGGGAACTCCCTTGGCGGAGGCGGCGGCGGAGGTTCATGTCGCCTGAATTCATTCTCACTTGCTTCCTCAGTGTCTTCGTCACTCTCGCACGGCTCATCACCTTCATCTTCTATGTCGTTGTCGTCATTTGTCTCCTCAAACTCGTACTCGTCACCTCCAGCTGGGTAGCGGTAGCTGTACTTCTGGCTGTACATCTTACGGAGTTAATCAACAAATACGGGAAAAAAAAATCCACCGAAATCAAAAGCAAATGCGCCGTTGAAGCATTCCTCGGTTGATGGTTGTTGAATATCAAGTTTCACGTTACACCAAACTCACAATGAAAACGTTAGACTCTCCAAGCTGTTCCTAAAAGTGAAGCACACTCATCACGTACACTGAACAAAGTACAATAAAATAATATGAACGGGTGGTGAGACAATACGTGGGGCGGTAAGTTAGAATCTGAATTCTACGGCTGTCAATGTCTCATCCTGTACATGTTTCGTATACAAACCATGGATACTATGAACGAACAGTTTAGGATCCATGTTCAAGAGTCGCCACAGAGCAACAGCTGAAATAGACCAAAGTGTGGACGATGAAAATGTTGCGCAGCGTAGCGGCGAACAAGTGAACGGCTGCTGGAGTGTTTCAGCCATATTGGAATTCGACATATCGAGTTCACGTACCTAATTCTTGTTTTTTTAATCTTTTGTTTGCTTTTCATCTGATGATGGACGTGTGAAAAAGTTTATTGTTGATAATTGATTATAATCAATAATTATTGATTATGTGTAATAAAAAGAACACAAATTTTAGAACTTTTATTTTAGAACTTATATTTACAGGGAATTACACTAGTATTTGGCTAGGAGAAACTTGTTCCCCCCTCCCCTTTTCTAAAATTGGAAATAACACCGCTTTGAAGGAAGAACTATCCTTTTTAAGTCAAATTAGGCATTAAAGAAAGTGTTACAGTTTAAAAAACGACCACCAGAATGAAAATCGGCCGAGCCACTGAGGAGGAATAAAAGTTCTGAAATAGTACACTAGTACACCCATTCATAAACCCTGGGGGGGGATGTTTGAATATTTATAGTATTTTGACAATTGTCAAATTAATGTACCTAGTACCCACCTATATTTAGCCAAATGTCGAAGAAAAGATGCTATAACAACAGGATAACAATTTTTAGAATTTGAGGCAGTTTTCTAAATCCAAATCTGTTTCAGAGCATTCAAAATCCATGCCTAAATTCCAGTGCCCTTGAGAATAAGTGAACCGGTGAATGTTAAAAGGGCAGTTGTCCATGTTTTGTCGATATTATTATCTATGTACAATAAAGTTGATTTTGATTTGATTTGATATTATTATTATGTATTTTTTTTTTTTTTTTTTTTTTTTTTTTTTTTGCATTTTGGGTTCTATATATGGGCAGCCGCATCGTTTCTTGGTTCAGCAAATGATTAAATGGTTACCGGTTTAACAAATGGGTAAGGTCCAATTAAACGATTTGCCAATATATTCGGAACAAGGCAGTTCTTTTCGTTTTTCCAAAAGTCAGGTTTCTTGGACAACATTCACCGATTCAAGTGTTATAAATATTCGTGGATTTTGGAATACCTATAGGTAACAGAATGTCATTCTTCCTCATTCTCGTGAATTTGTGAATGCTGAATCAATTTCTGAGCGTTTATTTAGTGGGTGCGAATATTGGTAAGAGTAAAAAAAAAAAAACAAAAAAACGAGTTTGGTATTTTTACTCCATGGGTTTTTGAATGTTGAATCGGTGTTTGAATCAACATAGGTATATTGGCGCGTTAATGGCTAGAATCGTCCCATTCCTGTAGAACATCAATTTGGCGCTGAATTGAATGTGTGTTGCGTAGGTACCCTTACCACAAATCATTCGTAGCTCTGAGCCACCTGATCTCAATTTCAAATCGAGGGTATCACGGCAACAATGAGTCACTTTTGGCCAAAATGAGTTACCTACCTATGCATACCATTCGAAGCGTCTTCTCCCGGCGGATCGATCTAACTAAGTATAAGTTAGGTACCTACGTTAGGTAACACTAAATCTCACGATTTATTTTACTGAATTACTCAGTAAACATAGTCAGTGGTAGATGGTTTTTGGCACTGCTGAAAAGTAGCCAAAATGACATTGTGGGGAGTTGCCGTGAGGCCCTCGAAATCCCTTATCCGTCAGGTATATTACATCATCAACATTAGCCCTCTTTTCCCACGTTCCGAATTATTATCCCCAACACCCCCAGCGCCCAGCTCATTCCATCTCGATTCGAGATCTCGATTGGAGATCTTCGGCGATAATTCTGCTCTCTCCGACTACTCAAACGTATTTGCCACCCAAGGTGGGGAATCTCAAGAGAACAGAGTTATGGTGGAACTTGAAATAGTAGGAGACGATCCACTACATCTGGACGAAGAGGAGTCCGAGCAATGGATTTTGATTTGTTGGAGTGTGAGGGCGAATTTGTTATAAAAGTAGGTACCTGACTTTCTTACTTCAATTGTCGTACTTTTCATTGATTTCAACGCATTTGTTCGAGAATCTCGAACAAATGCGTTGAAATCAATGAAAAGTACGACAATTGAAGTAAGAAAGTCAGGTACCTACTTTTATAACAAATTCGCCCTCACACTCCAACAAATCAAAATCCATTGCTCGGACTCCTCTTCGTCCAGATGTAGTGGATCGTCTCCTACTATTTCAAGTTCCACCATAACTCTGTTCTCTTGAGATTCCCCACCTTGGGTGGCAAATACGTTTGAGTAGTCGGAGAGAGCAGAATTATCGCCGAAGATCTCCAACAATCGTTTCACATCAAATAGGTAGGTTAGCTGGTTCCATACTAACTCCTGGTTGGACTGGTAGGAGAACTTTTTTTTTTAATGCATTTATTCAAAATTTACAATTCAATTATCAGTGTACATTATAAAATTTAATGCTACTCTCTCGGTAGGCGAGCCTGTGCTGAGGGGAGGAGTTCATTATTAAATTGACATGATAAGACTTAAATTAACTGGATGACAATTCTTAACTGAACAGACAAAAAAAAAAAAAAAAAAAACAGAAAAAACTTTTGCAAACGCACTCCAGATACAAAATTAATTATTAAAAAAAACTTTATTTCCCGTTCTTTATAATCAAAAGGCATAGTAGAGCCATTTTACTCATAGCAGAAAAATGAAAGGAAAAAACAAAAACCAGAAAGAAAAAAAGAAAACAGTACTTACTTACTATAAAAACAAATAGATCTTTATATAAATATATCAAACACATTGAGTACATAATTTCATTTTGGAATGGAATGTTTTTTAAAGCGCTCTTAAAAGATGCAATAGTACCTGCCGATCTAATGCTAAGCAGTACGCTGTTGAACTGCATTACGAGATCGTGAACTTATCAATCAGAATAAAGTATATTTGTTCATGTTATTTTGTGTGAGAATGCTATACTGGCCACCCACTTGGCGGCAGTTTTTTTCTTTTCTGAGTCCTTTGGGAAACTGAACAAAACAATCAAATCAATTTAAAAGAACTAATCGCCACTTAGTGTGATCTGTGGATTGCTTGTGACTTTTGGGGGAATAAGTTATAATTTAAATGTGATGACATCGATGTGACTATCTAAATATCAACTCGCACACTCCCTCAAAGGATCCGTTGATTGTGACTATTTTTTTTATTTTTAGGTTGATTAGGTATGCCTGGGTTGGTTATGCTATGTTGTTGTTTCAAGGTTTTGCGTACACACTATGTGTGTCACACATACATGTCATGCATAATGAACTTTCTGAACGTGCTAGAATTCAGGATGTTTGTCGTCAGATTCATGATCAGGACGGTCAGAAATGGAGGGGAACAAGCTGCATTGCTCGAAATATTCAAGTTTGTCTAAAAAGCTTGAAATTGAAAACCTACTGCATCGGCTGCTTATGACAGTAAGTATAAATCTGAGCGTTTTCTCAACATACAAAAACAGTTCGGAACCCTTTCTCTCCACCTTATGAGTTCAACCCACAAAGTGTTGTCATCTATTCCTTTACCTTCATAACCCCTTTTTCTTCAAAGATCAGAAAAGTTTTAGGGTTTATTTTGTAAAACGAACCTACCGATGGTCCTTTTGGTTTATTATCGTCGAAAATGAACCATTGGAATTGACCAAAGAAATAAAAATGTTAACCCCCACCACAAATTTTTTTTATTTACGTTTCAAGATAAAAAGATTCAGAAAATCGATTAACAAACATCCGCGGCACTGCCCAGGTAGCGTTGAGCTAAAATTACGAAATTTGGTTTATGGGTTCGGACCAACCCCACAATGAGCTTCGAAAATTTTCATAAATCTAGGCCAATAAGAAGGGGATCAAAACGAATTTTGAAATTTTGAAAATTGCCTATCTCGAAAAATTAAAATGGAACGGTATAGTTTTTAGTTCAAATTTAGATAGAGTTTACTTTCTAGAATTTTTAATACCATCCGTAGCTTTCTACGACTGGCCGTTTGTTCCCAATGTGGGCTCAAATGCCTTCATACCAGCGGGGCAACCGTTTCGTTCTTCCTAGAGGACAGCAGCTGATTCAAACAACATTCTTTTGTCCCATCGTGTTCCGCGTTTTGAGATAACTACTTTTCGTGTCTACAGAATTGAGAATATTTAGAAAATTTGGTGGTGGGTAGGTCGTAAGTAGGAACAAGTAGGGTTTTTGAACCCCCCCTCCCCACCACCCTACTAACACAAAGGCCCCCCCCCCCCCGGGGTTGTAGATTTTACAATAATCAGCAAAGTAGGGATTTCAAATATTAATGTTTTTCGAACCCTAGGGTAACCCCCCCCCCCCCCCCCGCCATTATCAATTAGGTAAGCGAACTTTTAGCGCGTCGAAACTGATGCCAACTGCGTAACAGATGCGTAACTGAGAACCACCGATATGCAATCCAGTACCAGGTCATTAGAGGGGACTAATCCCGAAAGCGCACCAGAGAACTCGGTGGCGAGTACAACAAATAAAACCATAAGAAAACATAGGAGTCAGAACAGTATTATTGCACTACCATCGTCTTCTAAGGAAAACTCGTTGAAAGTATTAACTCGCGTCCTCACAGTACTCATCATCCACCATGGGGTAAAATCCGAAATTCCTGCTCTTTCAAATGTCCGAGTATGGCTGTGTGTTTGAAAACCTCACAACTGTATCTCTACTGACGGACTCATACGAATTAAGGGTTGTCTTCTCTGAAGAGGTTGAGTAGGTGTTCATCTCCTTGGAGCCTAATGTCAATTGGGTGTGTAGGGGTTTGACAATCAGGGGTGATCCCACTGACTTGGGAGAAGAAAGATTTATCGACCTCCGAAGCGCCGACCACAGCGATCCATCAACTTTGAGTATAATCAACTTGATGAACTTGAGCGGGATCTCAAGTTGATTGCGCCTTCTTGTTGGTTTGGAGAAAATTGGAAATATTGGAATCCCAGCCTGTTACACTCTCTGAATATAAAATACAGGTTGTCCCCGACCCCCTCCCCCCTCGCACATAATCACCCTCTATTTTCAAAAGACAAGTTAAATAAGAAATACCTCCTTGAAATTCTTGTGGATTCAAATTGGTATCGGGGATTTTCTTAACTCTGAATCGTAACATATTGTGATCACTTTTGGGATCAGAAAAATAGATCCAAAGAGTGATCACAATAACAGATCAAAAACAACAGAATACCTAATGAAAAAAAATCAGATTACAATCAGAAAAACAGATTCCATCTGTATTCTGTGTTCACTTGGTTGTAACAAGTTTTTTCTATTGCAACCTATCTTTATTGATTAATTGAAGAAAAACGAGGGATTTCAATTATGGTAACCAGGTAAACGAACGGTGATCTGCTGTGATCTGAAGGGAACGTATGGGCATGTGGATTGAATTTTGCAAACAAGGTTAATTCTTTCTATTGCATATAGAGCGTTTAAGGGAATCCCTGACAATAACTAAATTTCTACCTAACTAAACAATAACTAAACTCCTACTAGTATGTGACCGAAAAGATTTTTTTTTTTTTTTTTTTTTTAATTGCGATTTCGCTTTTTGCATTTTGTTGATAAAACACTTTTTGCGCGCCAAAGACGTCCAAGTTTGCCTTAGTGTGGACCTCCTGAGCAACCCCTCAAAATTTGGGTGGTGTCACTATTTTGAAAAATCAAGACATCGTGCCAAAAATACTACGCTAAAAAAAGCTACGCTATAATATTGCAGATTTTTGGCTCTCGATGGTGGGAGGGGGGGGGGGGGGTCATGAGGCACCCCATAATAATATTACGAAGACTCCCTGTAATAATATCCATAATATTTCATGGTGTTTGAAACATTTCTCGGTAAAGAGAATAGTTTTTGTAGTAATGCTTTTATCAATTACGAGTAGTTGAAATAATTTTAATACATCTACCACGAAATTCCAGCATTGTTCAAGCAGTTCTGATTGAGATCCAGTATTTTTCATCTTGTTCCATAAGCATGTGGATTGAATTTTACAGAAAATGTTAATTCTTCTATTGCATTTCTTTCGTTTAGGGAATCATTGACAGTAACTGAATTCCTACCTAAACCTTGTTTTTTTTTTAAATTTTTGACCAAAGAAAAATAATTTTTAAGCCCCCCCTCAAAATTTGTTGGTTAACGTTTCAAGATACGTTGGTTCAGAAAATCGAATAAAAAACTCAGCAAATTCTTGACACGACGGTTTATTATCTTCTTTGTGCAGATCACCCTTCTGTCTAGATCACTAAATGATATTAATTATTATTACGCATTATCACTAATTCATAATAATTATTATCAAGTAGTGTAAATTATTAATATTTATTGTTGGTTATTAATAATTTTTATGCTTCATTATTAATAATTATTAAGTGTGTGTGATTTGTTGAGCGTCAGTAAGAATAATGTTGATGAAGAAATATATTCTTCGAGACGTTGGCACATAAATCATCTTTCATTTGACCGACCCTCGACATCCCTCAACATCATTAATAATTATTTTAAATATTATTTATTAACTCGATATTTGAAAACCATGTGATGTTTGAATCAGCTGGGCTAGTTTGAAAATGGACCCGACAGGATGCCTTACGATTCACTCTCATGTTGACGATTTTCGATCTGCTCCAGCTTTGAGCCGCCATTGTGAACGAACGGCTGGTCGTACAAAGCTGTAGATGGTCTTGAAAAATTCTAAGAAATAAACTCTATCTAAATATGAAATAAAAAATATACCGTTTGATGGGAATTTTTCGAGTTATGAAATTTTCAAAATTTCAAAATTCGTTTTGAACCCCTCCCCCTTGACCTAGGGTTAAGTTTCGAGGATCATTGTGGGGTTGGTCGGAACGCGTAACAAAAATTTCGAAATTTTAGCTCAAAGCTATCTGGGCAAAGTGCCGCGGACGGACGGACGGACTACTTGATAAAATTATTAATTAATAATGATAAGTCGTAATAATAATTAATCTATCATTTAGTGATCTAGACAGAAGGGTGGTCTGCATTTAGAAGATAATAAACCGTTGTGTCAAGAATTTGCAGAGTTTTCTTTTAATAAAACAGTTTTTGCACGCCGAAACGTCTATCTTCAATCTCAGCCTTAGAACCTATTGAGCCACTCCTCCAAACTTGGGGGTGTCACTATATCCTGTCACTATAGGTATATATGTCATGTTTGGAGCCATTAGGCTTCTATATTATTGCCGATTTTTGGCTCTCGGTGAGGGGGGTTATGACGAAACTCTCCCGCTTGAATCCGCCACTGCCCCGAGTTACTGCTATATAGCTTGGTTTATTAACCTATTTTACTACGCCTCTGGCTTCAACCAATCAAGAAACTGAAAGATTCGATTGAAGCGGCGCTTAGAATAAAATTTCGACGATCTTAGGCCAGAGTTTCAGGAAAAATGAAAATTCACAGCTAACGGATTGACTAATGAGTTTGATCAACACCTCAACGAAGGTTGAAGTCTCCAAATGATCATCAAAACGTTCTTAAACATTTCGCCGTCGAAATTACAAAGGGGCTTTATTTGCTGGCATGAAAATTGGAATGATAACTGTTCAGGACCTTTCATTGAGAAGTAGTGTTTCAGAGCAACTCGTCCCCAACCAAATTATCTGCCTACTATAACTACAGCATGTTGATTGTATTGGGTGTTGTGGTATCCAATAATACTTACTTTGTATGTTCTCACCGAGAAACATGTTTTCATCAGAATATATCGTCGTCTCAGATAGATATGATCATTAGTAAATGATGAAACAGCAACGTTTTGTCGCAATGGTGCTACGTATGGGGGTGAATAACTAACCCATAGCCTAGGGTGGGCCATGGCCTCCTTAAGGGACGGACATTCGCATCATTTTTTTTTTTAATATTAAATAGTAAACTTTATTTGTACAGTGTACATTATAGTTTTGCTCACATGCAATATAAGTAGACAACATTCGTATCAAAACAACATTTCAAAGCAGCGTATGATGGTGTCGTAAGCTCACTCCTAGTCGATTAAAAAATATATATTTGCCTCAATATACGAGTAGGATTTGCCTCAGGGAGAATATTTGGTTAATTGTTGACTTTCCTGGCAAGAAACCCCTCATATAACCCTTAGTTGTACTACCCCCTACACAACACTGGACAATGAGTGGCACTAAATGACTGATATATTTTTTTTTTTTTTTTTTTTTTTTTTTAACAATACATGCAGTAACCATTTTTCAACATTATGTCGTGTGGTTAGTAATGACTACAGTATTACCTACAGTATGGCAGTGCTGCCAGTAAAAACAAAATACCTGTTCTGGTATCGTTGCAAATAATTTCAAAGGGATATGCTACTTGACTTCCTTTGACGACCAAAAGGCGTACGCTTACGATTCCCAACGATACCACAGTTTTTGATCGACCGATTTAGAGATGATGAACCATTGCGTTATAATTTACGAAGTTTTTTGTTTTAGCTTCCCCTTTCCCAGGACTGGGACAAGGTTGTGAATACCGGCAACTTATCCTTCAAGACGCGATGCTGGTTTTGACAACCCATCCATCTTCAGCCCGCCCTGACACATCACTCTCCCACCATCACTCCTCCCTTCTCACCATTCCACCTGTTCAAATCCTGCAGACAACAGACAACACAACGACCATCAAGTCGTTCGATGAACGAAGCACTGCAGTCCACAGACACAATAGTTAGAACAGTACACTGGAACCCCAATAGGCTTTTGTATTCCAGTAACTTCCAATTATGCAAAGCGACTTAATGAGCATATTTACGAAGTAACCTATAAACTAGTGGGTCGTCTGACCAGCTCAGAATTTGTATGTACCTTATGCCAATAAAATCTTATCAATCAATCAATCAGCTCAGAATTACTATAAATTTGAAATGTATACTTAATCTTACTTATGATACCTCGATTGTGTTTAGTACTTGGATGGGTGACCCCTGTGACAAGTGGTGTCATGTCCAAGTATGACAATCGTAGCCGTTGGACGAAACCCTTTCCACTCAACAGGTCGAGGTAATGAGCAGGGATATGGTCAGAACAAATTCTGATTCTTATTAAAAGACAGCTGATCACGTTTGGGCTTCCGGCAGTGCAGTCAGACCACGCTTGGAACAGCGTTTCATATATTTTTTCCTAAAACATACTTAACTAGTAGGTACAGGTAGAAAACGTAAACAGAGACGTGGTTTTCTGCAAAACATTACCGAAATTCTAGCGATTTAGCTTACCATTAGCTGTCGGTCCCGTCACTGACGGGCAGAACTCGGGGTGTGTCCATCTACCTCTGTTACCTGTCCCGGACGGGCAGAACTCGGGATGGATCCATCTGCCACTCTTACCAGTCGCTTTACCTTTTACATGTTCCTTAACAAACCCTTATAATCTTAAATACCAAAAATAATATTCATCTATGTAACGGGAAAGAAGAATTTAAGATTTTTATATTTCGGCTTCCCTATAAACCCCCACCCGTATGTATCGGATCCGAAAGTGAACCCTTCTTACTGACGGTCAACAAATCACACACACTTTATATATATATAGTATTTTGCATACTAAATAAATATAGGACCGCATTTTTACATAGGTAGTATATCGAGTCGATATCATCGACGGTGAAGAATTGAGACCTCGTATCTCAAATTTTGCATTCTTTACAGGACAGCGAGAAAATGTCCTCATTTCTTCATTATTCCGTCAATTTCCAATTTCCTTTGACCATGTTTCATTTCTTTATGTTTCACTTTTGAGCTGAAATAATTCAAAAATCCACCAAATGCTAAAACAAAGAACTTACCTACTACAAACCAAAATCTATTTTTTGACAAAATGGAGATGCGAAGTCTCAATTCTTCACTGTCGATATTTGTCTCAAAATATAGTATAATACTATATATATAGTATTATATAGGTAGTATTATACTGTATATAAAGTATGTCTGGCAACCCTAGCCATGTCCACTATTAGGGCTATTCCCTTACTAGGGTGCAGAATGACCCAGTTTTTTCAGGTGGCTCAATGGGCTCAATGGTAACGTGTTAAATCCCCATTTTTGAAATGGAGAGATTTCATGTTTCGTAACTTATAGTACACTAGCTGTGTACCCGCGCTTCGCAACGGTAGAGCAGACACCCAACGGTCATGTATTTTGATATGCCTGTAGCCTCCCTCCTCAACTGGTCAGAAACCTTCCCAATGTTCTCACAACACAATTTCAATGTTTCACTCCAATTCGTCAAGTAGTTTTTGGATTGCCTGTAGACCCCCCCCCCCCCCCACACACACACAACCTGCACCCCACCCCTTCCCACCAACATCCTGATTGAAGTAACACTTGAATATACTCGTCGAGCTGAATCCAGAGACTACTTACAATCGGATTTACGTTCAACCGTACAAAAGTTATAAGCATGAACGTCCTCATAGAAGTGATAGTAACACGTCTTTTAGTAGTATTTCATTCATAGCGTTTCAACGGATGGACAGATTTAAACGCGGATTTTTCATAAACCTTCCCAGATAAATTCTGCGTCAAATGGTACCAGACGCAACTTTCTACGTTCAGCCGTTCTCAATTGATGATGAGCAAACAGACACGATTTTATTATATACATAGATAGATAAGGCTTGATTTTGACCGGATTCATATAATATGCTCTGATGAGCTGAGGGATAGTGTGTTTTAGTCTCCTGTGTTCTTCAACGATCAGTTGGATCGTATTGCAGCTTTCCCTTCAAAAAGAAATAATAAACCGTTGTGTCATGAATTCGCAGAGTTTTTTTTTTTTTTTACAAGGCTCCTGGACTATTAGAGGTGTTTACAGAATTTATGTGATCATATTATTTTATTGGCAAGTGATAATTTGACGATGGTGAGACGATGGTCAGCTTCATATCACAGGGAGAGAGGGAGAATAATAATAATTGTGAGGAAGGATTCTCAAGGTTGGCGGGGGGCTCTGCCTCCACGTGGGGGCGGCACGTTACAGCTCCGGCGGTGGGGCAGGTCCGGGCGGGTGGGGTAGGACGTCGAAACCCAGCTGTGGGGTAGGACGTTCGGATGAAGCCCTGCCAAGGGGAAGGATTCAGTCAGCGATCGGCGGCTCGTGCGATCATGTCGTTCTAAAACCGCGCTCACGACACTTCCTCCCTCCCCCTCCCGCGCAATTCTATCGGGGGGCGTCACGTGGGTTTTGATCTAAAAATTGGTTTTCGCTTAATTACTTGCTTTAATTACGTTCAAAACGCGTTTATAATAGTTTTCCGAATTGGAACCCTCGTGTTCTTCTTGTCTTCGTCTTAACTCCAGCAGTGATGTCGTCTACGGGCACAACGGACGTCATCCCTTATCTCAACGAGTCCGTCTCATCGCCGTCGACATCGGACGACGCGCCGCCCGTTTGCATTGACGGTCTCGTCATCCCCGCCTGGCGACCCGTCGACGATTTGACCATCAACGACAGATTCCTTCGCGGCTCCATCTACTTCTTCGCTCTCCTCTACCTCTTCTTAGGAGTATCCATCATTTCAGACCGATTCATGCAAGCCATAGAAGTCATTACGTCGCAAGAGAAAAAAGTGAGCATCAAATCCAAAGGTGAGAAAAAAACGGTGTTAGTGAGAGTTTGGAATGAAACTGTCGCCAATTTGACTCTGATGGCTTTGGGTTCGTCGGCTCCTGAAATCATGCTGTCGGTAATTGAAATCTACGCGAAGAATTTCCAAGCCGGTGAGTTAGGCCCTGGGACCATCGTTGGCTCAGCTGCTTATAATCTTTTCGTTATAATCGCCATTTGCGTATACGTTATTCCGCCGGGCGAAGTGAGAAAAATCAAACAAATCAACGTTTTCTTCGTGACGGCGACGTGGTCAGTTTTCGCGTACATTTGGCTTTACATGATTCTCTCGGTGATTTCTGTCGGAGTTGTTGAAGTTTGGGAAGGCGTCCTTACGTTTCTTTTCTTCCCGATGACCGTTTACACGGCGTATCTAACCGACAAGAAAGTCCCCATATACAAACTCCCTTTGAAATTGTTCAAATGCAAGAGCCACAGCGCCGTCGGAGCCGCCGAAAATGTTGATATTGAAATGTCGCGGGACGAGTACGACGATTTTGAAGAGATGCTAGAACACGCTCGCGAGCAGTCGGCGAGTCTTTTGAAGGAGTTGAGACGAGAATATCCGGATAAGACTATGGCGGAATTGAAAGCGATCGCTCAAGAGAAGATCGAGCAGTCTGGACCGAAAAGCCGCGCATTTTACCGTATCCAAGCGACGAGGAGTTTTACTGGAGGCAGCGTCATGCAGAAACACAAAGAAGCCGCCGAAGAAAGGGAAGAAGTGGTGACGATCGTCGACGATAGCACGTACGTCAAATTCGACGAACAAGAAGTGACGGTTTTGGAAAACGTTGGGATTTTGGTGGTGAAAGTAGTTTTGGACGGGCCGCCATTGGACATACCTTTAATAGTTGATTACCAATCGGAAGACGGCTCGGCTCAAGCGGGTTCTGATTATATGGCCGTCTCCGGAACTCTCCTCTTCAAACCCGGAACCCGGGAGCAAATGTTCAAAGTGAAAATCATCGATGACGACGTTTTTGAAGAAGACGAACATTTCTACATTCGATTATCCAACGCGAGGGCGCAAGGGATGAAATCCGCGAGTGCCAACGGTCTTTCGACTTTCAAAATCGTGAACGGCCTCATGAAAATCAATATACTCGATGACGATCACAGCGGGATTTTCGGGTTTGCCGAGCCGACGGTCGACGTTTCCGAGTCCGTTGGGACGTACAACGTGACGGTCGAGAGGAAGACCGGCGCCCGCGGAATCGTCCGGGTGCCGTGGCACACGCAAGACGGTTCTGCCAAAGCTGGTAAAGACTACATCGAGTCCTCAGGAGTCCTCCTGTTCGAAGATAACGAAGCGAGGTAAGCAAATCCCAAATATAACTTTTCCGAGTCAGATTCAACCGTTTCCTATTGAAATCCAAGATTTTTTCATTACAAATTCGAGGTTTTTTTTAAACCTTTTATTGGAACGAAAAATGTGAAAGTTACATTAAAACATTAAACTCAAAATTCAAAATCAATTTGAAAACAAAACTCAAAATTTTACAGTCAAGAAACCGAGTGAATACCCATCCTAGTTATAGTTATCCATCCTCGACCCATGTTTGAAATTTCAAGATTTTAGCTCAACATCCGAATTCAATTTTTTTTAAACAAATAGGTATTGTTTAAACGATTTTACAGACAAGATACCTAGTGATTACTGCATTGTAATCCATCCTCGACCCATGTTTATATTTCAAATCTCTTGCTTATCATCCAAATTTAATTTGTATGCATCCAAATAGGTATTTGTATTTGTATTTGCATCCAAATAGGTATTGATTAAACAATTTTACAGACAAGAAACCTAGTAAATATTGCATTGTCATCCATCCTCGACCCATATTGAAAATTTCAAGTCCCTATAATTTTCTGGAGTTGATCTCCTTAATTTAAAACATTTTCTGGGTATGAGGAGTTGCAACTAAAAGAAAGAAAAGCGAAACAAACTTGACGTGACAAAAGAAATAGAACTACTTACGACACAGATGGGATTCAACTAAACGTATAATACCTATACCATAATAATAATACCATATTATGGTATGTAGTTATGAAACGTATAGTTCTGTTTTGGTTCTCTTCTACCCATATATTATATATTAACGGGTAGAAGAGAATCGAAACAGAACTATACATTTCATTACCTCATGAATGAATATATTAAATAGGTATTATACCTATGGGTAGGAGAGAACCAAAACAGAACTGTACATTTTATCAATTTGTGCATAGAAAAGCCAAGATATGAATCGTTTGAAAATTCATCCCAAAAAATTTTTGTTGAATTTATTTGAAAATACTAAACCTTACATGTTTACTAGCAAGTCCACAAACAACCTAGGACCCAGAAAAGAAAACTGTCTGTTGAAAAAATCATAATTGTGGTGAGGGGTACCATTCTTTCACTCTGGTGCCAAGTTACTCCAGATCCCAGATCTAAATATGAAGCGTAACATAGATTTAATTGCTACCTCAACTAGTTTGGATTAAAGGTTGTTTGATACGCTCCACCCCGCATAGGAATGCAGTAGGTGAAGACGGAATGTCTATGCGTGGACGTCATCTTCAGAGCGAAAATTGGAAGGAATCTATTTAAAAACGAAAATATACGTTGATATCCGAATTGGGTACCAATATACAGTATAGTAAATGGGATTTCGATTTCAACACCTTTTCCACATAAACACCCAAGTACCTTGGGAATCCACTCGCTGAACAAGGGGGCTTGTACAGTGGAGAGAAGAGCACGAGCCAGAAAGCATGGAAGTGAATTTCAAACATTTCAGGCTGACCCGAATGAGTGAGATATACCAAGTTTTTTGTTTATTTACTGTAAGCCTATTCTGTCTGAACCGCTGAAGTATTACTGATACCCCGTGAGAAGTTCATGCTCCCTAGCCCAAGAATCAGCTACGAATGTTAGAATTAGCTCATCTGCAAAACCAACAATCATCCCTTCGATATTCATGTCCAAACAAATCATTTATAAAGTCCTCGATCAAAACCAACAAGAATCCCTTCGATGTTCATGTCGCAACAAATCATTTATAAAGTCCTCGATCAAAACCAACAAGAATCCCTTCGATGTTCATGTCGCAACAAATCATTTATAAAGTCCTAGATCAAAATCGGTCCCAGAACTGGTCTCTGAGGGACTCCATTACTTATCCGAGCCCCTTAGGTGCTCATCTATATCAACAAACTGATAACCTATTCGTTAAGTAAGATGAAAACCATCAAAGCGGAGTTGATTCAACTTATTTAACAGCCGATCGTGGTTCAATACGCCAAAAGCCTTTGTAAGGTCAAAGTATACACTTATTGCCTTCCTGCCAGAGTTAAGGCATCACTAATTACAAATACACGCACTACTACTTTACGTTTACATTTCAAGTTAAAGCTTCTCTATTTCAAATTCAAGGTCTTCCAAGAACTTGGTTTGTCAGTGTTTTGTGTGTTGAAACCTAACATTTGGCTATCTCAAATCCAAACGAATGATTTTCGTGAACGCTTAAGTAAACAGTCGCTTTCCACTCGCTCGTTGCTCCTGTTCTCAAAATTCAGGTCCTACAGGTACCCAAACAGGTTCTTCTTGATAATGGATAATGCGTGTAACCATCATACTGACGCAGTGAAACGTCGGATCGAAGAACTCGGTGATGAAGTGAAATACTTTCCACCGTATTCACCACAGCTGAACGCGGCAGAGAGGTATTTTCAATAGTAAAGTTGTTTGCAAGAAACCTTCTCAGAGAACAGAGTGATGAGCTCAACTTGTGCGACGTTATAAATCAAAGTGTAGCAACAGTCATCAGCAAAGATTGTGCAAATTATGTCTTGGATATGATGTTACAGCTTCTAGAAGCAGCAGAAAACGTTCACTGAAAAAAAAACCTTGAATTTGAAATCGAAATCCTTGGATATTATTTTGAAAACCGTGAATTCGACTCGGAAAAACTTGAATTTGACGCGGAAAAGGTATACCTAGATGAGTTTGGAGTACCTAAGAAGACGAATTCACAACTTTGGTACAAATAATTCCGATGGGTCCGAAATTTTGGGTTCTAATGATGAATTAGTAATTAGTAATAATTTTTTATGCATTACCGAAAATTTGTTCAATTTTCCATATTTGTTGAAACGCGACACTATTCTCACTGATAGCTTGAGCTCGTAAGATGGCGAGTGATTTTCGGCGTCAACCACCTGCTCTTGGATCGTTGACATTTATTGACGACACGAGATCCCCAGTGTTCTGATTACCTCGCAGTTACGTATTTTATAACGATAGGTCGGTGCATTCTCTTCTTAACCAGAGGGGAACGAAAGAGTAATTGCTGAGATCTCTATGATGAGTCATCTTTCTAAACAGGAGCCAAACCGGTCACTCTAAATGTTTCTGTACCCATCTTCTACTAGTTTTCATCGAACGATACCAAACGGTCTTTTTTGATTAGTACCATCAAAAGTTAAACGTTGGGAGATCAATTCATCATTCCATCTGAATTGGTCTTCCATATTCAAGTAAAGGTATAAGTTTTACTCTAGAGTTGGCTGCAGGTGCCTTCCATTGTGACCTAACGACCTGTAAGATCTATTGTGATAGCCCTCGGCTGCATTAGCCAAGTAAGGAGGATTTATCAAAAACCCACCTTCCCCTATTTCTCACATTGAAATTGGAATAGTCATTTGGAATATTGTCAGGAATCAAGACATCGTTTTCCAAGTGTTCAACCTGATTTGAACTGCTTCAGAGTTGCACGTGACACGCTCAGCATCTTTTGTTTCCATTTCGGAGAACCATCAAATGTCTGCCGTTTATTTGCCCGTGCTCAGCAAGTAGTAGGAAACCAAAACTTATCCTAATGTCTTTCATACACAGTGAAATCAATTCGGCAGTATTTTTCCTTACCGGCGATACGAAGAGTTGAGCCTGTCTCACGGTTGTGAGGTTTTACAAGTTGTAAACTCACTCTTAACCCACTCAAGAGGGCAAGGCAATAAGTAGCCAAGAGCAAAATGATCGAAAATATTTCTGATCCTCGTTAGAGGACGGCTGATCATGTCCGCGACTCTGACAGGGCAGCCGTACAAAAAGCCAACGCTTCAAATCTAGGAACGCGGTAGCGTTCCGCCCCACCAAGCAAAGAAGTTGATAGGTCTAAAGGGAGCCGAGCTACATAACTTCAAAAACCCGGTTTTTCGGCCTTAGATTGTTCTTCTCCTTCTCCTTCTTCTTCTCCTTGTTCAGACAGGCAAGGCTGGAGCCTCTCCACGTTCACCGATTGACTTGAAATTTTGCACAGAGCTTCATTTAACCTTGAGACAGAGCCTTATATAAGATTTAACCCATTATCTCAATCCAAAAAAGTTTTAGAAACAAAAAAACAGAAACCTTAGGAAAAT
Source organism: Stenodema calcarata (assembly GCA_963920205.1). Classification (NCBI taxonomy): domain Eukaryota; kingdom Metazoa; phylum Arthropoda; class Insecta; order Hemiptera; family Miridae; genus Stenodema; species Stenodema calcarata. Next base: position 30,970,517 of record OY986048.1, on the reverse strand, counting down.
TCTGTCCACTGACGAGTCTACAGCCTGGGTAAAAGGACCAATCGACTTGTAATTTAGGCTAATTATGGCCATATCTCGGCTCCTAGTAGACCGATCAACTTGAAATTTGGTATGGATCACGGAGCTTCGTTTCAAGTGTAGCAAGTGCCTTTTGAAAGATTCAAGTCGATATCTTTAAAGGGAGCCGAGTTATATAACTTCAAAAACCCGGGTTTTCACCCTTACCTTTCTTCTTCTCCTTAATCAGTTAGGCATTTCCACCTTCACGGATTGACTTGAAATTTTGCACAGAGCTTCGTTTCAACATCAGCCAGTGCCTTTTGAAAGGTTTAACCCATTATCTCAACCCAAAAACTTTTAGAAACAAAAAACTGAAATTTAGGCTAATTTTGGCAACTTTGACGAGTCTACAGCCTGGGTAACCGGACCAATCGACTTGAAATTTTGCATAGACCTTCTTTATAAAATGACCCACTTCAACAACAAAAAGATGTGATATCCCCCCAAAAAACACTCCGTGTAAAAATCACCCCGCCTCGCAAATATCATTCTTCAGAGGCCGGAAAAAGTTATGATATCCACTTTCCCCGCCCGCCCTTTTCCTCATTAAGGAGCTAAGTATAATGAAAAGCTTAACCACTTCACAAGCACCGTACCCCTTTCGAAATCTCCCCTTGGCGCTATTGCGAGACGTTTTTATTACTTCCACAAGCAACTAATACTTGATGGTGGTTAACGTTTTATACAAGTATTAGTTGCTTGTGGAAGTAATAAAAACGTCTACACGGAGTGTTTTTTGGGGGGGATAACGTTTACAGTAAATGTTACTTATAATGTGAAGTGTATTTATTGGGTTTCCTACGGTTTAACCAGTATATTTTACGATAAGTCCTATATATTGAAATTTCAAGGCCCAACATCAGGTTTTATTAGCTAACTGCGACGTTATTGCTGGCTACATAGGCCATGCAGAAAATTTCAATCGTCTTATGTTCAATAGCTTTGGGCACCTTGGCATCGTACGTGTTTGGTTTCATTCTTCATGAATGTTTGATTTTTGGCGCTTTCATCAGTAAAACACTATGCTAGTAATGCAACCGCTGGTGCCTGTAAAAATTACCTGTGGTTCCGTTCTCTATGCATTTTCAAATGCTGAATCGACCTTCAAACGGTATAAATTACTCTGCGATGGTTATGGTCTCAGGTGCTAGTTTAACTTTAAAATTGCTCAAGCTACGAATTCATTCCATATTAATAACAAAAGTCGTCATTTTATACAATAAACAATTATTTATATAACAAAAACATGAGGGCAATTGATTGTGAAATCTTGATTTAAACGGTTGAAACGGTAAAAAGGGTTTGATTATGTAGTTGCGGTAACTCAAAATTTGCTAATTTGTTCTCGCCGCATGACTGGAACTTTTTTGCTTTTATTGTTCGGATTAATTTATAATCTGTCGAGCCATCTTTGACTCAGTCATAACTTATTGTAGTGAGCCACACTTTTACTACTTAATAATGATTACCCTCAACAAAACCATTTCACCTTCTCAAGCCGAATAACACGATGAAGGTACGATTGATGAGCCGTGGCAATCAATTGATTCTTAATGGAAGATCGGATAGGGACCAAGCAAGAGTGGAAATGGCGATGTTCCACTCTGGTGCACTCGTGCGGCAAAATTACGTTAATGGCCTCAAAACGGGCCGAGATAAATCCGCCCTGACTCTCGGAGAATCACATTCGAGTGGTACTTGAAAAACGCAGCAATGTTTTTTTATTTATTTTCTGTATAGATCACTTTTCTGTCCAGATCACTGTTCTGTACACAATATCGTTGAGGCCCACAGCTATATTAGACCCCCCAAAAAACACTCCATGTAAAAATCATTCTCCAGCGGCCGGAAAAAGTTATGATATCCACTTTCCCCGCCCACCCTTTTCCTCCCAACTAAAGAGATGTCCTAACCACTTCGCAAGCACCGTATCCGTTTTGAAATCTCCCCTTGGCGTGATGGCGAGACGTTTTTATTACTACACATCTATGAATTATTTTATCAGTTGCTTGTGTATTTTAGTTGAATTTTAGAGGATTGAAAGTTTCAAGTCGCTAGGTCTAAAGGGAGCCGAGTTATATAACTTCCAACACCCGATTTTTCGCCCTTTCCTTGTTCTCCTTCTTCTCCTTCTCCTTGTTCCGACGGTCAAGGCCTCTCCACCTTCACCGTTGGACTTGAAATTTTGCACAGAGCTTCGTTTCAGCTCCAGACAGAGCCTCTTAAAAGATTTAACCCATTATGTCAACCCAAAAAACTTTTAGAAACAAAACACACAAATTGTCAATTTGTGCACAAACATGTTAGTGTGAAACACAAATTACCTCAACCCAAGGAAATTTCAGGAACAAAAAACTGAAATTTACGCTATTCGGGATTTCCCACTCATTTTTCTGTTTCGAACAATCTTGGTGCCCTTCATCAGCTCTTCATGAACCCTTTTCCAGGCTCTCCATAAAATTAGTGTGTCGAATTGCATGTATGTACTTATATTATATCGTCCGCTGCTCGATCTCCGTCCTGAAGATTATCTGGATTTGTGAAATAATTGGATTTCTCGGAAAACCATCCGCTCGGATCACGCGAAAGCAGCTAACAATAACTTCTGGATTTGGAGTTCAGCATTTAACTGGATGGTCCACTGTTTACCGCACCGTTCTGTGGAGTATGAGAATCTTCATAGTGCATGGTCGTCGTCGTCTGTATCCTGTCTTCATGTGGAACCCCTGCTCTCGATAAGTTCTATAATCAATTATTATTTTTATTATTTACCGCAAAATAAAAAAGCATATTATGCTTTTTATTTTGCGGTAAATAATAAACACTCTATTATATTTGTCTTGGTTTAATTTAATTTGATATATATATCAATATATATATCAATATATAGTTGTAGTGGATTTTCGTCCGACTGACCGATTTTCACTGACCGAACCTCAAAATAAAATATCTCACACCATATATCAATATATATATATCAATATATACATACTCTGAGAGTAATGCAATTCCAAAATAATATTAGAAACAAAACATGCAGCATGGCTATAAGAGCGAATTATCGAAGACATAATTGGTTTTATGTAAAATGTATCGATCAAAGAATATGATGTCCATGAAGAACATTTCAAGTATCAACCACGTTTCATAATCTTCAAAGTGCTCCAGTTTGAGAGCGGAATAAGATATAGCAATTCTGACGTAACCATCTCATTTAGCGTGTAAAAACGTTTAAAATGAGGTGTCACTTGACAGACCGTTTCATTTTCGAAATTCATGGGTGACCCCCCTCCCACAAACTCACCAAAACCCCCCTCAGCTTTTGGATATTTCAACGCTGAACACGACTGTGAAGTCAGAATTGCGATATCGAATTCCGTCATCAGATTAGAGCAGTATTCTTCATCTTCAAAGTATTCAAGTTTGAGACAGAAATAAGGTATCGCCATTCTGACTTAACCATCTTGTTCAGAGTGTAAAAACCTTTAAAATTAGGTGTCGCTTGACAGCCTGTTTAATTTTTGTGTTTTATGGGTGAACCTCCCCCCTCCACAACCAAACTCCCCAAAAACCCCCTTAGCTTTATGATATTTCAACTATTAACACGACGGTGAAGTCAAAATTGCGATATCTCATTCCGTTATCAGATTAGAGCAGAGTTAACATGAAGATCATATCAAGTAACAACCATTTTTCTCCATCTTCAAAGTGCTCCAGTTTGAGAACGAAAGGGGATATCGCAATTCTGATTTCACCATCGTGTTCAGCATTAAAAAAAACCTTTAAAATACCTTTAAAAGACGGGTCCACAGCCCAGGTAACTGTACCAATCTATCTAAAAGTTTGCTTAAATCTTTCAAATGGCACTGGGTCATGTTAATTATTTTATAAGTGTTATCCTTTTGAGACAGTTCTGGTGATGAAAAGCCGGTGAGGTGCATGAGTGATGGTGTACAAGCTGGAAAGGCATGTGGATACATACCTTGCTAATTATTTTTGTTACATATATTTTGATGCTACTATCTTCACATAGGGAACTGAACAGACACACTTGCGGATTATTCTATCTAATTATTAAAAACCAAAAATTCCAAAAAATGATTGAAAACACGCTGTGTAAAAATCACCCTGCCTTGCGTACTACTCATCTATGTATTATTTTATTAGTTGCTTGTGAATGTAATAAAAACATCTCACCATAGCGCCAAGGGGAGGTTTCGAAACGGGTACGGTGCTTGTGAAGTAGTTAGATCATCTCTTCAGTTGGAAGAAGAAGGGCGGGCGGGAAAAGTGGACATCATAACTTTTTCCGACCGCTGTAGAATGAAATTTGCGAGGATATTTCCGTGTGAATGATATACACGGAGTGTTTTTTGGGGGTGTAGTATTGCTGTGGGTCTTAACAATAAAACTGAACTTTTCAAACTATTTATTTCACCATTCAAGACATAAATTGTAGGTGGTTCAGAGGAGGTACGAGTATATACAGTATAGAGCCAAAGAAATAGATTTGAATCGTATTGAACCGACAACGCTGAAATTTGAAAAGAGGATCCCGGCTGCTGGAGACAAATTTCTGGCCCAAAACCAGCTGGTGCTAATTTCCTTCGTATTCAAGGCTAAAATTTAAAAGGGAAGAATCATTAGGGAACTGATAAAGACGAATGATAAAGCTAATTTCCTTTAAATTTCTATATGCTATACTTTTTTTCTTTTCGCCAATTTGTCTAGAGACTCTTTCAACTGAAGTAAACAACATGATTCTAGCACTTTCACTTGATTCTTTGTGGTAAAGAAATATTCTTGAGCTATTTTGCATGACATACGATATGGAGGGTTAGTATGATTCGACGGTTTGATGAACAACACGGTATCCACTGTATCACGATAATGTTCTACAGTTTAAGCCTTATTCAAAACAGAGATTAAAACACTGCAAATTTTTCCACAATGGTTTACTATCTTCTCTCTAGATCACGTTTGTGTATACAATATCCTTGTGAGCCCTACACGTGTACTAAATAGTTGGAGGAATTGGCGGGAAGAGGTGACCAGGTGGTTATCTCTGAAAGAATAAATGAGCAACTTTAGCATTTGGATGTACCTGAATATCCCTAAAGTCACTAACAAAATTTTGAACCGTATTATTGTGGTATATCTGAGCGAACTGATAGGTTCTTTTTACTGATTTATAAGCTGAAGCAACTATATGCAGCACAACCGATCTCATTGGTGCTCCTACTTTATGCATTTTTGGAAGACAAGATAACCTAGGAGCCTGTGAATTCATTTCTGCAAAGCTTGATTTATACTCATTTTCCAGGTCATTTTCGGATTTATTAACCAGCGTTTGAAGAGTTGTATGCTAATGAAGCTGAGCAATACGAGTATGATGAGGTAGGACTGTAATTATTCAAAAGTGGATAACTCCATTAAATGGAGTTATGATAACGCAATGATATCGTTTTTGAATCAAATTTTGTTTCAAAAACGATATCATTGCGTTCTCATAAGTTCAGACCAGGAGTGTATGTCCTGAAGGATTCATGTCCAAGTGTAACCGTGTTGATCATAGCGTTGAAGACATTATTGAATATATTCAGTTTTTTCAACGAATTTTTCATCCGGTTTTGATATTGAAAATAGTCAGTATACTATATTTTTTTAAAATATCTCTGACAGCAAAATCATATTGGGGTGCACCCAACGAATGAAATTGTGATAGTTCTTTCGGTGACATATTAGCGAACAGGTTCTCCGACTCCTTGAAGAATATGAGGGACGAAGGTGAAGGGAATCGGCCGGTGCACAGTGTGTGGTTTCACGTTTCACTAGCTGGACCAAATTATTTTTCGTCCATTTTACTCGTACATCTGTATCGGCCAATTACGACATGTAATTATAGAATAATACAATTTTATTAATTAAACATTTTACCGAAGAGAATAAGTGGAAAACTTGAAAACAAATGCCTATTCTCCTGAATGAAATTCATTTATTCATATAAATTTTATTTAGAAAATCTCGTATATTCACAGTCGTGTTACACATTCATCTAATTTTTTATTGTTAGATTAATGTGTAACACGATTGTGAATTTATAGGAGTTTCTGAATAAAATTTATTCATTCATATCAATTTTATTCAGAACATCTAGTATACTCACTATCGTGTTACACATTAATCTAATTTTTGATTGTTAGATCAATGTGTAACACGATAGAGAACTTATAGGAGTTTCTGAATATAATTTATTCATTCATATAAATCTTGTTAGTTGCTTTGATTTCCGCAGCAACCCATTTATCACAAATGTTGGAGGCATTTTATCACAAATTTTGGAGGAACTTCATCACAAATTTTTATTTTCCTTTTAGAGTCACCGGTAAGGTTTTCAAATTAGATTTAGACGGAGAGAACTTAGAGAGAAAAGAGTTTTTATATTCTTTTGGGTACTTCAACCATTCTTCAAAAAAGTCCCTCATCAAAAAAAAAAAAAAAAAAGAAAAAAAGTTGTACGTGAGTGTGCTGGCTATAACACGTCTTATTATCAATGGGAAAGGTACAGCTATTATACTATAATAGTTTTCTCTAATATATTTCTATCATTTTCTATTATAATATATTTTCTATATATTATATAGAAAAACTCTGCAAATTATTGACACAACGGTTTATTATCTTCTTTGTACGGATCACCCTTCTGTCTAGCTCAATAGGTCTAAATGTCTAGCTCAATAGGTCTAAAAGTTAGATCAATTATTATTATGAATTACCACTAATTATTAATAATTTTATCAAGTACCTAGTGAAAATTATTATAATTTATTGTTAGGTATTAATAATTTGTAATAATTATTAATAATAATAATTATTATTTATGGTTAATTAATACAATATCCGGCTGTTGGAATCGACTGGGTTCCTTTTTGCAGAACCTGAATGATAAAGATGATGAATTAATCTATCTATATCTATACTATATAATAAAATCGTGTCTGTCTGTTTGTCTGTTTGTCTCATCATCAATTGAGAACGGCTGAACGTAGAAAGTTGCGGCTGGTACCATTTGACGCAGAATTTATCTGGGAAGGTTTATGAAAAATCCGCGTTTAAATCTGTCCATCCGTTGAAACGCTATGAATGAAATACTTCTAAAAAACGTGTTATAATCACTTCTATGAGGATAACTTTTGAACGGTTGCACGTAAATCCGATTGTAAGTAGTCTCTGGATTCAGCTCGACGACTACTTTCAAGTGGTACTTTAATCAGGATGTTAGTGGGAGGGGGCAGGGTGCAGGTTGTGAGAGGGAGGGGGGTATTACCGGGATTTCAAAACTACTTGACCGATCTGAATGAAACTTCGGGAATATGTTGAGTGAACATTGGGGAAGGTTTCTGACCAATTTAGGAGGGGAGGGGGGTACAGTTTGTGTGTGCAAGGGGGGGGGGGGGCAAGTATTAGCTCTTGTGACCATTAATAATATTCATCTTCAACAATTAATTCATATAAAATTGGGAACACTTCGATTTGTGTGTTAGAAATGATGTGTGAAATTCAACTGATTTATTCAATTTCGATACGGATACATACCGTTGGACCTTATGACACACGAAGTGAACCGTTTCAGACGTGAACAAATTCTGAACATGACTTTTGTCCACCTACCTTGTACAATTGAAACACTGTGCGGTGGTTTCGAAGTTATTTGCGAAGTTATTTTGATCACCCAAACCGGTGCAACAATGTATTTGGTTTCAAGTAAAAATCAACAACGAATTCATCAGTTTTTTTTTTGTCTACCGGTTTTTATTTGAAATGTGTTTCTACGACTCCATTGCTGGTGATTCTGTAAATAATTTATTACCTCATTTCTATAAAAGAAAACCACGTAGGCAACTGCTTGTATCGCTATATTGAATCTTACAGCAATCAGAATCTCAAACTCCCTGAAAAAAGGTACCTACAAATAGGTAATTTTTTTACAGAAATGGGAGATCGACGGGAAAACTGCGATAGTGGATCAAATTGGGCAACGAAATTGATTATTCCCTCCAACCTAGTTCCTAATACTTGATCGGTTGATCCATATATGCGAGATTTATCTGGTGTCAGTAGTGAACGGAGAAACTATACCTATCGGGAGTAAAGTAGAATACATACCTTCTGAAGGTTGTAATCAACTTTCATATTATAATATAATATGAAAGTTGATTACAACCTTCAGAAGGTATGTATTATTATATGAATAAATTAAATTAAATTAATTTCATGGAGATTCCGCACGATTTTGCGTTGAGTGTAAGAACAAAAAAGCTTTGAACGGTTTCATTGAAGTTAAAACGGAACAAAATGTATTAAAAACACGGGATTTTCAGGGTCTTTCAATGAAGCACGCTGCCAATTATTATTTTTCTGTATAAATTTCCCTTTCTTCTAGATCACTCTTCTGCATTCAATTTTCTTGTGAGTTTCATCACGATACGAAATAATTGAAGCTATGAGCTAAAATGCTGTGTGTTCGACTAGATGATCTCCGTGTGGAAGGGGGGAAGTCGGTAACTAGCTATACAACTCCGATAATTATTTTCTTCCTTCAACTTCTCACAAACTTTGTCTAGGCAGTGTAAGATGATTTGTACAAAGTGTGAAATGATTTGATTGGATCGATTTATTTTTTGATTCCATAATTTCATGCTGATGTAATTGCTAGATAGAGTCTAACTAAAGTTTCTTTCTTATTAAATTCCAATGGGTAATTATTGAAAACAATTAAACAAAAGAGATAGGTATATATAGTAGGTAGGTACAGGTGTATGGACAAGCAGCGGATATTGTCAACAGCTGTATATTCAAATCTTGGATAGGTATCGAAGTGGTATTGGACACTACTTAATTCCACAAGATAATATTAATTTGTGATGTATTTTCTATGAAACCAACTATGAACCGCAACCTGAGCCAACTAAGGCGAACTAAGAGCTCTCCTTATTGCGTTTAAAGCAGAGGCCCCCACGTCACGGTAAGTGCCCAACCCCATTCAGGTTTCGAGGAAGTTAATTGTCAAACTAGATTCTCGTTGTTCCAAGCGAGCACTCAATTTGACTTGCTTGTGTATATGGATACCGGCTTGGTATCGTTCTAGGTGGATTTTGAAACGCTGAACCAATTTTGTATCCAGAATTGTCAAGCTGGCTCACTTGGAAATTTTCTCCATTCTTGGAAAGTTCAGTAAAGTTGACAAAAATGGGGGGGATATTAATATTGTACAGTTAAAAATAACTTAATTGAAAGGGTAAATAATAGTTGAATCTGGATTTTTTATAGGGAAAAACAGTAGAATATGTTGGATAATGTAGTAAATTGACGATTGGAAATTTGCTAATTACGAGATCGTAGATCATGCTGCTTGACTGGAACTGTTCCTAAATCTATTTAGTTTTTGCTGAAGTCCGAAAAACTTGAATTTGATATGGAAAAGGTCCAGGTGCTTGACGTGGAATTGTTATGTAAACACATAAAAACATGTTGAAATGTCGAGATGAATTCACAAAATCCACAGTCATGCAGCATGGCTTCAAGAGCGACTTTTTGAAGAAATGACTGCCTTTAGATTACCAAGACAGATTATTTTGCAAATTTGAACTTTTTCTCTCAATTCTATCGAGAGTTATCATCTGGAATGACATAAACAAATATATATATATGATTTTTGGTGTCTTTTGCCAGTGAATTCAGGATGGTCTGAAATGGATTTTGGTGTAAAAATGTTTCGGAAATTCGAGTTTAAGAAATTTTGGGTTCAAGAACAATAGCTTCCTTTTCTTCGAAAATTCGCTAATATTTCGAAACGAATTTGTACGCAGAAGATTCGAGTAAATTCAATTTCAAATTTTAGTTCCATTACAATAGCATATTCTTCCGGAAAAAGGAGAAAGGGAAAAACGCAGTAGGTCATTAATGAGCTATAAACATCAAGTTGCCAATAATAACCTTCAAAACCATTTTTGGATATCTGAAAATTCGTAGTTTTGATAAAAATATGCGACACTTGGTGCGATCGAGAGCTTGAAGTGGGATTTGATCGATACCAATACCCAATTTGTTTGAGTCGGTGTGACGAAACGCCACTAAAACGACGTCTCCGAGCAGTGAGCTGGGGCAGATGGATCGCTGGTTTTCCCTGCTGCACTAATGGGAATTCCAAACTCGAAATTAGCACACTGCCATCATTTCACACTCTCGAGGGGTTCAGAAGGCGAAATGTAATATTGCCTGTCTGACTCATTCTAATGCCGCTCGTTGTTCCCACAACCGATGCCGTTGTTTTCAGATTGTCACCGGAGATGTCTAAGTCCTCGAACGTCTATCACTTTGAAATTCGTTAGTATTCCTATAACGAGTGTGTTTGTCATTGAAGGCAAATTCGTGGCAGTTTCTGCCTTAACTAAGGCGCAAACTAATTATTAAAAAATATAAACCTTTTCCACTTAATATATCATGTGGAAAAGTTTTATATTTTTTGATAATTAGTTGTTCTTGTTGTTGTTCTTGTAAGAACAACAAATTTGGCAAATATGTTTTTAGTAATACAGATGATAAAGATGGATAAAGATTCGACGATTCCTTCATCTTCGGGTGGTATGTGGGATGTCTTCAGCTGGCGATTGCATTCTGGTCTGCAGAAATAAAAAGCAGAGGTCTGCCTGTTTGCACAATAACGGCCTTCCAAGGCAAGAACCATATCTCCATAGGAGGGCTCAGTTGGAATCTCGACATGGGATGTAAGTGCTGGACCAGAGAGAGTAACCCCATCGATTTTTCTTGATCTAACCACTCTTTCTTCTGAACTACTGCTTCAAACTGCCGGATATGCGTTCACCAGTCTATAATCTCGTGAAACTGTAATCCGAGTTTTAAGTGATTTGGGGGGACTATTTACAAGGATGACAAGAATGGGGGGAAACAGTGCCGGCGGGAACCTGCCGCAAGACAAAAATATCGCCTTTCGCAAGTCTTTGCTTAAGGCCTGTATACCCAGTTCCTGGAACATCCATAGTTAACTGCAGCGGGTCAGCGATCATATTTATATTGTGGTACCAAATTTTCATAATAGTTTGCATACAAAGATCGGAGGTGAATTGTTGGCCAAAACTATTTAAATTAGATATATAATACCGAAAACCATCTTATTGGAAGCATAATAATTATAGACTAATAGTCTGTATCTACAGTCTCAACGGTGTTGGTACCTACCCCCCAAAAACAACTCCGTTGTAAAAACTGGCCCGCCAAAAAACCTCAGCCGCAAAAAGGAATGATATCCATTTTGCCCGCCAGCCACATATATAGGATGCTCGGTGCTTCGCACCTCGCTGTTGAGTGTGCATATAGAAACCTGATCCTCCTACCCCTAACCTCCACCGTCAATGTTTTCCTGTTCCCTGTCTCCTTCCCACAACCCCCTCTCACCCTTAGTCACCCTCGGTTTCACCTAATATGTTTCCTCTGTTACACCAGCAGGGAGCTTTACGCTTCTTTCAATGCTGTTGGCGGGAGCTTTTTGCCAGATGAACAAGCCTGAATTGAAGCATTACTATATTATAAGTATTACTGGCGGTCACGAGTAATCAGTGGTGGTACACCTATAATGAAGTAATGCTTCAATTCAGGCTTGTTCATCTGGCAAAAAGCTCCCGCCAACAGCATTGAAAGAAGCGTAAAGCTCCCTGCTGGTGTAACAGAGGAAACATATTAGGTGAAACCGAGGGTGACTAAGGGTGAGAGGGGGTTGTGGGAAGGAGACAGGGAACAGGAAAACATTGACGGTGGAGGTTAGGGGTAGGAGGATCAGGTTTCTATATGCACACTCAACAGCGAGGTGCGAAGCACCGAGCATCCTATATATGTGGCTGGCGGGCAAAATGGATATCGTTCCTTTTTGCGGCTGAGGTTTTTTGGCGGGCCAGTTTTTACAACGGAGTTGTTTTTGGGGGGATATCACATCTTTTTGCATGGCTAGTTTTTGAGTGGTACTTATACAATACGGTTCAATTTAACAAAAGTACCTACGAGGTAACTAGTAAATTTTTTCCTAAATGAAGTTTTATCCTAGTCAAAATTTAGTAAAAAATTAGTACGCCTACTAATTTGCCTTTTGGTTTATTATCTTCGATAATGAACCATTGGAATCGCCCAAAGAAAAAATTTTTTTAACCCCCCCTCAAAATTTGTTGGTTTACGTTTCAAGATACGTAGATTCAGAAAATCGAATAAAAAAAAACTCTGCAAATTCTTGACACAACGGTTCATTATCTTCTTTGTACAGATCACTTTTCTGTCTAGATCACTAGGTCTAAATGTCTAGATCCTAAATGTTAGATTAATTATTATTATCAATTTTATCAAGTACCTAGTGAAAATTATTATAATTTATTGTTAGGTATTAATAATTCGTATTTATTATTAATAATAATTATTATTAATTATGATTAATTAATACGATATAATTCTGGGGTTTTTAATACTACGTCGGTAATAATTTTTTTATAAAAGAAGTACCTACCAACAAACATTCGAAATTACCTTCATTTCCGTAGCACGAAACGCACCTCAGAACAATAAACTCGACATCACTTAAGCCATAATATGATGTTCCAAAGAGCTAGTTAGTATGAAAATGGACCTGTATTTCAACAGTTTGATTCACGATCGGGTTGTGAGGCACAATCTTTGAGCCGTCATTGTGAACGAACGGCTGGTCGTACAAAGCTGCGGATGGTCTTAAAAAATTCTACGGAACAAACTCTATCTAAATATGAAATAAAAAACATACCGTTTTATATGAATTTTTCGAGATATGGAATTTTCAAATTTTCAAAATTCGTTTTGAACCCCTTCCCCTTGACCTAGGGTTATGAAAAGTTTCGAGGATCATTGTGGGGCTAGTCCAAACCCAGAAACCAAATTTCGTAATTTTAGCTCAACGTTACCTGGGCAAAGTGGCGCGGACGGCGTACGGCGGACGGCGTACGGCGGACGGACGGATTTTTTTTTAATTCGATTTTCTGAATCTACGTATCTTGAAACGTAAACCAACAAACTTTGAGGGGGGGTTAAAAATTTTTTTTCTTTGGGCGATTCCAATGGTTCATTATCGAAGAGAATAAACCAAAATCCGTCCGTCCGCCGTCCCCCGTACGCCGTCCGCCGTCCGTGCCACTTTGCCCAGTTAGCGTTGAGCTAAAATTACAAAATTTGGTTTCTGGGTTTGGACCAGCCCCACAATGATCCTCGAAACTTTTCATAACCCTAGGTCAAGGGGAAGGGGTTAAAAACGAACTTTGAAATTTCGACAATGTCATATCTCTAAAAATTCTCATGAAACGGTGTAATTTTTAGTTCACTTTTGAATGACCTAAAATATTACGAATCTTTTAAGACCAATTGGATTTTTTTGCGACCAGCCGTTCGTTCACAGTGACCGCGCAAAGGTTTAGGAAAAACACTAAACTTTCGCGTCGAAAACGGCCGTTATGTGACCCAACCCCCAGACGCCCAGAATAAAACTACCTTTTTTCATCTTCCCGGTAAACTACAGTCTAGAAATTTTAACCGTGAGTCGGGGATAGACCACATTGCAATATTCACTCGGTTTCTCATCTGTAAAATTGTTTAAATAATACCTTTTTGTAATAATACAAATTAAATTTTGATGATGAGCTATTGACTTGAAATTTTAAAAATAGGTCAGAACTGGATCACAATGCAATATTCACTCGGTTTCTTGTCTGTAAAATTGTTTAAATAATACCTATTTGTTTAAACAAATTAAATTTTGATGATGAGCTAGATACTTGAAATTTTAAATATAGGTCAGAAATGGATGACATTTCAATATTCACTCGGTTTTTTTCTCATTGCAAACCTGTTCATTGTGTACCCAAGATCCTTCCCTAAAAGACCTGGCAGCGGGAAATATTATTCAACATGGTTTGAAAAGGGAAAAACAAGTTTTGTAAAAAATCCCAATGCTCTAGGTAGTAGTCGATACCAGTGACCAACATTTTTTTCAGTAGTCGACATGGTTTTGCACTAGTAGTCGACCTACATGTGTTAGAAGTCGACAGTATCACTTGAGTCAGTAGTCGACAGGTTTCGTCATTCCATCGTTTTCGAATTTTACGACATCTGAATAAAATACATTCAACTGTGAATCGGAACTTGAAAATAGATTAATAAGATGTAATAAAGTAGTTATCAGACTTTTTATTTGCAAACAGCTCATTATCAGTCTCAAATTGCAATAAGTACTTAAGTAAAAAGGTATGAAAACTATAGTCGAAAACTCATTGTCAGAAAATTGACATTACAGTTGGGCTTAGGTACCTATTTACACATTTTTTTGACATTTTCATGTCTTTGCTTTGGCACATAAACTGAAACGGGAAAAATTTGTTCCCTTGATTCACCCTTTCCCTCAGATCACGTCAGAACACAAGCGACCGGCGGGCCATTACGTCAGAGCCTATGACGCACGAGCGTATGACGTAAGACGGCTGGCAGGAGGCCAACAAGTACGTCAGAGCCTATGACGCACGAGCATATGACCTAAGACGGCTGGCAGGAGGCCAACAAGTACGTCAGAGCCTATGACGCACGAGCGTATGACGTAAGACGGCTGGCAGGATAACTAGTTCGTCAGAGCCTATGACGCACGAGCGTATGACGTAAGACGGCTGGCAGGATAACTAGTTCGTCAGAGCCTATGACGCACGAGCGTATGACGTATGACGGCTGGCAGGTGGCCAACAAGTACGTCAGAGCCTATGACGCACGAGCGTATGACGTAAGACGGCTGGCAAAAGACCAACAAGTGCGTCAGAGCCTATGACGCACGAGCGTATGACGTAAGACGGCTAGCAGGAGGCCAACAAGTACGTCAGAGCCTATGACGCACGAGCGTATGACGTAATACGGCTGGCAGGAGGCCAACTAGTGCGTCATACGACGAGACCTTTTATGTCTCTGCGCCCCCTCCCACACCTACACCGCTTACCTCGTACTTCATTTGGGTTTATTATCTTCGATAATGAACCATTGGAATCGCCCAAAGAAAAAAAAATTTCAACCCGCCCTCAAAATTTGTTGGTTTACGTTTCAAGATACGTAGATTCAGAAAATCGAATAAAAAAAATCCGTCCGTCCGCCGTCCGCCGTACGCCGTCCGCGGCACTTTGCCCAGTTAGCGTTGAGTTAAAATTACGAAATTTTTTTTTATGGGTTTCGACCAACCCCACAATGGTCCTCGAAACTTTTCATAACCCTAGGTCAAGGGGAAGGGGTTCAAAACGAATTTTGAAAATTTGAAAATCTCATATCTCGAAAAATTCATATAGAACGGTATGTTTTTTATTTCATATTTAGATAGAGTTTGTTCCGTAGAATTTTTTAAGACCATCCGCAGCTTTGTACGACCAGCCGTTCGTTCACAATGACGGCTCAAAGATTGTGCCTCATAACACGATCGTGTATCAAACTGTTGAAATACAGGTCCATTTTCATACTAACAAGCTCTTTGGAACATCATATGGCTTAAGTGATGTCGAGTTTGTTGTTCTGAGGTGCGTTTCGTGCTACGGAAATGAAGGTAATTTCGAATGTTTGTTGGTAGGTACTTCTTTTATAGAAAAATTATTACCCCAGAATTATATCGTATTAATTATTCATAATTAATAATTATTATTATTAATAGTAAATACGAATTATTAATACCTAAAAATAAATTATAACAATTTTCACTAGGTACTTGATAAAATTGTTAATAATTAGTGATAATTGATAATAATAATTAATCTAACATTTAGGATCTAGACATTTAGACCTAGTGATGTAGACAGAAGGGTGATCTGTACAAAGAAGATAATGAACCGTTGTGTCAAGAATTTTCAGAGTTTTTTTCTTCTTTTTGTGACAAGAATAATTATTTTTTGGAAATTATTGTTTGTTACCTACCTATCTGAAATGTGTTTGAAAAATAAGTAGTTTTAAAATTTTTGCGAATTGGCTAAATAGTAGTTTTAAAATTTTCGATTAATTAAAACAATTAACAGTTTTAAGAAAATTATCAAAATTTAAAACAATTATTCTTATTATTAAATTTAAAAAAATAGAAAGAATTAGAAATTTGAATGAATTTGAATTGGAAATTTTTTGAAAATTTGTTGCATTTTTTCTTGGGGATTGTGCAAATTTTTGTTGTTGAGAATCATTACAATAATTGTAATTATTGGTGTCGAAGAGAAAGTGGAAAGAGAAAGTTTGCAAAAGGTAAAACGCACGTTTTTATACCAAAAATCGCGAATAACTCGAGAACCGTTGGGAAAAGTGACAAAGTGCGCTACCCTCATTCGAAAGCCCATAAAATTTCCTATCGATCCTTAAACAGGCGCCACTCTACGACAATTTTTCTGACCACCGTTCAACTTTGATGTTTTCGGAAATTAGCCAAATCAGTAGATGTGGAATTTATTCACGTATTTTTGGCTGTAGATTAGTCGAATCGATTGAGATTTAGTTCAAAATTATTGAGCATATACTAGACAACCTAGCGGACATTTTAAGACCAACCGCACCAATTTCCATCAATTTTGGCGGCAGTTATTGTTGAAAATACAAAAATCACCATAACTCCTTTATTATTCCCCTTAGAAAGCTCATTTTGATCTCACATTGAACAGTTTTGAAAGCTGAATACAACTAAAAAAGAAAATCTGAAAAAGCTTCAATTTTGAAGGAGTTATGACCATTTGAAATTCCTAAAAATTACTATTTCCCCCCTAATTGGGGGGGGTAAATGGGGGGAGAGAGAAAAAAGGTTCAAAAGGCACTCCCTTGGAGCATAACAAACGTGTGTGCAAAATTTCAGCTCGATCCGATTTGTCTGCTGGGCTGTAGCCCCGTCAATGAACAACAACAACAACAACGACAAGAAGAAGAACACGAAAAACGTGAAAAATAGTGGTTTTAAAACTGTTATACCCCCGACACCTGATGTTCCCGAGAGCTGAAATTTGGTTTACGTCCTCACGTGCCCCTGGAGAGTTGGTGTACAAAAAATCAACTCTCGAGACACTCAGGGGACCGAGCTACGATAGGGTGAAAACCCCAACTTGTTCCGTCGCGTAATCAGTGTCTCAGTCGCTTCGGTTTTCAGGGCTTCGGTTTTCTTGGCGGGCGGGACGCTCCCGCGTCCCTAGATGATAACCAAGTGTAACTCATTGTCCCTGAGGACTTCCTCATACGTCCTTCCAACCTTTGTAAGAATTTCTTCTAACGTTTTTGTGATTGATGGGAGGGATGCATCTATCGGATGGTCTCTTCCAATGAACATTAGGGTTTGATTGGTAGACGTTCGATAATACGAGTTTTTTGCAGTTCGCGTAAAAAGTAAATAAATAAAGAGCGAAAAACTGCTAATTCTTTACATAACGGTTTATTATCTTCTTTTTGCAGATCTCCCTTATGCCTAATGACAAATGCAACGTTTATAGAGATGATGAATTAATTACAAATAATTTGTAACAATGTGATTCTGGGGTTTCTGTTGTAATTAATGATTAATTATTTTAATTACTTGAAAGTATTAAGAATTATTATAAATTATAAATATTTATTATTGATTGTTATTAATTAAAACACCAATGTGCTATTTAAATCAGCCATCAAATTTTTAAAAAAACCGTTGTTCCAACTTGACCTTTGATTGTTCTAACCCCGTTTATTTTTTAAAACATTTTGCAGACCAGAAACAGGGTAATATTGCATTGTCATCCATCCTCGACCCATGTTAAAATTTCAAGACTCTAGCTCATCATCCAAATTTAATTGTCTTAAACAAATAGGTATTATTTAAACCATTTTAAATACAAAAAAACCGAGTGAATATTGCATTTTCATACAGTTCAGACCTATATTTAAAATTTCAAGTCTCTAGTTCATCGGGAAATAGTAAAAACAAACTTTGTTCAAACTTGAACTAAAATTTCGAAATTAGTTTTGGACCCCTTCCCTTGAACTAGGGTTATGAAAATGGTCAAGGGGGTCAAGGGTCATATCATGGGTGTGGTCCAAACCTGTAAACCAAATTTCGTAATTTTAGTACAACGCAAACTAGGCAAAGTGCCTCGGACTTGTTCAAAGTTGGGCTGAAATTTTTCGTGAGAGTTGCGTTTTTAGAGTTTTAAAATTAATTTTGAACCCCTCCGCCTAGACCTAGGGTTATGAAAAGTCCTAAGGATCATCGAGGGTGTTGTCCGAACCCGGAAACCAAATTTAGTAATTTTTGCTCAACGCTAACTGGGTTAGGTAGCTTGGAATCCGGTGAACAGCGACTCATTCTGTAAGACTGATTGGACAACCAATTACTACAGAACCCAGTACCCTTCATTGATTAATTTTATACAAGATTTGATCAACTGTATATTAGCAAACGATGTATTAGTATAGGTCGTTCATTCTAACACCTATAATCTGCATACTGTGGCACTATTGTCAGTGTTGGCGTCACCTATGCCCCAAAAGCAATACACGAAATTCATATGAACTTACGAGTATAAGTGGGATCCTAACAATGGCATCGTAGGGCCATTCGTAGGGTTGTTTTTGTAGAACCACCAAAAAACTAAGAAAAACAAATTTTTGACAATGTTTCACTCACAAAAACTCCAATTTGAAACAATTTTGTTCGTCATCCAAAACAGCTGGTGTTCAAGTAAGTCTACATTTTGGTTTATTATCTTCGATTTTCTTTCGGACTAACATTCGGGCAATTTATTTTTTTATTTGTTGCTACTCATACAATTAGCTAACAGACAACCAGTGTCTTAAAAGAGTACATACCTCTACTTCTAAAATCAATAATTTGTTTAAAAAACGCAATTAAATACTACAATCAATCATTCAATTAATAACAATCACATTTAATGACACAATTAACACAATTACATATAACTAATACCTTCAATTATTTAAAAGTGTATAAAAATGTACATGATCCCTTCTACACGATGATTCTCGTACTTATCATGGAGGTGAAAAGTTGTTAATAATCCGCATGTGATGAGTTTCTGAGGAATCCCGCGAGTTCATGATTTTGAAGCGGGCTCAACTGCGCTCTTTCATCCTTGTACAGTGTGGCAGGGGACGAGTGTACCATGCCTTCAGAGAATTCACATTCTGGATTATCGCTGAGGCGATTTACCTGTCTGGGCCGGCATTTCAACCATTTCGACCTTCTGCAGAAAAAAGTTTTACGAGGTTTTTGCCCCAGATCGGTTGTATAGTAGGTAATTGAATCGCTACGTTCTACCAATAATTGGTAGTGAGATAACTTTTAGTAGCAAAAAATTAAATGGGGAGGGCTGGGTAAGCCTGCCTGGACTCTCCGCTCCTGACGTTGGATCCTGTTACAGGATTCCTGTATTGTGTAGATGAGCTGGTATTTTATTTGGATATGAGGCGAAGGTGTTTCGCAACTTTTCCACGCTTTCAATCACATCGTACATGTTGTTGTCTGATGTGATGTTTGAGGTCGGAGTCATCGAGTATCTTGTCCGGATCGGTTGTCACAACCAGAAACTCGCTTCACTCGTCGATTCGAGCGGTAAAAGTTGTGGTCCGCTTGAGACTGTTTTGTATTCCTTTTCCGTATCCCCGAGATTCGGGCGGCTCTGGCCGTTAGATAACGCTATTTTCCCGCCTCACGGAAATGCCAACGTGTTCACGACCTGCAACCACCGATGTGTAAGTGGTCGTGAGGATGTACGTGGCAACTTATGTTAGAGCCATCCTTCGAATAAAAATGAAACATTCGACATCGCACCTGAGTAATCCTTCTCTTTATTTCAATCGGAACCAAAGTAACGCCTGAGCATGCGCAAAACTAAAGTCTTGTACACAGCAATAACTTCTGCAACACTGATCCGATCGTGCTTAGTACCTACGAAAGTTGAAACAAATTATCGCAGCTTTCATTCAGCTAGGAAGATTGATTGCCTGGAGATAATTAATCGAAGGTCGGCCCGAATGCAATGTGGTAATGCCTGATGTCGGAAATTGAATTTTTCGAATCACTATGTGGTTCCTCAGCTTGAATTGAGGGAACATGGTGATGTATGACGTGAAATGAGATTGGTTCGGATGTTAATATCGTAATGGGAAAGAAGTCAATGTCATAGGTTTTCATGTTCATAGTGGACTTACACTACCTGTGGAATACCAAGATTATATAAGTATTAGTTGGTAGGTTGATAAATTGTCACAGGGATTGGAATATTCATATATATTTTTTTGAAGCATTTTTAAATAGTGATTGACGTTTGGTATTGTCCAACTAATTTGCTCGTTCTTCGGTTATTTCAAACATTTGCTCATTAGGTAATGCTGCATTGAAGGAACCCAATCGTATGTGTATCACAAACGTCAAGTGTTTGGCGTGAGAAATGTTCATAGAGATCAAAATGTTTTCTTATGAAGCAGGTGAATATGGCGAAAATGGGAAGTGGGCTTGTGTAATATTGGAGGGGAAATGATAGGGGAGTGATAGCACAGCTGTTGGCAGCTGAAATTGACAATATATGTATTGAAGGAAACGCTTTTAGCCACTCATGAGGCACCTTTTCCTTTCCTCGTTGATCACATTTGTATTCAGCTCTTCCTTCGGTGGAAGCACGGAGACTTTCAAATCCGTCTGAAGTCTTATAATTGATCCAATACAATAAAATAGTATATTTGAGTCAGAGCAATCAGTCTATTCAAGATTTCACGTAGGATCATAAGATATCCTGCAAATTCTTGGTATTTCCAATGACTTATTTCGATAGATATCCTCGCGCCAAGATCACTGTAATCCACCTCTCAATGACTTACTGATTTGAGTGATTAGGTTTTACAGTATTTCAGGTTTCGAACCTGAAGAGATATTTATTGTTTGAGCTAATCTCCAAGAAAACCAACGGTAATTAGTGAAGTTATGCTTTCATGGCTGTTCTTCCTCTGTATTGTTTGGTATTATTTTCAATAATCGGCCAAGATAAAAAGAAGGGAGGAAAAATTAACAAGATCCTTCAACTTGGTAGAACTTGGTTGAACGTTTAAAGATAGTTAGAATCAGAAAATGCGTTTAAGGAAGGTGGTCCTCATCAAGTATGAGAGGACTGGAGGGGGAGTTGGGAACTATCTCAATATAGGCCTCTTCTGTGTTTTAATTGAATTCCGGGCCGAGAATTATAATAGAATAATTATATAAATGATGGCCGACAATGTAGAATAAAATAATTATATAAATGATGAATTGTTTATGATAAATGATGAATAATTTATTTGTATTTATTCAATTCATGAGTCACAACTTGTAACTTCCTACGTTACTAATAATTCATATAAAGAAGTACGAGTACTTAAAAACCAATATTCAACATTATCTTCCCACTATCGACACAATAAGTATCATAGAAAAAGTAACTCGGCATCATCAAACCGTGTGTAGTTTGAATT
The DNA here is from genome assembly GCA_963920205.1 of Stenodema calcarata. Taxonomy (NCBI): domain Eukaryota; kingdom Metazoa; phylum Arthropoda; class Insecta; order Hemiptera; family Miridae; genus Stenodema; species Stenodema calcarata. The sequence continues at coordinate 30,948,899 of OY986048.1, read as the reverse complement.
AGCTGTTCCCCATTATGGAACTTGTCTGACGTTCGTATATGCTAGGAATAGAATTGTTTGGGACTGAAAAAGAAGAGTTGAAGTGTAAACATGAGTATTGAGTGCTTCTTGGATTAGTGAGAGAGGTACTGCTTCTTAATTACTGTATTCAAACAATTATGTATTTATTAGTATACTGAATGATACATGTCGAATAACATACTAATGAAAAAAAAACGTAGTAATACGTAAATTTTGAAGGCTAAGATTGGATTAAGGATAGATAAGGAAATCGTAAGACAAATGGTTTTATCTTCCGCCCGGCACTTCTCTAGAGGAATCAATCCTTAATTACGTTAACATTATTCTTGGTCCAGTTTGATCACTTGCTACTACTTCGAAAGGCTGCTTTGTGTGGGGCTCCATCAATCCACCGTCCTGATGAGATACCTTGTGATTACTTCTGAGAAGCGAAGAGATTTCCAACATGAAAGTTTTATACCTGTCTGTCAACTGATTCTGATGAATTTGACAGGGTATAAAGGGGTTGGTCCCAAGACAATGGATTCTGTCGGTTTTAGAAATCAGAGTGGTATTAGTTCAGGGGGTTCTAATTTCAGTATCATGTGATCGAATGATCACCCCCATCAGCATGATCAAGGTTGATATTCAAAGTGAAATACCAGAGATGAAAGACCCTAAGAAGGAAGTAAGCTCAACTCAGTGGAAGGCACTAGTCAGAGAAATGATCGGAAAGGTATATGGAAATTAGCTTCCAAATACTCAGCACTGAACTGGTCGCAATACTGTGGGGAGTAGAGTGGGGGTTACAAAAACATCAACACTCTATTGACATTCTATCGGACTCAAAATCTGCCTGCGCCGCGCTACAAAATATTCATGTAGGATCATCCAATAATTATCTGGTCTACAAAATTATTGGCACGATGATGACCGCTCTACAAAACAGGAATGTAACAATACAATGGATACCGGGAAAAAGCAGCAAAATACGGTTCGACGCAACCTACGGCGGATGGAATTTTCGACATTCCCCTGAGCGACGCCTTCTTAGTATTCAAGAAAGAAACAACACTCGAATGGCAGACGAACTATGAGGCTTCATCACTAGAGAAGGGATACTACCACTACCAGGTACAGCCACTCGGGTCATGGAAACCCTGGTTTAAAGGGAAAACCCTAAACAGAAATGAGATAGTCCAGCTAGTAAGGATGAGGACTGGACACGGCCAAACAAATAGATCGCTGAACTAAATACATGTAGCCGACTCACCTGAATGCGACCACTGCAACGGGGCAGAAGATGACGTCGAGCACAGGATTGTCGAATGCCCATTTTACGAGGAAGAAAGGAGGACTTATAGCGAATTCTTTGGCGAAAGTGGTCTACACATACTGAAGAAAGGAACAACAGAGGAACTAAAAAAAATACTGAAATTTATGAGAGAAGCGGGGATTCATTTATAAGATCTTTGAATTTTCATTTTATCTATTATCAATTTTATATATTATTCAATTATAACATTATGCAACAAATAATTTAACTGGCGATATGTATTCATGACATATGTAATACACAGCCTATAAATTTAAAAAAAAAAAAGTGATCGAATGAAAATGGGCCATAAATTGAGGTTTGACGGGGACGCGGTAACGTTATCCTCCATTATCTACGTTTCCAATTCAACCCAAACTAATGCTATCCTATGCGGTTGGTGAAGAGATCTAATTACGAAATATTATATTTCTGCTGCGATATGCCAAAAGTGTAGTTGGTCATAAAAAAAAGTCTGCAAATTCTTGACACAAGCGTCTAGATTACTGAATGATATAATAATTACTACATATTAACAATTATGAACTGACAAGAAACCGAGCAAATATCCTCGATCCATGTTTAAAATTTCAAGTCTCTAGCTCCTCATCCAAATTTAATTTGATCAAACAAATAGGTATTGTTTAAACAATTTTACAGACGAAAAATCAAGTTAATATTGCATTGTCATGCATCCTTGACCCATGATTGAAATTTCAAGTCTCTAGCTCATTGGAAAGTTGAAAAAAAAGAGTTCAAACTTAAACTAAATTTTCAAAATTTTGAAACCCCTTCCACTTGACCTAGGGTTATTAAAAGTTTCAAGGATCATCGTGGGTGTGTTCCATACCAGTAAACCAAATTTCGTTTTTTACCTCAACGCTAACTGGACAAAGGGCCACGGGCGGCGGACGGACGATTTTTTTCAGGTTCGATTATTGGAATCTAAGTACGAGTATCTTGAAACGTAAACCCTCAAATTTTGAGTAGGTGTATTTTTTATTTCATTTTATTATTATTATTATTTTTTTTTTTTTTTGCAATTTCAAAGGTTTATTATCGAATATAATAAACCAGCAGGGAGCAGGGTGAGCGATATAGAGGAGTTTCATACCAAACCGATTGGTAAGTTCCAACTCCAAAGTTGGAACTTGTATCCCGGGTTAAGTTCTGACATAAGTGAGCCTCAACCCGATAGACGTTAAACCCACTTCCCATAACGAACGATATTAACGAATGGAGAATCAGATGAGAGATGTTGATTGTAAACTTTGTTACAAAAGTTTACCTCTGAACTTTGGACAGAATCGGCAAATAGTTGAGAAGTTCGAGTTTACAACATTTTCGAAGCAGCAGCTGGAGATTGGGATCGGGACCATCAATTTCCGACCCGCCTGCTCTACAAAACATCATCAATACCTTCGAGTCGATTTTGGAGTATTTCTCGGCAAGTCCTATACGGGACGTAGGACGCTTGAGTGGGGGCCGAGGACCACAACTAATGTTGATAATGATGGTTTGGTTAACATCAGAGCGTATCGTGTTTATCAAAGCTGAGAGCTCGGGTTGTCGGAAATGTGGGAGGATTACAGGGCTTGAGTTTGGACTTGCAGAACTAGTATAGAAGGTATACCTAGTCAGTCACAGGGTGCCCTGTACATCTACATTTCATAGTCCAAGATGTTAAGAAGGTGGAATACTAGCCCCAATATACTTAGTCCCTACCCAAAGTCAATACACAATATTATGTACAACAGGGCAGTATTGGCTAACGTCGTAATTATGGAGGGTTGGAGAATGTGGATTTTCTTCGATATTAACAACTACGTTATTTATAAGTAAGTGACTTTTTTGGAGTCTTGAGAAATATGAGGCCTTCAGAATCAAATGAGGACAACTCTTTTTATTCAGACATGGAATTTTCAGGACCAAAATCCAACGCTAACCGTGTCAAACATACTCGTACCTTTGAAGACCATATAGGCTACAGAATTGACCATTTTCAATTTTTTTCGAATATCCGATTGGAGCAGTTAGGTAGGTGGGAATAAATAAAGGTCCACTCAGCGAATGAAGTCGTGTCCTAACAAAAAATTAAAAATTATTGCGAGGTCGCTGAAAATACTGAAAGCGTTTGTGTCTCTCCTGCAAAATTTGACAATCTTGAGTTATCCACTTTTGATTTATATATTTCATAAATATATTGATTTATATTTATTAATATCTTTTGTTCTCAAAATAACGTGAGCACCGGTCTCATCCTAAGTTACCTACTACTCAATAATTTTCGAAATCGTCTACAACAACATTAAATGTTAACTATGTTAACTCGTTAACTATGTTAAAAATGTTAAAAAATGTTAACTATGTTAAAAATGTTAACTATGTTAACTCGTTAACTATGTTAAAAATGTTAAAAAATGTTAACTATGTTAAAAATGTTAACTATGTTTATATAAGTACTTAGCGCTTTTTTTTTTTAAATGAAAAAAAAAGCGCTAAGTACTTATATAAACATAGTTTGCTCATAAATATTTCCCGTTCATCACACGAGAAATAAAGGCTCCCCTTCTCGCCTCTCACTTTCTTCCTGCTAAATGATCAGGGAAATCGAAACCTCTCCCTAAAACATGACAACGAATGTGTAGAGCCATTCAACATGCAAGCAGGCGTTGTCTAGGACTATCCGTTTAATTGGGTCCGCTTTTTTGCATTTTACACACAATTTTACGTTTGGTTGGAACGTGTCGGGTCGACCAAATGATCACGTGCGCTGCGTTCTCACCGTTTGATCGTTTGATTGCCTATTAATTAAGACTGATTAATTATCCTGAATCTAAAAACTCTGCAAATTCTTGACACAACGGTTTATTATCTTCTCTGAGCAGATCACCCTAATCCAATTAACGAACTGTTAGGTGAAACTCTACCTCATCATCCAAATTAAATTTAAAATACCATACGAATTTCTTTCATATCATACCATACTGTACTATACCAAATCATACATACAATAATATACCATGTCATACAAACCGAGTGAATATTGCATTGTCATCCAGTTCTGACCCATTTTTAAAATTTCAAGTCAATCAAACCACGTAAACGTAAACCAACAAATTTTGAGGGGGGGTTAAAAATTGTTTTTCTTTGGGCGATTCCAATGGTTCATTATCGAAGATAATAAGCCAAAATACGTTCAGTACTATTAATCAGCTGCACCCACTAGTTTCGGTTTATTATCTTCAATATTAACCATTGGAATCAACGAGTAAATAAATTTTGGATGAAAGCATTTAGAGAGTTTAAAAACGGGTGGGGGTTTTAACGTTCAATAACATCTCGAGTATCATTCAACTCAAGCTTCTTTATGAGTAGAATAATCTCGATAGGTGAGTGCTCCGGTTGTTGGCAGCCTTCCGGCTTTATTAATAAACTGTTTGTAATTCGGTTGAAGAACTAACGAGTCCAATTGTGTTGAATATATTTAATTCGCGAATTGAACAGCTAGTCATGAGTAGGCCACAACACAAACAACATTCTGGAACCACCAGCCCATGAGTACCAGCTACCATGGTACCTAAACCTGGATGATTCCAGGGGAACAGGCTAATTTAGAGATACGCCACTGCTGATTGGTGTTTCTCGATTTCATGATTCATCTTGTCAAGTGGAGTGAATTTATAGAGTTTTGTTGGGTATAATCAGTATACGCAATAAATGAAAACGTCTATGTATTGCTGTATTATCAATCTAGTGCATTCAAGTTCTTAGACCCAATATTAGCTGTTATTATTGTACTGTGGAGCCATTACGCCGCTGAAACGCTTTTATTGTGTACAACAAACTCTGATGATCCTTTGATAAGACCCTAAAAATTTCAAGTCGGAAAAACCATTCGCTAGGTCAATTTTGGGTATTCGTGATTGTCTTCCAGAATTGGCCATCTTCGAATTTTTTTCTGCGATTTCAAAACTTTGGACTGAAAATGGGATTTCATCATCATGCCATAGTCAGATACATACCCATTTATACTTATAAGGTTTCGAAATACATACGTGGTTAAAAAAACATTTTTCAACGTTTTAATGTCATTATCTGAAATTTAAACGCCTGGTCGACCACATATTATTATGGTCCCATATCCATTCGTTCACATGGCTTCAGTTGCCTAATTAATTCTTTTTTCACTACTGCTAGTCTAAACGCAGAGGGCTCACAGATTGTTTCATACAATGAGAAATTCTGGGCCGGGCCAGATAATCCATGTACCTATTACAATACTACGCCGAATGTTTAGTCAATAAACGAAACCAGGGAACGTTAATAATTATGTGGATAGCTTCAATAATATGGAAGATATACATTACTGGGGATAATTCTTTTTACAAATATTCGGGATATTCTGGGAGCACCTATTATCGACTTCTGAACTAATAAATATCGTTGCGCCGTCGGCCGTCCCCAGCAGGGACCCTGAATAAGATGAGGTAGGAAAACTCGTTCCTTCCTTTTAACGGATTTATTGATCCTTTATCGCCATTGGCTCCTAAAGGTAGTTTCGACCTATTGCTTTCAGGCCTTTCTCCAGAGTTGAGCTTTGTTCGAAAAACCATCGGACTCCACCAACCAACAGATCTGACGGAGAAATTTATTAATACAACCCTACACCTTTGAAGGGAATGTTTAGAGGTTCGTGGGCCGGGCCTTCGAGTTAGGTCTGTATTGAAATGGTTCCTCAAGAATTTCATTCAACGAAATGAAGGTGAAATCTACTTGGAACGCACATCACTCCAGTTGTATTTGACAGATTTCATTCAAATTCGCATATTCTCCTTAAATCTCGCAAAAGCTAAGGCAGTGCCTATACATACTCCAGCGTTATATGCCACCACATTTTTTAACATAACATTAGTCCCTTACTGAAATATGGTATGATGAGGTGAACCATGAGTGATTAGAATCAGCTGTTTCCTATAACGGAAGTTGGCCTTATATTTTACCATTTGATTCATGCCCATGTTGATTTTTTTCTTCTTTAATTCCAACTCCAAGTGGCAGGTCATACGCCACCTCAGGTGGTATTGGAAAATAATCGAAACCAAAATCTATTCTGATTAGTAGAAGAAAACCCAACAATATTCTTTTATTTAATGTTGTTGAGCTACCCCTTCATTACGAGAACTTCATATTGACATAGGCTTATGAATAGTTCCTAGGATTATTCTCGGATTTATTGATTGATTCTGCCTGATCCGGGGCCTGTATCACTATATGGTTTCTTGAGATTTATGTTCATTTCTGCCTCTCAAGTCAAAGTAACAGCCTCTAACTTTGGTAATTATCAGTTACTCTTGAATAATTATCAAGGGAAGGGTGGAGGATAATTATGTCCAGCAGCCAATGACCTCTCTTTGTCCCTTAGCTGACGATCACTTCCGAATTCCGATTGAAGTGGTTTCAACCGCTAGAGGAAAAAAACCCGGCCAGTCAGGAAATCCCTCCAGTTGTATAACTGTATTCGTGCAGGGTGGGCGGCCTCGTATGGTTTCTAAACCCCTAATCTTCTTACGCGACGACGATGCATAGTCTGCTTTAGAGTTAGAAATGGGGAAATAAGAGTGCTGCGACAATTCAAGGGCTCAAAAATGGCTGGTCGTAGAGGGCGGTCTGACACTAGTTCAGCCATCCTATCAGCTCATTGTTAGCCTCAAAAAGCAATAGCAAGAGAAGTCAGGACCCCAATAGTTCACCTCATCAGTAATATCTTCAGGCATTGGAAAATGGATAGCTGATGAAAAGCAGACAAGTACGATGACCTGTCAAACAAATCCGAATGAAAAGGCTGAGTAACATCTTTAAAGAAGCCTCAGGCACGTTCTTATAAAACTCATAAGCTATCCTGTCTGGTCCAGGGGCTTCAGTAATATTCTCCTCTAGTTTTTTTACGTTTGGTTTGGAATGCAAAGCAGGTTCCCAGCATCACGGCTTGTTTTTCGCTATAATACCGCATGTATATCCGGGGAAGGCCCGGAAAACCTTTCGCTAGGTCTCGCAAGAACAATACTTTGTGTGATAGAGGTAACCTTGAAAAAACAACACTCAACTGGGTTTCCTCTGGAGTAGACGTGCTAACGAACGCTTGTTTTCAACATAGCCTGGGTGTGATATTACAATATACTTAATATTCTAATGATCAGATTTGCCTGCATCATCCCACCAACATCACATGCAGTGCATTTCGGTTCAATTTTGATATCACTATTAGATTCACCCTAATATCAAAACCTTTAAGCCAGGATCCCGAAGCACTATGTCACGTAAGCGCAGTGGGCACTCTGAACTGACTCCAATCCCAATCTTTGGGCTTGCGGTAGTAATACGTTGATGCATTATTGTAGGAAGCTCAAGTTGCTCGGATTAATCGGAGTCAAGTCGCATTAAAACCCTTAATTCATACGTAGTACGATATATGTGAGCATTTGGCCTCGGGATCTGGCTATACCTTTGGGCGACAGAGGCAGCTGCGGTAAATGAACAGGCAAATTATTAGAGACAACTGGGACTCAGTCGCCTATTTGAATTACTGGAATGGAATTCCTTTTCCCGGATTTCAGTCAGTTAAAATTAGATGGGTTATTCGCAGAAATATAACAATGGAGGTCTTGATATTCCTGTCGCTGAAACAGAAAGTGCCAGTCTCAATGTTTGCAGGAAAACGTTTGACCCTTGCATAATAGGCATGGACTTGTCTGGACACATTATTCGTCAGTTTGAACCGAAGTTTCAGTGTTGACTACGACTTGAAAACGGGGATGATGCATTTTTAAGGGCATCATTAAACGTTAATTTTCACTAAATAATGTCTGGTAAAAAATGCAAGATGGTTGTCTCCTTTGTCATCAGCCATGTCAAGAATTTTCGCAGGAGTTGTGGTTTGTAGGTATACTTTGTACACTTTTCATTTAGGTATAAACAATGCTTTTGGGAATATTTAGCGGAGGACGTCGAATTCAGGTGGATAATGTTTCACGTTGGAGTGCACTTTTAGTTTTAGAGTGGTCTCAATCAAATTAGTAGTGTACGAGTAATATTTGCCTTCAAACCGGAGTAAAAAAAAAAAAAAAAATGTTTCCTTTTTACTGGTTTTATAAAAACTTTTATCTCCTGTTTTTGCCAAGTAACACCTGCGTTTATAGATTATTCAACGATGAATACGATGGTGAAATCAGAATCGCAATGTCTCATTCCGTTATCAAATTAGAGCAGATGAACCTTGAAGAACATAATACGACATAATATTATAAAGTAACAACCACGTTTCTTCATCTTCAACGTCCTCCTTTGAGAACGGAATAAGATATCGCAATTCTGATTTCACCATCGTGTTCTGCGAAAAAAGGCTTTAAAAATCCACAAAGCCCCCCCCCCCCCCTAAAACTCCCCAAAACCCTCCTTAGAGTAGCCTGATTCGGCCCATTTACGAACTTTTGATTGCCAGGACGGATTTTGTGCAAATTTCAAAGTTTTTTCAATTCTATCGAGAGTTATCGTTATGATTTTTGTTGTCTTTTCGCAGTGAATTCAGGATGTTCTGGAACGGATTTTGGTATGAATGTTTTTCGGAAATTTGAGTTTACAAAATTTTGGACCGAGAACAACAGCTTCCTTTTCTCCAAAAATTCGCTAAAACGGAGAACATTGCTCTCCCATAACGGAACACAGCGTTAAAACGTTTCAAGCTTTCACAGAACTAGCAACAGGATTCGCCTACAATGGTTCTTGTGTTAAATATGACGAAATGTTCGTCATAATCATCCCACGACTGCCTATGGTTTGACGGGTAGCCAACATGCCATGATGTAACTACAAAACCATTTCTTGTTGACGCTCCGGGCATTGTTTAACGAGAGCTTATTTACGTAAACTTTGCCGAAAGTTACTTCCGTGGATTTTCATGTAATGCTCGAGGTATGAAGCCAGCTAACTAGAAGTTACAGACAGCACAGTATCTAAAGTCTCGAGGTACTGGTACTTTACTGTGTGCATTATTGAATGATAAAATCTGGTGAAATAAATCTGACAATAGGAACGAAGCTAAGCAAAAAAGTTTGCCAATTGAATTGGCCCATTTGCATATTTTAACACGGTTTTCCCTTCGGTCCGAATAGGCTGAACAAGGAGACCCAGCGTGATTTTCGACACTCACTCGCGTGTTTCACATTGGCTGGTCATATTTCAGTCATAAGCAACTTTCCAATCAATGCCCTGTCACTGTAAATGTACAGCAGTTTGCAAATTTGAAACGTCCCAAAAACTTAGTATATTAAAACCATGTTTTTTCAACCATTTTTTTGGGCTGCTATCATCACCACCATTGTATTCATACGTTCTGAAAATAGACTGAAAAGTATACAATAATTTTTCATGGCCCTTCTGCAATTTTGAGCGAGGACCGTTCGTGGCTATGGATATTTGTAATACTTGGAGGGAAAACTTTGGGAGCAGCCAGTAAATCACAGTTTAAAAAAAAATTATTTATTTATGTTACAACTGCATTACAACGTCTAGCAACGTTTTTCTAGAACATTAGAGCGTTTTGTGGTCTAGAGATCTCTACCTATATCTACTAGTACACATCACTTCACACTTAGTGAGTCATCACGAGGTCCAATGGTTTGGTCCTCTTCAGTCTCCGTATGTCTCCACTCTTATCCATTAGGCTCAATACTTCAACGTTTGGATGTTTGTGGAGCCGAGGTTCGTGCTCCATTTCAAGTTTTCTCATAGTTCTCTTATACGAGAAAATTACAGTGAATCCTAATTCCTATTCTCTGAAATTATCTGTGAATTCATCCGGATTGTCTACTTGTATTATTTACTGGCTGCACCCCACGTTTTTCTCTCAGGGTATTCCAAATATACCCATAGTCACTATCGATCCTCCCTAAAAATTGTAGAAGGACCATAAAAACTGATTTTATACTTTTTAGTCCGTTTTAAAAACGTGGTATATTAAATGTAGGTACATTTTTTATTCGATACATTATTTTCTGTTTCAAGTCCGGGTGAAAGATTTCAATGGGTTCTGTATATCGACGGTGAAGTAGTGAAAGCTCGTATCTTCCATCTTTAAAAGAGGAGATACGAGGATTCACCACTTCACCGTCGTTATATTGATGAGGCTCTGACAGGGACATGTGTTGTGGATACAGCATGAGAAGAGGTGACCAAAATTGCAAACGTACCAAGTTAGTAAAACCATATTATACTTGTTAAAATTATATTTGTTGCGATAGGTTTGTTCGAAATTCGAAACTTCAAGGACATAATCCCGAAAGAGCACCCAACAGTCACCCTTGCACAGGCGAGACTTTGGTTGAAGTTGTGTTTTATTACATCCCTTTGAAGTTGTTGAAGGGCATGGTCGTATAAGGTAGTGTTGAAGAGGAAATGCCTCATCTCGTAGGAAGACGAACAGAGCTCTCAATACAGAATCCTGTAACGCACTTTCACGAGGCACTGTCAAAGAGCCTGGAGGATTCAAGGGATTCGGAGAAAGGTGTATTTGCAAATACTCTTACAGCATTGTCATAGTAAATGATCAGTTAGAATCAGGTAGAGCCATGATAACAATCGAAAACATTTTGGATGGGGTGCCTCAAGTGTAATATCAGACATGTTGCCCATATATTCTGCCTATAACATGAGGAAACCCCCATTTGTTTAGAAAATCTTGAGCAATTTCTTCAAAATGTGTCCAAACATGTCTGAACGTTTTCAACACCTGTCTAAAACGTATAATAGTAGGTATGTCTCAGTCGCTTCGGTTTTCAGGGCTTCGGTTTTCTTGGCGGGCGGGACGCTCCCGCGTCCCTAGATTTGGTTTCGTATTGACAGTAAACCATTAGAGACCCCGGTCCACTTGGTAAATTGATTTCCAAATCATTGAATTAACAACTAAGGTCGTATTATTACTTTGAATATGGGTAAACTTCATTTATTATTATTATTATTTTTTGTTCTCCTTCTCCAGAAACCCAGCTTAACATAAATGGAATTAGACCCCTCTCCTCACCTCAGAGCCCATCCCAATAGCCACTTTCTTCCCCAAAGAACCCTCCCCTTCCTGAATTCTTAAGTTTTGGCCAAAAATCCGACTTCGGTCGGTTCTAGCTCAGAGATCGTCCCAATCTGACGGTAAAATGTAATAAAAATGGTTCTGTGAGCGATAATTCGCTCCTCATTCGTAATACTTTCTTTGTATCAAAACTCCGGTCAGATACATGACACGCATGAGACGAAATTAGAGTGATACTTTAAATACCACTGCCCCACGGCCTAAAATGGGCAAAAACCTCTGACACCTCTGGCAGGTCTTCGGTTGGTCTGTGGAGGATCTAGCATCCAATACGAGATCTCGAAGGATCGGTAGCTAGTTATAGGACACCCACCGATCCAATGGTCTGATAGTTCATTTATGGCCAGTAGGATGCGATGAGAAGGGGGTGGGAAAGTCTCACAATATTCTATTTTAAGACCTCATAAACACTGCCAACGCCAAGTTATCCAGGCCAAGATCGTTTCCGCTTGTCTGGCTCCCGTCTTGCAGATCGGAAATTTTATTTTAGCTTATTTTGGCTTGGTAAATGAAACAAATGAAACTAATTTGAAGGTATGTTGACCCTGATCGAAGATGATTTTCAAGACATTAAAAAAAGAATACTCCATTTCAGCAAATTTTCTGACTTATACGAGCTTGATTGGTAGCTCAAATATAAAATATATATAAAATAAACCTTCCCACACATTTTCACCATAATAAGGCTCGCCCACTCTCTAAAGAACTTCCAGTCGTGGTTGGTTACTGAACATCGTTTGATCAGTAGCGTAACTATCCTTCTTGGTAGGAAATAAATAACGTTTCATCGTATTATGGTGTTTCTCAAGATTCCTTTGTGTCTTCTTTTTCAACTCTCAGAAGAACAACCTTCTCAGGTCGCTTTAATTATTTCTACGGTCTGGGGGAATTGCAATGAAGCCCGAACAACAAAAACTTGGAGTTCACAATTGCACGAATGAGATGTCTTCTGAGGAAACGGAACACTGTGTTAGCTTCATTATCTATACATAGCACATAATGCGAGGGGAATTTCGATTTAGGCCCTCAAACGCGCTAGTTATTTTTTATTAAGCTTGTTTGTTATTTTTTATTAAGCTTGTTTGTTATTTTTTATTAAGCTTGTTTGTTATTAAGCCTTTGTAGACTCGGGTACTAAAAATAATAGCGTTACAATTATTTTTCTAGATGGTACACATTTCTGGTGTGTTCCACCCTTTTTTGTCGTCTGTGGAATTCAGGGGAAAACAGAAAATGACTTCATCGCATCTCATGTTTGGTTTATATGTATATACATGAACTTTATATGTATATACATATGTATATACATGAATTACCGAACAAATTCATATGCCAAATATTCATCATTTAGTGGAAATACCCGCAAGCAGGAGAAAGGGCGATGTCAGTGATAGCACTAATGGCAAACATTGGTGGTCTGGACCTGACGAGGCACGGATACTTCCGGGCTTACCTACACCTACACTCCGAAGTAATGCTGAATAAGTGATTCCAGGGTGGATTAGGTCAAGGTAAGGGATAGTGGGTTTTTAGTGAGTGAAACCTCACACGGCTGCGGATAGCGGTCCTTTTAAAGCGTAAGTCTTTTTCAAGATTTTCTTACAGTTACCTTAGGAAAGAAAAAGTGGAAATACGTAGGCGAGGGACATGCCATGGTGGCAGAATTGAAAGTTCATTTTGGAAAAGAGGCAAGTGAAGTAAAACACGGGATGAGTTTCGCAAGTTTTCGCAAATGACGTGTCCTACTGAGAATTCAACATTTTCTTTCAGAAATGACTAGGTCACTGGTATGTTATGAAGCTCAGATGGCAATTAGTCTGGGCCACCACGCCACAGTGTTCTAGGCCGAGACGATTGCCATTGAACACTGTGCTATGGAGATCAGAAAGCTAAACCTAATAGGTAAGAAAGTGGCAATCTGCTCCGATAGCCAGGCCGCACTGATGGCGTTAGCCTCTCCAGTGATAACATCACGGACAGTGTTGGATAGTAAGAATGCCCTGGACAACATATCAGACAGGAACATATTCACCTTGGTATGGGTGCCAGGGCATTCAGGGCAAAAGGGGAACGATGAGGCAGACACGTTGGCCAGAAAAGGGTCGGAGACCGCCATCATCTGACCTGAGCCCTACTGTAGAATATCCAAAAGCCTAAGAAAAAGCACCACAAAAGAGTTGTTGCGGTTAAAAACTCAAGCTCGTGGAATAGGTAAAAATATGTACTCCCGCATGCAACTATGGCAGACCTACTCAATCTCCTAATGACCGGACACTGCCGACTCCGAAAACGTCTCTGCAGGATCGGGGTGGCCGAGGACAGCCTCGAGGAGTAGGAGACTAGAAGGACTAGCTAGGTCCCAGTTTCTGTATCTAGGCAACGAAAAACCAGACCCAGAACACTACATGAGGAATCTTAATGATGTACTTATAGAAAGCCTCCCAAAATCTTATCTTATCTTGTATGAAGCTCAACTTTAAAGTTTCCAGGAAAATGAGCCGGTTTATTTTCTTTTTCCGGCTCAGTTTATAAACTTTATGGCATATACGCCAGTAGGTAGATACACCCCAGGTGATGAGTGGTTCCGGTGGATGCTTTTGTATATGCTCTACACCTTGAGGAACAGGAAGAGAGTCATACAGAGGATATAGAACTGTATGGATGATTTCAAGAACCACTATATGCAAGTTCCTTGGACAGAGATTAAAATTTAATCTCTGTCCAAGGAACTTGCATATAGTGGTTCTAACATTTAATGTTAGAAGCGCATTAGCTGTCTGGACTTGCAAAAGCTATAGAGGAAGTTCTGAAGGGGGGTTCTGTGTATGGAACCCCTATATCTTTTCTGTAGGCAGTTTCGTGTTTTTGTTGTTGAAAATACATGATTCTGAACGATTTTCATCTCATAAAACTCCAATTTTACCCAATTTTTGTGATTCTAAATAGCTGGCGTTAGAACGCATAATGTAATTAGTTCTTCTTTAGTTATTATCATTTTGACTATCTTAAGAGATTCCCATTGATACCATCTGGAAGGACGTCATTTAATATACAAGCCTGACTTCTGAAGGGAGTCTGAGAAAACGTGGGCAGGGAATTTTCCAATACCAAATGCAAACATCCTCCGGAAGCAAATCGACCCGCTGAGTAGGTGATTTACAATTATGATGAGGTACAGAGTTAGCTCGCAGTTCTTCGCCAGCTGTTGAAGAGCAATTAGCTACAAAAACAACTATGCGAATTATTATGGACGAAAGAACCCGGAAAACATGAGTCGTCGGGAGGCCGTTAAATCATCGTAGGTCTCCTTTCAGCAATACACAATGTTCTGCGCTCAATACGGCAGTATAAAACGCACCATTATCACACGACAGGAGAGCAATTTCCGCGAGTCCTCGCTTTATAATCGTTCTCCATCGCCTATGAAGGTCTTGTCTCCGCATACATTGACGCGTTGAAAAAGAATGGCGTCATGTTTTTTACGTCTGTTTCATTTGTGAATGTGAAGATCTCTTGAAGATTTGTTCCGAATAGTGTTGGAATGGGAAGGTGTATACCCACGTGGGTGAAAGAGAAAAACAGGAACACTGGCATTTCGAGGGACACCATAAGTGCAGCTGAGGCCTTATGGAGTTTTTCCTTTTTACCATGTTCAACTTTTTAAGAAAATGAAAAGTGGTTCAATATAATCAAGAGCATACTTTATAATGAATTTGCGTGGTATGCCAGAGTACATAATGAATTTACAGGGTATGTCAGTACCCTATCCTATATGTTTATTTATGGATTTTGGAATAGTGAATCATTTTCATAACATAATATATTATGTCGATCAGTCAATAATGTGTAATACGTTCTTGGTATATTATGGCCTTTATTTCTAATTATACATTTTACGTGTGTATTTTTTTCCAGGCATGCATGTATTTTAGATTGTACGGCCAGTAGTTATATGAAGTATACGAACCGAGTTCACCAAGGTGTGACAGCAGTTTTACGAGTATTTGATGACGATCAAGGCAGCAATCTTCACTAATCGGACGAATAGACCCCGAAAGTGCAAATCAGTCCGGAAAGAAAGAGTTCAAGAAGAGTCCATTCTGATATTTAAGCTTAAAATTAGCTTTGGAAAGCAGGTGTGGGTTGGTGTAATGAAGATCCTGGAACATAACTCATCAAGTTGTACACTGACGTGAGTTGTAGTAGTTTCGTTCTCCGTCTGATTTGTGAAGGAATCAACTTTCCAGCCCCACATTTAGACCCGGAAGCATTCGCAAGTGTGAATTCAATTAAGAGACTAAAGGACTCATGGTATTCCAACTTAAGTTTTATCAGAAGGATTTGGGACGTTTGTCAAACCGCTCGACTCTGCAGTTTCAACAATAAGCGACATTTTTGAAACTTCTTAAGACGGTTCTCCGAACATCATTGAACTAGATCCACTTTATTCAACTCGAATAGGACGAAGAATTTATAACCTCAAGTTCAACCATCCTCTTAGATAAGATAGGCATCAGCCAGATATTTTATCATTAGGGAGCGCAAGACCCGCGGGCCTGCTAAGTACCGTCGTTTCCTCAGAGGTCTCATGAGTTACGGCGAATATTTGCTTTTCTTACTACGCATGTTCGCCTACAGATTGGCCTGAACACACCCTTTTCAACATTATGATCAATTAAAAGACCTTGAAAGGACCTGACCACGCCCTTTTAAACATTATGATCAATTAAAAGACCTTGAAAGGACCTGACCACGTATTTAGGAATTTATTGATTTGCCGTTTGGACAAAGACGTTGAAAACTACTCTATACAATTCTTCAGTATTCTCACTAGACATTGGAGTTCATATTAAAAACATATCATCCTTCGCCTAGTCCAAGCCCGTATCCCTAATTTCAAGTTTTTGAGCCGAACCTTAAATGGCAAAGGGCCGGATTATTTCCTTCGTGTCTTGAATTGTAACCCAATTTTAAGTAGAAACCTCCACTTTTTTAAAAATATTAAATTTATGCGCAAGCCCTATTACCATCGGCAAAATATGAAAGATAGTCGTCATTTCACATACCATAACCGCCGTTTGGGTTGTGCTGATAAATCATGATTTCCGCCCAAGTGATTGCGATTTGAGTTGTTATTTGTTATCAACCTTTTATTTGTTATTACAAAACAATTTTCTGTGTTGTAAATCCCCGAAACGTATAGCAGACATCAATACCGCTGTAACTGAGTCGATGATGGAGCGAATTGTACTTAACCCTTAAATGCTTTGTGACCACCACTACACAAATAATCTACACAAATAATCTTGGATGTTGCAATTACCCTGCGCCCTACTCTCTACGTATCATGGCGTGTGAACTGGGAATTCGACCTTTCTCCCCATTTCAGGGTTAATGCGGAGGTGTGATGAGCTAATTTCCCTACTTGCCTCGGAGACGTTGATCGCATGTCATTTCCTCAACGCTGCACGTCGGAGTTTAAGCCTGTCAGCATTTTAATATCTCCCTTCTTGATCCGGGAAAACTTCCTCTCCTGGCGTTATTAAAAGTTCGTATTTGAATGTTGAAAACGCGAAGTGAAGGTTCTCAGGAATAGAAAGATTCCGAATAAGAATAGATAGTACAGCATATCATAACCCGCCCTCATATATCCTACATATTTGTTTCCCAACCAACAGTTATCAAAAATTAGAACTCAGAATCAGTTTTATTAACATGGGTAAAATCAAGATTTTAGTAAAAGTGCCTGAAGCTCCGAAAAAGTCTGTTACTTGGAAATCAAGTGTACTATTTGAATTATTTTCAGTTATTAATTATACACCGACCAAAATAGGATGTTTAGCCCAATCTCTATTATGGTTTCTTGTGATGATCATCCAGTTATAATTTGTTGTATCTTAACAACACAAAGCTTCATATTTTTAGGTTTTTATATTGTTCATTACTACTCAGGTTTTTGTACAATAAAGCTCAATTTCTTTTGCTGAGTTTAATACAATGCTGATTTTTAGCCCAATCTCTGTAATGGTTTCTGTCGAAACTTTGATAAACATGTAAACATTTATACGATAGTCACCCACGTCGTATCAAATAAATCTGAAAAAATTAATTCAGTATGGGTGTGATCAAAATAACTAACTTAACTAGTATAAACTTTTCTAACTATAAATTTTTTATTTTTGATACTTATACATTATTATAAGTTTCCTACTCTCTAAAGATATCACACAAAGGATATAATGATTGATATCAAAGACAAATCAAGTCCATAGTTAGTCTCTACTTGGGAAAGTATAGTTAAATTACAGACTCTTCAAACTTATTTTCAACAACTAGGTATCTATCTTCACAAAAAATAGTGGGTACTCAGTCACCTGTAAGTTGGTCCTATTAAATTATCTCGACTTTGAGAAAGGAAGATTGGTGTTTGCAATTGCTTTTGAATTTGGACCTTGCAAATATAAATGAGATGATTATAAGAGGAGAGTTGATAATGTCGTGGAGTTCTCAAATGGAGAATTACCACTAGATTAATCTGACTCAATATAATAGGAACCACAGACAACTAAATAATTTCAAACCCTTTCCACATCAAATTTTGCAACTTTGCTCCTATTATATTAAGAAGGAATATTCATTCTACAGTTCCTTTTTGAGAGGGAATTTTCATCCTTCCAGACGGTTCGACTGCATACCTTATCCATCAATCACGACAACACGTGATAAATGAACTCCATTAAGTGCAATATTTTTATGTCACTCACGCACTACGATTACATTAATCAGCCTCAAGAATATTAACCTCGTCACGCCGCATTACCTAGACGCTCCGTGGTTTTTTGAGGCTACGCAACAGGCATGGTGGGGCGAGCGTTCCACCAGCCTTATACCCCTATCTCAGAGTGGTGGTAACATTTCATTCTTTCGGAGCAAGGCCATCTTCCTCACGCCAAAACTGTGCTTGAACAATCATTTTATACCTTCGTACATTGGTCGTCATGAGCTGCAATTATGACGGTAGTGGCGGCTAGGGCACTAGATATTCAAAATTAATTTAATTGAAAATTGGTTTGTAAACTTCACGTGCGAATGTGCAAACCTGATATCCTTGCACCATGCATAACCTCGGTTTTAGAGAACCTGTTATAATCCTATCTTGCTTAATGTATAAATAAAAATATTCTAGATTTTTATTGCAGGCCTAGAAAAACCAAATACTACCTTATACAATGAAATTGAGAGCAATGGGGGCCGTTTACCAGTGATCACTGGTTAGAATACTATGGGAAGCGCGGAGAGGGTTCGGATTTTTCATAGGCTAAAAAGAAAGACCAGCCGATGTTGACTGGTTTACCTGTTGGAAATCAGGTGTGGATCGTAGAACGCGGCCATATCCCTAATAATCAGGAGGCAGGATAACGTCATGGTTAATGAAGATACATTATCCATTGTCCCGCCACCCTTGGGGCAATCGTCCGTTCCCCAGAGTAGGCCCAAGAACCTCGAAGTTGAACAAGGGTAGAACTTTCAATGAGAAATCGTTGAAGGCAGGATCATATCGATCATATACTTGAACTACCATTTTATACCTACATATTCAGGTGAGACGAATAACTTCACAACTACAATTTGTGAGCGTATGAGTCTAGTAATCGTATATTAACACTATCCTTGGTTACTTATTAGTGCATTGACCCGGTTGGTAAATTCTGTTGGTGGACAGTTTCAGGCTTGGCCCGTTTCTAACCATCCTTAACTACTGACTCGCGAGGTCGTTTTCAATAATAATCAACAATTCAGCATTCTGCGTCCCGTACACCGATTGGAAGACCAGCTTCCACTCCTCCAAAGACATTGAGTTGCTATTATCCTCTCTTATTTTGGTTTATTATCTTCGATGATGAACCATTGGAATCGCCCAAAGAAAAAAATTTTTTTAACCCCCCCTCAAAATTTGATGGTTTACGTTTCAAGATACGTAGATTCAGAAAATCGAATAAAAAAATCCGTCCATCCACCGTACGCCGTCCGCGCCACTTTACCCAGTTAACGTTGAGCTAAAATTTTGAGCATGGCTCTAAGGGCGAATTTTCAAAGAAATTACTGGTTATGTAAAACTAGCTGTCGGGCCCGTCGCTGACGTGCAGAACTCGGGGTGTGTCCATCTACCTTTGTTTCCTGTCCCGGACGGGCAGAACTCGGGATGGATCCATCTGCCACTCTTACCTGTTGCCTTACGGATTAGTATATACCTCTTACATATCCCTTTACAAACCCTTATGATCTTAAATACCAAAAATAATATTCATCTGTCTCACCGGAAGGAACAGCTTGAACAGCATCAAAATAAAACCCTACAAAGGAACATAGTACATGCCCCTCTTTACGAAAGGAATGCCACAATATACAATGACTTCGGAATTGCCAGTCCCACTGAAACCCTCCTGGAAGCCATGAGGACATTTGTTGATAGAAATATCAACCACAGAAATTCTGCTGCAAAAGATGGTTTCAACCCTCAAATAAACAGCCGTCTTCGTACCCCTCGTCACATCCTGGGCATAGTCTAGCAAGAACAATCAAATATCAAATTACCTAAATAACAGTGCTATCATAGAATACGCGCCCCCCCCCCCCATGTGTGGGAATGTAAATAATATATTAATTGAGTTTACAACTTCTGTGAAATCCAGCAACCACGAAGGTATATGATAATATTTTAATAGTCTTTGAATAAATTTGTAAAAAAAAAAAAAAAAAAGGAAGGAAGAATTTAAGATTTTTATATTTCGGCTTCCCTTTAAACCCCCACGCCTACTAATAGCAGTTTCCTCTCAAACGATATCTGACAGTAATAAAATCAGTTTTTTTTCTCTCCTGTAAAATTTGGTCAGCTGGACATGATCCCTTTTCGAAATGACCCATTCAATTACAAACGACAGGATGATTTCATGTTTTCACGTGTTATCAAATCTATAATTAGTAAATTCGATTAACGATCCCTCAGGGAATGAATTATTGTTACTTTGAGAGTGTGTTCTCAGAATTTGCTGCATAAATTCTCCTATCTTCTCGACAATAGCGTCGGCAGTCGCACCCTGCTATGCTAATGACAGGTGAAATTGGTTCTCTGAACTTCAATACATTGGATATAATATATAGCATGGAGTTAAATTATCAGTGTATATTCTGTAATCCCTGTTCTACTAATAAACTTGACATTGTTAGCCTGAGGGGGTACGAGTATTAAAAGATAATTTTCATTTTTAAATTTCAATATATTTTCATAAAATTATAAATTGATTATTTATTATTACATGTATAAATTATTTATTTATTAATATAATGAATTAATTAAGCAAGGATAATGGAGAGGTCTTGCCCAACTGAATAAGAAGAAACATGGTAAGGGTGCAGAACCGGGTTTTTGAAGTTATATAACTCGGTTCCCTTTAGACCTACCAACTTGAAACCTTCATAGCTTTTTTTGTTCCTACAATTTTCTTGGGTTGAGATAATGAGTTAAATCTGAGATAATGTGTTGAATGTTTTTTTTGTTTCTAAATTTTTTTGGGCTAAGATAATGGGTTAAATCTTTTAAAAGGCACCTGAAGCTGAAACGAAGCTCTTTGCAAAATTTTAAGACAATCGGTGAAGGTGGAGAGGCTGTAGCCTTGACCGTCTGAATAAGAACATACAAAGTAAGGGCAAAAAACCGGATTGTTTGAAGTTATATAACTCGGCTTCCTTTAGACCTAGCGACTTGAAACTTTCAGGGCTTTCTATTATCCACACAAAGAACATCCACACTAAAGTTAGTGTTGATCGATCGAATAGGAGCCGAGATACGGATACCTGAAAACGCGTTTTGTGACTTCCGGTAAACATACACTCGGTACCGTTCATCCTTCTCAACTTGTTTGCTTGGCGAGGCGTGTGCCTGTATAAGCCGTTGTGGACAAATTCGCAGAGTTTTTGACATGAAAATGTCTATGCTCTGACCCCCCGCGATTTCGCTTAACGATTTTGCGACCTCCTCTTTTTACCGTGATTTTTACGTACAACCAATCCGTAACAAAGTAATTGTAACTCCGTCTGTGTGCATCCCACGGCAATCGTTCACCGCTCGTTGGAATCGTCAGATTTTATAAAATGGTTTCATGTTAACCAGACGTACCTACCTTCAGTGGCAGATGAGCTGTACATAATGAAAAAATGTGTGTAAACAATGTAGTCAGCAACACAACTACGAGTGGTTGTGTAACAAGAAGAAGCAGAAAACTTGGAAGTACCTACACAAAAACTAGCGTGTCAAGCAAAGACATTTTCATGTCAAGGTTCGAGACACTCACAAGGGTCTCTCCGTTTTTTTTTTTTTCCAAAGGTTGTTTGGGGAAAATGTAAAGAGGATATTTTTATCAAAACACTGTTTTGTGGATATGACGGATTGTAATCGGGCAGAACCTCTAAGTGGAGCAGAATGAAGAGTCACAGAAATAGAATGTGGCAATCGTTTTCGTTGTTGTGAACTCGCGAAATCACCCACACCGCTTTCATTTGGCGAACGAACCAGTGTTTTCTTTCCCGAGGTAGGTCTCATCCGAACTGGCAAACAAGCCGTTTTCAATAAGACATCGATTGTCACAAGACGAGCGAATGAAAATAAACTTCAGGGACATTGTCGGCCGTACTTTCTCATGCTGGTGGCGGTGCCATGCGGCCTGTCAGCGTATGGTACTTGCTATATCGGCCCCACTCCGCCGTCTCCTATCCCTCAACCAGTCGTTCCATTTCTGTTCGGTGATTCATTTTATGGGCTTGATTCCTCACAACCCTCACACCCCCCTCGTTTCACCAAAAAACGTCTATCTTTTGCCTATTCTAACAATACCAGCAAACTTATACAATTCAGTTTCGGAGTCACGCGACGGACCGTTTTCTGTAGGGGGATATCTGCCCACACGATCAATGTTTTACAACCGACCTTTTTTCAACTCCTTGGTCTGGATTATTCCACCACTTCACGCATTTTCGCAACAAGTTTTTTTTTCTCTCTGGATTTCAAAAATGGTGAGGTAACCTCACTGAGGTTCCAGAAGTTTTTCTTGGCATGGCCTCCTTTATAAGTCGCTGGCCTTTGTCAAGATTCTGCGACCAACACATGTCAGACTGGGGTAGTGAATGATACCCGGAATAAATCATAATATGATATAAATTATATTATGATTTATCTATGATATAAATGTGATCGTTGAATTTTTTTTTAAAATTAAGGGGAAGTTACTTCGATGTGTTTTCTGCTAACTCTCTTTATATCGAAATAAAAAGGGGGGTACGTTCCATAAGAACCACCCAGTATACCCAAAAACCTGAAAAGGAGGTTTGTTGTCAATTTGATTTGCAAATTATTATCTTTGATTGGGAAATGATCTTAGTCGCCAAATCACTGTCGATTAAAAGTCTCAATATCTCCGATGGAGTGAAACCTTCACATGCCTGCAAGATATGGCGCTACTCGATGTTAATCAACAAGTTTTGGTCATCTTGGTCTGCCGCATTGCGTTCAAAATCTCGTTTTCCAGTCAATTTCAAACACACTACAGAAAATAGATCGCCCCGCACTCCTGATGACGGTTCTACACAGGAAAAAACCCTCCAATGAAGTACCGAGTGCACTCGGGCACCTGCGATTCTGCCTCTCGACGTTCCGCTCTGCTTTCCTGACCTTGCTACCCACCAACGTTGAGTGCACGCAACGTTGACTTATACCCTTAGCTAACATTTTAGTTGGAGAAACTAAATTGTTTTTCAGGTGCCATTCACAATCTCTAGTGTAGTTAATACGGTTAAGATTTACGTTCACATCTAACTAAATCTTGATTCCTAAAATGGTTTACAACCAACCCGGTCTTCGTTTATAATAAGCTCTCAAAGGTAGAGCCGATGGAAAATAGTGTACGGAAAGGGGTTCGAATATTTATTGGTAAGTTCTCCATGTTACCAATTATCGCGGATGGGGGAAAAATAAAAACCTCAGAGTTATATCAATACAAATAAATTCCAAAATAATTTATTACTTATGTAGTTATAATTTCAAATTTATGGACTATCACTGTGATATTCACCGACACCGCCTCCCATCACCATGTCCCCCCTCCCCCTTCTACATTAAAAAATGACAGTCTGGTCACCTATTCTATATCTTAGCGCATTACTCCAGTTATTTTGTAATGGTATTGGACTCTCAAGGATATTGTTTAGAAAACATTCGTCGGTACAGAAAGGTGATCTTTATAGATTTGTGGCGTTCTGAGATTGAAATGCGTTCTCATTTTAGGATTAACATGGGCCCTCTGGAAAAGGAATAGCTTGGGTTGACATACACTTAACATGCAATGGCAAAGGCGCTTGGGATATCAATCAAAATAGATTGACATGTACACTCCTCATGGATTGACTTGGGCTCCTAAGAAACGATAGATATGCGTTTGGCATACATTGAATACAAATCAACGCTAGAATGAAAGATCTGGATTAACATACATTGAGCATTTGATATCAAAAAGAGCGACTTTTCGAAGAAATAATTGGTTTAATGTAAAATGTCTCCACTAAAGAACATGATCTGACTTCACGATCGTATTCAGCGTGTAAAAACCTTTAAAATTAGGTGTCACTTGTCAGACTTTCGTTTTTGGGTGAACAACACCCCCCCCCCCCCTCACTCACGGAAACCCCCACAGCTTTTGGACATTTCAACTCTAAAAATGACGGCGGAGTCATGATTGCGATATCTCATACCGTTATCAGATTAGAGCAGACTTAACATGAAGATCATAATATGATCTTATATTATCAAGTAACAACCACGTTTCTTCATCTTCAAAGTGTTCCAGTTTGAAAACGGAATGAGATATCGCAATTCTGATTTCACCATCGTGTTCAGCATAAAAAACTCTACAAATTCTTGATACAACGGTTTATTATCTTCTTTGAGCAGATCACCCTAATCTAATTAATAATTATATAATATATAGATAATATCATAGTATATAGATAATATATAATATGTAGATGAAACTCTAGCTCAACGTCCAAATTTAATTTGTTAAACAAATAGGTTTTATTTAAACGATTTTACGGACAAGAAACCGAGTGAATATTGCAGTGACATCCGGTTCTGACCTATATTTAAAATTTCAAGTCAATAGCTCATCATCAAAATTTAATTTATATTATTACAAATAGGTATTATTTAAACAATTTTACAGACAAGAAACCGAGTGCATATTGCAATATGGTCAATCCCCGACCCACAGTTAACATTTCCAGTCACCGGGAAGAAGAAAAAAAAACTCTGCAAATTCTTGACACAACGGTTCATTATCTTCTTTGTACAGATCACCCTTCTGTCTAGATCACTAGGTCTAAATGTCTAGATCCTAAATGTTAGATTAATTATTATTATCAATTATCACTAATTATTAACAATTTTATCAAGTACCTAGTGAAAATTATTATAATTTATTGTTAGGTATTAATAATTCGTATTTATTATTAATAATAATTATCATTAATTATGATTAATTAATACGATATAATTCTGGGGTTTTTAATAGTACGTCGGTAATAATTTTCTATAAAAGAAGTACCTACCAACGAACATTCGAAATTACCTTCATTTCCGTAGCACGAAACGCACCTCAGAACAACAAACTCGACATCACTTAAGCCATATGATGTTCCAAAGAGCTTGTTAGTATGAAAATGGACCTGTATTTCAACAGTTTGAGTCACGATCGTGTTGTGAGGCACAATCTTTGAGCCGTCATTGTGAACGAACGGCTGGTCGTACAAAGCTGCGGATGGTCTTAAAAAATTCTACGGAACAAACTCTATCTAAATATGAAATAAAAAACATACCGTTCCATATGAATTTTTCGAGATATGAGATTTTCAAAATTTCAAAATTCGTTTTGAACCCCTTCCCCTTGACCTAGGGTTATGAAAAGTTTCGAGGATCATTGTGGGGCTGGTCCAAACCCAGAAACCAAATTTCGTAATTTTAGCTCAACGTTAACTGGGCAAAGTGGCGCGGACGGCGGACGGCGGACGGCGTACGGCGGACGGCGTACGGCGGACGGACGGATTTTTTTTTATTCGATTTTCTGAATCTACGTATCTTGAAACGTAAACCAAAAAATTTTGAGGGGGGGTTAAAAATTCTTGACACAACGGTTTATTATCTTCCTTGTGCAGATCACCCTTCTGTCTACACCGGACTGTGTTGCAAATCGGCACCATACCATATTCTCACCGTACTCATACCATACCATACGAATTTCTTTCCTATCATACCATACTGTACTATACCAAATCATACATACAATAATATACCATACCATACTCATACCATGTCATACAAACCGAGTGAATATTGAAATGTCGTCCATTTCTGACCTATATTTAAAATTTCAAGTATCTAGCTCATCATCAAAATTTAATTTGTTTAAACAAATAGGTATTATTTAAACAATTTTACAGACAAGAAAACGAGTGAATATTGCATTGTGATCCAGTTCTGAACTATTTTTAAAATTTCAAGTCAACAGCTCATCATCAAAATTAAATTTGTATTATTACAAAAAGGTATTATTTAAACAATTTTACAGATGAGAAACCGAGTGAATATTGCAATGTGGTCTATCCCCGACTCACGGTTAAAATTTCTAGATTGTAGTTTACCGGGAAGATGAAAAACGTAGTTTTATTCTGGGCGTCTGGAGGTTGGGTCACATAACGGCCGTTTTCGACGCGAAAGTTTAGTGTTTTTCCTAAACCTTTGCGCGCTCACTGTGAACGAACGGCTGGTCGCACAAAAATCCAATTGGTCTTAAAAGATTCGTAATTTTTCAGGTCATTCAAAAGTGAACTAAAAATTACACGGTTCAGTTGAATATTTTGAGATATGACATCGTCGAAATTTTAAATTTCGTTTTGAACCCCTTCCCCTTGACCTAGGGTTATGAAAGGTTTCGAGGATCATTGTGGGGCTGGTCCTAACCCAGAAACCAAATTTCGTAATTTTAGCTCAACGCTAACTGGGCAAAGTGCCACGGACGGCGGACGGCGGACGGGGGACGGCGGACGGGGGACGGCGTACGGCGTACGGCGTACGGCGGACGGACGGATTTTTTTTTATTCGATTTTCTGAATCTACGTATCTTGAAACGTAAACCAACAAATTTTGAGGGGGGGTTAAAAAATTTTTTTCTTTGGGCGATTCCAATGGTTCATTATCGAAGATAATAAACCAAAAGTAGTTTTATGATGGGCGATTGGGAGGTTGACCGACAACATCATCTACAGCGTGGGTTGTAGTACGAATTATAATTTTCTGATAACTGAGGAAAGCACTAACATGTACTAACATACATGAAAAGCAAAGTGATTATCAATACCACAACGAGGGATAAACAAATACCGTCACTATGGAGATGATGTTTCTGAATTCTCCCCAATGAAAATAGATGTAATACATGATTATGGTTTTTTAAAAATCCGTAAAACATACTCTCACTCTGTGATATTCATTTATTTATTTACCTATATACGGGCAAGCCCAATTACACTTATAAAAGTATCAATGGAAGTTCACAAGATTACTAGAACAATATTGGTTTACAAAAGAATGAATACATGTATTCATGAATACATTTGGTATTGTATTTGGTATTGTATTGGTATTTGGTATTGTCCTCCATGGATTTCGGAAAGCTGAATCATTTTCATTACATTGGTACCTTAACGACATCACTTCGAAGTGAAAGACGTTCGGTATTGATCGGTCGACCTGTTTGAAGGTTACTTACTAACAAAATTTGATCTTTTATAGGCCATTCGCTGCATGAATGGAACTTTAAGTGGAACAGAGTATGTGAAATTGAAAAGCACGGGTTTCCGACGCACGAAAATAGGTACCTACCCTATTCAAACGGTCTATCCGGTTTTGGTCAACTGCTCTCAAGCAGCTAACCTCTTTTGGAGAGACTTCTCCCAAAATGGCCGTGAAATCATTTGGGGTGCAATAAGCTACAAAAATGTTTCGCTATAAGCGTTGTTGCAATATTTTTTCTATTCAAAAGTCACAATTTGGCGTAATTATTGCGCTCATACTAGGACTCATGAATGCCCTTGTCATCGCGGATTAAGAGACATTTCTTTTCTATCTTGCTGTAGTATGAAGGATTCACATTCTGCCTAACTATGGACGTGGAGCCTGTATTATCGACCTTATTATGGTCATATCCAAGGGATTTATCACTTCATAGATATGAAGGTTCACGGCTTTTCTCGTATTTTTGACCTCCTACCGGCCGAGCCAGGTGAGCATGAAAATAAACCAAAAGCCGTGTAGACTGCTTCACGTATCACTACAATATATTGGATAAGAACGTACTTTAAGATTGCAGTGCGGCATTGACAACCATAGCACTCCCACACATCGATGTCAATCAAGTTGCCTCAGACAAGCATTATGAAACATTTATTAAAGGGACAAAAACAATTAATTGCTCAAGGCTCAGGACATTTGAAAATTAGAAAACACAATAGGGGGTTCACACAATAGTGAGAAAACACAATGGTGGTCGCACGAAGAAATATCTGGCTCGACAAAGCTATTGAAGGAAAGGATATCCGACGCATATTGTGACTGAATACTTTGATCTCAAAGCTGATTACTCGAGCGCTCTTGATATGGAACGGCTCAGGCTCGAATATGAAAACCAAATTTAGCAAGGATCAAATGAATGCAGGAATTCAGGCGAGTTTCGACGGCGGCAGTCAGGAGGGTGAAGAGACGTAAACCAACCAGTAACGCTATCCCCAATCTGAGTGGAAATCTTTTTTCCGATCAATGTATGGAAACCGTGTACTTCAGGTAGATATTTATTTGGGACTGACAGGACATGCTGACGGTCTAGATGAAGATATCTCAGGAAATTAATTGGATCGGGCACTGACCAAAGGCAAATCTGGAGCGGCCCCTGGTTTGACGCAGTTCCAAATGAGATATACAAAGCAAATGGAAATCCAATCTGGTTGGAACATTCAGCCGAATCCAAGCAATGGGAAGTGCCTCAGGAGTTAAATTGCATGTGTCGGAGAAAAAGGTGACAAGAACGACCCATGAAACTCATGAATAACGCAGTAAAAATCTTCATATATTATACGTAGAGGTTACCATGTGGTCTTATTTGCAGAGAAGGAGCTAATAGTCTTGTTCTAGTTGTTCTTTGCGGATGACATCTCCATCCTGGCGGATTCAGCACCAGATGAAAGGAAGGTTCTCGAAGACTACTCAGACTTTGTCAGGAAAACCATCTCACAATCAACAGCAAGGTATCAATCATCATCACATTCGGAAAATGAGGTCGTCCCAAAACTAAGAGGTTAACATAACAGAGGGGAGAAGCTTGGTTATGTTACATCCTTCGAATACTTCGATGTTCTCTTCGCCAGTAATGACAAGTTTGAAACAAACGAGCATCTATTTGTATCAAAAGCCACGACAGCAATCGGAAGCACTCGTGAGATCTCTGGAAAGGTAAAAGGTAAAGTGATCTCTCCAGGTTTAGTTTCTTTGATGCTCTGATAGGCAGTTGAGGTTTGCCTTGTCGCATGGCTAACGTTGAGATCATACAGGATTCATTCTTAAAGTCTAGCCTTTGACTAAAGGAAGAAACGCCTGGGCTCTTCCACAGATTGGCGGCTTTCGCTGATAATGAGCTTATTTGAAAGAGTGGTTCTGATGAGATGTCTCATTATGGATGACTACCTTTGGCCTTAATTATGTCCTAGGGAGCTATCTAAACACCACATGTCAAGCTACAGATCGATGGATTTCAACGCTCGGTGTCGTACTAGACTCAAGTCGTTGAATCATGAACCAGTTAGCCCCTTGTGACAGTCAGCTTCTGACTTTTAACAAATACATGATTTGATTTGATTTTGACATAAGTCACAAGCTAAATATACTTCATAACTTCAAGTGAGGCAGTGTAGGTGAAGGGTGGGGAAGAATAACGTTAGTGTGCAAGAAATTACTCGTACGTTTATCCTTGTCCATACAGTCCTAAATGTCAAGCTGGACTACACTTTCCATGGTTACATTCGAATCGGACAATCCAGTTGGAATAAACTGCAAAAATTGGAACAAACACCAACAGAAGAGGGACAATTGAGACATTGGTAGGGTCTGATTTGCAACCAAAAGAAAGTTCCAGTCAAGTGGATCGTATGAGCAAATCCTCAAACAAACCAAGGGCTGGTGGTGTTCAAATGTATACTTATCCGAAGAAATAGTTCGACACACGTTATAAATCCCGAAATTTGGTTCAGGATACAATAAGAATACGTATAAATTGTATAAGATTCTCATTACACGCTGAGAATGAAAAATCTCTACCATTACGATGAAAAAATCTGATACGGACAACCTCATCTCGGCTCATCGACCTACCTATTTCCTCGTTCTCACATTTTCCCAGTGAAGTAAACGATATTCCATCCCAATTTGTCGCTTCACTGAAACCCCTATAAAGTATTCATTAAGGAGCCTTAGTACAGAAATGCGCCCTGGCTCTGTCATTTGTTTAATTATGATTCGTGAACACAGGTAATAGTCTGGGGACCTACAGTCGAGTTGATAGAACGGCGACTGTGAGGAAATGAATGGAAGCTCGTAAAATGGGTTAGTGCTCGGCTATAATGACCACGCAATAATTGAAGAAATCCACAGTCATGCAGCATGGCTACAAAAGCGAATTGTTGAAGAAATAACTGGTTTGGTGTAAAATGTCTCCTTTTTACTGGTTTTATAACAGGTGTCTCCATTTTTTGCTAAGACCTAAGTTTATAGATTTCTCAACGCTGAACACGTTGGTGGAGTCAGAATTGCGATATCTTATCCCGTTATCAAATTAGAGCACATAACCGTGAAGAACGTATGAAGTAACAACCACTTTTTTTTCCGTTTTTTTGGTGGAATTGTTGGGTCCATAAGTTATGAGGCACTGGGGGTGAGATGCGGGATGATGAGCCCCACTGACTCAGATGTCGCTTTTCTCTGCCGTTTGATATATGGCTGAGTGGATGCACTATCGCTCCTGAACAGGATCAACATCTTGATCCCTCACCCAAGTTCCCGATCATCCAACCCTTTTTGAGTGCCATTCTCTGCCCCGAACTATTTGTACCACTCTGCAGACTACCTAGAGAAGTGAACCTATTGCTTGAGCGATCCTATTGACTTTTAATTTTTTCATTCCTCTCCATTCGCCAAAGCCTTATTAGTAATTGCAGTACCCATAGTACCCTTATCAGTAATGTAGTACCCATCTCTTGAATCTAGCGATTTTAAATTATATTTCGCGGTTTTACACTTTTCTTGTATGGGCATTTTTTTTCTTTCTGTTGTATCAACTTTAACGCTATCATGTATTATCATATTTTTTTGTATTGGGCTTCCCCGTATTGAATACATAAATGAATAAAATCGGGGTCTCCTCGTAGAAGAGAATTACAGAAATACAGTTGTTGCTATAGTTGTTATTACTGCAGTATACATCGACCTTGAAGTGTTTTGAGGGGTCGGAAGAAATAGTTAAGGAGAAAAAAGAACTGGAGCTGAAGTAGGCTAATCCGCTCGAGCCATCTCTATCGCGCCCAAGGTCGGAAGGAAAGCCCTTGAGAACTCTTACATTATGTGATGTGTGTAGTCGCTGCTCTATAGATACCCATAACCCAACACCCTCATGTTTAACCCGCTCCTTCACTCAGACAATATTAGAATCCATTTAATACAATATATCACCTGTATCACCTGTATAACCTGCTGTGTATGCAGAGTACATCAATGAAAGCTGAACTTGTATGTTTGCGGGATACTAATGTATTGAGCTGTACGACCTTATTTCTGGTCAGGCACCATTTTATTCTACAGAGTATGATTAGGTATAGGTACGTTGTATACTTTATATGGTTTACAAAGTGTGAGTAGTATATAATATATATACAACATATATATTATGGTTTACCCTATACATTCAAGTCCATATTGCAGTGTATAAGTTCAACTTGTAATAGTCAAAAGTACCGGTAATTAGCTTAGTTTTCGGTGATTTTTCCATACATGACAACTCAAGTTTGACCAAGTTTTTATGTAATGAGCCACGCACAAAAAGATCGCCCTGAAACTATTGGGACAAAGCGCTAACTCTGCCGCACTACAGAACGAAACATTGAAAGCGGCGCAGTATGTTAATCACAGGTAATATTGGATCTTGGAACTGGAATGAATACGGGGGGGGGGGGGGGGGGGCTCTGCATTCTTGACAATGTTCGGGGCTACCTCAAGACTACATTTTTTGTAATTTGACAATTATATTTTTCGGGTTAAAGTACTTGGCTTACGATGAAATAGTTTGGTTCGTACCCATTTCAAAGCTGATGTAGTTTCAGTAGCTCAATCGAATCATCAAAATGTCGATTTCCGAGGATACCTGAGAGTTTGGTATTAGCAGGTTGATTAATTGAAATTAAATTCAGACGCAGCATCTTATAAACTATCGAAACGTAACAAGCTTTCGTTTTAACTGATAGAAGACTCCTGCAAAAGCCAATGTTTGGAAAATCGTCCATTCAGCTGATTAGAGCGAGTAATCCCAGTGTCGTCCCAACAACATCCGCTAATTAAATATTTACAGATCAATTCCAGTGTGATGTACCGATCCAATTAGCGAGGTACGGAACAGAATGCTTGATGGCATAAACGGTCGCAACTTCCCGCGCACACCCGATCCGCGATCTAGAGCAATCGATAGCTTACCGGCCGACAAACGATCGAATCCGCGAACCATTGATCTTTGGTTTGATGACTTTTTAACATCTCGCACGCTATTCGGTCCCAATTTACATGAATATTTGAACAAATCAAGAGTCAAACACGCTTTAAGGGGGATTCATTTGATCAAAAATTCTAGTAACTGGTGTCAAAGTCTTACGACACTGAAAATAGAAATACCCTTGACATTTCTGGTTTGGAATAACCAAACTGGTTATGGAATAACCAAGGGCACTTAACAGAGGGGCATGACACAACATTGCGGTTTATTCTTTAACAACTTCGATATAATTTTATCAACATTCACATAGGGAATGGTGTAATTTCCTTGTCCTTACCTGGATTAATCTACCATTACAATAAATGAGGGGAAAATGGTGACAGTTGTTTATTAAATAAACAACTATTGTCAAATTATGATGAAAACGTCGGACTCCCCATTTTTCGTCTTCCTTGAACCGACTGGAACCGACGCACATACAGGTATTTTCACGATCTACGCGGCCAAAATTATTTTAATGCTTAATTGGTATCTAAATACTGTAAATAAACAAAAAAACTATTTTTTACAGTTTTTACTATTATATTTTCAAAAAAAAAAAATTATAGACATAAAAAACATAATAATTCTATGACTTGTCGTGACTTCTTTCTTGTTTCTTTACTTTCTTCGTCATCTTAACACTGTAAATAGACGAAAAAACTATATTTTTTTTTAGTTTTTACTATTATATTTAAAAAAATATATACACATAAAAACAAAATACATACCAAATTCTAAGTTTCTTGACTGTCTTCGTCACTGTCGTTCGTTTCGTCGCTATCTGATGAATTTTCAGTTTGGTTGGATTCCGCAGATACAAACATGGCCAAGGTTTCGGGCAAAAAGGTTTCTGCTTTCCTTTTTTTTATAGTTCGCATGCTACTGAGCAGAGGATCTGAACTGAGAAGAAGGCGGTTAAAGATGTCCTGATTACAGTTTTCCCTAGAAAATTTCCTCGCAAAATTTTGGCGGTAACATCTAAAATGTTTGTTGCGAGCCTCAGCTGCTTCCTCCGAAAGCTGCCCGATTGGTAATAATGCCTTTTCAATAATGATTGCGCCATGGACTAAAAGTTTGTGCAATGTTGGCGTCATAGGATGCCAATCATATAGATCCACATACATACGAGCAGTTTCTAAAGCATATTGATCATATTTTACCGGATCAATTTTAAACCCGCTTGAAATTGCTTCCAATATGACTTTGAGTCTATAAATTAGCTCATAACTGATGCCAGTTATCTCAGCGGCTAATCTGGGGTTTTCAAAGAACCTTCTACTGGTATTCCCATCATTTGTATTTCCGAAATTGGATTTAGGCATATCTATGATTAGACCTGTCTCAGTACGAAACCTTTTTTGTATCTCTTTTTTAGTTTGTTCTTCTATGTCTTTCTCCTCTTTCGATTTTCTTCCCCTGTATTTTTTCACCTGAAGTTTGTAGGCTAAATGTAGGATACACTCAAATATACGAATTCTGGCGTGTAACACCGATATTCCAAATTCAAGGGCTGCAAAATTCACTTCTCTTGAATAGTCCAATTTATTGAAATCTTTTGAGGTTGCTCCACAGATGTAGCACCTACTTGTAGATATTGTGCCTGTGGCTGCATTGCAGACCTTTCCGTCTACCATGGTCATTATAAAAGTATGATTAATCAAGAATTTCGTTCCTGCTATGTTAACCTCTGTTGGAACTAAAGAGCCAATAGCGCTTTTAACGTTTCTTATTTCCTCTTCAGTGACATCATTAGTTTCCTTGATAAAACGGAATCTTATTGGTCGACAAAATCGTGGTGAAGAGGGCGTTGGATTATTCCATAAAACTTTTTCATTGTTATCCCCACAAACTAATTGAAGAGGCACGAAGCAGCTTTGGAATATATTTGAGTCAGAATCGGTATCATTATCTAGTTTTTGCTTAAACTGTGATTGTTGTGACCCATCGCAGCCCCATTTACTTATTATAGTTAAGCATTCACGCTCTTGCTCCTGTAAAGTTATCAATACCTCTTCTAGGTACTCCGACAAACGCCTAACAGTAACATCTATTAGAGGCTGTAACTGAGCTTCGGCACTGGTACTCGTTACCGTACACGATTCTTGCGGCGGGTAACATTTCTTCTTGGCTTTCTGTATGGCACTATAGCACGGAAAAAACTTCTTATTAGTCCTTCTTATAATTTCGTACTGACCTTGTGTCAAATCGGCATCTACAAACATTTGCAAAGCTTGCATTGGTGTCAAGGAGGGCTGCCCTTTTCCTGATTTCAAATTATGAAATGCCGTTTTATATTTAGTTGCTCGTGTTGGGGAGCTAGTAATATCTTTAAGGACATAGGATGCATCTTTTTTACCAGATTTTCCCAGTTCCACTTTCGCAGCATGTATTATTAATTCCTTTTCAAAATTAGTACGAAGTTCTTCAGTCTTTCTCCTCTTGCTCCTCTCACTTGCGTCTTCGAATGACTTGGATGGTCGCCCTGGCCGTTTTTGTATATTAACAACAGGTATTTCAAATGTACCTTCCAGCCAACACTGGTTGTTTTTTATAAATGTATCTTCTTTATAATGAGATTTCGTCCACCTTTGTTTAATTTCTGATTTGAAATGGGCAAAACTACGTTTTAAATTGACAATTTGGTCTTCACTGTAACCTTCACATGACAAAAGATGATCATTTAGATATTTTAATTTGGCATCTAAATTAGGCAAATTTTTGTTCTTCATGAGGTCAAACAAGTATTGTCGGGTCACAATCCTTACTCCTGATGCACCCTGTGAACCTAAAACAAACATAAGCCGTGCTAAAAGTCGCTAAAAAACCTCTTCAGTTTTAGACAAAATTTCGATAAATAACTTTGATCCCTCAAAAAAGTATCTAGCCGGACATATCCGGACGTGATTTCGATAGTATTTGTAAGGAAAATGATCAAATAATAACCTACATTAAAAATAATAGCCCGATCTACCCCGATACATAAACAAAAACACTAGCAAATAAAAAATATTAAAGAAAATCGCAGTATGAAAGTGGGTTTATTATTTATGAAAAAAATTATATAGTTTGATATTTGATCATAACTTTATTTATGTAATCTTTAAGTCTCTTACCTTGTCCATCAAAATCCATAACTTTCAATTCGTGCGAAGAACTTGATAACATAAAACATCACTTAGTAACTTGAATGTTTAGAAAACGCCGAGACGGGATACATACACTTGGTGAAACGGTCAACTTCCGACTGACCCCACGCCTAGCAGGTAGATATTATCTGTTTATGAATCATTGGATATTGTTCTAGGGTTCATAATCTATTCGTGGAACTCGATTTAATAATGTTATTGTTATTTTAACATTTTGGACTTTTGGCCGCGTAGATCGTGAAAATACCTGTATGTGCGACGTCCCAGTGATCCAGCAATCTTATGAGCGTATGTATTTTTGAAGTTACCTCAAGACCAGTGGCCGATCAGTACGGAACGTCTGTTACTTTGATATACCTAATAACAAGAAGATGCAGGTAGGCATCATAACCCGTCTATGGAGCACATCCAGACATATATTCTACTGCATCCCGTATCTCATCCGAATGCTGCCTGATGAGATGAGAAGCCCTTCCGGTTTCTCTCGTTCAGCCTTATTTACATGGCTAATCTCTCGCGGTCATTCTAGGTGCGAAGAGGCTCTCTTTAGTATTTATGTAGTGCATTCCTTAAAATATATATGTATTTCCTCTCTTCATATTAGTATGTATTGTACATATGTTGTTAAAATAGAGTATCATTCCTTTTTTCTTTTATAACCTTTAAGAAGCAACTCCCCCTAGCCGCAATGAAATAAACTTTCATTTCATTCATTCATTCATTAGTGTTTGAACAACATTTTACTGAACAGCTTTACTGACTTTTACGCCTCGTGAAATTGCCACTATCGTCGGGCGAATAGAAACTGACATCATAATCGGTTCCAAGAATTTGATGTTTGCGCATTACAGAAGTAATCGTGAAAAGTAGAGTAAATACAAAAGTAATCGACTACATACACGATTAAAAAATTGATCGCCAAAAATATTCGCGCTGCACGATTACTCGTTGTAATCGATTACAAAGGCGAATAGTTAACCCGCGCTGCTGTCGTTCCCACTCTGCACAATCTCCGGTAGGTATAGCTATTTTCGAAATTTAATTTGTTTTATGAAAATACACTGGGTTTGCATTAATTATTTGCAATTATTATCATTATTTATTTACTATGCAAATCACAATAAGTCCCACCTTGCGCACTAAAACATAGTAAACATGGGCAAATATTAAATTGAACAATGCAAAAATTTGGATTATATCAATATCATATAATTTATATATAGCATTTTCAGATAGAAATAAACACTTTTCAAAATGAAATAAACAATTTTCAAAATGAAATAAGTAAACAATTTTCAAAATAAAATAAACAATTTCAAAATGAAATAAACACTTTACAAAATGAAATATACAATTTTCAAAATGAATTAGGGTAGAGGCACCAGTTACAGACAGGGTACCCAGTGACAGACAGCCTTGACTTCGAATTTGAATAATAAGCGTTCTGACGGTATTAGCTACCCCCAGTTTTTCGCAGACTCGGGGAAAAGGTTTGCGGCAACAACCATGAAGACGAAGAAGAGAAAGAAGAGGTTTTAGAGTGGTTTCCTGACATTTTGTAGAAAGCGCCTCGCAGGTTAGTGTGATTCATGGCGGCTTGTTGGGTGTTTTGATAAGGGTGAGTACTCAGTTTTATGTTCATTGTACTTGCAGTATTGTTTTTTCATATTAACCAATGTCCATTTTAGCATTTTTGGGCCTCAGCAGTTCGATTTTTTCATTGGTTTTTTTCAAACAACTAATTCTGATGGTCTTTCGGTGGGGTGTCTGTAACTCATCCCAAAAGAAGCGATAGATCAATTATAGACACCCATGTCTGTAACTGGCTCCTTGAAGTGTTTTGGTTTTCACTTAATTTTTTCATCATATCGTAATGAATAGAAGAAAGGGTTATGAATAGAATTGTCATTTTTCATGAAAAACGTTGTGTACCAGTATTAGACATGGGGTGTCTGTGACTGGTCCAAAGGGTGTCTGTAACTAGGATTTCGTTTTTTTCGTTAATCAAGGTGATATTTTTCAATTTTTGGTTAGGAGGAAGATGAACGTGATGACGGATGTGAAGATGAATGTGAATTAGAAGAAAACATTAACCATACAGGAAACGTTGATACACAAGAAAACATGAGATCTCTGCTGAACTGTGATACAAACGATGACCGAATAATTTTGGAGATTTCGTCGACTGAAAAAGACCTGCATGTTCCATCAATCTCCAACCTATCACCTTTAGATGGGACCCAATCTTTTCCTCTGTGTAAAATCAACCAAGACCAGATCAGGAATGGAAGAACAGATCTGAATAGAGGAAAAACTGAAGAACCAACGCCCCAATTCGTCGTGGGTTATTATTCGAGGAAAAAGAACATTAAAGTTCTTTACAAGATTGTGGACAAGTTGACCGGAGATGAATTTATTGTTCACCTAATGAAACCTTGCAACAGATTCAGTACTGTCTTCGCTGAACATATTCATGACGTCAGTATAATCAGTGTAAGTAACATTTTAAACAGCGAAATGCTTCAACCTTTAGTCTATGGTAACAAGGACAGCAGGCGTTACCAATTCCCCAAGCCTATTGATGTTCAGTGGTGATCCTACTATATTTAAATGTGATAGGTAAGTCAACAAGACAACGAGTACGACTGTGATAGGTATTCCAGAGTCCCTTGCCTTGCCATATCTTTTTTTAGTGATTACACCTACTTCTAAGTCAACAACAAAAAGACTGTGTTACGAGGTAGGTAGTTACTAATCAACTACTACTAGTTACTAAAATACTGTCTTACTTATTAATAGTTAATAATAAAGTATAACTAGGTACTGTGTTAGTTAGTTATTAATCACAAGACTGTGGTACTTAGTAACTAACTACCACAGTCTTTTGATTAATAACTAACTCACACAGTAACTAAGTAACACTTTATTAATAACTAAGTAAGACAGTATTTTAGTAACTAGTAGTACCTAGTTGATTAGTAACTACCTCGTAACACAGTCTTTTTGTTGTTGACTTAGAAGTAGGTGTAATCACTTTTCCAACATAAAAGGCACTTGATGAATAACTGTTATTCATCAAGTGCCTTTTATGTTGAAAAAAAAAAAACCAATTACCTATGTTCCACGATTTAAAAACGATTTTTATACCAAATGTACACAGGAAAATTATATTTTTATGTTCAAATAAAAAGTTTTGACATTTTCCCAAACGTGTCTGTTACTGGTCTCCAAACCTGTCTGTAATTGGCGATTTCGATTTTCAGGGTGTCTGTCACTGAGCCAAAAAGAGCTATTCGAAAAACTTGAATT
Source organism: Stenodema calcarata (assembly GCA_963920205.1). NCBI lineage: Eukaryota > Metazoa > Arthropoda > Insecta > Hemiptera > Miridae > Stenodema > Stenodema calcarata. Next base: position 30,910,040 of record OY986048.1, on the reverse strand, counting down.
ACTATTATAAGAAAGCTGATTTTCAGAAATCTAACATTTGGGCAATCAACAGGAGATCCTGGAGCTGCTAAAGGTCCATGGGAAATGTTTCTAACTACTAATAATAGGGCACCAACTTGAAAAAACAGAGAATAGTTGCTTAGACCTGTCTGTAACTGGTGCTTCTACCCTAAACCGTTACCAAATGAACCAAATAAGATGGCTTTCCAATATTAATGAAGCAAGCGGCAGGAGCAAGAAAGTGTGCATAACATGTTGCCCAGTCGACGGAGGTGATCGCAGCCACCCCTTGTCGAATCGCCTCTTCAAGAACGTGGTCTTGAGGTCTGGATAATACGTCTCTCACAACTGATTTTATTTTGGAGAAGGAGTATTCTAGTGGAGAACGATGGCAAAAATTCTAAATGCATGTTCGAAGAATGCGCTAACTCTCGAACTTCCAAAGAACGTAGTATTTTAGCATTGTACAGCAGTGAACAATATGTCTGGCAATGGCTATATCTATCTACATCCGTCGACTGTGTGAACTATGTTATGCATAGCTGCAATGCAGGCCCTTCATTAATATTGGAAAGCCATCTGATTTGGTTCATTTGGTAACGGTTTAATTCATTTTGAAACTTGTTTATTTCATTTGAAAAGTGTTTATTTCGTTCTGAAAATTATATCAATATCATATAAATAAATTCGGGTTATTATTTTTCAACTTTCAACCTTTAGAATTCAAGAAAAAAACAAGAAACAAGAGACATCTTATTAACCTTCTTTAAAAGTTAATGTTCTACATACAATCCTAATGCCGAATAGTAAAAAATCGCACGCAGCATTTTTTCCATTTGAAATTGACCAACATTAAATATTTGGTACCCTGCGACTTTCCTAGTTAGGCATTCATTCTATTCTGACATGTCCCGTAGTGAAAAACATAGGGCCGAAACAATGGAAGGATTAAGTGGGTTAATCAACAGGCATTATTATGAATGTAAACAGATGGCTGGTGACGCGCCCCGTGTCACAGTGTGATTTATTTGTGGGACATCACCCGACTGACAAGATCCCGATTCTCGTTGAATCCTCTGTAAAAACCATTCCAAACGTGAGAAATCGAGGAGATGTTAGAGTTTCCGAGCTCGGGGGTTCTAGCCCAATACTACCGACCAGTGTGACAAATCTTCTTCCCGCGACCCATTACTCGGACCATTATGACCCCCCCAATCTTCTTCCCACCTGTGAAAGCAGAACTTAAATATACGCCTTCAATTAAAGTTTTCATAACTTTGTATAACTTGATATAACTGAGCCGTATACTCAGAGGGAGTGCAGTACATGATTTTAATACGGCTAGAACCTGACTTCGTAACTTAGTTCAAGCCCAAATTCATGATCAACTAGCTGTAGGGGCCTTCGCTGTCGGGCAGAACTCGGGGTGTGTCCATCTGGGAGGCTTAAGATTCCGCCCAGTGGGGAAATTTAAACGGTCAGAGCAGCTTAATAGAACCTTAAGATTCCGCCCCGATTACCTGCGGCAGTTTGGAGTATCCTTAAGATTCCGCCCGAGCCTACCTCTAAACCTTAAGATTCCACCCCTCCCCGAGAACATCTCCCCTGTGCACGGAAAACGCAGTTAGTAAAATATGGGAATGATATTTAGCAATTTATTAACGAAATTTGTCAACAAAGGTTCCGGGTTAAAACATTAATTTTGTCCAACTTTTCTAAATATATTTACGGATTAATTTCGTATATGGTACTAATCAGTATGGTACTAATCTATATGGTACTCTATATGGTACTAATCAGTTGATTGGGGGATAAACCCAAGGAACTAGTCAAAAGTAGCCGTTCATTTCATTAAGTTTTAATACAAAATTTAACAGTATTAACAGTATTTGTAATACAAAATTGATATTACAAAAAATATTGATAATAATAACGCTTTATGGCTGAGAGTGGGGGCTATAGTGCGAACTGACCCTAACGGCCAAGCCATAAGAAGATAGGCTGCCCTGGAAGTATTTCTCAAGATGAAGTGCTACTGAATTTTCATTCCTTCAATGTCAAATATGGTTGAGAACCATCAATACAATAAAAATCTTACCTCCAACTGGTTTTACCCGTCGCCAAATCCCGGCCTTTTCTATATTTATATGAATCAACTTCAATCAAATTGAAGCCACGCTGGCTCACAATAACATTAGCACATGCCGTATCAATACTGACAGACATCACCGATACCCGAGCCTAAACATGAGAGTTAAACAAACACGGAGGTGCGGAATCATAAGGTTCGGGTTCACCTGGCCACTGATAGACCGGAGCTAATGACAACACGGGGCGGAATGACAACACGGGACTCCCGTCCATCTACCTCTGTTACCTGTTCCGGACGGTAAAGTAATAGAATTTCTTACTGGTCGGATGACTCACTGATTCCAAGTAACTTAAAAAATTTGCTCATTAAATCGCGCTGCATTGCTGGAGCTATCTGTAATCCAAATAGTGAACCCACCCGTCGTCTTGTAATTACAGCTTTCTGTGGTCTTCAAAATGCAATGATACTCAATGACACCGAATAACTGTCAAGGAAAATATTTTATTGTTCAAGTACGTGTCAAAGAAACAGTACGGAGGGGAGGGGGGCTATCTGTTATGAGTGGGGCCTGTCCTAAAGGGGGTGTCTGTTCCACCGTTGCGAAGCGCGGGTACGCAGCTAGTATTGTTATAAATCTTCCATTAGTTTATTATGATTGTGTACTGTTGATCTATGTTTGTTGTTGAACTTCTGCCTCGAGTGGTGGCTCGGGGAAGTGGTCTTCTATAGTGTTCTTCATGTTCCTGTCGGTCCATGGATACTTCGAGTCCTACCTTCAAAGAAGAACGCTGACAGACACCGCAAAGTGCTGGTGTGCACCAAACGACGAAGCTGAGCACACGTTTTTCCACCAATTAGATGTTAACCTAACGATGGTTTGCTCATCTTACATAGGTACCTATTACGATAGGTTTCATGTACTCATACATTTATCAACTGACGATAAAATTTATGCATGTATTTAATACCATAATACTCTCTTATATTTTTGGATAGGTAGGTACTCGAAAAATTAATGTCGTTCATTTCTGTGAAAGAAAGTTTAGCCACAAAAACCACTGAAAATGACCGTGGCCCACTCTTGTAGCAGCCCAACCCAGGAATAGTACCTACTACATTAAATGTGGATGTTTTGAATGAGATGTCGGTTGACATTTCAAAATCGTGATGCCAAGGAGAGAAATGGACCTCAGATTCGTGTGTAGCGTCCAAAAAGCATCTGGAAACCAAATGTCGTCCTTATCCGACCATAAACAGAGTTTTGGCCAGAATTTTTGCAATTTCGTTCAATGTGCGATAGTCTCCTTATATGGGCATGGTGTGTAGTAACGGCACTTTAAATTTTTTGCTTGAATAAAGATGCCGTTCCCCACTCTAGTAAGTATTTTTGGTTTACTATCTTCGACATCAGCAGGCACAAGAAAAAACCCCAGTATTATATCAATTCAAATTAATTATAAATATTCTTTCATTAGGTAAATATAAATGTTTCATTTATCATTTATATAGTAAATAATATACAGGGCTGGTCACTTCCCCTTCATTCGGAAATGACCATCTAGTCAATTATTTGTACAATATTTGTTATCCACTTGTTTCGTGTTGTTATGAAAGGTTATTGCGTACAGAACAGACTAGACAGAATGGCGATCTGTTTTGAAGATGATAACCCGTTGTGGAAGAATTCGCAGAGTTGTTCTACATGGGCCGATGGGCGCCCCCGTGTAATTTCAACAATTTACGTTAATTCGACCTCTTCGTTCTGAGGCGCAAGTATTTTTTGGGACGTGTGCTTCGGCCTTTGTCCCGTGGGCCACGGTTTGGTGGAGCAGAAATCAGTGCGTTTGTTACTAAGTAAGTCTTACTCTAGACAATATTCAGACCCCCCCCCCCCCATCACTCACCACCGACGTCATTACACTCCACACCAGCTCGCCCGCCATTGGCGTGCCCGTTCAAAATATTTGAGGAATCACTGAACAAAGTAAGAGGAGAGGAGTGAAAGGATGAGGAGAGAGGGAAATTCGACATTGAGAGCACAGTTACAAGACGAGGATCGAGAGGACGTTGACCCATCTCATCACCCGGCCATTGTTCGGGTGATCCGTATCCGACACGCCCTTCGATATCCTACTTGATCCTCCCCAATCGTTACAAAATTTTCCAGTCCTGGAGAACAGAGCAGCGAATTCGCGAAGTCATGCATGCGAACGACAAATGAAGTAGTAAGAACGTACCAGGTTCCAGTCTTCAAAGTGTCCATCATTGGTGACGTTACCACGACATGTTCCATGTTGAAACCTACATGTGCTACCTCAGCACATGTAGGTTTTAACATGGAACATGTTTTTACAGGCGTGATTCGGTTTGGACCCATCTTTCCATCTGTCCGAAAACCCGTCCGTCCCACTGTTACCAGTTAAGAATAGGCGGAGGGGGGCTCTAATGGAAAACGACTTCAGTCCTTTTCTTAATATCATCAAAGAGGCCACCGCCAGCACGACGCTCAATAATTTGTATATTGTGCGTGTATTGTCTGATAAACATGGTGATTCCCTGGTATATTGGGACTTTGATCCCAGTCTCTTCCACGAGTATGAGGTTTGTATGCCCCGCGGGCTCCTCCTCCCCTACACCCGCTCCCTTGGCTTCTCGAGGCGTGTATGTAAAGTATAATGCGTACATGGTATATAGTGGTGAATATACATAGGTAATACTCGTATTTATTGGGGGCGAGGTTGGGAGGGGGTGTAATTTGGGGAATAAAATAGTTATACTCAATGTTTCTCGCTAGTTTTTATGGCTCATTTCAGTGGGTGAATTACTACTAGATTATTTTAGTATTGTTTTAAAAAGGGTTTAAACAAAGAGAATCTTTGACTGGTCAAAAAAATTGTATATTATAAAATTAACATTACAGTAGATAGGTACATATTTAATAATGGGACTGATTTGCTAACAATTGATTGGTTAACATTTTTTACAGAACAATTTGAAAGCATTTTAGGCATACCAACAACTCACATTAGTTAATTTTGTCTTAAAACGTCTAATTTGGGGGGGGGGGGGGGGGGGTAAAGTATTATGCATAATCCAAAAGGGAAGAGAGTGGCATGTACGATTCATATATATAGAAAAATTATTACCGACGTAGTATTAAAAACCTCAGAATTATATCGTATTAATTAATCATAATTAATAATAATTATTATTAATAATAAATACAAATTATTAATACCTAACATTAAATTATAATAATTTTCACCAAGTACTTGATAAAATTATTAACAATTAGTGATAATTCATAATAATAATGAATCGAACATTTAGGATCTAGACATTTAGACCTAGTGATCTAGACAGAAGGGTGATCTGTACAAAGAAGATAATGAACCGTTGTGTCAAGAATTTGCAGAGTTTTTAAGCTGGTGGGTCAGTAAATGTTTTCTAAACATTTTCCAAACGGAAATTGACCGGACTTCAAATTATGTCAGTTGCTCATTGTTTTAATATCTACACATAATAACATCTATATTACATTACCCTTCCAAAAATCGCACAATAAGCTATACAATTTTACTCTTCCAAGAAACGACCCATATCTCTTACCACTTCATGTGTATACAAGATACCTCGCATCTGTTGTTTATTTTGCGATGCAAACGATCTCAAGTGTTTCTCCATCTCCTTGGCACAGTGGTTTTGGGTGATTCGGATATATATTCAGAGCTTTTATTTTTTATGAATATTGAAATTTTAATTACCTTCATTGTGTAGAAATTGAGATTTTCAATCTGAAAGCCAAGCGGATATCGTCTTAATGCGCTGACATGGAATGACATACCGGTACATAGTTTTTTGCACTCAAATAACAATGCAAATGTAATCGGTGAGTTATGTTTGGAGCGAATCCATACTATGTTTTTTTTATTACTGTTAATCGTCCAAGTAAAACTCTAACACTTCTTGTTACAGGAAAACGATACCTCTCCAGATAATATCCGAGAACTGCTACGAGCGCAACACCAACCTCACACTTCACTTGGGGAAACCCCAGTTCGAGTTGGGTGAGTTCTAATTTTCGGCATAGTATGAAATTCAAAATGTCTGATGTTCATGTGGAGGAGAGGATCATTGTGAATGGAGACTCTTCGTATCGGTATACTCTTCAGAAGGGAAACTGTCCGAATCACAGATACGCGGCTTTTAAAAGCATCTTAAAGAGCCCTTAGTCGTGGAAGCTCGTTGAGAAAATAACTTTCAACGACTTTTTAGCTCATCAGGAAACTCTTCATGTACGGTTAAACTATTTTGATCAATGGAACATTGTGGCCCCCATTTTGGATGTTCCTGAACTCTTCAAGATATAATGACAAAATAACCTGGAATGTTAACAAAGTTGATCTACATAACTAACTAATGATCTGGTCCATTGGCCTCCAGTTGCAACATAAGTTTGAGCAAGAGTTTCCCGAATCGATTGAGATTTAGTTCAAAATTATCGACCCACCGCACCAATTTCGATCAATTTTATCGGTAGTTATCGTTGAAAATAGGAAAATCATCATGTCCTTTATTTTCCCTCTTAGGAAGCTCATTTTGATCTCAAATTGAAGAGTTCTGAATGTTAAATAGAACTTAAAAAAATCTGAAACAGCTTCAATTTCGTAGAAGTTATGACCATTTGAAATTCCTGAAAATTAGTCTTTCCCACCCTAATTGAGGGGGAGGGGAAATGGTGGGAGGGGGACAAAATGTACAAAAGGCACTCCCTGGGATGGAAACAAACGGGTGTGGAAAATTTCAGCTCGATCCGTTTTGTCTGCTGGGCTGTAGCCCCGTCAATGAACAACAAGAACAAGAAGAAGAATGCGAAGAACTTGAAAAATAGCGGTTTTAAAACTGTTATACGTATCGTACCCCCGACACCTGATGTTCCCGAGAGCTGAAATTCGGTTTACGTCCTCACGTGCCCCTGGAGAGTTGGTGTACAAAAAATCAACTCTCGAGACACTCAGGGGGCCGAGCTATGGGAGGGTGAAAACCCCCAACTTGTTCCGTCACGCTCCCGCGTCCCTAGATAGCAGACGCTTAATAAGTGGTTAGTCCAATAAGTTGCTGTGATGTCGAATTATGGATCCTTAAAAGCAAAGACGCCAATAAATTGAAAATACTTGAAAGACAGATTATGAGGAAAATATACGGCGCATTATTCAGAAAGAACGCATTACACGAAGGCGCACCCAAAGTAATGAAGAAATCGAAGAGGTACTTGAAAATAGGGATATTATTGTATGTATAAAAGCTAAACCGGATTTAGCGGCTGGGGCACCCTATAGAGAATTCTCAATGAAACACTCCACCAAGAAGGTAAGAAATGAGAAAAGGTGACGCCATGGGCGACCTGCTGCTTATGAATGAGCGGCTCTGGCGTGGCAAGGCTTGAGGAAAGTTCTTAGGGCGGCAAATAAAAAGAGGTCGTGTAGTTTGTGGGAATTCGTTCATGAGGTGTTGTGTCGCTGTGTGTCTGCTCAATAATTTTACAGTTCATGCTGTTTTCGTTTTTTCAGTGATACGTAATTGATTGACGTTGAAAAAAGGCTTTAAAATGCTACACAGTAACATTACAGAGTTCGAATGAAAATGAATACCTACTCCTTCTAAAACTGAATAGGTTTTTAATTCGAAAATGATAGATTGATTTGTTACAGCATTGTGGCCCGTGAGAATGAAGAAATTCATTCACACAGTGTGAAACTTTCAACAACAGTAGGGGTCAACATTTTTGTCGCATTACCAAGCCGTTTTAAGGCGTTAACGTACATGGACGTTCGGACGACGTGGTGAAATAATAACGCTGCAAATTTTTTTTCCATACTCATTGTTATTTTGTATACAGATCGCCCTTCTGTTTAGATCACTGTCCTGAATACACCCCCCCCCCCCCAGCCGCTCGAGAGTCTCTCATAGCTATGAGAAATAAGTCGAGGTGTTTGATTGCTCAGAAATAATTGATATTGGGAAGCACAATCAATAGTTAGAGACTCACCTGTTGATTGATGGCGACACTTGGACAGGGGCCCTTGCGGATGACGGAAACGACGTCGACGGCGTGTGTAGAGCAGCTAACTCTAATTAAGCCAGGCGGGATTTTCGACGAGATATTGAGAATAATAAATATTATGATGAGACTGGATTTCCCGATTTTCTGTATCAAAGAAAAATGTGGTGCACAGAGAAGATAATAAACCGTTGTGTCAAGAATTTGCAGCATTTTTTCTCTGTTTTCCGTCAACATGTGAATGAATCATGCAGCTGCATGTCACCCGACTGATGGCGTTGAGATATCCGACCAGTGTTCATACTGGCCCGGCTGATTCAAATAGCACATTGGTGTTGAAATATCAAGTTAATAAATAATAATAATTAATAATAATTCTTAGTAATTAACTATTACCGACCTAGTAGGTGGGAATAGAAAACCTAGAATTATATTCTTATAATCATTTCTATGAATGTTTCAACTATGATAGTTGAAACATTCATAGAAATGATTGAACTATCATTTATAGTTCAACTATCATCATAGTTGAACTATCATTTAGTAATATAGACAGAAGGGTAATCTGCACAAATAGATGATAAACCGTTGTGTGATGAATTGGCCGAGTTTTTTATCAGCCCTACCACTGTGCCCTTATTGCGAGCGAAAAGTTTAGTCGTATCCTTGGTGGCCTTCAAAAATTCTCCGATTTGAAAACTATTCAAATTTGTACGGAAAACCTAACCGTTCAATTTAAAATGTTAGAGATATGATGATTTGAAAGTTGCAAAGTTCATTTTGAACCTCTTACAATTGATCTAGGGTTTTCAAGGATCAGCCTCGAGCTATAGTCCGAGGCAACGAGCCAAGTTTCAATATTATAGGACAATTCTAACTGGGCAAAAGCCCAAATGGCGTACGGCGCACAGACTTTTTTTTTAATACGATTTTCTGAATCTCGTACGTAAGGTAACTGAATATTGAAACGTAAACCCACCGAGGAAGTAGGGTTAAAAATTGGGGTTATTCAATGATTATAACTTGGCACACTCAGTCGTCCACACCCCAAACGTAATCACGTTGTTTCATCCAAATTGGGATGAACAGAACATCGCATCTGGAAGTTAGAAGTCTCCAAGTTATTTTAATGGACTGTATTGTTAACCACACAAAATGATACTTATTAATTTGATGGTACCTGGATAGCGCCCCGTTAGTTACTACAAGGACTTGAGGTAAATGTTGTGCCTATTGAAGCATGAGTATGATCCATCATTGATGCCCATCCATTTCTGATGGGTCAATACAGCGCACTGAGCTCCCTTCAGAAGTTGCGGAGTAGGTTGACTTAAGTTATTAATCAACTAGCCGTGCTCAGGCAAGCGAGTATTTATAGTTCGATGTTGGCTCATATTATTAGTTTCACGACGTTCCGAGCGATTGGTTAATCGGAAAGTCCTCCTCGTCTCAACGAAATCCAGCGGAGCCAGGGGTGACGTCACAACTTTTTCTATGTATTGGTTTATAATCGTCGATAATAATAATTTTTATCAAAGATGATAAACAAATACACAGAAAACGTTGTGACGTCACCACTGGCTCCACTGGAATTCGTTGAGACGAGGAGGACTATCCGATTAACCAATCGCTCGGAACGTCGTGAAATGTGAGGGTTTATCTTTCAAGATAAGTCGAATCCACCGTATGCCACCTGCCCTTTACACCGCCTTGCCCAGTAAGAATTATTCTAAAATTGTTTGTGAATACCAATATTCGTCGTAGCAAATTCCCAAGGGATATATGCGTATGGATCATCACACAACGGATTCGTATTGAACCATTCAAGAAATTGTTTACTCACAATTTGCTACCCCGAGCTTTGTTAGATCAACAGATAGTTAGCTAAGTACAAGGTAGTTAGCTCGTATCATTGAACGTCCATTTTGCAAACTAGCTAACGAAGGTATTTTAATGTAATCGTACCTACCCGCCTACCTGCTGATTTTCCACAATATGCGTTGCCTAACGCATAACTCAACCAGGTTTTTATATGGTTTCCCTCGGGTTTCGTTTTTTCTCGTGAGAAGAAGGAGAAATAGACGATGCAGGAGGGTTAATAGGAAGAGGGACGTAGCGTGCGTGCTGTTCTTGAAAAGGCAGAGAGAGCCGTTTTTCTACCCACCGGAGGCACGATGGCTTAAATTAATCTGGCGTGGTGAAATGAATAAATCCTGCGATTAAACCATCACAAACTCGAAATACTTTGTGTCTGTCTTCCTTGGTCTTTTTTTCTTTATGAAGTTTGGTTGAAGGTGTAGGAACGTTATCATTAATTTACGAAATGGTGAAGGATGTTTCTAGTAGGCAATTCCATTTTCCAAAGCAATATATATTTTTTAGGCTCTTGACTATTTAATTTTCATCAACTTTGGAACAGGGTTCTTGAAAAACGTTTTGATTAGGTATATATTATTATAATAGATTTATATCAGAGGTTATGATGCCAGTGGAAAATAAGTGTTCGTTTATGTTCTTTAGAACGCTCAAACGATTTTCAAAGTATGTATAACATGTCGAGTTAGTAATGGTCATAAGTGCCAGCAGTAAAAAGTAGGAGTGTGGTGTGTTTCATCATGTACGCATGTTTACATGAAGCATGATATGCGTAGCTTATGTGTTTACTTGGAGTGGTAATACATTTTTGAACTTCATGTGTAGCGTTCAGTAATCAGCAATGAGACCGCCATAGAGAATCCAAGCCCTTCATTTCAACATGAACTACAATATAATAATTGAGAATTTATGCGATCCAAGTACGGTGTCCTAGGAAACTTATTTCACCTTATTCAGAATTAAACTTCGTGTGGGTTTATCTCCCTTACGCCGAGTGAATGTTAGGGAGAAAGTTGCAGGACTAATGCGATATTCTCACCAGTAATTCAAGTGCTCTTGTATTTATTCAACAAGCTACTAGACATTTTTTTTTTTTTTTCAACGGCTTTGCTATTTGGTCGATTCGTATTTTCAACACTGAATCAGACTTGATTTATTGTGTTAATAAATTGTACTCGCAACAGTTTTGGTTAAACATGCCAAATGGGTCAACATGAGTATTTAATGAATAGAGTTCTATCAATGATAGAAACATGCTGAGCGGATTTAATGGAGGTGGATACAAACTAGAGGGTCGGCTGACCAATATACAACGTCCAACGATTTAGTTGAATTGTATCCTGAATCGATGATATTGGCGAAACGATGAACAACTACATAATACGCGTGTTTTTTACAGGCGTTGTTGAGAAATACGTACTTAGCTTCATTTATGTGGTAGATAGCGATCGCCACTCCGCACCATGAGCACTCCTTTCGCGTTCTTTATTGATTTTTGCGTAGTTTCGGTCCGTTTTGTACGTAGAATTTTCGGCCAAGCCTCATTATAAGTTTGTTTATATTAGTTTCCAATTTCAATTCAGTCATTATTCGAAATATATCCGTTCGAAAACACCAGCACCACCTCATTAATCATGACAGTTTTTGGCGACGAGGATGGGATTTTGTTTGCATTCTTGCTTAGTTTCCCCATGAATTACGATATCATCGAAGTACGATACTGTTTTTGGTAGACCGGAGAGGATTTGATCGATAATACGGTTGAACTCGGATGGTGCAGTTTTGACTCCAAAACTCAACCGATTAACCTTATATGTTCCTCTATGAGTTGACATGGTTTGAATTTGACTAGTGAGGTCATCAACTTTAAGATGTAAGTAAGCTTTACATAAATCAAGTCGACAGAAAAATTGAGAATCGCGTAAGCTATTGAGGACTTCATCTATTTTTTTGATAGGGTAGTTGGCTTGAACCAGACCTTCATTCACACCAACCTTATAGTCCACACAGAGACGTACGCTTCCATCTGGCTTTGGGATGACACTAAGGGTGAACCCCAGTCGCTGTTTGAAACTTTTGAAATTATGCCGGATGCTTCGAGGTCATCAAGTTCTTCCTCTACTTTTTCTCGAAGTGCGTATGGAACTTCGCGTTCTTTTGTGAAAATTGGTTTAGCGTTTGGTCGTAATTGAAGCTTAACTTCAAAATTTGGAACACAACCAATCCGCTCTTCGAAAATTTCATGGAACGTTTCAATAAAGTCTTCATTTTCATCTATCATCGAAATTTGGGATAGGTTTTGGGTTGAATCTATTTCTTCTAAATTGGTTTTTAAATGGCGTATCCATACACAACCTAATAGAGGTGAATGACCATTTGGAACAACATAAAGTTCTTCAATTGATTTTACGTTCTTGTATTGTACTTCTACGTCGATCTTTCCTTCTGGTATTAGAATATTGTCGGTATAAGATCTGAAAGCTATTGATGATTTTTCGAGTTTCTTGTTGAGATTTAATTTTTCGAATTGGTTTTTTGGTAAGAGGGTGAAACCTGCTCCCGAGTCGATTTCAAATTGTTGATTTCGTCCTTGAATTTTGACTGTTGTGAAATATTTTCCTGCGTCTTTTTGATCAATTTTGTTACGGTACACGTCTACAATGGTACGAGTACAATACGTATGTATGCCTCGAATTCGATATATCTCGTCATCCTCCGTATCTATAGCATTCGTATTGGTAGAGTTAGGTCGATTCTTGCGTTCTCTCAAGAGGGTACTAATACATACCTTTGAAACGTGACCAGTCTTTTGGCAAGAACTACATTTCAATGTAGATATTTTGCAACGACAATCTTGAATAAGATGATTATCGCGACCACATCGTAAACATGTATCACTGATACCCAAGCGATTGTAATCTAATTTTGATCTAGATTTTGAACGTGATCGATTTTGATGAGTATGATTTTTCGAATTACTTCTTGACCTTGATTCATTAATTTTATTTATCACTTCTGAAGTATTGAAAGAACTGGAATTTGAAGGTTGCTGGATTTTGTCAAAATCTTCTAATTCTGACTGAAGAATTTGTTCTTTTATCCAGGTATCTTTTATTCCCCGGATGAATTGAGATCGGAGAAAGACGTTTGTAACAGAAACTGCTTGATTGCAAGTACATTTTGAAGTAAATTGACAATCGGCAATATCCCGGCGTAAGGTTGCAACAAAGTCGGATATATTTTGAGCATCGGTTTGATATTTTGTAAGGAAGTAATGTTGTGTGACCAAGACATTCGTTTTAGGTGATAAATGTATTTCCAAAGAGGCAATGAGTTCTTCGTAAGTCAGTTCGCTTGTTACCTTTGGTGCCACTAATGCTGCGAGTGTATTGTAACTTGATGATCCAATGGAATTCAAAAGCATTTGTGCGGAACGAACCTTGTCATTGATTAAATTCTTGAGTTTTAGGTAATTTTCGAAACGTTCTTTGTAGTAGGTAAATTTTTCCTTCTTCTGGTCGAAAGGTTCGAATGGTGGAACATTGAATGTGTTATTAATATTAGATCTATAGATTGAAGGATCACCTTGTCCTTGTTCTCCTTGAGCTCGTGGAAGTATGTGTTCCAAAACTGATAGGAACTGTTGAAATTGATCTTGATCCATTCAGGGTATGTTGTTCTATGTTTTTGTTCACCAATCGTCGCCAAAAACTGTTATGATTAATGAGGTGGTGCTGGTGTTTTCGAACGGATATATTTCGAATAATGACTGAATTGAAATTGGAAACTAATATAAACAAACTTGATGGTTTCATAATAATAATGGATATAACAGTTTTGTACGTAGAGTTTTCGGCCAAGCGTCATTATAAATTTTATAATGTTGGAGAAATTTAAATGATTACCTGCACTATTATATCATTCCAAAATCCATAAATAATTTGCAATTCCGTGTTAAATTTAGTTCCCCTCATTCCAGCAAACATTTATGGTGCAGTTGTGGCACTTAATAATATTGTCTATTGCTATGTGAATTTATGGGGTTTAGGTATGACTTCATAATGTATACATACAAATTATGGTACAGTTTTCTCAAAAATCCACTAAAAACTTCATTTCCTCCCACTCTGCAGCACTTTGTATATGCGAGCTGCTCTCAGCTTTCGGGCTTATTGAGTCCGTTTTCCACTCATGGTTTTGGAGTCCTCAAATCTCTCACCATTTTTATTAACCATCAATGGCCTTGCACAAATTCATCAGCCAAACGTAGCCCGTTGTCGTCAAGTCCTCGCGTTAAGATATTCACCGATTCCATCTCCAAGGTTTTGATTCTGTGGGAAATACCGGCCAGGGGCGAGACACTCCATGATGGGATTCCTCTCTATCTCACGAAGTGCTATTTCACCAAGTGTCGAGGCACCTGACGGAAATGGAAGGACTCAAGTCCTACGCAAAAACACACACATCACCACAGCCTTGAGCTCTCACTGAGAAGGGGGAAAACACTGCAAAGTAGGCGACCTGGAACTAACAACAACAATAGAAATTGAAGAAACCACTGTTCTGGTCTATCGATTACTATTTTAGGACGGCTACAGTTACAGTTATTCCGTTGAATCCCTCATCTGGGCTTATCTGAGGCATATCGAGACAGCAGTTTCATCTGCTAACCTAATGGGAGTAAATGTGAGAAACTTTTGGATCGAACTCATACCGGAGAATACTGTGAGCCAAGTGTTTCAGTTCGTCATCGAAAATTAAAATAAGGAGTAGTTAGGGAAATCGAATACACTAACGTCAGGGGAGAAATCGTCATCCCTCACTATAGAAGGTAAAGAATCCTCGTTTTGGAGAAAATTGTGTCCTCCGAAATCGAAATAACCAGTCGTATGAAATCCTCATGTGATAACTCAAGTACCAACAAATTCCTTCCTTCCCCCACTCGATCTTTTTGATTTTATTTAGTTCCAGGTCTGTTTTTGTCCGTCTACTAATCTGTGTGGTCGCAAGTCCTGCAAAGCGCTCACCTATACAAATGAATAGATTTGTGGACGCTAGTCACGCTTAGTTAAGAAACACTACTTACCTAAAAACCTAGTAAGTAGTTACTTACTTAATCTCATCAGTAGTATCTACTTAATATTGTATGTGTTAGATTAAAAAATTGGAAGGGTATAGATTATTGTATTTATCCATACGTTGATTGTATTGCATTATTGCATTGGTTAGTTTTTTTAAATTAACGCAAAGTATATTAGATTAAAAAAGAAAGAAAAAATGCACTTTTAATCAACGAATACATTATAATTTCATAGCGCAATGAGAGCAGTATCAACAGGTGGAAGATTAATCTTTATGGTGGGGATGATGCAATCGTCCATCACTCTCATAATGAAATCGCGTGCTGAAGAATCATATTAGTACAATTCTTCAATTTCTTCATTTGTTGCTACGTCTAGTCTAATATAAAGTCTAATATAAATATATAAATATAAATAACAAAACCAAAGAAAACCTAGTTTTCGATAATGAATTCATTACAGTTTTATAAACCACTAAGACCAGATTAAGCAAGTACTTCGAGAATAGCAATACGTGCGTCCCAAGCGGGATTTATTACAACTCAATGAACTACGCCGTAATACGAACAATATTGTGAAGGTTTTTTTTTTATTAAGATGTTAAACTTGAGAGACGTGAAGGTTGGGCGCCACAATTCGAAATAAATTGATCTTGATGTACTCAGGGGGTGGGGCTCTCTTTCCTAGTAGGAATGGAATGTGATGAACGTGATTGAAGGAATACGGAAAATGGTGAATATGATACAATTCTTTCGAATTTAATGTGAGTAGAATCAGTGTGGTACTCTCAAAATGAGAAAATGTTGAATTGCCGTTAAATTGAAAGCTGTGAGCTGCGTCCTGGATTCAGACAGGAGAATCTTATTGGGATGGGGGGGGGGTGGATTTTCCCAAAAAAAACTTATTGTTCGTTGGTTTTTTAAACTTTTTTATGAGAGCTCTCAATTTCTATAAGGATGCTGAGGAAGGGATCCCTTCTTCCACTATAGCAATCCACCTCCTGCCGAATGTTCTGCCAAGCAAACAAGTTGAGAACAAATCTTTGAGGACGGACGGAATTTTTTTTATTCGATTTTTGGAACGTATCTTGAAACGTAAACCCTCAAATTTTGAGGGGGGGAAATTTTCTTTCTTAGTCGATTAGAAAGGTTCATTATCGAAGATAAAACCAAAACGAACGGTACCGAGCGTCACGAAACGCGTTTTCCAGGTATCCATATCTCATCTTCTATTTGACTGATCAACTTGTAATTTGGTGTGGATCTTTTTGGCGTGGATTATAAAAGCCCGTATATTTTTAAGTTGCTAGGTCTAAAGGGAGCCGAGTAATATAACTTCAAACACCCGGTTTTTCGTCCTTACCTTGTTCTTCTTCTTCTTGTTTTTATTCAGACGATCAAGGCTACAGCCTCTCCACCGTCACCGATTGACTTGAAATTTTGCTCAGAGCTTTGTTTCAGCTTGAGACAGTGCCTTTTAAAAGAGTTGACCCGTAATCTCAACTCAAAAAAAACTTAAAAAAAAAAAAAAAAAAACAGAAATTGTTGACCAACATTGTCCACTTTGACGAGAGTTCAGCCTGGGTAACAGGACCAATCGACTTGAAATTTTATACAGACCTTCTTTTACACGGCCATGTGAATGATTTAACCCATCATCAGAACCCAATGAAATGATAGAGAAAAAACTGAAATTCAGGCTCATTTTGGTCACTAAAATTTAACCCCTTATCTCAACCTAAAAAACTTTTAGAGACATAGTCTACTTTGACGAGTCTGCAGCCTGGGTAACCGGACCAATCGACTTGAAATTTTGTATAGACCTTTGTTCTCCACCGACCTACGTTACCTTCCAGGAGAGCAAAACTCAATTGCTGACGCCCTCTCACGAGCCTCTGAAATGTCAATTCCCTTCTGCTATTGATCAGGACAGGTCAAGATCAGGACACAGCACTGAAGAGTATGATGAGGTTGAACCAAGTCGATTCGCCGGCTACAAGACTTACCCCTTGAAAGACATCACACGTGAAACAGTCGCCCGAACTCTTCTTGTCAACTGGGTTTCTCGTTTTGGCGTGCCAGAAATGATCACGCCTGATGGATGACGGCAGTTTGAGAGTCACCTCTTCAAACATTCCACCCAACTTCTTGGCATCAAGCACCGCCCTTCAAGTGTTTACCATTTAAGGGCTAATGGCCTAATAAAACGTTGGTACAGGTCAATTAAAACTGTGTTGAGAAATAGTCAGACTGTCCTGGTACCACTTATCCTCCTTGGCTTCGGCAGCGCCATGAAAACCGACTCCCAGGTTTTCCCAACTGAAATGTTTTACAGACATAGCCTCCGCCTGTCATAACACTTCGTGGTTAGAAAGTCAAATCCTAACGGTTTTGTGGAAAACCAATTCATCAAAACTAATTCATCAAAACCAATTCATCAAAACTAATTCATTCGTGGTTATTCTTCTTCAATTCATGCGAGTCTTCAGCCTCCCCCTGTCACTAGTCATGGGAAATCGCCCATATTTGTCCCTGCTCCAACCCCATACTGAGCCATCTGGTTTTCTATCTATGTAACTAGGTTAATTTTCTCTTCCCGGCATTTGTTGTAGGCACTAATTTTTTCATAAAATTAGCTTTTCAATAAATTGTATTTATTACCTGGTTAATCCGTTTACATTTTTCATTTTACCGTAATAAGTAAATGGGTGTGGATATTTTGGGAATACTTCGAGAGAAAAACGTGGGGCACAGCCAGTAAATAATACAAGAGACAATCCGGATGAATTCACAGCTAATTTCAGTGAATTGGAAAAGGGATAGGCAATTTACTGGCATTGGCTACACATGTACTGTCTGCGCCCCCTTTTTGCTCTCCCATCATTCCAAATATGTCCATAGCCACCAACAATCCTCCCTCAAAATTATAGAAGGTACGTGAAACAATATTTTTTGTTTTTAGTCCATTTGAATTAAAAAACCTTTATTTTCTTTTTATGCATGTTCTACGCATTATCAAGTCCTCCGCCTTATTGGGACAAAAACATTTTCCCTTTATGGCCCAATGAATCGGAGTCGACTGTACCCATGTGTCCACATATTTTCACAAATGTGTAAAATCTTGTTGATTGGTAGTATATTGCGGGCAGTTGTGTTCGTTACTCCAGAAATATGTTACGGTGCATGACTGAAACTTTTTTTCTACATGGCTGGGAACAAGTTGACTGTGTTCAACATTCAATTTTCTCTCGTGTTACTAGGAATTCTGTTTATTTGCACCGTTTATCATACACCCATAAGCTATTGTAAGAGGTGGCTTGTATTTATGAAGTGAATGTAGAGAACTCTCGGATTGGTCTCGAGCAGAGGCTCAGTTATGATTTGCGATCTTCCTCATCCTTTCCCCCGGCTCGGCTCCGACGGTATTTGATGAGGTCTGAATATTCGAGATCGCGTGCGGTGATTCACAAAATACGCGAAAGGGGGTGAGTGACGCACACGTGCACTCCGCTTCGATTTTCCGCTTCTCCGCTTCCAACACCATCGCGGTAACTACAAACGCGTTACTGACTTTATATCAAAGCATATTAAGAGCTTCGGTTTATCGTACACCGCTGTAGCATCGGCCGAATCTGGTTTGTACAGAACCAAATTCGGGTAAATATGAAATCAACCGGTGGTCGTCGTTATCAGTGGTCTTCAAAGCTGATGATGATACGAAGAGCCTTGCGGTTACTTTAAAAATACCTTTCACGTCCCCAGGGGCGTAGCGTTAGGGGAAGCACAGACAGCGGCGCTTCCCCACAAGAAATGAAGAATGTATGTAGAAGTAGAATGATAAAACAATTTATTAAGAATATCAAAATATTTAATCAAGAGTAAAACATTCGATTGAAAATTTGAATCGCCCGCTCAATATGCCACAGTTACCTACAGCTACCTACCTGTGATGGTTGCTTTGAATCACGAATCCAATGACTATGACAGGCATGGCCGAAGTCATGTCGTCTAAGAAGAAGAAGAAGGAGAAGAATCACAAATCTCTGATTACAATGATTACGTTGAAGCACAGGGGATCCACTAGCTTCTAGCGGGGGCCCATGACGTCTTCCTATAGGATACCGTTAATCCGGTTATTCTGGCGCGCGTGTGTATGTCTCCTGACTGGGTTAACAAAGGCCGGGCCACCGTAAATAATGCAGTAAATAATACAAGTAGACAATCCGGAAGAATTTACTGGCAATTTCAGTGAATTGGAAATGGGATAGGCAATCTACTGGCATTGGCTATATAATATATTGTTGGCAGGTACTTCTTTTATATTATAAAAGAAGTACCTGCCAACAATCATTCGAAATTACCTTCATTTCCGTAGCACGAAACGTACCTCAGATCAAAAAAATAGACATCACTAAAACCATATGATGTTTCAAACAGCTCCTTAGTATGAACATTGAACTGTATTTCAACCGTTTGATTCGCGATCGTGTTTACAGGTTCATATCGGCTCAACCTTTGAGCCCTCATTGTGATCGAACAGTTAGTCGTACGAAGCTGCGGATGGTCTCAAAAAATTCTAAACAATAAACTCTAACTAAATATGAACTAAAAACTACACCTTTCTATATAAATTTTTCGAGATATGAAATTTTAAAAATTTCAAAATCCGTTTCGAACCCCTTCCCCTTGACCTAGGGTTATGAAAAGTTTCGAGGACCATTGTGGGGTTGGTCGGAACCCATAAAAAAAATTTCGTAATTTTAACTCAACGCTAACTGGGCAAAGTGACGCGGACGGACGGATTTTTTTTTTTTTTTTATTCGATTTTCTGAATCTACGATCCTTGAAACGTAAACCAACAAATTTTGTGGGGGGATTAAAAAAATTTTTTCTTTGGGCGATTCCTATGGTTCATTATCGAAGATAATTAACCAAAATCCGTCCGTCCGCCATACGCCGCGGCGTCCGCTGTCCGCGGCACTTTGCCCAGTTAGCTTTGAGCTAAAATTTCGACATTTTCGTTATGTGTTCCGACCAACCCCACAATGGTCCTCGAAACTTTTCATAACCCTAGGTCAAGGGGAAGGGGTTCAAAACGAATTTTGAAATTTTGAAAATTTCATATCTCGAAAAATTCATATAGAACGGTATGTTTTTTATTTCATTTTTAGATAGTTTGTTCCGTAGAATTTCTTAAGACCATCCGCAGCTTTGTACGACCAGCCGTTCGTTCACAATGACGGCTCAAAGATTGTGCCTCACAACACGATCGTGAATCAAACTGTTGAAATACAGGTCAATTTTCATACTTACAAGCTCTTTGGAACATCATATGGCTTAAGTGATGTCGAGTTTGTTGTTCTGAGGTGCGTTTCGTGCTACGGAAATGAAGGTAATTTCGAATGTTTGTTGGAAGGTACTTCTTTTATAGAAAAGTTATTACCGACGTAGTATTAAAAACCTCAGAATTATATAGTATTAATTAATCATAATTAATAATAATTATTATTAATAATAAATAAAAATTATTAACACCTAACAATAAATTATAATAATTTTCACTAGGTACTTGATTGTTAATAATTAGTGATAATTGATAATAATAATTAATCTAACATTTAGGATCTAGACATTTAGACCTAGTGATCTAGACAGAAGGGTGATCTGTACAAAGAAGATAATGAACCGTTGTTTCAAATCTGAAATACATGGAGCTTCAACTGGCTTTTTACGTTACAGAAGATTAATGGGATCAGTCTTGATACCTTGATCATAGTTGTGTTGTGTGATACGTGTCACCTACATCATTACGTACTTTTGACATTAAATAAAATTTTTATGTCTTTACTATGGCACATAACTCAAAAAGTGTGACATTACGGTGTGACGAAGAAAGTGTTATGAAACATTAAATGTTTTCAGAAATTTTCTAATGATTTTCACGTATAACCGATTCGTTGCTACGGAACTTTAACTTCGCCAGTTATCATCGTACAAACATCGTTCACCACTCGTTGGATAGCTCTCGATTTACCTAACAATATTACGTTAACCACTGCGGTGTGCGTGGCCGACACGCTGCGGTATGAGCGTGATTGTTTAAATAATTGTTTACAAACAAGTGATCATTCTCAATAATTTATATAACAATTTAAAAAAAAAAATGAAGTACGTGGTGTGGGTGTGGGAGGGGGCGCAAAGACATTAAATGTCCCTTGTGGTTGCGTACTTGTACGAAAGCTGTACATGTCATAGGCTTTGACGTACAAGTTAGCCTCCTGCCAGCCGTCTGACGTCATAGGCTCGTGCGTCATAGATTCTGACGTACTAGTTGGCCTCCTGCCAGCCGTCTCACGTCATAGGCTCTGACGTACTAGTTGGCCTCCTGCCAGCCGTCTGACGTCAAAGGCTGGTGCGTCATAGGCTCTGACGTACTAGTTGGCCTTCTGCCAGCCGTCTGACCTCATAGGCTCGTGCGTCACAGGCTCTGACGTACTAGTTGGCCTCCTGCGAGCCGTCTGACGTCATAGGCTCGTGCGTCATAGGCTCTGACGTACTAGTTGGTCTCCTGCCAGTCGTCTGACGTCATAGGCTCGTGCGTCATAGGCTCTGACGTATTAGTTGGCCTCCTGCCAGCCGTCTGACGACATAGGCTCGTGCGTCATAGGCTCTGACGTAGTAGCCCGCCGGTCGCTTGTGTTCTGACGTGATCTGAGGGAAAGGGTGAATCAAGGGAACAAATTTTTCCCGTTGGTGTCTGGACTCGGTCCTGTTTCTTTCGATTATGAGTCGAGTACTTAACCTCGAGACCAGAATTGATTGATTGATTAATTGATTGATTGATAAGATTTTATTGGCATAAAGCATAGGTTCCCAACCTGGGGTACGCGGTACGAAATTTTGTGGTTTCTGGGTTTGGACCAGCCCCACAATGATCCTCGAAACTTTTCATAACCCTAGGTCAAGGGGAAGGGGTTCAAAACGAAATTTAAAATTTCGACGATGTCATATCTCAAAATATTTGACTGAACCGTGTAAGTTTTAGTTCACTTTCGAATGACCTGAAAAATTACAAATCTTTTAAGACCAATTGGATTTTTGTGCGACCAGCCGTTCGTTCACAGTGAGCGTGCAAAGGTTTAGGAAAAACACTAAACTTCGCGTCGAAAACGGCCGTTACGTGGGTCAACGCCCAGAATAAAACTACCTTTTTTCATCTTCCCGGTCTAGAAATTTTAACCGTGAGTCGGGGATAGACCACATTGCAATATTCACTCGGTTTCTCATTTGTAAAATTGTTTAAATAATACCTTTTTGTAATAATACAAATTAAATTTTGATGATGAGCTATTGACTTGAAATTTTAAAAATAGTTCAGAACCGGATCACAATGCAATATTCACTCGGTTTCTTGTCTGTAAAATTGTTTAAATAATACCTATTTGCTTAAACAAATTAAATTTTGATGATGAGCTAGATACTTGAAATTTTAAATATAGGTCAGAAATGGATGACATTTCAATATTCACTCGGTTTGTATGACATGGTATGAGTATGGTATGGTATATTATTGTATGTATGATTTGGTATAGTACAGTATGGTATGATAGGAAAGAAATTCGTATGGTATGGTATGAGTACGGTGAGAATATGGTATGGTGCCGATTTGCAACACAGTCTGGTATAGACAGAAGGGTGATCTGCACAAGGAAGATAATAAACCGTTGTGTCAAGAATTTGCAGAGTTTTTTTTTTCTTATAGAAGGTCCACGACATCAATCAAATGCTACTTCTGAATATATCTTGTCAATTTTGGGTAATTTTGCATTAACAACTGATCTTTTTTCCAACAATTGTCTCGATAATACGAACAAGTACGTCGAAGGCTTGTGATCTGGCCTAACTATCATCCTCCGAAATGTTCTGAACGTCCTGAAGATGTTCTTCAGTTATTACGATAAAAATTTTAGCGAAGTAAACGTTATTGTAATCAGGAGATAAACGTTTATGCTACCCATGATCGATCCTTGTTTGGTTCGAATTCGAAGGCTCAGGCATTTGTCGAACAGCGTGTACATGCTCATTAGTGAGATGAATCTCTGTTATGTAAAATCGATGCCCTAAATAGATTACTGAATCTTGGAGCCTCTTGATCACGCCGATCACGCCCGTGAAGCTGTCAGGGCAGTTGGACGTAAAGCTCACGCCTGACATGGCCTATATTATCCTCGTTGATTTTTACTTTTTACAGAACATGATCTAGGCAGAAGGGTGATAATAATTTTCAGTTTTTAGATAATAATAAACGGTTATATGGCAACATTCGCTGCGTTTTTTGGCCTTAGGTAAGTGATGAAGCGACTCAACTTCAACCAAAATGCTGGTGATCACAGCAACAACAACAAAAACCTAACAATACCTAATCTCCCTTTAGAACCTGTAAATATAACCATGTTGGTTAAACTGTGTTCCACATTGTTAAGAATTAACTCTGAACGTTCAAGTTATAATAAATAAGTAAGCCACGAACTAGTTCCAAATTAGACTGTGAGTTTTATTGGTTACGGAAATGTTAGGACAACAACACATTGCCAGAAAGCCACTATCTTCTGTTGATCTTCATTACAATATTGGTGTCTTAATATGCGATGGTCAACATGTCCGTATGTGTATATCGCTGTACTATGATTCCCAAGACTGCTAGATGACTTTTTACAGAGACATTCATTATTGTAACTCCGGTTTCACCAACAAGTGTCCTATTTTTTCTAATTCGTTCAACATTTGGTCGAATTTTTCATTGGGGTTCTGGCATGCTCAGTTGGGAATAACGACCATTCAACAGGACGTTTGCAAATGGAATGTAGCCCCGCGCTTACCCCAATCTTACTCACTGGCTTTCTCAATATAAATCGGTTCATTTATCTAATTAATCGTTCTAAATTCCGACCACAAATCACTTCCATCCCTCCAACGTGTACGTGATCAACTGAATGGTGGCTACCCAGCTGGCAGATGGACCTTCGGGATACGTCCGTGGGTAGACAATGACCCGCACGACCGAGCGGTCTTGACGGTAAGGTTGATCTTGTGCGCCGTTAAATCACAATCTGACGCACATCCTACATAGTGTGAATACGTCCTTCAAGATAATGATACATGGAACCGCATTCCCAGCACGTTTGGGCAGACGTTCACTTTGACCTGGATAAGCGGGAGTCCTTGCTATGTGGGTGTTGTGGAAGAGGAATGGGTATAAATAATACGCCGAACCCATGTATGGATTGATGTTAAAATTGAAGAAAAGTACCTACTCTTGATCTACCCTTCCATTCACTACGTTATCACACATTTTTCGGCGAGCTCCCACATGATAAGAGTGCAAATAATGCTGAGGGACCAATACAGTTTGAGATTCAAAACATGTTGTAATGCTAGGTTTTATGAAATTTCTAGACTGAAGTATTTTTCCAATAATGGTTAACGGTCCACCACCGCAAACGTTGGAGTACGATGAACTGGTCATTGCAACCACTATACCACGACTAGTGCCGTGATTGAATATGAACAAAAGGATGAATGATTTTATTTTATTTTTTTACCGGCCAGATTCCTGAAATTCCTAGGTTCCTTCTAAACCACTCCAAGGAGCCAGAGACATTATTTCCAATATGTTGTAAACCCAATATGTGGCTTCTGCTGAGTTTGATAAGTCCTGTTGGGTATCGTAATATCATTCGCTGATGTAAGCCGTCAGACTAATAGACCGCGCGGCCGCCAGAAGAGCGCCACTGGATGAGGGCTACCAGGCGACCCCCACCACAGATCGCCTCCAGACGTTTCCCCCTCCAGCGACCTATTTAAGCCCAGCGCTGAGGGCTAACAACAGAGTCCAGCAAAACCTCTCCTTGCGATAATAGCCCGTCCGAGTGCTAGCAGTTGTGAATCCCTTTCAGTTTTACAGACGCCCTCCGAGCGTGATTGTGAGTAGAAGCGTCAGTTACGACGACAGTAGTGACATTACGCGTACAGACAGTGAACTGCAAGAACAGCCCGTCCGAGTGCTAGCAGTTACAAGATCTCAGTACTGTGAGTTATATTTACACCTTTTCTGGCCAGATAGGGACGTTGAGTACACATAGGAGTCACCTCCATTAAGCTACACGTAACCCAAGTAGGACGGTTACGTTTACCTTTGTAAATCTTTCATTCATATCTTTCTATTTGCTTATTCACCCAGGGACCTGTTCATATGGACAGCCCTGGCCTCATTTAACGTCACTCTAACTTGATACCGACCTTGCACGGTCACGACAAGTACGGTTCCAAGTACCAGTCACTTGAGACGTATTCTAGTTTAAGTTACACCAAGCTGAGTATATTTCATTTGTTTCATATTTCGTATTTCTTGAGTTCAATATATTTCCATTTATTTGTTACAAGTGTTATTCCTTTCGTCACCCGTACCCGTGTTGGCGTTTATGTAACTGACGCACAGTCACTTTTCCATTTTTGGTCACGCTACAGGTGTGTCAGCTTACATATTGGTGGCAGCGGTGGGATTTTTGTCTGGTAAGCCCAGGCACGAATCCAGTTACGCCGACACGAGGTGACGAGAAGAAAGCAAAACAACAACAGAGTCACTCACACAGAATATCATACACCGTCATTTCCTTGACGTATTTTTGATTACACATTTTCCTTGTTACACTACACAATCTTACTTTGCAACAGGGGGGACAGTAACCCTATAACTTCAGTCACTCATTTTAAATCACACATTTCACTATGCCCAGAATTCAGAGGAACGGGGGGAACGGTTCGTCACCCGACGTACTGGACACAATCAATGCTACATTGATCCGCCTGTCACGCCTGTTTGACCACGGGCCCAGGTTACACTCAGACGCCAGTGATTACAGGGGGACGAATATACCGCGTTCTATGGTCATGGAGATAGATCCATGGGACCCAAAGAAGACAATGACGGGACGACGTGACGCCAAGACGCCAAGACCTAACCCCAGGTTCCCGTGCATGTTTTGTGGGGACATGTCACACTTCCCCGTGGACTGCAGTCACAACCCACAGAAGACTATCTTCTGCAATTACTGTGGGGTACACGAACATCTCGAGATTGACTGTATCAAGAAACGGAGCCTTCTACCCATTTCACATCCACCTGGGGTACGAAACGTGTCAACTGGACCATTGGCCATAGGAGGACGCCCACAGTCACGAGCCTCAACAGCAAGCATCACCTTTCAAGATCCAGCCAACGAGGAGGTGATGGAAGAATGCTTAGCGACGGTTATTGAGTCCATTCAAGGTTTTTCTCTCAGAGTGCCGGTGACGGTCACTTCTGACCCAACACACACACATGGTGGGCCAGAGACGCAAGTGACACACCCGGTGACGCTTGCTCCTGAGTTGATACAACCCTACCAAGGACCAATGACGCAAGTAACGCACCCGGTGACGGCGGTGACGCCCCCGGTGACGACGGTGACGCCCCAGGTGGCGCCGGTGACGACGGTGACGCCATTGACGACGGTGACGCCCCAGGTGACGCCAACCCAAAGAACTACCTACACGCCCCAGATACCCGTGACACAGGTGACGCCGGTGACGCCCCAGGTGACGCCAACCCAAAGAACTACCTACACGCCCCAGATACCCGTGACACAGGTGACGCCGGTGGTGACGGTGACGCAAGCGACGCACCCAGTGACGCATACTTCTACACCTATACATGGATATGACGAACCGGTGACACAGGGTACGCATACGATGACGCGTAACCCTAAAGCCATACAACGCTGCGACAACTTAATTACACGGGACACTGTTTACCCAAGGGGACGCCGTAGACTACGGGGAAGGAAAAAGGAAGACGGTAACCTTTAACCTGTCTAGTAATTAATTACACAAACATACACCTTTTTTTAATTCCACCTTTTTAATTAACCTTTTTCACCTTTTTAATTAACATACACCTTTTTGTAATTAATTACACGTACATACACCCTTTTTCTTGATATATGAACCACTTTACAATTTAGTAAAATTTTAAGAAATTAAGCTATCTAGTGCTTGGTGTAGCTTACTCTCGGGACCTTGACTTGCTGATTTATATCTTACTCTGCTACCTGCAATTCTTGTAATTCTTGTAATCTTTTACTTACCTTTTGTGCATATTTTTTTTTGTAAAACTTGCTAATTATAACCAAATTTAATGTAAAAAGTACTTACCTTTTGTGCATATACTTATACAATTTAACAATTGTAACTAAATTTAGCGACTTAACTATTTGATTTAGCCTTCCTATTAAAATTTAACTCGCTTCAACTCACTTGTTTGGGCACTGATCGACGACAACACCAATCTTTGGGGAATCTATGGTTACCGGCGAGGACGCCGGCTCCCAGGAGGGAGGGGAGTGTAAGCCGTCAGACTAATAGACCGCGCGGCCGCCAGAAGAGCGCCACTGGATGAGGGCTACCAGGCGACCCCCACCACAGATCGCCTCCAGACGTTTCCCCCTCCAGCGACCTATTTAAGCCCAGCGCTGAGGGCTAACAACAGAGTCCAGCAAAACCTCTCCTTGCGATAATAGCCCGTCCGAGTGCTAGCAGTTGTGAATCCCTTTCAGTTTTACAGACGCCCTCCGAGCGTGATTGTGAGTAGAAGCGTCAGTTACGACGACAGTAGTGACATTACGCGTACAGACAGTGAACTGCAAGAACAGCCCGTCCGAGTGCTAGCAGTTACAAGATCTCAGTACTGTGAGTTATATTTACACCTTTTCTGGCCAGATAGGGACGTTGAGTACACATAGGAGTCACCTCCATTAAGCTACACGTAACCCAAGTAGGACGGTTACGTTTACCTTTGTAAATCTTTCATTCATATCTTTCTATTTGCTTATTCACCCAGGGACCTGTTCATATGGACAGCCCTGGCCTCATTTAACGTCACTCTAACTTGATACCGACCTTGCACGGTCACGACAAGTACGGTTCCAAGTACCAGTCACTTGAGACGTATTCTAGTTTAAGTTACACCAAGCTGAGTATATTTCATTTGTTTCATATTTCGTATTTCTTGAGTTCAATATATTTCCATTTATTTGTTACAAGTGTTATTCCTTTCGTCACCCGTACCCGTGTTGGCGTTTATGTAACTGACGCACAGTCACTTTTCCATTTTTGGTCACGCTACAGGTGTGTCAGCTTACACTGAGAATAAGAATTTTTGCGAATTCAAAGTCGTGAATTTAGTTGTGAATTTAGTGAAAATTTGTTGAATTTAGTCGTAAGAGAAAAAAATGTTGCGAATTCAAAGTTCGGGGTCACCAGTTGTAGGGATCGGAATTCTTGTTGGAAGAGGATCCTACAATATTTACTTTCTCCTATTTTTTTGGTTAAGGATTCTCGCTAACAGCTAGGTTATTAGGGTTGAACGGAATGAAGCTAACAGTTTTATGCGATTCCAGACCAACAGACACGAGGAATAGAAAACTCAACAAGTCAACTTACATATTCCGCCTACATATTTCCGCCAACTTACATTGCCAATTCCGACACGTTTGAACATCATGTGCACGACACAAAAACATTCTTGACATCTGGTTGGTTACCACAATATCATTCTATTTCGCTAATTCTGTCCATTTTTTCCCCACAGGCAGCGCTCAAAGACAGGTGGTCAACCAAGTGGTGACGTCAGATGGCAAAGTCCTGGACGGTCTTCCTATCCTGGGTGAGCATCCCGTCCTGACCATCAACATCAGAGAGAGTTTAGAGTTCAAGGTAAAATGGAATTCAGAGGAAAATCAACTTCAACTTCGTTATGCGCGGTATGTTCAACTTACTATGTATGGTCCACGATAGTCACTATATGAGTTGCGACTGTCGTTACCGAGGGGACTTTTTTTTTTTTTTAATGAACTAAACAATGAGACAAAGGAGGAACTGTGAGGTGCAGTTTTCAAGATGTCTTCCTTTGGCCCTTAGAGTGGCTGTGAATAAACAACTAAAAGTATTCAAATCAGTGACCGGATCAGCCGGGCCACCAATTAGAATGTGGCGTTACCAGTTGTGGTCCTTGTCCCACGAATAACTCCGATACTATTCGCTCGATGAAATTTTGGAAGCGGGTTGGGCTTTTGTTAGACGGATATTATTTTTATCACAGCCGGAACAATAATAGCGTGTGTATTACAAGAAATCTTGTAAATTGCTTTAATTCGCCTAATAATGATCCGTTTGCCTTTTTATTTTCTTGATAGTCTTGGCAAATGGTTGAATGAGCGCTCTGATGAATTCCATTGCGATTGGAACAGTAGCAGCGTCTATGGAATAATCATAAACTTGGCTGGAAGTACTTAATGGCTATTCCAGCCTACTCTCGAATCACATTGTTCCAAGACGTTCTAGTCGAATAATAAGTTTGAAATGAATAATGAAATGAACTGATGATGAAATGAATCATTTTGTCCATTTGTCTGTTAATCTTAAATACAACGATTGGAGTCGGACCCGGGATACGAGCATAATCGCTAATCGCGATTCCATAACTGAAAATTCCTACTTCCATGTTATTTAATTGGGGCTTGCTTGGAACATTTCGCTAAATTTGTGAATTTTCAGTCATTCAGTATACCTACCTGAAGAACGAACCATATTACTAAGGAATAAATGCATTACAGGTGACGCCCTTCATGAGGGTTGTAGGTATAGATCAAACTTTTTTCACTCCCAACTACCTCATTGTACCATGATATTTTTATGAATACCGTAGCACTCGTCTGTATCTTATTGTTTTCATGATGGTTTCAGGACGCTGTTGACAACCTCGTGGAAACGCGAGCCTCCCCCTTCATCGTGGGAACGTCTTCCTGGCGGGAGCAGTTCGCTGCAGCCCTAAGAGCCAAGTCAGGTGAGCTCTTAGTAAATTTGAAATCATTTTGTGCGTGCAATTCACGCTTCCGTTCGTGTTGGTGGTCGACCCGGGTGCTATGAGCGATAAGATCTCTTCGACGTGGAAAGAAGTAGTTGAACCTGTAACAGCTCACGCACCTCATGTCTCACCAGCCCACAGTTCAGTTTAAGCCCAAAGCTAATATTCCGCTTTTTTGCTCTCCAAGGGCCGAAACAAATACTTGAGATAATGTAATGTTCCAAACGAAGGAGTTCTCCAAGTTTTAGCGAATTTTTTAAGAAAATGTAGCTATTGTTCTCGGTCCAAAATTCTTAAAACTCGAATTTTCGAAAACTTTTCATACCAAAATACGTTTCAGACCATCCTGAATCCACTGCCAAAAGACACCAAAAATTATATGTATATACGAGTAATATATACATATAATTATTTTTTTTAAATGTATATACATATTATGTATATACATTTTTTTCCGCGGGCTGATGACGCTGTAACGCGAAAATTACCGTAAGATTTACAATTGTTTAAATTAAGTGTTGCTCTCTTTCTATTTTCTCCTAAATAAATAAATATATTACTTTAGATTGGGGAAACAAATAGAACAGATAAAACTCACATATACTCGTCGTATATATATATATATTTATGTATGTGTCATTCCAGACGATAGCTCCCGATAGGATTGAGATAAAAAGTTCAAATTAGCACAAAAAATCTGTCTGGGCAATCGACAGGCTAAGTTCGTAGATGGGCAGAATCAGACCACTCTAAGGGGGGGGGGGGGGTTATGGGGAGTTTTAGAGGGGAAAAATTCCTCATAAATTCCCAAAATAGAACATTTTGACAAGTGACGCCTCATTTGGAGGGTTTTTTTTTTTTAAGCTGAACACGATGGTGAAATCAGAATCGCAGTATCTTATTTCGTTCTCAAACTTTAGTACTTTGAAGATGAAGAAACGTGGTTGAACCTTGATAATACGAGTATTATGATCTTCATGGTTAGTCTGCTCTAATCTGATGACGGAATGCGATATCGCAATTCTGACTTCACCATCGTGTTCAGCGTTGAAATGTCCAAAAGCTGAGGGGGGTTTTGGGGATGTTAGGGGGGAGGGGAGGTTCACCCACAAATTCCAAAAATGAAACGGTATGTCTTGTGACACCTCATTTTTAAGGTTTTTACACGCTGAATAAGATGGGGAAGTCAGAATTGTTAGGTATATCTTATTCCGCTCTCAAACTGGAGCACTTTGAAGATGAAGAAACGTGGTTGATACTTGAGATGTTCTTCATGGACATCATGTTCTTGATTTTCTTATTTTTCTCGTCTACAAAGTTATTTCTTCAAGACACCAGGAAATATACACCTGTTTTGTTGGTTATGTTTATTCCTAGAATGCATCCCATTATTTAGTCTGAGTAATTGGTTATTATATCTCTCAGTGCTTGGGTTGGTTCAGCATCTTTCAAAGTGCTCCACTTTGAAAAGGGAATGAAATATCGTCTTTCTGCCTTCACCAGCGTCGTGAAAAACCTTTAAAATGACATGTCACTAGTCAGACCGTCTCATTTTCGGAATATCTGAGTATCCCCCCCCCCCTCATATTAAAACGAGTGGCCTGATTCCGCCCATCTAAGAAATTAGTCTTTCGATTGCCGAGACAGATTTTTTGTGCAAATTTGAACTTTTTATTTCAATTCTATCGACAGTTACCGTCTGGAATGACGCATAAATAAATATATGAATATACGATGGATTGGTGAAACTAAAGACACTCGCGTGAAATATGAACTTGAATGAACGTACAGGAGGATGAAAATTATAGTAAACACTTACGTAAATTTGGAAAAACTAGAAAATTTACGTAAGTGTTTACTATAATTTTCATCCTCCTGTACGTTCATTCAAGTCAATATATGAATACCTATATATACATATGATACATTTTGGCCCTGGCACAATACCCCTCAGGCGTCCAGATAGCGCTGGAAGTGAAGAGGTGTATCGAATAGAAGTTAGTGGGACTGTGAGTTTGTGGAGACCTTTTGGCACTATTGAGTGCAAACTGTTGGTGGATTGGTTGAAAATGTAACTTGTGCCTTTTGGTATTTGTGGTCGTTGTTCTAACAATACATTCAATTCCTGGTGGCATGTTTCAGATGACGATGGAGATGAGCCCGCCAGTAAGATCGAGTATTTCTTCCATATCCTGTCTCTTCCATGGAAAATCTTATTCGCCTTCGTTCCACCTACAGGTGAGTCCTCCGTTGATTACTGACAATCTTATATTTTAGTCAGCAAATTCCATACAAACGATTGTATACAATGCAGTACCATCCTCGATTCTTTTAAGTGTAAATTCAATATTATAATGAATAACTTATGTAATTGGTTCCAGACCAAAGGACTATTCACTCCTCCACACATTGTGTTATTATTCTTGTCTTCATCCGAGAAGAATGCATAATATGCATTCCTTCATATTATGAAGGAGGATTCTTGGTCCAAAATCTATTCGATGTGATTATGAAGTATGAATTATATATCCAAGAAAGTTAGCTAACAAAAATAAATTAATAGAACAAGTTGGAATGATGATCGGTGAATTTGAAATCCACGATTGGCCCCCCAAAACGTTAGTGTTACCACAAAAACAGATACTAACCATTTTCATAGGAATGTCGTGGTGTAATCGATTTCTGATGTCTGACCTTACCTTCATTAAGACTGATTTTATGAGGAGAAAGATTTTGGATGATAATACAACGTTGGATTAATTATTTAAAAGGGCATTATGAGCGATTTACTATTATACTTAGTAGGGGCAAGAAGTACCTTCTTCGAAGGGTGCAGTAGTAAGGAGAAATATTAAATGTACCTCCTGTTCTCATACCTAGGTAGCTACAGGTTGTGAGATCATAATATGACGATATTATCATTTTCTGAAATAGTGATGACGTCATGCTGTTCTCATATGCAAATGGGGATAACGTCAGGTCCTGTCACAATTTGTAGTGACGTTATGGACTGCGTCATAATCCTGCTGATGTGGATGGAATAATAATCTATTATTTACCATTAAAATTATTTTAATGGTAATCCAGGGGCTCGTACCCAGTACCTCTCAATAGGAGAGTTATCCACCTCTTCCTTGGCTTTGTGAGCCGGAAGGGCAGAGCCTCTCCATTGAACCTGATGGATGTCCAAAACCGAAGGAAAAATACACAGAGTGATCAAAGGGCCCACAGCATATCCCTCGTCCCACCGAGCGTTGCCCCTATAATTTATGAGCATCTGATAATGGTCCAGTATCAAAAACAGGTCCAGTTCCAATATAGTCTTCATTTCTTAGCAGCATCTGAAAAACCTATTCGAACTCCAACAGCTATTACGGTGGTTGCAGAGACAGCAGTTCGTGATGAGAAGGATGGCCTTGTTGGTAGGATTGGTTTAAGGGCGGTCCACGATTCCCGCCCTCAAACCGATCCTACCAACAAAGGCCCGTATGCTCTGATCCCAATACATTCATTTTACAGAAGTTAGTCAGAAACCAGTCACAATTTGATGTTGATGTTTAGGTACCATTATGACATCGGTGAGCGGCGCCGCTGCGCCAAAAATGACGCCACAAACAGTTATAAACCAATCACCATTGTTCTTCAATTAGAAATATTGAGATTCTACTCGTTAGATTGTCAGAACTTGCTGTATAGTGTTTAGAAACGTGTTTGGCGTCGCAAAATGCGAAGAAAATCAAACTTTGGGTCTTAACCCATTGCGCGACACGTGATGTTTTACCCATTCTGGTGACACGTGAGTATGGGACACTCACACCTTCATGACTACACTTCGAGGAAAGAAATATATGGGTATTAAACGGTGAACGTGGTGGGTGGAGGGGGGAGGGGGTGCCTAAAAAACTGAGAAAACACAATTCTCGCTCACTGGGTAGGTATGTGGTTATAAAAAAAAATCAGAGAAAAATAGATTTGTTGCACAAATTTATTCTAATAAACTTTTATAAACTTGAACAATCTTCAAATTTTCAGTCTTTGGTAAGTAGACAAATTTATATAAAGTACTTCATTGACTTAGGTACCAAAAGTAGGTATAATTATCACATTGAAATTTTAGGAAGTGGATATCATAACGTGGATATCAAACTTTCTCCCCTACGTAATTAATCCTTCTAATATAATATAAATTGACGAGAAAAATTGACCAGGAAAACATATAAGTAATCTCAGTCAAACTCTCTTTCGTCACTAACATCCTCGAGTAATCTTTGGATAATATCACCGAAATGAGGGTCGACCGTCCGATAAATCTTGTTCTTTTCATCCATTGTATCTCTCTTTGCCTGTAATAATAAAATAAAAATTGTCTGTAATGCTCTGATAAGATAACTACATACTGAATATTGAAAAGAAAAAAAAATCACTGCCTACCTACCGAAACCCATTATGACTGAAATATGAATTCACTAACTAGTAAACACTCATTGGGTATTTACTGTGCAAATATCGAAATAAGAATTCGCTGAAACTAAGGATGACACGTGAGTAATCCAGACTCACAAGGCACCTGGGTGACACCAGGAGTGTGACATACCCACAAGGTTTTGAAAAATCATGACTTACCTTGAGATGGAGAGGCCTTGGCGATGCGGGACCAACGGGACCATGTAGCAGACGAATTCGCCCGAATTTACATGGGCGTCACTCCCCCCTGTGGGCACGCAGGGAGGCCAATCCGAAAACTCGAAATTTCCGTGTGAGTGTCTCACACACATGTGTCGCGCTATGGGTTAATACTAGTGATTTTGTGGGACGTTAGGGATCCACGTGACAATGATTGTGCAAATGAATGGTCAATTACTGTGTATACGTTGAATGAGGTTACATAGAACGTCCAATGGGATTATACCGGGTATAGTTGTAGTCCTCATTTATATGCAGTTCCAATGTATTAAAGTTGGTTTAGAATTTAGTAGCGCCAAAGCTAAATCCTGAGGGTACTAAATCAAAAAAGTTACTATTTTTGGTAATATTTCTCACATAAAATTAAATTTTAGTAACTTATTGTTTACACAATTTGCCCATCATCATAATACAATGCCATACAATACATTGTATTGTATGGCAGGGCATAATCACACTCAGAAGGTTCTGAAACGGGTTTGATTCAGTGAACTACTGTTACCGTTACAAATTTGCTACGAGCTGCCTTGTCCTTGCTATAGGTAATTAGTTATATAGCTGGTTGTTTCAAGGATATTTTGTATAATTTCCCGTTGATAATCGTTCAAGTTGGGAACTGCCTACCGCCACAATAGTTGCTGTAGGAAACTCTTAAACTCTTGGTCGTAAAAAGAACACGGGTATAATAACCGCGGGCGAAACCGTCGTAAACCGAACGAAACTTTGTAATTCAAACGATGATGTTGAACAGAAACCGCGAGAGAATGGGGACAGGCTGAATGCACCCTCAACGGTGTGGGAAGATCCTTTTTACTCCTACCCAAGGTTTGCAATCCCGTCCGAACTTGTTTCAAACAATCGGAACTTTTCCATAGTGTCGAAGTTTCCCGAAGATGAATTGTCTCAAATCAAACTTACTATCCGAGGGATCTTTTGAACTTCCACGTTTTTCTTTTGGAACACACAAGGCCAAGGTTGTAGGACGACTCCCTAGTTCTTTATAGGACGACTCCCGCATTTAAATGACTTCAGCAAAACCCACGTAATGTTCAGAGTAAAAAACTTGAACCAGAAGTCGAGTTCAGCTCTCTTCCATGAACAAAGGGCAAGTTTTTCAACTTCTCAATTTTCAGCGAAGGCGGAGGTGCGTCTTTGTTTTTTTTTTTCCTAGCCGGAAATACGAAATAACATGCCATTCGAAATAGATAAGCTTTGTGTTTACAAGTTGAATAGTTAAATTATATAATCAATTGTATAATCATTGTTCAATTGTATAATCAATTTCGACCTGTTGTGTTGGAGTCAAATTTAATAAATGGATTTTTAGAATTTCTGCTAATTCTTGGCACAACTGTTTATTATCTTCTTTGTACAGATCACCCTTCTATCTAGATCAATGATTGATAGATTAATTATTATTATGAATTATCATTTATTAATAATAATTATTATTATCAAGTAGTGTGAATTATTATCAATTACTACTGGTTATTAATCATTTTTATTATTAAATTGTTATTAATTATTATTAATTAACTCTACATTTGAAAACCAAGTGCTGTTCGAATTAGCTGAGCTAGTATGAAAATTTACCCGACAATTTGGCTCACGATTCACTCTCATGTTGACGGCTTTCGATCTACCCCAACTTTGAGCCCTCATTGTCTGGTCGTACCAAGCTGCGGATGGTCTTAAAAAAACCTAAAAAATAAACTCTATGTAAATGTGAACTGAAATCTATACCGTTCCACATGAATTTTTCGATTTTTGAAATTTTCAAGATTTCAAAATTCGTTTTGAACCTCTTCCCCTTAACCGAAATATCAACCGGATTCATGTTCCTATCATGAATCGAATGACACGATCATCCGAATGAAACGAACCAATTAACTACACTTACTAAATCATGCAGAACCTGTTGATAACCAAAGCAACCCTACCCTTCGCACAGTAAATGAACACCTCCTAAACTTCCTATAAGCCCATAATGCCTGTTTGGCCATTGATTGCAGACTAGTTTTACGGAAAACTCGGTGAACGTCGGCGACCGTGAACGAAAGGAGATTCATGCATAAAGCGGTCCTGGCCTATGTAAAATAGATCTCTCCCTAAATGGTAGGTTGCTTCGCCGCAAATGGGGCGTGAGGGTTGGAGCACTAGTAGTGGACTCCTCTTGTACATTTCCACGGGGCGATCCATCTACCGGATGGTGAAGGGGTGAGCGATGACACCGAAGAAGAATGAAACTGCGTTTTTCACTATACCGACCGACATTAACCTTGTTCGATTCCACGATAGAAAGGACGAGTGAGGACACGAATTTTCTCTTCAACCTTGGCCTTGTCCCTTATAGTATTACAGGAGGGTATAGAGATTCGATGAGAAAGAATGGAGCTGCAATCCACTACTCAAGGGCTAATGATTTCTGCATAGATAAACGGTTTCCCCGGTTGGCTCTCTTTCCCCAATTAGTGAAGTGAACGTTAAGATGTGTTTATGGATTTAATTCGTAGCTCTGTACTTTTATAATAGATAAAGGACTGATTCAACAACGTATCTATGTAGAAAAGTCATTTCTCTATCAAATGATTTCGATTTCAACTCTTATGAGTGATAGTGTCGTTGATACGTACAAAAGTACATAAATTCGGTACATTAGGGGGAATTTTTGGTAGATATGGAAAATCGGTACAGCATCCTAATAATAATTACTAATTATAATAAGTAAAAATTATTAATAACTAACTAACAATAATTATTAATAATTTTCACTAAGTCAATTTTACTGATCTAGACAGAAGGATGATCTGCATAAAGAAGATAATAAACCGTTGTGTCAAGAATTTGCTGATTTTTTAAAAATCCATTCTCGGCACTCTACAGTTTCTTGAAATGAATCCACATTTTTTAAACCAAAATCTTTTCTTGCATATATTCAAGGTCGATGTCGTCAAAAAAGGATACACACACAATTATACAGAGTGGTTCTTAATGAACGTACCACTCTTTTTATTTCAATATTAAAAGAGATAGCAAAAAAACTCATCGAAGTAACGTCCACTTAATTTTTTACAAAGAATTCGGAAAGCACATTTTTGTGCGCCGCGCACGCGCGCAAATGCAGGTTACGCATGTCAACTTTGTTTTAGTTTATTATCTTCAATAATGAACCATTGGAATCGCCCAAAGAAAAAACTTTTTTAACTCCATGTCAAAATTTGTTGGTTTACGTTTCAAGATACGTAGATTCAGAAAATCGAAAAAAAAAAAAAATCCTTCCGTCCGCCTTACGCTGTCCGCCGTAAGCCGTCCTCCGTCCGCGGCACTTTGCCCAGTTAGCTTCAGATGAAACGGTATATTTTTTATTTCATATTTAGATAGAGTTTATTTCTTAGAATCTTTTAAGACCATCCACAGCTTTGTACGACCAGCCGTTCGTTCACAATGACGGCTCAAAGTTGGAGCACATCGAAAATCGTCAACATGAGAGTGAATCGAGAGACAGCCTGTCGGGTCCATTTTCAGCTGATTCAAACAGCACATGGTTTTCAAATATCGAGGTAATAAATAATATTTAATAATAATTATTAATAATGAAGCATAAAAATCATTAATAACCAACAATAAATATCAATAATTTACACTACTTGATAATAATTATTAATAATTAATGACAATTCGTAATAATGATTAATCTTTCATTCAGAAATCCAGACAGAAGGGTGATCTGTACAAAGAAGATAATAAACCGTCGAGTCAAGAATTTGCTGAGCTTTTTGTTTATTTTGATTCGTTAGCGCGCGCCAGTCGATTCTTCCAATGCACATCAGAAATATCAACTGAAAGAGAATTTGTTCGTTTTTAATTTGCACTAAATATTCGTCTACTAAACTAAGGGAAACAGGAGGAAACTACTTGGAAACAGATGGGCCAACTTTGTTAGAAGCCGGTCTAATCAAAAGTACGCCACTGTCTACGGAGAAACTGTGTGGTTTTGGCGGTAGGATCTCGAGACAGACGGCAAGCTAGATTACCGTTATTCGGAAGGTGCCTCAGCGTCAGGTTGTAAACATAGTTTTGGCAAACGTTCAAACATTTCCGCCAACTTCCCGGGAATATTTGCGGAGATTCCGAAGCACAACATTATTATCTCGTCGCAATGTCCTTCTGTTTCTTTCGATCGTAAATAAAATTGTATTTTCAGAATTGAAATAACAATAGTCCACATTCTGTAGGCCAACAACTACTCCACATTCTGTAGGCCAAAATGAACAGCAAAAGGTTCTACTCATGCAGCATGACTTGATGTGTGAATTGCCGAATTAATCATCAAACTATTGGGCAGAATGATACAGATCGTCGATCACTTTAGTACGCCGCCACAGCTCTAAATCTGCGAATAAGCGGCCGGTTTAGTTTAGTAAACTAATGCGATTCATCTGGTGATATTGTTGTTTAGGGTAAATCCAAAATCCCCGATGTTTTAAAAAGGGCTTACCCTCTCTTGTGACTACATATACAATGCTAGAAACCATGAAGAAGCATTCCCATCAGTTTCATCTCTGGGTAGTTGCATTCAATCAGTTTCTTCGCTGAGGCAAGTGTTGACTGCTACTGTAGGTGCCAAAAGTATGCTGCTGAGTTTGGGTCAGATTAAAAATTTTGATATATTTTTTTCAGGCAGATTGAAATTTTTATATTTATTCGTAATAATGCGAATTTTCTTTCAATACTAATTATCCTATGCTTACCAGATTCTGCCTACGTGCGTATTCTGGGAATCCCGCGTATACCGCGTTTATGGCGTTGTATGAATTATGCTACTGTATGTTGCCTTAAGCAA
This sequence comes from Stenodema calcarata, assembly GCA_963920205.1. NCBI lineage: Eukaryota > Metazoa > Arthropoda > Insecta > Hemiptera > Miridae > Stenodema > Stenodema calcarata. The sequence goes on along the minus strand of OY986048.1, from coordinate 30,870,444 downwards.
GATCCCGTACTAAGAGGCGTACAGAGGTATTTTACTGTATTTAATTAAAATTCATTCAGCACTTTTTAACGCCACTTAGCGATTATCCCATTTTTCGGTCGATATTGGTCGGTGGGTGTGAATTTACGACAGTGTCGTTAAATCTTTCCATTCATTTCATTCCCACAGTCCTTTGATCAATTTTTAACCCTGGGAGAAAAATCTTGATACCCCATCGAGACTAACTTGTTTCTTGATAACAGATATATGAGCTAAAGCCTCCAGAAAGCGGCCTGAAATTAATCATGATACACTAGGTATAACTATCCCCTTTTTGATTTTCGGTTTTTCATTATAACGCATGGATAGCGCCTCAGGTCTGGAACGTCCCTTAATTTTGATATCGAAACCTACGTAGTCTTTATCTACTATATCATTTAACAACTTTCTGTATGCTGCAGTGTATCACTGTTACATATTTCTGTAAGGATTCCTTTTTTTCAGTTTGTTGATTATTATTTCTGTCAGTGTATTGATTAATGTTTCTCTCCCGCTCTGTTTATTATTGAATGATGAATTTCAACCGGAGCGCCGCATGGAGGTCCCAAATACGGTTTTATCCCACCGAGTTTGGTCTATTCTCATGGTAAATTCGCCACTGATTGATGCTAAATTTGATGCTCAACGATGTGTTACATACAAAAAACGTTGAAATTGATCAGCTGCTCATTTAACAACATGTTGCATCGACTCAAAATGTCTACTCTCCATAACTGTTAAATTATTATGAGAATATTCATAATATAATATGTTATATATTATATAACATGTGAATATATTCATACCAGCTAAACATTTCAGATGCTAATAGACCAACATGTATGAGGAACAATCGTATTTGAAACCACTGTGCGCCGTCACATCTCTGGAATTCGTCATGTGTACACGTTTTTTAATTACATACTCAGCAGTAAAAGATACTGGTTGTGTTAATTAGTTGAATCTTTCAATAATTTTTGTCTTTCGTGTTTTACTTCTGCCGTTCACTATTTGTCATTTGTTTTTTGTTTTACTCTGTTGTTTACTTACAAAATTGAGGTCCTGATTGTTTGTGTCAGGATCAAAATGCATCTTCAACTCATTTTTGGTGCAACTTCTCAGACTAACGTTGCTTATACAATTTTAATTGTCATCACAGAATGTATGACAAAGCTACCCAGATCCCAGGCTACACGTTTCACTTTTCAATGCTAGTTTCGTGTCAGGTAGGTACTACGTACTATTCCGCAACAGTTGATTCCGATGGCATAATGCATCATTCAGTAACGAATTTAAATCTACATGATAATGTGCTCGTCAATTTACTCATATTGTGCCCCTGTCCATGTGTGTACAAGTTTTTACTAACTATTACGAACAATTTACTAACACCTAGTTAAATTTATTTTTTTTAACAACGTAAAAATAAGATTCTTCTGCTAAAAGCAAACCGTAGACTCTACTTAACGAGGGTGATTCAAACAAAAGAATGAGGAATATATTATCATTGACAGTTTCTTAAATTATGAAAGCCCTATGAACAAAACATTTCTCTTGAATGAAAAAGTATCTCTCCAACTTTGTTTTCCTGAGTTGGAAAGTTGGAGATATATTTTTTTCCTTTCAGGACATCATCATTTGAGTTCATTACAAATCTAGTAATAAAGCTCAATGAAGGAGGACAGTGGAATAACGTTGTCATGGAATAACGTTGTCAGAAAGATGTCGTGGTCTGATGTTTTTATAAAATAACACAGTCCTCCATCGGAATATTTTCATTTCACTAACCCCCCCCCCCCCCCCCATAAAAGGACGATTGAAAGCTCTTGTTACTGAGACCTAGATACATCGCGATGGATATCGCGATATTGTCCTCAATTATTTTCATAACCAGTTTACGGCCTCTTTTCTCACTAAGTAAAGGAAATTTTCGGGTATCTCCTTAGCATCCTTGGTAGTACCAGTGAGGAGAGCTAAGATGCTAAGGTCTTTTCATGACAGAAGAAGTAGTAGTATGAGCTCCCGGTACTTGGTTTATTAGCCTTTTGGTTCCCTGGCCTCGCTCGTCTGCAGCACAGCTCCCACCAAGCTTCAAAGGTTTTAGTTCATCCTCTTCATTTGTAGTAACATGGTCCGACTCGGCATTCGTTTTAGAATTCTAAAACGAATGCCGAGGAAGTTCTTAAGAACTTCCTGACAAACAAATTACATTGTCCCGATGTAACATCCGTCATCACCCGGAATTACTCAATCCCTCTATCCCATTTGTTCTTTCTCGGGCAGAAAATAAAAATCTACATCAAAACGCAATAATACGATGGTCTCTTAAACAAGTGGTATTCCTGGTTTGACAAATTGAGCCATCACGTCCTGGAAAATTCCTTTTAGTAGCAGTTTGAACCCATCAACAAAAAAATCTCTCAGCCCTAAAAATCTCTCTCGACCTATAAAAATATTTTAATAGTTATTGTTCCAAAAATTTGATACATTGTATTATTTATTGTACCTACTTTGTTACATTATTTTGTTATTTTATATTTTATCTCAAGGAAGCAGAAGGCGTTCATGCCTAGGACATTCAGAGTTGTTTGGCTCCCATTAGATACCAGATACTTATAGATATACAGTACTTATAGAGTATGTGGGACCAATCACATTACTTTTTTGTCTCCCAAAACACTTGATCTGTTGACAGCCCAGAAATGGAACTGCGGATTTCATTTAAAAGTCATCACATGGCCCAGTAGAAGCGGGTTATCTTATATTATCTACGTAATACGCCAGTAGAAACGGCTCTAACAATTGATTCCAATGGGTTCACGATACAAGCACATTTCACTAAGTCTTGTCTACAAGGAAAAAAACGTGGGGTCTACTTTTGATGCGATATGTTATATCCGTAGTATTTTGGTCTGCTGAGCACGAATCCGTGACCAGAATTGAGCCATCACGTCCTGATTTTTTTTTAACCTCATAAAATTGGGTTAAAAACAGAAAATCGTGGAATGTACAGTCATGAAATTCGGAGAAAATTTATTTCTAACATTTAAACCTATATTCATATGAATTGAGACCTGCTGAGCCCGAACCCGCGACCAGAATTAAGACATCGTGTCCTGACTTTTTTCCAACCTCAAACGTTGGGTTAAAACAGTGAAAATCGGGGAAAATACAGCGCAAAACATTTGTTTTCTTACATTTTAAACTATATTCATTTAGATTTAGACCTGCTTAACATGAATCTGTGATCTGAAATCTGGATGTGATGGTCTAAATCTGATCCCAGAGTGTATTTTTCACGATTTGTTTTAATCCCTTTTTCGTGGTTGGTCAGGACGCGATGCCCCAATTCTGGTCACGGATTCGTGCTCAGCAGGTCTCAATTCATATAAATATAGGTTTAAATGTTAAAAATAAATGTTTTCCGTATTTTACGAGTGTATTTCCCACGATTTTCTCTGTTTTTAACCCATTTTTTGAGGTTGGAAAAAAATCAGGACGTGATGGCTCAATTCTGGTCGCGGGTTCATGCTCAGCAGGCCCAAACACTACGAATATAACATATCGCATCAAACGTATCCACTTTTTTTTTGTAGACCAGTGTTTTTTTTTTTATATTTTGTGAACATAATACACCATTGGAACTCACCCTAAAGGCATCCTTTCCAACTCCTACATATCATTATATACACGGGGTTAGTCGTTCCCTATCAGTTGTGCGTATTAATACCTACTTCTGAACCTAATTCTTTCATATTTGAATCGCCCTTGTTGTTAACTTGAAAATGGTCAATACGCATATTCAACCATTGGAGACTAACCAATCAATTGCTGCATCATATTCTTTACTCATATCAATGATGTTATCCATATCGGTATTGGTCTCACAATCATTGGTTACTTACATAGAAAAAATGGAACTGGTGGAACCGTTGAGGTTTGGAGTTGAGTGCCACCCACTAATTTTGGTATTCCCAGATACCAAATAGCATAGTTACACCCTAAACTAAGCAAATTAAAAAAAACTAAGTACGGTAATTGCGAATTCAACCCTGATTACATTTTGGAACACTCTGTAGAATAAAACAAAGAACACTGAGAAGCAACACAAGACATCTGGAAGCCCACCTACACATTGATCATGGCAAGAGGAGGCTATGGGGGGAAAAGATACTTAAACAACGAAGGCTCATGATCAACCTAGTCGCTTTTGTTGATCCTAAATCACTTCACCATATCTGTTGGCATTGGTGAACTTTAGGGTAGTACCCTGATGACCGACAAGAAATCGGAACCTCCTCATCCCAAAGAACCATAGGACAAACTACGGCAACAATTATTGCTCAATTTTCCGGATTGATGTTCTGAACTTCTGCTGAAATCAAGTTCACGTACTTCACGACAGACTCTTCTCACATCGTGAGCTTATTTACTATCATCAAATTTAATTTCTAACGGAGTTTGGTTTATTTTTGTTTTGGCCAAAGAATATGTTATGCACTTCTCATGTCTCTGATTAATCCTACACCGATAACGGACTACCGAAGTCAGTCTTGCTCTTGCTGTTAATGCTACCACCCGTCCACCCTCTTGCTAACACAAAGTTATTACCTATTTCGAGTTCGAGTCAGTATCTGCGAGTTCATTGCGCGATGTGTTTTGTTTCTAACAAATAGTCAAAAACTATGAATCTCTCTATCCTACGAAACCCCAAGTTTTTCCCTTCACGGCCTCGCCATCTACAGCCTTGAACACTTCGCCGCCTTCGTTCCCCGGCCGGGAGTAAGTACAGCTGGCCTCGAGACTTCGGGGAGTTCATCAAAATCCTTTTCATATCTTCTACCACAAGTTCCTTTCCCGCAGTACAATTATTGTCAATTGATACTCTGGTGGATTCGTGCGATTAGTAGCCCACGACCTTAATACAGTTCTCTTCTCTTAGAGAGTAATTACCAAGTAAACCCGTCTATCGAACCGCCATCCTCATATCAACAACCAAAAACCCATTAAAAGACAGTCCATTCCTAAAGTAATTATGTGGGGAAACATTGAAGCCGCAGTAGGTATTGATGGCTATTGAACAAAATCAGGATTTCATACTGAAGGTATAACAGCGAAACCTTTCGAAACTAAATATCAATATCAAAACGATTGCAATTCATACGGATAATGTTCATTCAAAATTAACCGGGATGAATTCAAGACACTCGAGTTGAGGAAAAAAATTACAATGAACGTCGACAGGTAAGTTTCCATTGGATAATTTATCGATGAGTTCCAACCTATGATTACTCCTCACATGAGCAAATACTTGAGCTGGTTCAGGCCCTGAAGTTCAGGGCCATAACACGATCGTTTCTGCACTGAATAACTAATATTACTTTGTTCACTCCCATGTGATGTTAGCTGTAGTGAATTATTTTGGGAGTTCCCCGAAGGGATCAGCGAATGGTTTATTTCAACTCGTTCTATTTCAACTGAAAATAAGAACTCCAAATGATCACATATAACTGGCATTTCAAGGCTCGCAAAGTTATAACCTGGCCTTTCAAGAATCCGGTGAACTATGCATTTTCTAAGCTGACGGGATTTGATAGGTCCAGAGGCCAATTCCATTACATTAGTCGATATAATGAGAAAATGTGGAATATGGTGGTGACTGAACGACTTCGTTGTACTCCGTTGCATTTAAAGGATCAATGAATGATTGTAAACATTTACAATATGGCAGAGTTTGGGAATCAGCCATCGACTTCTTTGTCCAAGAAAGCTTTTTTGAAGGCTTATTCACGTCCACGACTCACATTCCGAGATCTATAGCTCTCATTAACAATCAGGAAAATTCACGCCTTCAAGAAAGAAGCTCAGCTATCAGAATATCTTCAAAAGAATCATTGTGCTCCAACATCTACGACTCAACCTCGAATAACGGATTTTGATGCGCATTCAATGATGTTGCTAGTACTAACAATAATAGGCACCGAGATAAAACTATAAACTTAGTCACACACCGTTTATCGTTCATTCACGAGCCATGACCAAATGGCAGGAGCGGCACTCGGCTTATCCATCGGGTGCCGGTTGAGCAACTTAGTGTAAGGAAGCGACGGGCCAGGTGACCGGGACCTAAGTAACAGGTTGTTGTTGTTTAAACAGTCAGTCCAAAAAGTTGGTTGTCGAGAAAAAGGATTCATAAAAAAGGTCAACATCAGGTTTGATGTGTTGTGTTAAATAAATGAGACCAATTTAATACCCAGCTCTGGTCATTTCAACAATAGATAATATCGTCAAAGCCATACTATGCATCTTATAACGACTGAACAAAACAGTTTCAACAACCAAATGGTGGGCCAAGTGAGCAATTACAAAATCATAGTAGAGTGAAGCTTAAAGAAATCGCAGGACATTTGAAATTAGAGCGCACCAGACATAGCTACGGGCGACACATTCTGTTTGATGAGTGGGACAAGCGACTAGTGCGCCCATACAATCCGAGTCAAGTGCTCACATCGATCCGCCTGCGTATTCATCCTCACATAAGTTAATGAAAGACAGTGGAATGACCCAAACAAATCTTCTTCATTTTCCTCCTTTTTTTTATTCAGCAGGATTAAGATTAAAAATAATTAAAATACATAAATATTAAATTAAATTAAATAATTATTATTATTCATCATCCCGTAAGTTTTCTGTAGGTATAGTATATTGGCTCCCAGAAGTGTCCATAGTTGCAAACAATCACGTATATGTCCCCAAATTTTAGAAAGAAACCGTTTTTTGTGTCTCTGTTAGATTAAATAATTACAAACGAGAGTGGTAATATGGACAATTATTTTTAATTCATTAGTGTTCATTACTGATGGTCAAAACCAGGAATTTCGATTCACAAAACCGAAACCGAATCTTGAAAAATCGAATCTAAAAACTCAACTCGCGAAACTTCTAAATTGGTCACTGTCTATAAATACCTGTTATTTTAAATTGAAATGAATTGCATAATTTCGTCACTAGATATATTCGACCAATGAAGATGATAGTAGGATTGTGTCCTTCGTACTATTCATCGCCACGTTTTTTTTTTTTTTTTTAAATATTTTTATTTGGCATAAGATTGCTCCATACAGCCATTAAGCGTATATACATGAGTTACATCTTATCAACTAAACATCATACCCAATTGTATTAAAAAAACAGTTCACTTTCGCGTAGGTGTCCGGCTCGACTATTATTGTAGTGTAATTAAATGGGCAGAGTAATAGCTCGCTAAGTTCGGCAAATAATGTCTCCCGCTGCCTTTCAATTTTTTTTGCACACCAGTAACACATGCCCCAAGTTGTCAACTTCACTGCACACATCGCCACGTTACTCCCGTTACAAACCACATTAATGTCGAAAAAATCCTGGCAGTTTCGATTCTCGAAACTCATCGATCGAACCTTGAAACCGAAACGTTTCTAAAAATTCGATGGTTTCGAGATTCGAGTTTTGATATCAACACTTCACTAGTGTTCATGTTTCATGGGTTGTTACTTGCACTTATCTACATCAGCAATAATTTATAACAAAAAGTACCATCAATACTCAAAATTATCTACCTTCTGTCGGAGATTTGACGTTTTGAAACTAGCGATCCTTTCAGCTCTTTACATTGACCTAGGGCTATGAAAACTTTCAAGGATAATCCTCAGCCGATTTTAAATGGGTAAAATGCCGTGGACGAACGGATTTTCTAATTCGATTTTCTGGTTCTACGTGTCTTGAAACGCAAACCTACCCGTTTTTAAGAGGAGGTTAAATTTTTCTTCCTGGTTGATTCTCGTGCAAGTTTGAATACATTTTGATTCAGTCTACTTTAAAGACACCTCCGAAAGTAGGGCTAGCCGTTGGTGGTTCATAATAATTATCATGAAGGTTGACTAATTATTAGTGCTCGAAGGTTGACACTATTTTGCCATTTCAAGATCAACTGAAAACTTCTAAATTTGTCCGAAAAATATTCCAATAAATACTGATGGCCTCAAGTCAACAGAAAGGGGTGGAAATTCTCGAAACGCTTGGAAACTCAAATGGAACGGACTAAGAGTGAGAGCACAGTGTAACCCGAAGCGTCGTAGGTCCTACCATTTGTTGACAATCAGGGCTTGAAGGGAGAACCAAAAATATTTCATCGAAATGAAAGCGAATCAAACGATGGAACTTCCGTCCAATGCTCATTAACTGCTGATTCAAAAAACACGTGGTTTTGCTATATCGAGTTTCATGTTCCGAAATACTTTTCATCCCTAGGTTTACAAGGTAATTTCGGATATTAAATGGTAGATAATTCTTGATATAAATTATTGCCAATGTAGGCAACCCATCATTATATAGGTTACCAAAATATATAGGTTAGCCAAAACATTTTTTGGAAAAATTGACGGGGTACCAGTGAGCTATTCACAGACTATCCCCCACTCGGTGTTGATCATCTGGCCACCTGCTCGAACGCACGCTCCCAGACCTGCCGGAACACTCAGCGTCCAATGTAATGCCAAGGTACTTCCCAGCTGGCTTTGTCTAGACATCTGTGCCTTCAACCTGCATATTTGTGTATTTGTCGGTAGGTATGCTCTCACGGGTGAGAACAAGTACTTCTGTTTATTACTCACGTTTCATACTGCTATTACTATAGCGGAACAAATTCTGATTCTCCGGACTACCAATCAAATCCATAGCGATGGGTTTACTACTTACTTAATTCTTATACTGAAAACCCTTTGATACTGGTATTGATGCTCAGGTGGTTTTGCAACATCACCAACCATTTCGACATGCAGAGCCACCAGTAACCATTAGAGGCGATGGGTCTCAGGATCTTGATGTCAGTTGCATTTCGACATGCGAGCTGAGTCGCGTATTCAAACGTTATGCAAAACGTCAAATCAGCCCAGATCCATTAAGAATTAATCGTTCATTACTGATCTTTTGAAAAAACTAATAGAAAAACTCAAGATTTCCAACTCTTTAGTTATTATTGAAAGGCGTACTGCAGTAATATCAATGCTTGGTTAGACACATTTGAAAGATAAAACTTGAAATCTACAGAAATCCCAAGTAACCCATTCCTTTGGACTCATCTTTACCAGCCCGTAGCTGTCAAAGTCATTGTAATATTCTGTAGTTTACGGGAGGAACGCTCACCATGAACGGAAAAGAATATTCATGTACAATGTGGTACCAACATTATATAACTCATATGTGTATTGTGTGTAACCTTTGTTGTACATATTCTATCATGCATAGTAGTACCTCTACATTAATATGATAGAACCACCCACCAAATAACGAGTTCCAACCAATTTACCGATGTGATTACCACCATTGATATGCATTGTAAAAAAACTAAAACAAAATAAAATCAAACATATTTTGTCCTATTAGGTATTTGATTCCAATATTTACCCATCTACGAAAAGGTGTAGATTTTTTGGCGTTTTGCTTTGTTCATCTAATTAAGACCTGATGTGACCTTGTCTTGTGGTGCTGTCATTCTTTTGTCTCTTCCCCATAGATATGTGTTATGGCTACATTACATTTACCGTCTCCATGTTCTGTATTGGGATGTTGACGGCGGTCATCGGCGACGTCGCCTCTCACTTCGGATGCACGGTGTGCATCCACGACGCAGTCACAGCGATCACGTTCGTGGCGCTCGGAACGAGCGTTCCAGGTCAGTAAGGACTCCTGATGTGACAGCAGCAGCAATCAGTCGTGTCTGTATCGTTGTATTGCACGGTATCAGGTACAAAGAGATTTTCAGAATCAGAAGGATGGACTCGAAAATACAACCAGTATGGAGCGCATGCGACACGAATGAGCGAATGTTAATCTCATCAAAAATTCAGAACATGGCTTTTTGAAGAGGGTTTGGCAGTGATTGGAACTTCCAATCTCACCAGTAAGTAAGTTCGTTTAGTTGCCCCTTATCCTGACTATAAATGCGCCATTTTGACCCGGTTAAAATCTAAAGCTCTTCATTATGCATTCTAAAGCATAATGAATAAAAAATCAGACTTTAAACAAAGCTCAACGATAATTGAGCTCGGCAGAATAATTTTAGTGTTATATTTCCCTCGACTATTGAAAAACACTGCAAATGTTTCCACAATGGTTTATCATTTTCTGTCTAGACCAGTGTGTTCAGGGGGAACAAGCTCATTGATGGTCTCTTCAGTTTTCCCCTACTGAACCCCGAAGTTACCGAATAATGATTTGTTTAATTATGGATAATTTAATATATAAATGAGAGAGATGAAAAAAATTATGGGGAGTCCTTGCTAGCTTCCAGACCCCAGGTGTTGACACAACTTGGTTGGGTGACAATATCTTTGAATTCTCCTAACAATATCTTTGAATGCACAACCATTAGCATCGACCACGAAAGAAAAAAGATTTGGGATTGGACCAGGCCGAAGTTGATCTCATAATTCGGATAATAAACCGTTGTGGAAAAATCGGCAGCACTTCTTGAGAATGAGCATTAAAGAACTCGATTGTCCACAAGTTCTTTATTTTAGCAAAATATATAAAAGTGATCATTGTGTTAGCACATGGAGAATTTATTTAGAAGTACTCCAGTCATGCAACCTATCTACAAACTAGTAAGTCAACCGACCAATACCAAATGTCTATCAATGTAAAATTCACACTAACCGAAGGTCGTACATGCTAAAAACTGTGAACAACGATACCGAGCAAGTATCGCTTCCTCACTACCGAATGTAGAAAAGCTATTCTTGCATGAATTTGAAATATACATTAGCGTTCAATATCAAAATCCCCACCTGAGTTTTGAATCTTGTTGCTTTGGGAAGACATTTTTTTTTTTTTTTTTCAAAGTCTTTCTATCGCTCCGTCCAATAGTACCTACCCTATGAATTTCATTCGATGTATTATAGTTTGGTTTATTATCTTCGATAATGAACCATTGGAATCGCCCAAAGGAAAAAATGTTTAAATCCCCCTCAAAATTTGTTGGTTTACGTTTCAAGATACGTAGATTCAGAAAATCTAATAAAAAAAACTCTGCAAATTCTTGACACGACGGTTTATTATCTTCTTTGAGCAGATCACCCTAATCCTTTTTTTTTTAATTTTTATTGTATTGTCTTTCTACGGATACATTTTTTACCTAGTACGTCCATGGTATGGTAAGAGAGGCCAATCTAATTGACTCACTTTTTAACTGGCGATCTACTTTCTGCACGTATTTGGTGCCCAACGGCGTCAGTGGTGATGCCAGACCAAAAAAAAAAGTGTTTGGTATTGTCGTCTACGATTTCGGCCTGTATTAGTTAACCTGTATGCCCAATAGGTTGCCAGTTACTTGGAACGCTCATTCAGCTATCCTACATGGCTGCCATATTTTTCGAGTTTTCTCCTGGAAAATACCTTTATCCGGCTATGTAAGCAGTAAGAAAGATGCAGTATATTTTGAATTAGTACGAAATTTCCCATAAAATACCCCATAAAACAAGCATATTCCCGCCAGATACCGAATATGGACCACAGCGCTCTGTAGCTGATGCAGCCAACCCGGGGAGCAATGGAAGGTATGAAAGTCCATGTACATATTTGAATGCTTTGTTTGTGGAATTGACATAGTTTTTGTCCTTTTCTATATCCCTGAAAGATGCACGTAACCTCGAATACTTGAGGACTCTACCAGAACCAAACAGGTATGAAACCCTGTCCTGATTGACGGACTAACAACCCCGAAAGATTTCAAGAAACTTTATGAAACACAGTAGTAAGACACCTGACACCGTTCACCTGACCACATTCATTCAAGTTGCCCACAGTTATGTGAGTAGTAAATCTGAATTGATAGCCTCAGATTTGCTCAAGGCGATACCCCTACCCAGTATAGAAGTGTTTCAATCAGCAAGCAGCCTGCCATACCCACTAATGACAAACGATTCTTTTCACTCTCCAGACTACTGTCACGGTTGGCTGTGTTTCTGGTCCTCAGTCTCCGTGATAGGTATTTTGACGGCTCTCATCGGAGACGTCTCTTCTCAATTTGGCTGCTCAGCTGGCATTCGTGATGCCATCACAGCCATTTCTATTGTCGCAATGGGCACCAGCCTTCCAGGTAACGTTTAGCTTAATGTACGAACACTGGAGTCACTGCGAGTCTTAAGTATACTGATTCCAATGTGCTCGATATGTTGTTGAGCTCTACAGCATGATGATTTTTTTTTTTTTTTTTTTGCAGTAGAATTTACATTTTCCACCACAGTGTTTCCAAAGAACTATGTGCCTATATCTTTTGCTCATGCGACGTCCGTACCACTATTTACATAATAATATGTATTTGAGGCATCTTGTAAACAGCCTTGTAGGGGAAAAGCTTTTGAAAAAAGTGAATTAGATTCAGACATTCGTTTTAAAATGCCTTGCCTTCCATCCTTCATGAAAAATATAATGTTGAATACCCCCAGTCCTAAGTGAACCTAGCGGATATAGGACATAACCAACCTCCTCAATAATTGTAGAGCCAATTATTGTAATAAAATTATTGTAGAGCTAAACATAGGGGGAAGAGATTTTACAGAGCTGGTGTTCTTTCATTCTCATCCATGTAAATGAGCTAACACAACGAAAAACAGTCAATCGATGTTGCATCTGAAGACCCGCGTGTTTGTTTATCCAAACTTCACCGAAGGCGCAGATTGCATATTTATCATCTTCGCTACTACTTCATCTATTATCATAGTGGGTATACCTTGTGCCAACTCCTTTCCTCTACCCATTTTTTTCATCATCTAAATCCTGGGTGATGCTGCACCATGGGCTATTCACCTTTCCCGTTCTGACAAGTAGGCATAGAACAGTCGATGTCCTGTGAAGGAAACTGTCCTCCAACATTTCCAGCCTGGAACCACGTCATATGATATATTCCAGAATTGAGGCTTCAGAACAGATCCCTGGGCACCTTCAGCTTTTATCTGATTTTTTTATTCTGATGTTCGGTCATTGAGTTAGCTGTCAATAACTTTTAGCAAGTATGGAGGCATATTAAACGTATTGTGCAGTGACTGCAGCATGTCTAACCAATTTGCCGAGTTGATGGCTCTTTTGACGTCGAGGGTCATTAACATCGCTACATTCCGGGTTATCTCGTAATACCCTCGTTTGAGTTTCTCAGGCGGATATCATGATTAAAGTATACCTGTTACTCAACGCCACGGCAAATCGCCACTGAGGTCGCACGAGGAGATCTTTGCTGCGCCTGTAATAGTGGTTTAGAAAGGTCCAAAACTATAAATGGAAATTTTACTTTTGGAGACGACACATTAATTTCCTCTTAAGAGCGATCATAAGGTACTGCTGCCTGTAGTATAATGAAAAAGAGGGTTTATTTGCTGTGATTAGCCCACGAATGGATTACTTGATTTTCAATCTGTGAATTCAGTTGAGGATCAGAGCTCAATGGAGTTGGTCTCGTCAAACTTCGTTGGTCACGTCCCCACCACCCGTTGGGTGGAATAAAACGGGCAGAGCTAGGACCGATATTTCCCCCAAACTTGGGAGATTGGCCACATTGAACCTCATTCTTTCCATTAGGAGACAGTTTTTGTTAGCACTTCTGCTCTTGACAACTGCCCTCCTAAAACGCTTTTACTCCGCTAAAATTCGCGTTTTTCTTCTTTCATTTCGAGGTGTTTTTCTTTTTGAGGTGTTTTTCATATTCCTCCGATGTTTTTCACCTCGATTATTTCGTTTGTACGCCTTGATCTGGGTTATAAAAAGACGACAAAATTACTGAATCAAGGGAATAACAAAGATTCTCTAGACCGCTGGTTCTCCACGTGGGCGGTACCGCCCCCTGGGGTTGTTCTGAAATAAGCGGTAGATGTTAAAGGGCAAGAAGGCGAATAGGGTGGCAGTGGGTCTACGAGAAGAATAAATAATTACACGTTTGATCTGAGAAGTGGACAAATGTAGGAGTTTTTAAAAAGTACCGCAAGTTCTGCAAGGCGTTTGAAGAGTGAAAGGAGTTGGAAAATCATTGCTACTGACTCCCGATATCGGTGCATAATTATGTATACAATTTCATCAAAAAGCATAACATTCAATTATTACAATATCGAAGGAATTTCCAAAGATTATTCAAGATAGTCCCTGAGAGGTTCATCAAACTCGGACCGTAACTCTCGGCGGTGCATGCACAAATCTGGGCTGGTTCCTTATTTTTCAAATGCAATAATTTGTTACGTTCCTAATTTTTCTTCACATAAGTACAGATTAAGATCAATGAAATGGAAATTGGAGTAGATATATTAAGTTTTGAACTTAACGAGACCGTTATTCCAGTCAATTGTTCGCAAAACACTCGTGTGATGTTTACCGAACATTTCCTTGTGACTGCTTGACTAAATTGTGAGTTAATATTGGACTCTCCCATTTAGATACGTTCGCGAGCAAAGTTTCGGCGATACAGGACTCGACGGCCGACAACTCAGTGGGAAACGTGACTGGGAGCAACGCAGTCAACGTTTTCCTGGGCATCGGGATCGCGTGGTCGATAGCAGCGCTGTACCACGCCTGGCACGGTCGCCCCTTCATCGTACCCCCTGGAAAGTACGTTTACGTCATAATGGGCTATTGGGTGATTTTCTCCACAATTCTAGAAACACTCGATTTCATTCACAAGTAACTTGCCTGGTTGTAGGTAGCACTGCTTATGACATTGTATTGTATTGTTCACACCGGTTTATGTTGGAAGATCATTCAAAGATTGGTCTGTCGACGTTTCTCGTTTGAAAATGTGAAAAATCATGTCATGATGAACGAAAATAATGTTTGTGGTGAGATTATCAAGTCTAGGAATACTCTGAGTTTTCGATTAAAAAAAAATGGTTAAAGCCCGAATTTCCACAAAGATTTCATAACAAAATCCGTTCCAGGCCATAACAAGTTCACATTTGTACGAACAATCTGTCCTGGCAATCGAAAGGCAATTGAAAGTTCGTAGATGGGCAGAATCGGGCCAATCTAAGGGTCGTGGGGGGGGGGGGGGATTACCCATAAATCCCCAAAACGAAACAGTCTGACAAGTGACACCTTGTTTTAAAGGATTTTTTTTACACTGAATACTGTGGTGAAGTCAATGTTGCGATACCCTATTCTGTCCTCAAACTGGAATACTTTGAAGCTGAAGAAACGTGGTTGTTACTTGAGATGTTCTTCACCTTTCATCTGCTCTAATCGATAACTAGATAAGATATCGCAATTCTGGAAAATCTATAAACTGAGACAACAATAAATCGAGACAACATTTATTATGAAACCAGTAAAATAGATGAAAACACTTATTGCTTCGAAAATTTGCTCTTTAGGCCATTTTGCATGACTGCATTTTTTTTTTTTTTTTTTTTTTTTCATTTTTGCTTCCGAGTATTTTTTATTTTATATTACATATTCCCTACAATAGATTTTCGTTGTAACGTACATGTAAATCCTAGTCTTCCTCATTACATTATACACCTGACTGATGTTTTCTCACCCTCTCCCCATGTACGTCTTCCCCATTACACAGACCACTAAACATGTGTATTTTTCCTTTATTGCAGTCTCGCCTTCTCAGTGACGATATTCTGTTCGGAGGCGCTGGTGGCAATCATCATAATCGTTTGCCGGCGATGCGACTCGATCGGCGGGGAACTGGGCGGACCACAAAAACCCAAAATCATCACGTCCATCTTCTTCATGTGTCTCTGGATCTTCTACCTCGTAATGTCCACTCTCGAAGTGTACGACGTCATCGACGGCTTCTAAAGCCCTGACACGTCAAGAGTGGTCAATGAAAATTGTACACATGACTGAATAGTGAACAAGAAGACACATTAACTACAAACGTTTTTCCAACTATATAGCTCAACCAAATTTTTCGTTTCAATTGTGATGACGATTGAAGACAAAAAATCAACGAAGAATCTCAAAATTATGCTCCTTGTTAGAACAAAGTCAGTACAAGCGATGCAACTTGCCAAAGATTAGATGGAGGATTTAGTTAATTGTAAAACGTCAATTTAGCCAATGTAGGATTCGAAATAGGCAGATTCTATATTAATGCACATTCATGGTGAATGGATCGGGAATCTGCCTATGGTGAATTGAGATCAATTCATAGGTCAATTCATAGTGAATTGATCTCTATCTGGAGTTAGGAATACATAGATGCTTCCATGTCGAGTTATTCAAAGTAAAACCTCGATATTATCTACTGAACGATATTTATTAATATAGGGATAATCTGGAGTCTCGAGATGGTCATTATAGTCACCATCCTATATCATACTCTTTCTATGTATGAACATATAGGTACCAACCAACTAAGTCTGTAAAGAATGTGGTTTGATAGCGTCTGTAAGATCAGATCTCTTGAGAATGCCACCTTTTTATTGCAAATTATAGATAACTCCAACTAATCTTCAGTCAAACCAAATAAAAAGTATATGAAAACCGAAAGTTCAGGGCATGGAATATTTTGTATATATTGAATAATTGAATTTACACCGGTATCATATTGATAAATGAAGGGTGTTAAAAAACTAGTGTTTAGTACATAGGTTTAGTGCATAAACTACTGTGGTTAGTGAAGGATCCATCCATATTTATTTGGATTTAAAAAAAAAAAACTTAGACAAATGTCCCAAAATCCGTGAATTTGAACATTTGAACAAAACGTATCCAGTCGAAAATTAATCTGTCAACTTATCAAAGATCTTACTACTGCTAAATGTTAATACATTTTCATGTGCTAGATAAATCTCATCAAAATTTTCATCAAATGACCACAACTTTGAAAGAAACTCAAGCTAATGGCTCGGAACATTTCATGGGTTTGCTGAAGTAGCACCCAAATCGTGATGTAATTAAATCTAAAATTTAATTGTACACTGTTTCAAAAATATTTAATATTTTTGAAACAGTGTACAATTAGATGATGGAATTTTGAAGTGTCTTCAAAATGTACTTGATAGGTTGTGCTGGGGATGGGAACACTACTCTTACGGAACTCTATTCGAATCGAGGAAATTCAAAACGTAATCACCCTTTGTTTTCTGAAATAGTCTTCAACGTTATCTTTCAGAACTGCCTACAATAAACCCAAAAACTTACGACGATCTAAAAAGAATAGCTGAGTGACATGAATGCTGAACAGTTGAAAACGCAGTGAATCTTCCATAACTTCAAAAATAATTAGTTCGGCTCCAGAAGAGTTGCAATATGGTACTGCATTTTGATAGTATGGTGTAGCGCCATTAGGTACAACTACCTACAGTTCATTCAACACAATTATCTTTCATTTCTAGTTGCCTTTTCCAGTTCTTTCCCTGGCGAAAATGGTCAAACAAACAAAAGATTTTATCAGACATGACAATTTTTATTTATAAAATACTTGGGAATTTCCAAAAATAATATTTAGCCTAACTAGGTCAATAAAAAAAAAAATCACAACCCAAAATCGACATGTAAGTGACCTAACCATAAGTCGTTTTGGTTACCAAGGAACTTTCGTATTTTTATTCAGCAATCACTTTACTAAAAAACTAATGAAAGACGACAACTGACAATACAAACTGAAGCCAGAAAGACATTTGAAAAGAGACGGGTGTTGAAACTATCGATACTATCAATAGTTTTTGGAAAAACCATCGATACTATCGGAAACCGAAACTATCGATAGTTCAACACCACTACCACAGCCTCTCTCTAGTAATGTGTGAAATTTCACGCTCTTCCGGTTACCTTGGATAAATTTCCTAGGTATGGCACGCAATATCTGCTTTGAATAAATTTATAAAATACATTTTTTATTGCCGAGGACACGTCAGGTATTGCATGCTTGCCAAATTATAGGCCCATCACATTTTGTAAAAGTTTCCCGACTATATACCGGATGTATGCCTTAATCAAACAACAAATCTTCCTATTCACATCCATTAAGACATCGGCAGGGGTTAGGAAGAACAGAAGGGAAAATATGATAAAATACGAAATTGGATAAAATATGGAACGTTTATCGAACATGAGCTCGACCTGCACAAGGTGAAAGAGTGTGGAAGAGCTGGCCAATTCTAGCATATGCGGGTGACATTGCTGTCAGCCCTAGCCTTTGGAGGCTTGCCAAATTATTTACAAAGATGGACTGATGATTAATGAAGGTTCCTCGCAGCATGACTGTGGGTGAGTCCAAACTCCAACATTTGGAGAGTCTCTAATACCTACCTGGGAGCACGGTCATGGGTCGCAACGCTGTTGCAGAATAAATCTAAATTAGTTGTCGATTCTCATGTGATCTCCAGATTCACAAAACTCTGAACCGTCTAGTTGGTGATTATCGAGCAAACATCTGGGCTTCACATGCTGAGAATTTTGAAATGTTATGACTTTGCTCTGGCACATAACTCGAAAACCGTTAGGAAAAAGCATTACCAAATTGGTGACCAAATAATTGTGACGATTTTCACTTACAACCAATATGTAACCTAGGGAAAAGTAACTTCAGCAATTTTCCTCGCACAAAAATTGTACAACACTCGTTGGAAAGCTCTCAATATATCCCTAAATACCATGATGTTCATTTGTATGCACATTGACCCAGTGGCGGATCCATAGGGGGGCGAAGGGGGCGACCGCCCCCCCCCCCTCGGGCTTTTTAAATGTGGTACTGAATGTAAGAGTAAATACACATTACATCCAATCATTTGTATCACACTGTCACACTTAATTCCTTATCGTCTATTTTAGGGCCCTGATTTTTCGTGGATTTTACTCTCATAGTTTTTCTTTTTTGGAAAGAATAATTCTTAGAACAATTATTGTTAGTTTTTCCTTTTTTTTCCACTGAAATTCACATTTTTTATTTGTGTAATCTATTGTAGGTAATATTAGACAAAATAAAATAAACTGCTCTAACATTTATATATTTTATTAGACCTTGATAAATTAGTTATATTGATTAAGTATACTTTAAACAATCAATTAAATACTCTAAATTAACAAATGTACAACTGTTTTTAATAATTTACGTTAGCAGTAAATTAAACATTTATAAATTCATTATTTTTTTACTCTACTACGAAATAAATTCATGTAAATAAAATTATAAACTAAATTAATTTAGTATAGAAATCTAATAACTTTAAACTTGTTTTAGTCTTTGTTATCTAGCTGTGATGACAAAAATACAGTATACCGATTGATACAGTATATGTACTGAAGTAATTGAGGAAGTCCAAGTAAAAATATCATATAGGTAAGAAGTAGCTTGAGTGGGCTAGGCAGCGTGGTACAGTTAAACCTCGTTGGTGCGCATGTGATGTTACCATCACCGATAGTTCCGACGGTTCCAACCGTTGGTTCCGACGCGCAATCACTGTGTCCACTAAAATTTATATTAGTCACCACTTTCGCACAATCCTTATGAAAAATGTTGTCTTATTACAGTTCATGAAAGTTGTGGTTGGGGGTGCTTCACCTTTAATTTCCAAAATATAACAGAATCTATGTCTCTTTGAATTCACATTTTAACTGCTAAAACTGCCTAAAACTACCCATTTTGCTTCAAAAATTTCCACATTTTCCACATTCCATACCCCCCAATCCCCCCCGTTAGTGTATTTCGCCCCCCCCCCATCACTCTAAAGCTGGATCCGCCACTGAATTGACCCCCTTCTTTGTAGAGCACGCCTTTCACACATGACTTTTTTTTTTTCGAGGAAAAAATTCCTAGTCTTTAATTGTGGTCTTTTGGTTGCGGGAAAAATACAGGAAAAAAAAACAGCGTGCGTATTTTCCGGGAAAACCCCAAAAAACTAATTGATGCCTGCAGGCATCATTGTGCATATGGGTATCAGAGGGGTTTTAAAATTTTGGTGCCTGCAGGCATCATTGTGCATATGGGTAGTAGATGGTTTTTAAAATTTTTGTGTAAATTGGTCAATTAAACATTGACTTGCTTTTTTTTTGTCATAAATGAATGTGCCAGGCCTCCAATTTTCTATTTTCTTTTGGTTGAATTTTTTGGTTGGACGTTTCTTCTTCTTGTAGTTTTTTTTTGCAGAAACCCCTTTCCTCTTTCTACTTTCTCCAGTAGTACTCGTAGAGGCAACCTGCGGTTCGATTATTTCTGGAACTGGCATGATTTCTGAATCAATTACATCAGTCATGGAACCAGAATGAACATTTGATAGTACATCTTGAAATGGATCCGCTATCACAGCGTCATCAGGCACATCTATCCTATCATGTGGAGCCTCAAGAAGTTCCTCCGGAGTTTCAATGAGCACATCTTCATGAATTTCACTGTCATTATCATCCTCACTGTCCACTGGAACAGTCAGCATGTGATAAAGATCCATTTTTGTAAGTTTTTTACGGACACCATCCTCGATTAGGTACACATCGTCGCCATCCATGGTGAGCCGAGGAGAATGTCCGCTGAGACACCAAGTGCACAAAGTTGCCCACAGGCAACAATTTATTTCCGATTCACAGCACCGATAGAACAGATTGTTGGTCAAAACGGAATTACCCCACACAACTGCACTATATTGACCGTAAAAACTGAATTTTGGGAAAGGATATAACCATGTTTTCATAAAACAAACGCGCACTGAACCCGTACACCTCTGAGGAAAACATGGGACTACTGTTTTCGGGCACATCTCCCCTGTTTCCTCGGCTGGGGTTCAAAGTGCCACTTTTTAAATCTTTTGAGACCTTTAACGCATATTGTTGCCTGTAGGAATCGCTTTAAAGTTCCAAAAAACCTCAACAGATAGCAGCAATAGGACTAAAAACAAATTGATGCCTGTAGGCATCACCATGCAACGAAGGGTTAACATTCCGTCAGTTTGTTTACTAATATGTGAATTTCGACTCCGTCACGAAAAGATTCTCCGTTGGCATGTGAACTCGAAAAGTATTATAAAATCCTCACAATTATCCTCGTACACTAGGGATACACGTAGTTTCGGTATCCAATAAACATATAAGAACATCTAGGGATGGCATCTAGCTGCATCTAGGGATGGCAAAAAAAATGGAAACATCGATGTATCGATGCATCGACAGGCCGGCATCCATGCTCCAAAAACATCTGGTGAGTGGGAGCGGTAGAAGGAGACAGCGGCACATTTGGACGGGTACAGGGTCAGACCATTGAGAGAGGGCATCTATTCAGACTTTGCCATTGCAGCTACACTTTCACAGAGAAACCGTCCAATTGCGTTCTTCTCGCGGACATTATCTACAAGTGAAAGGAATCATCCGTCAATAGAGAAAGAGGCAGCCGTTTTCACCTGAAATGTTGCACACACGTTTGAATTGAATTGAATTGAATATCGTTTTATTTACAATCTCGCAAATTTTGGTCATAAATGACCACTCTTACAATTAACGAGATGAAATATATAACTTATAATAACCTGTCTACATCCTACACAAAAATATTTAAATCAATACAGTTCCGTTTGTTATGCTCCAAGGGAACATTTTGTCTCCCTCCCCCCATTTCCCCCACCCCCACCTATTAGGGGGGAAATAGTAATTTTTAGGAATTTCAAATGGTCATAACTCCTTCAAAATTGAAGCTGTTTCAGATTTTCTTTTTTAGTTTTATTTAGCTTTCAAAACCAATGACTTTGAGATCAAAATGAGCTTCCTAAGGGGGAAAATAAAGGAGTTATGGTGATTTTTCTATTTTCACCAATAACTGCCGCCAAAATTGATGGAAATTGGTGCGATTGGTCTTAAAATGTCCGCTAGGTTGTCTAGTATATGCTCAGTAATTTTGAACTAAATCTCAACCGATTCGACTAATCCACAGCCAAAAATACATATGCAGAAAAAAAACTGATGTAAAAATACATCTACTGATTTGGCTAATTTTATGGGAAATTTTATGGGCTTTCGAATGAGGGTGGCACACTTTGTCACTTTTCCCAACGGTTCTCGAGTTATTCGCGATTTTTGGTATAAAAACTTTTGCAAACTTTCTCTTTTCACTTTCTCTTCGACACCAATAATTGGTGTCGAAGAGAAAGTGGAAAGAGTTTATTGTAATGATTCTCAACAACAAAAATTTGCACAATCCCCAAGAAAAAACGCAACAAATTTTCAAAAAATTTCTAATTCAAATTCATTCAAATTTCTAATTCTGTCTATTTTTTTCAGTTCAATAATAAGAATAAATTGAACTGGTAAAAAGGTAAACCTATAACTATAATGAAGTAATGCTTCAATTCAAGCTTGTTCATCTGGCAAAAAGCTCCCGCCAACAGTAGCTCCCTGCTGGTGTAACAGAGGAAACATATTAGGTGAAACCGAGGGGGACTAAGGGTGAGAGGGGGTTGTGGGAAGGAGACTGGGAACAGGAAAACATTGACTGTGGAGGTTAGGGGTGGAGGATCAGGTTTCTATATGCACACTCAAGAGCGAGGTGCGAAGCACCGAGCATCCTATATACGTGGCAGGCGGGCACAATGGATATCATTCCTTTTTGCGGCTGAGGTTTTTTGGCGGGCCAGTTCTTACAACGGAGTTGTTTTTGGGGGGTTCGATTTACCCCAGTAGCCTGTTCCCACAATGGTCTCCGAGTTGATTCTTGTCACAGTAGTGTTGCCATAGAATAGAAAATGATTAGTGTAGGTTATACTTCCTCTCTATGAGCGCATATCATCAAATATACATCAAATACTTTCTAAATTCAGCGGTCATTGGATATAGCGGTCACTATGACATGATTTCACGTTGAATGACCAATTTCAATACGTAACTAACAACCAGTAATATGCATTTATTGGAATAATATTGAAAAATTTGATCTGGGGTTCATGCTTGAGTTTCTCTCGTTAGGCTGTAACACAAGGAGGTACTGTATCTCATCAAACAACAATCATACACACATCTATACATAGGTACATTTCATTCAACTCCTCTACTTAGAATAGCCCGTTCTATATTATTAATTATCATACATCAATAACAAGCGGTGAATAATAGTTGTATGCTTCTATAACTGAAAGGCAGTGTTATATTGAAGAGCCTACCATCATACCTACTTATAAAACCATACGATAAAAAACCACATAGGAAAGGAAGTCCCATGTTTCATTAAGAATCACAAAGAAAGTGAGTGTAACGTTACCATTTGATCTAACCATTTGTTACCATTTGTATGTATTTATGAATAAGTACTATTTAAATAGATGGAATTTTTCCTTTTATCATCTTCGGTTACATATTTGGATCTCTAGCCAAATATGCCAAAGAGTGAAGTGTTTCCGTTTAAAACCATTCATTTTAAGGTGTCTTACATCATTCATTTTAAAAATGCAGATGGGCCTCATTTATTCTATTTCGTATTTAATACGTTCTCTCTACTGGTAGAGATAAATATTCCAAAGTAATCAACCAAATGTCACTGTATTTTGGGAGTTAATCTTCTAATCTTTGTGAAAACACTAAGCTTTACGCATTCCTTGAATATCATTTATCATGGAAGAAGGAATTCCTTCTTCCATGATCATTTATATGTTTTCTACCTTTCATATTTAGGTACCTATATACGAGGTAGGTAGTTTGCTGTTACGAGGGCTGTACATTATGTTTTTATGCCTCTGATAGAAACCTTTCGCTTATAATTATTATGTCTCCAAACACCCACATTTTTAGCACTGTAAACTATTTGTATGCAATTATTTTATTCAGAAGAACCTTTTTTCTGAATACTCCGTAATCGGGGGAGGTATTCTATACCTGATTCATACGGTAGGCTCTACCTGGACCCCCCTTATCGAAATTCTGGCAACGTCACTGTAGTGAATCAAGATTTGCAATAGTAATTCCTGGACAGTTACCCTAAAAGACCTTGGCAAAACATCGGGTCGGATTTGTTCGAAATTTACGTAGTATGGTTTCTCGTCAATCACTAGTCTCTTTTTTTCGAATTGGCTCAGCTTAGTGGGCTCAAGGCGACCGAAGTGATTGGTGGACGTTTTTTGGACGCTACGGAATTACAGAAGAAAGTTCGCTCGGATAGTGGATTGCAAAATGTTGAGTAGAAATACTTGAAATAAAAATCAAAAATGAGAACCTCCGAAGTCCAGTTGGATTTGAGGTTTTATTGATGGCATAAATGAATGTTGTAAAAAATATTTAAAATCTTGATACACAAAATTTAATTGTCTACGGACCCTAACTTAACACTTGTCTTTCTTGAGGAGCATCTCAGGTATTTGGACGGCTGCTTCGGCTGGACAATGTGGATCCTCAACTCATTTGATGCCCAAATCCACATGATTGTCTGAATGACTCAAACTCAAGACCGTAAAGGTTCTCATTTGTGATTTTTATTTTAAGTATTTCTACTCAACATTTTTTAAGCCCAAATACCCTAGAGGGATTTGAAGAATTGTTTCTATGAAACGGTGGCCACCCAGGAGTAATCAAGTTGATCAAGTTGATCCCCTCAGAAACGGACAGTCGATCCGAGGAACCTCTCATTTGAGTTGTGCCAATGGGACTGTGCTTGGGTGTGAACAATTAGAAGAAATTGCTCATGGGCATTCACAACCCAAGGTAACAATATAACTATGAAATTTTGGTAAATGATTGTTTTCAAGCAACATTAGATCCCTTTTAACTCTGCTTGAAGCGATAGGGCAACTACCTATACTACTCGTACTAGCTTATTCTCCAAAAAACTGGACATGGGTAGTTTTTGCTCCAATCCCTTGTTTTGACCCAAAATACATCGCATGTTCCGATATTCCTAGGTACTTTAGGTTACATTGAAATGGTAGGGTACACCACCACGTTCTCGTCACTATGGAAAGTGGTGAATTGCATAATTGAAGCCAAATGAATTCATAGCTGGAATAACTTGGTATGATCAAAAATGGCATATTGAATCAAAAAGAAATTCACACGTTATTCGAATCCCACTAAGTAAGTACCTACCTCACAAAAAGCTTTCAAGTCGATATAATAAAATTAATGCAAACATGCTTCATCCCCTTAAATTAATGAATATTCACTTGGTTTCAGAGTAGAAAGGTACAGACAGAATCATGTTCATATAATTTCTCATCATATTCCTTCCAACATCATTAGCCAAATTCTGATTGTGCCAAGAGATGATGTTGAAACAAAAAATCAAAACTGTATAAAAAAAAAAAATGTACATAATACTTGTGTAATGTAAAACCAATTTAGAGTAACTTTCCCAACTTCCGTAGAGTTACTGGGATGTGTGATTGTACCAACAGACCTATTTCATGAAAAATTGTTTTGTTGTTATTTAACTCGAAGAGATCAGTAGCTGTGGATGTATACGCCTGTTACCAATATTGTATTTCTTACAATTACATTGTTGTTGACACTTGTTAATTATTTATTCATCTATTACCTGCTTCATTACCGAATGTTATGGCTGTTCAACTAGTTGGCCACTTTATTCGGCTTGGGACGTTCATATCAAAGATGTTTTTTGGTGAATACAAATTAATTGTATGTACCTATTCATGACTTGATGAGGTCGATCTCAACCTACTTTGTCGTGTGGGATCAAATGAGCACAGTTTGGATGAGGTGGTGTGGAAACTGATTTTGCTTCCTGACTACTTAACAAAGGTTAATCTCTGTATTAAGTCGCAAAAATGTTGTCGGCCAAAATCAAAATGTCCAATTGCATAACAGTCATCCAAGCTAGCACACTGAGCTTAATAGAGGCAATCATCAGGTACAGTATAAGGCAAGGCAGATCTACAATAGTTGGGGATCCGATGAAGGTACTGGAATGTCTCGATTTGGTCAGCCTTCAAGGTAACTGCTCATCCGTGCCATGTCGCGGACTGATGATCAGCATTGGACTCTGCGCAGCCGTGTGAGGTTCCATAACTTAATCCACCCCAGAACTTATTTTTCAGTGTCAATTCGGAGTGGGCACGATCACGGGGCGGTATCACAAGTTCTTTCGATGTCTTCTCGCCGCCTCCAGTTTATCTTTCCCTGAGGAATGGGTCTTCCAGGATACAGACTATTTAGGATACAATCCTCTCCCAAGTCCGCTGGTTGGAGATCGTCTTCCTGATCACATTAATAGGTGTGATTTCGCCCTCCTCTTCTTCCAAAATCTCGTTTGCTCCGCATCGTCGATTGGTGCAGTGCAGTACCAGCACTTCCTGGTGTTTGCTAGCGTTCTTTGGAGTAGATAGGGGCGGAAGTATCCATGGCCCGAAAGGAACATTGTAGTGTAAAAATCCACTTCCCCGTGCCTGTCCACTTCCCCGTACTGTCGAGCCATTGGCGTACCTGTGGGATAAGCACGTGGCTTCAAGCCCCCCTGTCATCAGATTCTCACTCATTTTTCCACTGCTGCTTTTCCAGGCTCCCCTCCTCTACACTAACGCACAGTGTTTCAATTGTACAAGCTAGGTGGACAAAAGTCATGTTCGAAATTCGAAAATTTGGTATTGGAATGAACAAAACATTGCACTACTTATAACCTTTGTTTACGTCTGAAACAGAGTACCTATGTATCCGTATCGAAATTTGTGACGGAATTTCATAAATTGGCGCGGTGGAGGTGAAACTTGATTAGCTCACCGGGAAACCAATCGGGACCTCCCACCTCCGAACCATTCATTTCCTTTGTTCCTTTCCGCCGAGATCGTCCTTCACGTAGAAAATCCATTATTTAACCGATTTTACCTATTTTTTTTTTTTTTTCGTTTTCTTTATTCATTTCATCTACCTATTTCCGAAGCTGGATATTGAATTTAAATTGTATATTGTCCCGTACCGGTAAGTTCAAGTTTTATGTTGATTACTTTAACTAAATGAGACCGAGTGGGTATGGTTCATACAAGGATCGCATTTATTTTCTTTGATACCGATTGTAATTTATTTTTCCAGTTCTATTATACGGCTACGAAATTCAAGAATATATTTTCATTTTCCCGGACTTCACAAATTGAATAAATCAGTTGAATTCCAGACAACATTTCTATCACAAAAATCGAAGTGTTCCTAATTTTATATGAATTAATTGTTGAAGATGAATATTATTAATGGTGTTAAGAGCTAATTTTTGCCAATCAATCATTCTGACTGATAATCCAACAATATTTGTAAAAACGTTTTCAAGATGAACGGATGAGTTTTTCCTTGTTTTGTAACTTTAAAGGGACAATAATGACTTGTATCATTTTGTACCTCAGCTAATTTTTGCACCTTTCCCATTGACAATAAAACGTGTTACACACTCGTGTACATTTTGTTTTTATTTTTTCGAGGAAGGACTTTCTTGAAGAATGGTTGAAGCACCCAAAGGAAGATAAAAACTTTTTTCTCTCCAAGTTCTCTCCGTCTAAATTTAATTTGAAAACCTTACCGGTGACTCTAAAAGGAAAATCAAAATGAAGTTGGCTAACTATGACTCCAAAATTTGTGATAAATGGGTTGCTGCGGACATTAAAGCAACTAACGAGATTTATATGAATGAATAAATTTTATTCAGAAACTCCTGTAAATTCACTAGGTATCGTGTTACACATTAATCTAAAAATCAAAAATTAGATTAGTGTGTAACACGATAGTGAATGTTCGAGATTTTCTGAATAAAATTATTCATATAAATTTTATTACATGATACAGATGTAAAATGGACAAAACATAATTTTGTCCAGCTATATTAGTGAAACGACACGCTGTGTGACGGCAGGTGGTCTCAACTTTTTAACTTGGAGGTCCCCAGCCTACACCTATTGTCAATCTTTCTTTTCTTGGGTCCAGGGCCACCAATGTTTGTCATCAGCCTGCTCAGGTTGGCTGTCACAGCCGCCACCTGGCATTACATCCGAGTACTGGAGTAAAAGTTGATGGAATATCAAACTCCACGGCTCCATGTCCAACGGCCACTTCTAATGACATCCCATTGGCAAACGATTGCTGTGGTCATAAAACGCAGCACATATAAAATGTTGATGACATGGAAGTAACAGTATACCAAAATAACCACACCAGTATTATTTTAAAACTGTTTTATTTCTTTTTTCTTCTCAGGAAACAAACAACAACTTCACTAACCCTTAGGTGTACATTTTCCACGTAAACTCTGAATATTGTTAGCTGGGTACATAGAAATTGAGAACCATAACAGTAAGAGGTATGATAATACTTGACGAACTTGTCAAACATAATAACAATAAACTTTACTTAGCTATTAACAACATAACAAATTGGAAACGAGCAATAATTAAAACTCTTCTCGTAAAAAATAAATTCATTATCCGACAAATTATCACATGAGACATTGAATCACTGAAGGAGTGAAGTGTAGTACAACTCAAGAACAACTTTTTTTGTGCACTACTGTAGTGAAAATCAACCAAGAGTACATATCTGAGTATCTTGAATTACCTACCTATTGAGCTGATTGAATATAGAACAAAGCCCACTCGAGTGTAAACAAAACAGAAAGTATTGTCATTGTTTCAATTCAAGAAGAAGAGTTTCTTAAATATGTCATGGAAATTATTCAACAACTTTACTCGTATAAGAGTGAACAGTGTGAAACAGGTAGTTTCACCCTCCTTGAGTGGTGGGCTCTCTTCAACTAGTGGTTAGCAATGTTGATAAATGAAGATCATTTTCATTGCCTTAGATAATCGCAATTTAGTGAACATACGATTGAGACAAGGTGGTAGATGAAACCTTATGAAGCTAGTATAGAAAAATATGAATCATTTCGTAGGTAATATCTATAATGGGTTAAATTGTTAGACCTCAAAGTAGATACCTAAACATAACAATGTGGTCCTCATAACATTGCAAGCTCATAAAACGTTGAGTTCGTAACATCATCCCTTCAGGAAAGTGATCATAACTCGTTGTTTTAAGCTAAGGATATTACTTTGGGAAAAATATATTGTGTCAGCTGGCACATGAGAGGATGTTTTGAAGAATTTATCGAATGTTATGTGGACAATTAAATGAGACAACTAGAAATAGATTCTTGTTGAGAATAAGCAATCTCTTCCACATGATACAACCTTAACCCTGAATCCTACCAATAGTATAACTCGTCAGCCAACTGCGTTTATTGCTAAAATCACCAAATACCACACAGCCAATCTATTCTAATACTTCAAGGCCTATCTAACAGCTATCCAAACATTCGTGACCAAGTACCAACCAACAAATATACAATTGAACCCCAGTATGAGAAAACCTTATTGTGACAGTACAAAAGAGTTCTACCAGAGCAACCTCATCTCAAGTTGATGAAATTTTCATCATTCATTGGCAACGAGAACTCTTCCCCTACCTACCACCGTTATTTCAGCCAGCATGTGAATAACAAGAAAGACTTGATGGAAAAATTACAACTTTCATTTACTGAAATTTTAGGCCATAAACGCAAATTTTAACACTTTATAAGACCCCTTATTTCTGAAACTGATATTGTTCATTGGATAATTATATTAATTTCCTAAATGTTGTTCATTCCAAGTTATAGATGTTTTTTACACAAATTTTAATAGATTTTGATTCAGATTAAGACCACACAAAGCATTATAGAATGAGGCGTTGGTTCATAATGAAGGGTCTAAGTTGGAACAATAAATTCAGATTTCGAATATTTGCTGGTATGTAAAAAATTATTCCCACCGTAGTTGAGTAGTCGAAATAATCACTGAATAATATATAAATGTATAAGGAAATAAGGGTACATATTAGTGAGGTGGAGACAAGTCGAATTGAAGTAATTTGTTGAAGCAATCGTTTCTCGAACTCACCACAAGAACTTGTCAAAAACCAAAGTTTGAATACCTATTTACAAGCATTCTACCTTCAAACGACCCTTCTGACTGAGTTCCAGTGTAATGAAGAAATAGATAATACGCTATGAATAGGACCTGGCTCCTAGGCGTCTCCTGTGACGTCAACTTATAACCCATAAACATACCATTAAATGTTAAAATCAAGAGCGATTTAGAATGGTTCAAAACGGATTTTCGGTTTACTACACATTTTCAGCCAGTTTGTTTCTATGGTTGGAATATAAATGTTTTGGCTTAATAGGCCAATAAATTAGGACCCAACATATAAATGTTTTGGTTTAATAGGTCAATAAATTAGGACCCAACATTTGGTGAAAAATGAAAGAATACAAACGAACTAAAAGACAATCCTGCCAATTTTTTAGTGAGAAATCCGAAACGTTCTTTTTATGCAAAATAAACTTCCAATTCATGTCTCTTGCCCCAAATACACGGACATATTCTACACTATTAAAACCAAAACTGCAAACCCAAAAAAATGGTTTCACGAATTTAAAATGCCATTAGTTCAGGAAGGTTCCGAGTTGTTCTAAGTGCATTCGGATTTGTAAATGTGTGATTATTGAGTTTCAATTTCTATTGTTTCATGAAAACCTTTTTTTCACTGTTATGTGGGAAATTCCAGTTGGAAGTGTAGGAAAAGTGAAAGAAATTGCTCTATAGATTCACGATTTTCAGACAAAGTAAAAAATATCGTTGCTATAAAGTTGGTGGTAATATTAACGTCGTGAGTAACTCGAGAGTCGCCAAGATGGGAATTTTTTCCGGATTCAATCGGTAAAAACTTTTGGTAATTTTTTTTTTTTTTTTTTTAAATAAACGTTTCCTATGTTTAAACGAAGAATATCTAAAAAGAGGTAGTCTGTCAACTCGGAAAGTTTAAGCTCAAAACACGTTTTGTATGTATCTTATTGCAAACATATTTCTATTTCAGATTCTACAAAAAACAATTTCCAACGGGAAATGAGGTGAGGGGGATTGTTCTTGATCACCTTTTATTTGCGGTTCAAAATAGCACAACCCAATGAGACCGGAAACGATCACACACAGAGTGCATCAATATTGTTCATCTTGTCAACCCGTCTAGTTAATAAAATTTGAAAATGTCAACAACTATCATAGAGAACTATGTGCTACCACATCATAGTCTCAAAAAAAAAACATATATTGAGAAGGCTAAATGAGAGTTCCCTACTTTTATGCCATTTTTGTCATACTAATTGATACACAAACTAGTCCTAGTTATACATAAACAAAGATAATACTAAAAATATATATATATGTAATTAAAAAATTAATACTTCTTCTTCTTGTGTCATTGGTTGGATATCACGGTAGTGGTGGAAATTAGACATGACCGAAGTCAGTAGAAAAATGGAAGAAGAAGAAATCTCACAAATTGATAACTGGATGTTGTACTTGAAGATGACCCAATGGTCTAGGTACTATACAAATTAATAGGATATAAAATATTAACTAAAATATATCTCGAAATCATCCCAAATGAAACAGTGTAGACAATAGTAAGTACAAATTTGAATTGTGAACTCATATTTTGGTTGTATCCAACTCATAATAATATTGAAACAAATAGAAAACTAATTCTTTCCGAAATTCAACGAATAATCGAAGGAACAGCACATTATATACGATAGAGAACAGCAAAGATGTACGTCGTAACTTCCAGGCTGTTGTATCATTACACTCATGCAGAAACTTAGTCATACTAGAATTTTTGAACTGCAAGTAAAACAGAATAGCCATATTATATACCAGAATGAAGCTTTCAATAAGGATCAGCCTTATTGCCCAGTGGTCACTAACTATTCAGCAAGATATCTTGATGTTCAAGATAGAGACACCTCCCAAATTTCGAAGGGAGGCTCAATAGGTCCATACGAAGGCTGATTTTGAACAAGGACGTCTTTAGCGTGCAACTACTGTTTTTATAAGAAAGAAAAAAAAAAGAAAAATTCATTTGATCATGCACAAGTAGGAGTTTGGTAGAAATTCGGTTATTCTATATGCCTACTCCATAATGAGCAATAGGTTGGTCAAATTTATGTGCAAGAGTCCCTTGTAAAACGTGAATTTTTAGGCACACAAATTCACAATCAACATGATGAAATTATCAGAGAAATAATCAGCAGATGAAATTATCAGAAAAATTAGAAATCAGTGGGATGAATTCAACAGTCATCAATAAAGCAAGCAAAACGTTGTCTCAAAGCTACCTACCTCCCTGGTACAAATTAACAAATATTTCCTAAATTATCACTAAATATTATATAAATGTGATTCAATAACAACATATTTATTCAAATTAGCTAACAAGAGGAACAAATAACTAGAACAATAAGAGGAATCATAACCCCTTGTTCTCCTATAATGGAAAATTTCAAAAAAATCTTTACCATAATTACTGTATAGGATGAAATCATGGAAAATAATACCGGTTGCTACCAAATCAGACTCCAAGAATGATTCTATAACTGTGTCTATATATGTTTCCTATGAGAAGAATAGATCCATAAATCGAAATTACAATCACGGATTTTTGTGATCATGGCCAATAGCGTACCAATAAGTATTCATTTTAACGCAGTTTTATTCAACAGATTCTCACACACAAGTACTCCAACACGAATTAATTTGATCAATTAACCCAAAACCCTGTTCCCAACATACATTGCACAGTCAAGTAAGCCCAAATATGCTAAGGCACCAAATGTGATGTAGCAATATGCCCTCAACAAAATTAATACGGCTATTCACCCCGCAGAGAAGTATTACGCAGACATTCGATCAGTGACAAAATGGCCACTTGCATAGGTTGGGAAACAAGAACGATCTGCAACAACACGGATTTCAATAGTTTTCTTCTCCCCATGTTGGATACATGAAATATCATAAGACAAGCGCTGATTCTGATATTGAATGGGACACAAAAGCAGCTACTCAATCAAGCCCATCAATCAATACATTGCTTTGACAATCAAAATTGAATTTGGTTTCGCAAAATGACATTTTATATTGCATATCAAGTTACTTTCTGGACGTTCATATCAAGATTTTTACATGAACTAGGAGTAGAAAAAATATGAACGTGTCCAATTCAACTTAATTTTTTCGCAGCTGCTATTTTCAACCTGAAATTGTTGTTAGGACTCATGAGCCAGAATCAATGGGGCTGCGCAAAACGTTTGCCATTATCACTCCAAAAAAATTTAAGATAAATTAGCTAGAGATACCCATCAAGTTGACTCAGAAAACACTATACTAGATTAAAATAATGAATAGGTGATGAAAGTGAGAATGATAAACTAATAAAAAACATAAATGTAACATCGATTAATTTGGTTTGTAATGAGCCCTCGACTATAAGGCCCATGGTAAAAATAAAATCACAGGATTGGAAACAACTACTATCCAGTTTCAGTAAGACAACGAGTTATAAATCACAAAGGTCAACACGATGGTTCCATCACAAATTATCAGGGAAAAGAGCTCCTACAAAATGAATTGAGTACTGATGAACGTCACCAATCTTCCGTCAAATTTTGAAATCATTACAAAATGTAACTAAAGGAAAAGAAAAGAAAGTGACAGTGAGAGTTTTAATGAGGGGCGATTCCAATTTCAAGAAAGTTTGTGGTGGTGTATCACCAATAGATAAACAGTAAAAACCACTCAATTCACACGATTTAGGTAGTTACCTGATGAGTGGGCGACAATTTTTATTTATGAATAATCGGTATTTGTTTCAATCAATTGCAATGACATCTCAAGATGCAAGATGAAATGAATATCCATGACCACGGTCAACTATGAATACAGAAAGGTTTACAAATAGTTTCTGTAAAAAAAAAAAAAAACAGGAACCAGTAGCCACTGGTACAAAATCCAAATTATATATAATCTGTAGCAACTGGTATATATATATAATCTGTAGCCACTGGTACTGGTACAAAATCTGTAGCCACTGGTATATATAATCTTTAGCCACTGGTACAAAATCCAAATTATATTACTATCAAAATAACCTTTTGAATGCAGTAGGAGGTATGAAGAAATGTCAATGAATCATACACTTGCAACAAACATTAGGTGTAATGTAATATTGTAGATGATTTGAAGTTGCACAACGCAAACTTTGCTAGACCATGAATTATCAAGTAGAGAGGTTACCCTTGTTTGTATTCAAAACTCGGAGAATCATTAAATCCAGATAATTGCAAGGTATCAAAGCTCTTATAGACAGTTTCATTAATATATTGTGCTACACACTCAACAGTCTTAGATCGGGAGTATTTAATCATAATGTTGTAAATTCGATTCAACAATAGAAAATCAATTATAACATGTTGAAACGTTACAATGAACAGTCCTGTATTTCAATAAAGGATCTCCCAAAAATCAATAGTACATAAAGAATAAGTACCATGCAACAAGTGAAAATGATTTAATAAATAAGAGTCTTCCTAAAGAGCGGGGTAATAATTAGATTCTAACAGTGCACTAAACTTAGTCAAAAAAACAATGCGAAAAATAGTGAAAGTATTCAATAAAATTAAATCTAGTCTCATGATATAAAACCCAACATGAAACAGTCTTAGTACAAACCACTAAAACCAATTCAAATGAAATCGGACTCTTTCTCACTGGACACTCGGTAATTACACAACAGACCATAAAGCTCCTAAGAAGACAACATAGCAAGGTAAGAGGTTGATTTTTGAACAAGACAGACAATCTCAATAGAAACAAAATTAGGATTGTTGCTGTCATTCATACTCAGTTTTCATAATAACTGATTGGCAAATTGGATAACAAATAATTTCAAATAACCCTTGAGAGAGGAATGAATGAATATAACGTATATTATACATTTGTGGGAATGAAGGAATGAAGTAGTTATGATGTGGGGCTCCAGGACTAAGGGCAGATTCTATAAAAATGTATAAGGGACATGAACCATTTATTTAGGAGCAATTGTGTTCATTACTCTTTGTTATCATCAGCGGTTCCTTGAGGAGTGCTGCCGTTTTCTTTGGGGTGATTAGAATGATATGTATGTAGTGCCTCCCACTGGATCGAGTGTAGGAGAATGTGTGCTCTTTTTTGCCTCATGAATTCTACAGCTTCTTCTGGTGTCCAGCCGTGTTTCTGCAACCAATAAGGCAAGTTTCTAACCAAACAACAAATTGGAGATACGAATATGCTATAGTAATTATTGGATGTAATAATAGACGGCCATCGTTGCATCATTCAGAAAATACTCTCAGATTGGGTATCACACTTCCAGGCCCTACTGAATCCTATCACGCGTTGGGAACCAATGCTATACGCTGAGCCGCTAAACGAATGCCCTCTCCAGGACTCGGACTTTTCACTAGATGAAATAAAAGCTGTCCTCAAGAGGATGAAAAAGGACAAGACTCCTGGTGAAGATCGGATCCCATACGAATTCTACAAGAATGCGACGGACTCTTTTTTGATTTCCCTCCTCGCCCATTTTAACAAGATGTTTCAGAAAGATGGATGCCCTCAAAGTTATGTTGTCGTGATAATATACCCCCTGCTGAAGAAAGGTAATAAAGACCAGGTGTCAAGTTACCGAGGTCTGCCCTTCATAAATGGGATCTCAAAAATATACTCGGAACTGATTTTGAAGCGAGTTGATGGCTACGTACAGAAGAAAGGAATTATCTGCGAAAACCAGATGGGTTTTAGCAAAGGATACTCTACGGTGGACTGTATCTTTGTGTTGACCAATTTGGTCAACACAAAGATACAGTCCACCGTAGCCCTTTTACGTGGATTTTAAAGCCTTTTTCGACACAATTAGTAGAGCGGCCCTTTTCTACAAACTCTTGTCTATGGGATTCAGCACAAAGATGGTTCATGCGTTGCGAGGTCTCTATACGAACACAAGGGCGGCAGTCTGGGCTGGGGAGGGGGTGACCAATTACTTTGCGGTAAAGAATGGACTGAAGCACGGTTGCCTGATTAGTCCAACTGGATTTTTGTTATTTATAAATTCCCTAGTGGACGAGATACCCTGTGGAATAACAGTAGGGGATACAAAAATCAGTATGATCGCGTATGCGGACAATTTGGTGTTACTGGCGTCGAGCCCAGCCGATTTGCAGCAGAATATTGACGCCTTGCAAGCGGACTGTGAGAAATGGAACCTCATAGTTTGGAAAAATCAAAAATTATGGTTTTTTGCCGAGGCGGACGTTTGACGGCGGAAGAAAAGTGGACGTACCAGTCAGTACCAGTCGAAGATGCAAGCCAATACAAATACTTGGGGATAACCCTTCCCCCCCCCCCCCGAATCTCTTACAAGCAGCATTTCAAACAGAAGTCCAGGGTGGTAAAAAATGCACTCCATGTTGCATGGAAGAGTCTCCTCACCGACAGACACTTGCCCCTAAAATCTAGACTTGAAGTTTTCAAGTTGGTCATCAGATCAATACTGTGTTATGGGGCCCAGGTCTGAGGGTTAGAACCGTATCACGACGTTGAAAAAGTGCTGTTTTATAAGTACCTATTTTATAAGGAAGTTGCTCTAGCTCCCTAACCGCTCGCCGTATTATGTTAGTACCTGGAAACAGGCCTGGTTCCCCCTCTTCATTTACAGCCTAAGATTGCACCTGGAATCTAATATATTCTTTATATTATAAAGAAAGCTTTTAAAATGAACGAGTCATGATTTCCCTTTATCATCGCCACTGAAATTAGGAACATTGGTCACGCTGCGGTCGCGTCAGTGCATGTTGTGCAGTCATGTCAGTGAATGATTTTTTTAACCTTTTGAACGAGCCGTGAAAATGGGAAAATTTGGTGTTATACGCGAGAGTGGCGTGGGCTTATCGCAAGGAATTAGTTGCTGAATTTAGTTATAACTAGTTGATATATATATGTATACATAAAGAAATAAATTATTAAATATGGTTGTCTTCTTAGAATACGTGCAATAATAGTGATTATAATATAATGAATTATTGAAACGATCAAGTTCCATCTGAATAATTGTATGCTGATGTTTCCCTCGACACTATGGTCGACGGTGAAAGGCCAGTACCGCTTTCCAGATTTGTCACATACAATTTGTAAAGCATACTTTAAACAATAAATCTGTTTTTCTTCATCTTCTTCCAATGATTAGAATAATAGTAGTCTGTGCGCATGAGCAAACCTAAACTCTGTGAGCATTATCTTATCCCCCACAATAAAATTCTAGTAATATTCCAACACTTCTATAAATTCAACATAGAAATGTTGAACTATGTGAATGGATACATCCTACATGCAGAAATCGTATTTCAATTATTTAGCCCAAACAGTTGTGAGTGACTACATGCTGATTTTAAGGCTTGAAAGAAAATTTATTGGAATCGTCCTTTTTTTTCCTTTCGTCCATGAAATTGGGCGGAAAATCCATAACTACAAGAATCGGAATTGAATATTCACAGAAAAGCGATTACTCACAGACATGAGATAACATCCAACCAGCGTGGCGCTTCGAGTCCTTCCTGCTTTGCAGTGCACGTATACGCATTGTTTAGCATCTGCAATTTTGTTAATGAACTGAACACCTTGTATCAGTTTGCTTTGGCAAGGAGCCTCAAATATATCTCTCGTACTTAGTTGAAGGAACTCTACATTTTTGCTCTTCCACTCCTGCAATCAAATGATCAAAATTTAAAACAAATACCATTTAGGGGAAATAAATTACACATTATGTTAAGAATACTAGAATGAAAATATATAAGCCAAATAAATTAAACTAACTAAAATCGTAACAGGCAAAGCTCCTAAGTTCGCCTCATGAATGAGTGAGTTAGCCGTCACATAGTTCAAAATGTGAAGTATGTGAAGGTAGAACCCTCAACCTCGTCATTTTTTACAAAACAAATTGAGTGACAATAGTGAGACAACTTACGTCACTGGAATTTGCGAAAAGGTAAAGTTCGTAATCCTCATTCATCGAGACAACTCCTCCGACATTTTCTTCTGTCACAAGCTGGAAACAACCAAATGGTGAAACAATAACTCTTATCTATAAAATCAGAATCCACATGATGAAGGGACCGACCACTTCCACGGCCCCTTGGTCCAGGTGGGGCTCGTAGCGGTGGAACACCTGGAATGCTTAGATTGGGCATTTCAAGGTAAGAAAAATGCTTGAATCGCGCCAACATATCAGGAATAGACCCCAAGCCACTAAAGTACTTGGCAGGCAGCCTTCAGCCTGCACTAGCTGCAAAAGTGGAATATGCCCGTTCTTGAATTTTTTGCAGCATTACGGGCTAACAATGCATTTACAAGAACATGAAATGAAGATACAGCCAAATTATCAGAAATCTAACCCTAAACACAGTAACACAATCACTCTCAGCAGGCAGCCTTCTAATAATTGTCTTCACGAGTGACTATTCCACTCGCCATCATTGTCAGATTCATTCTGTATACTCCTGGGAATATTGTCACATGGACAAATGTTATCTTGATGGTGTTCAGTTTCTTGGTTCGAATATTATTTAAGTGAGAGGAGAAATGAACTCGTATAAGAATAGAAGGTGCCAACGTTTCTGGTATTCAAAATCGTTCTAGCTGTTGAAATATTCGACTTTTTTGTTACACAAGTATTAGAGTAGGTAATGTATTTTCCCACGACTAGCAGCATTTTTTCAATATATTTCTGGCTGAAACCCTGAAGTTATAAGTGAAGTTCAACATTTTTAAATATGAGTCATTCCTGACGATATTTAACTTGTCTAAAAAGTTTGAATTAACCAATTGTCAAAATTTTCTAGGGATATGTGTGGGGAGTAGTAGATGATATTCCATGATATTGTTATAGAAACATGACATTTGCGTTGCTAAACACACGAAAAGTTTGTAGTCCTGTTTTTGAGTTAGTCGAGTTCAGAATTGATTACAAGAGATTTACAGTTTCCAATTTTACGGCAATTATCCTAATAACTGGTGTCAGAAGTAAAAACAACTGCTCAGCTGAGGATAGGGAAGATTCTGTAGGGGCCAGGGTTCGTCGGCGCAACAGAGTACCTACCGTGGGACGACGAGGGTCGTGATAGTGACAGTTATAGCCCCAATACAGTGTACTTGGCCCACTCCTTTACGTCTTGTTCACCAACGATTTGCCAAAACTAGAGGTGAATGCAATAGCAACGTTTGCAGATGACACAGCTGTTGGTGATACAAATCGTGTCACAATACTCAAGCTCGGAAACTCCAAGACTGGACATCGAAATTGAGGATCAAGATGAATGACGGGAAATCAGTTCATGTCGACGTTACCAATCGTAAGCTCGACTATTTCCCACTTTACCTCAAAGTTAAGACTATAATGCACGCCAATGGAGCTAAGAACCTGGGCATGACCCTGGATACCGAATTGCGGTGGAAGGCGCATGTCAAGAAGAAAAAAGAAGAACTTTTGCTTAAGTTGATGTGCTGGTTAATGGACCGACGCTCAAAAATGTCGATCCAGTACAAATTAACCCTGTGCAATCATGTCCTTACGGAGTGCAGTTGTGGGGCTGCACTGCTCAAAGAATCCGCGATATTATCCAATGTTTCCAAAACAATGTGCTGAGATGTTGGGTGGCCTACCGGTGGATACACCAGAAATGTACGGCTACACAAAGAACTTGCATACCAAGCCATAGCACATCATAAGCGGCTACAAGTATACGTCAATGAAGCACAGCTGCTCGGCGTTGACGTCTCAAGAGAAGGATGACCTGTGGAAGTGAGTGAAGGTCCGATCAAGTCCGTTCAGAGAAATCAGTGATCGATTTGAGTGCAAGAAATTATTAACTTTCAAAATTATCAGCGACTTAGTTAAGTAGGTACCTAACTTGTAATACAACTAATTCACATATATGTCAATAAATATGTGGCTAATAAGTTGTTACTTGGCGCAATAAATCATCCACAAAAAAAATCCCGTGCATTGCAAGTATAAACGTACTGTACAGTCTGGCATTAACAGCATACATTCATTCTTTGCTTTTGACAATGGATCATTTTGGCTTTTGTCAGCGAACAAGGACCTTTCTTCGTAACTATTCATGTTTTAATTTATCCTTTCATACTATCATATATTTGACCCAGAAGATGCCAACTCCAGGTTAACCTCCTAGGCTGCCATATACTGTATTAACCAAACCAGATGAGTAACGTACAAACTGGGATGAAACGGGGTCCATGACAGGATGCGCGTGAGACAGAGAGAACAATAGATTCAAAAAGATGCAGTTGGCTCGGGGCAATTCTGTTGAAGCGGTGTCCGTCACAAACACTGAACAACCGCAAACAAAATGTGTCAATACCCTCCACGTGAAAATATACGAGTATTTATAAATATAAAAGCGAGGAAAGTGTAGGTCGTAAAACAATGCTCAGCGGTCTATTCACCTGGTCAGTCATACTCCTGAACGGAAGTGCTCCCAAAATCACAGTGTCGTCAATTCGATCGTACCAATTTCGGCTGGTAACTTTTTCCATCAACACATTGTAGAGCAGAGTGGGGTAGAATGAAATGCGAGCGAACATGATTGCTGATTTGACTGGCAGCTACAATACCATTAAAAAACAAAAGAACTTCCTCGCTTAACAACCTTAGTGAAAATCAGGTGGAACGAACTGACAACTGAATTGAGTGCAAAAATAGTAAACACATTGAAAGAATAACTAACCTGTGATGAGATAACCGCACCTTCTTCCATTTCAATGTTTTTCATGGATCATCTAAAGGATGTGCATTCTCCATCATGGATGCCAGACGATGCATGGATGCCAGTTTTTAGTAATCTCATACAAGATGGCGTCATAGTTCCCAAGATTTTGGCAATTCACCAAATTCAGATCAAATCGGCAATAACTTGATGTTTATTGGAAGTAGAAAAGCCAGGCGGCGATAACAACAGGAATATTTATTTATGTCCGACAAAACAACCTATCAAATTTTCACAATAACAGGGGCCGACGACTGTTCCATTGAGACTTCCAAAGTCGCAATTCTGACATCATCATGTTCAGGGCTGGAAAATCCTTAAATAAAAATAAATAAATTAAAATCCACTCATGTGTGAAGTACTCGGCAAAAAAAAGGAGACAAAATTTGATATAAAACCAATTATTTATTAGAACATTTGCTCTTATAGCCATTTTGCATGTCGTGCAACGTCCAACGTTGGATTTTGATTTTGATTTTTTCGTTTTTTGCGGGCCCTCCACTTCCTATTATAATAGGTATGTTCCAACCTGACCAGTTCTTGAACTGGTTCAGGAACTAGTTCTGCGCAGAAGCCATGCGCATGATGAACTGCGTTCCAGCCTGTTTCAGTTCGTGAATTCAGTTCGTGCAGACAACGCGTTCCACCGCGGCCAGTTCATGAACTCAGTTCAGCTCAGTTCGGGAACTTCTTGCACTGAATTGAGATGAGGGTTGAGAACTCGAACTGGAAAGGTAACAGTGATCTCACGTTATAACCTCCCACAAAATCATTTGACTTCCTGAGTTTCACGGGAGAAGACGTAGTATAGTAGGGTTTTCTGTGGGAGAAGAAGGGTCCTGTTTGTTTTGTGTCTTTTATTTGTGGTTCTCGTTTTTAGCGTATTCTGGTACGTAAGTGTTCATATCTCGACAAGATAAAATCATATCATAAAATCATTCATCATTTAAATCATTTTATCATAAAATCATATCTCGTAAGATAAAATACGTCTAAGTACAGTACCTTTAAAATAAATAATTTCTCAGAAAACTGTAAAGATAAAATTATAACCCACGAAATGAAAGATTGTTGGTGAACATGCGTGTATTTTCAAACCAAATAATTTTTGAATTAGGTACCTACTTAAATAAATTAGATTGAAATAAAGTGCATTGTTTGAATGGAAGTCAACTTGGCCGACATTAAAATTAATTATAGGCAAACGATATAATATGAACAATGTTGCAGTTTCAATTTAATTGAAAATTGCTTCAATTTGTCCACTGATTAATTTTGGTTTATTATCTTCGATAATGAACCATTGGAATCTCCAAAGAAAAAAATTTTTAACCCCCCCCCCCCCCTCAAAATTTGTTGGTTTACGTTTCAAGATGCGTAGATTCAGAAAATCGAATAAAGAAAAACTCTGCAAATTCTTGACACAACGGTTCATTATCTTCTTTGTACAGATCACCCTTCTGTCTAGATCACTAGGTCTAAATGTCTAGATCCTAAATGTTAGATTAATTATTATTATCAATTATCACTAATTATTAACAATTTTATCAAGTAGCTAGTGAAAATTATTATAATTTATTGTTAGGTATTAATAATTCGTATTTATTATTAATAATAATTATTATTAATTATGATTAATTAATACGATATAATTCTGGGGTTTTTAATACTACGTCGGTAATAATTTTTCTATAAAAGAAGTACCTACCAACAAACATTCGAAATTACCTTCATTTCCGTAGCACGAAACACACCTCAGAAATTATAATTATTAGTGATAATTCATAATAATAATTAATCTAACATTTAGGATCTAGACATTTAGACCTAATGATCTAAACAGAAGGGTGATCTGTACAAAGAAGATAATGAACCGTTGTGTCAAGAATTTGCAGAGTTTTGAAGGTGTTCAGAAACGCGTAAGCATATAGTTTTTAGAACTATATTAAAAATAAATATTCAACAATTCCCGCCGCCACCCGGTAGTCCACAGTACAAGAATCTCTTTTTTTTTACAGAAGGAGCAGACCTCTGCTTACAGTTATTCTTGTTTTAAAGAAGTTACTTGAAGTACGGTCAATGCTAGATACATTCCAGTTTCTAGTCCTAGACCAAGTCAATTAATTAACCAAGACCGTTAAATGGGATTCTGAAATTCGGAATTTCAATTCGGAAATTGTTGAGTTCTCATATCTGATAGCGATAGAAGAAGAAGGTTACTCTGATCAAAACCGCCCTCAGCGCTACCTGCCGGAATAGTTCGGGTCGTTCCAGCCATGCAGTTCACGAACCCAACAGTTCTTGAACTCATCCCCACTACTCCTGAACTGGTTCGTGAACTCAGTTCATGAACTAGGTCAGGTTGGAACATACACAACGTTCTTGGTTGAGGGTCAACCTAGGATTGTAGGTATAAACTAATCCCTGAAAGTTGCCTCAAGTTTTGGAGCTACTAAAAATCCTTTGGTCTAAATTTTCGAGTTTAGAGATGTCTCTGTCAAAATGACACTAACAACGAAAATGCTCAGTCATGTAGCATGACTTGATGAGTGCATTTTCGTTGTAGGTAACGAACGAAGGTCTCCCAATCAAATTGTAGCCGTGAAGTTTCTGAATTCTGACGCCAGGGCCTTTCAACGAGGTAGTTAGTTCCATGGTGGTTCCTGTATCCATATTATGGATCTAGTGTGTGTGTTTGTCTGAACGAGGATAAGAGAATATGTTTCTTGAAGGTGCCGCTTGGGGCGGTTGCTATATCTGTTCTCAATCCCTACTTCTGAGTTCTCAAAACCGTTCCGAGTAAGTACCGAGTAGTTGATAACGTGACGGCGCTTTGTGAGTGTGAAACGTTGTGCGGTTGACCTGTCTCTAGTGACCGTCATAATCCCTTTGTAGTAGCGCAGTGTCGAGAAGAACTTTGACGAGCTTCGACGACGGCACATTTGTTTCGAGTGTTCGAAGTACTCGTAATTACCCGATAGAGACGTTAAAGGCTCCACATTTCTCGTTAGAACGGGACGAAATAACGTTGTTGTGCGGTGACCCCAAACAAGCCCTCGGGTTTTCATTTTCGGGGTGATGTGCCAAACCTCTGGTTTCCTTCTTCGGACGAGAAGCTCGATCTGACGCACCGCATCCGATTCGATCTGCCGCCTTCCAAGCAGCTCATCATGCTCCTTCCCTCCGCCCAGATCCCCGCAATCGCTCAGTTGCGACTCCCAGCATCTCGCCGCCCTCTGCTAACGAAGGAATAACACTGGATCTGAGGGTTTTATTCGAATTTTTAATTACATTTGAGACGAAAAAAAAAAAATTATTTGCGACCTAACTGAATAACTGCCTGATTCGGATCCCGTCCATCGACTCACACCTCTCACTACGTACAATGCTTGCTCAAGTCTAAGTGTTCTGAATATGCTGTACCCTGAAGGTGCACTGATTTCCTCCTGAGAAGCCTACCTCTACTACACTCCTCGCATCCCCCGGATCCCACCTTTAGGTATGCCACTTTCGTACATTAATTTTAAACGTAAGTTAACGAAATGTCCAGCCCAGTTCACCTTTCCAACGACTGCATAATGCCACTGATAATGAATTGCACTCATGCTGTACCCATTACACTAGTTCCAGTCACCCCCTGAAATTCTAAGTAATTTAGCCCAGTCTTGTCTCTTTAGAGTTGTGAGCGCAAGAGACTTCCGAGATCACTTGATCATAGCCCTAAAGAAGAGT
The DNA here is from genome assembly GCA_963920205.1 of Stenodema calcarata. Lineage (NCBI taxonomy): Eukaryota > Metazoa > Arthropoda > Insecta > Hemiptera > Miridae > Stenodema > Stenodema calcarata. Next base: position 30,826,019 of record OY986048.1, on the reverse strand, counting down.
TAGAAATTATCTCTAAATAATCTCTTCACGTCTAGAAGCATAAGACAATTGATTTCACTTTCAATTGAAATAATTGTAAAATACCTAAAACCAATACTTTGATCATTACTCACTCTCTGGATCGTCCAGAGGTGAACTCATAACTGGGAATGAAATGCATCCTATACACTACGAGTTAATAATTTATAGATTTGATTTTTGACGTCTAAATTTGAAATGTGGACTATTGATTGTGGACTATTTCATTTTTCAATTAAGGTATACAAGTTCGATTTCAGCCGAACGTCAGTGTCAGAACGTGTATGTTCTATTAAATTTCCATTTCCCAAGGTCCTGGAAGATGGTCGCAACGGTGTGTAGAAAACTAGTTGAACTTGAGCCGTGGGTTGCTCTTCAACGTTGTGAATCTTGAGTGTTCGCTGACGTGGCAAAAGGGCTTTTGTACGCCTGTTTCGGAGTCGTGGAAAAGCGCGAACTGCACGTGAGACCAACATTATATTGTCAGGTGAGTTGAGGATCCACGTTCCGACAGCGATCTTGAGGAGTGTTGGCCACTAGGGTTTGCCGAGAGTTGTCGGAAGTCAATCACAGGGGTAGTTACGGATTTCACGCCCTTCGCAGTTCCGTCGTCTGCGGTCCTTTCAGCGGCCCCACGGACTTCCACGTGAGGTTGTTCAATATTGAAAAGCTCTACTACATCGTTGGAGATCGCAGCTCAGGGTCAACTTACCGGGACGGCAAACCGTCCCTAGAACTTTTTTCTTCGAAACAAAATAATATCAACTCAGGCGAGGAAATGACTGAAGTTACTGCTCTATATCCGTGGTTCCCAACCCGTGGTCCGCGCCGAGTTTACGTGTGGTCCGCGGGCTGTTTCAGAGTACGTCTTATAATTCACGGTTTTCTTCATCAATACGAGTATAACAATGTTTTTACTGGCTATATAATGAGACATTCATCCTCGGAGATACGTTTGTTATGAAAGTATGCCACATGAGTAATGCTGTTTTTATTTCTGATGTTAGGCGTGGAGTGATCTTGCCAGTAAAATGCAAAACCAAGGAAGTCACTGAGAGACTTAGTGTCATATTTTGTAAGCGTTTTACAATAGATTTATAATGTTTCTATAACTATATTAAGACTATAACTAAGTTTTTTTTCTAATTACTTACTCTTAATACAATGTATATTAAAGGATTTAAAATATATTTCTCTAGTTCTCAATTTAATTTACCTAGTTATAAAATCATGTGGTCCGCAGACGTTTTCTTATAGATCTTGTGGTCCTCGAGGGAAAAAGGTTGGGAACCACTGCTCTATGTAACGCCCGAGCTAGTCAAATATCAGGAACTTAAAAAGTTCTTGCGTCACTATCCGGACTTTCGGGATACCATTTGAGTGAAATGGGCCCCTAGAAAACATATACGCGTAACATTTATCTCTGACTTATGATTACTATTATCGACTTCTTGGCGATTAGACAAGTAGTCACTATCTCACTAACAACAAGAGCTAGTGTAGTATGGCTCTGCTATGACTCGTAGCAAGGCCACCTATAACCAGGTCAAAACTACTTCTTTCATCGTCATCATTACACTGGCCAACAAAAAAGGTGTTGTTTGGTGCAGAGGAGATCAGGGTTTGTGTTCGGGTTCTGCTGATTCCAAATCTGAAACCGGTTTTACGCTATTAGGTTTATTTTTTGAGATCTAGCTCATATATCTATTTTCTAGCTACGTTTGAACGGATTTTTTGATGTGATATTAGTAACACTCAAGCGTTTTATAAACGGGTTTCAGATTTGGATTCAGCACACTGAAAACCACCAACACCAACCCTCATCTCCTCTGCACCAAACCAGACGTTTTTTTGTTGGCCAGTATTATTGAGTACACTCTATCATCGATAATGGAACATTCAATAACAACTGCTGGAGTTGGAATTCCGTAACGACCCTGAAGCAGCGCAAATAAAGACGATAATACGCTTACACCAAATTTAGCATTAAATGCTAAATAGAAACCAAATTTTGGTTTCTATAACACTCCTATTCACGAGATACTCACTACGAGTACATGTTTCTAATTTGCAACAGGTCGCCCTCATGTCTAGATCACTGTTCTGTATACAATGTCCCTGTGAGTTCCATAACTACACGAAATAATTGGAGTGACTAAAATTATAAATTGTGTATTATATCGAGAAGGTATTAGATATCAGGACCTAGGGAGTGATGGGATCTAGGGGCAGTGATGGTCCTGTCAATTTTCCTAACAAAATCCGGGACCGAAATTACCTTCTTTCCGCAAAGACGAAAAATATCTCAGAACAAGATACTCGATATCACAATGTGTTGTTTAAAACAGATGTTCCCGTGTATGAAAATTGGTCAAGTTACTCCGTTTGATTCACCCTCATTTTGACCATTATTTTCGGTCCGACCTCCTAGCTCTCGTTATCAACAAATGGTTGGTCGTAGAACGCTCTGGGTAGACTTCAAAAATACTTTGAATCGGAAATTTCCCAGACGTGCCGATTTTTTTTTCCCAACCATATTCACTCTCACTCAATTCTCAGTCGATACTCAGAACACATACCCAACTACCCTCAAAGATGGGTGTAGAGAGGAGATACTCGAGACACAATTCTCTTACTTTTTGGTGCTTTTGGTTCTATATTATAGAACCAATAGTACCAAAAAGTTAGAGAATTGTGTCTCATGTGGTAACATCATACGACTCTTCAACTACCTAGTTGTTTTCATAATAGCTTGTTCAGGTAAGCAGGTAAGTCTATTATAATCACGATGAAAGAAAAAGTGTAGGCCTGGTTATACTATACTTCTGAATCATATTAAATATAGAGAGAGTTATGCTATGCTTCTGAATCATATTAAATATAGAGAGAGTTCAAATTTTGAACTATCTCTGTTGTTTGGTGATGATACACGAGAATTTTATTATGTTTAATTAATCGATTGGGTGATGATCTCCATAATAATGATGGGTGAAAAAGATTTATTCTTATGTGTGACGCTGGTTGCGAAGTCTCACTATATTGGTTAATATCATACCGATGTCTGTTTTTTGGTCATTGAAATCGTCCAAGAAGAAAAAAGTTTCAACGCCCCTCAAAATGTGTTGGTCTACGTTGTAAGATACAAAGATTCAGAAAATCTAATAAAAAAGTCCGTCCGTCTGCCGTACGCGTTACGTGCCCCTTTGTCCAGTTAGAAGTGTCTTAAATATTCAAAAGTCGGGTTACGGGCTCGGACTAGGCTGATGATCCTCGAAACTTTTCGCAACGCTTTGTCAATAGGAAGGTGTAAGTTATTGCCGACAAGTAAACATCTCAGATTTACATTAATACATATTAATACAAATTAATTCAATAGTTTATCCTTTATCCACATTTGAATAGGATTCAGTTCAGAAAATTGTTTACAACCACCCACAGCTTTGTACAACAAGCCGTTCGTTCACAATGAGGGCTCACAGGTAGAATCAAACGTATATTTATTGTCTAACGTTCCTACACGGGAACAGCTGATTCAAACAACACATCGTTTTGTGATGTATCTACTTGTTTCGTATAGTTATTGGACTCTCAAGGATATTGTATACATAACAGCGATCTAGACAGAATGGTTTCTAGACCAGAATCTAGAATCTAGACCATTGTGGAATCATTTACAGGGTTTTCGTCTGATCGATCGGACTTGCAAGTCCCTTCGAAGCCGACGAAAAACCCTTCAAGGCCTCCAATCATTATTGTTGATCATGATCAACAATAATGGTTGGAGGCCTTGAAGGTGGGCCCGAAAAAAACCTCAAACTGTTGAACGTGTATTCGATAATCCTATCGGCAGTTCAACATCACTACCACGTGGTAAGTGATGTTGAACTGTCGATAGGATTATCGATACTATCGATATTTTCTGACTATCGAAAACTATCGATTGTGGAAATTGAACACAATTTATTTTTGAAGAATCTACTCCTTTAGATGTCTTTTTCTTTTTTCTTGATCAGCACCATGGTGCACTTTTGTATCCATTTATTTTTTGTTCGTAGGTAGCAGTATTTTGTGTGATAATTTTTGGTCTTCCAGCAGTTATTCGTATTAGAATTACTTAGTAGGTACCTATCAAGATGTTCCTTACCTCAAGTAATTTTTTTTAAAATTATACACAATTCAAGGGCCCACGAGTTTATCGCTAATTCGGAACATCCTCAACACTTCATTTCTCGCCACAATTATCGTTTATTTATGAATTGTCTTTCTGAATTGTCTTTTCCAGTTCATTCTGGACTAGGTAAATAAAAAATAAAAAAAAAACACAAAAAAAACCACGCAACATCGACAAGTACCTACCTAAGTGACTTAACCATAAGTCGTTGATGGTTACCAAGGACTTTTAGCGAATTTTCGAAGAAAATGTAGCTATTTATATTTGTATTCAGCAATAAGCCTTTCGCATGAATAACGCATCTGATATTTGTACTGAACTCATCAAGAATACTTTCACACTGGCGATACAAACAGAGGCCAGTTTACTTGAGGCCAGATTTGATAAGACTTTTGAATCGTTTGAGACCATCCTGGATTCACTAGGTACCAAAAGACATTAAAAAATCATATTTATTTTTTTGTCATTCCAGACGATAACTCTCGATAGAATTGAGATAAAAGTTCAAATTTGCACGAAAAATCTGGCATCGAAAGGCTAAGTTCGTAGATGGGCAGAATTGGGCCACTTCGAAGGGGGAATAATTACCCTTAAATTCCATAAATGAAACCTTCCGACTAGTGACACCTAGTCGGATTTTTTTTATTTTTTAAGATTTTTTTTATTCGAAAATTTGCTCTTATAGCCGTGCTGCATGACTGTGGATTTTTTTTCTCTTTTTTTTTTTAAATAAAAATGAATCAATAAAAATGTTATCATTAAACTAGCTGTCGGGCCCGTCGCTGACGGGCAGAACTCGGGGTGTGTCCATCTACCTCTTTTACCTGTCCCGGACGGGCAGAACTCTTACCTGTCGCTTTACGGATTATACCTCTTACATGTCCCTTTACAAACCCTAATAATCCTTAATACCAAAAATAATATCCATCTGTCTAACGGGAAGGAATAATTTAAAATTTTTATGTTTCGGCTTCCCTATAAACCCCCACCCCTTTTGCATCGGATCCGGAAGTGAACCCCCCTATGTCCTTCCCCGATCACGGAAACATTTAAATACGGAAGAAGGGTTCGATCCATTGAGCTGTTTTTGCGTGATCGAAGGACAGACAAACAAACAAACAGACAGAAACCAAATTCAAAATCGGCATGGGTCGACTCCATTTCATGCAAAACGAATAACTGTAGAGAAAATCTTCGAAAATAACACGAAAATCGTCTTTAAATTTAGTTATGTAGATGATATGTATCTTTGGAGTGTTTGTCTTTAACTCTTAGTCCTGGTTTTGTCTTAATTCTTATTTAGTTTATTCTGTTTGATCCTAGGTTCTTTCAACAATCAATTTTCACCCTGATTAGCAAATCTCGGTTTTGTTGATACGATAATATCGGAAATATCGAATATCGGACCCAAAATATCGATCTTCGATATTATCGATATCCCATCCCTAGACTAAACACATCGTCTATAAACTGGTTTACTGGGCAACGCTCCGCATAAAAAGCCCATGTGTGAGTGCGGCGGATGGGAAATACTCCCATCTTGAGTCCTTGCAACAATCGAATCCAACATTGGACTTTGTAATTCAAAACTTTGATTACCTTTTGTAAAACCAACAAAAGGGGGTTTTGTTAATCAACCAAAGAGTAACAAGAACAAAAACCAACAAAGTGAAGGGCAAAAAAGTGTGCTATATTTCGTCAGGTATATGACCAGCTTATATCTATATATCCATACAAGGGGCATAAAATATATGGTTGCTTCGATTCGCTTATGGAGTCCCGCTACCATTTGGTAATAATCATTAGGGCGAATGGTCCATTAATAAAATAATCATAATAATGGCAAATAAACAAGTTTAGATTGACTTGCATCATTTCATTTTGTCATTACTTTAATAGAATATTACATAATATTACAGAATTATATTATAATCATTCGCGTTATCGTTCTGGCGAGCAATAACTATATACAATAATTACAATAACCATTATAATTTTAAGATAAGTGTATGGCTTGATATGGGTGGTTTTGCTTGTCATCAGGTACCCTTTGAGATTTGTGTAGAATCTTAAAAAAATCCACAGTCATGCAGCATGGCTATAAGAGCGAAATTTCGAAGAAATAACTGGTTTTATGTCAACTGTCTCCATTGAAGGATTCGATGTCCATGAACAACATCTCAAGTATCAACCACGTTTCTTCATCTTCAAAGTGCATTAGTTTGAGAACGGAATGAGATATCGCAATTCTGATTGCACCATCGCGTTCAGCATTAAAAAAAAACCTTTAAAGTGAGGGGTCGCTTGTCTGACTGTTTCATTTTGGGAATTTATGGGTAATTCCCCCCTCCCCCTCCCTACAACTCCCCAAACCCCCCTCAGCTATAGATTTTTCAACGCTGAACACGATGGTACAGTCAGAATTGCCGATACGGTTTTCTCTGCTACCAAGGACCAAAAATTCAGTGTCTTCGAAACCCCATTGTTACTAGATTGTCACAGAACCATCCCTAATTTGAATCAGCTGTTCCTCAGTATGAAAATTAGTCAGAAGTTTTACAATTTGATTTAAAATTTCGATGAAAAATTAGATTCAAAGTGGTCGAACTATGGCATAAACCTAAACCCTTTCCGATTGAATGTCCACGATGAAAATTTACTGTGACCATCCCCGGATGAAACTTGATTTTTGAGCAGTTTCGTCAAATTCGGACGGATTTTATCTTATTTCCACTTTTTGATTCTACGTATCTTGAAATGCATCTACTTCATTTTGTGGCGTGAACATATTGTTCTTACTGATCTATGCTAAAGGTTCATTATAGAATAATAATGGACAAGAATGCTCCCAAATTGAGCGCATTCTCACTCGTTCACGAAAAAGTTAGATACATTGTAATTAGGTCTAGTTTCCAACTATCCACAACATGAATATTTAGTTGTACGAATCGATATATTTGGATTTTTCAAAGGGGAGGTTTTTTAAATTTGTACGAGGACCAATCTCCTTATCCATCCTAAAATTTCAACTTAAATGAGAGGTTCAGAAGTACGAAATATGATAGTTTCACTCACATTATTGTACGCGTAAAGTCTACTTTCAGATGGATATGCTCTCGGACACAAACGAATTTGTGTTGGGGCTGATGCCTCAACATGAATCATCTGCTACAACAAATTAGTGCTTATCGCGGTCCCTAATATGATTTATCTCTAGTCGGCAATTCGTTATTAACCATATTTATTCAAGATTATCATCCTCACATAGTAATCATCACATTCAATCGTCCATGTGTGATTGAATGCAGGATTTAACCGGTTAATACGCTTTCAAGATTAATACACATTATGGATCTTATAAGGAAGTGGTTTCGCCGCGACAGAGAACGGAAGTTCTATTGACACTGCATCCAAGGTTATCTGCTTCGGCTTGTCGACAGTCTGCTAATTGGCACCGAATTTAATACGTAAGGCTCGTTAAAATTTTCGACGAGCCCTACAGACTGGGTACTCCTCCGGTAATTCTAGATAACACAATTCTAAAACGAGTGAGTAAAATAAAGAGAGATAGTCGATTCATACCTGACAGGCTGGCGTGAACCTGAAGTAGGTAGGTGATTATTTCAGATTACTAAAATATGGGTTTTGTGCTGTTACCTTTGTAGTTTATTGGTATTATGATGAAATCGTAGTTTCCAAAGACAGATTTCGTTTGTGTACGAGTAGGCACATCAATATAAAATTAACCTTTACGCGTTCAATGATGTGAGTGAAACTTACAATTTGTCTTAAGTGTAAAACAATACAATACTTCAATACAAATAAATTATAAATCATTTATAATTTACCCATTAATTGCATTTGTGATCTATCGATATAAATGATTATCATTAGGCTGATTTAGTGATCTATCGATATAATAATTATTATTAGGCCGCCCTGGGATTGTATTGGAAAATTGATGAGATCATCTCTGAGTTGTTTACCTACTGACTCCCGCGTCACTCGACTTCTTGAACGAACGCACAGAATTTAACTAATTTTTCGAACTACTTTGTATACCGCAACAAAGGTATACAAAGGTACCGTATCACGTAATGGTGATCTACAATGAAGGGCTATGCAGAAATTGCTGAGCCTTCGTGGATGCTCTTGCAGCGTATCCTTTGGGATCCAGTCCACTTTCTTGTGACTCTTCTCAGATTGACTTAGCTTGGCGTACAGGCGATCGCGAAACTGTCTTTGATGTTGTCTAACAAGACGCCCTCAAAACCAAAATCTGCCAAAATCTTCTTCTTCTTATTTTTCCTCTTCTATCGGAGGTTGGAAATCATCGTGGCCAGTTCTTCTGTGTCCCTTGCAGCTCTGAACAGTTCCTGCACATTGCAGTAATGTCCCTCCAACTTGTCGTTCTTTTTCTTCTTCCTCTCTTTCTTGCTATTTTCCATTCTAAAAGCTGTAAGATCTTGTACTTCCCTCCGCTGATAACATGTCCGAAACATTGCAACTTACTTTTCTTTATTGTTTCAACAATTTCAGTGTTTTTCCCCATTCTTCTCTTCTGTTTGTCAGTCCAAAGGATGTCCAGAGTTCTACGATTGCACCACATTTCGAATGCATGGATCTTATGCACATCTCCTTTCTTGAGAGTTTCAAGCCTCCATAATATACAAAACTGTTGAAAAATGTAACAATATAGCATTCTAGTTCTTAATTCCAATGACAAGTCACAATTTTAAAAACGTTTCCTCATTTAAAAAAAAATTAGATCTTGCAATTTCCTCCACAAAAATCCATAAGTTTCAAAAATCCCAATGAATTCTCTTGATCGTTTTGTAGTTTGTTTTGAATATGACTACCTAATGGATCATTATAAATAATGTCATCAAAATAAATGTATAAGTACCTTATAGTGAAGGATTATATCACACCTATATTTACCTTTATCACACCTACACGATATACAATAGAGAACTAGCTAGGAATGCTGGAGTCACATTCAAAACCACATCCAAAACCTGGAGCCACATTCAGCACACCAGCTTGTAACGCTCAGCCTGCGTACAACGTGGATTATGGGCAAACTTAGTTCAGCTCTGGCTTGAAGTACCTAGAACCACAAAATAACCCACCTGTGCTCTCGGCTGAGCAATAGTGGAGATGGGTGTGGGTTCCCAAATTCTTATCAGGAGACATATATTTAATTAGGGCGCCAGTCCGCTTGTTGAATTGATCTTAATTGGGAAAAGTCAAAAATCATTCAAATAAATAATATATAAAATAAAATTGTAGAGTAACACTGGTGTCTAGGGCCCTAGCGGACGAACCTCCCTATTACCAAGTTGCTTCAGAGAAAAGTTGAAAACAAATAAATAAAGGGGGAGCCACCCGGGTCTGAATATTATTTGAAATAAATGAATCGTTTACTTAATTAATAAAGGGTGAGCCCAGTCTAGATAAAATAAATAAATCAGTAAATGAATCTGGCCTGGATATTATTTGAGATAAATTAATAATTTAATCAAATAATAAATGAATAAAAAAAAGGAAGAAATGTGTGTCAGGTCTGGATAAAATGACGAAAATTTGAAATATTGAGTTTTAATTGAGAATTTGAACTCAAAAAAAAAAGAACGTTCGGGCTTGTGAAAACCTTCACAAAATAAATCGAGAAAAGAAACACTTCAATATTTATCTTGTTATTATTTATCTGGTTATTATTTATCTTGTTATTTATGTTATTTGAAAGTTGTCTACCTACCTAGGTGATCACCTTTAACGAAATTTGCCCTATTCTAAGACTTATTACTAATTATTATTACTAAGTTCCTATTTATTAAATTGTTAATAATACGTGGCAGCAATCGTTGAATGCGGGTCAGCAGGCAGGGAGGCAGCAAATCGAAACTCTTCTGATCCAATATCCGGGGCGGAAACAAAAACTCCAATCAATCGATTGGAGCCTGGTTTGAGTCGTAGTCGTAGAGAATGGGGTAGTAAATGGATTTTCAAAAGGTAGCAGCTCCAAATTGTTGAATCCAGTACTCCGTGCAATTTTGAGGTAGCAAAACCACCTTCGAATTATATAATCCTGGTTTTCATCCAGAAGAACAGTTTTTGGAAACTATTAGCCCCTGCAGTCGTCAAATATGGAGAATAATCCTGCTCTTGCAGAGAACACCTGTTGTGCGTACAACTTGAGTGGACTGACTGAGGTTTTCGAATGCGAGACAACATCTACAGGAATTCACAAGCCCTACGATCACTTTTAAGACGCCGGTGGACCCATGACACCCACGGTGAACAATACATAAGACGAGGCTCGGAAATAAGACAACTGGGAACCCACCGATAGCCGAGAGCTTCTTTGCCTTCGAATTATTTTCATTACACCCTCCCTTCTCCTCAAAAAAAAGATAAAAAGCTCAGCTTTTGATCTTTTCCAGATGGCTAGGGTGTCTGCTAAGCACCAGCAGTCGTGGTAACCCTTGATTCCTTGTTGTCTGTCCTTAGAGAATGTCTAGCGGTCCTGGTTTGAGACTGGCAAGGCCAGTTCTTCAGACTCCGGAGGGTGTGGCTTCATATCCTTTGGATGCCATTTTCCCAGATCGCGTCCTTGTTCATCCACCAAAAGGTATGCAGAGTCTGAAATTTTCTGCAAGACTTTACACTTGATGAATTTTGGAGCAAGTTTGCTCGAAAATTCGTTAGCTCCTGAAGAGAGAACATAGTTTTTCTTCCAGACTATGTCTCCTGGTTGATATGTTACTGGACGGTGACGAAGATTGTAATATTTCTGATTGTGTTGGTAAGCTGTCTTCAGGTTTTTGACCACTTGATGATAGATTTCTCCAAGTTGTCTCAGGTTGGCAGTGTACGCATTTCTATTAGAGCATACTGGAACTTGATTCTGGTCGGTGGAGAGATCATGCTCATTTCCAGCTTTCTTGAGCTCGCGACCAAAATTTATATAGGCAGGTGTGAAGCCGGTTGCTTCATGAACAGCTGTTCTGATAGCAAATCCAATCTGAGCCAAATGTTTGTCCCATTTCTTATGATCACTGGAAATGAAAGACCTGATAGCCGTTTTCACAACACGGTTGACTCGCTCAGTCGGATTGCTCTGTGGGTGGTAACTGGGGCAATACCACGGTTCCACCTGGTATTCTTTCAAAAACTCACGAAAATGGTTGCTTTTGAACTGGCTCCCGTTGTCTGCTATCACAACTTTAGGTACTCCATAAATCATGAAAACTTGTTGTTCCATGAACTTGATGATTCCTGGAGTAGTGGCATTTTGCATTGGGTGGAGTAGAGAGTATTTGGAAAAGTAGTCACACACCACAAGCAAATATGCATTTCTGTTGGATGATCTAGGCATTGGGCCCATGATGTCCACTGTAACTATTTGCCATGGTTCAGTGGCTACTCGCTGTTTTCCAAATAATCCACCCATTCTTTTCTGTTCTGGTTTATTGGCCAAGCAGGTGTGGCACTGGAGAACGTATTTGGCTGTGTCCGATGTCATGCCAGGCCAGTAATAAAGGAGTTTCAGGCGGGCAAGCGTCTTGGCCACGCCAAAGTGAGCTGCTAAAGCTGAGTTGTGACACTCCCCAAGTGCTGTCTTCCGTTGAGACTTGGGAACGACGATTTTCCAGAAGTTTTCTGTTCCCAACAAGTCCTGGGTATTGAAGACAAAATGATACAGTTTGCCGTCCTCCACTTTCCATTGTACGTAAGATGCAGGGTTCTCAAGAACTCTTCTTTTCATTGACAGATACCATTTGTCCTGTGGAGTTTCTTGGATTTCAATCATCTCAACAGTTTCAAAAGTTCTTGAGAGAGCGTCAGCGGCAGCATTTTGTTTCCCAGGTCTGTGTGTGACTGTAAAATCGTATTCTTGCATCTGAAGTGCCCATCTAGCGAGTCTACCAAATGGGTCCTTCAAGTTCTGGAGCCAGCGCAACGCACTATGGTCAGTGACAACCTGGAACGTAGTTCCCTCAACGTATGGTCGGAACTTTTTTATTGCCCATAAGACAGCCAAGCATTCAAGTTCGCTTGCTCCATACTTACATTCCAGTTTGGTTAGGGTTCTACTGGCATATGCAATCGGTCGTTCGCCATCTTCATGAACCTGCGCCAGGATTGCACCCAAACCTGACTTACTGGCATCTGTCTGGATCACAAAGGGCTTTGTAAAGTCTGGACAAGTCAATAGTGGTGCTGATATTAATTTGTGTTGAAGGTCAACAAAGGCTTTTTCCTGTGACTCACCCCAAGCAAACTTGTTCTTCTTCTTGAGTAGTTCTGTCAATGGAGCAGCAATGTTAGCGAAGTGTGGTACATAGCGCCGATACCATGAAGCCAGACCACAAAAACGACGAACTTCACGAACTGAGGTTGGCCGAGGAAATTCAACTATTGCCCTGACCTTCTCAGGATCGACACTCAAGCCATTAGCGTTGACCACATGGCCAAGATACCGCAACTCAGCTCGGCAGAAATGGCATTTATCCCACGAAAGTGTGATGTTTGCCTTTTGTAGTCTGTACAATACTTCATTGAGAACTTCAATGTGTTTTTTAAAAGTTGGAGTCACAATGATCACATCGTCGAGGTAGGCAAATACAAAAGGCTCAAGCTCTGGTCCAAGGATGGTGTCTATCAGACGCTGCCAGGTAGCGCCACTGTTGTGTAAGCCAAATGGCATTCTGGAAAATTGAAACAATCCCCGATAGGGTACACAGAATGCTGTACGCTCTTTGCTTGCTTCGTCTAGCGGAACCTGCCAGAATGCACTTTTGACATCCAGAGATGACAAGTATTTTCCCTCCCGCAAACGATCAAGAATTGCTGTGATGTATGGCAAAGGATAGGCGTCCTTCTTTGTTACTTTGTTAACTGCTCTGAAGTCAACACAGAATCTGTAGGAGCCGTCCTTTTTCTTTACCAATACGACTGGTGACGACCATGCCGAATTTGAATGTTCAACTATGCCATCCTTCAACATTTTATCAAGTTCGTCGCACATAATTTTGCGGATGAATGGTGATACGGGATAGTATCTTTGTTTGATTGGGGGACTGTCACCGGTGTCAATCTTGTGGAAGACTTGATCTGTACATCCAAGTTTATTTCCTTGAGCGTCTTTGAATCGAGTTATCAAGGCTTCCATCTGTTTCCTTTGGGAAACTGAAAGTTGGCTTAGTTCTTGCAGAGCGGGTTGGGGAGCAATGCAGCAAACTTGATCTGAGAATGTGTAGTTCTTGTTTTTCAGATCAATTACCAAACCCATTTGTTCCCAAAAGTCAGCTCCAAGGATTAGTTGCTCTTTTAAATTAGGCACAACGTGTGTTTGGATAAGCCGGACCTCGTCATGAAGGCGTATGGGTAAGACGGCTGATCCAACAATGGTCTGAGAGCGCCCATCAGCCAAAAGAATGTTCCGGTTCCCGTCGTTTTCATTCAACAAACAACCCAAAGCCTTGATTTTAGACCATCCAACTCCATTCAAGAGTGTGATTGTTGCTCCCGAGTCAAGAAGTCCAACCATTTTCTGACCAAAGATGCTAATAGGGATGCGAGCTCGACGATCGTTGGGGTTTGATGGATTCGGGAAGAAATGGGTTACCCCTGCACACATGAATCCTTCAACTGTGCGCAACCATTCCTTCCATTCGCGTTGATCTACTTGTTTTGGGGGCGCAGCCCTTGGTTGTTGGGGGCCCCCATTGATCCGTTTCCCGACTTGGTCAGACATTTTGGGCAGTTCTCCTTTAGGATTCCCTTCTCCCCGCATCCCTCACATAATATTGTCCTTGGAGCTCGACAGACCCTGAAAGTGTGGCCCTTCCGGTCACAATTCCAACAGTTAACATCACGGAATCTTGCATTACCAGTCTTTGGGGCTGTGGATCCAGTCACCGCAACGGCAGCTACCTCAACTTCATGGAGTTTGGGGGTCACACGATGATGAGTTGTTGGTTTGTACCCAAGATGAGGTTCGAGAAGGCCCTTGGTTTGGGGTTCATGATACGCATCAGCCCTTTTTGTCCACAACTCAAGGCGTGCCAGCGTAGCTTCAAGTTGTTCAATGGTATCGTATGTAGCGTTTGCAAGGTGAGGCATATGAGCTCTTTTCAGGTTCTTTTCTAAGATTTTGATCTTCTGGTGCTCTGAAAGGGGGACAGTAAGTCGGCGGAAAAGACATTTCATCTTGGCAAAATAAACGGCTGCTGACTCATCCGGACCTTGGCTTCGTCTTCTGATCTCATCAAGCAGTTTGTCATCATAGTCTGGATCTTGAAAGTCGCATCGCAGGTGACGGACCAGTGCATCCCAAGTTTGAAATTTTTCTCGGTTGGCTCTGAGCCAGATTCGGGCCGTGCCAGTGAAAAGATCTGCTGCGCATTTGAACAGCGTATCTTTTGAGACTTGTCTGGACACTCGTTTTTCCTCAACTTCATCTAAGAAGTCACCCAGAGACGTTCCCGAAGCTTCACCAGAGAAAGTGATATTCCATTTGTAGAGTTTTGGATCTTGAGGATATTTGTTTGGAGCGGGCGGTGTTTCTGTAGCGCTTGGATGGATTTCTAGCGAATCTGAGTTTGGCGTTAGCGGTTGTGGTGCTCCTTTGAGTTTTGATACGGCGTCGTATAGTGTTTTGAAACTGGCTACTAGGTCGATTCTTTCCTTTTCCTCATCCTTCGTGAACGACTGTCGGAGTAGTCTTTGGCGGTAATGAAGGATTCGACCAATATATTTCCTTACTTCATTTCGGTCGTCAACATCCATCACCTCCATGCCATCATAAAGTTCTGAATATCTTTCGGAGCACTTCTTCAATTCTTCTGCTGGGACCAAAGACTTCAAGGCTGTCTTGTCTGGAAGAACTCCCTCAGAAATGGCCTTATTCAATCGGGAGACTAATTCTTTGGCAGTTCCAGTAGCTTGCAACCCTCGGATGAACAGCTCGTGCGCGAGTTCCTCCTTCCATAGTCGTGACGTGTCTAGTTTGAGATCTAGTACTGATGACATTTTGCTGGGTTCGGTGTTTCGGATATCTGTTGATTAAAGGCCCCACGTTGGGCGCCACTTTGTAACGCTCAGCCTGCGTACAACGTGGATTATGGGCAAACTTAGTTCAGCTCTGGCTTGAAGTACCTAGAACCACAAAATAACCCACCTGTGCTCTCGGCTGAGCAATAGTGGAGATGGGTGTGGGTTCCCAAATTCTTATCAGGAGACATATATTTAATTAGGGCGCCAGTCCGCTTGTTGAATTGATCTTAATTGGGAAAAGTCAAAAATCATTCAAATAAATAATATATAAAATAAAATTGTAGAGTAACACTGGTGTCTAGGGCCCTAGCGGACGAACCTCCCTATTACCAAGTTGCTTCAGAGAAAAGTTGAAAACAAATAAATAAAGGGGGAGCCACCCGGGTCTGAATATTATTTGAAATAAATGAATCGTTTACTTAATTAATAAAGGGTGAGCCCAGTCTAGATAAAATAAATAAATCAGTAAATGAATCTGGCCTGGATATTATTTGAGATAAATTAATAATTTAATCAAATAATAAATGAATAAAAAAAAGGAAGAAATGTGTGTCAGGTCTGGATAAAATGACGAAAATTTGAAATATTGAGTTTTAATTGAGAATTTGAACTCAAAAAAAAAAGAACGTTCGGGCTTGTGAAAACCTTCACAAAATAAATCGAGAAAAGAAACACTTCAATATTTATCTTGTTATTATTTATCTGGTTATTATTTATCTTGTTATTTATGTTATTTGAAAGTTGTCTACCTACCTAGGTGATCACCTTTAACGAAATTTGCCCTATTCTAAGACTTATTACTAATTATTATTACTAAGTTCCTATTTATTAAATTGTTAATAATACGTGGCAGCAATCGTTGAATGCGGGTCAGCAGGCAGGGAGGCAGCAAATCGAAACTCTTCTGATCCAATATCCGGGGCGGAAACAAAAACTCCAATCAATCGATTGGAGCCTGGTTTGAGTCGTAGTCGTAGAGAATGGGGTAGTAAATGGATTTTCAAAAGGTAGCAGCTCCAAATTGTTGAATCCAGTACTCCGTGCAATTTTGAGGTAGCAAAACCACCTTCGAATTATATAATCCTGGTTTTCATCCAGAAGAACAGTTTTTGGAAACTATTAGCCCCTGCAGTCGTCAAATATGGAGAATAATCCTGCTCTTGCAGAGAACACCTGTTGTGCGTACAACTTGAGTGGACTGACTGAGGTTTTCGAATGCGAGACAACATCTACAGGAATTCACAAGCCCTACGATCACTTTTAAGACGCCGGTGGACCCATGACACCCACGGTGAACAATACATAAGACGAGGCTCGGAAATAAGACAACTGGGAACCCACCGATAGCCGAGAGCTTCTTTGCCTTCGAATTATTTTCATTACAAGCTATTGGTTTGAGGTATTTGATAGACATCAGGATTTATGTAGAAGACCGTAAAACCAATTTAAGAATTGTACTTAAGAGTATTTATATGCCTTTGACGTCAGAACCACGGAATTCTGAAATGAAAACGGGTCGCAAGAGCGTATCAGCGGTGTACGGAATTGCAGACCGAAAATATCATATCAATCATGGGGGATGATGGGAATGTCAGTTGAATGTTAGTATAGCCTTCGATTTTCCGCAGCTTCGTTTTTCACGTTTATTTCTCCTTGGAATCCCCACAAAAACCCTAACAGAAAACCCGCAACAATAAATAACCTTCCTCCTAAATAGTCTTTGTGGACGAAGCGACGCTGCTTTACCTCTGAATTAATATTCACAGCTCAACTTCGGACCGGGAAGAAGGAACACCCAGTCGGTTTTCTTCCTACTGAGCACTGAGCCTACCCAAGTTTGGCTAAATGGCAAAAAAGGCGCGCATGCATGTGTGTCCGGTGACTATTAGGTATTGAATAAACATTTAGCGAGAACCTAATTACTTATTTTTCTCTGAAATTTTACTTGTGGCGAATTTAATTAGTGTGTTTTAATGAAGAATTCCGCCAACTTCCTGGAGGCTGGAACTTTATCCAAATCATAGTCATAATATAACATAATACTTGTAACATAACCAAAGCCCAATGATCACTCAGTGACTATTGGCCGCGGCGCAATGGACAAGCCGAGGGAATCCCCAGAAATCCGCGTGACGAACCGTTACCGCCTTTCGCGAGTAACAGGAAGGCGATCGTGACTAAGACTGTATGTGAGGTCGCAAGAAGTGAAAATACCGTTGAGGATTTCGTAAGCACAGGGCGAGTCAGATCGTACGAAAAGCCGGGCGTCAATTTTAAATGAGAACTTCGGGAAAAACTTATTTGTGATCTCAAATATGAACGGTGTGAGTGAAATGGTCTCTGTCGAAAGAGAAATCGGCATTTAAACGTGAGAAATCCTACAAATTATTCCACAGGGGTTTATCATTTTCTGTATGGGTCGTGTGCACTATACTCCCGTGCCTATACGAAAACATTGTACGTGCATGGATGATCCTTTCTGAGTGTGGTGGAGGGGAGAGGGAAGCTAAATTCCGGTTTGGACTAATAATCATTTATATACTGTGTTCCCCCTTTCTATTTCCCTTAAAACCGAGTTGGGAAACATGTTCACATAGTAAGTAAAAGCAAAACAAATGCGTTCAGTATTTTGAGCAAAAATATCCTGAAAACTCTGCAAATTCTTGACACAACGGTTTATTATCTTCCTTGTGCAGATCACCCTTCTGTCTATACCAGTCTGTGTTGCAAATCGGCACCATACCATATTCTCACCGTACTCATACCATACCATACGAATTTCTTTCCTATCATACCATACTGTACTGTACCAAATCATACATACAATAATATACCATACCATACTCATACCATGTCATACAAACCGAGTGAATATTGAAATGTCATCCATTTCTGACCTATATTTAAAATTTCAAGTATCTAGCTCATCATCAAAATTTAATTTGTATTATTACAAAAAGGTATTATTTAAACAATTTTACAGATGAGAAACCGAGTGAATATTGCAATGTGGTCTATCCCCGACTCACGGTTAAAATTTCTAGACTGTAGTTTACCGGGAAGATGAAAAACGTAGTTTTATTCTGGGCGTCTGGAGGTTGGGTCACATAACGGCCGTTTTCGACGCGAAAGTTTAGTGTTTTTCCTAAACCTTTGCGCGCTCACTGTGAACGAACGGCTGGTCGCACAAAAATCCAATTGGTCTTAAATGATTGGTAATTTTTCAGGTCATTCAAAAGTGAACTGGAAATTACACGGTTCAGTTGAATATTTGGAGATATGACATCGTCGAAATTTTAAATTTCGTTTTGAACCCCTTCCCCTTGACCTAGGGTTATGAAAAGTTTCGAGGATCATTGTGGGGCTGGTCCAAACCCAGAAACCAAATTTCGTAATTTTAGCTCAACGCTAACTGGGCAAAGTGCCACGGACGGCGTACGGCGGACGGACGGATTTTTTTTAATTCGATTTTCTGAATCTACGTATCTTGAAACGTAAACCAACAAATTTTGAGGGGGGGTTAAAAAATTTTTTTCTTTGGGCGATTCCAATGGTTCATTATCATTGTCGGGAGCCCTCAGACTACACAAAAATATTGCACAATGTTTTAGACCCGATTCAACTCCCCGCTGGGTCCGCAAAAATCTTCCAGAACATATTGAACGTTTTCAAATATGTTCCAAAACTCTTCCAGAACAGGGCGGTTTTGCACAATATTTCTCCTCACACTCAATATTTTAGCGCAAACACGACATCTTCAGAATATTGTGCAAAATTCACGCCCCCATGATATTCTCTATTTTGAATGACGTGATGTTGTTAATTTTGTTTTATTTACGACCACCCCACCTACTTGATTGACCAGAAATATCATCGTAAATCGGGAAATTAACAACACCACGTTATTCCGCATGAACAAATACTCGGAACCCCATTCATTTTACTTAGAAAACTAGACTAGTCTCTTTTTCATGAAATGTCACGAAGAAACCGAATCGGGAATAAAAAATTAGGGTTACCATTTGAAAAAGAAAAGAAAAACGAAGTTGGCGTCGGAATTTCATTTTTTCGACATTTTAATGAAAGTTTGTATTCGAAATTTGGGACATCTCGTGGTACACCCAGTATATAAATTATGAATGAGATGATTACGTAAATTACCTGTAATTTGAACCGACTTACCCCAGCAATGTCATGACTAAAAGTAGGTACATGGTACCAACACTCAAGACCCAGAACAAGAAACTTGGTATCACAAAACCATGTGTTGTTTGAATCAGCTGTTCCCCAGTACATATGTAAATTGGCCTCAAGTTCTCCCGTTTGATTCTCGCTCAAAATGATGTTTTTTTTCGGTTTAATGTAAATTGGCCTCAAGTTCTCCCGTTTGATTCTCGCTCAAAACGATGTTTTTTTTTCGGTTTAACTTCTAGCCTTCATTGTGAATTAACTCCGGGTGGCCTTGAAAAAATGCTCTCAATGCGTAGATCATTAAAATTTGTATAGAAGAAATAAACCATTCCATTTTAATTTCAAAGAAGCGTTCAACTTCTTTTTTCCTAATGTCCTTGGGTAATGATAAGCTTCAAGGCCCCCATTTTGAATTTCACATTTCTCGATCGTTCTCCAATGGGATAAGTGCCGTGGACGTAGGAAATTTTTTCTTTATTCGAATTCCATGTTTTTGTTTCTTCTTTTTCCCCGATCGATTCTAACGTTTATTATTGAAAATTACGAACCAAAAGTAACGTTTTGAAAAAATATCAAAATCAGCTATTGTGGCTTTGTTTTGAACTAGAAAATCCACTTCTTATGAATGTCAGTGGATGTATCTGGTAGGATGTCTAAAGTTGATCAAAAAGAATACTGTGCATCGGAACCAAGATGGAATTACATCATTCAAAGAGTTGCCTAACCTATCACTCCCCCTCCGGCAAAAATGGGGGAATTCAACAGGTTGCCTGTCTGCATGATCAAAATTGAAGCTATGATTTTATTCATTCAAGTGATGTGCAAAATTACAACCAATGCGTTGCTGATGAAATTTATCTTCGCCATTTTTCATCGTACAAAAATCGTCGACCGCTATTGGAAAGCTCTTGATTTATGTGAAAAATGACCATATCTCACGCTGCTAATTTTCCCCTCCCTTCATCCCTCTAGTTACATTTCCTCTCCTAACTAAAATTTCCGTTAAATAAGGCCAGACCGAATTCACCAACCAAATCCAGTGGGAAATTTTCAAAAAAATGATCCCAACCAAATTAATGGTTATTTTACATGGGTTACCACGATTTCTACGCGAGTGGTTTAGTTCGTAAAGATGATCGTTGTAGTGGCCCTAGAAAAAAACGCTGCAAATTCTATCACAACGGTTCATCATGTTCTCTGTAAATCACCATTCTAGGTACATAGTCATCATCTCTAGCTGTTAACCGTAGATCATGCTCGGCCTACACAATTTTTATTGTGTAATACCCTAGTGCCACTTGGATTGGAGATGTGTAATACTTAGGTGGATACAATACATCTAATAATAAAATCTTCTTTTCAAATCATTATATACCTGTGTATAAAATTCAGGACAAAAAGGTTTTGCCACTTAAAATTTACTGGTGTTACATGTTTACTGGGTGAATTTTGGTTCCCTTTAAGCGGAAAAAGCCACCTTCTAAGGATTAGTGGGGGGTTCGAGGCACGCTCACTCAATCCTTTTTTGAAAATATCAATACGTGAGAAAGAATATAATTCTTTTAATCTAATCGCGTTGAAAAGTACTCCATTGTAAAAACTACTTCGCTGCCACTCTCAACATTATCATCTTGTTTTTACCTCTTCAAGTTATCAAACTTCCAGTATTTTCTTGCCCGTTTACTGGACTATTCTGCCACGTGCCTTGGAAGCTAACTGACACTGTAGCTGGCGGTAATATATTGATTTTGACAAAATTATCGGTAATACGCGAGGAATCGGAATCTGTGTCATCCATTCAATTTCAAGTGGCTCGTTCGAATTATAAAAGTGGGCTACTGGAGGCAATTGAACTCGGCGATTTCTTCAAGAGGATTTCATGTGACGCTGGCTTCAAAATCTCTCTAGGAAAAAGAGAAAATAAAAGTCTTAATTCAATATGTGGCATGATTGATTTTATTTGCATCGTTTAGGTACCTATTGTTTCGGTTTAATTCTCGAAACTAATTGAATATAAATCGATTAACCACTTGAATTAAGCTATTAAATGAACTGCTGATAGGTAAACGAGGTGTGTCACGGTTGTTCTGTGCTCACAACGGCGGTAATTGACTGGAAGAACATTAAACAAAAACACTCCAAATGTTTTCTCAACGAACTGTTGGGTCCCTGTTCTGTACAAAATAATTGTAGCAATGAGCTGAAATATTGTGTGTTCGTTCGGGAAGAACACCATCCTTCCAGAGAGGATCACGGGCCGATAATAAAGATGATAATTTACCTGTATACATTTTTTACAAAACAAATGATATATAGTTTATTTCCAGTGGGTTTTTATTGTATAATTTATATCAAGAACTACCTAACTACAAATATCTGAAATGACCTTCTTTCCATAGACACGTAAAGTCGGCATCACAAAATCATGTGTTCTTTGAATCAGCTCTTCCTCATATAAAAACCCTACCAATTCTTGACAACGGCTTATTATCTTCTTTGTGTAGATCACGAAATGATAAATGAAACGCTTATATAGATGATGAATTAATTACAAACGATTTGTATCAATATGATTCTGGGTTTTTTAATTCTATTGGCAATAATGTATCAATTCCGTCGGCAATAATGTATCAATTAATTATTAATGATTGAACATTAGTTGTAATAATTGTTTAAAAAAATTAATTGATAATTATCAGTACCTATTATTAATTAACTCGATATGTCAACACCAATGTGCTATTTGAATCAGACGTGTCAGTATGAAATCTGACCCGACAGACTACTGCATGATTCACCCTCATGTTGACGACTTTCGATCTGCTCCGCCATTGATTGGTCGTGCAAGGCTCCCTATGGTAAATTCTATAAATTGAGCTCTATTCAAATGTGAACTAGAAACTTAACCGTTCAATTCGAATTTTTTAAGAGATCACGTTTTCAAAATTCACTTTCAACCCCTACCTACTGACTTAAGGATATGAAATGTTTCACAGATCATCCACGGGCTGGTCTGTGAGCCCCTTACCCTAATTTCAAAATTTAGGACAACGCTAACTGGGCAAAGTGGCGCGGATGGACGGATTTTTTAATTTGATTTCCTGAATCTACGTATCTTGAAACGTAAAAACCAAATCTTGAGGAGGGGTTAAAATGTTTTGACTTAGTCGACTCCAATGGTTTATTATCGAAGATAATAAATCAAAATTGGCCTAATGTTTGATCCTCGTTGGGAACGAACAGCCAGTCGAAAAACGATCCAAGTGGTCTTGGAATATGCGCTGAATCATAATAGATTCAATTTTAAATTGCCGAGATATGGCGTTTTGGCATGTGCAACCCCTTATTTCGCACCCCTTCCTTTTGAAGTAGGGTTATGAAAAGATTCAAGGATCATCCTCGACCCGGTTTCTATTGTTATTTACAATGAACCTCCGGTATCGACCAAGAATAGAAATTGCCCAGGACCTGTTAGTTTGAACTGTTGTTATTTGTGGTTATTGTGGTTTGTGGTTATCTGGCTTATGGATGTCTGCAGAGTCATCTGGAGATTGGCTTGATGAGCCGATTCCTGTGTGAATTCAAAGAATTCAGATTCAGAGATGAATACAAATTAAATCAAAATTTTATAATCAGTATTTTATCTATTATTCTTATAGATAAATTACAGACCATTACTGAGCTAGTTACCGACTCCCCTCCATATCCAGAGACCATTACTGAGCTAGTTACCGACTCCCCTCCATCCTCACGTATTCTAACAATATTTTAGCCCATTCCGCCAATTATTTTATATAGTTATAGGACTCATAAGGATATAGTACCTATACAAAATAGGTGGAAAACTTGTTAATTTGTTTGATAGTTCTGTGATAGTTTATATCCTATCATATTTGCAAAATTGGGATTTTTAGTACGTAGCCAACGTCGTGGGATCGTCTGGAAGGACTTAAATAGAAAGTGAGCCAAAACAATCAGTGCAGTTTCAAGGGGCGATTAAAAAAACGACGCAACTTAGAATGATTGTACTGGATTGTATTATTAAATTCCATACATCACCCTGTTTTGACTGCTTACGTCCGAAAAATTATGTCAGGAAGGTGGGCGGTGACGCACTCATGAAGGCGAATTTGGAAGTTTTCAGCCGCTCTCTTAATCCCCCTTCGAAACCTAATTATCCTAACGAAATCTTTGAACTCCACAAACCATCGTAAATAAAACGTACACGAATTTGGAGTACCTTATGGGGAGGTGGTCCACCAACAGTCCCATACAGATTCATCCAATGAGCGTGTGCGGATTTTAAATCCGTTATTTGCTCCTGTACTAATTTTGGAAAAATGGTTAGGGTTCCTGGTGATCCCGGAATATATTAATTGTCATAGGAGCAAACGTGTATGCACGCACAAACCTGTGATATTTTTGTTAATTCGTTCGTGTAATTGATCGAAGTTTACTGTTCAAGCCTAGATGTTGTTTTGAGTGGAATACTCGTATAACCACCTTGAAATATTTAAATATAACCAACTTGATTACGAACGGCCGTTTATTTCTTTTTTTTTTTTTTCAGAGCTATGGGTCGTTACTCAGGAAAAAAATGTCGACTGATATCCATGTTCTGGTTAACGGCGTTTTTTTTCCTCGTTGAAATTACCATTGGATACGCCACGAACTCGATGGCTCTGGTGGCGGACAGTTTTCACATGCTAAGCGATATAGCAGCCATTATAGTAGCATTTTTATCTGTAAAGGTGAGTCGATAAGATGATACATACGAACGTACATTAGTACGATTGACGACTAATAAATAAACATACTCTTGTCAATAATTTGTTTGAAGAAAAAAATATTCGATTGTGAGAACAGTTAGTCATTTCAACCAGTGTGTACACGCATTGTATACACCATTCGTGAATTCCTAGCAGCTTAGTGACAGAATTTCTAAAATATAACCGTGTTGAGTTTCAACTTTTCCATAAATGAATTGAACCCCTTAGTTCAATTGAATAGTTTTCAAATTGGATTATTGTATACCTCTCAGTGGCAGCAGTGGCAAAATACCAAAATTTTACTTTGAGTTGTAGCAAATTGCAGCTTTTGTGTAGCAATAGTGGTTGCATGTTGTCATTATGTTGCTTTGAAGTGTAGCAAATTGCTGTCTCCTTTGTAATTCTTGATTTCCATTGATTATTGATCTGTAAAATCCAAAATGTAGAATTTGGTACACTAAACCCCGAAAAAATGTTACTACCCAGTTATAATACTCTGTAAAATCCGAATTGTACTTGGTAGTGCCCACAACTTGTTTCCTCACAATCATTCTCCCGCAACAGTCAAAGGTATATAGATGAAAACTAAAATTTCAAACTGCAGTAATGTAATATTTTTTATCATGTAACTGTAGTAGGTGTGACTCCAATGACTAGCCTTGAGTATTCTGTACTACAAGCCCATCTTTGGTTATTTTGACTGTGAGGGGTTTGTACCCCATAGATCCCCTGAATTGGCTTGATAAAATACATTAAATGTAAAAATACATTAACAATTTTTTGACTGATTCAAATGAAACCTTACACTCTTCTACATATCGATATCAGTTACTGTATTTTTTATTATACTCGTAGCTTAAAAACAATTATGTAGATAATTATCAACTTAATTACTTAGTTTCTTTTGTCAAGAGAAACCTCGATAACTTGCTAATATTCGTGAAACCCTCATTTTGGTTTATTATCTTCGATAATAAACCTTAGGAATTGCCCAAGAAAAAAACATTGCCCCCCCTTAAAATGTAATGGTACGTAGATACAGATATGTAGATTTCAGAAAATCGAATAAAAAAAACTCTGCAAATTTCGGACACAACGGTTTATTATCTTCTTTGTGCAAATCACACTTCTTTCTAAATCCCTAAATGATGGATTAATTATTATAATTATTATTATCATTAGTTTTTGTTAATGATTAATAATAATTTTTTATCTATTAATGATTATTAATAAAGATCATCAATTATTAATAATAAATATTACTTATTATTATTATTAATCAAGGCAATATTTGAAAACCCTGTGCTGTTGGCTCGGTTCGAGCTGGCTTTTAATCAGACTTTCATTGGTATAATTTGGTAATTCTTGTTACTTCCAGATGTCGCCAAAAAAGTGGTCCAAGAATACATTTGGCTGGGCTAGGGCAGAAGTGCTTGGAGCTTTGGTCAATGCTGTTTTCCTTGCTGCCATATGCTTTTCAATATCCGTGGAGGCTGTGAAAAGGTTTGTATTACAACAAGCTGGGGAATCTCAACCAGTTTTCTAATTTTATTTGCTCACGTGATAGATGTCCATAAGCGTATCTCTGCTTTCATAGAATCTCCAGAAATAATATTTTTAGCTTCCTAGCTCTTATCAGTGGTGTATCATTCACATTCTCATTCTTTCAGATTTGTAGAAGTTGAAGAAGTTCGTGAACCCAAACTGATTGTTGTAGTTGGATCATTAGGTCTTTTAGTAAACTTGATTGGACTCTTCCTTCTTCATGGTGAGTAATAAATCGTTTTCATTCCACCTTAAACGCCTGAGATTGTATTATTGGTTGACAACGTTTATTTATTTATTTTTTTTTATTAACTTCAACGATGAATTGGAATCGATCAAGAAAAAATAGAATTTAAACCCGTCCGTCTGCGCCACCTTGTGCAAATAAAGTTGTCCTAAAATGATGAAATTTGGGTTACAGGCTCAGACCAGCCCGAGGATGGTCCGTTAAACTTTTCATATCCTTAGGTCAATAGGAAGGAGTCCAAATGAATTCTAACATTTTCAAAACTTTCTTTCATTTTTTTTTTTTTTTTTTTTTGATGTTAAATATCTAACTTTATTTGCATAGTATGGTGCAATACAGTTGTGTTAATTTTGTAAATTATCTATTCACCTGAGACATGTGGTGAGGTCACTGCTCAGTAGCAGTCCTCACAAGATATTTAGTAATAAATTATATAAATAGTAACAAGATATTTTACTAACAATTTTTAGTAATATTTAAGTAACAATTCGTAGTAATATTTAAGTAACGGCGTAGGTACCTCAGTTTTCCGTCCGAATTCGAAAAGAGTTCAGTTCAGAGAATGTTTTAAGATCATCCGGAGCTTTGTACAACAAGCCGTTTGTTCTCTATGAGGGCTCACAGGTAGAGCCATGTCGAGTTTCTTGTTCTGAAATACTTTTTGTTTCTACGGAAAGAGAGTAATTTATAAATTATAGCCGACGTACGTATGTACAGGGTGGTTATTAGGCTCATGGGTAACCCACGATGTCTGCATGAGTCATCTGAAGATGGTTGATGAGCCAATTCCCGTGAGAATTCAAATATTTCAGACCTAGAAATTTTTTTAAAAATACTTGTGACATCAGAGAGAAGGTTATTTCGAGTATTTGGTGGTTGTTTCTTCTTGTTAAAAATTATTGCCGACTAATAAAAAACCTCGAATTAGGTTATGTTGGATCCCGCGGCGACCGTTGTCAGCGGTTTCCCTCAACCTCGCGGAATATCGCTCGCGAGGCGACAAGTTGGGCGAATCCCACGGTCGCGGCATTCGCTTCTTTGATTCCCAACGATTAGCACTCGTCTGGAGCCAACGTGCGTTTCCCGATTCAATAGCTCGGATCGGTATTCGGTGCCCCCCCTGATCTTCCTTCCGACGGACCTTTCGGTCTGGTACGGTCGCGGACGCGGACGCCGAGATCTTCAGGATCGTCCAGAAGCGCCCTACAACAGGTACCTGTGGAGAGACTTTAGGGTTGTTAGGGATAGGTTAAGGGACTAGAATAAAACGGGATTTAAATAACGTTGCCTTTTATTCTACTGGTTTTTTCCTTACTCCTTTGCAAGAGGTGGCACAACAGTTAATACAAATTATATAAATAAATTACAGACCATCACTGAGCTAGTTACCACATCCAGAGACGTCCACCTGGTAACCTATTCTATTCTAACAATATTTTAGGTCACTCCTCTAATTATATTATATAGTTGTACAGAAAATGATAAACCGTTGTCCTAGAATTTGCAGCGTCGTGGTGTTGTTAGCGACTACTCTCAGTCCGTTGTGATTTTCAATGGTAAAAATTGAGTTAGAATTTTGTTCTATATTTTCGAACATAGAGATTTACTGTTTTGGCTGTTGTGCACTTCCTAATTTGACAGTACAAGTGGATATGACCGATTACCACTGGTTTTTCTTATTAATAATTTCAGAGCATGGTTCTCATCATTCTCATGGCCATAATACGATTGGGCGCTCAACATCGAGACTTACCCAAATGGTATCAGTTAACAACACTGATGACAATGAAAACGACGAGTCGTTTTGTCCCCCTCCAAAAGAGACCGTAAAAAGCTCTGATTCAGAATCAATGAATATGCGGGGCATATTCTTACATGTACTAGCTGATGCATTGGGATCTGTTATTGTGATAGCATCGGCACTCGTGAGTATAACTTATGTAATTCGAACATGCGGTGGTTAAGAATGAAGCTCGTAGTAAACTCAATCCCCTATGCATCAATATCGAAACGTGAATGTAATTTTACATTAGTCAGAGAGCACTATACTTTCATTTTGCTGTTCATCCTGTTATATGCGTCATTGTGTGTTTGCAGGTTGTGTGGTTGACTGATTGGGAGTACAAATATTATATGGATCCTGGTCTAAGTATTGTCATGGTATTTCTCATCCTACGTTCTCTTTGGCCTCTTCTGAGAGATTCGTCCCTGATTTTGCTTCAAACCGTTCCAACTCATATTCATGTGGATGCCATTGAGAAAAAACTCCTGGACAAAGTTGATGGAGTTCTAGCCGTGCACGAATTTCATATTTGGCAACTTGCTGGCGACAGGATTATTGCATCAGCTCATATAAGGTAATACTATCGTTTTTGGTCTCTCATTTCTGATACCTGATTCCCTTGGTATTATTATAATATCACCGAAACACCTGTTTCACCTCGTATTCGCAGATGCAGGAATCTATCTGAGTACATGAAGATAGCTGAGAAAGTCAAGGAATTCTTCCATAATGAAGGAATTCATTCGACCACTATCCAACCAGAATTTATTGAAGTAGACAATGTAAGCCACCTAATCTTTGAATCTTTCCAACTAAATTGATTATTGAAGCCTGTAGCTTCCACTAGCATACATAACCTGTTGTATTACTCCAAGTATACGGGTTTACTGGCCCACTTCATTTCATAAAGAAGATTTGAAAGGAGAGGTTCTCCAAGTTGAACTTGTCTTCTGTTTTAGCAGATAGCAGCAGATCCCGTCTTGCAGACCACTGGAGATTGTGTTCTAGACTGCCCTAAAACCGATAAACCCTGCACTTTTTCTACTTGCTGTGGCCCTTCAAAACAAGTAATCCTTTTTTTTCTTCAATGAGACTGCTTTTCAATGTAAACTGCTTAAAAAATCTAAATTAAAAACAGATTCAAATAAAATAGTACATAGTAATAAAATGTAAATCATTCGAACATTTCTGGTAAAAAGAAGACAAGGAAGTTTCAGTCGAGCGACTACGAATGATTCAATCCCTTTGAGGACGAGTGGGTTCGCATTGCTCCTGGTGGCTTCAATGAATGTTTCCATGATCCTTCCCCTGAACTCGGACTGGGGGTCTCCAGCCCTAAATTGTGGTGTTCCTGACGAGAGAAGGGGCGCTAACAATGTTCCTTTGGAGGGTAAAATTCTGTTGTGCAAAACTGTGAGACGGAGTTCCCCATATTGGCACAGCGTATGTCCTTACTGGCTTGATCACTGTGTTGCATATCAACATTCGATTTTCGATGGAGAAGGATGGGCTGTGAAGGAGAGGTCTCAACATGTTTATGGAATTCAGCAGTCAGCCAAACGAAATACCCCGACGATCGTCAGTCATGTGGTCGGTGAAGGTTAGCTGTTGGTCGAATATCGTTCAAAAGTACTTGGAGGTCTTGGGCATAATTTCAGTAGAAAATCTAGTGGGCGTGTGGAAGAATATACATCTGTACGTGAACGTGATGCCATTAGACATTGCGGCGTTAATTTTGACTCCCCACTTGGAGCATCAATCCCTGAGACGGTCTACAGCTTGTTGTAGTTGGGATGATGCCGTTTTTATGTTAGAATTAGATATGCAAAGAAAAGATCCTTGGCAAACATAGAGGCAAATGAGTGGTGGTAGGGGGAAGGGGGGTATTGTGACAGAAAAGTATGTACAAAACAGGTCCCATAACGCTTCCTTGGGGTACTTCAGCGCGTATTTGTTTGACTGGAGAGCTCGTTCTGGATATTGAAGCCCGTAGGCTCTGAGGTATAAGAATGATAAATACCTGGTCCATGCAAATTCTTGTTACAACAGGAGTATTTCATTACAATATTTCGGCATGAATGGTATCCAGTACCTCCTACGAAGGAATTGATTCTATGTATCACGAGTTTGGTTTGTTTGTTTTGATAGTGAGCAGTAACTAAGAAAATACCATTTTTTCTCTCTCCCTTTTTTGGCGCTCAGAAAGTATTCTGACACTGTAGGTATTCGTGCTACTATATCTAGAGCGCAAGCAAAGAATTCGTTTGAACAAGCTGTTGGGTCAACATAGTGAAGTTAGAGGAAAGGGTTAATCGTTTTCTTTCTGTAGCAATGTGTACTGACCCTTTTCGCACATAATTAGGTTTAGGTACTTTTTATAATGCTGGCCGTCGATTGGTTGTTTAATCCATTGTTGTGTTTCCAGGGACGAGATAGTCCTACAAATGGGGAATCTCAATATTTATGCCGGCAAAGAACTTGTGCGTCCACTCTCAGTCTTCCTGCCCTGGGTGGTAGAGGGGAGTTGAGTGAAATGGAGAGGGGCGCTCTCTTGGACAGCAGTCATCCAATCCAAACGGCCCGGGAGGCATGTGTTTGACATCAGTCACACCGCTCACTCTAATGAGCGTGGTAAGTTTGTTTCCTTATTATCAACCTTGAGTTTGGCAATCCAAGTCAATTTCTTGAAAAGTCAGGAACTTTCACTAGAAAGTTGATTCACGGTCAGTAAAATGGTACAATGAAGCTCTATAATCTACTCAATACAGATTCACTTGTATTTTTAATTATTGTTATTGTACTTCATGATTAGTAATTTTAATAGCAAGAAAGTTTGATTATTCACTGCGAATTAACGTTTGTGCGTATTGTCATGAATTTCCTTACACTCCTTGTGCTATTGGACACCTTTAAATTTTGTTTTCTTATTCTGCATCTTGTATAATTCAACTTGTAGAAGAAATCAAACTTGACTATTGCATCTAAATTTTGACTGTGTACACTCTTTCCCAATTATTTGCACGAAAATTGGATCTGTAATTTCCCGCAAATAACGACGGATATGGCCTATTTCCAAGTTAAGATATGAGCCTTATGATGCGGATTTAATTGAATATGTCATCTAAAACGATAAAATTTTTAAAAGTTTTTTCGCAAAAGTTCATGCTGCAAGTATAACGAAAATTATGGTCAGCTGCCTGAAAAGACTTCCCAAAAATTTAGGATATTTAGAGAAACTGGCCGCTTTTGAAAAGGGCAGCAGGTGGGAGAAGCTCGTGTAACGTCACGCGGTCACACCCAGTTGTACTCAAGATTTATAATTCAGTTTCTTTTTCGTATATTTTTCAGAAGATGAACCTTTTCCCTGTCCTTTCTGTTGAAGACTCATCTAAGCTGAAGAATCTTCACTTCTTGGTAACCTCCCCATCACGAAAATCACTTAGAATAGAACCAGTTGCATTTTCCGCCAAAAGGTAGGTACTAAATAGTAGGTACCATGATCAAACGAAGCAGGAGATAATTACGGTGTATCTAATTGGTTCACTCTGTTTATAATTTCAATTGATTTTTCACAAATCTAATTGAGCGTTACATAATCCATTTTATGGAAAATGCATAAGTTTAATTTATGTTCTATAGTAGTTTATTGTTCTACAAAGTTAGTTGATACATTTTTTCCTGTTACAAGAGCTGTATTGTTTGAGTCAGTCAAACTAGCGCAACGTACTCCTAACTACTACTAGTTTGTCAAGACAGTTGAAATGAAGTCCTAATTATTATGACTATATTTATGAATAATGGTACATGAATACACTAGTTGTATCAAGTGCTGAAACCAATCAAGTGACAGGACATGATGGTTATTTGTAAACCATTGAGACTGTATTTAGTTACTATCAATTCATTCTCATACCTGTTATATTTTGCAGCTTGTGATTCGAAAGAATTTACTATTCTTTTGATGTTAGTAATTTATTGTCCAGTGAATGAATTGTCGCAATAGCAGGTTTAGAGTTTCATCGTGACTTCAGCTACTCAACGTTTTAACTAAACTTTGCAATACAAATTAATTGGTACAAATTAATTTCTTTCTAAATTTATTTCTCATCACGGTTACTAAAGTAGACGGTACAGGTCACCATTATGGCGGCCGGGGAATCCCAAAGGGGGCATGACGTCACGCGGCTAACAACAAAGTCTGCCTTTCCCTTGTCATTGCTAGTCTGTGAATCTTCCAGTGCGGATCGACTATTAAATTTTTTTATTTGCAATGGTTATGTGTGCTGTGTTTGGCTGTTCTAATTCCCATCGACATCAGAACGAGCTTGGAATTTTTTTTTTCACAGATTCCCGAAGAATAAAGAAGTTCAGGACAAGTGGATTTTTGCATGTAGACGGTCCGATCGTTTTTCTTATGAAAACAAGCGTGTTTGTTCGAAACATTTCAATGAAGCGGACTAAATACGTGATTTAAAAAGTGAGTTGCTAAATGTTCCTCCAAAGAAAAGACTAAAACCTGATTCAGTGCCTCATATAGATATGCCATTGTCCTCTTTATCAATTAACCAAACCACGAAAGATCGGATGAAGCGTGCTGAGAAGAGGCAAATTTTGAAAGAAATTAGCACTATCATGAACGGCCCTGCCGAAACCAAGAATTGTTTGTTCCCTGAGGAAGGATCAGTCGAGTCAGGGATCAGAAAGGATCATCCCAGTGAATTTTTCGAGTCCGCAAAAGAATCAGCGTTAGAATTGAAGACGAATGGTGACAGAGGGCCTGATGTAGACCGCCTCCTACTTTTGGGGGAAAACTCAAAGCTCAAGGACGAAATTGAAAACCTTAAGAAAGAACTCATAGTCGCAAAAGAGGAAACAAAAATGTATAAGAGTCACCTTCGAATTTTTGAAGGCAGATTATCGATGTCCCAGCAACAGTCAGTAATTGCTGGAAAATGCCAGTCTTGGTCTTCGGAGGACATTACAAATGCTATTACTTTGCGTTGCCTATCTTTCAAAGCTGCTGCTTATGTGCAGGATGTGTTGAAATACCCACTTCAATAAGTGATGATGAAGCACTTCAGACGCTGACTGCAAAATCTGTTTCAGAAGCAATCCCCAATACCTTTGGAGGAAAGGAAGGTGGGACTGAAGTGGAAACATCCAATCAATGTGACTCCTTTCTTGGCGACGATGCTGAAGATGAGCAGCTCATTTCTCTCGAATCTTCAGTTGTCCTTCTAGACACGAATACTAAAGAACTTCTGGAAAAACTCGGAGGTTATTTAGCCTATCGCTACAAGAGGAAATTCCCTGACAAAGCAGAGCGGTTCGGAGTTCAGACAAGAAAAGTACCAAAGTCTCCGTGGAATGAAAATTGGCTTCTAAAAATCTCCAAGGGAAATTTGATCATACCAAATGCCGAACTTTCAAGATTCGTTGAGAACATGGAGAGGGAGTTCATCTCTTTTCATGGAGATTATATTGATAGGAATTGTCAAGTTTTCCACCGCCTGCAAGAGAAGATCAGAATGAGCTATCCAGAAATCGACGATTTCATTGTGCGTTGTTTTACGCGAACACGAACGTTTATGCGTATGAAGAACCTCAATATTAAGGCCCTTGATAAAAAGAGGAAACGCCAGTGGGTTGGAGATTGCAGCCGAAAGAAGTCCAAGAAAATGAAAAAGGTTCTATCCTGAAACTTCTCGAGAACCTTGTTTAGTCACAGTTTTATAGTGGTCATAGAAGCTAAGATCTTTTTCATTCATTCATTTTTTAGCCAATGATAATGAGTGTTATTGTTTATGTTTTTCTATTTTCTGAATCTTCTGAAGTTGTGTTCATCGTGTTTCCCTGCGTAACCAACAATGTACCGTATACGTAAATACAATACATAAATACTTACTTCCCTTGTTTTATTCATATCACAAAGTAACTTCAAGGAGTTTCCCCTCAAAACAATATGTAATAGGCTCAGTAAACATTCCTGAGGGGTATGAAATTATTGGGCAACATATTTTTTACAGTAGCATAAATCCTAAGGCGAAAGATCCTCGGAAATCGTGAATTGATGCGGGAATACTGTGACAAGAGATAGGGCTCGGGCGCTCAATGTTAGCCACGTGACGTCACGTAAAAGGGGGCGTTGCCTCGGTGACCTGTACCGTCTACTTTAGTAACCGTGTTTTTCACGTTACTATACCTACCAGATGTATCTATTTATTTTCATTATTCATTGAATAAACTTTATTCATTCATTCATTCATTCAATAAAGGCCAAGTTCAGGCTGTGAAGCTCGCCAAAGTTCTTGCTCTTAATTTAATATTCAGGATGTTTTGGTGCTTCTTTTTTATTCACTAATAAGTCAGTTTTCTTGAAGATGAATTTATTTTCATTTATTTTACTGTAGAAATCATTTATTGTCTGACTCGTACATTTTATAATCCAGATCAGAATCTGTAATGGTGACATTTTCAGTCATCTTAGAAACCTGGCTCACCTGCTATGATGTGGGTACTTGCATAGCAGCTCACTGCTAGCTCCTGATCTCATTGTTAGTCTTGTGTAACAATTTCTTGAAAGCGCGAATATTCGAGAAAACTAAATTTGAACAACTTAGTATTAACGTTTGTTTTATGATTTTGTATAGTTGCGACATTGAATCCAACTCCACCAGAGGAGAGATCCAAGCAATAGGGTGATACACCTGCGCCAGTGGGAGGTGAAAGTGGCTCTGGCGTTTGTACAGCTGCGCTTGTTTACATTACTGCGGGTCAAAGGAACAGTAGCAAGTGCGCTAATCGCCTGCAAGGTGCACACAAGCACAGATTTACTATTCCTCTTGGCGAGCGTAGTTGAACTACTTTCCGGCGCACCTGAACAAACCCCAAGCGAATATTGGTCGTTTCTTCAGTTCAACTTACTTGTAGCTGACTCGATCAATTGAGGTAGCGACGTCTTCAATTTGTGGTTCCTTCGTCCCACTCTTGTATCATTAATACAAAATATTTCCATTTGTCAACGTATGTATCACCAAGATGATTGCTTTCTCTTTCTGTACAGTGGGTAGACGTTCTAAGTTGACTTAGATTTTAATTCTACTATAACCATATCTTGAGGAGAGTTCTACACAAAGTGGTGGAATTAGTGATACTGTGAATTGTATTCATAATGAATATGTGATCCTCGGGATGTTGTCATTTTCATTTATTTGTGCTGTCGCATTACACATACCTCTACACTTCGTGTTGACATTGTATATACCAAATCTTCAAGGTGTTTTCTCAGTTAAATTTGTTAAAAAATACAGTGGTTAAAAAAGGCTAGATTCTCTTCTTGCTTTGCTAAAATTTTGATGTGAGTTCTTTTCTTGAATTTGTAGTAAGTTATAACTTACTGCTAGTGATAGTGACTGAACTGAGAAAAGTGTTGCTACTGGTGGGAAATAATATGGTGTTCTTCAATCATAATGAGTTCTTCCAAAATCCTTCACCATCTTGGGTACGCCTTCCTTTCTTGAAGAAAGGTACTTTGTAGATAAAACCTTATTTAGCGTCCCGGACCACTGAATGAACAGTACCTAATAGCTTTTCTTTGTAGTGTGTATCACTGTAAGTGATTTCTGCTGTTTAGTGATGAGTTGGCCTATATTTATGATTGTTGAAGAGAAGCCATTTGAAAGAGAAAGAACAATCGAATCCTTAGGTTTTCATCTAATGGTAAGTATTGTATATTTCTGAATTGGTGTATGTGGCTAAGTGATTAATACTTTTCCAGTAAACATTTATTGTCTCTGTAATTATTTTAAGCAATTCCAGTTGTATATACAATATACATGATTATGTCCATCTTATTAATCTTTCCTTGACCAGAATAGCAAAGCCAAAAAATAATTAATTTTAGGTGGGCCGCAAAAATGTACTGGTCTAGTCAGAGAGTGGACCCCGGCATAATTCAGTGTTTGTTTCCCCCCACCAGTCATTCGCCAATCATGTGAGCCAACCGAATTCGCCAATCATGTGAGCCAACCACATTAATTCTTTGATTTTTCAAACGCGTACCCAGTTAAATGGTTGTAAGGGGCTTTTCTCTGATATGTTTTCTAATAGCATGGTATGTGTCTGATGTGGTAATAACAATCCCAAATTTTGACTCCCATCAATTTGGGCTTTTAGAGTTTCAGACCTTACTGATCGTCTTGAGTCTGTTTGTCATCTAATCCTTGTTACACTTAACGTTTGATTTTTGACGATTGGACGGGTTAGGCCCTGAGGTGGTTCCATAACATGAGTTTTTGAATCACAAACTGTTTGTTGATGAACAGACAATTAGTAGACCCTACTGTAACGTGGCCGATTATGAGATACCCGGAGTGTGGTTAGTAATACTAGAATGGATGACACATCGAGTCATATCTAAGCATGGCCCGTTTGGCTGATGGGCGAACCCCCCTTCGTTCAAGGACTCAAGGCAATGAGAAGCCAAGAGCGAAAAGTTCAGAACTAATACTAATCTTCATTAGAGGACAGCTGACATTGTCTGAAATTCAATTTTTACTTTTAGTTGGTTGATATGACGAACACCTGTGTAAGTATCCACAAGCCGCATACTGCAAAAACAAGTTACTAAATGACAATATAATCAGAATGATTTCACTATACGAGTATAACCATTACCATCACTCAATCTGTAGGATATAATTTGGTAATATCCTTGTTGCTTGCAACATTATAAAGAGGAAACAAGATTATTTGAAAATCCGTCTATTTCCACTGAAATATGAATACACTTTTAGACTAGTTTCGGGGATGAAACCAGCGTGAGTAACAAAACGATTGTTGTAAACAAAGAAAAAACTCTGCAAATTCTTGACACAATGGTTTATTATCTTCCTTGTGCAGATCACCCTTCTGTCTATACCAGACTGTGTTGCAAATCGGCATCATACCATATTCTTTACTATCATATCATACTATACTATACCAAATCATACATACAATAATATATTGGGAACCCCCGAAACATTGTCGAAATTAATTTTCTAAAATAAAAAATAATCATTTGTTTTTCAATACTGGAGTGTACTATTTTTTTGTAGTACCTACTATTTATTATCATTATTGTATTATTTATTATTATTTATAATATATTATTGCAAGGGTGGGTTCATTTAATAAAATCAGTACCTCGCGAAGAAGTGCCTTTTTATGAGACAAGTTTCTCTTCACACTTGATGAAGGGACTGGGTTCTGCCAGACTACAACTTATTTTTTTTTCTGTGATTAAAGTACACTTCAGTTGGAGAGACACTATTCCAACCATGAATACAGACGAATCAGCGGTATTTTCTTCTGAGAACTGCTACTTATAGTTACTCTGGCCAGAGCTTCCATCACACCCGTATTTACTCATCAACACAAACCTCTTATCACCGTTCGGAAGGGCATTCAAAACGGATTTTTGATTCTCACAAATTCGGGTTACAGTAATATCTAAAATATCTTGTAAAGCTACTTCTGCACAAGTTTCCGTAACTTTTATGGATTCTTCTGTTGGGTAACACCTTGTTTTCGCTATATAGGGAAAATTTTCCATATAGGGAAAATATCAGCATTATTTGACTTACCCGATAATCTAGTTAGATTATATTGATGTTTGCTAAGGTTAGCATCACCAGAGAGAGAGAGAGCTTCACACCCAGATAGTTTATGTGGCCGGATTTTCACGGGTGATTTAAGCGAACTACATAAACGCTTATATGTTTTGGCCCGCTTAGGAGACATGGAGTCCGACATGCAACTTCATGAACGACTCGAGCAGCATTTCTTTTGCCTGCTATGTTCAACCGCGTTCTCGTAGCAAAATGTGATATCGCAATTCTGACTTCACCTTCGTGTTTAGAGTTGAAATATCGAAAAGCTGAGGGGAGTTTGGGGGGGGGGGGGGTTCACTCAAAAATGAAAGTCTGACAAGTGACACCTCATTTTAAAAGTTTTTACACGCTGAATATGATCGTAAAGTCAGAATTGCGATACCAAGGTAATTTCGTTCGCAAACTTGAGTACTTTGAAGATGGAGAAAACGTTCTTCATGGTTAATCTGCCCTAATCTGATGACGGGATGCGATATCGCAATTCATACTTCTCCGTCGTGTTCAGGGTTGAAATGTCCAAAAGCTGAGGGGGAGTTTGGGCTGGTTGCGGGGGGGGGGGGGGGGGGAGTTTTACCCATAAATTCCAAAAATGAAAGGATCTGTCAAGTGACACCTCATTTTAAAGGTCTTTACACGGTAAATAAGATAGGGAAGTCAGAACTGCTATAATATAATATTATCTTATTCCGCTCTCCTGCTGGGGCACATGGACTTTTTTTATTTTATTTTTAAGGTAACTTTATTGTATCAAGTATTACATTTTGGTTTTGTTGGATTTATGTAAGTACAATAATAACACTGAACTTGTATGCGAGGTTCTTATCCAGTGATAAGCCTCACTTCAAACAGTAAATTTCTTTAATATGTAGATAGTTAGATAAAAATGATGAGGATGATTTAGTACGCAATAATTTCAATTCAAAAATCAGTATTACCTTCGAGCGGTCGCGGGCGGCACTCCATGCCCAATTCAAAATCATTTTTCAAATTCAATCACCCAGCAACGTTAGGTACTGATTAATATATTTCTCATAATGTTTCTTTATGTTTCATCAGGAGTTGTCTTAAATTTCAAAATCCAAAACTTCATAATTTTGTAAATTAATTTAGGATGTGAAACATAGTGAAATATGAGTGTCGTCAGTCCTTCACCCATTCGGTTTTCATGGTTTTTGTAGTAACTAGCAATCTGTGGAGAGGTGGTGTGGCGTTTTCCGCCATTTAGACAACCCTCCCCATGCCAGGGAAGCCAAGTGCGTTTCAATTCAGTGTCCAGTGTGGTGCCAAACGAGCGCGTGACTTTATTGGTCGTCAGTTCTTGGCGCTCTACCAACTGGTTAGTAATTGCTCATATTTTCTGTGGATGTTGATGGTAAGGTTCGAGAAGACGGGAAAATATTTTCTCAAGTATAACAGCTGTACTGTAGAATTTACCGAAAACGATCATTTCGTCAGTCCTTCACCCATCAGTCCTTCACCAAAATACAAAAGCACTAAGGGCGAAGGACTGACGAAACGATCATTTTCGGTTAATTCAACAGTAGGTACAGCTGTTATACTTGGGAAAATATTTTCCCGTCTTCTCGAACCTTACCATCCACATCCACAGAAAATATGAGCAACGAAAAATTATAGGTACCGATTACTAACCAGTTGGTAGAGCGCCAAGAACGGACGACCAATAAAGTCACGCGCTCGTTCCGGCACACAACACACGCCTTCGGCACCACACTGGACACTGAATTACCTCACTTTTATATTTTTTATTCGAATAATAAAGTTATTTGAGCGCTGCTGACGGTCTCATTTCATCACAGATAGGTACCTACATTAAAAGACGTTGGTGAATTTTTTCAGGATATTATGTGAACATTTAAATTTCCGAAAATGTCTACTTTAAATTTCACGTTTTTGTGGGAATGACCCTTACACACTGGTGAAAAGGCTAAATGATGCTGTGTTCCGGATTTGCAATTCACACGGTGTTTTACGAGTAGTCCATGCCGACAGACTGTGATGGAGAGCATAGGGAAGAGGAGGGAGAGGTGTAGAGAATATGCAACTACGCTATTCTCAAGTATCATATGTTTTTTTTAATTATTTATTGTGTTCACACAGCATAGGACCAAGGCCCCCCTAGCGCCATGTACATATGTATTAGCAAGATATAATTAATTAAATGGCCGTCGAAATACAATTGAAATAAAATTTACTTGATTATAAAAATAAAAAAACTTATGTACGTGCTGGAGGGAAACCAGAAGAAAAGAGAAGAACGAGAGAAGAAAATGAAAATGGTGTAGTTGTAAATCAGCTAAATGTGCTTTCAGTTCTGTGCTGAATTGCCGGAAAGAGGAGATTCAGCGTAAACGAAGAGGGAGACCATTCCAAAGTCGCGCTCCTTCTACAGCAAAGGAATTTTTATAAAGGGTTGAGTGGAATCGATGCTGAGAGATAAGATGCAGTCTGGTGGATGTGGTTAGGCTGAACATATTTTCCAAGTAGGCAGGGAGTACATTGCTGGGGGTGGTGTGAAGGATCTTGTGAACTAAGATAAGGCGCCTAAAGGCATAAAAGTGTTCCAGAGTCATACCCAACAACTCCTTACATCTGTGAGATACGTGTCCACGAGACGTGGATTGCTGTGCGAGAAACGAGACGCCAGTGTGTTCATGTGTGTTGGTTTTACTAGGATTGAGAAAACTCGTTCAATAATTATTGAATTATTATTAGTGAATTGAATTATTCAATTATTGGTTTATTATCTTCGATAATGAACCATTGGAATCGCCCAAAGAAAAAAAAATTTTAACCCCCCCTCAAAATTTTTTGGTTTACGTTTCAAGATACTCAGATTTAGAAAATCGAATTAAAAAAAATCCGTCCGTCCACCGTACGCCGTCAGCGCCACTTTGCCCAGTTAGCGTTGAGTTAAAATTACGAAATTTGGTTTCTGGGTTTGGACCAGCCCCACAATGATCCTCGAAACTTTTCATAACCCTAGGTTAAGGGGAAGGGGTTCAAAACGAATTTTGAAAATTCCATATCTCGAAAAATTCCCATCAAACGGTATGTTTTTTATTTCATATTTAGATAGAGTTTGTTCCGTAGAATTTTTTAAGACCATCCGCAGCTTTGTACGACCAGCCGTTCGTTCACAATGACGGCTCAAAGATTGTGCCTCACAACACGATCGTGAATCAAACTGTTGAAATACAGGTCCATTTTCATACTAACAAGCTCTTTGGAACATCATATGGCTTAAGTGATGTCGAGTTTGTTGTTCTGAGGTGCGTTTCGTGCTACGGAAATGAAGGTAATTTCGAATGTTTGTTGGTAGGTACTTCTTTTATAAAAACATTATTACCGACGTAGTATTAAAAACCCCAGAATTATATCGTATTAATTAATAATAATTATTATTAATAATAAATACGAATTATTAATACCTAACAATAAATTATAATAATTTTCACTAGGTACTTGATAAAATTGATGATAATAATAATTAATCTAACATTTAGGATCTAGACATTTAGACCCAGTGATCTAAATGCGCTCAAAGGAACCGGCTCAAACCGAAGTTGATATTATGTAAGTAGAGGCGGATCCAAACTTTGATCTTGGTGGGGAGGGGGGGGGGTCATGCGGTAATAACCTAACTTATATTGACATATGGATAATTTTTCAGACAAAGTTGATTCTTTCTATTGCATAAAGTACATTTAAGGAATGACTGACTATACTGGATTTCTATATGGCCAAATCAAGGTTTTTTTAAAAATCAAGTTTGCTTTTTTTATTTTATTTTTATAAAACCCTTTTTGCATGCCAAAGACGTAGAATCGAGATATTGTGCCGAAAAGTTTGTGGCCATTGGGCAATAAGGCTGAGCTAGGTACGTCCGAAATAAATTGCCGATTTTGGCTCCACCACTGTGTCTAAGCTATTATTTTTAAGCTCAATGAGGTGATAATTTTGTCAAAGTTGCTTGGTATCATTTTTAACCACAATGCCAGGCAAAATCGTAAAATACAGTTTATAATATAAACTATATCCAAAATATCAACATAATTCGACACAGGCGTAATATTTTGGATATATCGATATATTTCTTGCGATACATCGGGCATATCGATATATTTCTCGCAATGTGTTTCCCGGACATATGCCATATGGATATACCAATTGATCCCTATACCTCTTTTGATTGTCGTCCCTCAGTTTGTCCGATCCCATTATCGTTCTCGAGTGTGGTTCCGTTGGGGTTGTTGACGGACAATTTGACATCGTGTTCTGGATCGACACTAACAAATCGATTCCTCAAAACCACCGGAAGACAGCCTTGCCAACTGCTCATTTGTATCCATGAAGCCTGATTGTTTCGAGTCTGGCCACCACAGCTCTCAAACACAAAAGTTCGTCGGTGTCCCATATTCGAGCGCGACGATTCCGTCACTTTTTTCATCGGTAATGCCATAATAGTAGTCGCCACGTAAGGAATGGAGATCAGCAGCAATGGGCAGGGGCTCTATCTACTCTTCCCGTTAGGGGATAGAGACAAAATTTAATATTTAAGACTATTTAATAGTACAAGGAGGTACAGAAAAGTAAGGTATCCTATTTTTTATTTTATTTTCTTTTTTTAAATAGAAAACGTAAGTTATTCACAACTTTGCATACAGTTGTTGAAAGCTTAAAAAAATTGCTATTTTCTACATAGTCACCCTGACGATCAGTCACCTTCTTCCATCAGCTCTCCAATGCAGGCGTCCTACCACTCACCTGCTGCGTAGTGAAGCCAACTGACGACATGAAGAGGGTTCTTTTAGTGGAATTCATGATACTCGGAAAGTTACTGCGAGACTCTCAAGAAACATCGACGAGCCATATAGAACAAAAGAAGGCGTGGTGTCCTCAATCGAAAGGCGTGGTGTCCTCGATCGCTCTCCTTATAGCACCCGCTCTCAAAAAAGCATCTTGGGGGATAGAAATTCCAGTCGGACGAATAAGTTCAAGAAGCAGTCGGCAGTTGGCTTCACGATGCGGCGGCGCGTAGTAGGACGCAAGCATACGAAAACTGATTACCAGGATTCATGTAGAAAAATAGAAAATTTTCAACCTTTCCAATGGTGTATGCAAAGTTGTGAATAAATTTTATTGTATATGAAAAAAAAAACTCTGCAAATTCTTGACACAACGGTTCATTATCTTCTTTGTACAGATCACCCTTCTGTCTAGATCACTAGGTCTAAATGTCTAGATCCTAAATGTTAGATTAATTATTATTATCAATTATCACTAATTATTAATAATTTTATCAAGTACCTAGTGAAAATTAGAATAATTTATTGTTAGGTATTAATCATTCGTATTTATTATTAATAATAATTATTATTAATTATGATGAATTAATACGATAATATCGTATTATATTAATATTATATTATAATTCT
The DNA here is from genome assembly GCA_963920205.1 of Stenodema calcarata. NCBI lineage: Eukaryota > Metazoa > Arthropoda > Insecta > Hemiptera > Miridae > Stenodema > Stenodema calcarata. The sequence goes on along the minus strand of OY986048.1, from coordinate 30,783,122 downwards.
GGGGTTTTTAATACTACGTCGGTAATAATTTTTCTATAAAAGAAGTACCTACCAACAAACATTCGAAATTACCTTCATTTCCGTAGCACGAAACGCACCTCAGAACAACAAACTCGACATCACTTAAGCCATATGATGTTCCAAAGAGCTTGTTAGTATGAAAATGGACCTGTATTTCAACAGTTTGAGTCACGATCGTGTTGTGAGGCACAATCTTTGAGCCCTCATTGTGAACGAACGGCTGGTCGTACAGAGCTGCGGATGGTCTTAAAAAATTCTAGGGAACAAACTCTATCTAAATATGAAATAAAAAACATACCGTTCCATATGAATTTTTCGAGATATGAGATTTTCAAATTTTCAAAATTCGTTTTGAACCCCTTCCCCTTGACCTAGGGTTATGAAAAGTTTCGAGGACCATTGTGGGGTTGGTCGAAACCCATAAAAAAAATCTCGTAATTTTACCTCAACGCTAACTGGGCAAAGTGGCGCGGACGGCGTACGGCGGACGGATTTTTTTTTATTCGATTTTCTGAATCTACGTATCTTGAAACGTAAACCAACAAATTTTGAGGGGGGGTTAAAAAAATTTTTTCTTTGGGCGATTCCAATGGTTCATTATCGAAGATAATAAACCAAAAAAAATAATAAGAGACCTCACTTTTCTATACCCTCTTTTATCATCAAGTACCTACTTATCAATTGGAAATAAATTTCCAAACCCCTATTTATAGGATGATTTTGACCGTAGGTGCAAATAAATTTCCAAACCCCTATAAATGATTTTGACCGTAGGTGCAAATTGTGGAGGTGTACAACTTCGTAGGACACCAGACTCAGCGTCGAAAAATACATAGAGTTCTACTGTACCTGAAGGTTACAGGAGCTGAGTGTTTCACTCCGCAGCCGCTACGCTGCGCATCCTCACTTGGAATCACCAATTGTCATTCTGAGAGTAAAGATTATTGCTGCTAATTTTCAAAATTAAAAAAAAATGCATAATCTATTATAGATAATTTAGTGGAGGAGTACTTAGCAACTTTATGTACAGCCCACCAATTGAATATTCCACTAGGAAGGTGGTTCATTCACTCTTAAGTGAGAAGAAGAAGAAGAAGTCGACTTCCATGGCTTCCAAGTTGAGTTGCTGAGTATGTGTTTGTTTGGGCTCCGCGTTAGCTCCCGGTATTGTTTTTCTGTTTGAGATTTTGCTCGATCGTTTTCAGTCTAACTTGAATCTCGTTAGTGGTTTTTTAAGGATCGACAAATGTCTTCTGCGACGGAGGATAATATCGATAGTGATGGTACGTTATCTTAACTGCGCACACATAAAATACGACAATTTTGTAGTTGTAAGGTTATACCGGTGATGCGCTGCATCAGAAATGGTTTTCATAGGAAGCCTTTTCCTGCTATATTTTCACTATTGCTACCCTCGTTTCGTATTCATTTTGCACATTCACACCATAGTTGAGTATTTTGTCCTATCGGCATGCTGTACATGTGTGCATGTGTACATGTACAGCATGCCGATAGGACAAAATACTCAACTATGGTGTGAATGTGCAAAATGAATACGAAACGAGGGTAGCAATAGTGAAAATATAGCAGGAAAAGGCTTCCTATGAAAAGATGTATCTTAAGTACTCATCTTTCCTATGAGGTTGGTTGGACTCCGCTTCAAAGCACAGGTGGGGGTCAGCCGTGATTCGGTACTTTGTTATTTAAATTTCTCCACCTCTCTATCAGATCTCTATTTCTAGAGATTCTATTTGAAAATGAGATCAATACGCCGATTTCTTTCGAGGAACTTACCGATAACGAGGTCATTGAACTTTGAAGAGGCTGGTGATGATTTAAGCTTTGCTACTCGAGATCTCTCAATGGATATTGAACCGTTGTTGTCCCTATGTTTTAAGAGCTGAAAATGAGCGCTCTGCAGACTCAGTGGTGCTTGGAATTGTCAAAATGAGTGTCGCTAATCGAAAAACGTCTGGTAAACCCAATGGCATTTCGGCGAGATACGCAACCAGCTCATGAATTTCCTTATTGCCAAGCTCTCCATCTTCGTATAGGATGCTTAATTCATTTTTTGCCCTATTGACTCAAATCTCTTATAGGTTTACTAGGTCTGTAGTAAGACCCTTATAACCATGGCTATATATTGTAGTTCTCTAAATTAAAATGTAGAGTGTACTCACGATTACGATGTCTAATTCCGTTGAGATTTGGCACCTGCGAGGTCAAACGGCCGGTTGTACCTAATTACGTCGACTTTTTTGCCACAATACAGGAATAATTATTATGAACAATATTATGAATAATTATTAATATTATGATATTAATAATTGATTGATTGATGATTAATAATTGATTAATATTGATATTAATAATTATTAATATTATGAACAATGAATAATTATTATTATGTTTATTGAGAGTTCCAGTGGGGTGATGTTTGATTAATAAAGTTTTATGCTTATGATTCGTGAGAGATTCCTTCATTTCGGGGCGAAACGTTACAATGCGTTACCAAACAGCTTGAAAATCAGCCTCTTGGAGAATCCACAACGTGTCAACAAGTTGTTGAAATCCCATTTCACTAACAGCATTTTTAACAGTATTACAATCTAATAATTTCTGTAAAAATAATTCAATAATTTCTTTTCTTTGTAGATAATTATAAATTAGTTAATTAATTTGGTAAGAGTTGTACACAATGTTTTTTGGACAACAGATTTCAAAAAAAAAAAAAAAAAAAATGTATCAGTCACCTTGAGGTGTCACTCGTCAGACATTCATTTTTAGAATTTATGGGTCCCCCCCCCCCCCCGAACTAAATTCCGATTTGACGTAACTATTTACGGCCGAATTTTCATACCTACACTTATGTCATGATGTTGAAATCAACATAGTTAGAATCCCAGCTATCGGTATGAAATTTGCTGTAAGACCTCATTCAGTCGAATTTTTGGGCCACTCTATTTGCATACATGAATATACTCTATTTTTATTTGATTTATAATTAACAATTAACTTTGACATTTTCCTTCCTTTGCAGAATCGCAAATCAGACTTGATGATTCGAACAGCCAAAATGAAGAGGAAGAGGTAACTTGAGTTTCATATAATAATTCTGAACTTCTACAATTCACAAATTTATACCTACCTAGGTATTTTGATTAGGAATAGAATCTAATGGTGCGTAAGTAAGATGGGATCCTTCGATTGCCAATACGTAATTGGAATAGGTGGTGTTTTCGTGACGTCGCAAACTATAGATATCTCGAATCTCCCCTGTGTCCGCCATTTTGGCTCAGTACACTGTGATTATCTGGTAATGTTTACTAATCACTTTAGAATATTTTTGGTGTTTTTTTTTCTTTACTAACGACAACAACTGCGAATCTGTGATCATCATTCCTCAGTAGGAATCTGTGATCCTCATTCCTTCCTATCTGGTTCAGGCCGATCGGCGGCGACCATTATAAGATGTACCTACTACCTTTAACATGAACCAAAAAACAGGGTTATTGAAAATTGGGTGTATCTCTGTGTCATCATATTCATAGTTAACCTTCAACTATGAAGATTTCCTGTGTTTCTTTTTGAAATTTGAGTTTGCGTTCATTGCTTTTTCGACCTTTCTATAGCTGCGGAAGTATTTTTCCTCTGTTGAAATACCTACCTTATTTCGCAATTGTGTGGTGCAGCAATCAGTATGAAAAAACTAAGGAATTTCATCCAAGAGAAGAGCTTTGTAGTTGACCAAAATTAACAATCTAGGCCTGGAAAGAAGATGTTGTTTGCCAGCGACATTTCATCAATGTTAAGTGAATTTGGGTTTTTGAATCTTTTACTTCTTCTAAAATCATCCTGGTTCTTCCAAACTTCTTCCTATCTGGTTCAGGCCGATCGGCGGCGACCATTAAAAGATTTACCTACTACCTTTAACATGAACCAAAAAACAGGGTTATTGAAAATTAGTTAATGTGAGATGGTGCGTGTATCATAGTGTTATTGGCGCTGATTCGGTTAGGGGTGGGTTTAGGTTTCAGGGGCCTAGGACTGCGTCAAGATGAAATTTCGTGGTGTAGTTATGGACCTCTAATGATTTGTGATTTTTCAGCTGCTTTATGGCATACAAATCTGATTTAATAACTACAAAATCAATAAAGTCTTCACTGCTCACGTCAGGTACTACTATCAGAAAACCTTGACAATCCACAAACATTTCATAAGGATCTTCTCTGCAACACGCTTTGATCTTTTTCAAATGTATTAAATTGTAAAAAAGAAATAAAAGCTATTTGCAATAGGTAAACATAATGTTATTAAGTATAAATGACTGAAAGGACCGAGCTAAAATGGTGGACTGCCGTGTTATCACCGTATCCAATGATCGATATTCCCTCAACACCCACGGATTTCCTTGAAACTTTTCATAGGCCTAGGTCAATGGGAAGGGGTTCAAAACGAAGTTTGAAAAATTTATATATCAAAAAATTCAAATGGAATGGTATAGTTTTTAGTCCACATTTACCTAAATAGAGTTTAATTTTTAGAATTTTTTAAGACCATCCATTTACTGCCGGTTGGGTCATGATCTTACTGGTCCAGCTGATTCAAATAGTACATTGGTGTTCAGATATCGAGTTATTAGTAATTATAGTAATAATTATTAGTAATATAGTAAATTATTGCCAAAGTAGTTATACGGAAATTAAAATCCCAGAATCATGTTGGTGCAAATTCAGACAGAAGGGTGATCTGCACAGAAAAGATAAGAAACGGTTGTGTCAAGAATTTGCAAAGTTTGTTTTACCTACTTCAGATGCTTTTCACAATGAGAACCTCAAGGTCATCCCTTACCCCCATTCAATTAGTAATTAATAAGTTGATTAGTCGTTGTTAACATTGTTGATGGGGAGGATAAATTATACCATGTTCAATCTCGTATGAGGTCTTCGAATCTCCAGGTTCTTTCACAGCAGGAGTTCCATGTTTTTCCTGTGCATATTACTTACTTTTTGGTTTCTTCATTCCTCCAACTGCGTTTTTGGTTGTTTTTGTCAGAGATTTGTATGTATTCGTCTTCATATTGAAAATATCAATAAATGTATGGCGTCGAGAATCTGTGATTACCTTCAAGTTCACTTTTATTTTTCAGAAGCCTACTGATGTTGCACAAATAGTTGACAGTGACAGTAGTGAGGATGAAGTAGAAGAAGTCAAAGACCAGGAAAATGATGTCGAAATGGAAAATGTTGAAGAACATGATAAAGAACAGGACACTGAAGAAGAGAAAGATCAGGGTGATAATGTAGATGATGACGAACCGCTTGTTGAAAGTAGTCGAGAACCATCACCCGAAAAAGGTTAGTGCCTTATAGTTTTAGTTTCAGAATCAATTCTTGCCCAACTCTGGTATCACACCCCTAATTGAAGCGGTCAATGTTAAAAGGGGATATGGTTACATTTTCCTAGTTTTGAGAAAATTAGAAAAAACTGTGCTGTCGTACTCTGGAAGATGTTTTTTCAACTCCAAAACTGTCTAGAGTCCTTCTCTATGTTTCCCCTGAGTAGTTGATGTTTTTAGTATGGCTCGGAACCTCCCTCGAACGACACTATTGCAATTCGAAATTTAGCACATGTCCCCTTCGAAATTTAGCACATGTCCCCTTCGAAATTTAGCACATGTCCCCTTTTAACATTGACCGCTTCAATAATTGAAGCGGTCAATGTTAAAAGGGGACATTTAATAATTATTATTTCTTATCGTCTTATCAGGAGGACTCACAAACGATCCCCGAATTGGCGGCTATTTCACAGCGTGCCCTCACTGATTTTGAATTTTTTGTTACTTGAAAATGATGAAGCGTTTCGTCTTCAGCGACTCAGAATACCTCAAGAAATTAGTGCTAGAAAACGTGGTAGAAAACAGGCAGTCGGAGGGCGGTCAGGGAACGGTTTTTTTTTTTTTTTTTGGTCTCCTGGGAAGTTGGGGAAAAATGAGATATTTCATGATGCCCCTTAAACGACGATTTCTCAAACTGAAGTCAGAGATGTGCAGGGAGTTAGATTGACAGGGGAGTTAGATGTGCAGGGGGTTAGTGGTGCTTTATGACCCTTCTCTGCCGATTATTCTGACTCCATATGCCAGTCCACAACCGAGCATTATCGAAAATGACATCAGCACGTCTGCTTAGATATGCTTCGTTTCTCGCTAGCTTCGACTATCTCGACAACCACCACAGTATCTTGAAGCTTATGAGTCTAGTTGATTTCTATTTAAATATTGTATTTAAGGTTTCAAAATAGTTGTCAAATAAATGGGGGAGACTGTTGTATATTACCCCATCAGAGTGCTCTTCTGGCGCCAGCGCCATTCCTACCCTTTGGTATGGATACTATATGGATACTCTTTTTCATTAAATACATGTCTCGTTCAAGCGTGCAGTTATCTATTTCTAACTCCTTTAAATACATTGACGCTACTAAGGAGTAAGGTGTGAAGTGAAATTCAACGGGTATATTTAATGATACGAATGAACAATTGGAACGCACTTGAATTAACAACCTGGATTAAGAATTTTTTGAGTCGAGGAGTAAATTTGGCTAGTTGTCTGTAAACAAAAGACAAAAGAATTAATTTTCAGCCAGGGAGTTGAAATGTAGTGTAGCTGTACAACATAATGTTACAATACCTGGTCAACTTGTAGCCTTCTCAAAGGCACCTCATTAAGTTTTACCAGATAATTAAAGGTGGTAGACAAACTAATGGGTTGACTACTAGTGTAAGTGAAAAGAATGGGATGGAAGGCACATTCTAACAGTGATCAAAACTGAAACGCGACAACTATTGTACTGTTTAACGGCCATGAGTTCGGTGTTTCCATTTTCCTGGTTACTGATTGGGTTTTTCTTGTTACAGAATCCGAAGAGCCTATGGAAGTGGCCAAGGTGAGTTATTGATTGAGGAATTACATTTATTTATAATAAAATGAACAATGTGTACAATTGAGGCAAATTTAAAACGGATATTAATATATTACTATAATTCACAATACGTGCACTCAATTGTGGTGTTTGCATAACTTTATGATACTTTATGCTCCACTGTACCCCATGGCTTATAATAGCCGTTCTTGGGGAGTTGATCTATTCACAAATTAGTGTGTATCTAATGTTTGACATCAGTTATGGGGGTTTGATGGGACAATATGATCATCATATGATTTTGGTTCTTCCATAGGAGGGCAAAGCCAGCACTGAGCCTGACACAGAATTGGTTTCTGAAGATGAATTTCCTGCTGAAGGAGTCAAGCAGTTGGACACTGAGGCTGTCTCAGATGGAGAGCTGCAAGAACTGCCAAATGATGGGCTAGACACTGAAGCTGTTTCAGATGATGAGTTACCCCCGGTGAAGAAGAAAAGGAAACATAGGAGACATTCTGGTAGTGGTATGTTGTGATAATTTACTTAATTCGATTACTCTTGTAATTTATTGTCCTAATTGCTGACAGTCGTTTTGTCCAATGCTGGGATAGGGTACAGATCTCACTCGCTTTCAACTTTTAATAGATCTATTCAACCCTAGAATTATCCTCATAGAAATTATGGCTGATCTACTAGTTTGGTCTTGTAACTAATTCAGCAATATTAATTCAAAAATGCCCCACGTTTGGTGCTTTCAGCTCAATAATTATTATTGTTGGTTTAGAAACTACTCTTTAACACTGATTGAAAGTACCTAACAATGTTAATAACTCGATCTAGATGGTTCATTTTCAGATGATGACCTCTCCTCTTCTGAAAAGAAGAAGAAACGAAGGCGACATGCATCAGAAGGTAATGCCATCCTCATGTTTTTCTGAGGGGAACATCTCCTTAAACGTTTATAAATATGGTCTCTACTATAAATCTAAATGGAAATGTGGATGAAAAATGTATATATATATTTTTTTTTTTAAGTCAATCATATTGTGTCTACTCTCTAATTGCTGTTTTACTTTATAGAGAAGAAACCTAGTCATCGAAGCCGCAGTCGAGGAAAAGAAAAGAAACATGAAAAATCTTCAAAATCATCAAGTAAATCCCATGAGAGTCGAGAATCGAGTCCTTTAAGGAAATCCCCCAAAGCGTCTAAATCTCAGGTAATTGTTGTCGATGGCAGCACATATCTTACATTGTATTCCGTGTTTATAGGTTTATTCTCTTCTGTTTTATACCTTGTGTTGTATTGCTTTGTTTGATTCGTACAATCCTTAAGTTCCTAACAAAGTTCGCTTGGGGAGTATTTTCAGAAATCGATGAATTTTATCAAATTTTTGCGTTAAAACGTATTCATAAATCATCAATAGGAACAAGTGAAAATAAAAGTTGGACCGGGAAAATCGGCTCCCGTCTCAGGGACCCCTATGGGGAAAAAGCGGCGTCTGCATAGAGCTGGATAGTTTATCATAGGAGTTTGTTAACAGTGGTATAACTTTTTTCAGTTGATCCATTTAAACTTTTGTCAGAGTTATTATACAAATGTAGGCGAATAATTGTCAGTATTTTCAAGCCTTCTTGCTGTATTTGTAAGAATCAGGACATCAGCGTATGTAAATAGGGTTCCTTCACACCTTCACGCTGCATTGAATAATTGCCCTCGCTCTGAGGTTGTTTAGATTACAGTAGGCTAATCATATATTCTTGATATATAAGTAGTCCAGCTACTGTGGAAATGATGAATTGATTGGTTGGTCAAGTCAGGTGGCGGCTTTCTATTCATAATTTATGAGTCTGGGTTGCTAACTTAATGGCCGCTCTTTGGACTGACTAACTTCTTGTTGTGATAATGATGCAACTTTTTGAAAATCATAATACCTTTAATATATAGCGGTTTTGTACGTTTATATGAATGTTCATGATTCCTATTTACTGTTTGTACCTTACAGGGTAGTGCTAAATCAAAAGTGTTGCCGGAGTTGGAAAAATACTGGAAAGCAGTTCGTGATGATCCATCTGATTTCACAGGATGGACTTATTTACTTCAGTACGTTGATCAAGAGGTGAGTTTTGGTTATTATAAAACCAACCTTTGTAACAACTGTTGAGTTCTACCTTATCCAATGTTTAAATGGTTAGTTAACCATTCATCCAATTGTCACATAGAATATTAGGTTTCTTAATAAACCATTTTCTTTATAGAGTATTAAGAAATAATGAAGATAGTTAACTTATTGGAATGGTTGGAAAATTGTTAAAAATGATCGGTTTGGTCCCATTTGTCTAGAATGATGTAGATGCTGCAAGAGAGGCCTATGATTCATTTCTTAGGATTTACCCATACTGCTATGGATACTGGAGGAAGTACGCTGACTATGAAAAGCATAAAGGAGATAAGTCCAAATGTGAAGAAGTGAGTACATTGATTGTGTTTTGTTTGTTTGGCCCATTTTACACACACTATGTTTTGTATGTGTTGCTATAGTTTTATGTGATTGATACCTCTCATGTTTCTTGAAAATAAATGTCAACTATAATTGTAGGTCTTTGCTAGAGGTTTGAAGGCCATACCATTAAGCGTTGATTTGTGGTTACATTACTTGAATTTCTGCAAGTTAACTATGAAGGATAATGAGACATTGTTGAGAGAGCAGTTTGAAAAAGCGATTCATAGATGTGGTTTGGAATTTCGGTGAGTTTTTTTTACTCTGTATATTTTATTTGTTTTTCTCCAAAATAACGTTCACCCTGTCTAGATTAATTTCTGGTCTAGACTCAGTTTTATTATCTAGGGACGCGGGAGCGTCCCGCCCGCCAAGAAAACCGAAGCCCTGAAAACCGAAGCGACTGAGACACTGATTACGCGACGGAACTAGTTGGGGTTTTCACCCTACCATAGCTCGGTCCCCTGAGTGTCTCGAGAGTTGATTTTTTGTACACCAACTCTCCAGGGGCACGTGAGGACGTAAACCAAAATTCAGCTCTCGGGAACATCAGGTGTCGGGGGTATAACAATTTTAAAACCACTATTTTTCACGTTTTTCGTGTTCTTCTTCTTCTTCTCGTTGTTGTTGTTGTTGTTGTTCATTGACGGGGCTACAGCCCAGCAGACAAATCGGATCGAGCTGAAATTTTGCACACACGTTTGTTATGCTCCAAGGGAGTGCCTTTTGACCATTTTTTCTCTCTCCCCCCATTTCACCCCAAATTAGGGGGGAAATAGTGTTTTTTAGGAATTTCAAATGGTCATAACTCCTTCAAAATTGAAGCTTTTTCAGATTTTCTTTTTTAGTTGTGTTCAGCTTTTCAAACTGTTTAATTTGAGATCAAAAAATGCTTCCTAAAAGGAAAAATAAAGGAGTTATGGTGATTTTTCTATTTTCAACAACAACTGCCGCAAATATTGATGAAAATTGGTGCGGTTGGTCTTAAAATGTCCGCTAGGTTGTCTAGAATATGCTCAATAATTTTGAACTAAATCTCAATCGATTTGACTAATCCACAGCCAAAAATACGTGAATAAATTCCACATCTACTGATTTGGCTAATTTCCGAAAACATCAAAGTTGAACGGTGGTCAGAAAAATTGTCGTAGAGTGGCGCCTGTTTAAGGATTGATAGGAAATTTAATGGGCTTTCGAATGAGGGTAGCGCACTTTGGCACTTTTCCCAACGGTTCTCGAGTTATTCGCGATTTTTGGTATAAAAACGTGCGTTTTACCAGTTGCAAACTTTCTCTTTCCTCTTTCTCTTCGACACCAATAATTACAATTATTGTAATGATTCTCAACAACAAAAATTTGCACAATCCCCAAGAAAAAATGCAACCAATTTTCAAAAAATTTCTAATTCAAATTTATTCAAATTTCTAATTCTTTCTATTTTTTTAAATTTAATAATAAGAATAATTGTATTAAATTTTAATAATTGTTTTTAAATTGTTGATTGTTTTAATTAATCGAAAATTTTAAAACTAATATTTAACCAATTCGCAAAAATTTTAAAACTACTTATTTTTCAAACACATTTCAGATAACAAACAATAATTTCCAAAAAATAATCATTCTTGTCACAAAAACAAGAAACAAAAAGGCAAATTAGTAGGCGTACTAATTTTAACATGAATAATGTTTTTGCGGTGGCCTACCAGAGTTGAAAAGCGTAACGAAGTTTAAGTCACGAAATTATGTCACGAAGATTTTTAATGATTTTCACGTACAACCGAGCCGTTTCTAGGGAAATGAAACTTCTTTAGTTTTCAACGGACAAAAATCGTTCTCCATTCGTTGGAAAGCCTTTAATTTATGCATAAATTATATACTGCCAAAACCACTGTAAATATCGAAGAAGCTGAGATACAGCCCTGAGTAAATAAAAAAACTAATAAATTTTCCGCACATCTCTTAATATTTTCCATACAGACAAAGAAAAGGGATAAGGAAAAGGGGAAACGGGACGCAAAAACATTATTCATGTTTTGCATAGCAAATACCTCGTTCTATACAAAGTATAGAAGAGAAAAATCAGGGGGGTCCAGGGGAGCTTGCCCCCCTGGCGAGGCGCGAAGCGCCGAGTTTTACTAAATTTTGACTAGGATAACACTTCATTTAGGAAAACATTTACTAGTTACCTCGTAGGTACTTTTGTATTGTATAAGTTGTTGAACCGTATTGTATAAGTACCACTCGAAAACTAGCCATGCAAAAAGATGTGATATCCCCCCAAAAACAACTCCGTTGTAAAAACTGGCCCGCCAAAAAACCTCAGCCGCAAAAAGGAATGATATCCATTTTGCCCGCCAGCCACATATATAGGATGCTCAGTGCTTCGCACCTCGCTGTTGAGTGTGCATATAGAAACCTGATCCTCCTACCCCTAACCTCCACCGTCAATGTTTTCCTGTTCCCTGTCACCTTCCCACAACCCCCTCTCACCCTTAGTCACCCTCGGTTTCACCTAATATGTTTCCTCTGTTACACCAGCAGGGAGCTTTACGCTTCTTTCAATGCTGTTGGCGGGAGCTTTTTGCCAGATGAACAAGCCTGAATTGAAGCATTACTTCATTACAGTTGTACCACCGCTGATTACTCGTGACCACCAGTAATACTTATGTTAGCTTGTTCATCTGGCAAAAAGCTCCCGCCAACAGCATTGAAAGAAGCGTAAAGCTCCCTGCTGGTGTAACAGAGGAAACATATTAGGTGAAACCGAGGGTGACTAAGGGTGAGAGGGGGTTGTGGGAAGGTGACAGGGAACAGGAAAACATTGACGGTGGAGGTTAGGGGTAGGAGGATCAGGTTTCTATATGCACACTCAACAGCGAGGTGCGAAGCACTGAGCATCCTATATATGTGGCTGGCGGGCAAAATGGATATCATTCCTTTTTGCGGCTGAGGTTTTTTGGCGGGCCAGTTTTTACAACGGAGTTGTTTTTGGGGGGATAATTATATTACAGCCCAAGTATACCTCTTCAAGGTTCAAACGGTGGGCCTCGGTCACACCCTGAGTCCCTGATCCAGGGGTGGGTCATTTTCCAAAATATCGTTGAAATAATTTGTAAACAAAATGGGTTCTGTGAATAAATCATGGTCATCTTTCAGGTCTGACCGGTTGTGGGACTTCTACATCAAATGGGAATCTGACTTGAAGAACTATCAGAATGTGTTTGCTGTCTATGATCGGCTATTGGCTACCCCAGTTCTTGGGTATAAAACTCATTTTGAAAAGTAAGTCGTCGTCTTGCGTATTGGCAAATTACACTCTGATTCATTTATAAAAATTTCAAGTAGACATCGTATTCAGGAAGCTTCTGTTGAGTGCTTTCAACGTTCGATGTGAGCTCATGTAGCAGGCTGATGCACGTGGGCGAATAGTGATTCTAAGTATTGATTTCCACCAGGAATATTGACGCTACTAAGGAAGTATTGACGCTACGGTGTGAAATAAAACGGGTATTTTTTATAATGAACGTACGAGTGAACAATTGGAAATAATGAAAATTTCTAAAAATACCTAATGCATTTCGAATCGGAGAGAAAATGTTGATTGTTGCCTGACACAAAAGACGAAATAATTAATTTTGAGCCAGGGAGTAAATATGTAGTGTATCTGCGCTACAGAGATTCCCCCTCAAGTGCAAGCGATACTCTCTTCATAGTCCTGGGCGGCAATGATGTGTGTGGATGGCAGGCTGGTTTCAATCGATTGGCTGATACGACTTCCTGGTCTTTGAAACGCGGCTTGAAATATTTGTCGCGTCGTTCAAGCACCGGGTATGGACCGTCCTGAGGCGGCTGCAACAGGCTTCGTGCTGCATCCCAATAAACGTTCTCGTAGGTGGTCAAGCCGTTATGTACAAAGGTCTTGAAGCCGTGCAGTGCAACAGGAACGGGGCTATGTTGGTGCATGGTACGATGGAGACGTCCGACAAAGGTTTTTTGCATCCTTCGGTCCCACAGTTTCCTGGAGAAACTGGCCGGGGAGGCGTAAGGTCGTACCATGCATATAGACCATCTGAGCGGGCAATGTATTATCATCGTTGACAGTTGATCGCAAAAACAAAAGAATTAAGGGGAGGGTTTCGGTACAGTGAAGAGAGGTGTGGCAACGTATGGTGGTTTTCAAACATCTATGCTACCTCTCCAGCAGCCCATTGAACTCGGGATGGAAGGCGGTTGTATGAATATGGTGCGTTCCCAGTAGCTGCGACTATTTTCAAAACAGAGTAGGGCGTTAATCGATTACTTTCGTGTAATCGACTATTTTCACAATTACAAAAGTAATCAACAAAAGTATTCGATTGTCCCGCGCGGCCATCTTTCCCACTCTGTACTATCTGAAGTAGGTTAAATGAAGAAAATAGGTGAAATTTTAAATAAGGTTAATAACATGTTTCTTTTTTTTCTCTGGAATTCTAAAGGTTGAAAGTTGAAAAATAATATTCCAATTTTACTGAAAATAATTAATTCCAGTGTATTTGAATAAAATAAAATAAATGACGAAAATATGTATATCTACCTCGGATTGTGTAGAGTGGGAAGGACGGCCACAAGCGATAAATATTCGCCTTTGTAATTGATCAAAAAAGTAGTCGATTACTTTAGTATCAGAGTACAAAAATAGTCGAATACTTTCACGATTACTTTTGTAATCGGGAAAGTAGTCGACTACACGAAAGTAATTGATTAAAGCCCTACTCTGGTTCGAAATGAAGTCCTTGATCGGTGGTTATGTGCGATGGAGTTCCGAATTTTGATATCCATCCTGCTGCAAAGGCGCTGGCTACCGTTTCCGCGGTGATTTCACTCACCGGAAAAAAAACTCAGTAAGTTATATGTACCACGTACTCCATCATGCGCGTTGTAGATCAGGGTCGATGGCTTGCTCGTCAGATAACTTCTCCCAGTCAATGGTAAACGCGTGAGAGAGCGTCGGCAACAACGCTGTCCTTTCCCAATATATGTCTAACATTGGTGAAAACTGACCGATAAAATCGAGATGCCTTGGACTAGCTTTATCGGGTTTTTGACTGAAAGCAAAATTGATTTGCTTGTGGTCAGTATAGATGTGGACGTGCGCCCCTCAAGATAGTGTCAAAAATAGTTCACAGCTTTGTATATGGCTAATATTGGGCCTCAGAGAGTTTCGTGAAGAAAACAACTGGAAGTTTCTAACTACCCTCAACGTTCTGCTCAACCACAGCGCCAAATAAATAGTCAAGTAATAAAGATAACGGAGCTCCTTGGTCAGGGTGCGACAACAGGACAGCGTCACAAAGGCTCGACTTGCAGCGCTCAAAATCCTCAACCAGTTCAGGAGTCCAATTGACAATTTTGTTGTCGTGCAGTGAATGCTGTAGTGTAGAGCTTGCGAGTTTACGGCTTTAGGGGTGAACCTACAATAAAAATTCAATTTACCAAGGAATCGATGACAGTGTAACTCCTGATGGTCCCCACGCGATCGGGTAGATGTTGTAGTCCTGTGCTGGTGACCAAATAACCCAAGAAACTGGTTTCAGGTACGCCAAAAACACTTTTAGCTACATTAACAACAACGCCGAATTCCTGGAAACGCTCAAATAACAGTTTGAGGTGCTGAAGATGCTCAACTTCGCTCTAGACGAAATCAAATAATCAACAATATAGGCATAACAAAATGGCAATCCTTGGGTGACTTCGTTTATGAACCTTTGAAAACTAAGGGTCATGCTGGGGAATCCAAATAAGCCAAAAGGTGTTACAATAGCTGTTTTTCAACATCGGTGTTACATAGCCTCTTTTTCGACATGACTTGGCCAAAGCGGGTAATCCACAGTTTGAATGTGATGCGTCACCGTGTGTTTTGGAGCCACCTTCCCGACAGAATTGGGGTTCGTGATATCTTTGAAGGTAGATAAGAGTTGCTGGTATTCAAGCTTCAGAGCAGGGCGCATGGTAGAAACGGTGTAGTATGAAACCTCATGACTGAAACTGTGGAGAAAATCCGCCCCTATAATGGCCTTGTCCACCTCTGCTACGACAAAGGACCATTTAAAAGTATGAACAACCGAAATCTCAAGTACTCGGTTACCATATGTGTGAATGAGAGATCCGTTAGCGGCAAAAAGGGTAAACGTGGAGTCTGACAATTTTGTTAACTTGCTGACAACTGTTACAACAGAGCGGTTGTTTTCCACTGGCCAGGGATAGTTTCGGACTTGTAAGCGCAGGGCAGGAGGCACTTCCTAGTTTTATCCTTTTGCACATGTAAAATGCATACCCCGTTGATGTGCATAGGTCCGCGGGATTCTGACCTGGATCGTGCTAGATATCGTGATCGTGTGTGTAGAAGACCGTCAATACGCCGGGATAACCTCTCGATTTTAGCGCGCAGCTCCCGTAGAACGGAGCTTGAGGATCTGCAAGGTCCCGCATCTCGCGGAGAAGTTGGGTTGGACGTTTATAACCTAGTTCATAATCGCTCCACAATTCGCGAAGCTGAATTTGTTTAGACTCGGTAAACTGGTCGTCGAGTCGAACTCGCAACGCAACGTACATATTCTGAGCTGGTGGGTTGCTGTCGAGTCCACATATTACTTAATTTAATATATATTACTTAAATTTTAAATAAATCTATGGTGAAATTAAATATATTTAATTTCATCATAGATGTATTTAAAATTCAAGTGCCACATTTCACATCAATGGCCAATACTTCTCAATTTCTTCAGCCACCCACTGGGTTTCAATATTGAAAAAATCAAGCTGTTATGCAAAAATCTGAAGGCTTCAATGTTACTTCGTTAAAAACGTCTTTATGTTCAGATCCTCTAACCGGTCAAAATACAGAAAGTGCTTTAAGCCAAAAGAATCATTTACTTCTTTAAAATAGCTTTGATGAAGCTAATATTTATAAGATAATCTTTAGTGAGGTGCGTACTAAGTTTTTTTTTTCTTCCAGTTTCGAGGATTTTGTCCGTAGCTATCAACCAAATCGGATCCTTAGCGTTGATGAGTTCCTTGAGTTGAGAGCAGAGGCTGTACAGAAAATAAAAGAAAAAGGGATATCAGCTGATCCGTCCTCTGCCCCTCCACCTGGTGATGATCCTAGTGAAGAGGAACCTAGTCCAGCTGTGAGTATGATGTTGTAGCTGGATGACCAGTGAGGTTGTTTGATTCTAACAATCCTATTTCATTACTGATCTTTTGGAGTTTATGATTAAACTACTAGGACTAGAGTATACATCAATATTCTAGGGGTATTCATGGTTTGAGTCGACTGTCGAGATCGTCGCAATCGAGCTGGTCGCAAACGGACTGAACCATGAATGCCCCCTTCGATGACCGTCGAGTTTCGAAGCGAAATCGTGGTTACAGAGCTCCGAGCGGATGATGTAGTACTAGATCTGCTTTTTTTTAACTACTGTTATCTCAAGTATGCGATATCACATGACAACGCCCGTGTAAGTTTCCTTATCACACCGCTAGGAAGCGCTGCTGCAGTTCACGACCAAGCTCGACCATCGCTTCTCGATTTTTACCAGACCTCCGACTCCGGTAAATTGACTCAACGGATCGAGTCGAGAATCCCAAGCCGCGCATGCGCACTCATCCCGTTTCCCATGGCAACCGCGACGTTTGCGACATTCTCGACGTTCTCGATCTCGAACGACCAAACCATGAATACCCCTTCTGTAATTAATAAGGAACGCAATTTGTGGAAGCTTTGAAATATGCAAAAATTTGAAATGTAAATTGATTGTAAATGGATTGTTGTCATTTTTTATGATTATAGAGAGCTGATGAAGAGACCACCGTAATGAGGGAATTGATAGTTTCAATCAGAAAGCGTATATTCAAGAGCACTTCAAATGAAGTTTCAAAACGGTGGAAATACGAAGAAGGGGTTAGTATTTGCTTTTTTAAGTATTATACATTTATCTTGGCTTACAATATTTGTTCAGAAACATGCTTTACATTTAAATAACGTTCAAATACCTCTGATGATTAAGAACTCGAGTCACTAAGCCACTTATTAGTATCAGGGGTTTTTATGCAGCCTGTTCCATGGATTGCGTCAGTCGATGTTACTTCTGAGCCAATTCAATTTTTTTTTTAAATAAGAGGGTGAATAACTCACATGTATTTTTTTTTTTCTGGTTGGTTTTAGATTAAACGGCCATATTTCCATGTTAAACCCTTGGAAAAAGCTCAACTCAATAGTTGGCGTGACTACTTGGATTTTGAAATATCTACTGGTGACATGCATCGAACTGTCATATTATTTGAAAGGTGTTTGATTGCGTGTGCCTTATATGAAGAATTTTGGTTGAAGGTACAGCTCTTTTCACAATATTTTTCCACCTTCATGTCTATCAGTTTTTGGAGCTACATTTATTATGTTTAATGCACATCTTTTTCCACAGTACATAAAGTACCTAGAAAGCACTGGTGAAAGTGAGGAGATGGTGCGTAATGTTTATCAGAGAGCCTGCCTTATACATCACAGCAAAAAGCCCTACCTTTCTCTTGATTGGGCATCCTTTGAAGAGACTAATGGTATTGCCAAAAGTATCAAATCATGATGTACCATTATAGTACGGTTAGCGTTTCAAATTATCATTTGCGTCATTTTCCTAATTTTTAATTTTTGCTACAGGTAACATTGAGGGTGCTCGTAAAGTTTTGAATCATATTGAAAAACAGGTGCCAAATATGCTTTTGATTTTCATTCGTCGTATCAATTTGGAGCGCCGTGTTAAAAATTTGGAAGGGGCGGCCAAACTTTATGAGTACTACCTGAAAAACAACGTCAGAAACAAAATGATTTATTCATCATTGAGTGCCAAGTATGCTCGTTTCTGTCAGCTGGTAAGTGATACTTACTTTTGACCAGATAACTTTCCGTGTTTGACTATTTTCTCGAATAGGGTTTTGGATTAAATATTTTTCTGTCTAGGTACTTCATGACATTGGCAAAGGAATTGAGGTTCTCAAGAAGGCTATAGACAAATATCCAGTAAGTGCATGAATGATTCATTGATTTCTTGGTTTTTCCTTCTGATAAAGGCATGTTAATTGATTTAGAATATTCTCTTGATTCAAGGATGAACTGAAGCTGTACATAGCCTTACTGGATCTCTACATGGTGAAGGGCAAGACTATCAAAGAATCTCTGGCCGTGTTCAACATGATTTTGGGAAGGGATGGGATCGATACCGACACAAAAATTAAGTTTGCCCAAAGGAAAATTGAGTTTTTAGAAGACATTGGAGATGACATTAATGCGTGAGTAGTGTGTTTCCTACTGCATTTCATGACGTTGATGTGTTTACCCTAAGGAATTCGAACTGAAAGGATCAACGGGCCCCTTCCTGTTATGCTCACTTATCGATCCCTTAACTTCATTAACTTCCTTGGGCACAATTATAATAATAATTATTATTATTATTGTTGCCTAACATTGTCCATGAAAGTTGAAACGACCTGAATGAGGCAATATGAAAGAATAAGTTTGAGCAAATTAATAAAATTATAAATTAATTATTTATTAATAAAATAAACTGAATGAGCTGATTAGGAAGAAGAACATGGTATGGGCGAAGAACCGGGTTTTTGAAGTTATCTAACTCGGCTCTATTTAGACCTAACGACTTGAAACTTTCAGTGTTTTTTTCTACTATCCTCACCAAGAAGATCCATACCAAATTTCAAGTTGGTCGGCTGTGGATCCGTCAAAGTGGCCAAAATTAGCCTAAATTTCCGTTTTTTTTTAAATTCCTAAAATTTGCATGGGTTGAGATAATGGGTTAAATATCTCAAATGGCCATGGATCATGTTATAAAGAATGTCTGTGCAAAATTTCAAGTCGATTGGTCGTGTTACCCAGGCTGTAGACTCGTCAAAGTGTACACTATTAGCCTAAAATGTCGTGTGTTTTTTTGTTCTAAAATTTTTTTGGGTTGAGATAATGGGTTAAATCTTTTAAAAGGCACTGTCTAATGTTGAAACGAAGCTCTTTGCGAAATTTCAAGTCAATCATGAAGGTGGAGAGGCTGTAGCCTTGACCCTCTGAATAAGAACAAGAAGTGGAAGAAAAACAAGGTAAGGGCGAAAAACAGGGTTTTTGAAGTTCATCGGCTCCCTTTAGGCTTAATGACTTGAAACTTCAGGGCTTTCTATTATCCACAGAAACTTTCATGGTCAAATAGGAGCCGAGATATGGATACCTGGAAAACGCGTTTCGTGACGCCCGGTAATTTTACACTCGGTACCATTCGTTCTTCTCAACTTGTTTGCCTGGCGGGGTGCAATGCTACCTGGTTCCTAGATCACTGTCTCCATTAAACGTTTGTTTCACACAACTCAATTCAGTGTTTGTTTATCTGTGGATTCAAATGTCAAAACTAGGTTTGAAACATCATAACTGTTGGAGAACAATAATTGGATTTCTGCTGCCTGTTTTACCTCTTGTCCTCTGCTGACACACTCCATTCCAACTTACTCTTGAACAAATATGAACTTTGTACCCAATAAATCCGGAACTAGTTGATCATCTGTAGATTAATGCTTAGGTCAACTTTGGTACGTTTATTCGTCCATTCCAACTAACATTTCTTAGTACACCAAATTCTACCTGAAGAATCCCAGTTGATCAGCTGTTGATGATGAAGGCGTATTCATTTGCTAAGGTCAAATGTCGTATGTAAATGTCTTCTATTGATTTCAGGGCTAACAAAGCTCATCAAGAGTATTCCGCTCTTTTGAAACAACTCAAGGAGCCAAACAAGAATCACCAAATTCGTGATGACAAGTGAGTGTTTTCTCATACATACAGAAAATATTGCTCCCTATTTAAACGGGGACCACCCATCTACTTCTGCATTGTATATTGTTAGGAAGGATACCTACCAAGCCAATCGACTTGGTATCTGTGTAAATAGTTTATTATCATGGAGATGAGCTTCTGTTTGTGATTTCCCCGAAAAAGTTGTGTATGTTCGAAAATACAGTTCGTGTGCTCTCCTAACCCAGAGCCGTTATTTCTAACAATTGGTGTCAGAATGTCGACCGTTTATAAGAGTTATTGACCGACATTTATGAGAGATACTGACCGAAAATTATACGAGATACCAAGGAATATGCAAAGAGACAATAAGGGATACTTGACGGAAACTGACCGACATGTTGTTGATACTAAGTGACACCTACATGACAGACGTTTATAAGAGATATTGACCGACATTTATGAGAGACACTGCCAGAAAATTATACGAGATACTAAGGAATATGCAAATAGACAATAAGGGATACTTGATGGAAACTGACCGACATGTTGTGGACTATGTAAACACTACAAGACGGACGTTTATAAGAGTTATTGACCGACATTTATGAGAGATACTGACCGAAAATTATATGAGATACTAAGGAATATGCAAAGAGACAATACGGGATATTTGACGGAAACTGACCGACATGTTGTTGAACTAAGTGACACCTACAAGACGGACGTTTATAAGAGTTATTGACCGACATTTATGAGAGATACTGACCGAAAATTATACGAGATACTAAGGAATATGCAAAGAGACGTTAAGGGATACTTGATGGAAACTGACCGACATGTTGTGGACTATGTGAACACTACAAGACGGACGTTTATAAGAGACATTGACCGACATTTATGAGAGATACTGACCGAAAATTATACGAGATACCAAGGAATATGCAAAGAGACAATACGGGATACTTGACGGAAACTGACCGACATGTTGTTGAACTAAGTGACATCTACAAGACGGACGTTTATAAGAGATATTGACCGACATTTATGAGAGATACTGACCGAAAATTATACGAGATACTAAGGAATATGCAAAGAGACAATAAGGGATACTTGATGGAAACTGACCGACATGTTGTGGACTATGTGAACACTACAAGACGGACGTTTATAAGAGACATTGACCGACATTTATGAGAGATACTGACCGAAAATTATATGAGATACTAAGGAATATGCAAAGAGACAATACGGGATACTTGACGGAAACTGACCGACATGTTGTTGAACTAAGTGACATCTACAAGACGGACGTTTATAAGAGATATTGACCGACATTTATGAGAGATACTGACCGAAAATTATACGAGATACTAAGGAATATGCAAAGAGACAATAAGGGATACTTGATGGAAACTGACCGACATGTTGTGGACTATGTGAACACTACAAGACGGACGTTTATAAGAGACATTGACCGACATTTATGAGAGATACTGACCGAAAATTATACGAGATACTAAGGAATATGCAAAGAGACAATACGGGATACTTGACGGAAACTGACCGACATGTTGTTGAACTAAGTGACATCTACAAGACGGACGTTTATAAGAGATATTGACCGACATTTATGAGAGATACTGACCGAAAATTATACGAGATACTAAGGAATATGCAAAGAGACAATAAGGGATAATTGCGGGAAACTGACCGACATGTTGTTGATACTAAGTGACACCTACATGACAGACGTTTATAAGAGATATTGACCGAAATTTATGAGAGACACTGCCAGAAAATTATACGAGATACTAAGGAATAGGCAAAGAGACAATAAGGGATACTTGCCGGAAACTGACCGACATGTTGTTGAACTAAGTGACACCTACAAGACGGACGTTTATGAGAGTTATTGACCGACATTTATGAGAGACACTGACCGAAAATTATACGAGACACTAAGGAATATGCAAAGAGACAAAATAAGGGATACTTGATGGAAACTGACCGACATGTTGTGGACTATGTGAACACTACAAGACGGACGTTTATAAGAGTTATTGACCGACATTTATGAGAGATACTGACCGAAAATTATATGAGATACTAAGGAATATGCAAAGAGACAATACGGGATACTTGACGGAAACTGACCGACATGTTGTTGATACTAAGTGACATCTACAAGACGGACGTTTATAAGAGATATTGACCGACATTTATGAGAGATACTGACCGAAAATTATACGAGATACTAAGGAATATGCAAAGAGACAATAAGGGATACTTGCGGGAAACTGACCGACATGTTGTTGATACTAAGTGACACCTACATGACAGACGTTTATAAGAGCTATTGACCGACATTTATGAGAGACACTGCCAGAAAATTATACGAGATACTAAGGAATAGGCAAAGAGACAATAAGGGATACTTGCCGGAAACTGACCGACATGTTGTTGAACTAAGTGACACCTACAAGACGGACGTTTATAAGAGATATTGACGGACATTTATGAGAGATACTGACTGAAAATTATACGAGATATCAAGGAATATGCAAAGAGACAATACGGGATACTTGACGGAAACGGACCGACATGTTGTTGAACTAAGTGACATCTACAAGACGGACGTTTATAAGAGATATTGACCGACATTTATGAGAGATACTGACCGAAAATTATACGAGATACTAAGGAATATGCAATGAGACAATAAGGCATAATTGCGGGAAACTGACCGACATGTTGTTGATAATAAGTGACACCTACATGACAGACGTTTATAAGAGATATTGACCGACATTTATGAGAGACACTGCCAGAAAATTATACGAGATACTAAGGAATAGGCAAAGAGACAATAAGGGATACTTGCCGGAAACTGACCGACATGTTGTTGAACTAAGTGACACCTACAAGACGGACGTTTATAAGAGTTATTGACCGACATTTATGAGAGATACTGACCGAAAATTATACGAGATACTAAGGAATATGCAAAGAGACAATAAGGGATACTTGATGGAAACTGACCGACATGTTGTGGACTATGTGAACACTACAAGACGGACGTTTATAAGAGTTATTGACCGACATTTATGAGAGATACTGACCGAAAATTATATGAGATACTAAGGAATATGCAAAGAGACAATACGGGATACTTGACGGAAACTGACCGACATGTTGTTGATACTAAGTGACATCTACAAGACGGACGTTTATAAGAGATATTGACCGACATTTATGAGAGATACTGACCGAAAATTATACGAGATACTAAGGAATATGCAAAGAGACAATAAGGGATACTTGCGGGAAACTGACCGACATGTTGTTGATACTAAGTGACACCTACATGACAGACGTTTATAAGAGCTATTGACCGACATTTATGAGAGACACTGCCAGAAAATTATACGAGATACTAAGGAATAGGCAAAGAGACAATAAGGGATACTTGCCGGAAACTGACCGACATGTTGTTGAACTAAGTGACACCTACAAGACGGACGTTTATAAGAGATATTGACGGACATTTATGAGAGATACTGACTGAAAATTATACGAGATATCAAGGAATATGCAAAGAGACAATACGGGATACTTGACGGAAACTGACCGACATGTTGTTGAACTAAGTGACATCTACAAGACGGACGTTTATAAGAGATATTGACCGACATTTATGAGAGATACTGACCGAAAATTATACGAGATACTAAGGAATATGCAATGAGACAATAAGGCATAATTGCGGGAAACTGACCGACATGTTGTTGATAATAAGTGACACCTACATGACAGACGTTTATAAGAGATATTGACCGACATTTATGAGAGACACTGCCAGAAAATTATACGAGATACTAAGGAATAGGCAAAGAGACAATAAGGGATACTTGCCGGAAACTGACCGACATGTTGTTGAACTAAGTGACACCTACAAGACGGACGTTTATAAGAGTTATTGACCGACATTTATGAGAGATACTGACCGAAAATTATACGAGATACTAAGGAATATGCAAAGAGACAATAAGGGATACTTGATGGAAACTGACCGACATGTTGTGGACTATGTGAACACTACAAGACGGACGTTTATAAGAGTTATTGACCGACATTTATGAGAGATACTGACCGAAAATTATATGAGATACTAAGGAATATGCAAAGAGACAATACGGGATACTTGACGGAAACTGACCGACATGTTGTTGATACTAAGTGACATCTACAAGACGGACGTTTATAAGAGATATTGACCGACATTTATGAGAGATACTGACCGAAAATTGTACGAGATACTAAGGAATATGCAAAGAGACAATAAGGGATACTTGCGGGAAACTGACCGACATGTTGTTGATACTAAGTGACACCTACATGACAGACGTTTATAAGAGATATTGACCGACATTTATGAGAGACAGCGTCCGATTGAAACGTTCCACCAACCCATCACTCTGGGGTAGGAAAGGCGTAGTCCCGTTTGTAAAACTTCCTGGAAAAGTGCTGACTCGAAATTCCTACCCTGGTGGGATTCTCGTTCTCGCTATCTCAGCGTAACGACAACGTAACGTCCATTGGATACCGAAAAGTGTCGGTATCGCAGAGGAACGACAGTTGGTATTCTGCAACCGAGATTTGTCGTTACTGTTTCTGAAGCGTCTAGACCCCTCGGTATTGATAACGACGAGCGTCGGTATCATATTATTTTGAAACGTGCCTTTGAGTAGTAATAAATTTCGTATTTGTAGTATTTAATTTTCTATTGTTATTATACCTCATAACTCGGTCAATATCTCTTATAAACGTCTGATATGTAGGTGTCACTTAGTATCAACAACATGTCGGTCGGTTTCCGTCAAGTATCCCTTATTGTCTCTTTGCATATTCTTTAGTATCTCGTATAATTTTCGGTCAGTATCTCTCATAAATGTCGGTCAATAACTCATAGAAACGGAGATGAGCTTCTGTTTTTGATTTCCCCGAAAAAGTTGTTGTGTATGTTCGAAAATATAGTTCGTGTGTTCTATATTTTCGAACATAACCCAGTGCCGTTATTTCTAACAATATGTTGCTCTCAATAAGCGAAAACGGCCATTGACCCAAAAAGTGATCATTCCAAGAAGTGTGTTTTTCTATGCGCTCAAACCCCAAAAAGTTCAACCCCACTGCAAAGAAAATGAAAAATCCACAGTCATACAGCATGGCGACAAGACCGAATTTTTGAAGAAAACTGGTTTTATGGAAAATGTCCATGAAGAACTTGATATCCACGAAGAACATCTCAAGTATCAACCACATTTCTTCATCTTTAATGTGCTTCAGTTTGAGAACAGAATAAGATATCGCAATTCTGATTTTACTAGCTTACATTTCTCAGCTTATAGATTTTTCAACGCTGAACAAGATGGTGAAGTCAGAAAAGTCAAAAACAAGTTTTTCTTTTTTTTCTTTTCTCATCACAATATTTCGTAATACTATCGTTCATTACCAACCGAACATTTCATGTTAAATGCGAACACGCAAGCTCCCAAAGTAAGTGCATAGTATCCTCAGTTCCTCAGGGCAGTGTCTGGGGGCCAATCCTCTACCTCATCTATGTGAGTGATGTACCAACCACACCTGAAAAATATAAAAAATATTTATTCACGTATGGATCGTCCAGTGAGCACCCCTGTTAAGTATGCAAAAATACAAATTGGAAATATGAAAATGAAATATTCTAACGCACTCTTCTCGTCTTTAGGGGTTCTGATGATTTAAGGAAATTAAAAGGTGAGAGCAGTCACAGCGGATCTCAAAACCATCCTCCATCCACGAACAGTAGCAGCCCAGGGTATTCTGGCCCTGGATACAACAACAGTTATCAGAGTGGTCCAGGTTACAATTCCAGTCAATATTCTCAATCATCCTACAATGCTCCATCAGGAAATCAGTATGGGCCGCCAGACCAGAACTCGCCCAACTATCAAAACTGGAATTACTCACAGTCCAATTACAATAACTCGAATCAGAGCTGGGGTGGATACAATTACTATTCCTAGTTGTTCTAATGTCTGGTACATTATTTTGTTCTCACGACTTTCTTATTGTAGAATCTAGGCATCCCAATTCATAGTTTACTTGATTTATCAAGGACAAAAGCTTACTGAATCTTGTTGGACATTTTAGTACGTTTTCAATCAATTGGAGAATGAATGGAACAAAAAGGGGGAAGACCCTGTTATAATTTTTAATTTACAGTTTTCAAATAATTCTTTGATTTCTCACGAAACATGGGGATGCCTAAAAAATTGTTGTATATTTTTACAAATGTAGTTATGATGCTAGGATAAAGTAACTTATGTTTAGAATAGTTGAGGAGCTCTTTTACAAAACTTCATAAATCCACTTTTGACCAACATGCGGTTTTTTCTGAATTCTGGTAGTTTAGTTAGTCTTTTAGGTACTTTGTGTAGAAGTTTCGTGTATCACAACATAAATAGTATTTAGTTGTGATACACGAAACTTCTACACAAAGTAAAAGACTAACTAAACTACCAGAATTCAGAAAAAACCGCATGTTGGTCGAAAGTGGATTTATGAAGTTTTGTAAAAGAGCTCCTCAGTTGTGTTTGAGGATGTTTTTGACAACAGAGTTCTATTCTGTAATTCATGCTAAAGTAGACATATTGTATATTCCTACTGATGGTTGCCCCTGTTTTATGCCTTCCTTTTGTTTTATGGATTAAAATGTACATAACATTCGACTTCTCCACTATTTGTTTAGTGATTTTTTCCGATCTAATAATTGATGATTTGGTGGGAACCAATTTATTATGTACTTCAATCACTTTGTTTTACAAAATGTAACTTTTTTTTCAGAAATATTCGTAAGTATTGTGAACTGGGGTAAAATCTATTTTCAGTTTAAAAAATTAATGGAGATCGACCATGTAATTATGTATGGTATCGTTTAGGTATTTGCTGGCCATATATCTTACCCATTTAATTGATAACAATTAAACTATCCGACCAATAAAGTTATGGCTTCTGAGTCGATGGGGTTATTTTGACAAAACATCAACCCTATTCCTGTTCTGTACCTATATTATTTCTCCTCTTTTATGGTGAATGCTGAACTCACACCAATTTGTCTTGGTCCTTGATTGTTTGAAATGAATATCCTTCAGTATTTTATACATAGTATAAAATACTATGTAAAATCTATTTTCAGTTTAAAAAATTAATGGAGATCGACCATGTAATTATGTATGGTATCGTTTAGGTATTTGCTGGCCATATAGTGAGTGATCTTACCCATTTAATTGATAACAATTAAACTATCCCACCAATAAAGTTATGGCTGCTGAGTCGATGGGGTTATTTTGACAAAACATCAACCCTATTCCTGTTCTGTACCTATATTATTTCTCCTCTTTTATGGTGAATGCTGAACTCACACCGATTTGTCTTGGTCCTTGATTGTTTGAAATGAATATCCTTTCCTAAAAATACTATGTAACATATATTTTCAGTTTAAAAAATTAATGGAGATCGACCATGTAATTATGTATGGTATCGTTTAGGTATTTGCTGGCCATATAGTGAGTGATCTTACCCATTTAATTGATAACAATTAAACTATCCGACCAATAAAGTTCTGGCTTCTGAGTCGATGTGGTTATTTTGACAAAACATCAGCCCTGTTCCTGTTCTGTACCTATATTTTTTCTCCTCTTTTATGGTGAATGCTGAACTCACACCAATTTGTCTTGGTCCTTGATTGTTTGAAATGAATATCCTTTCCTAAAAATACTATGTTTGTTTTAAATGCCATACTACTTGAACAGTGAGGAAGTAATGCAGTCAGCCTGATGGAAATTTATCTGCTATTTTCAAAAACACGGGCCTTTACTAGATTTGAACAAATCTCGGCGTGTTATTGATCTTACAACTTCAGGTTGTGTGAGTTAATGTGAATTGTGTAGAAGTGTAACATGTTCGCATATTTTTTATTTTATTTTATTTTTTTTTTTTTTTTTGATTTTTCAATAATATAAGATCACTGAACCACTGGAATATCTACTGTGGAACTAGGAATGGCTTAAGCTTGATGGCTCAATTTGAGTGAAAATTGAGCCCTCAGAATTTGAAAAATAAATAGACTGGATAGATTTACACATAGAATGGTCACTATGGTATACGCGCTAGAATTTACATAGACATACACAACACTTAGTGATTGCTAATACCTGCCCACAAACTTCTATCCTGAACCCTCGATAATTTGATGCCAGGGCAGCGCAGGCTGCTAGCGGGTCTCCTTGTAACGCGCAAGCGTTGCTTTTGCTGGAATTCGGAGGATTGTTAATACCCATGCTGTTTGATTGTTCATAGCTTTTATCTTCATAAAATGAACGTCGTTTAGTTTGCGAAATTTTAGCAAAAAATTCGACAGGTGCAAGATCTTAAGGGCTCGTCACCGTGAGTACTCTAGACATTTTAATGTTGAGAACTACAATGGTTATCCAGGTGTAGTTCAAAAAACTTTTTGTTTCCCACGCATTTTGTTTTTCCCTGAAAAAAACATCATGGTGTTGTGGCTTTTTAGCAATTTGTGGCAATTTTTGAAGATGAAGGAAGCTATTGTTCTTGGTCAAAAATTTTCAAAACTCGAATTTCCGAAAAATGTTTATAGGTACCAAAATCCGTTTGAGACCATTCTGCATCCACTGCCAAAAGACACCAAAAATTACATTACATGTGATCTAGCTAAGGCTCTTTTTCATTTTTAGCGTGAGAGAGTAACTATTAGGAAGTAACTAACTGTTAGGAAGTGAGTGTGTGGTGGGGGGGGGGGGGGGTGGTTGTATTGAGTGTGGTACTCCCATGTCCACTGCGACGCTACGCTCCTGACCTACCTACTTCGTCTACCCCTCACATGTGTGACGTGGATGTCACTAAAAGGACCTGTCTGAG
Source organism: Stenodema calcarata (assembly GCA_963920205.1). Classification (NCBI taxonomy): domain Eukaryota; kingdom Metazoa; phylum Arthropoda; class Insecta; order Hemiptera; family Miridae; genus Stenodema; species Stenodema calcarata. The sequence continues at coordinate 30,753,884 of OY986048.1, read as the reverse complement.
CCAGCGCCCACTAACCCCCTAACCTACCCTCCCGCGGCCCCTCTCCTTCAGAGAGACTGCAGAGATGGCAGTTACGTTCGATCGAGGCATCGTACAAGTTCCCTCCCGTCCCCCTATTTGAAGTATTTCTAATTATTCTAATTGTATAAATAAACCCAGTTTCCCCCCCTTACTTTTCGTCATCTTTGACTTCTCTCCATCGTCCACTACTAACGGTACGTGAGTTGTAATATGAGATATCTGGATATTACGACTCACGTACCGTTAGTAGTGGACGATGGGTAGAAGTCAAAGATGACGAAAAGTAAGGGGGGGAAACTGGGTTTATTTATACAATTAGAATAATTAGAAATACTTCAAATAGGGGGACGGGAGGGAACTTGTACGATGCCTCGATCGAACGTAACTGCCATCTCTGCAGTCTCTCTGAAGGAGAGGGGCCGCGGGAGGGTAGGTTAGGGGGTTAGTGGGCGCTGGCTCAGACAGGTCCTTTTAGTGACATCCACGTCACACATGTCTGAATTGTTCTACCGCTTTTGCCCATGAAATCCCTAATTTAGCAATTGAATGTCAAAAACGACCAAACGTCTCAGCAACGTCGTCAATGCGCTCTGGTACATTTGCAATGATAACATCCACTGAGATCTTGGAGTGGAAATGGTTCAAGCCAAAATACGGCGATGTGCCCATCAGGAGAGGCTTCAAAGGCACGTCAATGAAGAGGCCTTTCGTCTACTCGTCGTTGATCAGCGAGAAAGAAGACTAAAAAGGACCAAGCGACATGACTTAGTGTAGTGAACAATAATTGTTGATTCGTTGCTGTGAAATCAAACTGGCAATACCGGCCAATTTTTTTCGCGTGATTGGGATAATGTGGTTCGCCCATTTGTCTTATTCCGTATTTCCTGCATGTGCTTGGCAACGTTACATCCACGATAACTTGCTGGGTGATCTCTCCCACAACTTACGCATTTGACTTTCGCTTCCCTAGGTTTAGTGCACTCGTAAGTGGAGTGCTTTATTGCGATATTGCTTGTTGTGTCCAAACTGTTGACAGTTGTTACACTGAGGCACCAATGTGGAGCCCGTCCTCGTCATTCTGATGTAAGAAAGAACATGGTTAGCGGTGTATTTAGTTTCCATGATAGTTTAGGGGTTGCACTTTGGATAGCAAAGCCCTTGTTTTCGAGATCATTGTAGGGACTTCGTTTTATTGGCTTCGTTTGCTTGTTTTCAAAAGTGTGAAAATTGATTCCTTCTTCCGTAAACATTTTCACAGCATCACGGTAGTCCTGTTCAGTTTCTAGATTGATTTTAATGTCTTCATTTCCAAGTACTTTTGTGACAAACGAGTTACTCTTTTTCTTAAACAGGTGTATGATCCTTGAATGGATCTTGTCATTATTCACAAAGATTGGCGGTGGATTTTGTTATTTACTCTGGATACGTCCTCTCCCTTGCTTGCGCCTTGGTTAAGAGTTAGGAGAATATTTACAGTTCTCTCTTTTCCTTTTTTGTTTAACTTGCCAGTTTATTGTCTGGTCATCCATATCCGTGTCGGGTTCGTCATTGTCTGTGTTATCAGAAACTTGCTTGAGCTGTGTAATTTTCGTTTCAAGTGTTGCATTTTCTTCAACAAGCTCAATAGCCTTTTTTTTTTTTTTTTTTTTCAAGAATGTACATGCAGAGAATGTTGCATAACTCACCAATAGATTTTCTTGTATTTTCGTCCGGAATTCGCTGGGTGTAGGTACTCTTAATGTTTTGAAAGATCGGCTTTCGTCCGAGAAATAATTTCTGCGATCGTCTGCTTTTCTCCGCCACTCTCCGAGTTCATGTTGCCGACCGAGTATTCCCAGCTGCACTCGCGTTTTATTAACTTTCTTCGGAGCGTTGTTGTCTCCTCAGACGTTCGCACGATACTGACCTTATTCATGAATAAAATTTATAACTGCTTATTGAAGTAGTAGTTGCGAATACATCGGAAATTGCTTAAATTAAGATAAATATGCAGGTAAGCTAGTATGACTTTAAAATCAGGGTAATATTTGCTTTTGTGTCACAGTCTTGTTATTCGAAGCTGTGTTAGGTAAAAAGAGATAATGTTGTCAATGAAAAAATCTTTTTGTTGCTTCACGTTTAAAAATAAATAAAACAATTAACATAATATTGATCTTTGCTTTGTTGGTAACTTCAAAGTTCCACAAATTTTTATAGACATCTGAATAAATTGACATTAGGATTATCTGCCAATAAGACATAGGTATGTGGGTAATAATGAAAATTTACTATTGTGAGATAATTCAGTTTCACTTTTATGTTGGACGTCTTTCCTCCTTAAAGGTTATGAAGCGACTGGCGTATTGTGCATAAGATTCTTCTTCTGATGAACAAAACTTTATTTACAGCGACGAATTGTTAATACTGTCCAGTGATAAAGTGAGACACCACGATAGCACTATTCAAACAAATCTGCACAACTTCGCAAGTTTTTTTAGAATAGATCGAGGGTTGCTTGGCAGAAGTGACCAAGTCCATTTTTTGCCAATATTGAGGTTTTAATGCTTCAGATAGCACATAAGCCTCCTCTACACGCTAGTATTATCAACTTCTCGATTATCAAAATATAAAGGTCTCAAAGAACCCTTACAGTATCATGATGTTGAGGGATGTCGAGGGTCGGTCAAATGAAAATTGATTTATGTGCCAACGTTTCGAAGAATATATTTCTTCATCTTCAGGGCAGGTTATGAAATGGAGTTAGACTCCAACAGGGAAGCTCCTTCCTCCAGATCACAGAAGTATTACTTAGTATTACCAAGTTATTACTTCTGTGATCTGGAGGAAGGAGCTTCCCTGTTGGAGTCTAACTCCATTTCATAACCTGCCCTGAAGATGAAGAAATATATTCTTCGAAACGTTGGCACATAAATCAATTTTCATTTGACCGACCCTCGACATCCCTCAACATCATTCTTACTGACGGTCAACCTAAACCACACACACCCCTTACAGTATCCCCACCCACCTCTTTTCAGCCCTATTTGCATTCTTCTGGCAGAAATGACCAAGTGCTATTTGCGTAGCATTTGGTCATTTCTGCCAGTAAAAGGCGAGCAGCTAAAACGATCAAGTGTCAAATAGTCACTTCTGCCGGCCGAAATATTGTAAATCCGTTGGTTGAATTGAAGGCCGAAGTGACAAATTTGTATTATGTTAATACGTTGTAGGTACCCAAAAGTGGAGAGGAAGTAGTGAAATTGGGAGTGCCCTCATCAAGTGGTTCGAAACACTTTCGGAAGAGGTTTCCGAGGTGTCGTTATTTTCAGATTGCTGTGCTGGCCAAAATAGGAATCAACACATCGCTTCGATGTTCCTGTACATTGTGAACACCCACCCGAATTTGAAGTCCATCAAACAGAAATTCCTCGAGTCTGGTCACACGCAAATGGAAGCCGACTCAATGCATAGTGCGATTGAGTCGGCAAAAGCCAATGTTCCAGTTTACTCTATCCAAGACTGGATGATGATCATGCGGATGGCTCGATCTGCAAGAAACAACGACAAGTGCAAACCCTATCATGTGCGCGAACTGAAATTCAGCGACATGGTTGACTTGAAAAAACTCAGTGCAATGATAATGATCAACCGATTAAAAGACAATGAAGGTAAAAAAGTGACGTGACTAAAAATTGAACGTTTGAAATTCATAAAGGGATCCCACACCATCCTGTTTAGCTACGATTACTTCGGGGATTACAATGAGCTGGATCCATCAGGAGGGCGAAACGAGATCATCTATCCCGATTCACTTGGGCGACTTTACAAAGGGTACCTACCTATTTCACAAGCAAAGAAGAAAGACTTGTTAAAATTGTGCAAAACGGGAGCCATTCCTGCAGAATACCACAACTGGTACAAGAACATCAAGACTAGCTCCACGGCTATCGACCGCGCTCCAGGACCAACCCAAGAATCTGAGGATGATGATTGAGTTCTGAACGAAATCAAGACAATTTTTCAGTGGCAATTTTTTTAATTACTGACAATCCTCATTATTTCATTTTCAATTTTATTTTTTTCTAGTCAATTAATTTTCTTCGTCAATTTTATTTTCTCTAATAAAGAATGTTTGTGTTACCTATAAATTGTGTTTGATTGTCGGTGCTTTTCTGGATACGAGGGTTAGGTAAAGGTACCTGAGGTAATTCACGTACCTTTACGATTATCATTTTGTCAATTTATGAGACGAAATCAAGAGTAATAAAACTCATGAGCCAGACCAAAACTGTGAATTTCAGGCGAGCAGCATACTTGGTCAATTCTGTCAGCCAACTCGAAAAAGAGAAGTACAGAATCTTTGAAACGCTCTGCTGAAAAATTGGTTTTTAGTCACTTGGTCACTTCTGCCACGCAACCCTCGAGATATTAGTTTGGTTTCAGCTAGATCATGATGCAGAAATTATTGTCAACATTATTCAACATTTTCCACCACTTTTGTCCATGAAAATCCAAATTTACCAATTGATTGCTCCCTTGACGGTTCAGTTTTGAAATGATTGTTTATTGAATTACATTGCCACCTTTCTAATGTTCGTTGATACTGGATACTGATATTAGATACTGGCATCATTATCAACTAGTCATGTAGGTTCGAAAATCGATTGAGATTTATAGAGTATTTATAGATGTATTTATAGAGTATGCCCTAAGACCCTGTAAGAGTCATTTTAAATGTATGTCCCATAAATTGATGTTCTGACAAACTACTAGTTGTTATTATCATACAGCTACGCAATTTTCAAAACCCTGCAAATTTTTCCAAAATGGTTTATCATCTTCTGTACAGATCGCCCATCTATCTACTCGTAGATAACACTTAAAAGTGCGTAGATAACCTTAATGTATACAATATCCTTGTGAGTCTCTCAACTAGGTATACAAAATAAATAGAATGAGGAGCTAAAATATTGTCCGAATAAGTGACCATAAATGCATTATACTTGAATTCAGTGATATAATTCTGGGGGTTCAGAACAAGGAACTAGATGTCCCGAGGCATGTATTGTTTGAAACAGCTGTTCCTCAGTATGAACATTGACCCGACTTACCGCCGTATGATTCACGCTCATGTTGACGACTTTTTGCTGGCTCTACCTTCGAGCCCTCATTGTGAACGAACGGCTGGTCGTTCGATCCTCTGAACTATATTCAAATGTGCACAAAAACTGCTACCGTTCCATTTAAAATTTTCGAGTTATAACCTTTTTAAAAATTTGTTTTCAACCCCTTCTTAGTGACGTAGGGTTATAAAAAACGTCTAGGGTCACCCTCGGGCTATTCCAAGCCTGTCACTTGAATATCATTATTTTAAGACAACGCTAACTAGACAAGGTGGAGCGTACGGCAGACGGACGAATTTTTTTCAATCTCCATAGATATTATCTTGAAACAAAGACCCTCAAATTTTGAAGGAAGGTGCTTGAAGGTTCATCATCAAAAGACACAATTTGGGTTTTATTAATAAATATACAGGGTGGTCCTTAACTACTAGTGGATATGAATTTTAATTCTTTATTGTGAGGGATTTTGAAAAAACTGAAAACCCCGTGTTTCCTATTTTTTTACCCTGCATTCAACAGCGTTATTTTCAATTTTATCCGACTAGGCCAAATTGCCCCAATGTACACCAACTTCGTTTTTTTCACATGGGAACCCCCTTTTTTTATTTTAGATTTGGATTCTACGTAAAGTTTAATGAAAATTTGACCCCTCAACAGTTTTTTTCGGTAGCACACAACTCACGGTGGGAGCCCGGAAAGATTGGGCCAAAATTCAGATTTTGTGTAGGTAAGTGTGGCTGATTGACGTGGTGCTATCCTTTTTTCGACCTTGATTTCAGTCTAATGGCAGCTGAAAAAGGGTGGGCATTGTGGCAAATAAATCACAATTTTTCGAATTTACTGCAGAAACCTAACACTTCGGGTTACCTTGAAAACTAACACTTTTTTTTCTTGAAAACTAACACTTTTTTTCAAAGCCGTACTAAAGCGTTATTCTACACATTCCAGTGTGTGTAACGTTTTGCCCTTCTTACATTTATCGAATTCCAACATTCCAACTGTCGGTCGGTCGGTTCATCATGTGCATCTGTTTCTCCTCGGTCCATCAGTGATGCTGTGACTACCGAATGGGAGAGAAGGGTCGAAGCCTGTGTCCAGGAGGATGGGCTCCAATTTGACAATTTTCTCTAATTAGCGTCAATTTTGTTTCATTGGTTTCTTTACATTTCATTATAACTTTTAAGAGAGAAACCGGTGTTATCTATTTTTCCAGAAGAGTTTATTTAAAAGGAATTAACGTTTTTCTGCAGCAAATACGAGAAATTGTGATTTATTTGTCATAATGCCCACCGTTTTTTAGCTGCCGTTAGACTGAAATCAAGTCAGATCAAAAAACTGATAGCGCCACGTCAGTCAGCGTAAACAAATAATGAAATTTCATGTGCCACACTTGGGTTTACCTTCAAAAAATCTGAATTTTGGCCCAATCTATCCATGTATACGATCGATCAAGTTACACGGGTTGTCACTGCGAATGTATATCTGTAGGGACAACTTAATTAGCCAGTCATAAAATGTATGATAATCCTTTAATGATATCCTGCACTCTACAAGACCTGAGGGTGACAGGGACTGCGTCGTAACCCTGCAGTCAAAGATCGGGCGTCGCTACACCCGATCTAAGACGTCTTAGCCTTAAGAGATCAAAAATGACGTTGAGCTGAAAAATCAAAAACAATTCACTAATCTCGTTATATCTTGGAATATTTGTTGATTATTTCGATAGTTCTCGCATTAGGCAATGGCGCTTTTTAAATTTTTTTAGAGGGGGTGGCTAGAGGTGCTATTTGAATTGTTGATGGGGTTATCAACTTCACTATTCTCCAAACCACTGTGCACTCTGTATGAAATTCAGTTGGTAGGCACGGGATGAATTTAGTTAGGTATGTACACAGAACAGCTGGTGCATTGGTTTTTATCGCGGGGCTTTCAAACGCGGAGGGAATCCACTGGGCGAGGGGGTGGGGGATATAGTTTCTAATAACAATTGGCTTTAATATATAAACGAGGTTGCCCTTGATTCAATTTAGAGTGGAATTGTGCGTTGGACAATGATGAACGTGGAGCGGGAGAAGTGGGGTCGCAAAGTCGAGTTCGTCCTGTCTGGAATTGGGTTTGCTGTCGGCCTAGGCAATATTTGGAGATTCCCTTACCTCTGCTACAAGAATGGAGGAGGTAACGTAGCTCTAAATCTTCCTTCCTTGAGTTAAATTCTTCATGGAATAACTTCCTGAAGAATATATACCAATGTATGTAAATATATCGCACATCCGGAGTAAGACTGGTATAAGTCAAAAAACCCAACTGATGGGAAATCGCATTTAAAGATTTTCGACTTCTTGGTTGTTCTATAACAGTCATCTGAAGGAATTTTTTTTAATATCTCAAGGGTCTACGGCACTCATATACTATTTAACTATCATGTGCTATACCAAAATTGCTTCGTTACCTCTTCATTTGCGACCAGCATGCTTAAATTGATCGAATTCCTATGATGTACCACTATTACCCCAAGAAACAGAACCATGAACGACCAATTATCACATCATCCTCGAGATATACCACTATTAATCTAAGCAAAGTAACCACGGATTAGTACTTATAACATCACTTACTCCTTGGAAAACTAAAATAACGATGGCTATTTCAAAACATTATTCTTGAACATCAGTTAGTGCCATAAATTTAGAATCTGCTTTCATTTTTTGTTATGGTGCCTGATTTGAGCTGTAGCCTAATTAATTTATGATACTTCGGGGTCAAGAATAAAAAAAATCAAGACACAATTTTATTCAAACTATGACAATAAACTTTATTATTTTGTGAATAACAAAAATGAAATAAGTTTACTACTTGTATCATTTAGTAGTAAGGTACATTAAAATTATTATCAAAGATTTAGAAAAACTTGATGTTCTAAATTGCTATTTTCCCCATAAAAATAAGTGGTAGTTAGGGAAAGTTTGCATTCGAAAATAAAATATCGAATATTATTAAAAAGTAAGTAAGTACCCGTTTTAGTTTCAAAATTATGACGTAAAAAGCAGTAGAAAAATCACAATAAAACATCATACTCTAAAGAAAATTATCATTATTTTACATTCCAGTCTTTGATTACATTCTCAGTCTTTATACATCAGGAACAATATTTCTCTTATCAATTGAGTTACGATTAAAGTGACAATACAAAATACTTCTTGTTAAAAAACTATAAGTAGGTAACAGCGATAGTTAGAGTAAAACCTATTTTATACATCATTCGTCATCCTCATTGTCTTTCTTTGTCGTTTTCTTTGGACCTTGGGAGGTGAGCCTTTCGTAAAATCCCTTGTATGCTGCTGGTATGAGGTTACTATTCATGAGAGATTGTAGCGCTGTTCCGTGTTTTAAACGTGTTGTTCCGTGTGATTAAACGTGTTTTGGGGGATCCCCAGAGGCTTTTTATAGGCGGGTATGTTCCATTCACGCACGATTTTCATTTTTTCTTCTACATTGGTAGGATCTGAAACTATGTCAGCACTTATTGTTTTTCCAGTTTTCCTTGTAGTTATTCTTCTTTGTTTTGTTGGGGGCTGAGAGTCATTTTCAAGACTTCCTTTTTGTTCTTCAACATTAGTCTCATTTACTGCAATTTCTTTGTACTCCTCCAAAAATGAGAGCTTATAGAAAAAAACGAGAATGGCTTTTCTTTCATAAACTTTGTAGCTACAATCTTACTAAAAGGAACTTTTTGTCCTTCTGAGTTGACATTGAAGTTTTCCCCGATTTCTTTTTGCAGCAATTTGAAATCAATGAAGTCTTTATGTGTTAATTCTTTGATTTCATAATAAGGCGTTTTTTTTCGTTGTCCTCATTAATTGCACGTACTGTGATGGCTCATAGATAGGCCCTTTCTTTCGAGCTAAGGAAATTTCTTTTTCAATAATTGAATGCATGTTGTCACCCTCATTTTGGGTGTGGCCAGTAACCAGATACTTGTGGGTGATACTGGCGATCCTTGGAAATCTAAGAGAGGCACACATATACATGGCAATCAGGAATTTATTTTTTTGTTGCCCCGCACAGTTATCGGAGTAAAAAATGAAATAAAGAGGTTCGTCTCCTGGTATTTGTCTGATTTTTGTCTCCATGTATTTGAAAACACAACTTCCGAATTCAATGCTGCCTCTTTTCCCCTCTCCCTCATGCCCAACATTACAGTACCCTTTTTTTGTTTTCAATTCGAAGATTGTTAGATTATAGGTCGAGAGTTTTGATTTATAATAATACCATTAATAATAAACCAGTATTGCAAATTTAAAACTAGATCAACCACTCTAATTATTGTTGGATCAAAAGCGGTACATCTGAAATGATCCAGTCTTGCTCCGACGCCATGATAGAAAAATGGCTCAGAACCATACTGGTTTATCTGCTCTCTAGTGGCCAATAACTAAGTTATCGTTAAACCCGTTCTACCCCCGTGTAGAGCTCGACGAGAGCTATCTGGTGGAATATATAACTCAAAACCGCCAATTTCGGACTTATACCAGTCTTACTCCGGATGTGCGATATGTGACATTATAGGTATTTGAAGAAAACAACTCCAGTAGTAAGTACCAACTCATACCTTGCATTTTTTCCGATTTCGTGATTAACTAAATGATAACTACTGCAAAACCAAGAAATGTGGTTATAGACACACGTTTATATGTTTATAATTCTTCTTTAAACGTCTTATATGCCTGACTTGGTTAGGTTGGATTTCATTTGATTGTGTTGTCTTGTCTTATATCTAAAAGAAGGCCCCTCATCATTCATTGATACTTCTAAGCGTAAATAAAAAGGTCCACTACTTCTCACATCCGAGCCTTGAACGTTGAAACGAGGAGTGAAATGATTTCGTTCGTGATTGTGTTTATCAAAATGAAACCGCTCTCAACGTTTGAACAAAATTCGCCTAGTTTGGTATTTACAGAGATCGGAACGTTTTCACTATTGCGCCTGAGAGTACTGGCCCTAGTACCGAATTGCGTCTGAGAGAAGATAGAGGGCAGTACCGACTGGCCCTTTTGCGATGAAATTGATATTGGCCCATTCAAGGACCCATTTCTCCACACTTCGCGAATTCAATAAAATCAGTAAAGTTCCAGTCATGCAGCATGAGTTCATGAGAAAATTTACGTATTACCGCCATAACCGTTTTGACATATTCTGAGGTGTGAAGAAAAAAATGATTTTGTCTCCATTTTTTGCCGAGTAACACCTCAGTTTATAGATTTTTCAACGATTTTTTTTTTGTGTACACACGATGGTGAAGATAGAATTGCGATATCTCATTCCGTTAACCAGATTAGAGCAGATGAACCGTGAAGGACATCTCAAGTAACAAACACGTTTCTTCATCTTCAATTTGCTCCAGTTTGAGAACGGAATATGATATCGTAATTCTGACTTCACCTGTTCAGTGTAAAAGATCCTTCAAGATGAGGTGTCCCTTTTCAAATTATTTTAATTTTTTCGAATATACGGGTAATCCCCCCTAAAACCCCTCAAAACCCCTCTTAGAGCGGCCAGATTCTGCACATCTATGAACTTGGTCTTTTTACCCAGGTATCATTATGTATAAACCCTGTCAATCTCACACGGAATTGGCAGTAGTCTGTGTTAAACACTTGAATATTACCTATAATATGCGATGAATAAAGAATAGAGCCAACTTCTATTCATTTCTTTTTTCGAATTTTCTTAGAAATTCGTTATTGCAATGGCAAAAACACTTCTAGAACATTTTTGGTTTATTATCTTCAATAATGAACCATTGGAATCGCCCAAGAAAAAAATATGACCCCCCCCCCCCCCTCAAAATTTGAGGGTTTACGTTTCAAGATACGTAGATTCCAAAAATCGAATAAAAATAATCCGTCTGTCCGCCGTCCGCGGCACTTTGCCCAGTTCGGACCAACCCCACAACGATCCTTGAAACTTTTCATAAATGACCAAATTGGTAGAATGGAAAATGTGTATGCGATTCGACGGTAAGAATGATTCCTGGAAGTGTAGTTTTGTGTCCCCGGAATGAAAGGGATAGCGCCAAGCTGTCACTTCCCGCACCCTCCCGAATCGTCTGTCATCACCGTGGTTCACAGTGCGTTTTCTGCGTTTCACAGTCATCCTTTTCACCTGTTGTGCTTCCCCGGTGTTGTTTTCCTATCCCCTCAATGAATTTCGCTTACAATTTATACATGCGTTCACATTATCTAACCCACTAACGTATGCACAACTAATTACATGTTTTGTAAATTTACAAAGCATGTAATTAGTTGTGCATACGTGAGTGGGTTAGATCATGTGAACGCATGTATCAATTGTAAGCGAAATTCTATCAATCTTGATTGAAACTATGTCTGGGACGATAGTTAACCAGATTATACCAATAATTACACTTGAACAAGATCGATTTAAATTGGCTTTTCGTACTCCGCAGGAGCATTTCTTGTGCCTTACGTCATTTGCCTCATCGCCGGAGGAATACCAATCTTTTTCCTTGAGATCGGTCTGGGGCAGTTCACGAGCGAAGGCGGTATAACAGCTTGGAATATTTGCCCATTGTTTAAAGGTACGTAAGTTATATCTGTGCCCATTATTCGTTACTTATTTTGCTGCATATATGCATGAGACATGAATAAATCATCCGAATAGTGAAAGGCTGATCTGTAATTTCGACGGTAACGGATCCTACCTATTTTGCCCGACGTCCAATAGTGAAAAACTGTTCAAAACTATGGAAAAAACCTCACTGCAGGGCGGATCCAGACTATGATCTGGAGGGGTTTCATGAGGTTCATAACCTAAACCGAATTTATATTGACATACAAATCTAATTTTACAGACAAATTTAATTCTTTCTATTGCATGTAGAACGTTTAGGGAATCACTGACAATGACCAAATTTCTACCTCCTACTTGTTCATGGCCAAATCAATGGTTTTTAGTAATTTCGTTTTCTGCATAGTTTTTATAAAACACTTTTTGCACGCCAAAGACGTCCATGTTTGAACCTCAGACTCAGTACCGACGTATTGAGCAACCCATCAAAATCTTGAAAATCGAGGTATCCTGCCGTAAAATTTGTGGTCATTGGGCAATACGAGCAACGCCCAGAGACAACTACTACAATATTGCCGATTTTTGCTCTGGAGGGGGGTCATGACCTTCATTGAAGATCCGATAGTGCCATTTTGATATCGATATATCGGGATAAAAAAATCGGCGAAAAATATCGATAGGTATGCACAGGTCAACACGGATTTCGTAACGTGGAAGTGAACCACCATTTAGGGGGGTTTCGGATGTGCTGAGTCCGAATCTGACATCAGTTTTTCCATGATACGTATAGTTTTCAAGGTATAGGGCTTGACAGTTTGTTTATAATGCTGAAGCTTAAACTTTTCTGTGTCAACAGACATTTTTTCGCCGTTCTGGTTTTCATAATTTTTAATGGTTTTTGGGGTGGGGAATACGAATATGAAGTTGGATTTGTCATAAGTGGCTTGAATTTCTCCATTAAATTTCAGCTTCACATGAGGTGCAATGTAGGTACATCATTTGCCTGTTTCTCCCATTAGCCACTTTCACGATCACTTTTATACTTTGTACAAAATTCAATTAAGTATATTGGTGAAAAATGGGCATTTTACAGAACTTTTGTATGCTTTTTTGTCGCTAAAAAGTATATTTTATGCAGCTTATCACAAATCCAACTTCATATTCGTTTTCTCCACTCCAAAAAGCATTAAAAAAGATAGAAACCCAAAAGCCGAAAATACTTCTGTCGACACGGAAAATTGTAAGCTTCAGCATTAAATGGTGGTTCACTTCTGTGTTTCTTCCATAAAGTGAAAATTTGGCCTCTGTTATTGGCCGTTGACGATAGTAGTTGAGTAAAAATGTCGATATCGCTAAACCATGTGCTGTTGGAATCAGCTCACCAGTTCCCCAGTATGAACATCGACCCGGAGTTCTTGATTCACGCTCATGTTGACGGATTTTTAATAGCCCTCATTGTGGACGAACGGCTGGTCGTAAAACGGAAGGTATTGGCGAATTCTATGAATTGAAATTTATATCCGTTTATTGAACATTTTTGAGAAAAGACGTTTTCAAAATATTTAATGAATCCATTAGTATTGACGTAGGGTTATGAAAAATGGCGTAGGTACTCAAATAATGGAGGGGGGGGGGCATTAAATTTGTTTCTTGGTCAAAAAAATGGCAAATTTGACTACCTATCGAATCAATTTTCTTAATAGGGTAAGATTGTATTTGGATTTAGAGTTGTTGTTTGAGGATGTTCAAATATATATATCTTCAGGGCCGGGTTTAAAAAATACAGGCCCCTAGGCTCCACCTGTGGTGCGGGCCCTGGGCTCGTGGTTCGAGTGGTCCGGGGGCCCTTCCCCCCGTCAAAATTCGAAACATTAGGTGCAAAATGGTGATTTTTAAGGGAATTTGCGCTAAATATTCTGTATTGTCTGACCTGAAAACGGCCCCTAGGCACGCGCCCATGTTGCCTATGCTTAAATCCGGCCCTGTATACTGTATGTATTAAATGTCAGTTTCGTATGTATTAAATGTGTGTTTCGTATGTATTAAATGTCAGTTTCGTCCGAATTTAGAACCAATTGTTTTTGTTCGCCTACTATAAAGAGGTCTGGCAGTTATTGCTATTCGCCAATTCGTTTTTATTGGTTTGTCAACACCACGAGTAATCGATTTATAGGAACGTTTTGGTAATTTTGGCAATTTTTACCCATTTGTAACCCCTAAAATTTATTTGAACTCCCTATTTTCCACGTTGAAGTACTTGGAAAATGTTCACCGGATAGTAATGGATTGTTTCAATAATAAAAATCCCAACGTCCCAATTCATAATTAACAGGTTTATATGCATTCTTTGTTTCTTCCTCCTCCTTGAAAATTACACATCTTTGCACTCATCCTTTCGTTTGCCAAGACGAACATTTCGTCGAGATTTGGAATCGATAACTCATTGTGTTTATTAGTTTACGAATGTTAATAGTTTTTCACGTTTTATTTTTTTCCCCCACTACATGACGGTTTGGTTCGCAACGCTTCTTTTCGCTTATTTTTTCATGAAAAATATAGAAACATGTGTTGTGCAAGTTGCATCAAATAAAGTAAGTAAATTATTAATGGGTTCCTTCTGTAAGTATTCTGGTAATGACTGGTAATGGTGACTTTGAAACTCGCCCTGAGTGTATACGTATACCTAGAGGAATTTCGGTAGAAACACTGGTTTGACATCCAAGAAGATTTTTGTGCCTTCCTCAAACAGAAAGAACTAAGTACTGTTTAATAGTAGTTCTGTAAAATTATACCTGAAGTACCTCAGAGTGACCTGGAGAAAGCCGGAAATCGTTCTAACCTTGAAATCGTTAAACCTGATAACGAGTAATCTGAGTTTTTACCCCTCCAGGGGTTGAGCATAACTTTTGGCTCCCCCAAAAACGCCGAAATTTTCGGACTTTCTTCAATTTACCGCTTATAACTCCTAAACAACGCATCCTTGCGAAAACCCCACTCAGAGGAAAATCAAAGAACATTGAATGCTGCGTCGATTGACTTCCCCACGTTAAAATTGCCTAAATTCTCCAAATATATTTAAAAAAGCACTAATGAATCTGTATACTTACACCAATTTATAACTTGTTCAATAATTCTTCCATGTGTGCGACGTACTTCATAATTATAGTGATTCCTCCAGGTATCGGATTGGGGACATCAATAATATGCTTCATTCTCAACATATACTACATCGTGATCCTTGCCTGGGCCACTCACTACCTCTACAACTCCTTTTCCTGGCAACTTCCATGGTCGAACTGCCAAAACGAATGGAACACCCCTAAGTGTTTTGTGAGGAGGAATCATAACAATGAATCCGGCGTGGACGCTGTGATTGAATACTGGGAGTAAGTAAAGTGATTCGGAGTCGGTCGTGATAGTTCAGTCTCTTGAACTATATCCATTGGTAAAAAAAGATCTGCCAAGGTTGCACGTGTCCAAACCTCGATGACGCTATGAAAAGAATCAGAGTTATGAGCGTTATAAGGATTTCACTTTTCATACGTATCAATATCAGTTCATTACGACCATTATTTCATATACAAACCTTCGCCTTCTTATGCACTCTACAAGGATCTCCGGTCCCGCCAGACAGAACGAAAATTGTTCAAGATGGTTTTTTTGGCAGAAGACTCAAAATTGATTAGCTTGGGCTACCTTGGTAGATACGGAGTATCTGGAAGCTACATGAAACCTTATTTACTCAGATATTACCATGTAAACTAAAAAGTTGATGAAGATTTTATATGTCTTGATAGAAATAATGTGCTGGGGTTGAGCTCAGGAATCGAGAACCCAGGGAAAGTACAGTGGGAGCTAGCCTTTTGCCTCCTGGTTACCTGGATCGTCATATATTTCTGCATCTGGCAGGGGATCAAATCGTCTGGAAAAGTCGTGTATTTCACAGGTAATTATAGTCCCATTGACCGGAAAGTTCGGCTACAAGATTGTTATAAAAACGGTAGCTTCATATTATGCACACTAAAATTATTACAGATTAGAGTTTTTGGATGTATCAAAGGTCAACAATTCCAAAGTACCACGAAATCCCCTTCAGAACTATTGGATGTACATACTTGTATCCATGCATGATGATTCATACCATAACACCATCGCTGTTCTTTCAGTCATCAACATAATTATACATATCATTCACATTCAACTGGGAAAGGAATATTAAACTTCATCATGAAGTCTTCATGCAAACATTATAAACATTATATAAGCAAATGAAAACATAATCCATAAACATCTATTATACACAAACTAAAAGTTAAGGAATATTCAACTACGCAACTGTGTAACACGCAGTGAACCAGTCTCAAACATTGTTCATCAGCTACATACCTACGTGTATAATATAATTATATGGGTACTCCACTTTCGTGTATATCGTACAATCAGTGATTGTGAATCGGTTGCAGCTGTGTTCCCATACGTAATGCTCACGGCTCTATTCATCCGTGGTATCACGCTGGAAGGCGCATCCGAAGGGATCAAATTCTACCTCATGCCAGACTTCTCCAAGATACTCGAATCGCAGGTGTGTATTTCAATAAATGCACAGGTAATCCCTACGCTGACGTATGTTCAGTAGTGGTTCTGCTCCAGGATTGTTCAACCTTGTAAACGACTGAAAAAAGGAAGATCTACTTGTAGGATCATAAGATCAGAAGAATTTACTTCACTTAAGGAATTTGGAAAGCAGAAACCGGAACTACACAACCCTAGTCCTACAATCTGGCATTTTGTTAAAATTAATAATTTTCAAAATAATGGATAGTCCATTGGGAGTATACATAAAAATTGACATGTTTTGGCCGTTTCTATTTTCTTCATTTTCCAGGGGTTCTCCGAGCGGGAATTCATACGCCCGTAATGGTGGCTTACCTGTCCAATTTAAACGAAATCGGACGAATATATCAATGTTTAAAGCTATCAGTGGAATTCCTGCGTGGATGGGGGGGGGGGGGGTATCGAATAACTGCTAAGAGTGTCACTGGCGACGTCTAAGTAGAATCGGAGTTTTGAGCATTTCAAGGATTTTACGTTGAATTTTTTCTATATACGCATGAGATCATTGGTGGTCCAGCCCTCTCCATCATCCAGATCCCGGTATGTCCAGAGACTGGGTTACGAGATTTTAGCTCTGCTGTTGAACCCACTAGATCCGTCGAAAAGGGCATTTCCCGTCAAATGGCGGAATCAAAAAGCTCTCAAAAATGTAACTCGGATTGTTAGAAGTTGGGGACCCCTTATAACCGTGGTGTAAAATAAATAAATATACAATATCGAAGATAACACAACGTCGACGATAGGGGATTATCATCAGGGTTCATCTCTATAACTAGCCGCTGATGCTCTCTAGGTCTACAGGTAGTAAAAACATTTAGTGTTAACAATCTGGAGCTCCAGCCTATCGTTTGTACGTTTTTACAAAGGCCATCGCTGTTTTCTTCACCATCTTTCTTCTGCGCTTCCTTGACCGACTGCAAGAACCATTCATTCCGCGAATTTTATCTGAAATAATCCATAGGGACTTGTCGCACCGACTCTCAAAAATCCTATACTCCTAAATTACATTTCACTAAGGACTAATTGGATACCAAAAAACCTGTAGGGACTACGTCGTATGAGCCCGTCTCCTGCTCCCCTTTCTCACCAGAATCTCAATAACTTCGCTTCGCACTCTAGGTCAGATCTGTCCAAAATTATAAATAATAGTTATTCAGTTTTCGTGAACTTATGGGAGCATTCGGTATTTATTATTAAATTCGTCTTAATAATTACGCATTCGATTTATTGAACTAATATACCCTGCAGTTGAGGGAGGATATGGTGCCTTTTCTCATCCTCATCCTTTTCACCAATTCCTTGTGTCCTTGCGGCGTCCCCCATTCAAGGATTTTACGTTAAATTTTTTATATTCCCATGGGATCCCCCCCTACGTCCAGCCCTCTTCATCTTCCACATTCTAATTGTTGCGATTCATCAATCGGCAGCCTGCATGGTGAATGGAGGGGGCGGGGGGCTTAATTAATTATATCTACAAGAATATTGTCCTCCTTATCCAGAGGTGTTATTTTTGTTACAGGTTTGGATTGATGCTGGTACCCAAATATTTTTTTCCTACGCCATTGCGCTCGGCTGCATGATAGCCCTTGGGTCTTACAATACGTTCGACAATGACTTTATCAAAGACTGCCTTTTCATCTCTATCGTTAACAGCAGCACAAGCCTCTATTCAGGTTTCGCGGTATTTAGCGTTCTTGGGTTCATGGCACACGAGCAAGGCGTTTCTGTGGCAGAGGTGTGTATGTACAGTACTTTTGATGTTTTAAGTATATATTGAATTCTGATATCGGTGATTTTGGTTACCTCGTGAGCAGATACCGTACTATAATTTACAAACTGGCAATGACACAAACGAGGAGAAGAATCAAGTTCTCAGTTCTCTCTTATTCAGAAACTCATAGAGAAACTCATGTTTCCACAATTAATGTTAATAATTTTCTGTACAGATTACCTACCTGTATAGGTCACTGTATCAAAAATGAGCTAAAATATTGTGTGCTCGTTCGAAAAGGTGGAATTTAAACAAGGTAGTGCTCCATTTTGAAGCTGTACAGCCTTTACTGCTGAATCATTACTACTCGTATCAAGTATGAAGAGATTCCCCTCCACTGGCCAAAATGCTGCTTGACTCCATCCACTTTAACTCTTTCGACCTACCCAGCAATTCATGCACGGTTAACATCGGTAACATAACTGCAGTAGTACGAGCCATTCCCACGTGTGATCTTACCTGCTTTAAATGATTACATGTTAGATAGTCTCTTACATGCTGCTGTCTTTGGGTCTGTCATTATTCCGTTTTACAATATTGCAAACCTAAATAATTGAGTTGGAATTTTATTGGGTTTCATTTCAGCACTGTCAATGCACTTCTTAGCTCTTCCATCAGTATTCAAAACTGGCATTGTCGATCGAGGTAAATCTCCGCCCTCCTTTATCGAATGACCTCATGCAGGCACATCAGATATTGCCCCTCTCGAATGTGCCAGGGATATCACTGAGTCCAAAGGACATTCTCAGAGGGATCTTTGAACTCCCTCCTAAAATGAGACACCAACCATACTCTCAAGTGCACCAGATCCAGGAGCCAAAACGTTGTAGGTGATACTCACTAATACTCCCCTTGGACTGCAGAGCACCAGCCACCAGCTCTGTTAGACAATATCCAACGTTAGTGAGATAGGTCAGCAGGCAGTGGAGCTCTTCAATTTGGTTCCCAGTCCATGATCGGACTGGAAACTCAATAATTGGAGGCGGGGTGAGGTAAAACGCCCTGGGCCAGTCCACCGCCCCTGTACGCTCCTGATCCGTGGATTATTATAGACCAAATGTTTTTTCTTCATTTCAAAGGTAGCAGAGAGCGGTCCAGGGTTGGTATTCATCACATACCCAAAGGCCGTCGGTCAAATGCCGTGCGCTCCTGTTTGGTCCGCGCTATTCTTCTTCATGATCATCCTTATGGGACTGGACTCGCAGTTCGTCGGGGTCGAAGGCTTTGTGACAGCTGTGATCGACGTTTTTCCATCAGTTTTGCGCCAACCGAAGAACAGAAAGATCTTCATACTTGTCGTTTCTCTTGTGAGCTTTCTCATAGGGATCTCAATGGTCACTCAGGTAGGTAGGTAGGTACTGACTTTGCACTACAGTAACAATACCAATCAACTACCTACAACAGTCTATGACACTTCAAACAGTATTTCAGGAGCCACCAACCATATAAGCACAACAGTTCCAATCTTTTAATCTTCAATCCAGTCAAGGATAATAACATTCTTGTTCATGTACATTCTTCTAAAATCACTGGTTTTCAAACACTATAATTATTAAACCATGATCGAATCCGCATTTCAAAACGCACGAAGAACGATATCAGTGTAGTTTATAGTTTGATGAAACATGTTCGAGTACTATTCACTATTCACTATGTTTTTTACTATTCATTCCAGGGACGAACGGAAGAAGAAATTACCTTGGTGTTTTTCGAAATATGTACTTAATGATCAACGTTAGCCGGATTCATAATACCTACAATAGTCAAATCATTGACTATTAAATGAGTAATTTCCTGTATACAAACTGCATAGAAATACTCATGTTTGTTAGCAAGTTTAAATGTGTACAGTGGCATTATAATAAATATTTTACCTTCTTTCTCGGTACAGGGCGGAATGTACGTCTTTCAATTATTCGATTATTACGGAGCCAGTGGAATGGTTCTCCTTTGGTTCTGCTTCTTCGAATGCATCGCTATAGCTCACGTTTATGGAATCGACAAATTCTACAGCAACATTAAGGCAATGATCGGCTACACGCCAGGTCGCTGGTTAAGGGTGTGCTGGCTTTGGCTGACTCCAATAGTAACAATGGTGAGTGAATATAGATGACATGGTGACCCAAAGAATTTACAATCCTCAAAAAATAGAAGAAGCGGACGCGACAGAATATTGAGGATTAAAGCGAATGATTTATTAGGATTTCTACAAGTTA
Organism: Stenodema calcarata; assembly: GCA_963920205.1. Taxonomy (NCBI): domain Eukaryota; kingdom Metazoa; phylum Arthropoda; class Insecta; order Hemiptera; family Miridae; genus Stenodema; species Stenodema calcarata. The sequence goes on along the minus strand of OY986048.1, from coordinate 30,733,572 downwards.
TGCCAATCATGTAAGATCATACTTCTTCCTTTTTTTCCTAGTTAGGTATCAAAAGAATTTACGTGTTCAAGTTGCTCCATGCTAGTTCCCAGCTCCTAAAACCCCACTTCCTGGTAAAATCTCGTTACCTTCGAGCCTACGGTATCTCTAGCCTGTGCCTTAAAATCCGCTCTAGGCTACTGAGCACTTCTATTACTAGACCTCTCAGTACCACTTTTTCTTTTTCTTCTGCTCATTTTTTCAAAACGCAATTTTTTGAAGTTGCTAGGAGGAATTGAGATACTGCGTCTATGCAGCCAAACAGAGCAAGTGGAGCCACAGTAATAGAAGTATAAAGCCATGTTGAAAATGGGATTATGGAATTATTACCAATTGTACTTGTTCTGAGCAGGCGCCAGCAAATAACAACCAAACTGATAAGGAACTTGTCATGTGGGAAACGCTGAAAATTATGCTAGAGCTCAATTTTTGCCAAGACCACTGATCATTGGCCGAAATAAGAATTTATCTGCGTTGTCTGGTGTCATTGTTCATAACGTGAGGTACCCTCTGGAGCGATGCTATAGGTGCCCAATGCGACTTCTATTAACACTCTTGTGCCTGAATACACAATCCCCCCGAAAAACACTCCGTGTAAAAATATCGTTCTACAGAGGCCGGAAAAAGTTATAATATCCACTTTCCCCGCCCGCCCTTTTCCTCATTAAGGAGCTAAGTATAATGAAAAGCTTAACCACTTCATAAGCAACGTACCCCTTTCGAAATCTTCCCTTGGCGCTATTGCGAGACGTTTTTATTACTTCCACAAGCAACTAATACTTGATGGTGGTGGTTAGGGGAGGGAGGATCAGGTTTGTAGTGAAAGTAATAAAAATACTACAAATGCAAACTTTTTATACTAGTATTAGTTGCTTGTGGAAGTAATAAAACGTCTCGCAATAGCGCCAAGGGGAGATTTCGAAAGGGGTACGGTGCTTGTGAAGTGGTTAAGCTTTTCATTATAGTGGCGGGCGGGGAAAGTGGATATCATAACTTTTTCCGGCCTCTGTAGAATGATATTTGCGAGGCGGGGGGGGGGGGGGGGGATTTATACAAGGAGTGTTTTTTGGGGGGGATATCACATCTTTTTGTTGTGATGTTTGTGAAGTGGGTCATGTTATAAATAAGGTCTATACAAAATTTCAAGTCGATTGGTCCGGTTACCCAGGCTGTAGACTCGTCAAAGTTGCCAAAATTAGCCTAAATTTCAGTTTTTTGTTTCTAAACGTTTTTTGGGTTGAGATAATGGGTTAAACCTTTCAAAAGGCACTGGCTGATGTTGAAACGAAGCTCTGTGCAAAATTTCAAGTCAATCCGTGAAGCTGGAAAGGCCTAACTGATTAAGTAGAAAGAGAACAGGTAAGGGTGAAAAACCGGGTTTTTGAAGTTACATAACTCGGCTCCCTTTAGAGCTATCGACTTGAATCTTTCAAAAGGCACTTGCTACACTTGAAACGAAGCTCTGTGCGAAATTGCAAGTAATCGGCGAAGGTGGAGAGGCTGTAGCCTTGACCGACGAGGGCTTTCTATTATCCACACCAACAAGATCCACACCAAATTTCAAGTTGATTGGTCAACTAGGAGCCAAAATATATGACCAAAATTAGCCTAAATTAACCTAAATTTCAGTTTTTTGTTCCTAATTTTTTTTTGGGTTGAGATAATGGGTTATTTCGTTCAAATGGCACTGAGCCATGCTATAAAGAAGGTATGTAAAAAAATTCAAGTCGATTGGTCCTTTTACCCAGGCTGTAGACTCGTGAAAGTGGACAGAATTTGCCTAAAGTTTCTGTTTTTTTTTTTTCTAAAACTTTTTTGGGTTGAGATAATGGGTTAAATCTTTTATAAGGCTCTGTCTCAAGGTTGAATGAAGCTCTGTGCAAAATTTCAAGTCAATCGGTGAACGTGGAGAGGCTCCAGCCTTGCCTATCTGAACAAGGAGAAGGAGAAGAAGAACAAGGTAAGGCCGAAAAACCGGGTTTTTGAAGTTGTGTAACTCGGCTCCCTTTGGACCTAGCGACTTGAAACTTTCAGGGCTTTCTATTATCTTCACCTGGAAGATCCGCACCAAATTTCAAGTTGATCGGACAAATAGGAGCCGAGATATGGATACCTCGAAAACGCGTTTCGTGACGTCCGGTAAACATACACTCGGTACGGTTCGTTTTCTCAAAATCTTTGCTTGGCGTTCCTATAGAAGGTATCTATAGATAACGTATCTATAGATAAGGCACCTTACACCTTTTTGCACCTTCTAGGGTATACGACTGTAGTCATAAATGCCAACAAAAGAAGTGAGGTTATTGCTTTACTCGACGAGCTGTGTTGCCTCGATCGATACGTCACCTATAGGTATTGGTATGTTAAGGTTGTCGCGCTAATTTATGAATAGGTACGTACATATAGTATGCGATACGGAATCGGATTGGGGTCGGGTTGCTTATTGCATCAATCAGTTTCAAAGCACCGAACTAAAGTAAACATCTGCTATAAATTCCAAGTACTGGGCTGCATTATTTTTCATTTGTTATTTGTGGTGAGCGTAGAATTTTCTTCAAATCTTCGTGTTTTGCTGTTAGTTACGAGGACAACTACCGTCCTCATTTTATATTGTAATATGATTGTGGTAAAATAGTAACAGTTAAATCTGTTCGCTGTACGTAATCTTCACGTTGGTTCTTTCAATTTCAGGGCATCCTAATATTTTCCTCGTTGACTGCCAAGCCATTGACGTACAATAGGATCTACAACTATCCCAGCTGGGCCATCAATATTGGGCGGTCGATGGCACTTATACCAATGACCATCATACCCGTGTACTTCATCTACTACTTGTTCTCCATGCCAGGAAAAACGCTCAAGGAGGTAAGAAAAAATATTTAATCAAAATACTAGGAGGCATTGAGGTGGGTTTTGGAATAATTGCACAGTAATTCCTCAAGGAGAGTTAACAGATTTTTGAATGTTTAACACTCCTAACTTCTAGAGGCAGGTACAGGAAAATGCGTTTTGGACGTAAACCAAAGTGGAGAATGGTTTGTAAATCGGACCGTTTGTCGATTTATTTTCATTCCCATTCCGCCACACCTGACATCAATTTCAACATTTCCGAAGTTTGCACAAATAGACCTCAAATTGAGTTAACTGCAAAAAGAACCATGCAAATAACGACCTGGGCCCAGCACCAATACACAAACAAACACAATCTAGTATGAAGTTATTTTTAGCGAATTTTCGAAGAAAAAGAAGCTAGAACAATATTGTTCTGGGTGTGAGATTTTTAAAACTCGAATTTCCGAAAAATGTTGGTAGGTACCAAAATCCGTTTCAGACCATTTAGAACTCACTGCAAAAAGACACCAAAAATCATATGTATATATGTAAGTATATTGTTAAGCCAAAACAGTCAGAGCGGTTTAAACAGATAGCTTTACTATGGAACGAGTTTTCTTAATCCCAGTCAAACCAGAACGAATAAAAATTACCCATAAATTCCTAAAATGAAACAGTCTGGCAAGTGACACCTCATTTTAAAGTTTTTCTTTTTACGCTGAAAACGATGGTGAAGTCAGAATTACGATATCTCATTCTGTTCTCAAACTGGAGCATTTTTACCGTGAAGAAACGTGATTTTTACTTGAGATGTTCTTCACGTTTCATCTGCTCTAATCTGATAACGGAATGAGATATTGTAATTCTGACTTCACCATTTTCAGCGTTGAAAAATCTATAAGCTGAGGTGTTACTCGGAAAAAAATGGAGACACCATTTGTTATAAAACCAGTAAAATGGAGACATTTTATATAAAACCAGTACTTCTACGAAAATTCGCTCTTTTAGCCATGCTGCATGACTGTGGATTTTCTTCAAGTGTTTTGTTCTCTGTAAATAGAAAACGACAGGGGCACCTCTCGCCCATAACCGTGCTTTCTGAGGGGCGTTTCTAAGGACTATCGTATGCTACCTGTGCTTTTGAGCTTAAAGCAACTAAGATATATCAGCCAGATCTTCACTTCCATACCAGTTTACCTTAATTGTGCTTAGTAACTGCTCAAGTATAGATTATTATACGATGCTATAGCTAAGTGTCAACTGGGTTGCAAATCAAATGAAATTGCATGAAATTTTACATGGAATCCAAATACGCAATTAGGGGGAAAACAAATAGTTCTTGGTTGAAAGGAAAATTTCTATGCACTTTGCGTAAGCCCAGAGTATGCGGCACCCAGTTCTCATTTTTGGGTGCAATGGTATAATGTGTTATGCTGAGGTAAAATGTGTTAATTTAGAAGTCTCTGTATGCCTTGGAAAAAAACGTTGTTGTGGACCGTGTCACATTCTGTTGATAATGTGTTATCGTAACCATTCAACTACCCACTCAATAGACGTTCATGGGAACTCAATTATCCAAATCGAACTCCAGAACGTTCGTAATGTCGTCAGTTCCATTTTGTACAACCTTACTCCTATTTTTATTTTAATACTGGAACCATTTGTTTCACAGAAATGGGAAAACGCCTTGGAGCCTATAAACCAGAAGGAAGTCGAAAATATTCCAGCTGAGATTTTGGGTACGAGCACAATAAGTCAAGAAATTACGTAGCCGTTTGATATTGTGAGAGAAGAACTAAGTTTTGCCACTTGCAATGGTACCTTCTGGGGCAGAAAGCGAACATTCTCTGAATTTCTTGTATATAATATATTTATTATACATTTTATACTTGATCTGAGTTACTAATTTCAGAAGAAAGTGGAGTGGGGAGTTTTAACTAAACTAAATATAGGTAATGTTTATACTTACGGAATTGATTGCATACATTATCTTGAATGACATGTTACTTAGAGGTGGTGAAAGACGTAAGAGTAAAATAAACCGTATTTCGAACTAAATTGAATTAAATGTGAACGTTATTTGTAATATAGACCCTGATTTATTTTCAATTTATATACAGGAGGTAGAATATAGGGTATAGGTTATATTGTAGGTATATTGTAGAATATAGGGTATATTATTTGAAGTGAATAGCTCGACGTGTTTTGTAGATTTTCTAATAGTAGATATGATCAACTCAGGGCTTATCATAAATTACTCACACAACCACAGATTACAGTTCATTCATATATATTATATTTATAATGACAATAAAAGTAAATTGACGTATGATACATGAAACAAATATGGCAAATTAGCATTAAGTACATTCATACATTTAAGGGTACAACCTCCACATTACATCAACAAATTTTTGGAAAAAAATATATACCTATAGCTCTACCCGTTAATTTTTGTGAGCGTTCTACCAACCGATTGAAGGTTGTAAGTGAAATTCATCTTTTCAATATATCAAGATGCTTAATTTTTTCATATAAGGAGTTGATTCTGTTTGAAAACATGGAATATAAGAATACACAGAATTGAATAAACACACTATGACTTGAGTTGTTAATCCAAGTTAAGTAAGAGTAATCAGTGCATCTTTTCTTTCCATACAGGTACCAGAATAAAACTAGAATTCCTTCAATTAAATGATTTGATAACTTTCGGATTTATCTAAGATCTTGACATTTGTTTTGAGCTAAGAAAGTTATTTTCGTATAACTTATGGTGATTTCTTTTAATATTTAAGGGCGATTTTCCAAATCAAATAAAGGCTCATAGAATTGATGGAATAAGTCCCAGAATACGGCTTAATTCAATGTAAGTCTCATCGCGGTCACCTACTTTGACCGCAGAAGTGCTGCAGCGGATGTGTATAATTTTTTAATTTATATGATTCTGTTATTAGTGAATTTAACTTTGAAAATATGAATTCGATCATCAGTTTTGGCCTTCAATCGGTTAGTAAAATGATTAGAGGGTGGGCCTGCAATAATTTATGGCCTGTATGGACTCACTTTTATATCTTTACATAGCAATTGATAAATTAAAACATATACAATCATAACGAATATCAACGATAGACATTCTCACGATATAGTACAAAATCAACAATACAATTGATCATGAAGAACACTGGGTAGGTACATGATTGTGCCATTACTTGAAGGAGATGAAAAAATTGTAATATAATCACGTTTTATACTCAATGGCTTAACCTTCACACAAATATTTCCCAATTATAATAATCTTAAATAGTCACTAAAAAACCTTTCATCATCGAATCGTATAGAGATGTAAACTCAGTTGCTTTGGGCGTGATGTTACATTCTTTATTAGCTACTTAAACTATAAAGAGACATCTTGAATAGGTAACTAAGTAGTTATTGTCCCTTGATAGGGTAACTGGAGGGTCGATTTACGGGTGGGAAAAGTAGAATACAATTTAGGCGTATACAAAACTATGTCGGAAACGACTGAGCAAAACCAACATGGAAATTGCACCCATTGCAAATGACGCCAGGGAATGGAACAGCTAAAACTATCTGAAACTCGAAGCTACGGAGCGAGAAACGTGCAGTGTTTTTTCAATTTACAATCTGATTTAGGAATATGTTAAGTTTGAAGGATATGCATGTCACACGTGTCGTACAGCATCTGACAGTTTGCACAGCCATTTCGTCCACGTGGAAACTACGATCTATCCAACTGGACGCCAAGTAGTGTGACGTGATGGCGATATTTATGTGACGTTGCGTCTAAGTTGAATTGTGACTCTCGCCTTAACTCTGTTCACTTTTTGACCGAATCTCAAAATGGTTTCCTACTAATGTTACATTCAATTAGTGGCAAACTTAACAAATACGCATGAAGCATCTGAGACTGTAGGTGCTGTCTCTTGAGTATCAACTTTCGAGTCTTGAAAACGTTGGTACTTTGTAATGTAACTTCTAAGGTACGGAACTTCTATGTACTTACAAAAGAATTAGACGCTCAAAATCTATTAGATACAAGGGATATCACTGATAATATTAGTAGATGAGGTTTCACGTTCAAAGTATAAACTAGTGAACCGTCAGTTCGATAGTAATCACTAGGCTGATGTGTGTAAAATAATTCTTTTGTCATTTCCACTCATCTCTGAAAAAAAATTACAAAGTTTCCTATAGCTCGGTAGACTCAGAAGTAACAAATGATAGAGGAATTATGAACTGATGAATCATGAATAAGCTGGTAATTATTCACTTGGCTGATGTGTCTAAAATAATTTTATTGGGGATTTTATACTCTTCAGCCACATGATTCTAGCTCCGAATGGAATGAAGATGTAGAAACACTAACTGTATGAAATATAACAAATTTGTTTGTTCTATCTATCTCCACTAAAATTTGTTTGTTTCATCTATCTTCACCTAATCTTTCTTCGACTAATCAATTCGTTCAACTCTAAAATTGAAGAAGTGTACTGCTATTCAAGAAAAGAAGAACTGCAGTCGTTATCCGAGAATTTTGTGGATCATCATTGTATTTATTTTTCTTCCACCAGGGAAATTACCGTCAGATTGGGAATGCGAAGAGTTACAGAAAAGATCAAAACAACGGATCTAGCTGTCGCCATGTACTACACACGGGAATAAATTCAAAGGGAGAATAAACTGGTCGGATGTATGGTTAGACTAGAAAACATCCTCATGTTTAACATCTGAAGGAGATAACTAATAATTAGCCAAGATAGGTTTGTGATGGGATAGATGAATTAAATGTGAAACTATAGTTGAAACTATATTAATGGGAGTGGTACTGTTTCTACTACTGGAAAATTTAATTCAATGTGTGGCATATTATCTGTCTTAGTCGATGACCATAATAGAAATAAGAAAATAATGATGTTTTCCTAATAAGGCTCGATACAATCACATAAAAATACTCTAATAAGGAGAAAAAGTCGTTTCAAATCGTATTTGTAATCGTTTGATATCGCATCACTATACGCCCACAGCGGACAAATGAAGAAACGCATGATTACTAAGAGTATCCTTTGTGAGTGGGAGGTTGATCATGTTCGTTCCTCTCCTCTTAGGTCGGATTCCGAATACCAAGGCGCTCGTTGCTGGTCTTGAATCATCGTCGTGAATAAAGCGTACTTTCGCTGCCTGAAACAAGAGAAATCTCAGGTTAGAAAATCCTTGTAAATGCACGCAGGCACAAAAAATTATGAGAAATATTCAGAAAACGCTAGAAGGTGCTTGTCATGAAGAGGAAAATAGTCCCTCCGGAAATGGAAAACACAATGAACGCCTTGGGCGTCTGCTACGGTGAATGTCCCAGGAAAAACTGCTTGTTCACTGACTATTTCCTTATGGTTGGTAGAAAACAGAGTTTTATGCGCACGGGCGATATGACTCCGATTCAAATTTATTTTCAAATGGCAAGGATTTGGAGGCGAACGGAGTACATGTTCCGACTGGTGTTTTATACGCAAACGCTAGTTGTAATGTTGGTTTTGGAAGACAGAAATGATTATTATTCATTATTATTATTATTATTCATTATTCAACCGTAAACAACGGACAGCCTAACGGCTTCATTTGGTGAAATAATTCCCATATTTCACAGAAGTTGAAATACCTTGACTGTGGTTAGAACATGGATGAGTAACCGCTGATACGTAGTGTCGTACCCAAGTATGACCCACGTAGCTATTGGGCGAAACCCTCAATTGAAATTATAAAAACATATTCTGATCCTCTGGTTAGAGGTTCGCTAATCACGCCTTGGTAGGGCAGTCGGACGTGAAGCCCACGCCTGAACTGAAGTTTGTTTTGCAAGTAACATGCGACGTTCTATTGGAAATAAGAGCAGAGCGTTGAATATAAAAAGGATATTAAATATTGACCGACTCAATACACCGTAAGAACATATATGAATCAATATCCAAATTGGTGTTCCAATTTGTTCCAAAAAAAGGTAGTTACTCATCCAAGCTATTGATGGCATATTTTAGATATTTGTTCGAAATTACGAGCTTCGTAGCTTTTCCAAGGCACCAAGTTTAATAGGTAAGTGGTAACGCATAAATGCATAATTTATTAATTTCCAGACCACCCTCGTCTTTCCCCATTTGTTCCTTGACCGTGATCAATACGTAGATCACGGATGGAACGCAAAGGATACTGCATACACGTGGGCACATAAATTAAGCCCGTTTGGAAGGAAAAGAAAGCAAGGGCTTCAGCCAACGAAACAGGACCTTGCGGGTCACCACACTAGTCACCATTCCTTCGGAGTGGTCCCAGCGGAAGGTGCATCCGGTTCACCGCTTTCTGGATAGTCGGCCGGAATCACTTTCCCGTGGAGCTACCTGCCGGAGTCATTTAGATGCACGGGTTATGCGCCGATGCTCGATCTGAGTAATAATTTTTGTTTGGGTGTGGCCGCATAATGTTATGAGTAGGGCTCGGATTCGAGCATAATACCAAATGTTTTTCTAGAATAGGTAGTACACATTGAAAGAAACCTTTTGGTGGCATTTTCATCTCTCTGGGCAACAGAATTTAAATTTATCAAGCATATAAATGCATCAAACCGCGGTTGATAGAATAGAAGCATATTCCACGAATGCATATTCTTGTGGTCATCGTCTAAATAGGTTGTTTTTTCATCGACCCCCCCCCCCCTCCACCCAGAATTCGGACCCTGACCATCCTTAAGGTTCTTAAACAGAAATAATTATTGAAAAGCCGGTCAGGTGCGAATAAATAATAGAACCTCAGGTTCAACCTTTAGTGAGGTCATTCACACAACCTTATCTGCTTGATGCCATCTTTCACTTTCACAAAAGCCTATCATTCCTGAGGTGATCCTAAAGTTGGAATCGCGAGGGATGGACTTGATTGAAGTGGTCACTTCAGTACAAGGAGTCATCTAAGAAGCCGACTCGTGGCCTCGAGAAAGGGAAAACCGTGAAACAAAAGTTGGAGTTCGTGCTGGACTTGGACAGGATGCTGCGCGGCGAGTCTGCACCGTCAGAGGATTTTCCGAACTACTCTGCACAAGAAGCAGCATCATTCAAGTATTTACCTCTCGTGTCAGCAGACGTCGAAAGATCGTTCAGATCATTGAACGTTTTATTGACTGATTTAAGAAGTGGCAAAGTGAATCTGACGAGCCTCAAATAATTGAACTGATAATTGTGTACTCGTGTTTCACTAGATACGTCATTTCGGCCGCAAAATACGCAAATAAAGATCGAAAGAGGATTTAAAGTTGGAAGTGTTGAACTGTTGAGAGAAGTAATAGGGGAGCAATCAAATGTATAGTTTTAAGAAGAAATGTCACGATGGGAAATGCATCCAATTTTCATGGGGCAATAAGTAGGATCGGCCAAATCCTGCAAAAACTAAATGTGGGGTTCGAAATCACCAAGAAAACGTAATTTGTCAGACAAAAATGGCACGGTTAATTTATGTTGGGTAGAAGTAATTAAAGGAATAAACAGTCTGATCATGAAGGCGGGTTCTAGGTTACATTCCGACATTATACTTCAATATTGGCAATGCATATTCAAAATTATCAATTCTTATTGTTTTCTGATTTGTTGTGTACTATAGGTAAGCTAGAGCCATTCAGATTGAAAGCGTAGTTCCGAGACATTCGAGTGAACACCCGTGTGATATGATGGAGTGAACCCTGACTGGGCGACTGATTGAACCTGGACCAAATTTGGCTAATCCTTAGGAAGAACTGGGTGTAGGTAATGGTTCTCAGTGGGTTCGATAAAAATGTTGCGGTAGCAAAATATTATGAAAGGTTTTCTCTTGAATTGGGAGTAGGAGCTCATTCAGTTTCTCATTGCAGTAATTAAACGAAGCTAGATTCATTTTGATCCCTTTCATTCATTGTCCGAGTTGAATGAATGAGAACGAACATCCATAAGTGACGAGTTACCCAGGCAGTTTTCTCAGTCACGATCACTTTCTACGTTGGTTTCTAAGCTCTTTGAAGGAGAGAAAAGTTTAATATATGTCGTATGTGATGGTTCTTGTCGCGTAGGTACCTGCGGCCAAACCTGGTCTGACTGACCAGAGCCTGCTTCTCGTCCGCTTTCACTCCCAGCGGCTTTTCATTGTCATCTTTAGTAAATGTGATCATAGGGGATACTCGAGTCAAAGGCCATGCCATTTATGAGAGGAACAAATTGAGAGTCAAATTTGGCACATAACTACCCAATACCTATTTGGCTTTTCAAACGGGGTACGATAAACGGATGAAACAATGCTTTTTTTTCGTGATATTTATTTATTGCGACTGAAAATATATACATTTCATCTAGCAATATTTGTTTTCATATAATTCAAGCTCACTGTTAGGCAGAATTCCAATAAAGTCTAGCCTATTTTTGGAGCAAAGACAGGGGCACTGGGTTACACTTGCACTCACTAATGGCACAGCACAATTAAGTCCAGTGGTTTGTTTCGATTGAGTCGCCGAAGTTCACCCTCGTTATTCAGAACGTTGAGCATCTCCAGGTTCTCATGATTGTGGAGGCGATGTTCATGCTTCCTCGCGTATTTGGCGATGATTTCGTTCACCGTCTCTATTCCCAGGTCTCGATGTAAATCATCATTTCGCATGTACCAGGGAGCTCCAACTATACTTCTCAGTAGTTTGTTCTGAAAAGTTTGATTTTTTTTTTACATTCGATTTTTTCGCGCAGCCTCACAGCTGTATCCCATAGGTCCAGATGGGGCGAAGTACCTGCTTATATAGGAGCAGCTTGTTGTGGAGAGAAAGATGAGAATTCCTTCCCATCAGCCAGTACATCCTTCTAAACTTTATATTTAGTTCTTGTTTCTTTTTTTCTATGTGGTTGTTCCAGTTTAGTTTCGAGTCAAGGTTCATCCCTAAGTATTTTACAGAGTTAGCGTACGGTATTTTTTTTTTTAATTGACCACGACTTCTAAGGCCGAGATTTTCCGGTTTGTGAAGTTGATGTGTACTGACTTTGATTCATTCAGCTTCATTCTCCACATTTTAGTCCACATGACAATCTTGTCAGCTGAAGTCTGGAGTTTGTGGGTTGCTGTTTCTACGTCATCTCCTATAGAGAGGATAGCCGTGTCATCTGCAAATGTAGCAATAGTTGTGTCTTCTTGATGTGGTAGGTCCCGTGTGTACAGTAAGTAGAGTACAGGGCCCAGAACACTGCCTTGCGGGACGCCTGCTTTTATAGGGTTCAAGCGAGAGTATTGGTCCTGCAATTTGTACTCTAATCTCTCATGCCAAACCTTGTCAAAGGCCTGCGCCACGTCTAAGAAAATGCTGGCACAAATTTTTTTGCCTCCCAGGGCCTTTTCTATGATGTTAGTGATGCGATGAACTTGATCTATTGTAGAATGGCGTTGTCTGAATCCAAACTGATGATCTGGAATCAGATTTCTATATTCTATTATCGGTTTGAGCCGTTTAAGCAGCAACTTTTCAAAGAGCTTTGACATGACAGGGAGGAGGGATATAGGGCGATATCCTGTCTTCTCGTTTGGCGACTTTCCTGGCTTGGGAATCATTATGACCTCAGCCACTTTCCACTGAGTTGGTACGTGTTTCAACCTGAACGTAGCATTGATAATGTGGAGTAATTTTATTATAGCCTTTTCAGGAAGCTCTTTTACTATTCGACCTGTTATGAGGTCGTATCCGGGTGTCCGGGGTTTTGAAACAATGCTGAATCTCAAAATGCGTAACGGTCATTACCATCAGGTAAGCAACATTTCAACTTTACAGCACAGGAGAAAAAATTCCCATTCACTCGGGGGAATACCAATTCATTCATTCATAATCGGGGAAGGCGCTATGTCATAACATGATGAATTCGATCAAGTATAGTTAGCTCTTAAACTGTTGGCCCTATATTATGTGACAAACTTTTCTATTCAGGATTGTTAGAGGAGCAATTACGATTTGTTGCCTTTGAGGTACGAATATTATTTTGCACAGGATGCTGCGCGGCGAGTCTGCACCGTCAGAGGATTTTCCGAACTACTCTGCACAATAAATTAAAGTATTTACCTCTCGTGTCAGCAGACGTCGAAAGATCGTTCAGATCATTGAACGTTTTATTGACTGATTTAAGAAGTGGCAAAGTGAATCTGACGAGCCTCAAATAATTGAACTGATAATTGTGTACTCGTGTTTCACTAGATACGTCATTTCGGCCGCAAAATACGCAAATAAAGATCGAAAGAGGATTTAAAGTTGGAAGTGTTGAACTGTTGAGAGAAGTAATAGGGGAGCAATCAAATGTATAGTTTTAAGAAGAAATGTCACGATGGGAAATGCATCCAATTTTCATGGGGCAATAAGTAGGATCGGCCAAATCCTGCAAAAACTAAATGTGGGGTTCGAAATCACCAAGAAAACGTAATTTGTCAGACACGGTTAATGGCACGGTTAATTCATGTTGGTAATATTATAGAATGTAAAATAATTATTTATTTTAGACTTTTATTTGAAGTCTTAGCTACCTAATGGCGAAGAACAGGATAGTGCCGGCGAGCCTGCAGTACTGGGCCCCGGATAACCACAACCAAAGCAGCATCCCGGACCTTTCAACACGGGCGTGATTCGTTTTGGAAGATCGTGGTAGTCGTGGTTACCAGTCCTTTAAAGTTACTCCTTGTGTCATTGTGGGTGTCAAGTGTGAGTTGACTTACGCGCAATAATGACCATTGTTCTTCATATGCCAATTCGAAAACGCGTGTCCACGTTTCCTTGCTTTCATCCTTGATCTAAACTTTAATAATCCGGGGGTCTGGGGGTGTCCTTCATGTTTTATTATACAATAAATATATTTTTTCCCCTAACGAAGTTCTTCCTCGTCGTTATTTATCCACCGAAAGGTGCTCCTCATTGTAGTGTTCATCTGCTTAATGTCAAGCAGGAATAACACACAACCGTTACACGTTACACGGTACTTATGGAGTAGTTGAACATTGAGGCCTCAGGATTCGATGGTTTTTAAAAAGTGTGAAGCCTCGCAGCACAAAGCACTAAGGGGGGGAGGAGGGCGCGAGCAATTATCACCAGACGTGAAGAAGGTGTGAGAATGAGGTCTGGAGCAAACCCCCTCTGTACGCGTGCTCACACGATACTACGAGTAAAACCGCAGGACCTCGCATGGCAAATAAAATGGAAACCAGCGATATATTTATGGGCAAAAAGAATATCTCGTCCAGTGTTCTCGTTGAGCTTTATATCTGTGACTGATAGCTCCACAAACTATTTAGTCGCTCAAAATAATGTATGATAATACCATTCAATTTAAACAGTTACAATCACAGAAGGCAACATCAAATTTCACAAACGTTTGTTAATATACAATAAAGTGTTCATCCCATGATTTGAACAACGCATGATCCCATGACGAACTCGTTTTTCCTTCTCTCGATTGTGATTGAGGTCATATGCATTGAAAAAAGGAGAAGGGACCTAAAACCTCTATCAGTTATTTATTTTTTTATTTTCATTTCCTTCCGAAGTGTGCGCATGATTGTCATGGAGACACGGAAAGTATAGCAAAACAGAAAACTCGATTAATAAGACTTTCAAGTGCTAATAGGTCCAACCCTAAGACAAATAACGGCACTAATAAGGGTCGTGGCATTTTCTGAATATTGGTTTCATGTTCCACCCCAAAAACATAGGAATAACAATAAAATGTTAGTCCATGAAGGGAGAGTTTTGTACAAGGTGAAAAAAACAATTTTGCAAAAAAAAAAAAAAAAATAAATAAATAAATAAACAACAATAAATGAAATAATAATGAACATTCGATGGTTTTCATGAACCGTCATGAGAATCCTCCGGAGGCCATCACGCTGTAATTGTTACAGTATACCTAATAGTTCTATTGGAAATTTCATTCTGATCGGTTCAGTCATATCGAAGTTCGGTGGACTCCGTTTCTAGCGGGTATTAGATCAAATTCAAGTGAGGCCACTTATTCTCTGATAACTAATTCATATTAAATTCATGGATGGGTTCGGGCGGATAGGGTCAACAATTTTGGTAAATATACGATTCTGAAAATATGTAGGTAACTTGCTTTTGTCTATTAAGGTCTTCATATTACTACTGCAAAGTGAGAAATAACTCGTTGAATATGAAATGAACAAAAGCGTATTGAATATGGGAGATAAGGAAATATCGGTTCTACTTCCCAAGGAGGTTGTCAATTAGTTTTACGGAGGAAGGACGGACGCTGGAGCGGGTGTGCAGAAGTTCACGGGCGGATGAGCTCGGACTTCCCACAACCACGTGAGAAGATGCGTCCTCAATGCTAACAATAACCCCAAAATGGGCCAAGTCTTGAAAAAAAATGTCTACCGAACTCACTCCACCGAGGCTCGTTTATACGTTGAGGATAGGACGAGGCGAGCAAGATAATAAACCAAATCGTGAGAGCTGATTGGTTGGCGGTGGGCGAAGCAGTGGCATGAACAAAGAAAAAGATACTGTCAAGTTGGATCGATTATAATAATTATTATTATATTATTACTAGTTGACGGGCCCGTCGCTGAGGGGCAGAACTCGGGGTGTATCCATCTACCTCTATTATATTTCGGCTTCCCTATATACCCCCACCCCTATGCATCGGTTCCGGAAATGAACCCCCCTATGTCCTTCCCCGATCACGGAAACATTTAAATACGGGAGAAGGGTTCGATCCATTGAGCCGTTTTTGCGTGATTGAAGGACAGACAAACACCAAATTAAAAATCGGCATGGTTCGACTCCATTTCACGCGAAACGAATAACTGTAGTGAAATTTTTCGAAAATACCCAAGGAACACGAAAATCGTCTTTAAATTTAGTTATATAGATTACTACAAACTATAGAAGTTTTCTAGTGGGTTTGAACTCAATAATTACATGGGACGCGTGATGAGACTTCAGCACTCTACCCCGCATTTTTATTTATTTATTTTATTTTTTTTTGCACGGAGTGTTTTTTGGGGGGTATCACATCTTTTTATTGTTGAAGTTGAAAAAGACCAAAGATCATTGTTATGATCTTGATGACTAGTGGAAGTATATGGATGCGTTGAATGACCAAATACTAGTCGGTGGTGTGACGGTTTTTTATTCCACGACGTTTCTGCCCAGGAACTGGGCCCTATTCATGTGGATATATTATGAGATGAGGTAAATGTCACATCGGGGATTTTGAACAGGGGATAGCACACGGTAACCAACCATGATGAACCAACCAACCAACCATGTGAACAGGGGATAGCACACGGTTACCGTGTGCTATCCCCTGTTCAAAATCCCCGATGTGACATTTACCTCATCTCATAATATATCCACATGAATAGGGCCCAGTTCCTGGGCAGAAACGTCGTGGAATAAAAAACCGTCACACCACCGACTAGTATTTGGTCATTCAACGCATCCATTTAATTATTTATTAATAAATTTATAAATTATTTATTTATTAATAAAGTTATAAATTGATAAGAAGAATAATTGAAGCAAGAATGAAGGAGAAGCATTGCCTAACTGAATAAGAAGAGGAACATGGTGAAGAACCGGGTTTTTGAAGTTACATAACTCAGCTCCCTTTAGACCTAGCGACTTGAATCTTGTCAAACGTTGACAAACAGTGGCAAAAGTAGAAACGAAGCTCTGTGCGAAATTTCAAGTCAATCGGTGAAGGTGGAGAGGCTCCAGCCTTGACCGTCTGAACAAGGAGAAGGAGAACAAGGTTAGAGCAAAAAACTGGGTGTTTGAAGTTATGTAATGCGGCTTCCTTTAGACCTAGCGACTTGAAACTTTCAGGGCTTACTTTTATCCACACCAAATTTCAAGTTGAGCGGTCATATACTAGCCAACATAATATGGAAAACGCGTTTCGTGACGTCCGGTAAACTACACGTTCGTTTTATAAACATACCGTTCGGTTTTCTTAAGTTGTTTGATTGGCCGGGTGGGAAGGGGGGGGGGGAGCGCCACCGAGTTCCTAGGTATGTAACTACTTCAAACCGATTGTTTACATAAAAGAGCTGTCTCCATTAGAGGATTACCATAAGGTATTATATTTCATAATGTTTATGGTTGAATAGAGCTGTTGGAATTACAGCTTATTCCTTGGGATTTTCATTTAGATTGTACTAGGAAAAAGTTATGATAGAGCTGAACACCCGATTTTTTTTTTTTTTTTTAAATATATAACTTTATTATTTTTACAATATTGCAGTTTTGTTAGTTTTGTATATAGTAGACTCAATCTAATTGACTTGGTACATGTTTTAAGGTACAGCCCAATGACTGCCCTTATCCAGAGAACGTTTTAAACGTTAAATTATTCTGTATTGCACTTTGAATTTATAATAAATTGTCTTGGGGTAACTTTCGTTTCAAGCGGCGGTTTGTTGGATGTGTAGGCAGATTGATTGAAATAGCTTCTATCAGTGGGTTGCTATGATCTAACATGCTGTCATGGATTTTTGCGTATCGCTCTCTGATCAAAGTTGCCACCATAGGGATGTCGAGGTCTTGATGGATCGTACTGTTTCGGACGTACCATTCTGCTCCTGTTATGAGACGGAGTACACGATTTTGCGTGGTAACTTGGATCTTATTAATGTGGGTTTTCGCAGCTGATCCCCACACTTCGCAAGCGTAAAGCCATATCGGTCTGATTAGTGTGAGGTCATAAACATTTTGATATAATTTTTTATATTGGCCTTGCAAGATCGAAGAAAGGTGATCTCAATTTACCAAAGGAACTGCCCAACAGAGCAACCAGTGCCCGGTACAAAAGGCTTGTTTTATGGTCAGGAGCAACAGTTCCATTGTTG
Source organism: Stenodema calcarata (assembly GCA_963920205.1). Classification (NCBI taxonomy): domain Eukaryota; kingdom Metazoa; phylum Arthropoda; class Insecta; order Hemiptera; family Miridae; genus Stenodema; species Stenodema calcarata. Next base: position 30,715,794 of record OY986048.1, on the reverse strand, counting down.
ACTTCCTTTTGGTGTCGCCAATGGAAGAATGGCCCCCTCGGATGACGCCAGAGGCGGGACCTGTAATGCGCGGCCCACTCACCCAGACCTCCTGCCCTATTATTGTCCTTTGTGTATTGTTGAGCTTACGATATCCACCTACTACGCTACATACCTGGAGGCCTTGGCCCTCCAAGCACGTTTTCATCGTAACGGCCAAACATCCAGTGCACCATGTAAATTGTATCGGCGTTTTACACATTTACACCGAACCTGTGCATCAGAGGTCCAATCCCGTTACAAAAAACTATTGATGTCTACATGGATGAGCTGAATCATTTACGGTCATTTTTTGGCCTACTTCACTACATGAATATGTTGAGGTTCCAGGTCTCAAAGGACGTAGGGGCGTTAAAACCATGGCGCAGGCACCATCCCCAGTTGGGCTTGGTTACACGACTGGGAATGATTACACGATAGTTGAGGATTCGCCTAGAAAACGTCCAAATTTACCCATGCAATTTGAGGATTCCCAAACTGGATATTAGAGTCAAGGATACGAGCCATTTCTAAAGGAGAAACATTTCAAAACAAATCCGCACCTGACCGTCTAGGAAGACTATCGAGGCCAATCTGTACATTCGCTTCAGCAGGGTAAATTGAGTCTTAATTTTCCTAACTCTCTTTCTCAACTTTGATGAATCGTCAAATCGACGTTGAATGGTGAGTAAATTTTCGTCAGTGTTTCCCAACGCGCGATGTCTGTTCCACTTTAGTATAAACGATGTTTCGACCCATTGAGCGCGTAATGTGAACGTTACGCAATAAGGTTGTACGAGTACGTGTGCCGTTACAACCATAATTTGCCTCGGTCTGTACAACAACAAGTTTTGAAACCATTAATAATTAAAAAGTGAATGATAAATGAGGTCTTTCATGTTTGATTTTTACGATAACACAAGATACCCTAAACAGCAAATATCTAGGAAGGTGGTGGCGTTTGCCCCGCCAAGCAAACCAGTTGAGAACCGAACGGTACCAAGTTTATAATATAACATTATTTATATAATATTAATCATAATTATAATATAAATATTATTTACCGGACGTCACGAAACGCGTTTTCCAGGTATCCATATCATGGCTCGTATATGACCGCTCAACTTGAAATTTGGTGCGGATTTTCTTGGTGTTGATAAAAGTAAGCCTTGAAAGTTTCAAGTCGCTAGGTCTAAAGAGAGCCGAGTCATATAACTTCAAACTTTTCGCCCTTACCTTGTTCTCTTTCTCCTCCTTCTTCTCCTTGTTCCGACGGTCAAGGCTACAGCCTCTCCAACTTCACCGATTGACTTGACATTTTGCACAGAGCTTTGTTTCAGCTTGAGAAAGGGCCTTTTAAAACATTTAACCCATTATCCCAACCCCAAAAACTTTCAGAAACGAAAATACAGAAGTTGTTGGCTGACATTGTCCACTTTGACGGGTCTACAGCCAGGGTAACAGGGCAAATCGACTTGAAATTTTGTACAGACCTTAGTGCTATTTGAAAGTTTTACCGATTATCTCAACCCAAGAAATTTTTAGGAAAAAAAAACATAAATTTAGGCTCATTTTGGCCACTTTGACGTGTCAACAGCCGATAAACTTGGAATTATGTATGGATCTTCTTGGTGTGGATAACAGAAAAAAAGCCCCGAAAGTTTCAGGTCGGTAGGTCTAAAGGAAGCCGACTTATATAACTTCATACACCCAGTTTTTCGCCCTTACCTTGTTCATCTTCTTCTTCTTCAGTTAGCAAGGCCTATCCTTTATTCTTGCTTAAATTAGGTATTTATTTGATTAATTTATAACCTTTATTTATTAAATCAAAGTCGCTATAGTTCTAACATGACATATCTGCAAATAATGGGATTTTCAGAGTTATTTATATCACTCGCTTCTTATTTTTCAACTCGGTCCAATGAATCTGTCGCCTCCAGAATCCCGTATGATCCTAAGCGTCGGTGTCAAGGTTTTATTTGACATGGGTTCAAATAAATTATAGGTTTGGATTAGATGAATCAGTTTTTACACCCTGCTGAAAATACGCAAAAAGTAGATATGCTATTTTAGAACTACTGCAACTTATTTATTATTTATCAAATAAATGATTATTTAATACATTTAATGTATTTATCAATAAATTTATACATTATTAATTTTTTTTAATTTATAATTTACAAATTTATTAATAAATTATTAATTTATAAATTTATTAAGTTGCGTCCTAATTTATTTTTGCATATTGCCTCCACAGGTCTTTTCAAATTCAACAACAAAAATATGTGCTATCCCCCCCAAAAAACACTCCGCCTATCCACTTTCCCCGTCCGCTTTTTTCCTTCCAACTGAAGAGATGTCCTAACCGTTTCACAAGCACCTTCCCCTTTTCGAAATCTCCCAATGGCGAGAAGTTTTCATTACTGAGTTTCCATTACATGGTGTTTTTCATATTTGCTATGCAACTCAAATTGGTGTTTTATAAGTTTTCTCAAATTTCTGCTTCTACCAAATTTTCTCAAATGAGCCATTGGAATCGACCCAGAAAGGAAAATTCCGCGCCAAGACAGGACTGTCGAAACCCTGCAACTTCAAGGTAGATTTCACAGCACTGACGCAAACCCGATCAAACTCGTGGGGGACCCGGCGCCTGAGCTTGCAAAACCTCAAGTAACAGGGAGAGCGGTGTCAAAATGCTCGGAAACTCCGGATTTCATGTGATTCCGAGCATAAGAGTCAACGGTAGTGCGGCTCAATGCAACGCCGATTCCTTCCCGTTGAAGCGGCCGGGGCGTTATTGCTTCATTTCGGGTCTACCAATCGCGAAACTCGACCGTTTTGATATATCCTTTCCCTGGATAGGGAGGGGGGTGGACAGATGTCAATCAAAATGCTTTTCATGGGGATATAATATACGAGTGCGTTCACATCACTCGATTGAATAACTATACGTCTATTATCCAAGCACTTAGTCTTGAACATGCAAGTTTCTAATCAGATATGGAGAGGAATAACCATCGGCAAACTTATTTGAAAGGTTCCATCGATGCCTACCCTGACATGAAATGGGAACGTCCCTAACTTCCGTCCCTAACGGGGATATTGGAACGGGCACTCCGTCATAAGAGCATGCACGTATCGGTATTTGACTGGTTCCACCTCAATCTCTGATACGAACCAAAAAAGTTTCCAATTTCCAATTTTCCAATTTTCAGAGAGGAAGTTCAAGGTCTTTTGAGACCGGAAAGAGATATTATTGGTCGATTTTAAGCCTATAGGAACCAACTTCATACTGTGAGACACTCAAGAAGTTGGGGAAAAAAATCAAGGACAAAAGAAGAGGAATGCTGTCTAGTGGTGTGCCACTCCATCATGACAACGCTAGACCTCATACCGCCCGTCTCACTCAGGACCTGCTTGTTTCATTTCGTTGGGATATGACTCACCCACCCTACTCCACGGATCATCATCTTTTCAATCAATTGACGGAGTTTTTGGGTGGACAACGATTTTCAAATGACGAGGAGGTGCAGGATACTGTCCAAAAATGGCTTCGGGAGGTGGAGCGAAAGGTATACGACGAGGCTATACAATTGATGGTCCCCAGGCTTCAAATTATGTAGAGAATGACATGTTTCGACAGTTGCAACCTTACTTTCTGGACGTCCCTCGTATAATCATGTCATACATACGTAATCATAGTCGTAAATTATTATCAAGCTGGCCTGGAATTTAGTTGGAAACTAAATAGAACCATCACTTAACTATTTACCGATAGGGAATATGGATAACTACAAACAATAATTTCTTACCCAACTCCTTACCCATACGATTGAGTAAAGGCACGTTGAGGAGTAAAATGCTCTTCCAGAAATTGCTGCGGTTGACCATAGCTTACGTCCGCTGCAGGGAAATTACATCATAGGGGGAAGTAATTACAGTAAACCCCTCAAATGTTTTCTGTTCCTTCGTACCCATCCGATTCATCCCAACAATTATCTACACCAAAGACCGTCTCTGAATCTCTGCGTCTAAATTTGCAAAGGTTCTAGGACGGATCATAAAAGGCATCATTAAAAAGATCTAATAACGATTCAATCAAATCTATAATGAAAAAAGGCGCCTATCACTCAAATCTTCTGGTACCTACACAAAAATATAGATCATCAGGTATATTTCAAATTGGAATTCCTGATTGATTCATTGCAAATATGTTATTTTTGAATTGATCTCTGTAACATACATATTGGAATGTGACATCTGAGATTACCATAGTACGCTGGGCTCAACAAGTGTATATGATTTATCCAGCACACACATGATTATGAGGTTACAAAATGAACAATGATGGTGAATTAAATAAGTAGAATAACACCGTTATTGTTCAACTGACTATTGGCAAATAATCAAATTAGTGGTTAATAAAATATGTCTTCGGCATACCACTGACAAGCACATTATCGAAGAAGTTGAATCCTTACCTCATAATTAAAAAATAAGAAATATGAAGAGAGTAGATGAGATGAATTTGAAGAGAGCTGATGAGATGAATTTGAACAAAGCTGATGTGATGTACTATGTTGCCGTTTTGCAATCAATCGAGTTTTATCGGAGCCATAAGTATGTGTTTCAAGACTACGACACCGCTTAAAAATACCAGAATGTGACAGTCAACGCCTACCGCCTCTTTCTCATAAAAGTAACTACGAAAACTGACAAAATAAAAGAAGAACGTCGCTTAGTATTAATTCGCAAAAAATTGTCTGAATGCCAAGAAATGGACCACTTCGACCCACATCCCATTATGTAAACAAAATTGTGGGCAGTGCAGCTGAAGTGAAAGGCAATTTCTAGTGGAGTTGTACCTACGAGAGTAGACGTCTCCCACGCTTTTCGATCGGGCTCGTTTCTTTTCTGAGACCACAACCGTCTGTTTCACACTGGTCTCATAGAGATGCATGATTCCTATAATCCTAAATGATAATACAGGAGCGAGAGCCAACTGAGTTACTTTCTACGCAACACAAACCTGTTGATGAGCCAAACGCGAGGCCAAACGGTTTACCGAAAGCGACATTTGTTGACATCTTCGTACATCATCAACATGTCATAAACAGAAAACAAAAAGGTGGTACAATATTTCTGTGAGAATCTGGTAGAGAATTTTTGAATGTAAGTAAGAGCAGATGTTGGCCACTGTACCGCCAACCGCGCGTGTGTATTTCATTGCATGCAATTTTCTAGAATACTAAGACCTATATTTACAAAAGCACGATATGTATAACGAGCCCCGGAAATACATAAATGTGCACCAATTGCGATTTTCACGGAGATCGAGTTATTGCTCTTTGAATTTTTGCTCGCTTTCGTAATAATTCATATCCCCAAATTTTTCAGCCACAAAAATAGCGATAAAGAGAAAAATGTGGTGATACCTATCAAGACAGTGAGTTTGAGGCCGATGATCATCATTCGCCTGAGAACGGCAGAAAATCTTTGTGCGATTGGATATCAAGAATTAGAATGATATTCGTTGTAAATTGAGCTCCCTGTGCTTGATTTGCCAATATGCCTACTCGTGTTCAAACTACGGTATTTTATTAGGTGACACAATTTTGAAATGACGAAATCAATATATCGAAATATTGAAAGATTGAAGTGACTACCTACTATCGGTTTTTTGTTAAAATCACATTTTCCCGCCGTGGTGTTCCCCGCAAGCTGTATTGCTTCAATAGTCTCCGTTGCAGTACCCCAGGTTCCTATCCCTGTCACGCTCTTAACACAGCTTGGTAATTATCCGAACCATTGGAGCGTCGCCAAGGTAGATGCACGACGAAGATTGCAATATGTGAGAATGCGTAATTCGATGGTGAGTATCTTCTGAGTTGTAGCCTTATACATAATAACATTATTCATCGCGATGGGATTTCATAATGATCTCAATTCATCTCTTCACGCAGAAGATTTCCTACACAGACAAAACGTTTGGTCAAAACAATAAGTGAGTGATGGTAAAGATGACGAGTAGTAGAGTCTTGATGTCTTGTTGAGGCTGACGTTGTTTGTTCCTTAAGATAATCAAATGACTCATTTCGGCAGAATAGCTAAAACTCGTCAGGTGGCATGAGAATGACGTCACGCCAGAAATACAAACAACACAAATCACCATCGGAAATGAACCGCCATATTGGTGACAGAAAAAATAGGATCTTTCTTGTGCCCACCGAGTTCGAGTAAAAACGTTCGACCGGATAATTGTAATCTCCAATTCCGAAGGAATGGTAATGTTCGATCAAAAATCCTAAATTTTGCCATACACACCTATAGGTGTATATATTTTTGGATGAAAAAGAAAGAATGCATCAAAACAAACCAATTTCGATAGGTATACAACGAGTGAAGCCCACCCTGTTGGTAGATTGGGGAATATTCTCATTCTTCTCGAATCCTCTTCCACTCGCATCTCATCTTCATTCAATTATTATTGTTTGCATTGATTTTATAATTAGGATGCTGGAGCATAACACACTAGATTGTCTTTATTTGATAAGTTCAGAAACAAATTATGGCCCATTGTCCTACATTGGAAAGCCGTGATTGCATTCCCACCACCACAGATATCAAATTGGTTCTATGTTCGAGATTTTGATGGTTTGAAATTTAAACTCACACTCTTTGCATTACGTTTTCATATTTTTATTTGAAACAATCTATCAAGTTCGAGATGCAATTAAGTCTTTGATGGGTGCTAAACGTATTTTTGGACTACTTACTGCTGGTACTAACTACTTGATGTACGTTATGAAGTTCAAAACCAGACAGCAATCACGCATTTTTTCACTGACGTCGGACATTAACAACAAAGACGAATTCCACAACACACATAGATGTGTGTTTCTTAAAACTCCTCTATCGCCGAGTTGTTTGCAATTTGATATTTGGATAATTTATCCGACCTTATTTCACTTGAAGGGCTGCCATTCACTCAATTTAAGGACTATTATCAGATTGATAAATGCCAATCGAGCCTAAAGTTCTGGAATAAGCGAAAATACTTTCAACCAACCTAATGCCACTCAAATTTCGTACACTTTCAACTTCCCACAGATCCCAACACTCGAAGGGTACCTATCGTCAAAATTCGATTTTAATTCGATGTTAATAAGAATAGATTAGAGGTATTACTCTTATTAAACGAGAAATCGGCGATCGAATGAAACAATGAAGCATGTTTCACTGAATCGATGGTTTTGTTAGCAGTACGTCCACGACATGTGGTCGAATGTTGACTGTAGACATTTGTGACATTTTTCGTGCTGGCACTCCGTGGCGTCCCTGACTGGTCTGTAGCCTCACATCACAATCGCGTCCCTCAAAATCCACTTCTACACCATCACTGGAGTTCCCCAAAAAAATTGATTAGAACGAACCAATCGAATCTTAAATGGCGAACCTCGTTTATAAAATATCATGATTTTGGGTGGTGATGCGTGCTGGGTTGTTGGTTAAATTAGACCACGGTCAAACTCCTCTCCATTTATTATTTGAAATGGGTTTTCACGACTGCGTTGCGAGTTATTTAATTCGGGGTACCTTCACCTTTACCGTCTTCACTCACCTACAAATAATATGTGCGTACCATAAAACGAGGAAATCTATACACAATAAAATATTATGATTACGATCAATGTACAGACACATAGAATTACGATTTCAATACTAAATATTACATGAATAACAACACTATTCCTACATATATGGACCGCAATAAAGTTTCTACTCAAGGGTGAGTTCCAGAATGCGCTTAAAACGATTTGCACCGACAGAGAAGGTACAAATAAAAGAGGTAACTAATATAAACGATTTTGAACATTTGATAAAATGGGGGGTACTCATCGATATGGTTCGAATTTGATGCTTGATCCAACGTGAACAGTTTGAATCTCTCAATTACCTGAAACACATTAAAAAAAAACACGTTATAATGATTGTCAAGTCACAAATGCTCTCAGGTGACTTCTATGGTACCTACTAGACTGAAAAATTACAATTAGGATGCCTGGAAAGTCAGGGCAACGTTAAAAATCGCTACTAGTTCAATTTGCACCTACTTAATGTTCTTTGTTTACAACAAAGTGACCGTTTATTCATGTAATATTTCATTTGGAGTTTTCATGAAAAAAAATGTTATGTACTTTAGGTGTGCTTCACTAGGTCATCCAAGTAGGAAATGAACTAAGCTCAGAACGTTCTCATTGTTGGGCTTTATCGCCACTTCCTCGGATTTTACAATTGCGAATAGTGGTTATCAGCCCCCTTTCCTGTCAAGCCCGACCGACTTATAATACGCTGCGAGAAGAGAGGGATGGGGGTCGCTGAAAGTTGATTTTGTTTTTTCTATGGCTTACTTCCCCACTTTCAACCATAGACCTCTAATTCTCTCTTTCAGCTCTCTGGTACTGAAATTAAATGAAGAGATACTTGTATGTACAACATAAAATGGAGGAGGGTGGTAGAACTACTACTTACTACACGTTCCCGGGTAACTGCTATGTAAATTATTTTTATTCAGGTGCTGTACTCGATCGTTCGTACTTTTGAGTTTTATACAAGAAATTCATATTGCTTGCCATGAGTAATACTCGTACTATATGAGCGACAAATATCGATCGTCAACCCACTATTCGACATGAGTGTTGTTACCGTCGGTGAAGTGTCATGTATTTGATGGGAGGAACTTTCTCTTGATTTGAGTGTATTTGAGTGTAAAAGGCTGGAAAACTCGTGAACGTGATGAGTGGGATTGTACTGGGCGACGGATACTATTGGGGACAAGGCGCTAATCCGGCTTCCACCCAACAGGTTTCCTTTCCACCATCACTTCACTCAGTTGAACAGGAACTACCAATTAGCGCCGGGTGGCTCTTGTCCCAGAAAAACGAATTAGGGACCCCGAGATCCTGCTTCTTGAATACGTACAGGAAAAACCGGATGCCTTCTTTTATATTTATGAAACGGGTGGATGTCATTTGTACCTATTTAGGTTGCATTGATAAGAAATCTGGTTTAGAGTAGTCCATGGATTATATGGCTCGGCCGGCGGCACACCGTTTAGATGTTATGTGGGAGAATCTGTGGGTCAGTTCCCGACTATCCGAGGTCCTTTTAACCCGGGAAACCTCAAGGCTGATTCGTCGGATTTTTGGAAAGTTTAGTATGGAACTACCATACAAAGTCAAGCTTTTTCACACATACGAGTTAGAATTTGACCAACTTCTTGAACTCTACAGCTGCTGGTCTTCGAATTCATGATATTTATGTTTTTAATTATTGACTTTAAAAAAAATCGATACTTTTTTTTCAATAATGTAGCCAAGGTTAGAAATCGTGTGAAATGAAACAAGAAACTCTTGCCAAAAGTGGTTGGCCTTCCTTTAAATCAAAAATCGAAAAGATAACGAGCCACATACCATCGAGACTGGTTCAATGTTTGATAGTTGGGAATTGTTCAGTTTCCAAGGAGAAGCGGGAAGAAGTAAATAGTAATCTTCCAAGCGGTTTTTAATCAGGGTCGTTTCCAGTCATGAAGTGATCCATAAATTTATCGACTTCTTAGGGCGTTAGTTGATGGAACACCACATCAGTATTTCGCATTTCAGCATTTCTCTCCCGCAAAATACCGTTTAACACTAATTACCATACATAACTCGAAGTTGCCTCCACCATTGTACCAACACCATCATTCCAAAAATTACGCTGCTCTGATATTTCCCAATATGGATGAAAATATGTCAGTATATGCCTATATGTTATGGAGAACTAACTTTTGAGGGATTTCAGGTGTTTGTAAAGAGGTATAAAGTGAATCATACAATGGCCACCTAACTTGAAGATCGGCGAGGAGATCACAATCGAATATTGCTGGGAAATTTGTCTTCGTTTTGCAAAAAAACCGCATCGAAATCGGTGCAGCCGATCAAACTTGCAGGAATTTCACACCGATAGATGGGTAATATTCACTTTGTTATCATATAGTAGGTAAGAGGAATTACATTTCAATGACATTTTCTTATTTTATTTATTTTTTATTTTTTTTAGCAATAAGAAATATACTTATTGTGTGTGATTTACTCTCACTCAACCTACCTTGCACGGAACTCACACATTATTATGACAAGTTTCGACTTAATACAGTGATATCGTAGGTTGCGCTCAACTGGTAGGTTAGATTGATAAACGTTTAGATTAGGTTAGATTAACTCATACTATCTTTCATAGAGTAATTTTCGAATCTTTTCTCCGTTAAGACGAAAATCGGGCTATGATGTACAAAAACCGCTACTTACTTATCCTCCGGCCGAATACAATTAATGCTGATTTGATCAGTTTGGAGTAGGAGAGGGAGTAAATGGAGTGGACACAATCTTTTTCATCTTTAAGACGTTGCCCGGTTCATGTGTTATGAAGCAAGTTAAAACAGCGAGGGGGAAATGAGTAGAGAAGAAACAAAGGTATTCATAAGGATATGTCTGAGGCCCTCCCATGTTGAGGATCACGTCAGGCCCATTGAAAAGAGGTGAGGTCACGAAGGAGCTCTCGCTAAGGAAATGCAGGAGTGATTCGTACCCACCAACAAACAATACAACCCACTCATACATCTCCACAGTCCCAACTCGACATTTTTATTAGTGGTGCCTTGAGTGAGGACCTCGAAACATGAAGTGCCAGGATATTGGTGCACTCATGCATTGACGTATTTCACTGGTGCTTTACCTGAACGAGCACTAGCACGATATTCGTTTGAGCACTAACCTGGATTCTATTTCAGATTTGTCTGGAAATGTAAATTTTTTACAAAACAACGTTATGGTAAATTCTTATGGTGCTCAAGGTAAACACCGACGCATCGTGGATTTTGCCCATTGCCCATACAGTTGTAGCCATCGCTTGAGCGTTAATTCTTCTTCTTTTTTTTTTGGCTCAAGAATTGTAAACGTCGAATGAATTTCAATGGTTACGATCTGCGCATGCATAAACGAAAAGTGGTCGGAGGAAATAAAACCTGAAATCAATAATTGAGTAGTGGTTGCCGGATTACGAGTTTATAAGCAAATTTCCTTAGATACTGATGTATTTATTGAAAATTGTTCTCATTAACCGTATTTCTTCTAATTAATTGGAAGTTTCCATGCATATATTAAAAACAGTAAAATGGAGATATTTTACATAAAACAAGTCATTTCTCCGGCAATTACCTCTTATGGCTGCATGACTGTGGATTTGATACGAATTTGAATGGATTTCAGTTCAGACACCTCTGACCATCCGGTCGTGTAACAATCCAATCGTTCACAATGAGGGCTCAAAAGTAGAACCGAAAAAAAAAACCAAAAAAAAAAACATGAGCATGAATAAAGCTTTAGGTCAATTCTCATACTCGAGAACAGCTGATTCATTCAACATTTGCGAGTTTTTCTCTCTAAGATCCTGTTTGTCCACAAATAAGGATTTGTTTCAAAACTGCTTGATATAATTCATAGCCGGCTTGCCGACGTAGAAAGCTAAAAGCTATAATTTATGAAAATCCATGAATTATAAAAATTCAAATAAATTATAAATGATTTATATAAGTATTTCATTCATAGGTAATTCATATAAATCAGTTATTATTAGCACCCCCCCCCCCACCCGTCCGCGGAGGGGTTCACGAGGTCACCTTGTCGAACGAACACACAGTATTTTAGCTCATTACTCATATTATTTCGTGCAGTCGTGGGACTCTCGAGAATATTGTATACATATCAGTGATCTTGAAAGAAAGGCGATCTACATTGAAAACAGCCATTGCGGTTAAATTTGCAGCGTATTGTACCTGGCAACCCTGAAACGGTAAGTACGCCACAGTACATTGACCTCATCTGTACGAGTAAAATGAACAAATAGAGCACAATGATCATTCAAAGCTCGAAAGGTTGGAATGAGCCGGTTTGACTAGGGGAAAGCACGCCGCATTGTCAAGGTGCTCCACAACAGTCAACGACACCCAAACTGCGGCTTTTTGTCGTTATCAATAACTGTCAAGCAAGAATAGCAGTGATTAACTATGAGGACGAGGAATTAGCAGTTGAAACAAACAGGTAAAAATCTGTTATGGCCATTACAATCATACCCACTACAAGAAGAAAATTTTGTAAGTTGTAGGAGAGAGTAGCAATAACCAAAATTTTTAATAATCTGATTAGTAAAATTCAGGACTCCTCAATAATATTAGGAGAAAACACAGATTGAGGCAAAATCCGTTCATTTACTAGGAAACACTTGCTATCCCAGCAGTTATGAATTGACACTAGTCAACTAGTTGGATCGTCATAGGTACAGCTTTTAAATACTTAAGGAACTTTTTCACAGTTATGTACAAGGTCTTTTTTAAAAATGCATTTTCGTTAGTTACGAGGCTGAAGATATATTCGACATTTTTATCCCCCCAAAAAACACTCCGTGTAAAAATGCCCGAAAATATAATTCTACAGCAGCCGGAAAAAGTTATGATATCCACTTTACTTGACCGCGCTCTACCTTCCAACTAAAGAGATGTCCTAACCACTTCGCAAGCACAGTAATCGAAATCTTCCTTGGCGCCATGGTAAGACGTTTTTATTACTACACATTAATAAAAACGTCTGGCAAGTTATAAATTAATAAGGGCCGGTTCATCAATGGCATTTATTCGACGAATAGCGCCATCTTATTCGGCGAGTAGCCGTATTCTACGAATAGATCTTATATGACTGTTCATCAAGTTGAGTTATTGGGAGAATAGGATTTATTCGGAGTATAAAGTTATTGGACCTTTGAAACCTCCGAACAAGGCTTTATTCATACTGATTTGGATTCGGTCCTGTCTTCTTCAGATTCGTCTTCAGACGATGAAGAAATGCTCGAGTTCCTCAACTGGCAGAGACGACCGTATACAGTAAGGAACCGAGTGGACCATTTTAACGAGTTGGATGACACGGATTTCTTTGTAAGATTTCGTTTAAAAAAGCCCACCGTTCTGTACGTGCTGTCGTTAATTGAAACAAAAATTGAAAGCAGAACAGATCGAAATAATTCTGTTTCACCCATCAACAAGCTTCTGTTGACACTTCGGTTTTATGCTTTGGGCACCATGTTAATTTCTGTGGGTGATTTTGTGGACGTAGCAACGAACTAACCACCAAACGTAGAAACTAAACAACAAACTACTCAGAATTCACAGAAACTTGAAGGTTATAGCACCTTCTCGATACAAAAAATCGATTCTGAAATTATTCAACAAACACTTATTCGTTCAATAAACTTCGTTGGATGAACAGTTATAAACACTGCTACTTTTTTATTCGTCGAACAGTGTTATTCCTCGAATTGTTACCCGCCGGTTTATGCAGCTGATTGATGAACCGGCCCTAAGATAAATAAATTAAGCAAGAATAAACTAAATAAGAAGAATAACATGGTAAGGGTGAAGAACCGGGTTTTTGAAGTTATATAACTCGGCTCCCTTAAGACTTGAACCTTTTATGCATAATTGTGAATGAACTCAATTACTGCAACAGTATGATATTTGTGTTTGTTGTTCATTAGTGTTCAACATATAAAATTACTTCGGATGAAACCATAATGAGTGAAACCAAGCGATGCATCATTCGGGATTATCCTTCTCATAGATGGCGGTAAGCTGATGAAACCGTATTTGAGGCTGATTATTTACAATAGTCTCTCAGCCGGAACTGGCCTATCGCTTTAGGATACAGACCCTTGTCATTGAAAATTATTCATTTCAGAAGATCGGTTTTTGTACCACGACTGACTTTGCATTTCAGATCTGAGTTCTCAAAGAGGCGAGAGGATCTTCAGAAAATACGGGGCGTTTCGAAATAGCCTACCTGGACGCTCATTGTGGTTCATTTTTTTACGGGTTCGGGGGAGAGAACACTTTTGGAGTGATAAAGGCAGGTAGAGAGAATGCGGGGACGCAGTTCAATCCCACGACCAGCTCTTCTGAAAATGATAGGCTTTGACTGGGAAAAGGGAGAGTCCGTGCACTCTAGCTTGTGTTTATAAGCGATGGTGCATTCCTTGTAAAGCCGATAGCTCTGCGAAAGGATGTTTGGGAGATGAGGACGGGTTTTGTAGGCTCAGCCCCTCATGAGGGGCCGAATCCCAAGGTGCTCGTTTTGCATCCTTTTGAAACGCACATACGGAACAATCTTGAAAGTACGCGCGGGTTATTGTCATGATGGTCGATGTCAATTGCATCAACCTCCGTCGGTAACAATCGATTACTCTAGTGTTTTCCGTGGGAACTCGTAATTGGTCAAAAACAGTTTAAATATGGAAGGTAAGATTGACTTTTGTAGGTAGAATATTTAGGATTGGCGTGATCGTGCTTAATCGTGTTTGCCTCGAAAAGCCCAAACCTACCCGTAATTGCCAAAGATATTTACTATGATAACAAATCATCATTGCCAACCATGTTATACCCCAGGCTATTACACCATAATGGGATTCTGATGGTAACATGCTGTAATATACAAGTTTCTTTTCGTCATTCGGATTAAACTTCTTGGTTTTATTATCCTTGAGTCACAATGAGGTTTACATTTTAACTCTCACACGATCCATTGCGTCGCAGTGACGAATGGCGTCGCGAGTCAGCTTTCGCTTTGCAAGTATGCGAAGCTATACGTTGATTATCATCGTCAACTACTGCTTTGTTTTCGCCGCATTCACTTAGTTTAGTGTTGGTGCCATAAGTTATGACTCATAACCAACTCGTATGGTGATCGACAAGAATCGATAAAAACAAAACTGTATAACGAAAGACGCCCGAAGTGCATTTTTGACAAGCACCTGTGATAGCGGCAGTGGCACTACAACTACTTTACCAGTTTGTATGAAGTTTTAAAACCAATTCAGTATTCTAAATTGCGTGATACAAAACTCGTATTTTTCACTGGGCCATTACAGGCAACCTAGCTCGACCATTTTATACATTTGGGGATCGATTCTGCGTTCTGAAACCGCAGCGTGAAGAAACTCATCAAACCCGAATTTGTACTGGCGCAATCAATGAGATTACCGGTGGCGTTATAACCAGTTCGAAAATCGACTCAGCGTTTCGAATTGTTCAAAAACTATATTAAATAAGTATTTTCTACTGGCAACACTATTGGCAACAGCGGTGATCAGTAGTCATAATCCCCGTGTAAAATATCATTCTTCAGAGGCCGGAAAAAGTTATGATATCCACTTTCCCTATCCCTTTAGACCTATCGATTTGAAACTTTCAGGGCTTTCTAATATACACTCAAAGAAGACCCACACTAATTTTCAAGTTGATCGGTCAAATAGGAGCCGAGATATGGATACCTCGAAAACGCGTTTCGTGACGTCCGGTAAACATACACTCGTTTTCTCAACTTCTTTGCTTGGCGGGGCGGAACGCTACCGCGTTCCTAGATATGAAGGAAAAGTTGGATGGACAACGAATAGAATTACAGAGCTCAAAGGGACAAAGACAAACTGGCCACGATGACTTCCAACTTCCGATAGGGGAGGAACAATGAGAAGAAGAAGTTACAATTAAATCAAAGTAGTAAATTTATCATTTCAAAACCTACAGATGATACATAATATATTATATCGTATAAATTCAAATATACGTATAAGTAAATTTATTCAGGGTGTCAGGGTTAAGAACGTACCACCGGCTGGGGGTTGATTCTACAACTAATTTCTGAAGAAAAGTGTTCCATAACTTTTTTTGTACCGCTTAAAATCCGACTTCCTTCACTTTCAAGGTTTTTTTTGTTTTCGACCTTGAGTTATTAACATGAGTCCCTCATTTTTCAGTCCAAAGTGAAATTTGATTATACCGTTGGAAAGAGCGTTAAGTTCCCTGTCTCCGTAGTGCTAAATGAAACTTTTTAAAGAAGATTCAGATGTTGAAAAATGAGCCCGAATAGTGAAGTCTCGAAAACCTCGGAAATGTATAGTGTTTTCAAACGTTTGAAAGCCTAACTGAATCTGCCGTTTAATTTTCCTCTGTAACCCCAAAAGTTGGCCCAAAAGCTCAGCTTTCCAACGGTATGATCGAAAAATTGTTTACAGTGCACTCATGGTGTAAAACCCTCGTTCCCGTGCCATCTTTCAGTAAAAATCGACGATTAAATTCTTTCGTGAAAATCGACTTTTTTACCGTAAAATGAGTTACTTAGGCAGCAATCTTGTCGAACTTTGTCTCGCTGAGTCAAAGCATGACACAAGACTTCTCGAATAAGCAGTCACTGATATTAGACTAGGTAGGCCAAGCTAAACATTAATATCGTTGACAATTAGGTCAATGTAGTATGTTTACTGAGACTTTACTATTCGGGCTCATTTTTCAACATCTGAATCTTCTTTAAAAAGTTTCATTCACTAGGGAGATAATGACATTTGAATTTTGACAGAAAAATTTAGTTGGCAAGTAGACAAGACCATCACTGAGCCAGTCCCCCACCCACACGGAAAGGACCATTGTTTGTTGCAGCATTTTTGAAACGATGTGCAGTTCAACCCATTTAGATTACGATAAGTACCCACAAGAAAAAAATAGGCTTTAGGCCTGTAGTTTTGCATTAACATTACATATTGAGCGCATAATATGAAGGTCTACTTAGGATCTACATTAGGCGACAGGACTCGGAGGTTCGTTACCGGCTCGTAATACCGTAAGCAAGAAATTTCAGGGAAATCGAAAGGGTCACGAAGAAATCGTCCGCACCTTCGCTTCGTCCGGAATCGGCGAGGTCTTGGGGAATAGAAAGTCGGCGTTGAAGGGTTATTCTACAGAAAGTTATAAGCCGCGCCTCCAAATATCTGTGTCAACCTTCGAGTGCCCCACTCTCCAACTTTTTGGTTTCGTGTATACGTTCTGATAATTCCGTTCTTTGGTTCATCACTTGTAAGTAATAATGCTTTCTAAAACGACCAAGAGAGAGAAAAGAAAGGCACCAGTCATGAAGCATTACCTAATGAGCGGATATTTCAAGTAATGAACTATCCTTAACTTTTCCTATTATTGCAACTGTACACGAATTTTAACCAGAAACCCTCAATTTGAAAGCCTCCTTGTTGCCTGCTTTTCAAGATTATAAAAATGGTTTATTGCATTTCAATTTGGTGTTTTCTAGACTAGTTTTGATTAAAATGTTTGCGACTGGAAATGAGAGGATGAGTTCAAAGGTGGCCACATTTTGAAAAACATAAACAGTCCAATATGAGTTGTGGACAACAGTGGTGATTAGTGTCGAATGCTCAAACGGCCAAACGCTCAAACGCTATAAAGGTAGATTCAAATTACAAGATATCAGACTCTGAGACTATCCAGTCACGGTGGCTCCATGGGGTGGGGAGAATGGTGAGCTGCTGTGAATCGTCCAACACAAAAACAATGGAATGGTACCTACCTACTTGTCTTTTTTCTCGTCTGTTACTTCCCGCTTCTACATTACTGAAGGACATCGTCGTCGTCGGTGAACCGAGAAGGCCTTCGGACTTGCGAACCTCATTCTCGTTACATTTCGAAAGTTCCACAACACGAGTACCTACAGCTCATACTTCTAACAAAATGGAACAGGGTGGTTTCCGTGAAAAGAGGTCATCAATTTCAGCATACTTGATATCGCAGAAGTGTTCATGAAATATAGATCAAGCGGTGTTGAAGTTGGTGGAAGGTTACACTAAGGTACTGAGGTTTTAAGGGATTTCGGGATAATAAAATGAGGTGGGAAATTAAAAAAATATTAACTAACAAATTGAATGATGCATTGAATGGGACCCGAATCCCACAATCCACTTGTTAGTAGATAACTTCGAAAAGTCGCTCTTCAATATATGCGTCCTTGGACCGTTTATAATATTTGGTACCTCAAACATTTCACTTTGCTTTGCATTATTAAATAATATTAATTTAAGTTGTTTCCGAACACATTTGTACACATTTAGGGTGGCTCTAAACGATACTCAGAATGTTCACTAAATGTGCTTACATTGTCCCACCGAAACCGACCTATAATGTTTTTGGTTACATGCCGTTTTTGAAAGAACGTTGGGCCTACAGGTACCCGTGTGGTCTGACGTTGAAGCTAATTACATTTAGTACAACTTTCTTCCATATGATGCTTGACGTTGGGTACGCATTTTTTAAGATATTTCACAATGTAAGTGACCATTTCGACAGTTTTTCACATTTTGGAAAATAAGGCCAGTTTTGACGAACTGAATCTCGGGAACTAATGGTCATAAAAAGCTCGCTCTGATCTGAAATTGTAGAAAATCTAGTCTAGTTCAAGAGTGTATGTAGTAATCATACTCCTCAGACCCTTATGCAATATTGAGCGAAAACCGAAAAAAAGTGTGAACATGTAGTCGTTTTTTGACTATAACTCCGGTCGCACAGGTCTTTGGTCGCTGCTTTTCTGGTTTCTTACTATTCATTTGGGTCCAGACAACTTATTAATAATTGATGTCTAACTTGACTGGACTAGTAGAAAACGAACCAAATTTGGTTAAAAAAGAGAAAATCACCCTATCCTCCCTCACCCTATCGCATTGGAAGCAGTTGGCGTCACACGGCTTTTTCTTACGTAATTGATTCGCCAAATAATGCAGAATCCATTTTTGTTTCAAGAGTTACAGTTGCGAAGAGCATTATTGGTATTTAAACGTTTTTAATTGCGAGAAAAATATTTATATGCACTGACAAAGGCAATGGTATTAGTCGGTGACACAAACGCTATAAAACGTTATATCCCTGATTCAATCATAGCCGTAGCCCCATTGACTTCGTTACGTAAGAACAACTCATTATTGGTGTAGTCAACAGCATGCCAAAAAGCATACGATTAATCACGCCGCACCGTAGCCACTGCAACAATCTTAAACGACCAAGCTTCGATGGCGAATTGTACATCCAGGCGCCTTTCTATCACGTAATTACATGGCACAATCCACGCAATTGTATTTATGCAAGCCTCATGCTCGAGGGAAGAATAAAAAACCACCATAATATGGTGGTCTTGAGCTCAATTTCGTCTCAATTTCATATATTATATGAAATTGAGACGAAATTGAGCTCAAGACCGAGTCAAAAATGACAACGAAAACCAACGATTTCAAAAACGAGGAGCCACGTGAACTCCTTCAATAACCGGAACGTTGAATCCACGGCGACCAGTGGGATATGCCAACGAATTGAGCAGTATTCTCATTTTCATCGTGGAATTCGCTGCACAATACAGACGCAAAAACGGATTTGACCGACATTGTTTGCCTGACTTGTTCCCCATGAGCCGACAGGAAGCGTTTCGCTAAGACGACTGATACTGCCGTCAGATTGCGTGGAGGAAGTTCGGTGGTGCGTGGACTGTCAGTCTGACGGGGGCGGAACGGTTTGGATCGTGACATAACAATTAACAAACGGAATAGCTCGCATTAATTAATTAGCTTTGCAACCGGCGACACACCAACGAGCAATGGATATGTGGATTATGGAAGAGCAATCAACTAACTCGCTCCAGGGATTGTCATGAAGGAACTAATTAGATGCCATTGAAGTGAATTGGTAGGTTCCTACCTCCGAAGCAAAGCTTATAATATTAACTTCCGCTCACTTGTACCGTTCAATGCTGCAGATGTTTGTGGTTTTTGAGTTTTGAATCAGTGCAACGAGTGTTTAGTCTTGCAATGTGGAACCTGCATGACTACAAAAATCTAATTTTAGTTGTTATTTTCTTTTATACAGGACTTGTTCTTATGTGCCTCATACCTTTATGCCCAGCGGCGCCTTTTTATAACGTCACGGGAGTCAAAAGGGCGCGAATTCAATCGGTCGTTGCTCAATCACAGATGGTCCTGGATTTCACAAGTGTTTAGGTTGGCGGCATTGTAACCTTCATAATCTTTTCTAACCATTTTCTTTCAGATTAGGAGATACATTGGCCACTTGACGGAGACTTCTCTCTGTCCATACTCCCAAAAGACATGAATTGAATTTTGTTCTGCTCGTATAAGAGAGGTTTCATTTTGAAAATATTGCTTTCCATTTATCCGTATCAAGTGGATGGCTATAGTTACTACATTGGGTACTACATTTATGGTGATATTTATAGTGATATAAAATATATCACTTGCTGTATAAAATATATGGAACTTGCTATATAAAATATATCACTTGCTATATAAAATATATGGAACTTGCTAAACACTTAGTTTTGAACAACATTGATCATCAATAGCAGAAGATAGACAAATGCAGTGCATCCATCCGCTGCGACGAACAGCGATATCACAATTCGTGAATCAATAATACTGGGCCCTTTTCGTTCGTCTTATGTAAGAGGAGCTGTTCTGAGCACACCTTATGCAATGTTCCCTTGCACAGACGATATGCCTTGTTGCGTCTCCCATCACCAGAGCTATCCCTGGTATCCTCACAAATCTCACAATCAGTTTTCACGGTCGGCTGCTTGATTCGAGCCATTGCTTACGAAATTCTTGATAAGAAGACGCCTACACGGCTCCAGAGTGGTTTAGGGAGGCTTAACCTTCAGCAATCGTTTTAATATTCTCTGGAGGACTATCGTAAAGTGTCTTCACAACATGGTGGTATTTAGATAGAAACTCAAGCCATTTCTCAGTCATCGTTCATGAAATGACGGCAGCTCGTCTGTAAGACGTTACTTTAATTACCGAATGTGAATGATTGTGATGTTATCGTAGACAATCAGTCTATGGGAGCACAGCAAATTCATTCATTTCATTACTATTACACGCAATACACCACACAGACAATAGAGCATCTCACAATCCCAACCTATTCCCTCATGCCACAAACCTTCATTGCCTGTACAGCATATTGATTGTATCAGAAGTAAAAGTGGGTACAAACATCGCAAAGCGAGCTACTTAAGAATATGAATAAATATCCAAACATTGAGGAAATCAAACAGGGATTTCCGCTGAATGTTTCACACACTGGCGTGTTTGTTATGGTAGTACGTGCAAATCTGCAGCAATACTGTCTTAACACAGTCTTATCACCTCATCCAAAGACGGACCTTTTCTACAACAAGAACTACTGTGAAGTAAGTGTATTGGATAAATACGTTCAATAACGATACCTGAAAGCATAGAGGTGCTATGTCCAAAATGACCATTTTGAGATAAGTGCAAACAAAGCTTCAAAACAAGTGTAAATTGGAATGAAAATTGTTGTCCACTCTATAACCCTCCATTTTCCACAAGCCAAAACCCTCAAGAAGGCACCACAGTAATTATTTTATTGACATATCTTTTTGTTGGAATGGAACAGGATGAAATAGACAAATTGAAAGGACATTCCGTTCTCAAACTGGAGCTCTTTGAAGATGAAGAAACCTGCTTGATACCTGAGATGGCCAGATAAGCACCTATGGCCACCAAACTTTTTCGGTTGTGGACATATTCCAACAACATTTTTTTCTCTTTTTTGTCCTTTTCTCTCGTTCGTATGGATACGACTCTTGATCTAGTCGAAAGAGCGTAAAAATACGATTCTGTGCTTTAGATTATATGTAAGAGAAAGAGTTGTTGCACCCATCCTCTTGGTTTTCAGAAAAAAATGTCGGTTCCAGTTTTCACATATTTTTGACTCGGTACATGGATTGGCCGAATAATGCACAATATTTTCTACTTCAAATTACCTTTGTGGTTCAATTGGGTTTCAGCTAAATAAATGCACGGGTAACCATCTTGAACAGATATCTTTTAACTGTTTTCGTTATCAATCATTACAACCGTTTAAATATTGTTCATATCATCTCACAATCCCTCTTATAAAGGGTGTAAGCAACTATACTAATCTTCCTACAAATGGGTGCTCAGCATAATTTTCTAGTATTGCTGGAATTACTCCTACAGTTATCTCGGTAGCTTCGTTTCCTTAGAGCTTGCTAATTGCATTCATCAGTATGATCGATTGGTCTAACGAATCGCGTTCCACTCTTGTCCCACACGGTTGACTTGAACCTTTCTTGTACTTTCGATTTCCAAGGACAAATTCCGAGGCAAACGGAACGCATCAGGGATTCAGATCTATTCTTTGAAATAATCATTCACCCTCACTCTGTAATGCGAAAGTGAAACTACTTTTCAATGACGTTGTCGACATGTTAGCGAGATGATGGGAGACTGATGGTGCACCATGACAGAACCGTCCATTGCTGAAAGAACATAATAACTGTCCGTCAACTTGAATTATTAAACAAAACTCTTGGAAAAACCCACGATTAACCAGAATTAAACCACAATTAACCAGAATTAAAACCACAACTAAACGAGAATTATTGTTGAAGGGAATCAGATGTCCTCTAGTGCACTGTCACTGGTTCAACCACTCGACATGGGGATCGTAAAAAGTGTAACAACTCATATTCATCAGATGCCAGTCACTCAAATTCTCATAGGTGTCTCAGTCTGGAGGTGAAATTCTTAGTCTGGTGACCCTCTCCACAAGCGCTCAAGACATTACGAGGGACGATGAAAAAGTAAGAATACACGTTTCGCGCAGCAGCAAAATTTTTGTTTTCAAATCTGGTACCCCTGCGTTATGGGCGGGATCATTCTGAACAAAACAAGAGTTCCGGCGCTTGAGTGCGACCGTTAGTTTACTTTTGAGAGCGTTTTGAAATGTGCGCTTCCATGAACATTACCGCCTCCCTCCGACCCCTCGCCGGCCCGATGCTGTGTGTTTCTGGGGAGGAGGTAATGAACCGCAATAACGTAGCCAAATTATATAGGGAATTAAAAAACGGGAGAACTGATGTTCATGACGAAAAAAGAAGTGGCCGTCCGACTGAAGGTGACTCCTGAAATTGTGGAAGAAATCAACAATTTGATTCATGAGGATCGCCGACAAAGAGTTGTGGAGATTTATGAGCATGTTCCTGATCTCTCATATGGAACTGTGCAATAACATTATTTCAGAAGCCCTTGTTTATCGCAAAACTCGATTTCGGGAGTCACCACAGACGGACAGCCACTTCTTTTTTCGTCATGAACATCAGTTCTCCCGTTTTGAACTCCCTACACCATTTGGCTACGTTATTGCGGTTCATTATCTCCTCTCCTTAAACGGAAACAAGCTGGCGATTAATTTCTGTTGGTTTTTCACCTTTAGCAAAAAGAAAACGAATCACTTCGCGCACACAGCATCGGGTCGGAGGTGGCGGGAACGTTCAAAATTTCAAAAGACTCTCAAAATGGTTGCACGCCGGACCTCCTGTTTTGTTCAGAATGATCCCGCCCATAACGCAGGGGTGCCAGATTTGAAAACAAAAATTTTCCTGCTGCGTAAAACGTTTTGTATTCTTACTTTTTGATCGTAGTTCCAGAATAAAGAATAGTTCCGGTTCTCCAAGCAATTTATTTGTGTCTGACAGTTGAAGAAAGGTTTCTTCTACAACAATTCAATACTATTTCGTCCAATGTGGTTTCAAATTGCCAAGAGACACTGCCCTGTCCCTCGTTCAGAAGAACAACCGAGAAATACCAGTGAAAATTACTACAAGGGAGACCAAGTGATTTATCGATCGTGGAGTGCCCAAAAACTACACCAAAACAAAATGGACCAGTATCTCAAGGATCACGAAGGACCAGTAAAAGACATAAACATTAAAGCCTCCAAACATTACATTTTCTCTTCCACGATCGTTTTGAGGGAGTCAGTTAAAGGAAACAAAATGACTACCGCCCGATATGTTCCCAATTGGTGGATTCCATTGTAGAATCAGAGCTGAACCCAATAAATACAAGTAGGCACCTTGTCCCTTTTTTATAGCAGCTATTCAGGCTGGATAATAGTTATAGGGTCTTGTAGTTAACAACCAACTAGAATTGCTTTCGGCTTCTGTTTTGTTAACAACTATGCATTATTCAATCGTCTACAAATGTAATATTATAAGTAGTTCCAACCTGTAGTTGGAACTGTAGTTGTAGATGTAGTTGTTATTGTCATTATTTTGATCAAACGAAAAACTGTCTGAATCAAAACGAGACATACAAGGTCACGAGCCTTCTTTACAATGGCTCCGAGACCTAAGTCATCTTTACGTTTTCGAAGAACTCCGATGTTAGGTGTAATTGCATCCATAAAAGTCAATCACCGACTGACTTCATGCTTTGGTTGTAATTAATGAGACTGTTCTCGCAACTACATCGACCAGCAGCTGGTTTATTTTTATTTGAATTAAACTTCATTTAATCCTTAACGGCGACCGGTGTACTTTAAGTGATGCGATGAGGTATCGAACAGTGGTTATCGCGTCCTCTCCACGCTTTCCCCATCGTTTGATCAGCGAAGCCGCCAACACCTCAGTACCAACAATTCTCTTCTCAGGAGCACACAAAGTCGACGATCGATGCTATATTTATTCAAAAAAATCCGATCCGCCATCTTGCTTTATCCTGCACTTTTCGATTCTTTAGTCCTCGCTTCTACCCGTATCCGTTAGAGAAGTAATATTAACCACATATAAAGCCCAAGATTTCTACCCATTCACGAACTTTATTGTTCAAATCGTTCACAGCTCTTCAGGAAACCGGTACCTCG
Organism: Stenodema calcarata; assembly: GCA_963920205.1. NCBI lineage: Eukaryota > Metazoa > Arthropoda > Insecta > Hemiptera > Miridae > Stenodema > Stenodema calcarata. Next base: position 30,691,100 of record OY986048.1, on the reverse strand, counting down.
AACCCCTTCAGGACGAATCCAGCATTTACGTGCATAGTACCTGGTCCGTCCACGTCTGGGGTTCTCCCTGATTACCAGTACGCTTCACCAAAACCTGCAGCCTCTGCAGGTCTGTAAGCCTGCAGCCGACGAAGGCTGGGGATTTGTATCCTTCCAGACGAGGGCGACGAGGGACTATGTTCACCGATCAGGAATACAATTTATTTTCCAATTTTATAATCGGATCTCCGTTTTCTTTTTTTTCACACAGTTCCAAAATATATTTATAGAATGAATTTGAGTATTTTTATAATACTAATAAGACAATCGCATCAAAATAGAAGGATTTGCGCATATAAATAAAGTAAGGCAACGTCCAAATTGGACAGCCGCCGCGCGATCGGGCGATCAGCGATGATTCGGTACGTTAGCTCGAACAAACGGCTAAACATGACACACCGGAAATGCCTTCAAGACGCGTAGATGCTGCGCTTCTGTTCGGGAATTTTGATATCGCTAGTGCCAAAGCTAAGACGATATCAGTTACAACATTTTTCTGTATTTGCAAGGAAATTGAACGAAAGTTTATCCGAGTCGTTTCTCTTTTGATGTTCACAATGTTAATCCCATAAAGTGTGGTGCACACGAATTTCGTTATTAATTGTTCTTCAAAAGGCATTGCTGCACAACTGCTGATCGCTTGTTGAAAAACAAACTGGTTTGTTTTGAGGCAATGCGGCGTTTGGCGGTCTCGCTGACCGGCTGAAGGTCTGAAACATAATTTGACACTCCTCTTCAAAATGATGGGTTTCCGCTAACGCTATGAGGCGCTCGAGGCCAGGATCTGAGGATCAAAGAGGACACCTTTCCTGCTCACTTGAGCTTCATATTTTCATCATCCGGTGCAGCGACCACCCCTTCGACTGAAACATTGTTCTTAGGGCGCTCTGGAAGACGAAATGCGGATGGAATGACCGATTTTCAAAGACTCAAAAAACTAATATTGAGGAAAACTTCAATCAGTGGATTCCCGTATTTATTTCGAATTAACCTGCAGTGGAACCTGTTTGATAGGTTTTGGATGAGGGGTGAGGGGGATGGTTGCCGCGGGTGCTCCCGTTAGGGGGAACGATCGGGAAGGAGGGCAGGGCGGTCTCCACATCATTCGGCACGCTGCGGTGGTTCACGGTTCGTGGACGGCCTGTCACCTCATTGTGATGAATAACCATCACGTACCTACGTGTACACACTGCCATAACCAATTCAAGTCAAATGGGTGGTTCCGAAGTGTTTGGACCATGAATGTCCATGATCCATGATCAACACCATGATATACATTTTAACAAGTTAGGATAATTGCGACTTCATATTTGAATCCAAGTGGTCTGAAATTCGACAATCGTCCATACATCAGACAGGTCAACCGATCATGTTCCAAATATAAAGCGAAATGAGGAGTACGGTCCGAATTATAACAAAGACATTAGTTGGGTCCCGGCTGAGTTGGGTCCCGACCTTTTGTTTCGGGCACTCGAATTAGGTCCAGCCTCTCAGCATCACACACGAGACACCACGAGGAGGCTTTTTTTCTCATTCAGATCACTCTCGTCAACGCCAATTTCCTTAGGCTGAAATATTAGTTAAGAACAAAACAATAACCGAAGACAAGCTTGAAAGGTCTTGCGTACGTCTCTGATGCTCGTTTAGCCTGCAATATTTCAAAACTCGATGAAACTTTCAAAAAACACTTACACGAATCTAGGGACGCGGGAGCGTCCCGCCCGCCAGGAAAACCGAAGCCCAGAAACGAAGCGAATGAGACACTGATTACGCGACGGAACAAGTTGGATTTTTCAGCCTCCTGTAGCAACCCCCCCCCCCCCCCCTGAACGCCTCACCTCGAGATTTTTTTTTTAAATTTTTTTTTTTTTTTTTACGTAATCCCTATATTTTTTACCATATTTTTTCAACGGTGAAATCGAAATTTTGAAATACATACACAGGGTGAACCCGGTGTCTAGATAATACGTTTATAATCTATGGGCTCAAATAAAAGCTGTTGACGAAGGGATTTTAAAAATTAATGTTTTTTAAACCCTGGGTTAATTATTGTTAATCATAATTTACACTACTTCATAATAATTAATGATAATTCATCCTCTACCCTGTAGTGATCTACACCAAAGGGTGATCTGCACGAAGAAGATAATAAACCATAGTGTCAAGAATTTGCAGAGTTTTTGTGCAATAAATACTATGAAGGTCATACTTGTTATTTTTGAACTTTAAGATTGCCTATATACTTGAAAGGGGAAACATGCAAATGTGAGAGAAATGAGCTGTAACTAGGTCGTGAAATCTTCAACGCAAACAATCAAGGGAAATGTGAGCGGAGCATTAACTTGTAATTTATTGTTGTTAATGTTGTATTGTGTAAGTTACCCATGTTTCGTTTGTTATGAATCAATGCAGCAGTATTGAACTGTGAATCCCGTCTACTTTGTTTTTGCTAGGATGAGAGTTGTAAGCGGTCAGTTCCAATTTCGTATGCGAACGGACGCAAATGGTTATCTGCAGGTTATCTAAACATTTTCTAGGTTTCGCCCAACGGGCCTTGCTCGCCGTCCGATGATCGTTTGAAGGTGGACAACTCTTTCACCAGATAATTGGGCAAGGGGAGAGAGAGTTCGCCTGATCATCGGCCGAAGTCAGAGAGAGTTCATCGAGTGAGTATTGAACCGATCATCAAGCCAATCCTGGTCTCGAACCCTCCGGCCGATGGCCCTGTTCGATAATCGATTATTCTATTTTCTCATCAGTCAAAAACGAGGAAAAGTGGATTCAGCGGGATTTTAACCGATAATCGACCGAACGTCGGACCCAATTTTGACCGATGAAGCATATTTTTTTCCCTGGCCAGTTTCATTTCATCAATTAACACTAGTCTCTTTCGAAGCGAAGAGAATGTGAATGAATAAATACAGTTGAATGAATGGTCGACAAAAAGTTTCGTAAACGAGAAAAGCCGAGGTAGGAACGTAAACTTCCGCCAGTGAGCTTGTCACGCTACTGTGTCACATTATCAGTAGGTAACGGGAAAGAGTATAATCGCTGTTTTGTTCAAGTCAAATGGAACGTCAATATTGCGAAAGAAAGCTTCTTCACGTTTTCAAGAACACACTCCTCCTACAATGACGACCGTTTATCGCTAATCGTTTATCATAGATCACATTTATCTCTCGTAAGAGTAGATATTGAGGGAAGGAAAATGGTCAAGTTTGTTGGTTGCTACAAGACTCACGTGCTCCAGAATCGCAATAAAAAAAAACTGCAAATTCCTGACACAACGGTTCATTATTTGCTTCGTGCAGATCACCCTTCTGTCTAGATCGCTAAATGATAGGTAAAACGTTGATAAAGATGATGAATCGAATACAAATAATGTGTACAAATATAATTCTGGATTTTTTATTTCCACCTACCAACGTCGGCAATAAATAATTAATTACTTAATTATGAATTATTATTAATTACTAAAAAATATTATAAATTATTATGATTTATTAAGAACCATTCAAAAAACGTTCGAAGCGGCGAAAAGCAAAGTTTACTAGACAGTAAAAAAACCGGAAATTACACTCATTTCAATTTTAATTCCACTAATTTTATTGCCACCGTTTATTGTTAATAACTGACTGTATAGGGAAACCGAAATAGAAGGGAAGACGGTGAACTTTTTTTTGTCAAAAAAGGAGTTACCAAAAAAGTTTCGTTTATTACTATTTATTAACTCGATATCTCAACACCAATATGCTATTCAAATCAGCAGGGCCTGTATGTACAAGACCTGGGCCAGGTTGACATGACCTGCCGCAAGACCTAGGGTTATGAAAAAATACAAGGATCATCGTGGATGTTATCCGAACCCGGAAACCAAATTTCGTAATCTTAGCACAACGCTAACTGGCAAAACTGCCGCGGACGGCGTACGGCGGACAGACGGATTTTTTTTAAATTCGAATATCTGAATCAACGTATCTTGAAACGTAAACCTTCAAATTTTGTGTTTTTTTTTTCTTGGGCGATTGAAAAGGTTCATAATCAAAGAATATAAACCAGTTTGATATAAAAATGCATGGAAATAAACGGAAAAACGTTCAATATAAACCAAAATCACATCAAGCGCATAACTTCTTTATGTGCCTTTCAATTCCTGCACAGTGAGGAGTTGCTACCTGTTTGTATGTCAACAATGACATGCGATGCCCAACTCCCATGACACGTACAAACTCAAAATTATAACTTTTAGTTTCCGAATTGAATAGTTTTGTCTTTGGATAGAGATAAGTCGGTAGGCGCTCAAGTGATATCCAACTACTCCTAAACCGAGGAGAATACCTCAAGGGTGGTAAATAATCTTGGTTCCCAATATCTTGACTTCCCAGTCGCTAAATGATAAGACGCCTGCTACCTGCTTGACGACGCATAAATACATTTGTCTGGCACTTATAGTAGGGTTGGGTTTATTGTGTTGAGTTCAATGAGGAAAGTAAAAATTTTTTTTTTTGCCTAAATAAATATTTTTGGCTTTCTTCAAAACTGCTTGAAGCATTTCAAAGGAATTCATACAGATGACTAATTATATAAAAGGTTCATGTCAATTCTATCAAGATTATTAAATAAATCTTCAAAGCGTAAGAATAAATCGTTATTCTTCTCACCCTGACTAAGCCTCGATAACAAGACAATACAACATATTTCTCTACTTATATACATATGTATACTATTGGCCAATAACTACAACATTTCACAACTATCACGGGCTTTATGGTCAAAATGGAGAATTAAAAGTACTTTAATAGAGAATTAATATAGTTATCAGTATTTCAATAGGTATTAGATGTATTTATGTACTTGAATTGCAAATTAAAATAAATTAAATAATATTCTTTAACAGGAAAATTTCTTGTTAAGGATTTAATTTATTTTAATTTTCATTCAAGTACATAAATACAACTATTACTTCTTGAAATACTAATACCAATATTAATATTGATTAGTAATTATTTAATGTTGATACTAATATTAAGAACGCTTTGTATACTTTAGAACTTGACTTGATCAAACGAATAATGTAGATTGTAATCCCGCTGCATGACTATCACCATCATCGAAGCACAGGTCAGCTGAATTGTTAGCCGAAAGTCGTGAATTATGGGATGGATCATATGATAATTTTAAGTCAGAATAAACGTGAGCGTGTAGATAGTTATGCTCAGTTAGTTATCTTTTTTGTTCGATGAAAGGTAAAACCAGATAGCAGCTCGTTGAACATTTTCAAAAACCACTAAACGCAGTAATTTTAGCTGACCAGCGCCAGAGATAAATCATGTCGATCAACCAACAACACACCGAAACATGTTATGCTGGTAGGCTGGTAGGTATAATGCCAATCACGCAAAACTAAAAGTTGAGTTCTATTCTCACTCACGTAAGTGAGTAGCCTTTAAATCACACGATTTAATCGTAATTGAATATGTTGATCACTCACAGATGCCTCAGCTGGGTGAGATTAATACGGTTGGTTTTTACATGCAGTGAAATAAGTCGAGTACGTGAGTGAAATAATGTAGATTAACCGATTACTCACGTGAGCCTATAGATAACTTCAAATTTAAAAAGTTTCGTGGTGTTTTTTATGTTACAGAACTGTTAACAAGAAGTATGACCGAAACTGAAGATATCCCAAACAAAGAGAGTACCTACCAGAGACTCCAGAATTTGAGGATTGTAATGGCGTTACGAATATGCATTTCACTTTTCTATATGAAAACACCGGTTGAACCCGCCAAAACCGCTCCTGTGCCATTATATTCAAGATGTCATTAGTTATGTACTATTCATGGTGTTAAAAACGCAACCAATATTGATTCAGTAAACAACCATTAAATTAATTTAATGGAAGGTTTTAGATCCATGTAAGATTTTCGACTAACTTGAAGTAACACTACTTTTCATGTGTTTAAAAAAAAATAAAAATAATGAAAATTGGCAACAAATAAAATGAATAAAAGTAAGGCAATAAGGTGGCTAGATTTCAGTTCTATCCAACTGGTTACGTAAAATCAGTGTAGACACGAAGTTATAACGAAGCGATTTAGCATAAATACTAGTCTTGTTCCCCAAATTGTGATAGAAGTTTCTTTGAAAAGTTGGCGAAAAATTTGCTGTATGACAGGGATGTATCCAAATGTGGGGCAGTTTGCGTCATGATATCCTCAACGAATCATATCCATCAATATTCCATGAATCTATATTCTAGTTCTAAATATAAGGTGTGATTAGCGTAACGCGACACCTTTGTCCCGCTTTATGTTGCGGCTGGGGCGTTGAGCAACTTCTGAGGGTAACAAATTTTTCACACACAAATAATGACTACCGTTTTGGTGTAACAAATCTACAAGGAACTGATGCAAGATGAGGTGACTTGAAATATCTAACATTTTGGAAATAACCAGGATGTACTCTCCACCTCTCTCATAGAAATATACGAGTATATTATCCCCACTTAAGAAAATTTAAATAGCCAATTTTTAGATTCATACCTCAATAGAATTATCTTCTCGGTTGTGAATTCCTCTGGCGTGTTTGTTGGTACATGTTGGCTGGGACTTCAGAGCGTTCAATGTCATCTCCAGAGAGTTCGAGGTCCTGCATCATCTGCATAATCTCTCGTTCTTTTTTAATTTCCTCTTTATTAACCGAGGCGTTACCGCCGTCAAAGTACTGGCTTTCTGGCGGAACGACCGGTAGGGGAGCAAACTTGAGGTTGGCCAGGGATCCGTAGGACCTAGACCGATGTTCTTGTCTAATGGAATACGAAAAAGCTCTTTCATTCATGTGGCCCTTACGCCTGTATATGCCTGTGTTGTAAGGGGAATCGCCATCGTCTTCACCACTTTTCTTCCCTCCGCTCCCGCCCCCGCTGCTCCCTTCTTTGCCGGCCATCCTCGGATCATAATGTTCTATTCCCATCATGTCCTGCTCAGGATCCGCGCCACCTCCATTCTGATGTTTAGGGCTTGGTTTTCCGTTTTTATGGAGATGCTGTCCGTAAATACCAGCCTCGCCCCAATCCTCGGGCGCCATGTGAGGTGGAGGTGGGAGCACGGGCAATATTGGAGGCGGCACCATTCCCTTCATACCCTTCTTGTTTTTCTTTCCTTTCTTGTTCGTGTAGTTCATGGTGGCGTAGTGGTGCATTAGATACGCCTCAATAGGGAAATGACAAGGCTGGTAAGAAGAAATCGGACTCATCGGCCGGTTCGATGGCATGTAAATTGGTTCTTCCATGGAAACTGGATAAGGCTTGTTTTTCTTGCCCGTTTGAATGAAAATTGGAGGGGGAGGTGGTGGTGGAAGGTGATGGAAGTTCGCTGCCGGCAATATCGTAGGGATTCTACCTCCTTTTGGCACCATTGGACGTCTCAAGTGGGGTATGGTCGATGGTACTGGCACCATCATGGGTTGCTGAGGGTATCTCATCATGGGAACTGCTGCAGAACCTTGGCTTCTGATCGTGTTGTGGTTTCCAGGACGAAGCAACGATCCATTCATCAAAGGATACATTTCTTCCCGATTCCCCCCAGTCATCTTTTTCCTTCGAGCCCCTTCTTTATTGGTTTTTTCCATTTTCTTTTCATCTTTGATCGGAGGAGGGGGTGGGGGAGTGGCACTCATGATCTGGCGTGGTCTCAACGACCTCGTACTTTTCATTGTACTTGTTCCATACTCCCCGTATATACCTTCTTCTCCGTCAGAAATATCTTTAGTACTTCCTGCCCAAATCTTGTGATTTTCATCTCCGTTGTAAATAGAAATGTCATCATTCGATCGTGAAAACTCGTTGTTGAAAACTAATGAGTTATTATTATTGTTGAATGTATTGTTGTGTACCGCACTATCCAAGGTTAACGTGCTACCACTCATACCAGGAGATGTCATTTTCCTCCAGCCGTCGACCTTTTCTATACTGTTGGCACTATTTCCAATTTGGCAGTCTTTAGTAAGAGTACCATACGTACTGCTATTACCGTTATAGCCAGGATTATCTATGGATCTAGCGTATGACGAGTCAGCATATGCGTGGAAGCAGCATCTCACCAAAGCATTCGCGGCCATTTCTCTTTTGCATATAAATGTATGACATTCCAACACTTTTATACCAGTCGTGCGTCTCAATATGCAGGCAAAGAGAGGCGGATGGTTGGGATTAGGTGATCTGGCAAACGGCGAATCAAGCGGAAGAAATCTGGGCTGGGAGGATGGCGTAGGGGATTTTTCCGGTACCAAAACATACCTTACAGCAGCACAATAGTGCAGGGTGTCGATAGGAAAAAACCTTGTCACTTTTTTATGGTTTTCATCTACGTTTTCGAGAAGAATTCCATTGCTCCAGACGCTCAACCATGAGTCAATCCCTCGAGCTCCAAGCGCTCCCTGTTCCGGGTACAGCTCCCTCAACGGCTCTTGGATTCCCTGAAGGCCGTCTTTGGTGATATGAGGTACAGCGGAACCCAAGTAGAGAACTCTACATCGGCAAATCGGTGTGGCGTCACCACCTCCATGATGGTTCGATGCCATCATTTGGCCAAACTGTAATTTATCACGACACTGACTGACGTCTTACGGGGGAAAATTCCGTCACGATTTGCCGAAACGCATGACAAATGATAGAGTCAAGTTTCTTTGCTCAAGCACCGGATTCAAATTCAAAATCTTAGAGTTGAAAGACCACTTTCGAATGAATTCTGGCCCAATAGCACTATGTTGGAAACACTTTTTGCGTCCGCGCACCTTGTCAAACACCGAAACCGAAATCAAACATATGAACAAATCTCTTCCAGGTTCCGTTCACACTGACTATCAGTCACTTACGCCCGATTCCTTAAACACTGAATTTTCTGTTTCTCAAAATAAACACGCAATTTTTTAAGAAAATGTTTTAAGAAATAAGAGAGAGGACCGACAGACACACCGAGTGAACCAGAAGGACAAGAAGTAGACACTGAGGGCTCTAGTCTCAAGAACGCGCCGACACTGCCTCCAACTCCCACCACAACCACGTTGGATCCCGAGGAACGGAACGTCGTGGCTAGGTATGCGGTGGCAAAGGCGCATGCGCTACTTTCTTCATGCTACCTTCGACTTAGCTATACCTACCTACCCTACCTTCAGGTAGACCCTTCTCACTCTTTCACTTTTCTCGTCTCTCTCCATTCCACTATTCCTGCGAAGTCGGTAACTCTCTGTTCTATCAGTCAGGTTGGTAGGTAGGTAACTTGTTTTTCGTTTACAAAGAGAAGAGTTTTTGGGAGTCTGCAATGAGTCACGAAACCTTGACGTGAGTTACTTTAATAGTAAACCCGAGACGGGTAAGAAGAAATATGCTCAAACTTTGAGCTGTACAAAAAAAAATACCACTTTTGAGAATACACATCAATGTAGATGCTTATTCGTCTGTCAGTAGGTACTTTCCACCCACTAAGCAGACGTTGAAGTAAGCAGACGCTGATTGTATTGACATTCATTCGAAAACATCGTGCAGCCGACCTGCACGTCGTTACGCCCGATCCCTTACAATTCAGTTGAAATCGGGTAAATACAATTCGAGATATGAGCTTGTCAAGAATTTCACGTTTGCGTATGCGCAGATTCGCTAAATTCATTTCATTTTTGCTGATTTTTTCTGAGAGCCCTATGATTACACCCTTAAACTATAATTATATTATAATTCATTTATCTCGTTTAAGGGTGTATTCATAGGGCTCATATCAGAGGAGGTCATATGCGAAGTCAACATATGAATATTATTCATATGTTGACTTCTTATATGACCTCCTCAACGAAAAAATTCACCCGATTCATCATTGTGGAAGTACCACAACTAATCCTCCCATAATAACAAGTAGCTCTATTAAATAGCTCTATAAATTTTATTGAAACTGTTCACGATTTTCGAATCTAGGTCTAATTTGATCACTAATTAAATCACAAGTTTTGTTCTCAAGTAGTTACAACAAACTCCCTCTATATATTTTGGGGATCCAAAGGAATTTGTTTTCCCTTTTAGCGAATTTTCGAAGAAAAGGAAAACCACCCTGAATTTACTGCCAAAAGACACAAAAAAAAACATATGCATATAATAATATTACATCTTTATACATTTATAAACATGTTTGATAGAATTGAGATAAAAAGTTCCTATTTGCCAAACAATTCTGTCTTGGCAATTGACAGGCTAATTTCGTAGCTAGACAGAATCAGGCCACTCAAAGGGGTGTTTATGGGGGGTTTTAAGGGCGGGGGGGGGGGATTACCCATAAATTTCAAAAATGAAACAGTCTGACAAGTGACACCTCCTTTGAAAGGTTTCTTTACTCTGACTGAACACGATGGTGAAGTCAGAATTACGATATCTTATTCCATTTTCAACCTAGTGCAATTTGAAGATGAACGTGGTTGTTACTTGAGGTGTTCTTGAGGTTCACGTGATCTAATCTGATAACGGAATGAGATATCACACTTCTGACTTCACCATCGTGTTCAGCGTTAAAAATCCTTAAAAATGATGTGTTCCTAAGCAAAAAAGAGGCATTTGACATAAAACCAGTAAGTAATTTCTTCAAACATTTGCTGTTATAGCCATGCTGCATGACTGTGGATTTATTTATTTTTTTCAAGGAAATTTTAGTCCTAAGAAATCAAGCCATGCAGTGTGACCTAATGAGCGAATTTTTTAAGAAAACTAGACAATGATACAACAGTATTTGTACACGAATTTTCTTCTGTGGACGTAAAAAAGTTAGTGTGCGCTGATGAAACGACAAGTTTCAGTCTTGCAGTTTACTTGACGAGCAAATAATGAGTCTACCATTACCGAACGTCTATTACTTTGAAAAGTATACTTAACCGAAGAAACAGGCCGAAAATTGGACAACCATTAGTACAGAATAAGTATTTTTCCAGTGGTTTGCAGTAAGTATTCTCCTCCAGTTGTGCCACCCCACTACCAACTACTCGTCGTAGGTTATTAAATAGGTTAAATTATTAAACCTATGAACTATGTACATCAATGAAAACCTTCAAATCTTCAAAAGAAGTTATGTCCCCAGTGCTGACACCCATAAGTCCATACCGGTTTGAGGGCTCGTTTATAGACCATAAGATTGCTCTCAACCGGCAAAACTGAGTGACTTTCCGTAAGTCAGTATAATTACCTGGATTTGAGAAGTAATTCCTCCCTTTTTTTAATGTGTGCCTACCATCAATTTGCGCCATTCCCAAGTACTTTACCTCATAATATGAGATTATGAGATGATTTTGCCATTGAGAACAGTCGGTATGTATTGAAGCTTCTGATTTGTGAAGTCCACATGTACCGACTTGGCCTCATTCATTCTGATCCTCCATTGCGCAGTCCAACTTTGCATTTTGGAGATAGAATGCGGTCAGTTGGTTTTTACGCGACTAACCAAAGTAGGTCATTGAACGTTTTCGAGCCGACAAATACGCTAGAAACTAATCTAAACGAGGCCCTTGTAATCTTAATCGACTTTAGGATGACATACAGTACCTATGTATTCCCTAAGTAGGTTAATCTCGGTGAAGTAGGTTATTAATAAATAATATTAACTTGAATTCGATTTTTTGATTGGTCCAATCGTCTACGAAGTATAACAAACTCATAAAGCATAAATATGTTCAGTTCCAATAACGATTCAGTATTTCAAACGTGGAGGAGGCCTAGAAAGACAGCCAAAAATTAACTTGATGTGACTTCTACTTCGCCCTCCTATTTTATACAGTCGAAAATGGATAATCTACAGAATCACGATACAATGGCGCAATGAAACCATTGAAAACTAATCTTAAATGACTTTTACATAAACGATTTTTCCCTGATTTCAAAGTCAACTTGAATAGCATGAGGGGCTTTGTACAGGGGCCCAAGGTGTATAGAGAAACCATATACACCTGCAAAACCTCTTCAGTGACTTTCAGCATTTTCCACTTTTATAATAAATACCACTTCATGTACTTAAATTATGTTCCGTCGTGGAACTAAACCTTAAATACCACCTTGCAATACCTCATCATAATGGGGTTCCTTTTCTAATCACACCAAGGTAACTCTCCGAACACATTTGAGCTTTGCTCAAGGACCGAAGTCCAACTGTTTGTATCTGCAAATTAATTGATACCTACAAGGTTTTTTAACTTCGCAACTACTACATTTCACGCAGAGCTGATTGTCTGCAATGTAAGGCTAATAAATCACACTTCAGACTTGAACTCGCGACGAAATCGTGGAAACCCATGTTTAGAAAAACAAGAGTATCAAATTTTGAAAAAAATCGTCTATTTCCACTGAAATATGAGTACAGTGTTAGACGTAGTATTGTTTTGTTAATGACGATTGTTTGATCGCCGAAACCGGTCTAACAGTGTACTCATATTTCAGTGGAAATAAACGATTTTTTCAAATAAGTACTCTTGTTTTTCTCTGCATGCAACGTATCCCTATTGATTCTTGATTCGACTGACTCTACCATATTAATATCGATGAAATTATCTTTATTAAACTAGAAGAAAACAAAGTGTCTTTTTTCGACAAGTGGCGGGTGAAATCATAAGCTATGAGTGTCGACAGAGTGATGATAAATCAGTCATATCAAGACCCCCAAAGATATCTTGTTAATTATGTGGCTTGCAGGGCACGATTTCATTGAAATGAATGACATTCTCTTTTCGACATTTGCTGAAGGTCGGTAATAAATTCCTTTGATCAATTGTTAATTGCTTGTAAGAACTAGCCAAGTCTTGAGTTTCTCAAAATAGGTATTAGAAGGTACCTACGTATAATTGAAGAACATCCTCTGCTCGTCACTAAATAAATCTTGAACATTCTTCGAGTTCACATTATTCATAAGATTGTAAGTAAGTTCTTACATTCCAAGACATTTCCCGTTTTCATCAAACCCGAGGACCTTGAAGTTAATACCATGCGAGTGCCTGCATACCTTAATTAAGATCGAATCCACATAGCTCAACAACGATGGCCTGGCGACCTCGATGAATGATAGAGATAGTGGGGGGAGTCTGAGAAGGAGCGGTGAGGGGCCTGCCAGAAGAGCCGGTTTGCCTGTCTCCCAGGTTAGCGGGTTCTCAAACAAAACAGAGCAGGCCGTCCTTGAGCGGATCCTCCGGCAATTCAAAAGTTGATTCTCTCAATCGAACTGTAGAGATAGATACTATCACGATTCTGAGAAATCCATTGTCTCGTCAGTGGTAATAGTATTGTCGAAGGAATCAACTACGAGTAAATTCCACAAATAACAAGTTCAGTTCTCGTCCAAACAATTTTGATAAGAATATAGCAAATCCTAATCTGTCAACAAAACACCTGTACACCTTGTCCAGTTAACTACTAGCAGCCACTACAGTGTTAACTAAAGTTTTCAATGGTTCGCTTTCGATTGCTTTGGAACAATGGGATACATGGAGCTGTTTTAATGTTAGTTTCAATTATTAAGTTGGCGTGCGATCGGTTGCCAAATCGAGTAAAAACGTATGAAACGCGTGTATCAAGACATTATTCATTTGAACCTGTCCAACATCATCGGGAGATGTGATGGGCAATAACGAGTCAAATGAAAACGAATCTTATTGGAAAATTATGACAACTGCGGCCCTTTTACACGATCTTTCTACGCTCGTTTTCCTTGAAATAATAGTCGCCAAGTGTTGACAGTCTGAGAGTATGTGCTCGTTGTTCTACAAAAGGTTCTGAACGAGTTTCATCAAACCCCATCGAGGGGATTACAGAAGTCCATGTTTATTACAAGTTACCTCACTGCAGATGGTGGAGAAGTACCTAAAGTCTGGGATGTACAGGGTGAGCCAAAAACAATCAGTGCAGTTTCAAAGGGCGATTAAAAGAAAACGGCGCACCTTCTGATTAGAAAAAATTATTTCAGGTGGTCGCCCTCAGCAGCGATGCACTGATGAAGGCGACTTTCAAAATGTATCTCAAAATACGGCTGAAAATGTTTAAAAATAAACCAAAAAAGTCTGAGTGGGTGGGCAGTATATCATCATGATTGCATAACAAGGAGGTATATGTACCATTTTCCTACTAAAGTGAAATAATGCACTAGGTTACCTACGCATTATCAATCATGCATTATAACAATTTAATAATATTTCTTATTTCTTTATTTAACGGGACAAGCCCAATACATATCACCAAGATCATGGAAGAAGATCAAGTTCTGAGCATCTGAGTACTACGGACTCAATTCTGGATTCCCAGTAACTGAATCAATACAATCCATATATTCAATATTGTGATCCATTAACAAGCATTTAGTAACAAAGGGGTTAGGGCAAATTGAATCATAGTTACGAGAGTGTGAGGTTACAAGAATGAATTACAAGGAATGAGGTTTGGAGTAACTGACACGAAGCCAAATTTGTTGTTTGATGTCTGAAAATGAAAAATTTCTGTTTTGGAGGTCGAGTAAACTTTTTTCTGCTCCTGTCTGTTGAAATTTTGGGTTGGGTTGAAGCTAACGGATTTGTGGGAAAATTGTTTAAACAATTATGTATTGAACATTTTGAAGCCATTTAATTGGTGCATTTCCTACAAAGTTTGCTAAAAATAACATCGAGTACCTCCTGTCCCCGAAGAAACATTTTCTCTCCGCGCCCACTGGATTCCATTCCCGATTTGGCGAATGGAATTCAGCGAAGCTCCGTCATCTCTCTCTTAGTGCGGATGTGTGAGTAGTGCATGAGTTGATTTCCAAACAGGCTCAGCACCTGAGTCGAACAGCAATGCGCCTTCAGAAGATGCGGGTTAACGCGTCACGACAGTTACCCGGTCAGAGACCTCACAGAAGACCTCCACAAACGCTTTCGAGGGGCTCTCTAGGAGGAAGCGTTTTCAGCCGTATTTTGATATACATTGTGAGGCGTTTTCAGCCATATTTTGATATACATTTTGAGGCGTTTTCAGCCGTATTTTGATATACATTTTGAGGCGTTTTCAGCCGTATTTTGAGATACATTTTGAGGCGTTTTCAGCCGTATTTTGAGATACATTTACCACCATGACTGTGGGTTTTCCAATTTTCCCACGACATTATACCCCTAAGCAATTAAGTACAACTCCCGATGTTAACCTTTATATAATTAATGACTATGTCAAATAAGGCCTCTGGCCGGTGTTGATGTATTAGCCCTAAGACCCAATACTTGCATTGTACCTAACTTCTGTCAATAAACGTTCTGTATTCTGTATTCTACCTTCATCAGTGCACGGTTGCTGAGGGCGACCACCTTAAATAATTTTTTCTAATCAGAAGGTGCGCCGTTTTATTTTAATCGCCCTTTGAAACTGCACTGATTGTTTTTGGCTCACCCTGTACATCCCAGACTTTAGGTACTTCTCCACCATCTGCAGTGAGGTAACTTGTAATAAACATGGACTTCTGTAATCCCCTCGATGGGGTTTGATGAAACTCGTTCAGAACCTTTTGTAGAACAACGAGCACATACTCTCAGACTGTCAACACTTGGCGACTATTATTTCAAGGAAAACGAGTTTAGAAAGATTGTGTAAAAGGGCCGCAGTTGTCATAATTTTCCAATAAGATTCGTTTTCATTTGACTCGTTATTGCCCATCACATTTGACGAGAATCGTCAATTCAACTGGTTGATCTCGGGAGAAGATATACACGCGTTTCATACGTTTTTACTCGATTAGGCACCAATTCATGAATGCAACGGTCAGTGGCGGATCCAGCTTTAGAGTGAGGGGGGGGGGGGATACACTGATTGAGGGGTATGGAATACCCCCCAACTAGGAGGGTGGTCCGGGGGCTACCCCCCGGAAAATGTGGACATTTTTGAAGCAAAATGGGTAGTTTTAGATCTTCTTGAAACGCTAAAACAGCCTCGTGCGGTTCGATCCATCTGGTTTCGCAATAGTTTTTCAACTGATGGCCTACGACATTTTACTTGATTTTACTTTACTTGATTGTAAACTAACCTATGATTGGCATTCCCTAAAATTGACGATAAGGAATTAAGTGTGACAATGCGACACAAATGATTGGATGTAATGTGTATTTAGTACCACATTTAAAAAGCCCGAGCCCCCCCCCCCCCCCCCTATGGATCCGCCACTGGCAACGGTCTGCCCATCTGCTGTAATCTTAGCGAATGTTTTTACTCCGAAAGGTTAGTGAGACAATTTATAACTCTTTGTAATGTCTTCTTTTTTTTAAGCTTACTTGAACCACCCGATTTAATATTTTAACCGATCGCACGTCAACTTATTAATAATAAATAATTATTATTAATAATAAATACAAATTATTAATACCTAACAATAAATTAAATAATTTTCACTAGGTACTTGATAAAATTATTAATAATTAGTGATAATTCAAAATAATAATTAATCTAACATTTAGGATCTAGACATTTAGACCTAGTGATCTAGACAGAAGGGTGATCTGTGCAAAGAAGATAATGAACCGTTGTGTAAAGAATTTGCAGAGTTTGTTTTATTCGATTTTCTGAATCTACGTATCTTGAAACGTAAACCAACAAATTTTGACATGGGGTTAAACAATTTTTTTCTTTGAGCGATTCAAATGGTTCATTATCGAAGATAATAAACCAAAATCCGTCCGTCCGCCGTACGCGGCACTTTGCCCAGTTAGCGTTGAGTTGAAATTGCGAAATTTGGTTTCTGGGTTTGGACCAGCCCCACAATGATCCTCGAAACTTTTCATAACCCTAGGTCAAGGGGAAGGGGTTCAAAACGAACTTTGAAATTTATATGGTGATAGTCTGTTGTTTTGGAGATTTTTTTTATCGATTCAGTTTTAAATCGAGCTTTGGATGGGGGATGGCCGAACAGAAAAACAAACTGTGATAGGAGGTTGATGAGCGGACTTATTAGTGACGCGAGCGCTCGAGCGGAGGTGTAGACGGCTGGGTGTATCATCTCGTGATGTGTGTGTGTGTATTTCTCTTGTTATGTTGCCTTCGACAAATTGTCACGGTAGGCATCTCGTAAAAATTCACATGTACGGTGTAATTATTAATTCATTTTTGAATGACCTGAAACATTACGAATTTTTTAAGACCAATTGGATTTTTGTACGACCAGCCGTTCGTTCACAGTGAGCGCGCAAAGGTTTAGGAGAAACACTAAACTTCGCGTCTAAAACGGCCGTTAGATCAACCCCTCAGACGCCCAACATTGAAACTACTTACTTTGTTTTCATCTTCCCGGTAAACTACAGACTGAAAATTTTGCAATATTCACTAGGTGTCTCATCTGTAAAATTGTTTAAAAAAACATATTGAAATTTTACAGAATACATTTAGACCTAGTGATGTAGACTGAAGGGTGATCTGTACAAAGAAGATAATGAACCGTTGTGTCAAGAATTTGCAGAGTTTTCCAAGTAGGTATTCCCCACTGTGCGGCGGACGGACGGAATTTTTTAATTCGATGTTTGGACTCTACGAATCTTGAAACGTAAACCCTTAAATTTTGAGGGGGGTAATCTTTTCTTCTTGGTCAACTACAAAGGTTCATTATCGAAGATAACAAACCAATGCATAGTACGTACCAATGTCTGCTCTTGCGCTTAAAAATAATTCTTGTAACACTAGATATTACGTAGGTACCAGCTGGTGTCAAATGAAATGATCTCATACTTTATGGAATGTTTTCCTACCACCTCCCATGACTGTGATCGGATTATTAATTGTAGTAACTAGCCCTAACATTTGTACAGATTGTAAATAAACGAGTCAATCAATCAATCACCCACATGGAAAACAATGAATAATTTTATTTATCAAAACTGGATCAAGTTCATGGTAAGATGAAGTCTACAATGCCAGTTTTTTTTAATTTTTTTTTTTTAAAGATGACTCAACACATGTTACTCAGACTCTGTCACCGCCAGCTTGTTTTCCATCCTTGTAGGGTTAATTGACATGTTGCTCAGATTGCTCCCTCAACAAACATTATGGTCCACTAAAGTGCGTTTGCAACACATACCTACCTATGTTGTTGTTATAACCACTCACAGGAAAGTTCTCCACTTTCGTGTTCAGTTGTTTGGGGGATGTTTTTATTCCGCAACCCCGTACACTTGATCTGTATGTCCAACTAATCTATATGGTGCTAATCTGTTGTTTTGGAGATTTTTTTTAATCGATTCAGTTTTAAATCGAGCTTCGGATGGGAGATGGCCGAACAGAAAAACAAACTGTGATAGGAGGTTGATGAGCGGACTTATTAGTGACGCGAGCGCTCGAGCGGAGGTGTAGACGGCTGGGTGTATCATCTCGTGATGTGTGTGTGTGTATTTCTCTTGTTATGTTGCCTTCGACAAATCGTCACGGTAGGCATCTCGTAAAAATCATTCAAGTGTTATCAGTATTTTCACACTCACCCATGGAAGTGAGTAGTCAGTAGAATCGGTCAGTAGTTGTGTGTGTATTCAATATGCGGAGACCTCTCGCAAAGTTGCTGCTGTTTCTTGTGGCGTTCATCGCGCTAATCGGCATGTTTCTGTACAAACTCAAGTACGAACAAATGAAGAGTATCGTTGACGGAGCTGGTTTGGAAGCCGTTGATCGGTACCTTCATGCTCACTACACATTGTCCACTCACTTAGAATACTTCGCCGAGAGTACTTTTGAGTTTCCGCCCGTCACGTGGAACAACATCTCGCAGCATTTCCTCTTCTCCGCATTCTACTGCTCCACCGTCGAACGGCAGCCGTCGGCCACTCAAGAGTTCTGTGCCCTCGGTTTCGGACCAGACACTGACCCGGCGTTTGGATGTAGCGTTTGGTTTGACCTGGGTAAGGAATTGTTGTCAGTACCCGGTACATTTTCTTATTCGTCGGATGCGTCTGAAGGGACATCAAACTTGATGTATGAGTTCAGATGCTCTGTCACCAACCTTAGATCCTTCCATAGACACCCTTACATGTTCGTGCTCAAAACGACAGACTTGAGTAGAAAGATCCTGATCCCAGTCTACAAACCGAGGAAGCCTTCATCTCCCAATCCAAGCGTACTGTGCGTTTACCCTGATACCATTGGTTATGATTGGAAATCGATGATTGAGTTCTTCACGTATCATGATATCATCGGCTTTACCGATATAATTATATACGATAGCGGTATCAACTACGGTTTTCTCGAGAAAATGAAGAACGCAATTAAAAAATTGAAAGGAACTCTGCAGTCTCTTTCTGTGATCAGGTGGCACTTACCGTTAAATGACCCCACGTTGTTACCGTCAAATGACCTTGTTGAAAAAGACTGTGTTCTCAGAAGCACCGGTGTCTCTAACTTGACAGTAATTTTGGACTGGAATCAATTCATTATTCTTCCCAAAGATCAAAATGTCAACTCTCTTTTGACCTCAGTGGGAAATATCGTGCCTTTCAAGACTCGTTTACCTACTAAAAGATGCTGCACCGAAGCAATTGACGATCGAAGGTCCAGTAAAACATGGCCAGTCGTTTTGCGAAAGACCCTGTGCATCCCGAACCAAGAGCATGGACTCCTATATGCTCACCCTACTGCAGGATCTCAATTGACTAATGACAAAGCCAATTTAGCTGAACTACTGACTTATTCACAGTGCCAAGGCCTTCCTCTTTCGGAGCTCATGCCGGTGTTCTCCATGTGGAGGTATTCTTCGGAAATCCTGAAAAGTCAAATTTTGAAAACATGGCAGGAAAGTGAAATATTTTCCATAACTTCCAGCTAGTGATTGCTACGTCATTCATCACCATCATCATCCACAGGTAAACCTACTAACCTAGGTCATTTATCTTATTTTACATTATTGTCCACTAGAACCTTGTGGCATGAGAATTTAGTTGCCCTAAATTATATGAATGGTGATTCAATAGTAGCTCCGGATTAGGATTGCCTGCCATTTTTCGTTCATCACCTAGGTATCTTGCGATAAGAGATTCCTGTGTTTTTTATCTGTCTATCACCATGGAACGGTACAGATACATGGTGCTGCGACGAAATGATCTAGACCCTTATCCATTTTTTTCTCAAAGTCTCAAAGTAGCACTATTTTTCATTCAAATTCATTCAGTTTTATAGTAAAGAATGATTGGTTAAATTGTGTCACTTATCACGAGGTTTATAGGTACATTTATATATCAGACCTGCACTTTCCATGTTTTGTTCAGTCTTCTGAATCAAGTAATGTCGCTAGTTGGTAAAACAGCCAGTACTTACCTATTGATTGTTCCATAGTTCAAATTGGCTTTTCTTTTGCAGATCATGTGTCAACTGTGACTGCTACAAACTTGAACTTTGTACTCGCAATGATGCTGAAAACTCATGGATTCGATTTTGGCGACAAAAGCTGACGAACACAATGGTTGGCAAGTACCTAGTGTCGTTTTCTGAAAATGGTGATCAACCAGTGATTTCTTTGCTGCAGGCTCCAACAGGTTTTTCACACTGTGGATATTTTTAACAATGTCTTGTTTGATTATAACATCCTGATACGGGTGTTTGATAAAATTATAGTGTTTATTAGTAGTTTGTAAAGGGTAGAATATTTCAATCAACTAAAACCAATCTGGTACAAAGCCCAGAATGTTGTTGTGGAACATGGACATGTTCCTACATCAATATACCTAAGTAGGTAGTTCCATAATAAGTCATGTAAATGTCATCCATAGTACTGTAGTTAGAATAATTTTATTCTATCAAGATCAAATGTGCCAAATCAATACTCTCATAAAAAGAAAATGTCTTAAAACTCAAAAGGCGGAGAAAATGGGGTCAAAACTCTGGGATCAGAAAAGTCAGTTTTTGACCAGTCGAGGAAACTTGAAAGTGTCACCATTCGAGCCAGCGGAGACAATTGTGGAGGACAATCAGGACGACAATTTTGTCGCATTAGCTATGATTCCGTGGGTTAAGTATGTGGCACCTTAATTGAGACACCTGGTATCTACCTAACATACCCTTTAGCGGGGAAGATGTACTTATATTATTTTCTATGCAGCCAACCCCAACAGACTGTTCCAAAGATGGAGCCGTAATTCGATTTGAAATGCCCACGTTCTTATTTTTCAAAACTCAACTGATTCATGATGATCATCTAATGAACAAGCATTTAATAGAACAAGCAGTTTGGAGGTGTGCGAGTTGCGTACAGGAAATGAGCGTCAGCAGGAAATCGTGCTGTTTTGCAAGCAATGTATTTGAGTAATCCTGATTATTTTTTTAAATAACGCGATAAAATTGGTTTTTCGTGTTGTATTCTTTGTTATTATCAAACTCAACGTGAATCAGAGTAAAAAAAAAAAGAACGCATACAAGTAGAGACGGTAAAGACGGAGGCGGCAACCAGATTTTTTAAAACTAGTACTCCAGCAAATACCTTCGTGGATTATTAGTTTATCGTCCTGAACAAGAATCCACCAATGTTAGGTACCAATAATAGGGGCGGCGACATGGAGGCGGCAAATTACATTATTTTCAAAATATGGCAATATTCTGACTTCACCATCGTGTCACCGTTAAAAAAACCCTTCAAAATTAGGTGTCACTTGTCTGTCTGTTTCATTTTTGGAATGTATGGGTAAGTCTTCCCACTAGAACTCCCCTCATTAGAGTGGCCCAATTCTGTCCATCCTTTCGACTGTCACAATAGATTTTTTGTTGTTGCAAATTTGAATTTCTATCGATAGTTATCGTCTGGGATGAAACATACATAAATATAAACATACATAATATAGTGAATTTTCTCCCGAAAAGATATGGTCTAAAATAACCAACAGCATAGACAATGGCTAGAAGTTCTTTCTCGATTGGTGAGTACTTCTGTTCTGAATCGTTCAGATTTCGGCTGGCGTAAGCAATGGGAAGGTCTTCACCATTTGTAACCTGACTGAGTACAGCACCAAGTGCAACATTGCTTGCATCTGTAGTACCTAAGCCTGAATGGTTTCGAGAAATCTGGATATTGAAGTATGAGGTCGTTACAAAACAGTTTTTGTAATCAGGATTTGAAATGTCGATTTGTGCATCCTTCTTCAGACATTTGGTAAGAGGTTTAGTGAGTTGTGCAAAATGTCTGATGAATTTCCTGTAATAGCCAAGTAATTCAAGGAAACCTTTAATTTCTTTAGTGTTTGTGGGAATTGGATAATTTAATACAGCCTTAATTTTGTCCTGGTTAAGTTTTACTCCGCTTGGGGTGACAATATGTCCGAGATAGCTGACTTCTCTTCTTCGAAAGTCTGACTTATCTAATTGGATCTTTAAATTTGCGGCTTGAAGGCGTTTGAAAACTGCTTCTATCTGTGAATATGCTCTTGTAAGCTAGTGCTGAATACTATTATGTCATCAAGGTTGTCCATTACTCTTTGGAAAGTGCTAGGTGCGTTACGCAGTCCAAATGGGACCCATATCCACTCTAGGTGTCGAGTACGAGTGCTAAAAGCAGTTTTTGCAATGCTATCAGGGTCCATTTCTACTTTATGGAATCCAGACTTCAGGTCTATTGTACTGAAGTATTGACAGCGACCAATAATTTGTCTAATAATTTGGAGATTTGAGGTAGCGGATACTCGTCCTCAATCGTCCGAGCGTTCAGGCAGTAATCTGTCACGACCCTGAATTTCTGTTTTCCGCTGCTGTCCGTTTTTTGGGGACAATCCAAATTGGAGCATTCCATGGACTTTCGGACTATGCCTTGTTGAAGTAACTCTTCCATTTGTTTAACAAGTTCTTCCAGATGGACCTCAGGAAACCTGTAGTTTTTGGCATAGATAGGAGTTTCATCCGTTGGTCTAATGACATGTTTCACGGTATTTGTAAAACTTGGAGGCATTCCTTCTTGGTGGAAAATGTCTGAGTATTTTGTAACTAGTTGGGATATTGGTGTTATTTTCCTCTTCGTTCATATGGTCTAAACGAAGCTGCCCAATGCCAAATTTGTATTTGCTGCGGTCAAGATGGTTGGAGTTTGGATCTGACGGTAATTGATTTACATCAATTTCATCTACCAGTATTTTTCTGAACGAAAGTTTTTTTTTCTTTAATATATTTCATTGCGCCAAGTATATACAAGTGAACTTATAAGCAATATTCGTATGTTGAATTAAATTAAATGTTCAAAACTAAAGTACATCACTTAGTCTTATATTGTTCTGACGTTTTCACATTAGTTGAGCAAGCTCATGCTGTTTGGTACGTTTTAATCTTCGGAGTAGATCATCTGTGTCTAGGAGTCGGACAACATCGTCGTTGACGTGATCTTGTAGCCTCATTAAGTGGTTGATGGCTTGGTTGCGTATGACCTCATTGACCGATTCCACTTGAAGCTCGTAGTGTAATCGGTCGTTACGAAAGTATCTGTATGCATCTGTGCATGAACGCAGAATATTATTCTGGAATCGCTGAATAATGTTGCAATTGCTAAGTGCGGTGCATCCCCACAATTGTGCACCATAAGTCCATCCGGGTCTCAGGACTTGTTTGTACAGAATGAGCTTGTTATGAATAGACATTTTTGACCGCCTACCTATAAGCCAGTACATTTTTCTGAATTTTACTGTGAGCTAGGTTTTTTCTTTTTTACATGCTCTTTCCATCTTAGTTTGGCATCAAGTGTCATTCCAAGATATTTTGCTTCGTTAGCATGTGGGATTGCCTGTCCATTGAGGTAAGCAGGCACATAGTTGCATTTCTTATTAGTGAAGTCAACGTGCACTGATTTTGCCTCAATTAGTCTGATTCTCCATTTAGTTGTCCAGGAGTGAATGCGAGAGATGGATCGGTTTAGTTTATTTACTGATTCGTTATTGGTTTCCCCGATTGCCAGGACTGCAGTATCATCCACAAAAGTGGCAGTTGTGTTTTCTTCAATTTCTGGCAAGTCGCTGGTATATAGCAGGTAAAGTAGGGGTCCCAATACGCTGCCTTGAGGCACACCTGCCTGGATCTTTTTGGGTTCTGAAAAAGCGTCATCGTGTTTAACTCGAAAGTATCGATCAGCAAGATATGACCCAAGAAGTGCTGCATAGCTTGTAGGTAGCATTTTACGAAGCTTATAAACTAGCCCTTCATGCCACACTTTGTCGAACGCCTGGGTGACATCAAGAAAAACGGCGGAGCAGACTTTTCTTTCTTCCAGCGCTCTCTCGATTATGCTTGTGATTCTGTGAACTTGATCAATAGTTGAGTGATGTTTTCTGAAACCATACTGATGTTTCGGAATCAGTCTGCGTTCTTCTATGATCTTCAAGAGTCTCTTATTTATGAGTTTTTCGAACAATTTGGAGAAGACTGGCAGCAGTGAGATGTAAGTTTTTCAGCTGGTTTCCCAGGTTTTTGTATCATGATAACTTCGCCTATTTTCCACAGCTGTTGTTAATTTCCAAGACGACCATGAGCTCATTTTTCCTAAGCATAAGCCCATTGGCGTTCCAGGTCATAATGTTCAGGAATTTCATGATTTTCTTTTGGACTGGCCTAGGGGATTCTTGCTTTCCAGGACTCCAAGTCTTCTGTTAATTTCTACAAATCTCTGGTCAATTTGGTTTAGCCGGTCAAGAATAATGCTCAGTGGATCAGCCTGGCGTTTTTCCGGAGGTGGATACTGCTGAGCCACTTGAGCGCCTTGCAACACTTGAGCATATGAACGAAGATTTTCTTGGCCTGCGCCTGGTACCCAAGTTCCCTGATTTTTTTGATTAAGGACTAATGAGGGGGTCTTAGGTGTAAATTTCTGTTTTTATCTAATGTATCTGGGTGAGTTCTTTTATAGTGTACCGTTTGTGCTTCTTTTGCTACTGGACACCCTCTATAACTGGCTGGGTGCTCATCTGAGTTGCAGTTAGCACATCGAGGATGCACATCTTTAGGTTTATTGCAGTCTTCTGTCTTGTGTTTTTTACTGCATTTTACACATTTTACCTCGAGTCTACAGTAGTTTTGAGTATGTCAAAATCCTTGACATTTTTTGCATTGAACAACAAATTTGGATGCCCTAATGCTTTCTATAGAGATTTTTACCCCTTGAAAAGATTTAATGTTATGAATATCATTGACATCGGTTCCATTTTTGAAGGCTACGATGCACATGTCCAATGGTTCTTTCGTCAACCGATGTAGTTTCCGTGTAACCTGCTTTTTTCCAAGTGATGGGTATTCAGATTCAAATCTGCTTTGAAGTTCGGACTCAGATATTGATTTGTGGATGCCCTTGACCATCACTGAGTATGGCCTTGTTTGCTTATCCTGATAAGTGTAGAATTCACACCCCTCATTCCTTAAGAATTCGCTCAAATGCCTAAACCCTTCAGAATTGGCTGTGTTAACCTTAATTTGGTCATCCCTCATGACAGTGACCTTAGACAGTGGAGCCTGTTCCAGGACTGCTGCCTCAATCACTTTATACGTGTCTTTGACATTTTTTAGATAAATTGGTGGGGGTTTAGAGTCTACTGGAGTTTTTACCTTAATTTGAACCTTTTTTCAGTTTGTTTTGATTATCTGTTGGATTTTTGGCAGTTTTCCTTTTTTTTCCCCTGTGAATTTTCAATTAAAGTGAACTCCTCTTCATCCGAATAATAATTATTACCTACTTGTTTCAGCAGCCTGGTTTCGTCCCACCGCCTTCTCAGGCTTGCTATTGTGTAACTCTTCGATTTTAGTCAATAGTTCGCTATTCAGGCTTTGAACATTTTTAATTTCGTTGACTGCTGAGAGCATATGGTCACAGATATAGCCGATGGTATTTCTGCATTTTGTTAATTCATCTAAAAGAAAGGTGCAATATGTTTCTGGTGACTGACCTGGTACTGGCTGAGCTATAGGCGTTTTAATGGCCTTCATAGCTTTTTCAGCAATCTCCTCCAATTTTTCCGACATCGTTCAAGTGGTAGGATGTCACGTCAGCACACAGCAAAGGTCTCGGACTGAGCTGACACCATTACGTAATTACTTTTCTCGATACAATGTTTGTTTAATTAATGCGGCACAGTTGTTGTCCGACCGCCGTCGCGAAAGGTTCGTTTTCTCGGAGCGTTTCAGTGACCGCATTAATTGAACGAAAGTAGTGGGGTTTTCGTTTGAGTTGAGGACTCATACGAAAGTTTCGAAATTTTGTACACAAACTAAACTTTGAGGGATTTCAATCGGTCCAAATTTTTGATATGCAAGGATAGCATCTCCGTTTTGTAGGTTCTCAATTTTGAGCTTGATTTGTTGTATGCATCGGCTGTCAATGTTATGCAGTTCGTTCATCTCTAGGTTGAGGTATTGCAGAGGAATGGTAATGTTTGGTGTTCTCAGGAGGTTTTTTCCCAAGTCAATTGAAGCTCCTATGACTTTCAAATTATCGAGACTAGTAAGAGATCAAATCTCAGATTGGAATGGAATGCATGGAAACATAGCGCTGGAACCAGCAAGAGATGTTCCGTGGACTGTTTTTACCCAGAAAGGATCACTGTCCGTTTTTAAGTTGAAATGTTTTTGTGCTATGTTCGAACCTATAAAACTAACTGAGAGAGAGAGAGAGAGATTGATTGATTGAGTGCTTTATTTATACAAACCTGGGATGGATTAGGACCATGTGGTCCTCTCTCCCATCCACCCAGGATATACCATAAAAATTCGCACCTCGATACATCATCGATAAAGGCGACAAAAATTAACAACATAAGAATAAATTTGAATAAAATAAAATAAATATATCACTTCTCAGTTGGTAAACGCACCTTTCTCTTAACATAAATTTAACACTTGTATTTTTCTAATAAAACTTTCTTAAATACATTTCGAAAAGAATTTACGCTTTTACTTAAGTCGAACATGTCTGCATTTTCATTAAAGATTGTAATTGACTGCATTAAAAATGATTTGCTGAAAAGAACGGTGTTGTGTAGAGATGGGAAAAGTAGTTCCTTTTACGGACTCGTTCTTTTTGAGATCGTTCCTTTTAATGAACTAGTTCAATGAACTCGTTCAAATGAACGACATCGTTCAATCGAACGAGATAGTTCAAATGAACGACATCGTTCAATTGAACGAGATAGTTCAAATGAACGAGATAGTTCAAATGAACTAGAAGGACAAGATGAAGACAGTAATGTAGTAAATAGGTAGTTCTTGAGAAAAAAAAATCCTTATTTTCAATTCTCTATGATAAAAATTATTGGTAAGGTGTAAAAAAATGACAAAACAATAAAGTAATTTATAAACAAAAATTTATTAAAAATATGATATAAAGTATTAGTAACCACTTTAACTATTTTATTACATCGTTTTGTATTTTATTACTAAATACAAATTGTTTCTACATCTACTATTTGAACTAGATAATTCAGCATTAGAATGGACAAAAAGTATTTTTGATAACTTGCTGGTGTGAATTGGAACCATGACTATTTGGGGACGGGGACCGCGACCTAGTAACTGAATTTGGCCCTAAAGGGACGTTTTGGGGAGAAGATCGAGGTGATGAGCGATGAGTTGATGTAGAATTTGGCGAAGTTCGTTGCAGAGCGGTCTGAGTTCCATGCAGGAAAAAATGATGTCGCCCCCCGCATTGTGAACAGGAGCGATCAGCAGGACAGACAGATGTGCGGTGGCGATGCGATAAACAGTTTCTGCACAGGTCTAACAGTTCAACAAATTCCACCCTTTTCTGCAGTGGCTGACTGGTGAAATCTGGGCATCGATAGATCAAGTGATTCTTTTCACAAAAATAACAGGCTGAGGACGCAGCTGGACGATGTGCAGGACGATTGGAATGACGGTCTGTATTTGGCATGTAACGAGGCCGAGCAGAAGTACCATGCACTTCTTGAGGTCGTGTGGAAATGTTCTGCATCGGGCGTCGGGCGTGTGAATTTTGAGATGATGGAGTGGGGACGAGTTGAATCAGTGTCAATTCCCGTTCAATAAAATCGAGTAACTGTTCATCAGAGGGTATTTTATCCTCTGGTTCCATCTCTGATCTGTTGAAAGCCTCTCTTATTTCCTTGGGTAGGGAAGGGAAGAGAATCTCAAATAATAAAAAACCGGCCTGGTTATTGGTTGGAAGATCCTTGATTGAACGCACCCACGACCTTGCAGCTGATAGGAACCGTTCCAACTGGTTCGCCTCACGTGATGTAACAGAAGGAACGCTCTGAACCTTGGCAAACGTGGTATGCGCCAATTTGTACTTGCCGGAATATTCTCCGCAAAGGCCCTCGTAAATGGTCTCATAGTCCTGAGTGGGGCTGCCAAGTTGTGTGGCCAGGTCTCGTGCACGATCAGTGAGCTTGGACAGAAGGGATTGCAGTTTGAGTTCACCGGGAAGGTTCTCAACATTGTGTACAGCTCTATCAAAGTTATTTATAAAGGTTTTGAATTTAGTGATATCACCGTCGAAAATTGGTACGGACGGCATCATCACGTTCATGAATTGAACCGCCTCCATTGTCGAGTTTGATCGAGAGGGGGTACGAGGGGACGGAACTATTGGTTCTGGCGGTGGAAGGGACTCGTTTATACGTTGAATATTTCTCTCAATTAGTTCAATTACCTGTTCTTCAATATCGTCAGGTAGATTGCACAATTCCGCCTCAATTCGAATTGCGTCGCCCTCTTTGACGAGTTCCACAGCACGAGTACATGATTGAGGTGTGGCCAACGGACCCTTGCAAATGGTACTTACTCTTAGTATCCAACGACGTACTATTTTAATTTGGTTTTGTAATTCCGGGCTTAGTAGGTCAATTCGGTCTCTTGGGATGGTAAGTAAAAAGGACGACGGCGATGCTTGTTCCATACTGGACGATAGTACCCTCAATTGGCGGATAGAAGATAGAAAAAGGACAGAAGGACGAAAGGAGTTTTCCCAAGAACGGATCCCGAACAGAGAATTATTAATAAGTACAAACAAGAATGAAAAACAAAATCATCAACGAAAAAGGCTTGTCGAGGTTTGCTCGATAACCACGAACAAGCTACCCAACGCGAGATGATCGAACTTTTCTTTTCCCGAGACGGTCGCGAGAGTTTCTGGACAAGTTGGTTGCGTTTTAGATCCCGGGTGTCGGCACCATGTTTTTACGAGCTACATGCGCCAAATTGAGCACCTGTTTCTGGAGTGTGGCTGGAATGACCAGTCTAGTTCCTTTCAATAGCATCTCATCATATTCGCTCAGTTGTGTCATCATGGTTCTATATGGAAGAATTTTGGTGTTCTTCGTATCCCAAACTCCCAAATTCAGTGACTTACGAACTTCTGTGATAACAGGATCTGATGCGGATTCTTGCTTGATGAGTTCCCATAGTCGTTTTGGAGCTAGGAAGGCCACCAAGTGTGAAATGTAACCCTCTTGGATTTTCACTGGCACAGAAGCTATACTGGACAATCTGGATAACGGATCTGCAATATTATTTTTCCCTTCAATGTACTGGACTTTCGGCGCTGGCCAATCGGAAGCCTGCCGTCTTGCCGCGGATGCCGTCGATGACGCGTCCATGTGAACCCGCCTTTACGGTTGCAAAACCCGGGATGAATCGACGGTAGTATCCGATTAGACCGAGGAATCGTTTGATTTCAGTTTTTGTCCGAGGTATAGGGAAGTTTTCCACTGCTCGTATTTTCTCGGGGTTTGGCCGGACTCCTTCTGGTGTCACCACGTGACCTAAATAAGCTACCTCTTTTTTGAGAAATTCAGTTTTGTCGGGCTGAATTTTGAGGTTCGCTTGGCCGAGGCCCTACGCGTACCTTACGCGTCCGATCAACGTGCTCTTGGAGGCTGACCGAATAGATCACAATGTCGTCGAGGTAAATCAAACAGATTTCGTTGTTCAATCCTCTTAGACAGTTATTGATCATACGTTGAAAGGTGGCAGGACCGTTCGAAAGTCCGAACGGCATTCGGACGTATTCGTAGTGTTGTGACTCCGTGGAGAAGGCAGTTTTTGGGATGGAATCTGTGTCCAATTCTGTTTGATGGAACCCTTGTGCTAGATCGAGGGTTGTAAAATAGTTGCAACGGCCTAGTTTGTCCAGTAAGTCAGTTATATTGGGCAGCGGGAATTTGTCGTCAATCGTCTTTTCGTTGAGTTTCCGAAAATCTATTACTAACCGATATTTGGGTTTCCCTGAGGCATCCATTTTTTTGGGGACAACCCAGAGAGGGGCGTTATATGGGGAATTGGAGGGTCGAATTATTTTTTGGGCCAAAAGTTTATCAATTTGTTTGTTGAAACATGGGGGTATCGATAGGGTCTAACGAAAACTGGAATTTCGTCCGTTGTTCTAATATGATGTTTGACCTGACTCGTGAACGTGAGGGATCGCTCATCTTCGGAAAACAAATCGGCGTAGTCGAGAATGAGTTTTTTGACTTCTTCAAGTTCTTCCGAATTTAGATGGTCTAAACGAAATTTCGAAAAATCAATCCAGCGTTTATTCTTTAAGGGGTATGACTCTAAATAGTTAAGGTCTGAATTGTCTTCTTTGAACTGGGACTTTTGAACAGGTTCTACAAAAAGGGGGCGACTCATGATCAGACGGACTGGTTCTTCATTAGCATAGGTGACATGAACAAAGGTTTTTGAATTTTTGACTTTAACTAGTCAGCTCGGGATGTCTAGGCCTGGAAATTTAGTAGCATCGATAAGCGCTTCACCATTTTCAATATTTTCAACGCGTACTTTAATCTGCTGAATCGATCGAGCATCAATGAGGTAGGAAAATGCATGATCGTCTGAACCTGAATAAGTGTTCGAGAAGTACAGGGGATGATTTACGTGAGGTATACGCAGGAGATTATGTTCTAGATCTACAGAGGCGTTTAACTCTCGTAGATTATCTAGTCCTAGCAATAGTAGAAATTCGCTATGAAACTGAAAAATTGAAAACGGTAAATTCAGGTGACTCTAGTTGAAAAGTTCACCACAAGGTAGCATGGTTTGTTGGGTGATTTTTGATGAACTATGAGCTGTGCGAACCATTCCTGTAGCTGGTTTAATCTTTTTATCAAAATATTTGTTCGCAATTTCAGGGAGGATGAAGCTTCGTGTGGAGCCAGTGTCTACGAGAAATTTCATAAGTGTCTTCGGACAGATTATAAAGGGGAGATGGCTGGGAGCAATTCTTGAGGTGGGAGTTGAAATTGGGTTGTTAGATTTTGACGTGGCCGGAATTTTGGGGGAGCAACAATTTTTGATTGGGACTTTAGGGTTGGACCTGAGACTGGTCCTGATCGAACTCTAAAAAAGAATCCTGTGAACTTGGGGCGTGGTTTGGATCAACCTCGGGAGTTTGGTCGTCAAAGTTGAGTCCTTCGAGCTCTTGGAGTAGGTACGCTTGCGTCGTAATAAACGGGGGCTTCAAGTACGGGGTCAAAAACAAAATATCCTGTCTGTGAAGTTTGGTTTTCAGGGATTGGATCTTGGAGAGGGTCAAGGTCATCGGTCATCATGTTAAATGTAGTGTTTCTATGAGGTGCAAATTGTGACTGTCTGAATTGGTTGTTTTGCGTTCGGTTTGGGCCAAATTGAGGTCGATTCGGCTTACTTCCGGTAGTCGGATGTCTGGGGAATTGAAATAGTGTGAAATAGTGTTCTACCTTGTGAACTCTGCGGCGGGGGGGGGGGGGGGTTTGATTAGAAGTAGGTGGTCTCTGATGGAACTGATTGAATTGGAGTCTAAATCTGTGTGGAAATTGATGAAATTGACGGGGTGGTCCAGTTGATAAAGGATTGAATTTTGGTGTAGGCCTTCGCATTATATTGGAACTCATTGGTCAGAATGGTGAGACATTCTGCTAGTGAGAGCGGATTGCGAGCTCGTATTAAGCTACCTACATTGTCATTTAGGCCTAAGGTGAACACTCGTAATGACAGTTCTTGGGCAAAAGTTATGAGATCTTCTGACAGGGTCCCTTGAATGTATGAAATGTGGGAATTCAAAATTGCTTCTAGGCGATTGTAATATTCGAAGCAATTTTCGTTAGGGTTTTGACTCAACCTGCACAATGCTATAGTTAGCGTAGACAGATCTCGTTTGTCGCTGTAACGCTCGCAAACTCGGCCAATATGAAGCGTTACTAGCGAATATTTTCCTCTGAGCTTCTCCTTTTATTTTGACAGGATGCTCTCAATGAGCATGGTATTTTGGAAGCCGTCGAGATCGGTGGCATCAAAGAAACGATGATGGAGTTTGTCGCATACGCTAATAAAGCGGGAAATCATTAAGGGTTCTGCAGAAAATTCGGGGATCAAATGAAGGTGTTCTGATTTTAGGGTAGGTACCCTAGGTTCTAGGTTCAGTTCGTGGAAGGTTCGTCTAGGAGTATCGGTATTTGCGGGTTCCTCAACCCTGGATGATTGTCCGTTGTCGGTCATTGGGATTGAGTATGGAAACGTAGGGGGAACAATCCAATTGAAAAATGGTTCCCTAATAGGTTTTGGAGCTTTCGGAATTTTGAAAATTTGATGAAGAATGTCCTGAAATATATGATATAGTTACACAATAGTAAGGTCAATTAATCAAGCATGCACAAAAATGGTTATTAAAATTAAGTAAATTAATTATATGCCTATTACTAAGTGCGAGTAGAGAAATTTGGATTACAATTAAAAATTGAAGAGTGAAAATTGAAGGTGTTGTGAAGACGATTTAAAGGGACACGGGTGTGTCGGCAGCTGGCTGCAATCGGGGTTCTAGGAAAAGATACGTGTAGGATGAGACTCGGGCGTCGAGACTCAGGCGATGAAAATAAGATGAAATAAGATCTGCTGAAGTTGCAACAGTCGCAAAGGCCGCAGAGCGGTCGGGCTGAACCGTCCTTGGTTCAATTAATTAACATGAATTTAATAAACTCGATTTTCGAGTACGTATTTTCTTCGGGTAGATCGTTTTGATCTTTTAACCTCGAGAAGAAAAAAATATTTGTTTCAATTCTTATAACTACTGCGTGATGGCGTCAACGGTCAGGGCAGACGGAAATTGGCGACTTGAGAGGATTTAGGGTGAATTCTCTGAACATCCGGGGCCTGGAAAACCTTCTTAAAAAACACTTTATTTCGATACACAGGTTTATTTCCGTACACGGAGTGAATGAAAAATACAGGATACTTGCACGTAAATTTAGTTTCTATGTAAACGCCACAGAATTTGTAATATTAACGGTTGAAAATGGTTATAGTACTTTTTGAAATCAAACTAGGCGTATAGTACTTTTTGGAAACAACATTTTTGGATATAGTACTTTTTGAGACAAACGCTCTGGATATAGTACTTCTTCAGCGGGTAGGGCAATAATCTGGGCTGTCAGCCAAGAAATCAGATAATTACGCATTTTTTATTGCTTAAAACATTAGAAATAGGTACAATAGCATAATATAAGCCTCCTTAACCCCAGAAAAAACACAAAACATGAAACTTTTGAGAGATCATGGGAATTAAATTTACAGAAATAAAGCTTGGAACCAAGTATCTTGAAGGTTTTTTTACCAACCTAGGTACCTCTGTTAATGATTTTTCTTAGAGTTAATAGTGAGTGAGAGTTATTCAGAGATATAATTTTTCCCCCTTTTCCCTTTTCGGACCAAAAGAAGATGCAGTGCGAATTTTTGAAATTTTTTTACCTAAACTATATCCTTGGCTCTTATTTAACACGATATGACAGTTTTTGGAAAGAAACATGAAGGATTTATGAAAATACAGCCCCCTAAAATATTGGTGTCCTGAAGTACACCTTGGTATGGCTCTATTGAGAATTGGTGTCTTCAAGGATACCTTGGTATCTGTGTGCTAAAATTGGTGTACTCAGGTACACCTTGGTATGCGCATGCCGAAATCGGTGTACTCACGGACACCATGGTCAGGGGCAATATAAAACCCAAATGCAAAATCAAAAAAACTTGGTTACTTTTATCCAAATTTATTTATTAGAATAAAAAAACAGGTAACTTTGTAGGCCAAAATGAATATTGCTACGTAAAATGTAAAATAAAATGGCATCTTGCAAATTTCCAGCACGTTTTCAGTGACCTAGTTGAAGAGTAAATCAGTCTCATAATAAATTGTTGACTAAAATTCAGACAAGTAACATAATTCAGACTAAATATTGGACAAGTAACATAATCACAATTTTTGTGGGATTTGGGCCAGTCGTCCAGTACTCGACCAACCAAAATACCCATGATCACAGTCATAGTATTATCACTCTTCATCAACATTGTTGTTTTCATTTTCCCTTTCTTGTTCACTTAGCTAAAATTCAGTTTCTAAAAATATAGGAAAACTTTCATAATCACAGTATCATCAGACTTCATTTTCAATTTCTTGTTCGCTGTTTGTCTTTCCTTCGTCGGGTTTCTTCGATTTCCTGGTATACTTTCTCTTCGGAATTTCTCTGACCGTATGGTAGGTTTGGAAACAGTTTCGTTGCGGAGTCACGCAAAGCCTAACGTTGCACCGACAACAGGACCATATGGTTTGATTAGAATGGCAAAACCGGCATTTGCCTTTTTTTTGGGACACAGGCAGGTGTTGTGCTTCTTCTAGCCTCTGTTCAGGGCACGGATTTGGAGAAACTGGCGCAGAATTGCTTCTTTTCACTTTTTGTGGACTGTGAGTGCGTTGCTGACACAGATTTTGAAATCGACGAGAGACATTTTTGACTGTGGGTTGTCAAATCGGTAGAGGAGCCAGGCATTTGACAGAGCAAGGTCAAGGAGGTGCGCGAAAATTGCCATATACCATTTGAATGTAAGCAATGGTGTCTTGTAAAGAGACGTCAGCATATCAGCCTTGTCAACGCCTCCCATGAAGGAATTGTACTCCTAGACAATTTTGGGACATGGAACGCTGGTTCGTCTTCTTTCTGTCATTGACCACCTGGTCACGACCCCAACTGGCTCTACTCCGACGTACGAAGACGCCAGAGTTACAACTTTTGTATCCGCCCACTTTACAATGGTGGTTTTCTTCTTGTTGTCGCTGACGACATCAAAAGACCCGCGCCCTCGTTTGATAAGCTCCTTGTCTTGGGCAAGAAGGCTTTCAGCTCCGTCTAAGCGATTGGCCCGCAGCGTTCCAAGGGAAAGAATCCCATATTCGTACCTGAGCATGCTGATCAGGCGTGGTGAACTGAAGAAATTGTCGAAAAAAACAGCTGCTAAAGCTGGGTCCTTTATTGATTGACATAACGCAATAACGCATTTAGTTGAAAAATTCTCTTGCATTTCTTTCTGGCTGAATGGAATGTTCAGGAAAGAGTTTTCGCCAGCGTAGAAAAAAAATTCATAAACAACACCAGACACGCCGCACCTAGCAAATACCTTGAACCCCCATTTGGTGGGTTTCTTGGGCAAGTATTGCCGCCTACTGCCCGCTTTTTTACCTTTGTAGGCGATCATCATCTCGTCAATCGAAAATTTCCGATCGACCTGTATGGCGAGGAATTTTTGCCGAAGATATTCTGAGACGGGACGAATTTCGATTTATTGGTCATCTGGATTGTTCGTTTGGTCTTCATTATTTACAAAATGCAGGCTGGATCTGATCTTGGCATATCGGTTGCGACTCATCACCTTCGCCACCCGATTGACCTTAGTTTCCTGGGCCCAATAGCTCTTCCAGGACCTTATTTTCATAATGCCCATAGATATTTCAATGGATAGGAAGTCCTTGATATCATTTGCTGTGATTTGCGCGCACACGCCTTTTTGTTGAACACTACCGATTGGTTTCATCTACTATAATGCGTATCAGTTCGTCGGTAAAAAACCTTTTGAAGTAGGTACTGTAGAGGCGAAGCTTCATCCATGTTCCTCGTTGGGATGTGTTCAGGAAGGTCGACGCGTGACTTCAACGATGTTTTCTTCCATCTGAAACAAACCATGGATAATGAAAACAAAATCTTCTGTGCATTTGGGAGTTTATACCACTCTTAGTGTGAGGGAGGGAGGGATGGTGAGGATGAGTATGTTAGAGCATAAATCTATCAAATGAATGAATCAACTCACTTGAAAGTCTGGTTCTTTTTTTTCTTCTTTGGAATTTTTCCTATCTTGGCAGTACTTCTTTTCAATGGCTTCACTTTGCGAAATTTCGCCTTCTTCCCATTGCGTGACGGAATTCCTAAAGCATTTTTGGAGGTGGAAACGAGCAGTTGTTGAGCAGTGGCAGACATTGTAGCGGCCTGCTGTGCCGTTGTTGAAGGGTCAGGCGTATTAGAAGACATCCCACGATCAGTTTCCATATCCTCACATCCTTGAAGAACTATCAAATCCATGTCTTCCCAAACAGCATCAGCATTCTTGGCAGATCTGCAACACCGAAGAAATTATAGGTACCTCTGCACCTCTGAGGGTCAAGCAAGAATCAATTAGGTGAAATACTTTGCCTCATACCCATGCACCTACCTTTCCATATCTTGAAGCTCTTCCTCAACGGGACCATCGCTGTCGACTTGGTCAATGGCCTCTACCTGAACTAAATCCACTACATCCTCTGGCACGGCCTCATCTTCCTCTGGGTAAGGCTCTATTTCGAACATTTTGTCTAGGTTATCCATCAGATCATCGTCGTTCATATCGTCATCATCATCCTCCTCTCCCGAATCATCTCGGAATTTGTGCACCAGGGCGAGCATTTTAGCTGCTCTGGACGTGAAAATAGGCATTTCGATTTCTAAAAAAATAAATCATGGGTGAATTATTGCTAACAAGTAGATCAAGGTGTCACTTGAGTTTGTAAGTAGAAATAATGAGGTTTAAAACCTAAGAGGTTTAAAAAAATGTAAAAGAAAAAAAATTCTGAAGTAGGGATGAAAAATAAGTATGTTGCATTCACGTCTTCATAGCGGTCGGTAGCTCAGGCGTCATCATAAAGAACCATGACGTTATCCGGGTCATCAGAGGTGTCCATAGTGGGCAGAAAAGCACGACCATCAATGTCCAGTACTTCCTTGTAGAATACGTGTTCATCCCAATTTATTCCCATAGCAGCCAGTAGTGACTTCACGTCATTTATTTTTTCAATGCTCATGTGATTCTTAGGTTTGATTCTCTTCAAATTCAAAGGGACTTCGGAGATACGCTGAAACTTTTTCTTGTTGATTTTATGTTTGGTCACCGCTCCACTATACGTTGATTTGAAGGAAATATACTCTGGCTCTTCAAACGAAAACGACAGAACTTTTGCTTCTGAAATCTTGAATCCTTTGTCACCAGTCTTCAAAAGTACTCTTGTTGATTCCACCCACGAATGCATCATAACTTCGCGAGTCGTGTGAAGAGTGCCAATTTTCCTCAACACATGGTCATATTCGTTAGGATGAACGATGATGTCAATAGGATCAAGCTGCTTCTCAACCAAACCAAAGGCGCGGTCAGCTGGTATATAAAAATGCCCACGAACTGGGAACCATTACGGTCATTGAATAATTCTTGTTTTGAGCTGCGCACGAGTCGCAGAACAGCCTCATAGTAGTGATGTTTGGGCGTCTGTTTAGTACTTCTTGCAGTACTACGAGAAAATGGGACACACATGAAAGAATCTGGTTTGCTCCTCTTCCAAATTCAGACTCGAGCCACTTATAAAAGTGTACTGTTTCCTTAGATAGAGTTCCTTCTGGTTCATGAATTATGATACCTAGAATGTAAAACCACATCTGTCTAGAATAATAGGCCTCTCCTATCGGGGTTTTCGGAAGGGGCTGATTCTGCATTAAGTCGAAATTGATGGTGATGGTGTTTTCTGGATGAGAGTCAAGTTCTTGGAAACATTTTTCTGCCCTCTGGATATGCACCAGGTACTCCACGATGAGTTCTTTCTTTTTGTCTTCATTGGCTTCAAACCGTCGGCTTGTTTTGAGTTTCACACAAGTGCTGCATACATCTTTTTTTGATGATTCGAAACCCAAATTAAATTTCCTTCGAAAAACACTCCAGTACGTGGTGTATTTGCACTGTGGGTCAGTTAGTAAGAACATCTTCCACATCTTCCTGATACAAAGGTCCGATGGCAAGTAAAATCTGTCTGGTGTCTTGTTTCTCCCATAATGCTGTTCCCTGCACTTGAACTGTTTTATGTGCTCAATGATCTTTTCGGTACGAGATATTTGTTCAGCGGTCAATCTGCTACCCCCTCACTTTTCAACTATATCCTCATCAGGCATCATTATTAATTTAGCTGCATTTTCGACCTTCCTGCGTTTCACATCTAAAATACTCATGAAAGATTCCTTACATACCTGGACTCGACCGGATTCACATTGAATGAAATACGAAGTGACCCATGCTCGGTTACGTTTTCGTGAGTCTTCACGAACTCGAGGTCTTTTCGTTGTAGAAACACAGATATTTCTTTGTATGAATTTGGTTTTATCAATCGAAGTTGGTAAGCAATCGAACTTTTCTCTGAACTCTTTCAGGTCGCAAGCTGTCAGTTCACGAACTTTACACACTCCTTTCTTAGCATTGTGTTTGCATTTTACGTATAGATCCTTACCTTTTTTAGAAGTTTTTCGTTGATTTTTCGCCCACTTACTCTTGTTTACACTTTTTTCCGAGCTTTGTGGGGAGGTACTTCCCGAGGAGTCTCCCATGAATCGTTGAGGAGAAGGTCAACATTCGCAATGTGCTGAGGGTCACTCGATAGGTGATCTCCACTCATTTTGACGGTTTGAAAAACCTTTAAAGAACACCATGAGCACACAAAAAGGTCTATGCGAACTATAATATAATATAGTATAATAAAATATAATATATTTAAAATATAAAATATAATATATTTTATAAGAAACGAGAAAAGTTCTCTATTTTTCACACATCACTGTGGACTACACAGCTTTTGAAGCCTTCCTGCAAATCACAAAACCAGAGGAGGTTCTGGAAAGGTTAGGCCAGGATTACCAACATTCTAAATAATCATTTCAACGATTTTTGAAGCCCCTAGAGAAGAAAAAAATATAATTATTATCTTGAAGAAAAAAAGGAACTGTCCTTCTGGAAACAAGAACATGGATATAGTACCTTTTGGAACAACTGACTCGCGTTTGTAAGTTATATAGTAGGGATATAGTATTTTTTGACTCAAATACCAATGCTCCGTCATCACCGCCATTATTTTCAGTGGTGTTTAGTACTTTCTGAAACCAAACTCACTTTTCGGAGCTCATTTCAACAGGGATAGAGTACTTTTAGAGAAAAAATAACGCCGGATTCGGGAAAAACCAGCCCCCAAAACCCCTAGAACTGTCTTACCTCCATTAAATTGAATCTGATTTCTTCTAAGAACTCGACGTGATTGGCCGTCATTTTAAGTTGGACTAGCTCGCATTCTCCATTTAATCCTTTGGTCAAAATGTTTCGTTCGCAGGTTTGATCACCGTACATTTGAGAACTTTTCAGGCAAAAATAGTGGTTCAAACCTAGTTCACAATTTTGGTTGAAAAACATGATGTTATCGGAATCGGTGGACTTTGCTGCAAAGCGGGTAGAGGGTATTACTGTGATGTGATTATCGTCTACTAGGGAAGGTACTGATTTGAGTAGGAATAATTCTTAATTTTGTAGGTTGAGTATGGGGATATCGAGAAAGTAGGTTAGGTCGTTGGTACCGATCAAGCAATTTATTTTTATGTGATTTTGAAGGTCCCAGAATGGGTTTCTTTGGAATTCAGGAAGTCTATTGCCGTAATACGAAGTGAGTTTTTCTAAGGCTTCCATTAGCGTTTGGGGTTTGATTATACTGGGATGTAATTGTTTCAATTTACAAAAAGTGATTGAATTTTGAATGTCCTGTGTTATATCTAGAAGAATTTGCAACAGAAGTTGGTTATGTTCCAGGACCATTTCTACTTGTTTAGAATGAGTTGCGAAAGAATTGAGTTCCTTGAGGTGCATAATTTCGGATTGCAGGATATCGTGATTGTAATGTATGGAATCTATCGAGGAATTTAATTCTTCTACCAGTCGGTTTTTTATAGAATAGTGATGCTCAATTTGCTGAGAGAAAGTTTCCTAGTTATGCTGGAGATTTTTTTTTTTTCGTGATTTATTTATTGCAACTGAAACATAGTACAATTCATCTAGCAATATTTCATTTCATGATAAGCTCACTGGGGGGGGGGGGGGAGGTTTACAGCAAAACCTGGCCCATACTTGTATCAA
The DNA here is from genome assembly GCA_963920205.1 of Stenodema calcarata. Classification (NCBI taxonomy): domain Eukaryota; kingdom Metazoa; phylum Arthropoda; class Insecta; order Hemiptera; family Miridae; genus Stenodema; species Stenodema calcarata. The sequence goes on along the minus strand of OY986048.1, from coordinate 30,650,824 downwards.
GAACAGTTAAAAACACTGGATTACACTTGCACTATTTGCACAGCACAATTAGGTCCAGAGGTTTATTTCTCTTGAGTCGCCGAAGCTCTCCTTCGTTGTTTAAAACGTTGAGCATCTCCAGGTTCTCGTGTTTGTGGAGGCGATGTTCGTGCTTCCTTGCATATTTGGCGATAATTTCGGTGACCGTTTCTACCCTCAAGTCTCGATGAATATCATCATTCCGCATGAACCAGGGGGCCAGTACTATACTTCTCAATATTATATTTTGTCGGGTTTGGATTGTTTTAATATTTGATTTTTTCGCACAACCCCAGAGCTGTATCCCATAGGTCCAGATGGGGCGCAGTATCTGTTTATATATGAGTAATTTATTGTGTAGTGAGAGATGGGAGTTCCTTCCCATCATCCAGTACATCTTTCTGAACTTGATTTTTAGTTCCTGATTCTTTTTTTCAATGTGGTATTTCCAGTTAAGTTCGGAATCAAGGTGCATCCCTAAGTATTTTACAGTGTCAGAGTATGGAATTTTATTTGAATTGATCTCAACTTCTGGGGCTGAGATTTTTCTATTAGTAAAGTTGATGTGCACTGACTTTGTTTCATTCAGTTTCATTCTCCACATCTTGGTCCAATTGACAACCTTGTTAGTGGACGTCTGTAGATTGCGAGTTGCAGTTTCAGCGTCACCTCCAACAGAGAGGATGGCAGTATCATCAGCAAAAGTAGCTACAGTTGTATTTTCCTGTTGCGGAAGATCTCGTGTGTACAGCAGGTAGAGTACTGGGCCTAGGACACTGCCTTGTGGTACCCCTGCTTTTATAGGCTTCAAGACAGAGTATTGGTCACCCTGTTTTACCCTGAAATGTCTGTTCGCTAGGTAGGATTTTAGGAGTAAGTAAAACTGTTTTGGGAGATCCCTGTGCAGTTTATACTCAAGTCCCTTGTGCCAGACCTTGTCAAATGCCTGGGCCACGTCCAGAAAGATACTGGCACATATTTTTTTACCTTCTAAAGCCTTTTCTATTATGTTAGTGATTCTATGAACTTGATCTAGCGTAGAGTGGCGTTGCCTGAAACCGAATTGGTGGTCTGGTATCAATTTTCTGACTTCAATAATTGGTTTAAGCCGTTTGAGCAACAATTTTTCGAACAGTTTTGATATGACAGGGAGGAGGGATATGGGTCGGTACCCCGCCTTCTCATTTGGTGATTTTCCTGGTTTGGAGATCATTATGACTTCCGCTACTTTCCACTGGGAAGGTACATGACGTAACCTGAACGTGGCGTTGATGATATGAAGTAGTTTAGTTATAGCCTTTTCAGGGAGCTCTTTCACAATTCGACCGGTTATCAAGTCATAGCCAGGGGTCTTTTTAGGATTAATGTTGCCTTTAATTTCATCTTTGAGTTCTTTTAACGTAACGGGCCGAATATCGAGCTCATCCGTTTTTTCTATCAGTGTTGCATTTTCTTCAGGTGTCTGTACTGGAAGAGGTTGAAAGGTTTCATAGAGATGATCTGCAAAAAGTTGAGCTTTCTCTAGGTTACTTCTGGCCCATGTCCCGTCATCCTTTTTGATTGGAGGAGAATGAACTTTAGGTCTATTTATACTTTTGGTTACCTTGTAGAGGGAGTATTCGGTGTCTTTCTCTGCAGTTAGGTTACTCAAAAAATGTTCAACTGATTGATCTAATAAGATATTTAAGTTTGTTACCGAGTCTATTGAGAATAGTTTTGTTTTCAGGGGTTCTGTTATTCTTCCATTTCCTTCTAGCTTTACGTTTGGCGCACAGGAGATCCCTTACTTCTAGCGGATATGATTTCGAATTAGTGTCATAGTTGCTGTTTTGGTTTATTGGGGTACATAACCAGGCTGCTCGTTATATGTTATTGATAAATAAGTCAAGTTCGTCTTCCAGTTGTTTAGGGGTTTTCAGAGGAACTTTAAGGTCGATCGATGTTTCCAATTGCTGCCGAAAACAGGACCAGCAAGTATTTCTATTGAATAAACTCGGAGAATTTTCACTAATGATTACTTTTTCGCTGATTGTTATTATAACAGGCGAGTGGTCAGAGGGTAGGTCGTCGCTGTCCTCTAGATTTATGTAACCACTTGAGATACCTCTGCTTATAAAGAAGTCTATTAGGTCTGGGGTTTTGTTAGCATCCGTGGGCCAGTATGTAGGCCTTCCAGTTGAGAGAAAGTCGCACTTGAAAGAAGCTGCTGCTTCATACAACTCTTTACCTTTGGCCGTGGTTAATCGCGAACCCCAGAAGGTATTTTTGGCATTGTAGTCACCTCCAATTATAAAGTTGTTACCAAGCGATTTAAGAAGGACCGTATAATCATCTTTTTTTAGGTTAAACCTGGGGGGGGGGGGGCAGTATATTGCGGCTATACTAAAGCTTTTATTATTGAGTTGTACCTTGACCGAAGTTACCTGCATTTTTTCCTCTTCGATTTTTGGTTCTTCATGGTGAGCGATGTTAGCTTTAATGAGAATTGCCGAACCTCCTCTAGCTTTATTGCTTGGGTGTAGCGTATGATAACACGTGAATCCTCTTATTTTGATGTATGACGTCCGAGTGAAATGGGTCTCAGAAATAAGTAAGATGTCTATCTTGTTGGAGTGGAGAAATAATTCGACTTCCTTGATGTGATTTAGCAATCCGTTTGCATTCCATGTTGCTATTCTTAAAGTCGGTCCCATTAAATTAGTCCATAGCTAGTAAGTCCCTTCTCTAGCTTAGTTATTCTTTCAAAAAACTGTTTATTGGTATGTTTTTGTTCATCCAGTCTTTCCAGTATCTGTGCCAGCATTTTTTCTGTGTTCGACACATTAACCTCTTTTTTAGCAGCGGTAGCATATGAAACCTTTGGAGTAGTTGCTCCTGTCATGGTTGTAGTAAGCGATTTCCGCCTATTAAAATTACTCTCAACTGGGGCATCGCGCTTCGTCTGTTCTTTCAGTTGGGGTTTAGTAATTTTGTTTCTCATTCTTTGTAGCTCCTTAGCTACCTCGCATCCTCGATAATTCGCTGGATGATTCCCTTTGCAGTTGACACATTTGGGGGCATCTGCTTTGTTCAGGGCACATTCAGAAGTTTTATGCTGTCCAGCACATTTCACACATGCAGACTCCTTCTCGCAGTAGGATTGGGTATGCAGGTATGACTGGCAATTCTTACATTGGGGAATGAGTCTGGAAGTTTTTTTCACCGGCTCAATCCTCACAATTATGTTGAGGATGGCCTTAATACTATGGATTTTGTTTACATCCTCATTTTTGTCAAAGGTTAACATAAAGAGAGGAAGGGGTTTATGGATGGTTACAATTTCACCACTATCATTTTTCCTTTTCTCTTTCCTGAGAATGTTGGTAACATCCAAGATGGCAAGACCTTGCTCTTTAAGGTCACCAATAATATCAGTTTTCTCACATGTTTCATGTAAGCCTCTAGCCATGACCTTAATAGGTCTGTCTGCTTTATCTTGGTACGTGTACCACTGTTTTTTCTCTGTACGCAGTTTATCTGTGATCAGTTTCCAATTAGTTCATGAATCTACGTTTATTTTCCAAACGTTATTATTGAGAGCAGTAACCTTGAATTGCTCTCTAGGGATATTCTGTAACATATCTTTGAGGGCCGCATAGCTCTTTAGCCCTACAACATTTATGGGTGGTGGAGGAGGGTCCTTTTTAGGCTTAATAATTTCTACCTTGTTGGTAGGCCATTCAACCTCCGGAGAAGACCCAGCCTTACGCTTCTTGCGGGCCCTTTTTAGGATCCAGTCAGTTTCTCTCGACAATTCATCTTCGTCCGTACTGTAGGATGTAGGGACGTTGGGTTGAGTCAATTTCGATGCCCTTTGTTCGTCCTTTTGATTTGCACATAATTTAACAATATGATAGTTGGCTTGACTGAGGTAATCACATAAGGAAGCTATAACAGAATATAAATGATTGAAAGCATCACTTACGTGGGGGTCTGCAATCGGTAGGGCACTTGTTATTACGCGGTGTTGCAATAACTCTTGCTTTGTTTGTTCAACAATCTCCTTGATCATCTGCCCGCCAACGGCGTCGCCTTTGTCGGTCATGCCCAAACGCGAAGCGAAACACCAGTTTAATAAACCTTTATCGCGGGAGGTCGCTCCGATGTTGACTCGACGAGCTCTCGCACAAGACTCTCGCACAATGCTGGAGATGTTGAAGGATTCTGCAATATTTCTCTCCGTCGGTAGCATTGAGATTGCCGGTTATAAATTTTATTACTGAACCTAATCCGTTTAATAAGCCTCGTTTTTGTCTGCGGGGAAGTACCGATTCGAACATTCTTTGGTTTATGGTTTTCATCATGTGTTCTATTATTTGGAGACGGGGATGAAGGGATTCCTGAAGGTCGTGGTCAGAGTATGGTAGTAGTCGATGGTACGTGCCTATCCTAGACGCACAGGTAACAGTCCCAGGTTGACAGTAACATCTTCAATTTCCAGCCCATATACCAGTAAAGGGAGTAGAAAAGGAAGGACCAGCATGACCTGAAATTTATAGGCTCGATTAGGGACGGAAAGTTTGATGAAGCTGGTGGTCTAGATTTTTAAATTATTATTGGAGGTGAGATGGTCCAGGTACAGGGGAATCTGGTGGACACGGTAAGGCCTTTCTTGGTTTTTTCTTTATTAGTTTGACCGAATGTTCTGAGGAGGATGTCTCTGAAGGAGGCAATCTGGGTCTTTTCAATGAGGGAAATTGAGCGATAGCTTTGGCACGCTCTTGTAGTTCTTGACTACTTCGGAGGGCGAGTAAGAGGAACTCGTACTATCGTCAGGGAGGTTTAGTTGGAATGACTTTCCGCGGTCGTTTGACATTAGAGACGTGAATTTTAGTTTTGGGTGTTATGGTGCCGGGGGTCAATATTGATGGTGCCTGTTGGTGAAGTTGGGTTTACTACTGTTTCTTTGTTGTATTTGGTCTTGGTCTTGCTTTGCAACTGTCGGTTTTTCACGTATACTGTGTCTGGGATCTCTGGAGGGATTTCCCTAGTCTCATTACGTGACTCTATAGGGTGTTCTTTGATTTTCGACAGGTTTTCGTGTAAGTCGCGGTATAAGTGTAGCATACGATCTCGATGTTGAGAGATGTAATCGTTTACTACCCTTTGTTCTAGATCCATGCGGAAGAGACCATTGTCAGAGATGTGGCCATTGATAATTTCCAGGGGAGTGAGACCTGTAGCGGAGTGGATAGAGTTATTGTATGCTAACAGGGCTTCACTCACTTTAACTTCAATTGGCTCTTTTTGGAATTCTTCTCGGAGATTAAGGAGCCTGATATGCCCAATCAGGGTAGAGTGGAACCTCTCAATTGCTCCATTGCGTCCCCGGTGTTGGCTGGAGATGAAATGAATTTCGATTTTATGCAGTAGTAATGATTCTTTGACAAGGGCTGAATTAAATTCTGCTCCATTGTCGGAAATGATCTTATCCGGGATACCATGAGAAGAGAAGTACTGAACTAGGGTGTTCACTACTTCTATACTATTATTAGTTCGGACTTTGTATAATTGGGCAAATTTTGAAAAAGGGTCTAATATTGAAAGGAATTTTGATTTTTCGAGTGCTATCTTCTCAATGTGAAGAGTATGAAAGGGTCGCAGTGGTGTCGGGGTAACATTAAATTTTGGTTTGATTGGATTCCTATCGTATTTGGAACGAAGGCAGGTTTCGCACTGATTGATAAAATTTTGTATTTCTATTTTCTGTCTTGGCCAAAAATATCTGCGTTTAATTTGTTAGTACGTTTCCTCGACACCTCTGTGGTTAGTTTTCCCTTCATGGTAGTTTTGGATTATTTCTTTAATTTCTTCGTCGGTTTGTACATCAATCAAAAATTCTTTACAGCGGTACATTTTAATCTGAGATTCCTTGAAAGTGGACGACATAATTTCGTTAAATTTTGTAAAGTTTTCTCCCGAGGGATCATTTACAAAGAACAGATGGTATTGAATTTTCGGGCGAATGAATTCTTTGGTGAAATTTATTATTTCAGTTTTGTAATTAATTTCTGAAATTTCACAGGTGATTCTCGTTTTATTACCAAATATTGTTTCCACTTTCGGGTTTTTTTGCTAAGTTTTTGACGAATTTCATTATTATTTGATTTTTCCTATGATTTACGGCTTCGTCCTTAGTTGGAATTGAAAATTGGGGTGTTGCAGAAATTTCTGGATTTACAATTAATGATTCCGAGGTAGTTTGGTTTGGATCGCGGGATGGAGAAACTACAGGAGTTAATCCTGGGTTTTGGTCATCAGCAATCAGCGGCGAGTGCGCTAATGCTTCGGCTATGATTCGGTCTATGTCCATTTGTATACCAGGGCTTATTGGAGGCAGGTCAAGGTATGAGAAATCGAGAGGGCTAAGTTATGAAGTTCGACCCTTGACGGTGCATCGGCTACTACGTTAGATTTTCCCGGTTTGTATACAATGGAAAAATTAAAATCGCTTATTTTCAACTTCCATCTGTACAGCCTAGAGTTGGGGTCTTTTAATTGGAAAGCCATTGCAGCGGCCTGTGGTCGGTGTAGATGGTGAATTTCTGTCCGTACAAGTACGGGCGGAAGGTTTTCAGGGCAAATACAATCGCATAGAGTTCTTGATCGTAGAGTAACGTTGTTCGGTTTCAGTCAAAGTCGTACTAGCGAACGCGATCGGGAGGTCGTTATTTTGTAGATTTTGGGACAGTACGGCTCCTGCGGCAACATTGCTGCAATTAGTGGTTAATATGAACGGCTTAGAAAAATCCGGGTTGGGCTATTGCACAGCAAAGTTTTAAGGCCGGTCTACACGCTCAAGCCATTTGCGCAAACCGGCTTGCACAAGCCAGTTTGTACAGTTATATCGTTGCGTGTGGACGCAGTTTGTGCAAGCCATTCGGCTTGCGCAAGCCAGATAATTTGGCTTGAGCAAAGTCAGTCTCGGACAGAAAATCGGCTTGAGGTTGGAGCTTGGCATGAGTGAAGTTTGAGCGTGTGGACGAGGTTCAAGCCTCACCCACAATCTCGCGCCGGCGCATTCGTTCGCGAGTGCGAATCACATTTCTCGACGCCCTCACAACTAAGGATGGGCATAACGGTTATTTTCGAGAAACGTAAAATTACGTTCGTTGTATTAAAATAACTGTCGAAAAAACTAGTTACAAAAAAACTAGTGTCTTTTCTTCTCAACCAAAAACGGGTGTTCAAATAATATTTGTTGTCAGAAATGTAGTTACTTACAAAGAAAACGAATACCTAACTTTCTTTTCCAACTGATAGGAAATACGAAAACTTTGTCGACACATTTGAAGATAGTTTGTTTTAAATTAGCAAGGAGATTGGTTCTAATGAACGGGACTTGCAAAAAAAAGGCTCCAAAATAGTATTAACAAAAGTAAATGATGATATCTTTGGTTAAATTTTTCTGTTTACGGTTCTTTGCATGTCATCATTTTTTGGAGAACAATCATCAAATAGGTAGAAGTAGAAAGTAATAAAAACCGATCAAACATGAAAAAACATTGGTAGGTAGGTATATATTTGAATGTGTAGGTAATTGATCACATTTTTCTGAGAACCCACGAACGAAGGACACTAATTTTTTTAGTGGAACCTATGTGGCTGTTTACGTACCTAAATATTTATATTTAGAAAAAATTATAGAAGAAATAACACATTATTTATTTAACATTATTAACATTCTTTAACATTATTTTATTTTCAGTCCTATCATTTAATCGAGCCCCACGTTTTTTTTCCTGAAGCACAACTGAGCGTGTGGACGCCACCGAGTTGTTCAGTTCAGTTTGCACAAACTGGCTTGTGCAAGCCGGTTTGCGCAAATGGCTTGAGCGTGTAGACCGGCCTTTACATGTCTCAAAACTAGATTTGAATTCCCTTGAGTCTACTGAGACTTTCGAATTTGATTTCGGAGCAGAATCTGATGTCATTGGTTTCGTGATGGTAGCGAAATCCTTAATGAACCGTCTGTAATAACCGACAAGACCGAGAACTCTTTCGATTTCGGTTTTGTTTCGGGGGAGTGGATACGATTTTACAGCCTGAATTTTGTCTGGATTTGGGCGCACTCCTTCCGGGGTTATGACGTATCCAAGGTAGAGGAGTTCTTTCCTGAGGAACTCCGTTTTGTCAACTGGGATCTTCATGTTGGCGGCTCTGAGGCGATCAAAAACTTTCCGTAGCCTCTCTATGTGTTCTTGGAGTGACACTGAGAATATTAGAATGCCATCTAGATAGACTAAAGCTAGTTCTCCGTTTATGCCACGAATAACCTTTGTAATATTTTTAATTTCTTCTTTATTATATTTATCTTTGGTTTTTTGTTGTTTTTGAACGGTTTTCACATAAATTTTACTAGGGATTACCGGGAGTTCCTCTCGTTTTAAATTTAGGTTATCAATGACTTTTTCTTCAAAATTTGAATTTCCCTCAGTCACTTTATTGTAAATTACTTTCATTCTGAATAGTCATTTAGTAATGTCAAGGTCTAGTAGAGTCTTATTCCCTACATGTCCGTACAGTATTTCGTATGGAGTTAAGTTTGTTACTGAGTGAATCGAACTATTGTACGCCACAATTGCATAGTTGACCTTTATTCTAATGGAATCTTTTTTAAATTCTCCTCGGTTGTTGAAAATCCTGACATGTTCAATGAGGATTGAGTGGAAACGTTCCACAAGTCCATTGGATTCTGGGTGTTGAGAACTTATAAAATGGATTTTGATATTGTGTAAGCATAACGATTCTCTTACCAACGAGCCACGGAACTCGGATCCATTGTCAGAGACGACATTGGTCGGAAGTCCATGGTGGGTAAAATATTTTACTAGAGCATTAACGATCTCTAGGCTGCTGGACGCATTGACTCCATACGCTTGAGCGTATCGAGTGAACGAGTCTATGATGGTGATGAATTTGGATCCCTCTATCGTAAGGCTGTCAAGATGAATTGTTTCAAAGGGTCGTGAAGCGGTGGGGGTAATATTATATTTAGTTTTAATTGGGTTCCTATCATATTTGCATCTTAAGCAGATCTCGCAATTGTTTATGAATTTTTGGATGTCAAACTTCATGTTTGGCCAATAAAATTCCTGGCGTAATTTTTTGTAGGTTTCTTCGATTCCTCTAAGGTTAGTTATTCCGTTATGATACTGTTCTATTTTGTCCCGTCGGGTTTCATTATTGATTATGTCTTTTGCGAATTTAGTGTATTTGGTCAGATTAAGTTGCGAGTGGGTGAAGTTGGATGTCATTATCCTTACAAATTGTTCGTATATGTTTACTCGAATCTTGATCCTTTGGACGGATCGGGCGTCTATCAGGTGGAGGTCTGCATTCTCAGACCCTAGATATTGTAATTTGATCGATCCGTGCGGGGTAGTGCAAATGTTTTTCACGAAATCGAGGGAACATGACAGTTTCTTAATTATGTCTAGGCCGATTAGGCAATCAAATTTGGAATGAAAGTTAAAAATTCTAAATTCGTGATTTAGATGTTTCCTACCGAACAGGGGTCGTGAAGCGTCCATCGGTAGAGACCGTGAGCTGTTCTAACTGTGAAGGGATTTGATTTGATTTTGTCTGGGAAGAAATTTTCTGCAATTCGGTCGTTGATGTAGGATTTGGTGGAACCGGTGTCAATGAGGAAATGGAGATTGGATTGGGGACAGGTAATGTAGGGTAGTTCAAGGATCGTTTTCTTATCTATGTTCATTAGGACGTATTCGGGTTTTTGAGGCTTGCTTCCTCTAAAAAACCAAGGTTCTTCTTGGTTTTCTATGTTTGAATCATCGTAGGGGTTTTCTTCCTGGGGGTAATCTTCGTTTTGAGGGTAGTTTTGGGGACTGGACTAGAAATCCGTTGGCGGTTGATCTACCTCCGAGGCAGCTGGCCAAGATGGCGGGAGCCAACCGGTGGTGGGGAATTGGCAGCCCGGCCCGCTGGTGGCGCCCGTCTGGTTGGTATTATGAAAAGTAGGGCCCTCCTCGCCCCTTGTCCTACTCCATCCGCTTACATTCCTCTCCCTCCTGGAGGCCGACGTCCTCGTCGGCAACTCCCTGTTCCGTCTCCCCGATGATGGGTAACCCGAGGACTGCTCCGGGCGTAAATTGGAGCGCCGCCGACTGGTATCTTGCTCGCCGGCAGAATGCACATCCCAGCGGGTCGCTATTTGTGTAAGGATCATGCGTGCAGGGTGGGTCGAGCTGGTCGGATTTCCTGATGAGGCGTCTCCAGAACGCCCTGCAGGCCGCGCATCGGTACTGGATCAGCCGCTCCTTGTGACGCAGACAGACGGGGCACTGCAGTCGCCGTGGGGTGTTTGGACGGCTAAGGACTGGCAAGGGCGTGATGACATCCGGTATGGCGGGTCGGGATGGTGGTGAGCTGGTTGGGGACAAATGGATCTCAGGTTCCCAGATTCTCGTCCCAGATGGTGCAGCAGACTCGATGCCGATGCGCTGTAGTTTCACAGAGCATGGTCTGGTTATGGACAATCTGTCAATGCGCTCCTGTAGCTCTGCCACTTGCTGCGTGAGGTTCCTGTTGGTAGTTTCCAGTTCTTGTATTGTTTTGTTTTTCGTCTCCAGCTCATGTAATAGTTGGTCGCTGGCAGTCCCCGGAGTCGGCTCATCAGGCAGGCAGGAGAAGCGTGGGCCAGTCGGCACGCGTGTATCCTGCTGAAGGCCGTGCACCTATCTGGCCAGAAAAGGTATTCACTTACGTACTATGAGCTCTTCACTGGTTCAACCGACACTCGCGTCGCGTAACCGTTCTCGAAACCACGCTCGGAGGGCGTCTATACTGGGGTGCTATTGTGACAGTAACTCGTCACGCAAGCCACGCTCGGAGGGCGTCTAAAGCCGGCGTCACACGATGCTACCAACACCTTCCAATGTTGGACGCTTGGTGACTGGTAGCATCGTGTAGCCGACCTTCCAACGTCCAGCTTCCAATGGCCAGCGTCCAACGTTGGCGTTGGAGGGCGATCGGTCAGAGAGCGGTCTTTGCGCCCAAGTCAAAGGAAAAAGAAGGGTCCAACGTTGTCGTGAACCTTCGTTTCTTGGAAGCTCGTTTCTTCGAAGGCAGGAGGCTCAGTCACACGACTCGGCGTTCAGTTTGTAGCGCGTCCAGTTTGATTCCTTTTGCGGCAAAAGTTTTGCCACCAAGTATTCATCGACACAGCTAATTTATGATTGAAATTGTTGAATTGTATTGAATTTCATTATATTTATTTGTCTTTAGTAATTTCTTTGTCTTTATTGTCATGCCTACAACTGTGTCATGGGTCTCCACTTCATTCGTTTTTCCATAATTTAAAACAAACAGACCTAAAAATCAGTAGGTACTTAGATAATAAAAAAAATATGCAACCTATCAATTTTTGTCATTCTTTTTCAGTTCAACTCAGTTTGAGTTCTAGTTATGCCGAGAATAGCGGGATTATAGATAAATAGCGGTTGAGCTATATAAACCATTAAGGGCATCCCCAGCAATCGCTGCAACATCATCATCCGTTTCCATGTTGAAACAACTCCCGACGGCTCGACCTTCAAACGGCTCGACCTGGATCGTACTGGATCAAACGTTTGCCACACCGTGTAGCTGGGGCTTTAGCTCGAGTCACTCGTCGAGTCGTCACTCGTCGAGTACGGTCAAACGTTTGGCCCAACATTCGACGCGTCGTGTAGCGCCGGCTTAACACTGGTTAACTGGGCAGGGACTTCTAGCACTCGGACGGGCCGTTAACTGCTCAGGAGTTCGCAAGGGACTGGACTAGAAATCCGTTGGCGGTTGATCTACCTCCGAGGCAGCTGGCCAAGATGGCGGGAGCCAACCGGTGGTGGGGAATTGGCAGCCCGGCCCGCTGGTGGGTATTATGAAAAGTAGGGCCCTCCTCGCCCCTTGTCCTACTCCATCCGCTTACACCATTTTCAGTGCTGAAGGCTGTTTTTGATATACTCGATTTTTCCATCTTTACTTGCCAAAAACCGGAGGTAAGATCAAGTGTTGTGAAATATTTACATTTACCTAATTTTGACAGAATGTCTTCGATATTCGGGAGGTTATACTTGTCGTCTATTGTTTTCTGGTTTAAGGCTCTATAGTCTATCACGATGCGGAATTTCTTTTTGTCTGAGGCGTCGTCTTTTTTTGGAACGATCCACAGAGGTGAGTTATAGGGGCTATTTGATGGTTGGATTATGTCATCATGTATCATCTTCTGAATTTGGTTTTTCACTTCGGTTTTATAAATTTCGGGGTACCGATAGGATTTTGAGTACACAGGGATTTCGTCTGTTGTGCGGATTTCATGTTTGGTGAGAGTGGTCGTTGATAGTGGTTCAGATTCGTCGTAAAAGAGGTCGGGATACTGTTTTAATAGTTTGTGTAGTGCTGTTTTTTCCTCTGAGTTGAGGTGGTCTTGCCTAACGGTGGGGATTAATTTGTTTGCTTTACATTTTCGTTCCAGATTGTTAAGGTGAAATGTTGGGTGTTTTTGGGGGTTGGAATCGAAAAGATCGTCTGACATTTTTTCGGCGGATCTTAAGGTTCCAATTTTTAGGGTTTTTTGTTCTGTAGACGTATTGATGGCAATACATTCTGCAAAATGATTTTGAACTTTTACTATGCAATTTGGAATTTCAAAAGAACCAATTTTTTTTTTATTTATGATCGCTGTACCGTCTTCAATGTTAGATAAGTGAAGTTGAACTTGTTTTCCTGCCCTGGGGGGTATGTTGTATTTTCTGATATTTTCAGGTTTTTGAGGGATTTTGTAAAATTGTAATTGTATTTCTGTGTTCTCAATTTTTAAGATATTGGTTTTTAATTTTAATGTGGCTTCTAACAATTGAAGATTGTCGAGTCCATGGAATAGATCGAATTCGCTGTGGAAATCAAAGACATAAAATTTGCATTTGGTTAGAGTGTTAGTCTTAGGATTAAACATGCTGTTGGGTAATTTAATACTATAATTTCCGGATGTAGTTACTAGAAATTTATCGTTCTTTATCAATTTTCTGATTTTTTCATGAGCTATTTTCGCGGTTATAAAACTGTTTGAACTACCGGTATCAATAAGAACTTTCAATTTGTTTGCTGTGGTTATGAACGGGAGGGTCGTTGAAGATTTTTCGAGGTGCATCAAGTAGAATTGATGGGATCTTCGTCCTCTTCTAAAAAATCCTGTTCCTCTTCTTGTTCGTGATTTCCTTGATAAGATGCGTCTTCTTCGTCGGGGTACTCGGCTACTTCATGGTTTAGCGTCGTTTGGTAGCTCATGGCGTCCCTTGTTCTCAGATGGTATGGAATATGCGGGGTGTCTGTTCTCTGTTGTTGAGGTCAGTTGAAACCTGGTTGAGTGTTGTTATACCCATGTTGTGGGTTCTTGTTGAAGTTTGGATTTTGTTGCGTGTTTCTGTAGAGATTCGGATTTTGTTGCGTGTTTCTGTAGAAATTCGGGTGAAGTTAAATGTGAATTTGATGAACCTGATCAAGAAGCGAAATCGGAAGGGTCGACTGAAGAAGAATGTGTTAAGTAAATCATGTCTTCTACTTGAAGGTGGGCTTCTGGGATTTTTGAATAGATCGTGCAAATTACGTGAATTGCTACTTACAGGAGTGTAAGGGCGATGATCATTCTTCTTCGAGGAAGCCGATTGCCTTGTTGACGAGTTCTTCCGAAGCTTCTTGGCGTCCTTCCTATGGTCTCGTCCGGCCACGTTTACGGATGTGTACTAAATTTTTAAGAAATGTTCTAGTCGTAACTTATTCAAATAAACCGAAAGCAATTTCGTCGACTAGTCCCACCGACTGCCCCAAATATAATTCACTACACGAGGAATCCGTTTTTAAAAAGATTTATTGTGCAATATAACAATCGACGTGACTGTAGGAGCGCGGAATAGGAAAGAGCGGCGACTGTAAGGAGGCAGGGAATTTTATAACATCGGGAAGTGTGTGGGACAGAAACTTGGTGCGTTCTAAAGTGATTTTATCGGTGTGGAGTCTTTCAAAGGGCCGTGAAGCGGTCGGAGTTAGATTGAATTTTACCTTTATCGGGTTTCTCCCATATTTGGTTCGGAGACATAAGTCACAGCGATTAACGAAATTTTGAACAGAAATTTTTTGATTTGGCCAGAAATAGTTGCGTTTCAGATGTTCGTACGTTTCTGGTGTACCGCGATGGTTTGTCTTTCCAAGGTGGTAGGACCTGATTAATTCTTCCACATCTTCTTCCGCTTCTATGTCTTCAAGCAATTTAGTGAATTCAACTTCGGTACCTTGAAAGTTCCTGGCAATAATGGCCGCGAATCTTTGGCAGAATTTGTTATTAGCATCATTTTGGAAAAAGAGGGCGTAATAGGTTTTGGGTCGGACGTATTCCTTGACAAAGTCTATCGCGTCTTTTTTAGATTATGGTGAGAAAGTTCTACATTTACTCGGGTTTTAGTGTTATTGAACAAGTGTACGACGGATGGTTTTCTAGGGATGGATGTTACTAATTTCAGAATGATTTGATTCTTCGCATGATTTACTGCCTCATCTTTATGGGGAATAGTTGCAGGATTTACTGTCTGAGCGGAGGTTGACGGGGCTTCCACACCTATTGATTGAATGTCAATTTCTTGATTTTGTTGGCGAGATTGACTGAAGGTAGCTAGGATTTCTGAAATAGCACGGTGGTTAGTTGGTCAAGTGGTAAGTTGGTTGTCAGGGGATCGAAAAGGTCTATGGGAACATTTGCTAACAAGTCTTGAATGTCTATCGGAGATCTGGGGCTAGGTGTGTCTGAATCTAAATTGTTGAGCTCTATTCTAGAGAGAGAGCATCAGCCACATAGTTTGATTTCCCGGGTTTGTAATGTATTTCGAAATTTAAGTCGCCAAGTTTTAGTCTCCAGCGGTAAAGTTTAGAATTGGGGTCTCTCAAGGCGAAAAGCCATTGGAGTGGTTTGTGATCTGTAAAAAGTTGGAATTTCTGGCCATACACGTAGGGTCGAAATGTTTTTAGGGCGTGTATTACTGCGAGAAGTTCTTTTTCGCTGGTACTGTAACGTTTTTCCGTATCAGTTAGGGTTTTGCTGGTATAGGCTATTGGTAGATCGGCACCATCAAAATCTTGGCTGAATACTGCACCGGTGGCGACATAACTAGCGTCACATGTTATCCTGAAGGGTTTTTGGAAGTTTGGGTATTTTAAAATTGGGTCGTTACAAAGGATGGTTTTACAAGTTTCAAAACTTTTGATAAATTCAGGATTTGCTGAAGTGACCTTTCCGTTTGTCTTAAGAGCGGATGTAAGTGGTTTAGCAAATTTGGCGAATCCTTTAATAAATCTTCGATAGTACCCAAGAAGGCCCAGAAATCGTTTGATTTCTGTGCGAGCCCGTGGTATCGGGAATTTCTCAATAGCTTTGATCTTGTCTGGATTCGATTTGACTCCTTTAGGTGTTACCAGGTGGCCTAGATAAGCTAATTCTCTTTTCAAGAACTCCGTCGTATCGGGTTGGATCTTCAAATTAGCAAGCCTGAGGCGGTCAAAGATCTTCCTAAGCCTATCCACATGTTCTTGCAAGCTGGTGGAGTATATTAGAATGTCATCGAGGTAAACTAGACATATTTCGTTGTTTAAACCTCGCAAGCAGTTGTTGATCATTCTTTGGAATGTTGCTGGTGCGTTGCAAAGAATAAATGGCATACGCAAGTGTTCGTAGTGTTCCGTATCTGTGGAGAAAGCGGTCTTTGGAACAGAACTTTCATCCAACTCGATTTGGTGGAAGCCTTGCGCAAGATCTCGGGTGGAAAAATAGGTTCATCTACCGAGTTTGTCAAGTAGTTCCGTGATGTTCGGGAGCGGGAATTTGTCTTGGATTGTAGACTTCCGAATTTCGCTTCCGAAAATCAATTGCCATGCGAAATTTTGGTTTACCTGAAGCATCTAGCTTCTTCGGGACTATTCACAATGGGGCATTAAGTAGTTCCGTGATGTTCGGGAGCGGGAATTTGTCTTGGATTGTAGACTTCCGAATTTCGCTTCCGAAAATCAATTGCCATGCGAAATTTTGGTTTACCTGAAGCATCTAGCTTCTTCGGGACTATCCACAATGGGGCATTATAAGGGCTGTTGGAAGGCCGAATAATCTTTTGGGCAAGGAGTTTCTCGACTTGTTGGTCAACTTCCTCCTTATAAATGTGTGGGTATCGGTATGGTTTGACAAATATTGGAATTTCATCTTTAGTCCGAATATGATGCTTGATTTCGCTAGTGAACGATAGAGGGCCATCCTCTTCTTGGAAGAGGTCAGCGTAGTCATGAATTAGTTTTTTGATGGCTATTGACGCCTCTTTGTTAAGGTGGTCTAAACGGAATTTGGTGTAGTCAATCCATTGTTTTTGGGTTTTTGTTTTTCGGGGGAAATCATTGACGTTATTTAAGGTTGGTTCTTTTTCAACAAATTTGTCTGCAGGGATCGGTTCAGCATTTAAAGGGCGTGTCAAATTTAGTCTTACTGGGGTTTCTTCGGTATTAGTTACATGGACGAAAGCTTGTGAATTTTTAACTTTAATGATGCAGGTTGGAATTTGTAAACCAGGGAACGATAATGAATCAATAATGGCTTCGCCGTTTTTTACGTTATCTATTGTTACCTTTACTTGTTGGATCGACCTAGCGTCAGTTAAGTACGACTCTACCTTTTCTTCGGGACAGAGGCATCCAGTTGAAAAGTATAGCGGGAGGTTGACTTGAGGTGTTATGAGGAGGTTGTTCTCTAAGTCTACGGACGCTTTTAGAGTTTTCAGGTTGTCCAAGGAGTAATTGGAATTTTGTGTGGATGTTGAATACTCTGAAGGGAAGTTTGAAGTGTTTCGTGTTGAAAAGTTGACCACAAGGAAATGTAGTCAGTTGGGTAATTTTTGAGTCTCCGTGAGCAGTAGTTACTATGCCGGTGGTAGGTTTTAAGTTTTTGCTAAAATACCTAGTAGCTATGTCGGGTAAAATGAAAGACCTCGTGGATCTAGTGTCCACTAGAATTTTCATTTTTGTTCGAGGGCAGACAATGAATGGTAGTTGACTCGAAATATGGTTGAATTCTATTATTTCTGATGTTTTTAAATTCTAACATTTGAATGGGAATGATTTTCGTTTGGTTGGGAGCGATTTTATTTTGATGGGGAGCAATTTTGATTTGAATGTGGGAATTTTTATTCTGATTGGGAGCAAATTTGTTCGTGGCAGGGGTGTTTGTAAGTGTTATTTTTGAGTCTGTCCTTGGTCGGGGCTTTCCTCTAAAAAAGTAGCTTGATCGGGGTCGTTTACGGTATCCTCAGTTGACAACTCAGCAAACTGCTGGAGCATATTGGCATCGTAATATACTGGTGCCTGGAGGACAGGGTCATAAACGTAAATACCAGGGTATATAGAGTACGAATCCTCGCACTGAATGGGGTCCTGTTCTATTTGTTCTTCTTGTTGGTCACAAGCATTTAAATTGAAGTTGTTACCCGATGCTTTAGGTGTATAAGGGGGTTTGTTTTCTCCTTGATTTGTGTATGGTTTCCATTGAGAGCCTTGTCTGTTGTTGGGTTTATTGGAGTTGTAACTGGTGGTGCTTAATTGTTTTTGAAATGGGGGTCTAAATTGTTGGAATGGCGTATTTGGTCTAAAGGGTGCATTTCCTGTAAAATGTGTGCTGAAAGTTGGGGCGGAAATTGGAATTTTGGCCTGGAGGCCGATAACTCGATTGGTTAGGTTTCTGAATATTGGTGTTCATGTTGGACTGTTTTGGCTTATTTTTAATTTGGAATTCATTGGTCAAAATCGTTTGGCATTCCGCTAAGTTGGTGGGTCCTCTAGCTCTAATCAGGGTGCCTAGGTTATTTTCCAGTCCGGTGATGAATGTTCGAAGGGCCAATTCTGCGAAAAAGGGAATTAGGTCAACGGAACAGTCGTTTGACCTAATATAGGCCACAGAGGCATTCAGGTGGGATTCTACTCGAATTAAGTATTCGAATGAATTCTCTGATTGTCTCTGTGATGAGCGCGATAATTCTGCACAGAGGCTGAAGATATCACGCTTATCGGAGAAACAGGTGGATAGTATTTGTTTCAACTCTGGCCAAGACTCTGGATTTGCGGCAAAGACCTTTTTGGCCTTTGATTCGGCTTAATATGGTTTGGAAAAGCATATCATTTTGAAAACTTTGAGGATTTTGGTGGTCGTTGAAATATTGGTATAATTTGTCAGCGACGCTTATGAATCGGCTGATGGCCGTGGAATCTGCAGTGAAATCAGGCAAAAGTGCAATATGTTCCTGTTTTAACGGTGGGACTCTATTCAGGTTAAGTTGTGAAGGGAAGGTGTGGTGTTGTTGTGTTTTCGTCTCAAGGACCAGGTGTGTTGACTTCTGTTGTTTTGTTGTTGTTGTTCATCTTGGAGGGTGTTTGTATGGGTATTTGAAAAGTTGTGACAAATATGGGTCACGATGTTTTGCTTGTGTCTTAGGAATTGTGGAGCTTATGTGGAAACAACTATTTGAATAGGATAATGATCTTATTCTAACAATGAAACAAAAATTGTGATATTACTTTAAAATTTGAAAGAGAGAGAAAAAGAAAGGAAAGAAGAAATCTTAACTGACAGTTCGTGTGCTTGTTCTGTGGCGCTCGTCTGGCGGAGAAGGCTGGAACTGCGAAGAGGCGAAGAGGTTGGAGAGAGAAGTCGGTGAAGAGAGAGAGAGGAGCTCAAGATCAGCTGGTGGGCGTCTTGAGGTCCGAGCGTCGTCCAAGATTTTTGTTGTTGTTTTTTTAATGCATTTATTTTAAAAATACAATACATAAAATACATAATGCTTTATGCTACTTACTGCTACTCCCCTCTTTAAGCAGAGCTTGTGCTGAGGGGAGGAGTCGAATCCTCGCAGACAAATATGAATGAAACAAATGCAAACTAACTAAAATAAATACAAATTTTCAAAAATGAATACAAATTTTCAAAAATAAATACTAATTTCCAAAATAAAAAATGATTGATTTGCTATTGATAATTCTAGAATTGATAATAATATTGACAATGTATATACATGTGAAGCCTGTGTCGGCCTCGTAGATTTTTCCCCCTGCTGCTGCGCTGCTGCAGTGGGGACTAGACACTGGGGGCCACGGCCTCCAGATCGAGTTGTCCCAGGGCGGCGTCTGGAAAACCCTCCAAAACGGGGGCGGCAATAACGGGACAGGATTGACTAGAAGAAACGGGGGAAAAAGGAGCCTTAAGGCCAAAACGGTTCCTATTTACGCAATACTGGTATTTTATTACTGAATTTGTACAGTTGGACAGCGAAGGTAAAGTGCAAGGTTATCTGACGAATGGGTTGAAATACAGTGATATAAGCAAATGAAATTTAGTGAAATTTAGTGTCCTTAGGTTTCTAGCTTATCTTTTAACTTATGGTCTCTAGGTGAATGTCCCCGTAACTTAGTCCTACCTAGGCCTCCTGGTAACACTTTTCCCGACCCGATATTACCGCGCGACGAATTTGACGGGTACCGACTAACCTTTTACTCTCTTGACGAGGGCGGTCCACCCCGGACTTGGGAAGTTTCAGGTGCGAAGCAGGGAGCAGCTACCTCCCTTGGGCGCCTGGGCAGCAAGTCTCCTCGGGACTCAAGTAGCCAGCGGGGTGCTGACCTCTTCCTCCGCTGCGGTTGGTCCTCGGCTGATTTCTTGGGGAGCTGATGGGCTCGTCCGGTGGAGATCAAGTGCAAGATGGTACGCACAGTGGCCTCTGGTACACAACCCTGATTCCCGGGTTTCCAGACGGTTTTGTTGTTTCCCCCGCCGTTTGCGGGGATCCAATCAGCCAATTTCCTCTGATTATTACTTGGAGAGGGGATCGCCAATCTCCAATCCGAGTCATCTTGGGGGGGTCATCCTCAGCTCAGGTGGGGGTTCCACGCGCGGACTGTGTTTTGGCAACTTGGCGGTTTTCCGCTACCATACCCTGCTGCAATTTCTTCGGTGGGAACTGTCGATGTGCGTCTTCCTTTTTCGGTGTTGGATTTCCCGAGCGGCGGGACGAATCTCTTGTTCAAGGAAAGTCAGGCGGCGTGAATACGATATGCCGTCTGACAATACATAAATATGGACCAACCACGTCCCAAAGATAAGGGTCTTAAAATATAATTCCAGGGATCGCGATATGCGAGACGTGTCCGGCAGGACGGTATAATTGGTTACACAAAAAGTAAATAAGTTGAGAGACTCCGGTAGCACGGATGTTGATCCTCCGATGAATATCAGAATTTACTGATTTAATATAGTTGTTAAAAAAAGGGAACGACACGGCGTTGTCGGCCTGTTTGTCAGGGCAGACGGAAACAGGATTTGTTATAAGACGGTTCCGGGGTTTCTACGAGGGCGTTGTAGAAACTATAAACCTGAGGAATGGGTCATCGGAGGTGTCAAACTTAGGAGTAATGGATTTCACAGGCCTTCGCCACGTTGAACGGTCCACTCCTAAGTGAGTACAGCGTCTTCACGTGTCGTGGGAAAATATTGATCTCTATACTCACAGATGAACTTGTCTTCTCGCGAAAGTGTGTGGTGGGCGATGAGTTGTGGAAGTTTCGTTGATTGAAGCTCGTTGATGGATCCGGTTGATGGATTAAAATATCGCCGGATATGTTCGGTTCGCGTCTATAGAACTCGTACACCTCAAACCACGATTTCAAACGAAATTTGATTTAAACACGGGTCCTACTGACTGCGCCAATTACGGTTTTCTAGATTCAACTCGAGTTTTTAAAAAACGATTTATTTGATTACACAATATACAACACAATCGCAAAGAGAAATACTTGTTACAAAACGGAGAGCAACTTGCCCGCGACACGTGAGAACGAAGACTGCCGGCTGGAGGCCGACGCAGGGCTTATAAGATAGACGGTGCTTGCCTAAGCAAGAAGGAGGCAAGCTGATATGTAACATTTATATACAGGGTGTTTCATTTCAAAACCGTCACAGGCTAGGAATCGATTCTAGAGCTCATTTCTGGTCGAAAGTGTATTCTGACAATTTTTTTTTAACGCTTCGTTTCCGAGTTATTTAAATTTTAAGATTTTTTTCGTGTTTTCGGTTTTATCACACTAAAATGGCTATAACTCCCTCAATTTACGTCAAAATTCAAATCTGATTACACCGTTGGAAAGAACACAATTGTAGCACAACCAAATAATCCTTTTTCCAGTAATTCTTTGGTTAGACTAAATGATGAAAAGAAGCGGTCAAAAAATATGCAGTAGCCTAAATGTTGAAAGCTTGTACTAAGTCCCATCACAACTCGTGTGCCAAGAGGTTCCTTGGAGGTTGACCTTTCTTTCCCAGAATAAACTTCAAACCCAATCAGGTATCCTGTAACTGCACAACAAATTGCCCAGATTTTGATACCTCTTTTTATAGGTTTCATTGGCATGTACTGCTTCAGACTTGTTCTTCCTTTGAAAGGCACCATGCTCTCATCTACAGAGAGGTAGCGGCTGAGTGAAAATGCATCAGGAAATACCTTCCCAAAATGAGTGATCAGGGGCCGGACTTTAAATATCTTGTCGAATTCTGGACTGGTTGCATTGAAGAAATCTCAGAATTGAAAGACATCTTTTCAACGACATGATACTCTTGACATAGGTGTTTTGGTATGCTGGATCAGTGGACCAGTACATTTTCATCGATGGTAATTGGTTGATCCCGATTATTATCAGAATTCCAATGAATGCATTGAGTTCAGGAAGGGACAAACCAAGTTTGTGGCCCTTTTGAATTGCATACAGGTTGGATTGCTCAACTATGTGGTTCCCTATGGTCGTGTTGAAGAAGATGAAGAAAATCCTCTTGAAGTTCTCGAGGACGACTGGGACTTTGGGTCCGAATAGCTGTGTGAAATTTGAGGAATTAAATTTACCTCGAGTATTGTTTGCTGCTTGCGAATCGGAGCTGTGCCATTGGAATGGTGATGGTTCTTTTATTCTTCTAGCAGGTCTATGTCTTTTTGACGCTGGTTCTTGTATATCTCTGTCTTCATCCTGTTCTTCATCATCAACCTCGGAAGCCTCATCACAGTCTTCATCATCAGACTCGGAAGCCTCATCAGAATCTGCGACTTGAACTTCAAGACGTGCAGGAGGATGGTATTCAGGTTCTTCCACTTCATCTGCAGCCATGAGGTCCACGTCGTCCTCCTCTGTTGAGCTCCCTGAAGTTGAAGGAGTGGATGCTTCGGATGAAGGGCCTTAAAAATAACAAATCAAATATAGCGTCATTGTATCACTGTCAATTCAGAACAGAGAGGTAGGTTTTGATTGATTGCTGGCTGATAAAATGGATGACTTACAATGCTGAGTGTCTGGTTGTTTTGATTTCTTTTGGGACCTGGTACGCTTTCGATGAGGCCCGGTGGAAAAATGAAATCCGTCATCCGCATCGCTATCCCCTCCTTCTTCAGAGTCAATAGCTTGCTCGTTCGAAATAATCAAATTGATTCAGTAGACCGTCAAAAGTCATATTTTCCCACTCATGGGGCTCTATTACACGTTTCTTTCGGTCACCCATTTTCTATAACATGAAGGAACGAAATACATTAATTTTATGTACCTAGGAAACTAATTAGGTACTTTATGATTTGTGTCAGTCAAATGTTCCGTAACGCTAAATATGTAACGGTCTAAGAAATGTACAGAGGGGGAAATTGCTTTCTTGTACACAGGTAATGTCAAGAAATATACAATCTTGTCGCTATGAACACTGCAAGAAACTTTGATTAGCGACTCATTGGTCAGTACATTGGTCAGGTTTAACGATAATTTAGCCAATTCCGATTTTAGAACATGCGTACTTATAATACTTGGATGTAACACACCCAGTTTACAGAATGTTATGGACGTTTCTATTTCAGACAGTACATTATAGATAAAGTTCATCGATGTTTGAAGATGGTACAACATTTCTTTATAGAGTATAAGCTATGAATTGAAAGAGTTCAAAACGGCGTTCAAGTCGCCGAACTTGGCTTTGATCTGATCATTATTAAATTGAATGTTGCGGAGGGTCTGATTGTAGTTAGCAATAAGTTCGTTGACCACAGCGTATTGGTTACTGAATTTTTTGTCCTTTCGTTCTAAGTCTTGTAGAATTTTGTCAAACCTTTCTCTGTCGTCATTGTTCAAATTTCCCGTGATAGCTTTAATAACTGTCCCTAGTCCGTTTATTAGTCCTCTCTTTTGACGGGTGTTTCCGTGAAGTCTAACATTGGATATTTTCTGTTGTACCAGTGATTGGATGTGTTTGAAAAAGGAACAGTATTCATCGAGTTTGTCGTGAAGTCCCCGAGTTCGTAATATATGAGTTACGAGGAGGGAGTAGTTAGAGTTTAGGTTGTTCACTTCTGTGTAGATGCTTGATAGGTCGTAGTAGTGCGACAAAATATATTCAGTTTCTTCTAATTTTGCTGGCCCTATGTCTATTGGAATAACACCTCCGCTTCTGTCAAGATTCTTAACTTCCGCGCCTCGTGGTACATCGATGATCAACAACCTGAAAGTTACGAATATGGTTACTTCCAGGGTCCTTGGTGTTTATTTTGAGTAGTTATAGGGGTGGGGTCGTCTGAACTGTCTGAACTTATTCCAACCAATTCCATTATTTTTTTGGGTCGACGAATGTTCGCTACATGGACCTTTTTCTGAGTGTTGTGGTGCCTGGGGATTATTTCAATGGTCTTGCTTTCTGGGTTAATATTCTGCAATTTCTCTTTGTTATATCTGTTTTTCGTCTGGCTCATGATTTGTTTGTTTTGACGAAAATAGTTGAGGGGAGTTCCGGTACATCGTCTCTGCGTTCGTTAAGGTGTTCAATAACTCGTTCTTTCATTTGACTACTACGATTATGTATTTCAGAATATAGGAGCGCTCACCGTTCTTTGTGTTTTGAAGTATATTCGTTCAATAGTCTTTGTTCAAGATTCAAATCAAGCAGGTGGTCTTTGGAATGGTTGTGGTGGTCTCTGGAATGGTCTTGGTGTGGTGGCTTTGCTACCGGCGGATGTGTCTTATCTCCTGGTTTCATGTTGAAATCATTCGTCAGCATCACTAAGGCCTCGCCAAGGCTCGTGGGCGCTCGCGTACGAATGAATGAACCTATTGGATCATTCAACCCATGTAGGAGAACTCTCAAGGCTAGAGCCTGCATGTATGGTATAAGAATTCTAGATTGTTGAGAAAAATGCGTTTGTAGGTAAGCTATCTGTTAATTTAATAGGGTTGAAACCTTATCGTGGAACTGAAAACAGTCCTCATTAGTATGTTGTTTTAATTTTGCTAGTTCCAGTGTAAGTGTATACGTGTCCCGTTTGTCGCTATATGTTTGTAATAATGCCTCTCTTAGGTCGGTGTAATTTTCTATACTATTTAGACATAGTGTGTCCGTCACATTTGGTCCTAACTTAGTGGTGAACGAACTTAGTAGTAAATCGTTTTGGAAACTTCCTGGATCCTGGTCATTCTTTGTACTCTGGGTCGTTGGGGTCTAGTTTTGCACCCTTTTTCAGGCATTTAGTGAAAGGTTTTGTCAGTCTAGAGAAATCTTGAATAAACGTCCTATAGTATCCTAATAAACCGAGGAAGCTTTTTATTTGTTTTACTGTAGCTGGAATGGGGGAATTCTTTATACACTTTATTTTGTCCGGGTGAGGTTTTACACCTTCCGGAGTTACTAGATGACCTAAATAGTTCACTTCTTTGCGAAGGAATTCGGTTTTGTCGATTTGTAGTTTCAGGTTTGCTTTCCGTAATCTCTCAATTCGGGATTTACGAGTATGTTCCTGTAAGCTTGAACTGAAAATTATTATATCATCCAAAAATACTGCGCAAGTTTCATTTTGGACGCCCCGTAAGACGTTATCCATTACTCTTTGGAATTCTATTCTTTACACCGAATGGCATTCTACGGAATTGCCAGTGGCCATTTCAGTACTAAACGCGGTTTTTTGGACACTATCAGGGTCCATCTCAATTTGATGAAAACCTGAGGCAAGGTCTAGTGTAGAGAACTAAACACACCTCCATAATTTGTCTAATAAGTCAGAGATGTTAGGTAGGGGGTACCGGTCGTCCAAACTCTTGGCGTTCACGGCTCGGTAGTCAATCACAAATCGAAATTTCCGTTTGCCCGATGCATCAGATTTTTTTGGCACTACCCAAATAGGGGAGTTCCACGGACTGGAGGACTATAATGACTTGGTCGAGCATATCTTTCATCTGCTTCTTTACCTCTTCTCGGTATATTTCTGGATAACGATATGTTTTTGAGTAGACTGGTGTCTCATCAGTCGTCCTTATGACATGTTTTATTTGATTGGTGAAAGTTAGGGGGGTGTCATTGGGGTGAAATATATCAGCATATTCCTTAACGAGTTTTGTGATGGCTGTCCGCTCTTCGGTATTCATTTGATCAGATCTAATTTGGGGAACGGGATGTGATTTTTGGAAGTTGTTTGTGTTCAATGAAAAGTTAGTGTTTTCTGGATTTTCGCCAATATCTTCAACTTCTAGGGGTTGACAGAGTGTCAATTTGACAGGCTTTGATCCAGAGTCAAACGCTATTGTGTGTGCTTGAAAGTTACCTTTTTATTGTTATTAGACATTCGGGAATTTCTACTACGAGTACATTGATTTTTTTATTTGTCAAGATTGCTGGTCCGTTTTTGATGTTTTTGACCGTGATTTTGATGGGTTGAGCAGATCTGGCTTCAATTGTGTATGACAAAGTGTGTTCTCGAGTGTGGATGTTTTGTGGTTGGTCACTTTGTGATATTTCACAGGTAGTTCTTGGCGTGGTGTACGGAGAACGTGGCCTGCGAAGTCAACCACCCTTCTATAGCTCTCAGACCATCAAGGCCCAACAACATATCAAAATCGTTGTGAAAACTGAACAAATAAAATTTTAAATTGAAATTCTTAATTTTTACTAATTCGCTACATGGTACCCAAATGCTAAATTGGCCATTAGATTTTCCATGCGCTATTCAATGGATCTGAATGTATTCCATTTGGGAATAAATGTTTTGCAATGTCCGAGTTTATGAACAATACCGTACTTCCCGTGTCTATTAAAACTCTAAGGTTGGATACTGGCATTATTATGTACGGTAGTTCTATCTTTCCTTTTCCTATGTTCATCAAGTTAAATGACGGTGGTTTGATGGGCCTGCCTCTAAAAAATGTTCTGGTTCCTCTACGAATTCATCGTTTACGGGAATGTAATTTTCAGTGGGTTCCCTTGTATCCACATTTTCCGATTCAATTCCTTCTACATGGTACATTTTGATATGGGGTTTTATAGTGGATACTCCACTCATTGGGGTGTTTCGCTGTTGGAATGCTCCCTGCTGATTTTTTGAAAAACGTTGATTGTTTTGTTGGTGCTGATAAGTTGAACGTTGTGGGTTATTACGGGGAATGAAATTATCTTGCCTCTGTGGCGGGGTCATATTACTCCTTACGAATGACGAGACGGGAGGTCTAGACGCTGCCGGTGGCATTCCACGAGGAACATATTTATTACCCGTAGGAGGCCTACTTCTGTTTCGAGACTCATATTGAAAATGATTTGTTAAGATGTTCAGTGCTTCATCCAAGTCAGATGGGTTCATAGCCCTAATTAGTGAACCTATCGGATCTTGTAAATTTCTAAGCAGGCATCTTAAAGCTAACATCCTAGTATATTCAATCAAAAATGGTCGGGATAGTGGAGCTAGTTTTGTGTTAATATAATATATTATTATGATATTATATCATGATATTTGCAAGTTTAATAATTTTTGAATTCTTTCCGCGAATTGGAAAGGGTTTTCATTCTGACTTTGTCTCATGGTACATAATTCTATATTTAGGGTATAACAATCCCTTTTATCTGCGTATCCGCTCAACAATGCCCCTTTTAAGTCTTCCCAATTGGATATGACATGTGTATTTAATAATTCTCTAGCTTGGCCCTTTATTTTGGATTTTAAACACGAAATAAATAATCATTTTGGAAATTCGTAGGGTCGCTAGCAATGTAGAATTTGTTGACGATTTTTTCAGCGTTTTCGACATCGTGGGTTAGTTGTCCTGGTTCCCCGTTGAAATCTGGGACCATGTTGAAGTACTGGGACTTCCATTCCATTTTTCGTGCAGTAATTTGGTCAGCAAAATAACTAGAAGGTTCGCTTACCAAACTAGCATCAGATTTTGGAGTCTTCCTGAAATATGGTAGGTCTCCGGCGTATTTTGCGAGCTTGGCCTGGATGTAAGCCGGGAATTCACTTGCGACGAGGCAGGCCGCGCACCGCACGCGGCAGCCTCGGCGCGCCGCGATGTGATGTTCCGCGATACGAATTTTCAAATTACAGCGAGTTACGGCGAGGCGCACATGCTCAGCCCTGATCCGACATTGCGCGGTGCGACTGGTGTCCACTAAACGACGGACCAAGACAGAAAAGTGGCAGCAACACAACATCTACGTCTAGTGATGGGCGATACCACAAAATATTCGATACCATTACTCGATACTAGTATCGAAAAAAATATTCGATACTACTCAGATATCGGAAAAAATATTCGATACTGAAGAGTATCGAATCATATGTCACTTTTTCACACAGTGAATTAAATTTTAATAAAATGGAAATAACAGATAGAAAAAACACTGTTGAACCCTCACGTTATTTATTTACTTTCAACAAGGTTAACAGGACATTTCTACATCGAAAAGTTAGTTATAAGATCATTCGAGTGAAGTTTCTGAATTTGCTGCCATCTTCATATCTTAAATCTCTTAATAACCGCGTATTCCTCTGACGATTCTTATATAATTCTGAGGTCCACCATTGTCTCCTTTTTCTCCGCTGTCGTTTTCTCATTCTCGATTCTGCTGCTTCGACCGCGTGTACAATAATCAAGAAGGCTGTTGTGGCCACCGCTACTCGTGCTGCTTGGTCCATAGTTCAGGTTGAAAGGTCAAAAGAACCTGTAAATATTATTTCCCGCTATTACTGTCTGATTAAAAAACGCTGCAAATTTTTCACGTGGGTTTACAATAATTGTTCTTTATTGTTCTTGAATCGTTAAGAAAACGTCTCCGTGATCATGATCCCTACTACCCGAATTAAGCTTGTAATAAGCAGGGTCATAGCTCCTATTGTTTGATAAGAGCTGGTAAGTAGGACTCGTGAGCCTCCGTAGCATTAAATAAACCAAAAAGCCATGCAGGCGTACTATATTTTTTAATGATTCAGCGAATGTTTGTAGAAAATGTTGTTACGTGTTTTTAATGTAATTCAAAATTATTTGTGAGCCGTTCATCACGTTTGTAGGGTGTTGAATTGGTTGCAAGTAGTCGCGGCCCGTTTTGATTGCACCCAGAGGTCCAAAATCACAAATACTGAGGCCCATAATCAAAAAATAGCGTATTAACCTACTTTACTTTTGTAAGTCAGAACTTCGCTCCTTGCTGGGTGGAGCGAAGGAAATGTTTAATTAATTATTGTCTTCATTACTTTTTTTATTGTCAATTATTATCTTCGTCCTTTTTTTTACAATTTTACAAAACGAGCCTATAATTAACAAAACGGTTATAACAAAACGAGTAGTACCTAGGTCATTTCAATGCAGGTAGGTAGGTTATCACTTACGTGTGCCGCGGCTCTGTTCGCTGCTTTGAATCGACCAAATTCCGTCCACACTGCGCACCGTACGAGGCTGCCGCGATCCGTGCTCACTTTGATGTACCGACAGTCGATGGCTCAGGCCATCGATATGTTATATTATATTCTTTAACAAAGGCTACTATTTCTGATTCTAATTTATTTTTGGAGAATTCTACCATAATTCTTGTCTTTTGGGTAAACAATTTAATGATCCTGGGTTTTGCGGGGTTGAATTTTACTGTCGAAATGATTACTTGATTATTTGAGTAATTTATTGGGTTGCCGCTAATCGGAATTTCTAGGGAGGTGTTACATTCTCTGTTTGAGTGTATCGTTTGATGGTCATCCTTTTCATCGATGTTAACTGCTAAAGATTGGCTATCTTCGTCAGTCGGTCTGTTTGGAGCATTTCTGACTGTCACTAGATCTTGCAGGAATTGTTCTGTTTGTTCGTCTTGGGATGATATGTTTCTGGATCTAGATAGTTCGTCGACTTATGTTTCTATAGTCGGCTTCTTCTATTTCTGTCACTTTAACTTGGATCCTCGATAAGGCGTTAGCGTTATTAGCCCCTTTCTTATAGCAAATTTCGTAGTCATAATCTTCGAGTTTCAATCTCCACCTGAATAGTTTGGAGTTTGGCTCTTTTATAGAAAATAGCTACTGCAGCGGTTTATGGTCAGAGTATATTTTAAACTTCCGACCGTAGAGGTAGGGTCTGAAATATTTTACTGCCCATACAATAGCTAAGAGTTCTACTTGCATACGCTACTGGTAGGTCTCCACCTTTGTGTACTTGGGATAGGACAGCCCCCACTGCAAAATTGCTCGCGTCGGTAGTTAAGTGGAATGGTTTGTCAAAGTCTGGGTACTGTAAAATAGGTTCGTCATTCAGTAACTGTTTGGATATGTTGAATGCGTTGAGGTAATCTGGGTCGCTAGTGTTAATTATTGCCCCTTTTTTTAATCTTTTAGTCAACGGCTTTGTGATGGCCGCAAAGTCTTGTATGAATCGTCTGTGGTATCCTAATAGTCCTAATGCGGGTGGTGTTGAGAATGTTATTGACGTGATTGTAGATACCGAGGATTTGTATTGGCACGTTCATGTGTTTAGTAAGAATGCCTATTATATCCATGCCTTCTATGGTGGGTGTGTCAATTAAGCTATGGTCTATTGAATGTTTTATTGCAATGAGGACACCTCGCTTGGCCGAATCCGAACTGTAGATGGTAAAGTTTGGAATGTGAATTTTGGTACGTGGATGTAATTGTGTTTCTGCAAGTATGGAAATGTGAGTGTTTTGTTGTTGGAGTAAGTGGGTCACTTCTGCGACGTTTTTCTTCAAACCCCTAACATTGTGCAGGATTATATTTATTGAGCTTAGGGCGGTGTTATTTGTGTTGGTCATCGAACAGGTAGGTATATTTTGCAATTACTGAAATTTTCTCTATAGCGGGAGAGGCGGACCTGAGTTCACCATCGATGTGTATACACCATCGATGTGTATACACCATCGATGTATATACCTACCTACACCATCGAGGTATATACATCGATGTCCTGGACACTGCCTCTTGGGGTAATTGGGTTGATGTTGCCGCGAGTGTATAAAGGTTGGGGTATTGGTAATTGCCTTTGTCCTGTGAGTGCCGCGGCGTAAGACCGACCGTTTACAGGCATAGTATTGAAGTGAGAAGGGTTGGATTGAGGCAGCGGAGGTTTTTGTTTTCCTGGGTGATTAACCATCTGCTTCTTTATCGTGGCTTCCATACGTGCTGTACATTGGCGGTAACTGTCCACGTGGGTCTCCCCACAATTCGCGCATTTGATCGGTGATGTCTCCCGTTGACAATCTTTCACAT
Source organism: Stenodema calcarata (assembly GCA_963920205.1). NCBI lineage: Eukaryota > Metazoa > Arthropoda > Insecta > Hemiptera > Miridae > Stenodema > Stenodema calcarata. The sequence goes on along the minus strand of OY986048.1, from coordinate 30,620,162 downwards.
CATGTTCGCCCCCACAACGGACGCAGCGAGGACGGTGGTTACAATGTTTGGAGGAATGATTAAAACGCTGGCAGCGGAAACACATAGTAATGTCTCCAGACGTCCGATATTTCTCCGCTCTAATTTTGTGGTATAAAATGGCAGGTAAGTTGCGGAGGGTCTGTAAAGTTACCTCTTGCGACTTCGTAATCACAAATAGGGGTAGCGGTGTCTTGGTTTGATTCACGGTTTTTTGGAATTGGTATACTCCAAGAATCCAGGTATTTGTTTTCCTAAATCTTCCTTGACGTCATCGGCTGTGAAGGAGGCGGGAATTCCATGCAGGACAAATCTGTTATGCCTTTCAATCGAAAAGCCATAGGTGTGGAATGAGATACCTTTTGCTTTGAGCCGGGTGACTATTTTGACGTGATCGTCAAGGGTTTGGCAGCAGATATGTGTTGTTGCCCCTCTGTGCTTAAGAAAGAAGTTATTTTTGATGAGGGCTCGAAGTTCTTTGATGAATTCCTTGACGTTGGATGGGACTCCATCTAGTACAATGGGAGGAACTCTTTCCTTCCTCTGGTCGTGGGAGTGTCCAGCATCTTGCGGGATGTGGGCACAAAATTTCGTACGCATTTTGTACCGGAATGTTGGGTTGGAGTGTGGACGAGCCGCCGAGTTCCATCGTATTGGTGGTTGCCATTGACGGTGCGGAAGGGGCCGTCGTAGTTGTGGTGTTTAGGGCTAGTTTGACTCGTTTCTGAAGAACCGGAAATTCATTGTAGGGAAGTCTCGGGAAAAGTCACGAAACAATTGCGTCGGGAAATCGGTATTTTATTTGGAAATATAATTGGTAAAATATAGGAAATTGGGGAACGCGAAGTAACACTGGTAAGAGTAGAAAACTGAATGAATAGGCGTTCGGGGGGAAGACAAACATGGTCGTCACATGACGACATCAGTATTTTAAGGTATTTTTTTTTAAGTATTTTTCCACCGCGCGAATTCGCAATGGGACGGGAAAAGGGTGAGTTGACAGATGCTGAATTTGAAATTGGCAAACTCAGTTCTGAAGACAAGCGCCCATCATCTGAACTTTGAGAAATAACAGGTGGGCTTATGTGACGATGCGAGGCAGGCGCTGAATTCCGAGTCGGTGAGGATGGCGTCCGTTGTGGAGTAGGCTGGGAGTACTGTATAGGTTTCATCGGTTCGCGTGGTAGGAAGGAGGGGGAAACTGGTTGCTCACGTGGGGCTGATTGAGGCGGCGAACGAGCGAATCGAGATGGGTTAGAGGTAGGAACAGGGGAGGAAGCGGGAGAGCGGTATGATACAGGTTTGTCAACGACGTCAACTAATTCATCCCACACTTGAGAAAATGGGGTCCCATTTGAGATGTGCGGCGTAATCCATTGTTGCAGGGAAGGTCCCAACTTTTGCTGTAGGGCTCGGAGTTTGTTTACGTTGGGAAGATCGAGTGTTAGGATAGAGTCCGAAAAAATCTGGGGAAATTGGTCAAAACCGAGCACATCTCCATCATAAGACGGTACAGTTGGGAGGAGCAACGCACATGTTTTCAGGGAATTGAACCGTGACGAAGCACCAAGTTTTGGGACTTGAACAGGAGAAGTTTCATCCAGAGAATCCTCAAACGTCGCCCTTGCGTCTTCGAACCAGAAACTCACGTATCTCCGAACGGCCCTCGAAAATACGACGTGTTTAAAATGCTTGTTGAAAGCAAGGGCATGAAACTTATTGATCATATCATCGAGTCGGGCAATAGATTTCGTAAGTAGCTGAAAAGATGGCAGACACCTGGCGGCCGCAGACATTGAATCGATCGTGATAAGTGTTGATACCACAGACTCGAGCACCGAGTAAGCCGATTTCGGTATTATATCAGAATCCAAATGTTCCATCACCCATTGGGCGTTATCGTCAAAGGTTTCCGTACTCACATCAAGGCGAAGTTTCCGGCAAATCAATTGGTCATCGGTAGACAGAACCAGCGTCGGGCTGGTCGGGTTGAGAAACTGGTTCCATGAAGGCAATTGCGGAAACTCAAAAGGGGGGAAAAAACGCACGATTAACGGTTAATGGGTTTCAGCACCATGTAGGGAAGTCTCGGGAAAAGTCCCGAAACAACTGCGTCGGGAAATCGGTATTTTATTTGGAAATATAATTGGTAAAATATAGGAAATTGGGGAACGCGAAGTAACAGTGGTAAGAGCAGAAAACTGAATGAATAGGCGTTCGGGGGGAAGACAAACATGGCCGTCACATGACGACATCAGTATTTTAAGGTAATTCATGTGTTGCCCTTTTTCTCAGCATGTTACCCCAACTGGCATTTATAATTTGGTAAATAATATGCGGAAATTATTGTGTGTCGGGGAAATCGTGTAAATGTCTTTATTCGGTAAATATTTGCAAGTGAAGGTAAGTGTTATGGAGTCGGTGTGCAGGAAGTCGGTATGGAGGAAGTTGTGCGGAGTAGTATTTATAATTAAGATTTTAATTTTTAATTAAGAACTCAGTGGTAGGTGGAAAGACGCTAGTAGCGGGACTAATGGGAACTAGGGAAGTTGTTGTACCGTGGAACTGAGGTCTCAAGAGCTCACGAGCTCTGGGGGCCGAACATTCATTATCAAGATCTTCGTTCGTATGGGGTCGTGGTTTTCGGTCATGGAGTAGTAAATTCTATTAGTGATCTACCGTGGGAATCAGCACACACGATATAATCAACTATAAAACGGGTTTATTACGGAGCAGCTAACAATGGCAAGAACGGTAGAAGCAGGAGTGAGTAGCAGGACTACCAACCCAACAGAACGATTGTCCTCGAGTTGTACTATTAATATTTCAACATTCTCCCTTAATATTACAAATTAAGCATAATATATACATACAACTCATCAATGACCAGGATCAAACAATACCCAGCCATCTATTTTTCACAAATTGAAAATTGTTCACATTAGTCATCACTGCCTAAATTTTTAACGAATTTCAAAAATTTCTGACTACCAAGAGGCTTTGTAAGGACATCTGCAATCATATCTTGGGTAGACATATAACAAATATTTAAGTGTTCACATTCCAGCTGTTCCCTAACAAAACAGCACTTAAGGTGAACATGCTTAGTTCTCTTAGAATACACATTGTTAATCACAAGCTTCTGACAACTCTGATTATCATTATACAAATCGACACGCTTTTTGTTCAGAAACATGTCAGTTTTAGCCTTAAACAATTCTTCAAGAAGATGTTTAATATAAATTGCCTCCTTAGCAGCCTCAGTGAGAGCATTTAGCTCAGCTTCAGTAGAACTCTGCGCTACAATTTTTTGTTTACAAAATTCCCATGAAACGGCTGTAGGGGTATACGTTAAACCATCTCTGGGTAAGTTACTTTACCCTGACCGCTAGAAGAGATTATTAGCGTACCCTACTTAGAATCTTTAGAACTTTCCAGAAGGCAGCTACGTGAAGAAAGAAGTAGGCTTGAATAATATTTATTTAAATAGCAAATATTTATGCAAGTACAAAATAGATGAGACTGAATTTAATGGGGAAAGAGATGAGTTCTTGAAGAGATGAATTCTTGAAGGGTTGAAATGTTGGCTTATTGGGGAGAGATTGGAAAATCTCCTCCCTTAACTCCTCCTGGCTGTCTGGCGAGGTTCCAAGATGCAGCAGCTTGAAGATCGGTTGGCTAGGCCGTCAGCTGAACCAGGTAGCTGTGGGTGAATGCTACTGGTGTCCAGTCCCAGAGGTTGATCGGTCTCCTGGGCAGATTCTTCCTTTCCTCGAGCTCCAGCAGGGATAGAGCGTGCTTCGGATCGGAGTAGAATGGTCCGAAAAATGCACGTTCTACTGGTTTTGATGAGCCACAGAAATTGTACGGTCTTGCGCAGAAGGCTCATCCAGAGAAGATTTTCTTGAAGGGGAAAATTCTTTGAGAGTCATCGTTTTCCGCGGGAGGCGTCGCGCTCTCGCCGTTCCCCACGCGAGGTGTTCTTGAAGAGTTTTAATATTTTTAGACTTGAGTAATATAGTAGTAATCCATCCATACATTTGGGGGTATGGTGGATGCCCTACAGGTCACCCCCCTTGAGAAGGGGTGCATGCCGCTTGCTGCTGCAACCCTCTGGAAGGCACACGTGGTCTTGCTGCGGTGGTGGACGTCAGGGGTGTTCCTACCTATTAGTTGTCTCATGAAATTAATTTTGAAGCAGTACTTTACAGTGCATAATAATGCGGTTGTGTCCACCCTTGTTTGTGACTTATATACAAACAATATACAAAAAATATAACTTTTAATAATTATTAACCTAGTAGTAATATAGTAAACATAGTAACAGTAACTGTAACATAATTGTAACATATAATCGTATTTATAACATTGATAACATTTATAAAGCTTGTGGTTTGATGATGCTCGGGTGAATTTTCCCGAGTCTACCAGAAGGTAACTGAATAATTCAATTGTTGTCTACGTCTTGGGCTAAGTCTGAGAGTAGTTGGAGGATGGCTTGGTTATGGTCTAGGGCGTTTTCGATTCTTCGGGTGTGTGTTGCTGCAGAGCTGATTTCTTTCAAAGATTCAATTTCTTTATAGAGTATGTCGTGATTATAGTTGATCGACTCTAATGAAGAATTAAGTTGGTTTATGAGAGCGTTATTTACTGAATAATGGTTTTCTAGTTGTCTTGAAAAGGTTTCTTGTTTATTTTCTAAGTGATTCAAAATGTTGTTATATTTTTCTTCATCGGAGGCATCTAAATTCCCGGTGATGAACTTGATAACTGACCCTAGTCCGTTAATTAGTCCTCGGCGTTTTCGTTTTGGTATAGTCGACTCTTGGATTTTCTCTTTGACTGAGGAAAGCATGTGTTCTATTAACTGGATTTTTGGTTGTACTGTATTTTGGATGTCGTGATCGGTATTAGTATTTGGTCGTAGTGTGATTCGATAGTCTCAGTTTGTTCCAACAGTCCTTTAATTTGAAAGTAGTGGGTGATCGTGTGGTAAAACTCGGGTTTGCGAGCTGTTCCTAGGTGGATCGGCATAAGTCCTAAGTTTTCAGTCACGTTGAGTATCTCAATTCCGTTTGTCAGTCCAGCGAGAAGGATCAAGGTCCTGTAACATCCAAACGGTTGTTAAGAATTTCCAAACAGATGGATTCTCTAATCTGGTGGGCTTCAGTGGGTTTCAGATTGTAGGTTGGTAGGCCTTTGAATGTTAATTTGGCGAATTCGCACAGGAAAACTCCGCAATCGTCAGAGTTTTCTTGACGGGGAACGGTTAGATGAGTTAGTTTCCAATTTGATTCTTCTAAAGTCGTACCTTTCTTCGCAAGGTGTTCTTGCGCGAGGTAACTGAGAATTGATCTTAATATTTCAGTACCGTCTAGTCCTAGGCTCTTCTTTCGTTTTCATGTCGGCAATAATTAGTCGCCAATGGTTTGATTCAAAAATTGGGAATATTATCTTGTCGAATTCAAAAATGTCATAATTCCGGGAGTATCTCTTTACTATATCCTCCTGCTGTAAGAGAGATGTAGAGGAATGTATTGAAGCACATCATTCTGTAGGGTTCTGTGGAGGTTCTATTTGTCTCGTTAATTAATTCCATGTAAAAATTTATTATGTTGTCATTGAGCCAATTTGGGGGTTTCAGAGTGAGTATGTCAGTTCTGGTTAGTTTAAATCCGAATTTCTCGGTGAGGATTTCATTATTATTAAGGTTTTCGTCCCAGGCTGATTTGAGGTCTATTGTTGCATACTTCCTAGGTCGTTTAATGTTGGAAATGTAAATTTTCTCTCTTTGATTATGATGTCGAGTAATTATCTTTGCGGTCTTGAGTTCGGGGTCAATTTCTTTTATGGTTTCTTTGTTATATTTGGCTTTCGTCTTACTTTGTTTTTGGATTGTCTTTACAAAAACATCGTTTGGGATTTCTGGAGGATTTTCTCTACTTTCGTTGCATTTCTCAATGGTCTTAATTTTTAAGTCTTCGAGTTTACTATTCAAATTTTCATATAGTATTTTTACTTTTTCTTTATGTTGATTCAGAAAATTATTGGAGAAGGTTCGTTCGATGTCGGCGTCTAGTATTCCTTTGTTTTGGATGTGTCCGTAGAGTACTTCAATTTGGTTGTAGGATGAATGGAGGAATTGTAGGCGAGGATAACGTAGCAAACTTTAGTTTGTATGGTATCGTTCTGGAACTCTTTTATATTATTTAGAAGTCGGATATGTTCAACTAAAGTGGAGTGGAACCGTTCAACTATCCCATTGGAGTCGGATCCATTGGTGGGTTGACTAAGTACCGCTCCAATAGCTACGCTACTGGCATCTGTGGTCAGGTGAAATGCTCTTCCAGAGAGATACTAAAAATTATCACATCGTCCAAGTAGACGCAACAATATTCATTCGCTATTCCGCGTAAGATATTGTCCATGAGTCTTTGGAAAGTCGCGGGTGAGTTTTTTAGACCAAAGGGCATTCTTGTAAACTCCAGGTGGTAATTGGGTGTACTGAATGCAGTTTTCTCGGTACTTTTGTACCGATGGGTGTGTTCGTGTAATTTAAATGAAGTACGAGAATAGAAAAAGTCAATCGCATGTATTATTTTTAACCACCGAACACAATAAGAAAAAATTATTAACATCAACAAAACAGATGTTATAAAAAGAAAAGTATCAGCTGTAGATAGATAGATAGATAGATATACAAAGATTTATTTACAGGAAATTATGTGATTACAAACAATAAGAACATAATCTTATTACAGCAATGGCCTTGGCCGTCTACTGGGTTGGCACTTTTTACCTCTTACTTCGAAAAATCAAATTGATGGAAAATTCTACTACATAATATGTTATATTAATATATTATACTGTGCAACTGCTATCTACTTATTACTTATTAAATTTATTGTTTCTTATTTTAATAACGTATTATAAACAATTTTTCAATGTTCAATCTTTTGTGAACTTATTAGGTACTTCGATAATATCCCTTGATACCGTCTTCTTTCAATAATTGAATTCTTGCACCAGTGACCAGCGATACTTCCAGGCTTCTCTTGCGTAACCAGCCAGCTTCTCAATATTTGGGGTTTTCTGCTGTTCCAAACATTCCTGCCTTGAAAGCCTGCTTTGGGCAAACCATTTCAATCTCCATTCGGCGAGAATTGAGCAGAATCCCAAGAAGTGAAAAAGGTCCTCCTCCTCCCCACTGTTGCACAAGGCGCACCTTCTTTCTGCCCCCTGCCTCCATGGCACATTGTTCAGAAAAAGAACTCCACCTCTTAGCTTGAAAACCCAGCGAATTTGGCGCATCCCTTTACTGTTGAGGTATTCCGCTTCCCCCCTTGGGTCAAAAATTTCTATATAATGGGAATGAAATCTCGATGCCTGTGCCCTCGTTATGTACTACATAACGTGGAAATGACCTTTGATACAAATAATTTGGAAATGTTGAAGCAAAAATTGATATGTATTAGAAATAAGATTGTCGAAGAAGAAAAACAGGCCTACATAATATGTAGGCCTGTTTTTCTTCTTCCACAATCTTATTTCTAATACATATCAATTTTTGCTTCAACATTTCCAAATTATTTGTATCAAAGGTCATTTCCACGTTGTATTTTGAAGCCGTCTCCGTCCAGAATCTCGCCCACTCTCCTCTATTATTTATCAATACCTTAGCCATTATTTTAGGCAAGCGGTTATCATGGAGTGATAAAACTCTAATCAAATAATTAATATGGAGGGTCAAGGTGACGGAGTAAATTGATTGCCTGCCAGTTTCGAGGTAAAGGATGTATAATGGAGTATGCTTAGGTACACCGAAAAGCCTCCTCATGAATTGGTGCTGCAACTTTTCCAATTCATCGAACTTCGTATATCCCCAGGTTTCTCCTGAATATGTTAGTATGGTCCTTATTGCAGCATCAAAAACCTGATACTTTTTTGCGATTGAAATTCCATCAGTGTCCAGCAATCTATTCCAGGTGGCGCTTACCGCTCAATTCGCCGCCAGTATTCTTTCTTCGAGATGTCTACTCATTGAGAGTCGGGATGACAGCGTTAACCCAAGGTATTTGTGGTGCTTCACAACTTCTAACTCTTCTCCATTCAGCCACCAGCGCTCATTTTTCCCAATCTTCCCACCGTTCCTGAAAATCATTATTTTGGATTTTTTTAGGTTTATCTTGAAATTCCATTTTTCACAGTAGTTGGATACATCCCATATCATCGCTTGTAGGGATGCTGGTTCTGGGGCAAGTAGAATTAAATCATCTGCGAACGCTAATAGCTTCACCCTCTCTCCTTCCACCATGACACCCCCTCCCATATCGCTCCAGATGTCATTCAGAAAGATATCAAAGAGAAATGGCGAACTAACACACCCCTGTCTGAGACCCATCCTCGAGGCAAACCATTCAGAGAGACACCCATCCAGCATCACTCTCGTCTCCGGCATTCTATACAATTCCCTGAAGAAACCAGTCATACGAGTGGAAAGCCCAATCTCACTAAGTTTGTAGAAAAGAGCGTTCCTGTCAATTCGATCAAACGCTAGGGAAAAGTCAATGTAGAAACAGTATAATTTATTGCGTTTTTGGTTTATTATCTTCGATAATGAACCATTGGAATCGCCCAAAGAAAAAAAAATTTTAACCCCCCCTCAAAATTTGTTGGTTTACGTTTCAAGATACGTAGATTCAGAAAATCGAATAAAAAAAAAATCCGTCCGTCCGCCGTACGCCGTCCCCCGTACGCCGTCCCCCGTACGCCGTCCCCCGTACGCCGTCCCCCGTACGCCGTCCCCCGTACGCCGTCCGCCGTCCGTGCCACTTTGCCCAGTTAGCGTTGAGCTAAAATTACAAAATTTGGTTTCTGGGTTTGGACCAGCCCCACAATGATCCTCGAAACTGTTCAAAACGAAATTTAAAATTTCGACAATGTCATATCTCAAAATATTTAACTGAATCGTGAAATGTTTAGTTCACTTTTGAATGACCTGAAAAATTACGAATCTTTTAAGACCAATTGGATTTTTTTGCGACCAGCCGTTCGTTCACAGTGACCGCGCAAAGGTTTAGGAAAAACACTAAACTTTCGCGTCGAAAACGGCCGTTATGTGACCAAACCCCCAGACGCCCAGAATAAAACTACCTTTTTTCATCTTCCCGGTAAACTACAGTCTAGAAATTTTAACCGTGAGTCGGGGATAGACCACATTGCAATATTCACTCGGTTTCTCATCTGTAAAATTGTTTAAATAATACCTTTTTGTAATAATACAAATTAAATTTTGATGATGAGCTATTGACTTGAAATTTTAAAAATAGGTCAGAACTGGATCACAATGCAATATTCACTCGGTTTCTTGTCTGTAAAATTGTTTAAATAATACCTACCTATTTGTTTAAACAAATTAAATTTTGATGATGAGCTAGATACTTGAAATTTTAAATATAGGTCAGAAATGGATGACATTTCAATATTCACTCGGTTTGTAGGACATGGTATGAGTATGGTATGGTATATTATTGTATGTATGATTTGGTATAATACAGTATGGTATGATAGGAAAGAAATTCGTATGGTATGGTATGAGTACGGTGAGAATATGGTATGGTGCCGATTTGCAATACAGTCTGGTATAGACAGAAGGGTGATCTGCACAAGGAAGATAATAAACCGTTGTTTTATTTCATATTTAGATAGAGTTTGTTCCGTAGAATTTTTTAAGATCATCTGCAGCTTTGTACGACCAGCCGTTCGTTCACAATGACGGCTCAAAGAATGTGCCTCACAACCCGATCGTGATTCAAACTGTTGAAATACAGGTCCATTTTCATACTAACAAGCTCTTTGGAACATCATATGGCTTAAGTGATGTCGAGTTTGTTGTTCTGAGGTGCGTTTCGTGCTACGGAAATGAAGGTAATTTCGAATGTTTGTTGGTAGGTACTTCTTTTATAGAAAAATTATTACCGACGTAGTATTAAAAACCCCAGAATTATATCGTATTAATTAATCATAATTAATAATAATTATTATTAATAATAAATACGAATTATCAATACCTAACAATAAATTATAATAATTTTCAGTAGGTTTATTTCATATTTAGATAGAGTTTGTTCCGTAGAATTTTTTAAGACCATCCGCAGCTTTGTACGACCAGCCGTTCGTTCACAATGACGGCTCAAAGGTTGAGCCTGTCGACGCGATTGTTGTTGAAATACAGGTCGATTAAATACAGGTCGACTCGATTTTCATACTAACTAGCTGTTTAGAACATCATAATATAATAAAACAATATTATGGTTTTAGTGATGTCGAGTTTGTTGTTCTGAGGTACGTTTCGTGCTACGGAAATGAAGGTAATTTCGAAGGTTTGTTGGTAGGTAGGTACATATTTCTTTTATAGAAAAATTAAAAAGTATTAAAAACCCTAGAATTATATCGTATTAATTAAATACAAATTATTAACATTTAACAATAAATTATAATAATTTTTGCTAGGTATCTACTTGATAAACTTATTAATAATTTGTGATAATTCATAATAATAATTAATCTAACATTCAATGTTAATCTAAATTAATCTAAATTTTAGGATCTAGACATTTAGAACTAGTGATCTAGACAGAAGGGTGATCTGTAAATTCTTGACACAACGGTTCATTATCTTCTTTGCACAGATCACCCTTCTGTCTAGATCACTAGGTCTAAATGTCTAGATCCTAAATGTTAGATTAATTATTATTATCAACTATTTCTCATTGCAAACCTGTTCATTGTGTACCCAAGATCCTTCCCTAAAAGACCTGGCAGCGGGAAATATTATTCAACATGGTTTGAAAAGGGAAAAACAAGTTTTGTAAAAAATCCCAATGCTCTAGGTAGTAGTCGATACCAGTGACCAACATTTTCTTCAGTAGTCGACATGGTTTTGCACTAGTAGTCGACCTACATGTGTTAGAAGTCGACAGTATCACTTGAGTCAGTAGTCGACAGGTTTCGTCATTCCATCGTTTTCGAATTTTACGACATCTAAATAAAATACATTCAACTGTGAATCGGAACTTGAAAATAGATTAATAAGATGTAATAAAGTAGTTATCAGACTTTTTATTTGCAAACAGCTCATTATCAGTCTCAAATTGCAATAAGTACTTAAGTAAAAAGGTATGAAAACAATAGTCGAAAACTCATTGTCAGAAAATTGACATTACAGTTGGGCTTAGGTACCTATTTACACATTTTTTTGACATTTTCATGTCTTTGCTTTGGCACATAAACTGAAACGGGAAAAATTTGTTCCCTTGATTCACCCTTTCCCTCAGATCACGTCAGAACACAAGCGACCGGAGGGCCATTACGTCAGAGCCTATGACGCACGAGCGTATGACGTAAGACGGCTGGCAGGAGGCTAACTAGTACGTCAGAGCATATGACGCACGAGCGTATGACGTAAGACGGCTGGCAGGAGGCCAACAAGTACGTCAGAGCCTATGACGCACGAGCGTATGACGTAAGACGGCTGGCAGGAGGCCAACAAGTACGTCAGAGCCTATGACGCACGAGCGTATGACGTAAGACGGCTGGCAGGAGGCCAACAAGTACGTCAGAGCCTATGACGCACGAGCGTATGACGTAAGACGGCTGGCAAAAGGCCAACAAGTACGTCAGAGCCTATGACGCACGAGCGTATGACGTAAGACGGCTGGCAAGAGGCCACTAGTGCGTCAGAGCCTATGACGCACGAGCGTATGACGTAAGACGGCTAGCAGGAGGCTCACTAGTGCGTCAGAGCCTATGACGCACGAGCGTATGACGTAAGACGGCTGGCAGGTGGCCAACAAGTACGTCAGAGCCTATGACGCACGAGCGTATGACGTAAGACGGCTGGCAGGAGACTAACTAGTGTGTCAGAAGCTATGACGCACGAGCGTCAAGGGGAAGGGGTTCAAAACGAATTTTGGTACGACATGGTATGACTATGGTATGGTATATTATTGTATGTATGATTTAGTATAGTACAGTACGGTATGATAGGAAAGAAATGGTATGAGTACGGTGAGAATATGGTATGGTGCCGATTTGCAACACAGTCTGGTATAGACAGAAGGGTGATCTGCACAAGGAAGATAATAAACCGTTGTGTCAAGAATTTGCAGAGTTTTTGACAAGCGATACTGAGCAATACTCCTTAGCGTGAAAATTTGTCTACAGTTGAATAACCGTGCCGGAATCCTGCCTGTCCCTCGTTTAAAACATTATTCTTTTCCACCCAATCCACTATTCTGCGGACAACCATACCGACTAGAATCTTCAAAATTGTATTCAGGAAGGAAATCCCCCGTACATTATCCACTGTATCGATGCTGAGTTTTTTCCTTAAGGGGTATATGTACGCTTGGGTGAAGCAGGTAGGAAGGTTTCCTTCGACCCATATTTTATTGAAAACATTCAACATAAGCGTTAGGAGGTTATCAGGAGCATACCTGTAATATTCTGTAGGGATTCCGTCCGGACCCGGGGCTATACCACGCTTTGCTGAATTTAGAATTTGTTTGAGCTCCCTGAGGTTGAAAGGAGAATCCAGTTCAGGAATCTCTACTAGAGGCTCCACCCATGTCAAGGGGTTTTTGCAAACTTCAGCATTGAGAAGCATCTGGAAGTGTGTTTTCAATTCATTTAACGTAAGTCCCTTAAGTATCAGCTGTACTATGGGGTTGAAATTCGCCGTTGATTGGTGGCTATCCACACTTTCTGCTTCCATCTCAATCTGGTGAAACCCGGATTTGAGGTCGATGATGCTAAAGTACTGACATCGTCCTAATTTGTCTAGTAGTTCTGTTATTTGCGGTAAGGGGTAACCATGATATCACGAGCCCCCAGATCGAGTGCTTTGAATTCATCCACATCGGAACCTTTCTTTAGTCCTTCCAGCGCAACCAATACACCTTGTTGTTCCAATTGGAGCTTTATACGGAATGCCCAACTCGTAAAATTTGTTCCGTCGAAGGGTTTCAATCCAGGTACGACTACGTGGGAATGAGTCGCCATTTTCCAACCGGGTTCCGTTCAGTTTTTTTCCGTCGACGATTTCCAAGACAAACTTTCTATATCGCACGACAAACTTTACTTCCCGACACACGACAACTGGGCTACATAACCTAATAGCAGAGTATGGTTTAGCAAATGAATTAAAGCACTGATTCTTCAATTGGATTTATTTCGTACTGCACAACGCGGGTACACAAAAGGAACTGAACAACTGAACAGAAAAGAAGAGTGGGGAGCACCGGCACGACAATCTAAACAGGCTTGTACAAATCTATAATTGCTCTAACACTTAATGACCTGGAAATTGCCCGTAATCTACACTCTGTTAAAACTTGAGGTGATCCGGCCAACAGACTAGTGATACAATCATTATCTCGAGTATCCTGTACAACGGGCCGAAATGGACAAGCCCGAATTGGAGATAGCTCACACTGGAACAATTGAGATTGACTAAGCCGAACCATGACCTTGTTTTGGGTGTCAACCGCCAGAGCCTCTGACGAGTCATCAAACTCCATCCATGAGCCGAGAAAAGGGATGGGTATTTTACTTATCCTCCATAATTCAAATCGGGGAGTTTTGTGAGTTAACAGGAGATAAAACAAGTATGTTAGATAACGATTATGATAAAACGAGGTATACCGAGATGCCAAAAATAATTCAACGATGGAATAATCTTGGGGAAACTAATATATATCTGGGATCAATGGTGGGATTGTAGTTGACAGTGAATAGACATCTTTGGTAATTAATATATGCCCCGGAAGTTTTTTGTTTAAGGTGAATTCTATCACCTCATTAGAGACCCGTATATAATCTGTAACAGATTCTAATAACGAGTTTAACTCAGACGAGAGAAAATTCCATTGAGATGCTATGTCTAATGAATAGATCATAAAACGTGTTAAAGATACATTTTTTGAGGCCATATCTATTGTGGATTTGATATCTAGAGACCATTTTGCAATATCTTGAGTCAGAGTCTTCACACTCTTAGATACATTGGTAACTTCACCTTGGATATCTGACAATGCACTAAGGGATGCTGTCACAGTCGAATTTATAATGTTCAAGTCTTTGTTACTGTTATGTACAATCTCAACCATATTATCGCACACAGCTTTTTGTAGTTTCACAAAGTCTTCATTGGTACCTATTCCGAATAGCCATTTATAACCCGTAGATACAAATGGTATCAACCCTGTTGGAGTAGTGAGATTACACGCTAATGTATCACATGCAGTTGATCTTTTTTGTTTTGAAGGCTTATATACAGTCGTATCATGTCTTGCCGATAACATAAAAGAGACAGTCGCTCTATCGACTACTTTGTCAGGGCTAGTACAAGCTGAGAAATTAAATCCATGGTGGCAAATAATTGACCTTTCAAGAACACCAAGTTTATTGAAACAGTCGACAGCCTTGGTCATAAGTAAAACGGATTTATCATTTAGGATATCTTTAATTGACATTAGAATTACTTGCTCTATATACTCTAAGCATCTTTGCATATTTTCCGATATAACTTTCAGTGTACTCGATATCAATGATTTTATTAGGCGATTGACTTCTGACTCCAAGGGAAGAGAAATATCACTATGTGTATTAACACATTCAGTCTGACTCATTCTAGATGATATAACAGGTGTACGATGGACATCATGACCTGGGAAGGACGAGGGAAAATTGGTCGGACTGTTAATATATGAAGAACCTTGATAAAAGTTATTCAGAGTTAATCCATTGTGCCCAGGCTGGGGTAAAGCGGACTTAGTCAGCGTAGGAGACAATCCATAAGCTGTTGTAATTTCGCCTGGTTCATCACCGCCATCATTAACATGATCTGATACAATATTTGATGTCAATTTGGGATCTTCATCATCATATATAAATCTCTTAACCTTGTACTTGATGTCACTATCTAGGTATGTATAGAATAAAGTTTCCTTCTCTAATGACTTGTTAACTGTCTTTATCAAATGATTGTATTGGGCATTTACGTATGCTTGTCTTTGAACCACTCCATTGTACAGGTTTTCTAATGTAGAGGAATCCCAATCCCCTTTCAGTTCAGTTTTCAAATTTTGTCCAATTAATTTGGTTGCTTCAGTTGAAGAGTTTATCGAGGTCTGCAAACTGCTCAAAGTATCTGCCGTAAGTGATTCGTTTAGTTCAGGTAGTTTCATGTTGACAACGTGTGTCCAATAGGCTGACGGAAATATAATGGGTTTTTGTTGTATCAGAACTGCAGCCAGCTCTGCATTGAGTATGGTGTCCTTTACCACAGCGTACGCTGCGCACCATAATACACATGTACTCAAGATTCTCAAGAGAGTCATTTTGACCACCTATTAGCACAGATGTATGAGGTCAAACTGTTGAATGATAACTTGGGAGTCTTAAATTTTATTGTTTAATGTTCTCTAGTTATGTGTCTTTGGTTTGTCCATTCGTTATTGTTTCTATCGTTTTTACGTAATGGTAGGGACTTACGCTGAGTCCTTGGGGTAATGAAAGAAAGCGGTATGTTTTGTTGGAGTGGGTTACAAAACATGTTATCCACTGCACAGAGCTATCTATTTCTCGTGTAAAAAACGCATCACTCAAATCGAACTTGCTTATCGCTTGTCCTCCACTCAAATCTGCCTGTATTTGATTTAGTGGTTCCGTAGTGTAGACTGGGGTATGCAGTTTCTCATTTGCCATTCTGAAGTCTATCAGCAAACGTGCTGAACCGTCTGGCTTCATTTTAATGAATGCATTACTGAAGCATCTTGGGTTAGGTTCTTCAATGATGATCCCCATGGATCGTAATCTATCGACCTCTCTATCCAGTGCCTCTCTTTCTTTTTGATTTCTGAAGAAAGTTTTTGCTTTAAATCCTGTGTTGTCCAGAATTTGAAATTTTACAGGCGGTAAGTTCTTTATTTTCGTGAAGTCCTTATCCGAAGTTAAGAATAAATTTCGATTACTCTCAAGCAGTTTTATTAGTGAATTATGTGTAGTTACACTGATATGGTCTCCAATTTTAATCTCTCTATTTCCCACAATGAATTTTTTTCGAATTGGCGCTATTTTTTCTTGTGTTTTCGGCTCTTTTTGGGTACTGAGCGCAGTCGAGCACACGTTCAGTCTGTTCCTTTGGGTTGGTTTGTACCAATCCGGGCAAAAGTGCATTTCTCTAACTACCGAGTGCGTTGTGGGCTGCACCAGCCAATTTGAAAACAAAACCTGTGTAGGATTTACGATCTACAGGGACGTTTGCCCAATCGCTGTCAACAAAACCTACTAGTCTCTCTCTAGTCTTCCTGAATATAAGCGATTTCTCTCCTCAAGAATTCGGTTTTATCGAGTTGTACCTTCAAATTAGCTTTCCGAAGTCGTTTGAATACTTCTTCTAGCCTATTGATGTGTTCCGTTAGGGATGTGCTGTAGATAATAATATCATCTAGGTACACACAACAATACTCGTTGTTAATCCCGCGGAGTACGCTATTCATTAGTCTTTGGAATGTACTAGGTGAATTTCGAAGTCCGAAGGGTAGTCTCTGAAACTCCAAGTGGTAAGTTGGTGTACTAGGATTTATGCAACTCTTAGTGCTCCCTGTATCTACTAATATACGTAAGTTTAATTTGGGAAAAAGGATGTAGGGGAGCTCACAAATAGTTTTCCTCTCAATGTTCATGAGTTCAATCTTGGGGGTTGAGGCTTGTTTCTTCTAAAAAATGATTCGGGTCATGGGTATTGTCGACTTCCACCTCGTTGGGGTTGGATGGATAGGTGTTGCTAACCTCGGGGTATTCCTGTTCCTCCGCGTCATGTTCTTGTGGCGCGAATTCGCCTTCGTACAGTTGATCTGACTCTATGTTGTGGAAGTTGGGGTTGGTGGTCTGCCACGACATGGGAGACCATTGTTTCTGTCTATTCTGAAAATTCTGGACAGGTACCCTTGGTGCATTTGGTTTTGGGTTCGGTCCCGATCCGTACCTTGGATTTTGAAATTGAGTTGGTCCCACGTTTCTAAACGGGTTATCTGAACTCCCCTGAGGATTTGAGTTTTGTGGTCTCGGAGGGTTCGGGTAGGAGTTGGTATTTGGTGGTCTCTGAGGGTTTGGATAGGGATTCGGATTCTTTACAAAATTTTGAAATGGACGGGTATTGTTTTGGAAAGGAGGACTAGCGAAATTTGAGGTTTTAGAAAAATTCCCGGATTGTGGCTTTGGACGAGTAGTAGTAGATAATAGTTGGTAATCGTTCGTCATCCAGCCTAGGGCGGTGTTTAGGTCGGCTGGTTGACGTGTCCGTAGTATGCTCCCTAGTGGTTCCTTTAGGTGTAGGAGAAAACACCTCAGTGCTAAAGTTTCATAATGATTACCCATTAGGATCGCATGTTGGGGGTTATGTGCGTTGAGGTATGCACTTATCTTAGCTAATGTTTCTCTTACTCTTGTATGGAATTTGAAGGGACTTTCACCCTCTGACTGTCTTAGGTTTGTTAGTTCTATGTTTAACGTGAAGATATCCCGTTTGTCAACATATGAATTCAGAAGGGCGTCTCTCAGTTGAGTATAGGTTAGGTGGTAATGTTGGTAGAGAGTATGGCGTTAGCCGCTGGGGGATGAATTTTGGCTTTGATGCCAGCTAGGATCATTACGTTCTGGAAGTCATCTGGGTTTGAATTGTTGTAAAATCTGTCGATTAATTTTTTTGTTATGTCCAAAAAGTTATTTAATGTCTCGGGGTCGCCTGAGAATGTCGGTATGATGTCCAAGTGTTCTTTTCGTAGGATCGGAATGGTACAGGTGGGTGCTTGTGGATCGTACTGGTCGCCTCTTTGATTACTACGGTTACCTAGACGCATTAACTCTACTGCGGCGGTAAGTTCATTAATTTTGGCTTCCTGCCTAGCCATTTGGTTGGATTGTTCTGCGATCACCTGATGGGCGGTTTCTACAGTTTGATTGAGTCTTGTGATATGAATTTCGGGGGATTCTATTACATTTTGTCCATTGCTTGTAGCCATTGTTAAACGAGGGGTTTCTATGGGATCAAGAAGGTGTCGTGGACGTCTAGAATCGGTCAAGATATGTTCAGATGTTCCTAACCTCTTGATTCTGTCAGTCACGTATTTCTTGAATTCTTTCGGAATTTTGAAAGTTATGTAATTCTGGATTTTAAATTCAGACCGAAATTTTGTTGGTGTTAAATTGCTTGTGTGTGTGTTAGTGTGTGTGTACAAAAAATAATACAAATAGAAAATATACAATAATATCTTAATATTATACGTGGCGTTGACCAGAAGGGCGTTGAATGTCGGGCGTTGATCGGAGGGTGCTTGGTAACCAAGAAGTGGTAGTAGGCGGGTTGATTTCCCGGAGACTGAAGGTTGATAAGAAGACTATTCAAGGGGGCTTCCTTGCCGCAGTGACTTGAATTTTTCTTAAGTTAGGTTTTTGATCCAACGTTGGTTTGCGTGAGTGGAGCTTTTGCTGGGTGTCTCACGGGGAAGGATAATTTGAGAGGGGCGTACTTGCCACGGAGTCTCAAATTTTTGAACTGGGGGAGGTAGTCGACTTGAGAATCGATTGAAATAATTAGTCCAACGTTGGTTATTCGTGAGTGGAGCTTTTGCTCGGTATCTCACGGGGAAGAATAATTTGAGAGGGGCGTACTTGCCACGGTGTCTCAAAATCTTCAAATTTGGAGGTAAATTGATTTGCTGAATTACTCACAGTACGTTCATGTCCATGAGGAGTTCCTTCTGCCTGATGCGTGAGTTTCTTGCGTCCTGGCTGGTTTGCTGGTTGGTTTCTCGGATGGTAGGTCCTGACGTGTTCCGCCAAAAATTCCGATGTACTTTCGATAAAGTTCGGGCCCGAATCACGTCCTACCGACTGCGCCAGTTAAACGAGTAGAAACCGTAGGTTGCTTTTAAAAAAACTTTATTTACAAAACACAGCGGGAGGTACGCACTCGGGTTCGGCAAGAAGAGAACTAACTCGCGGCTGGAAGACGCGGCCTATATAACAGTTCCAACGTCGCGTGGGCGTGGGACTTGCCGTCAGCATAAATGTTATAAATGCAGCAATTTAACTTTACATAAGTTCCAGGCATTATTTTCATTTAAGGACCTTAACTCGGAATTCATGGCTTCCTGCCATTTAGATGCCCTACCATTCAGCTACAGTTAATGGTTCTAGTTCAACCGAATTACATAAATATGTCAAAAAATCAGGAAATTGTTTATGCAGTCTATCTCTCATAGGATAACGTCTTTCAGTGACTGTACCTTCATTCAGAACACCAGGTTCGTTTTCATTTTCAATGTCGAAACCCTCAAGGTCGTTGGAGTCACCAGTAGAGCCACCATCATCTTCAGCATGGTTGTCAGCTTCATCAACTCTTCCTTCTTCACCTTCCAAGAAGGAAATCGGCAGAAAACATTTTCCAGGTCCGTCTCTTCCAGAAGCGAATGAAGTAGCAGCATTAGATGAATCCTCAACAAAACTGACAGTCCTGTACACTTTTACATCCTAGTTACAGGATCAAAGAGTCGATACCCTTTTGAACATTCACCATAGCCAACGAAAATCATGGATTTGGATTTCGCATCAAGTTTCTTTCGATTTTCATCTGATACGTGGCCGGTGGCATCACAGCCAAAAACCTTCAGATGCTCCAAATTGGGTTTCACTCCAAACCACTTTTCACTAGGTGTGATGTTTTTCAAACGTTTTGTCGGGGAAAAATTCATCAAATAAACAGCAGTGTTGGCTGCTTCAGCCCAAAAACGCTTATCAAGACTAAAATGTTCCAACATGGATCTCACCTTGTTCATAATCGTGCGATTCGTGCGTTCCGCGAGTCCATTCTGTGCAGGCTCATATGGGACAGTCTTCTCATGTCGAATCCCTTCCTTCATCAAATATTCTTCAAAGGAATTGCTTGTGTATTCACCACCGCCATCTGTCCTCAAAACCTTAATCTTCCATTCGGTTTCCTTCTCAACAAATGCTTTGAAGGACACAAAAGTTTCAAAAACTTGGCTTTTCCTTTCAAGAAAGTAGATAAAAGTCCTTCGGGTACAGCCATCGATGAACGTTAGAAAATATCGCGAACCTCCCCAAGAAGTCACTTGAAACGGTCCACAAACATCAGACACGATCAAATCGAGTCTATGCTCACTCACTTTCTTGTCCATCCTAAAAACGAAAGGTGATTTAGGCTGCTTGCTTAGAATACAGGAAACACAGGGCTGGAAATGTCGACTGTCGAAATCCAATCCACACGACATATGATCACGTAGCAATTTCATGTCACAGTTGTTCAGGTGTCCCAAACGTAGATGCCACAACGTTTCCGCTTTGTCAGAAGTGGCGGAAAAAACAAAATTTTTCATTTTTAGTCTATCAATCGCGTTATGGTCAGATTTAATGTTTAAACAATATACTCCATTAACGTTCGTTGCCTTAGCAATTACCTACATCTCCTTTATCCAGAATTTTACATCCAGTCATATCGAAATTGACGGAATATCCTTTATTGATAAGGGCACTCACTGATAAGAGATTTGGAGCAGACACTAGCCTTATGCCGCACACTTCAAACGCAAAATACAGGCCCCTCACACTGTGCTCTGCCTCACCGCGAAAACTAACAAGTCTATTGATAAAACTAAGGATTGTAGCGGGATTAACGTCTTGAGCGACAGCTTGGTCGTGATGTGCAGTGTGATCAAGTACCGTGACAGCTATGGAAGGCCAACTTGTTAAGGCAGCACAGGGCCAAATTCCGTCATGGGCAGTATAAAAGGATTGTGAACTCACAAGCCAACGTAATAATGTGTCATCACCTGGATGGTAGTCCAAGTGATCACACATTATTAGATCACCTCGTGCAATGGCATCGTTTATGGCATTACCTGTGACTATCGCAGCCCCGTCTAGGTTTATGTAGTTGACGTCTGCCCCAGCTTCAAAATTCCTTACTACTGGGTGGGAATTGCGATAGGAATAGATCAGTCTTGTTAGGTAAAGGAACCACAACTTGCCATACATTCCCGCTGCATCATAACAACCCAATCCAGCTTCTATGGATCCTGTGATTCTTCTGATTGTGCCGATATCGGCAGCTGCGAGAAGAGGATTGAGGGCGCCAACGATCAGTCTCTCACTAGGTACACCTCCATTGAAATATGCCGTCAAACTTGTGGTATCAATCTGTGAAATTTTGTATGCCGGAGTGTTAGTCACAGTGGGCAAGATGGAGTCAGGCGATACGTTACCTACTCTGTAAAACAAAGCAGGCACGGACACTTCCACGGGCGGTGAATAACCTCCTTCGACTGAGGCTCTTGACAGATCGGATCTTGTATGGACTGCATTGTTCACATGACTCCATATGATGGCGTGATCTGGATCACTTACATGTGGCTTAATTCTAACCACAAAATCAGCAGGACCACATCCCGTTGTACCATCGGTGGAAAGTAGGGAAGAGGCGGTGTTTGTGGTCACTACTGAGTGATCACCTACGTGAACTCTAGGTAGGGTAAAACCACCAAATGTTGACACTTATCCTAATGTTGACACTTCAATTTCAAAACGTAAAAATAAGGTATTGGGACACTGTAGGTACTCGGAATTGGCGTCATTCTGTTGATAAGGATGTGAGATTTGAGGTAGGCCGGCTCCACTAGTTGTTATTACCCATATCGAACGTCTGGCTACTATTGAAGCCGGTGACAGCTGGATCAGTCAACCCAGCGACGCCATCGCTATCCCGCAGGTTAGTGAGGTAAGTCAACAAAATTAGACTTTTCAAGTCAAATATTATGAGTAATCAGTTATATATCATATTGCCTGCCCTAATAATAGCGTAAGGAAGAATTTGTAAGCATTAAACCCCAGAATTTCGTTGAAATAGATGGTTAAGTTGGGGTGTCATCATTAGGGTTTCATGAAATGGGCGTGTGTCCTAATGTTGACACCTGTGTCAATATTAGGGGAAAATGTTGATCAGGTTGCCAATGTGATATTTGGGTTTAAATAATTTCGTAGTATATTGAGACTATTGAATTTTTCAAATCAGCGTACTGGAACCTTAAGTTGACATCGGGATCTCAATGTTGACATATTTTGGTTCCTTAAGTTGACATATTATAACTTTTTTTTTTTTTACATTTCTACGTATAGGTAACTTGATCTTTTTGTAGTTAGACCCCTACCTATGACCTTTTCAACAATATCAGGTACCTATCAGAATTTTAAAATAACAGAATGATTCTGATACAGTGTCTCATCATTTTAACAGGTCGACTACTACCATGCCTCCCGACAAGAACGGAATGTGGAAGTACACTGTCCAGCAAATGGAAGACGCTATAAAAGATGTGAAGCTCGGCACAGCGGTTTATAAAGCTGCAAAGCGCCATGGAGTACCTCGTATCACTTGGTTGTACAAGGTGCGAGGGAAAACTCCTCTCGAAAGAAGAATATGGCGTCAATCGGTGCTGTCAAAAGATGAAGAGGAGATTTTGGTCCACTGGATGTGTTTGTCTGGTTGTCAAAATTGAAAGTGAAGATGCTGCTGAAGTAACACCGCTTCATCCCTGCAACAGACTGAGGACTGTTTTCAGGCCTTCGAGCGAGGGGAATCGCCTTCTTTCAGTCAGTAACGTCAAATACAAACTGCCTAAGCCTACATATTACGGGGGAAACCCTAGAAAATTTGTGTTCCCTACTTCTGTTTCTGTTCCACTGTGATTGAGCACCTATGCTACAAATTTAATTACCCATTTTTCTGATTATGCTGTTCAACATCTATTTTCTAATGTCTAGTCTAACATTAAATATATTTTAACGCGTTCCTAATCTCGTTTGTTCATTTACTTTGAGAAATATCTAGAGGGAAAGCATATTTAAATACTTTCTCAAAAATTTAGACTGGTGTCAACATTAGGAACTGCAAATGTCAACAATAGGAATTTCCGAAGGCAGAAGTGTCAACATTAGGGGGAAAATTCCATTTTTGAAAAACTTGTTTTTTATGCTGAAAAAACATTATTTAATCAAGTCCAATAAGTGCAAATTGTTCCCAAGGAACTCACAATTCATGATAACTACCCAAAAGTTTCAATTTCTTGAATACTTGGGTAGAGCGCAGAATCGAGCGATTTTTCTCTCTAATAGTGTCAACAATTGGTGGTTTTACCCTAACGGGTCTTCAATCTTCTGTGTGGCATTGTCTAGACCTATTGACTCTTCCACAATTGAGACAGTCGCGGTCGCATTGACATCGAGGCCAATTGGCTCTGATCTCTCGAGGGCACGTGTATCTTCTAGGCACCCTTGGCTGCCCTGCTTCATCAAGGGGCTCTGCGTCGTGATCGGTATTTGGGCGGCTGCTTGGGGCAGGTCGCCTCGCGTCGTAATCGGGGTGTTCGTCATCATCATATCCAAGGTCGGATCCTCTGAGGATATCTCTTCTGACAGAGGGACCTGGATATGGCTCTGGAGGGGGTCTTTCGTGTTGTCTGCCACGCTTCCTCCGTATCTGTGTTCTTCTTGATTGTTTGTTCTTGAGCCAGTACGACAGATCGGGATTCCTGGGGGGGGGGGGGCTTAGACTGAGCAAGTCTTTCAGATCTGCGCGGTCCAGATCCCCCCGCTCCACGTTTGGGGACACGGAGGTTGACGGGGTTGGGGGTTGATGCAACGGATCTGTTGCAGGCCGGGGATGTTTTCTCTGGAGTCCAGATGGTCCTGGAGTGGACATCTGAAGTCTAGAGAAAGCAGCACTCGGCACAACCACAGGTCCTCTGTCTGTAGACCCATTCCCGGTTTGGCTCTCTTGGATAGCTGGGTTTGTATCGTCTGTGTTTTTTGGTTTGGGGTTTGTATTTTCGTTCATCTTCATTGGCGTTTCTCCCTGCACGGATGTGGCTCATAACAAGTGCCCACGTATTGTGGGTCCCTACATACTTGTTACTATGACAACAGCATACTGGTAAACCAGTATACTGTTGCCTTGACCCTAGTTTACCAAAATCAACTAGGCACGGGCCTCCGACAACCCGCCTACCACATCCGCTCCTTGTCATCGGTGGGGCCCCTTGGAACGTGCTTGAACCCATCCATTCCGAAGAACTTCAAGACCGCACACGCCCAAGTGTCAGCGGACTAATCATGTGGGCACTCGCCAACTCCCACACATACTACTTTGCACTATAGCTCGCGCCCGTTCCCCATATGCCGATCTTCTGGCTTGGGGTATTCCACTTTCAAGAAATGTGCGTACGGTTCTCGTTCCTGTTCATACGAATCGTCAATCCTTTCATTTTATCACAAAACTCTGTCATACGGCTTTTTTCACCAGACATATGTTCTTTCGCGTATTTTGCATTTATCACGTATGGGAAAACCATTACGTTAATTTTACAACCATTAGGTTAGTTTTACAACCATTAGGTTAATTTTACAACCATTAGGTTAAAATCAACCATTAGGTTAATTTTACACAGCGCCTTTGAGGTTTGATTCAGCTTTTTGGTACCCAGTATCTAATTCATAGATTGAGTCTGAGATCTTTTTCAGGATTTTGTAAGGTCCATTACGTAGTTCATCTAATTTTTTCCTGTTAAGACGATTTCCGTTTTCCACGTATACGCTGTCTCCAACTTCCAGTTTGTAATCCTTTCTATGTTTGTCAAATATCCATTTGTTATATGCATGTGATTTCATTGTATTCATGAAAGCTTGTTCTCTATCTCTCTTCAAATCTCCCTTAGAGCAAATAGATTTTAGTTCAGGTGGTAGAATATTTATCGTGCTGCCTTCCAAAAGGTATGTTGGAGCAAATTTGGTGACAGTGTGTTCAGTTTCATTATATTTTCTGATACATTGATGTGCGATGGTAGTCCAAGCTTGTTTCTGATTACTTGCATTTATTTGGCATCTTATCTTGTTTACCAAAGTTTGGTTTAGCCTTTCATTTAGGCCGTTTGAGAATGGCGAATCCACAGCCGTGAAAACCAGTCTTATGTCCTCGTCTTTCAGGAATCGTTTGAATTCCTTAGAATTTATTCCTGGATATTGGTCCGTCAGAATCATTTCAATCTTGTAGTTTTTCCCTACATTTTTGATCAATTTAATGAAGTCGCTTGCACATTGGTTTCGAGATGTGAGAATGTATGCATAGCGCGTGAAATGGTCGACAAGAAGATGCAGATATTTTTTTGTCGACCGAGAACCTCCAAATCCTCCGATGGTATCTATCGACGCAATTTCAAATGGGCGTGTCGCTGGACCTAAATGTGACATCAAGCCATTTTTCGGTTTTCGTCTTGACTTGTTTTTTATGCAAATCTCACATAAATCACAAATTCATTCAATGGTCTTGACAATGTTTTGTCCTGTGTAGAATGGTGTTATTATGTTGATCATTTGCGTTTTCCTTTTTTTCGTTGATACATATTCGGCACGGTTTTTTTTCTATGAAGTTTTTTGAATTTACGTTTATTCTTTCGTACTTACTCTTTCCAACAAGATGTTCCAGCTTTCCTATTTCTTTGCGAAGAGTTTCTGTTCCAGTTAGAACACCTCTATCAATTTTGTCCGACGCAAAATTTGGCAAACCAAATGCAATGAGGTCTATAGATAAGAGTGCCTGTGTCAATTGATTTCCTTGCTTCAAGTAACAGTTTTTCTTTTTTTAGAGCATATTCTAGCTAGGAACCTGCTTGATACTTAAATGCAAAAGCATATCGAACCGGAGACCATCCTTTGTTTGCAAAAGTATTCCGAAAATTTTCCTCCCATGCGTTCCATTCCGACAGCATAGAGTTTTTATCAACATGCAGTTATACCATTCCATGCCGGCGTTTTCTAAGAAAAGTTTCAAAAGTTTGATTTTATGTTCGTTTTCATTTACCTGTAAACGATCGCATTCGGAATTGAATTCGTCGATCCACTGATTTGCATTTGAATTTCTTCCCGTGAATTTTTCTAGCATAAAATCTGATGCGAACGCTCCTATTTTTCTTTTTTCTGGGTTAGTTGTCTTCTCGTCAAGAAATGTATGCAATAATTGTTCTATTGTGTGTCCGCTTGGTATAGGTTCGACAGCAAGTTTGTTCGTTATCTCTTCAAGGTAAATCTCGTTGAACTGTAAATTTTCGTCTTCGTCCATGTATATTTTTTCCAAAGCTTCTGTCAGAGTAATCCATATTTTCCGAGTTTGATGCCGTTTAGTTAAGGATTTTCTTACCTTGGCATAGTTCGAAGTGGTTGTTATCTCGGTGTGTAGGCCAGCTGGTTGGTATTCGGGTGGTATTTCGAAGACCTGGCCTTCCGATGTTGCAATCGAAGTGATACAGATGATATTTGTTTTTGCATCTGAACCTTGTTTTACCTCAAAATCAAACCGTAGTTTTTTCATCTCTGGAGAACAATTTGAAGTGCGAAAAATGTTGTTTTATAATATTTGTTCATTGGTTAGTGAACAAATTGTTTTGGAGTTTAGCTCGTATTCTATTGTGTTGTTGAACATCTTTAGATTGTTTCTACGATTCTCCTTTGCAATTTCTATTAATTCTGCTTCGAAAGCTTGAAGTGGGACTATACTAGGGTGTGTTATCCCAATTTTGCAGAAGGCTAAGGAAGTTTCAAGTTCTCGTTGTTGGTTTATGATAACGTTCAAGTTTGATATAATTAGAGATGCAATTTCGCGCATTCGTGCGGCATTAAATTCGATGGTGAGCGCTGATTGAGCTTTCAATTTAGCTTTTATTTCTTGGTTGTTCAGGTTCAAGTTATTGATCGTTTCGTTGTATTTTTGTATTAGTCCTGTTAATAGTCGGTGTTCTTTATTCAGTCGTACGTTTGTTTGAGTGTTTCTTTCAGATAGGGTTTTGATTATTGTGTCGTACTTTATTCTATCTTCTTCGTCAAGGTTTCCGGTAATAAATTTGATTACTGATCCTAATCCGTTGATTAGGCCTCTCTTAGAGCGCTGGTTGATTTTAATGTCTTGACGGGGTTGTAAGTTTTGAATTTTGTCGTTTGCAATTTGCAAATTCGCTTCGATGGTGTGTACGTATTCGTTGAGTGTTTGTGATGATTTCTGTTGGAGTTTTCGTTTGAGTTTTATGAAGGATGATTGTAGGTCGTTCAGCGAGGTGTGTAGTGTCTTAATGTCGTAGTGTATGATCATGAGGTGTTCCTCGGTTTCAGTGTATGCTGGTCCTAAGTTGATGGGTATCAGTCCTCCACTTTGGTCGACGTTGTGGATTTCGGCAGCAAGTGATGATTTCTTTATTGTACTTCCGTTAAGTTTTGTCTTGTATTTGTTTAGATTCCACAAATACTTCCGTTGGTATATCTGGTAGAGTTTTTTCGCGTTTTTCATTCAATTTGTCAATAATTTGTTCTTTCTTGTTTTGTTGTTTATCGTGTGCGATTTCGTATAATTTGTTAACTTTTTCCTTGTGGTCCGAGATGTAGATGTTAGTAAGCTTTGTCTCCGGTGTCTGGTGGAATCGGGTTTTGTGATCCTAGTGTTCCGTTAATTATTTCATACGGTGTGACTCCTGTACTACTGTGTATGCTGTTATTGTATGTGATTATCGCGTACTTAAAACGTTCTTTTATGGGGGTGTGTTTAAATTCATCACTTTCTGTCAAAAGTCTAATTGTTTCTATTATTGTGGAATGAAATCTTTCAATTGTGGAATTTGAATTTGGATTCTGGGTAGAAGTGCAGTGAATTTTGATATTCTGGACTTTGAGGAATTCTTTTACAATAGATGAACTGAACTCATTGCCATAATAATTATTATTTCTTCGGGATTTCCATGGTGAGATATGAAGGTCAAGAGTTTTTTCGTTATTTCAATGTTATTTAAGGATTTTAACGGATATGCTTGAGCATACTTTGAAAATTTGTCAATTACTGTTAAGAATTTCTGTCTTTCTATCGTGAGAGTATCTATGTGCACTGTTTCAAATGGTCGTGAAGGGGTGTGTGTTATATTAAAGGCAGGTTTTAGGGGTCTACGTTCATATTTGCACTTTAAGAACAGTTTACATCGATTTATGACGTTGGTTATATCATTCTTTAAATTGGGCCAGAAGTAAGTTCGTTTTATGTGTTGGTACGTTTCGTCAATGCCACGGTGAAATCTTTCATGTCTATGTATAGTACCTATAATGTTAGTTTGGTCTTCTTTGTCTTCAACGTCTAGTAGTTTTTCCGTGTGTTTGGAGAGTTTCAGTTCTGATGATTTAAGTTTTTCCATAAATATTGAGGCGAATAATGGGTAAATGTCAGTCTCGAAGAATATTCCGTATGGTGTTTTTGGATTTAAATATTCTATGAGGAATTGTGAAATTTCTTTTTCTAAATTTCTTTGGGGGGATTTAACTGTTATCCTAGTTTTTCATTTTTGAATAGGTGTTCGGTTTTTACTTCAGTATTGAATTGTTCGCCAATTACTATAATTATCTGATTTGTACTGTGGTTGATGGCGTTGTTTTTTATTGGTATTAATAAAATGTCTTTTCCTTCTTTGTCTGAGTGTATTGTGTCTGTGTTTGTTTCTGTGTCTTCGTCGTCCAGATTTACTATGAGTGAAGGGGATATTTGTTTGTTTGTGTTAGTGGGCTCTGTGTTATGTATTTCTATTCTCGAGAGTGCATCGGCGTTTCCGTTATGTCTTCCTTTTTTATATTTTATTTCGAAGTCAAATTCTTCAAAACGGAGTTTCCATCTAAACAATTTAGAATTTGGTTCTTTTAATGAGTGGAGTCATTGAAGGGGTTGGTGGTCTGTCTCTAATGTGAATTTCCGTCCGTATAAGTAAGGTCGAAATGTTGGCAAGCCGAAACGCAAGCTAAAAGTTCGCGTTCTATCGTAGATAATTTTCTTTCAATATCGTTTAGCGTGCGGCTGGCGTACGCGACTGGATGTATCTTGTTATCGAGCCTTTGCGATAGGACAGCGCCGAGAGCGACTCCTGATGCGTCAGTATTTAATATGAATGGTCTATTGAAGTCGGGATATTTTAGAACTGGATCATTCATTAAAAGGGGTTTGCCTTGTTCGAAAGCCTTTATGTAGTCCGGATCGTTTGTGTTGATGTTATTTCCCTTTTTCAGTCGAATGGTTAGTGGTTTCGTTATGTCTGCTGAATTTTTAATGAATTTCCTATAGTCCGAGAGTAATCCAAGGAATCCTTTTAATTCTTTGGTAGTCTCCGTGGTGTGGGAAATTTTTTTATTACTTCAATCTTTTTTGGGTTTGGTTTTAAGCCTGATTCCGTGATCTGATGTCCTAGGAAAGCTACTTCTTTTCTCATATTTCTGTCTTGTCTAGTTGTATTTTGAGGTTTGCCTGTCTGAGTCTGTCAAAGATTGTCTTTAATCTTACTATGTGTTCCTGTAAGCTGGAATTTATTTATTATAATAGGAACTTTTGCCCATAGACGACGGAAGGCCTTCAGGGCGTTTATTACTGCAAGAAGTTCTTTTTCGTTTGTAGCGTATTTTTGCACCGTTTCTGAGAGTGTCTTGCTAGTATAAGCAATTGGGAGATCAGATCCGTTAAAGTCTTGGCTTAGAACAGCGCCTGTAGCGAAGTCGCTAGAATCGCAAGTCACTTTGAATTGTTTGCTAAAGTCGGGGTATTGTAGTATTGGGTCGTTGCAAAGAAGAGTGGTACATGTCTTGAAGCTTTTCTCGAACTCCGGGGACTTAGGAGTCATTTTGCCATCCTTTTTCAAGGCAGAGGTCAGCGGTTTTGTCATGGCAGCAAAACCTATGACAAACCTAGGATAGTATCCTAGAAGCCCTAAGAACCTTTTGATCTCGGTTCTCGTGCGAGGCATTGGGAAGTTTTCAATCGCACGTATTTTCTCGGGGTTTGGCTTGACACCATCCGGAGTAACTACGTGACCTAGATACGCTAATTCAGGAATTCCGTTTTGTCCGGCTGGATCTTCAGGTTGGCTTGTCGGAGGCGGTCGAAAACCTTCCTCAGACGAACAATGTGTTCTTGTAAACTAGACGAGAATATCAAGATGTCGTCGAGGTAAACTAGACACATTTCGTTATTCAAGCCTCTCAAACAATTGTTCAGCATCCGTTGAAAGGTAGCCGGGGCATTGCACAACCGAAAGGGCATTCTGAGGTATTCGTAGTGTTGGTTGTCAGTCGAAAAAGCGGTTTTGGGGATGGACGCTTCATCTAGTTCAATTTGATGGAAACCTTGTGCAAGATCAAGAATCGAAAAGTAATTGCAACGGCCACGTTTGTCCAGGAGTTCGGAGACTGGGCACAGGCGGTAATTTGCAGTATGTTCTCCACTGCAATTGGCACATGTCGGGGCTTCCGACTTTGGTTTTAAACAAGTCGCTGTTTCATGATTTTTGCCGCATTTCGCGCACCTAGGGCGCTTCTTGCAGTAGTTCTGAGTGTGCGAAAATTCTTGACACCGTTTGCATTGAGGAACGATTTTACTCGTTCTGATGGCCTTGAATTTCACCTTGCAGTGGTACAGCCTGGTAATTTCGTGAATTTTGCTGACATCGCAGCCTGTTTTAAATTCGACAAAGTACATGTCAAGCTTTTATTTGGTCTTCCATTGTAATTTTTGGTTGACCTTCAGCGCTCCGATTTCAGGGTACTCATTTTGGAGAGTACTCAGGATCACTGACTCTTCAATACCCCCGGGAAGCCCTTTGAGTATTGCTGAATAAGGCCGCGTTTGCTTGTTCTGATAAGTAAAGTACAGACAGTGAATGCTTTCTAGATACTTATCGATTGCAGTGTATTCATCTGAGTCACTGGCATTGATTTTGATTAGGCCACCAGCCAATGTTGAAGTCATAGCATTGGGTGCTATTTCTTTCAATTTCTCTTTTAGCTTTAGAAAGCTCGCAATGTCATTCAAAGGCTCAAGCGTAATGGGAGGGGGCTTGTAAACCTTCTCTTTTCTCTGAGGATTCTTGGTTACATTGTCATTTTTGTTATTGGGAGAACTTTTCCTTTTTCGTTTTTTGGGAGGGACGGGCTTAAAAATTATACCTGCACCCGTATCATAGGCTAACTGTTCTTCGTCAGTCCAGTATTCTTGGTCGCCTTCAGATTCTGATTTATGTTGGTCAGTCGAAGCTTGATTATCCTCTAAGGAAGCTAATTTGACGTTGGTTAATAGATTTTTTGCTTTAAATCAACGATTTCTGCTTCTGCTTTCTCTAGCACATCACATAGATGTGAGAGAGTGGTCCTATACGCATGGATTTCATTGAACAGAATCTCATCCATTTGAAAGTGCATTACGGGCATATTTTAATGCTACCTGATATTCTGAGGTGGAATTTTCCATATTGACCGTCGCCAACTCGACACTAAACTCGCGGACAGTTGTTTTTAAAACAAGGCCGCGGAGGCCACAGCGAACGTCAGCTTAGATGTTTGACCAAAACAAGGCCGCAGAGGCCACAGCGTTAACACTTTCGCGAACGTTAGATGTTTACCGCTCGGAGGTTGAACTGAGACTGACGTGTAGAAATGCTTTAGAGTTTTCTTCTTTTACTATTTCTGCTGGTATTTGTAATCCTGGGAAATTGGTAGAGTCAATTAAGGCTTCGCCATCCTCGACGTTACCAATTTCTATCTGTACTTGCTGAATCGATCGAGCATCTATCAGATATGAGAATGCATGATTGTCTGATCGTGAATAAGTCGTCGCCACCACGCCAAAGACACGAATATGCAATTTTGGCGGTTTTACTCAAGTTCATTTCTATGGCTGCAAAGATGGTCGGAAACATCAATTACCTTAACTAGGCAAAAATAATCATCAACCAGATGATAATTACGGACTTTCAATAACTTCTGGCGTATAACTCGATTTTTCCCGACATACCTATCAAAACTTCAAACTCAATTTTCTCGAAACTATGAACTTTCAGATTCGTGTCTTTGGCGTGGCGGTAACACGTAGTGTTCGAGAAATACAGGGGAAGATTTATGTGAGGCGTACGCAAAAGATCATGTTCTAGGTCTAATGGAGGCGTTTAACACCCGTAGGTTATCTAGTCCCAGTAATAGTTGAAATTCGCTGTGAAACTGAAAAATTGAAAATGGTAAATTCAAATGATTTTGGTTGAACAATTCACCTTAGGGTAGCATGGTTTGGTGGGTGATTTTAGATGAACCATGAGTTGTTCGAACTATTCGTGTAGTTGGTTTAACCCTTTTGTCAAAATATTTGTTTGCTATTTTGGGGAGGATGAAGCTTCGGGTGGAACCAGTGTCTACAAGAAACTTCATGTGTGTTTTTGGACAGATTATGAAAGGGAGATCTATGTACTCTGGAGGAGGACCGGGGATTCGGTTGGGAGCAATTCTGGAAGTTTGGGGGGTTAATTGGTGAAAATGACGGGGTGGTCCATTCGAAACAGAGTTGAATTTTGGAGTAGGCTGCGGCTGTTGTTTGGCCTTCGCCTTGTACTGGAATTCATTCGTCAAAATGGTAAGACATTCCGCTAGCGAAAGTGGATTGCGAGCTTGTATCAAACTACCAACATTATCGTCGAGACCTAAGGTAAAAACTCGTAAAGCCAGTTCCTGGGCAAAGGTTATGAGGTCATCCGACAGGTTATTCCCTCGGATAAAAGAAATTTGGGAATTTAAAAGTGCTTCTAAGCGATTATAATAATCGAAGCAATTTTCGTTGGAATTTTGGCTCAACCTGCACAATGCTATAGTTAGTCGGATCAGCTGGAGGTGATCCGATCTTAGGGTGGTTATCCTAAGTTCGAAGTTCAACCCCGGGAAGGTTCGTCTGGGAGTTTCTGCTACAGGATTGGGAACTGAGGGTTCGCCAACCATGATTGGTTGTCTGATGTCAGTCATTGGAATAGAGTACGGGAATTTGGTAGGGAAAATCCAATTAAAAAATGGGTCCCTAAGAGTTTTTGGAGCTTTCGGAATTATTGATGTGTAGGAGTTACAGTATGAGAATCTAGAAAATTTGTGTAGGATGTCCTGAAATATACAATATAGTTACGAAAATGGAAAGGTTAATTAACTAAGCATGCACAAAATGGATATAAAATTAAATAAATGCTTATAAATAATTCCGAGTTGGAAATTTGGATTATGAAAATTGAAGATGTGATCGAAAGTAAATACGATTTATCGAGACGCAGGTGGGTCGGCGGTAGGTTGGCGGGATGGCTGCAAGCGGGGGTTCTGGGAAGTGTTAGCGAGACTTCGTTGAGATGTGAAGTATGAAATATGATCTGCTGAGGTCAACAGTCACGAAGGCCGCTTCGCGGTCGAGCTGAACCGTCCTCGGTTCAATTTAATGAAATGAATAATTCAATTTGTATCGAGTACGTTAATGAGTAGATTCTTATTTACAATTAACTATTGTTAACTATTGACTATTAACAAATTTCCAAATTGAATAAAGTACATAACTAGTACATATCCTAGTTTTTTGATTGAATAATTTTATTATTTTTGGGTTTTTTCGGTTTGAATTTTACTGTGTTGATTATAAGCTGATTGTTGGAATGATTGATGGGTCCTTCATTTATGGGTATTTCTAAGTCGGTGTTAGATTCGCGATTTGAATGGACTGTTTGTCCGTCCGTTTCTTCCTCATCTAGATTCACTAAGAGTGACTGACTATCTGTTTCTGAACGTCTGTCTGGGGGGTTTCTGTCTGTCACAAGATTTCTTAAAAACTGTTCCGTCGGTTCGTCCTGCGTTGAGGTGTTGGTTGATCTAGCTAGTTGATTAACAAGATTTTCGATTATTTGGTCTGCTTCTTCAATTTCAGATACATTGAGTTGAATTCTTGACAAGGCGTCAGCGTTTAAATTCGATCCCTTTTTATAGCAGATTTCATAGTCATACTCTTCTAGTTTTAACCTTCTAACTGCCAAGCTGTTTTGGCCATGACTTCCCCAGGTGCCAAATGGAAATATCAAGTGTAGGCTTTCCTTATGTGAAAATTTGGGATCTTTACATTCTATGAATGAATATAACACATTATGTATATCATTATGTACTGAGACCGCCGGCGACCTTCATGGCACTTAAAGGCAACAGAGTACTCGGTGTGCCATGAGGTCGCCGGCGGGTCACGTTTTTGTAACACAGAAAGCACGATAGGTTTTCAAAGCCAGCTGTGAAATATGAATAAATTGTGAATTCAATATAAAAAAAGGTTTCTATATACATATTCTAATGTAAAAGAGTGAGTCCTGAAAATGAATAGGCGAACAAAAATTGATCAAAACTGATTTTTTATTGATACTGAAATACGAATAAATTGAATGAGAGACAAACATGAAGTGAATGAAAAACAGTATTCAAAATATGACAAGCAAACGGATGAAGTGGAAATCGAAAAAGGGAATTTATGTTATTATTCTTCTGGTGGTTTTGTGAAGTACTGAGAAACATGTATAGCACATATATTCATCACATATGTCGCAGTATGTGGTAACTTTCTTAGTCTGCGTTTGTGCCGCTGTCCTCCCTCTAACTTTTGCGATCTTCTGGTAGCATGATGTGCACCTCTTTCTGATTTTTCGTTTTCTGCTATCATGTGCAACAGATTCGACCAGGACGTGTCTTGCTGTTGAGGAAGCCGTAGATGGTGATGAAATGGGGCTCACATGAAGCTGCATCAACCTCATAACAAGTTCTTCCCTGAACTCAGTCAACCCTATCCTTCTTCCCGTATAGTACTTGAAAATTATCCACGAATTAACCACCACTGTGTTTAGCATAAGTTCAAAAGCAACTTTATGGTACCACTTTATTGTTCGACGCAGAGGAGTGTGATAGCTCGCCAGTTGGTTTGAAAGGTCGATCCCGTCTTTCCCTTTATTGTAGTCGATTATAGCCTTTGGCTTGACTTGGAGCACACCTGTTTTTTTCGTGGATTTTGTTGCTACCTCTTGAGTATCTAGATTGTGTTTAGTGGCGATAAAGTACACTTCTTTTTTTGACATCCACTTGCCTACTACCACTCCCTTCCTATGTTCCCGACCAAAAATGTGCCCACGTTGTAGCCTCTTCAGCTTCAAGTCTTTGGGAAGTCCCTTACGGTCTTTTCGAAGAGTACCCAGCAAGTGAGTTTGCCGTTCTAATAGCTGTTCAGCCAGAGGAACACTTGTATAGAAATTATCGGCAACAATTGTTCGCCCGCTATTTAGGTAGGGCTCAGTCAAATTCAGAACCACTTGCGTACCAAGCCCTTTGGAAATGAAACTCGATTTCCCGCTATAAATAGATAGTCGGAAGGTGTAGCCTGAAGGATCACATGTTTTGAAAAGTTTCACACCGTATCTGTGTCGTTTTTGAGGGATATACATCTTGAAAAGTAACTGCCCTTTGAATGGAATCAAACTCTCATCCACCGCAATAATTCGTCCAGGTGTACAATAATTATTGTTTTGGAATTGACTTTGCATTATTTCAGCGATCCTTCTAATTTTATGAAGCCTGTCATTTCCCGCGTCTTCATTGTTGGAGAAATGAATGAATTTCAGTATATTTTGAAACCTGTTACGAGACATGCAATTTCTAACTGGATTATTCTTATACAGCGCTTTTTTACTCCAGTAGTCTGACAGTTTAGGGTAAACGGCCAAACCCATGTACATTACGATCCCAAAAAACGTCAATATTTCTTCCCTCGATGTAGATTTCCAATCATAAACTCGCAAATTCTTCTTATGTGGTTTACCAGCAGACTGCACAGCATAACAATCTGTTTCGGCAACAATGATATCTAGCAACTCCGTTGTAAGGAATATACTGTAGACATCAATTGGCTGAAGGTTTTCAGGATTTTCTGGATACATCGGGTGATAAAAAAAGGACGCGTTTTCTTGGTACTCAGGTATATTCTGTAAGTGAGTACCATCGACTTCAAGCCATTCTTCAACTGAAATGTCGCCATGTGCTTCCGCCTCTTCTGGGCCTATGATTTCACCTATCACATCAGTCTCATTTTCATATGCGTTATCACCCTCTTCACTTTCGCTAGAGCTGCAAGAATCTGAGGATTCCCATTCAGACGAATCAGACTCTAAAAACGAGCTAAGTGCGTCATCAGAATCAGCATCCTGTATCTTCTGCATCTCCTCATTCACTTCTTTTTCACTCAAAACCTGTCTCGTATTTTTACTCACCGTAGATCGTGGTTTTCGCGTCCGTCCACTACTCGTACTGGGTTGAACATTAAATGAAACAAGGATAAAAAAGGAGGGTGGAAGCAAGAGAGAATGGCACGCGGAATGAAACTCGGAACACAAGTTGTTTACCTGTAATGTTTTACTGTAAAGGTCTGAAATGTTTTACCGCCCAAACGATGGCTAGCAGCTCCTTCTCTATTGTTGATAATTTAGTTTCGGTGTCGTTGAGGGTCCTGCTCGCGTATGCTATGGGTAAGTCGCCTCCTTTGTGAACTTGTGATAACACTGCTCCGATACCAAAATTGCTTGCGTCGGTAGTCAGCCGAAAGGTTTTGTCAAAGTCTGGGTATTGAAGTATTGGTTCGTTTACTAACAGTTTTTTAGAAATTTCGAAAGAGTTGAGATAATCTGGGTCACTTGTTTTAATTACAGCTCCTTTTTTTAACCTTTTTGTTAGCGGTTTAGTGATGGCAGCGAAATCTTTGATGAACCTCCTGTAGTAGCCTAGTAATCCTAGGTACCCTTTAATCTCTTTTGTCGTTTTGGGAATGGGATAGTTTTCTATTGCTTTAATTTTTTTCTGGGTTCGGTTTCACCCCTTCGGGAGTTATTACGTGCCCTAGGAATCCTACTTCCTTTCTCAAAAATTCCGTTTTGTCAAGTTGTATCTTCATGTTGGATAGTCTTAGTCTGTCAAAAATTTCTTTTAGTCTAGTGATACGAGTATGTTCCTGCAAACTAGAACTAAAGCAAATTATATCGTCCATGTATACCAAACAAGTTTCGTTTTGAATCCCTCTTAGAATTGAATCCATAACTCGTTGAAACCTTGGAGGGGATCCGGAGAGTCCGAACGGCATTCGTAAGAGTTGCCAGTGCCCTGGTTCTGTAGAAAAAGCAGTTTTTTCCATACTCTCGGGACTCATTTCTACCTGGTGAAACCCTGATGCTAAATCGATAGTCGTGAAATACTGACATTTACCCAATTCATCTAGTAGATCTGTAATATTCGGGAGAGGATATTTGTCTGCTATCGTTTTCTCATTTAGCTTTCGGTAATCTATGCAAATCCTGAATTTTTGTTTTCCAATTTCGTCCAATTTCTTTGGTATTACTACGATTGGAGAGTTCCAAGGGGAATTTGACGGTTCAATTATTTTTTGATCCAACATGTCTGTTATTTGTTTTTGTACCTCTTGTTTGTATACTTGTGGATATCGGTAGGGTTTCGTGTAAATAGGCGTCTCGTCAGTCGTTCTTATTTTATGTTTTACTTTATTTGTGAACGTCAAAGTTGTCTTTTCTGAAGGGAAAATGTTTGAATACTCTTTTATTAACTTTATTCGTGAAGTTGACATGTGTTGATTTTGTTTCATTGAGTTTCATCCGCCACTTCTTCGTCCATTCATGTACAGCAACGGTGGCTTCTTGGAGTTTTCCTGTCGATTCCTCTACTGAATCTGCAACAGCTAAAATTGCAGTATCATCTGCGAACGTGGCTACGGTTGTTTCTCCTGTTATTGGCAAATCCTGCGTGAACAATAGATAAAGCAGGGGTCCTAAAACGCTTCCGTGCTGTGATTTTCTCGAGTTTTGAATATTCATCCTCTACTTTTATTCTGAAATACCTTCCAGAGAGGTAGGATTCGAGTATGTGGGAGTACTGCTGAGGTAGCATGCCTTGTAGTTTGTATACCAGCCCTTTATGCCAAACTTTATCAAAGGCATGTGACACTTCTGTGTTGTCAAACGCCAGCATGAATAATGGGAGATCATGGAAGGTTACCGTTTTTGCACCCTGTTCTCCATTTCTGACTCTTTTAAACAGGTTAATTGCGTCTATTACCTTGAAGCCTTGCCTGCGGAAATCACCCATTATATCTTCCGTCTGGCATGTTTGGTGTAGTCCTCTGGCTACCACTTTTATTTTCATAGCTGAACCAATGAAAACTGTTTTCTTTAAGCTTCAGCGATACAAGACGGTAGGTATCTCCATCTGGCACATTTACCTTCCATTGATCATTGTTTAGGGCTGTTACCCTACATTGCTTGTCTGTAGCCTCTTCGAGAACGGCTAATAAAGTCGGATACTCCTTAATTCCAACCAATGTTATCGGAGGAGGGGGGTACGCCTTCTTTTCTTTCCCCTTACTGGAAGTTGATGGAACCATAGGAGGTGTAGGTAGTTTTGTTATTTTCTGGTTTAGAGTGATTGAATCTCTTCTTTTTTTATTTATTCTTCTTTATTAGGCCTTTGTTCCAGAAAGCCAATCCTAGATTTCATTGAGGTGTTCTCTTCCACCAGTTCGATGACTTTTCTTGATTCCACGCTGATCCGTTCATCGCATTGGCATAGGGATTTCACTACACTGTATAACTCACCGAACGATTTGTTGACGGCCCCGTCAGGAATCTGCCGAGTGAACGTTTTGTGTTTCGCAAGGTCGGCCTCCGTTCGCGACAAAATTTCCGCGATCGAAGGCTTTCCTCCGCCACTTTCCACGGACATAATGCCGACCGAGAGAAAAAAAATACCCGGTTGCACTCGCGTTATTGTTTGCATTTCTCGAGCAGTTGTTTCCTCTACGGAGGTTCGAGCGGTACTGTAAGGATACATATTGTAGTTATTAAAGTTACTCTGAGGTTCGATTTCTTCAATATTGAATTTTCCTACTGCCTTGACCACTATGTTCTGATCGCTTGGATTTACCATTACACAGTGGGCTTCATGATTATTGACTTTCACTACACACTGGGGTATCTCTGTTCTCTTGATTTTCATGTAAGGGATCACTCCTTCTCCATCTCTGATGTTACTTATTCTTAGCTTTACGCTTTTCATAGTTCTTGCTTCGATTGTGTAACTAGTGTTTGTACGTAATTGGTCTTAGTGTACTGGGACATTTGTTATATCTGTGCAGAGTGTGTTCCCTAGCAAATCAATGTTAGCATTTAGTTGTTTCAGACCATCTAATCCTAATAACAAATCAAACTTATCATGGAATTGAAACACGAAAAATTTCAGATTGAGATTTCTCTCTCCGAACAGTTCTCCGCATGGCACCATAGTACTTAACTCACCTATTGTGGTTCCATGCGCAGTAGTAACTTGAAATGGGTCATTAGACATTCTTTTATAGAAATACTTATGAGCTATTACAGGATTAATAAAAGACTTAGTACTAGCAGTATCTAAAAGTATTCTTAAATTTAAACAGTTGCAAATTGGATTATCTGGCGCCCAGATGAATATGAGAAAATCGCAAAAAAATGTCACCTTTGACCCTTAAAAGCTAAAGTTTTAATTTTTTTTTTAAATTAAATCACAAAAAATGCATTCCTTTTTCTTGCAAAATTTTACCACTTGTGCAATTTAAAAAAAAAAGTTATACCAATTTTCAGCTGTCAGTTAACCCATTTTGCATCTGTAATGGGTTTTTAGACCATTTTGTTTCTGCATGGTTTTTGCCTATTTTTTTCAGTTGCTAACTTTTCTGTACAGATGCTAATCGGGTTAACTTTATGAACAGGTATATTTTAATCATTTTTCTCAGCTCATTTTACTAAAGATTTCTTTATTACACATGAAAATAATGAAAACGGTAGATGAAGAACATGATGTTACATAATAATATATTATTATGTAACATCCTGTTCTTCATCTACCGTTTTTACATCCTGTTCTTCATCTACTTTGTTTTTATTTCATGGCGATGTCATATTATTTTATATTGCCGGGGGTAATTTCGATGTCATAATACCTTAATTTTATTACTTTTATAACTTTTTTATAATTTTATAACTTTTATAACTTAATTTCACATACATCAAAATTGCATCTGTTCACAACATCACTCAAAATTCTATCTCTAGGGTTTGTCGTTTGCGAGCCCCAACGCGGGTGTTTGCTGTTGAAATCTCCCCCCAGTATGAAAAAAGACCTCATCTCATGGATTATACCCATGAAATCTGCAGGGCACATTCTGTTGCTTGGTGCTGAGTAGAAAGACAAAGTGGAGTGAAACCTCTCTACTGGAGAGTTAGAGGTGGAACTTTGCGTACTGGTGAAATGGGATTTAATTTTGTGCAACATTAGAAATTCTTTTAATAGCCCATTATTAAATTCAGCGCCTTTGTCGCAAATGCCGTGGGTTTTTAGGCGTGAATTGAAAACTGGGGCCAGCTGAGGGTTGACCCTGTGGTCTAGGTCGGGGTGTTGAATAACTCTGCGGCTTATTGCCAGAATAACTCCCTGTCCTAGTCGTATGAAAATTTGCTGGGGTCTTTTGGGCTTCTACTTTCCTATAAGAAGGAATCATGCTATAATCATTAATCAAAATGCCCGCTGCTTGATCCATTGTTGAGGGGTTCTTTGTTCTCATGAAGGACCCAAGGGGTTCTTGAAAACCTATTAAAAGACACCTCAATCCTAATTTGTTATTAGGTTATTTATCTCAGTTCGGACCTTTGCTATGATACTGGCGAGGTTTTGTTAACCCTCTGGTAATAATTATACCCCTCTTCATTGGGATATTGTTTCCATGAGCAAAGCTCTATACGGAGCGTACACGTATGAGTCCCTTTTGTCTCCAAAATAATTTTGGATGAAGTGAAACAAGCATTGCTTAATAATTATTATTAAGCAATGCTTGTTTCACTTCATCCCATCTATCAGTCGGATGTGATATAACAACTTCTGAAGCTCTTCCTTTTATTTTTGAAAGGAGACTATCAAGGAGGTAGGTGTTCTCAAAATACGTGGGTCATCATTATTATAAAATTTGTTGATTAATTTTTCGCAGGAGAGAATGTATCGGTTTAATAATTCTGCTTCCCCGTTATATTCGGGAACCATTGAAAAATACTCTTTCCTATCATTTCCCTCTGAGGATTGTATCTTGTATAATATATTGTATTATTGTTTGAATATTATGTGAATCACTTGAGAGTATTCACGAGTGTGCCTGAAGGTTGGCGGCGGCCTTTTATAGCCTCGGTCGTTGCTTTATCAGCTCTCTGGAGGTGACTCGTTCTTCCTGCAGAGTCTTCGAGTAGGACGACGGCTGCTCCACATAATTTATATATACTTAGATAATTCGCCCCAGGACAATGGCGCCGCGGTATAGTGGACGACACTCAATATTTCGGCGCTTGAGGAGTCGAGTTTGTCAGCAGGCCAGTTCACTTGTGAAAACACCGCGCGCACGCACCGATTTCCCGTCGTGAGACAACAAAGTTGACCGTAGGTCCGAGATTTCGTGGGTACCTACTCGTATTCGGCGATTACACTAACAAAAACACTTTTTGACTGCGCCAATCTATTAATTAACGAGATTCCTCCGGTCTCTATTGTGTGGGTTTGAGAGAATCTCGTAAGGGGACATTTGGTTTTCTCGAGGGTATTGGTTGTTGTCGCGGCTTGTTATACTGTGTTGCTTGAGGTTTTTTCTGAAAGAATGGTTTTTGTACGAAAGGGGATTTTGATCCGGACGTTGATGGTCATTGCGAAGTTTGAGGTGGTTTCCTTTCCAAATATTTTCCCTTAATGTCGGAATTCGTATTCATTCGTAAGTATCTCTTCGTTCAGGGGTTTTGGTCTATTGATTATTAACAACCGACCTATGTCCTCGTGGAGTCCCATAATGAAACCTCGTAGGGCTGTCCTCTCCTTGAGTCTAAATGTAGTGTGATTATATTCCTCAGTGGATTTTTCAATTTCGATATTAATATTGTAAATGTTTTTTGCACGCGAACTTGGAATTCGAACGGGGTTGTCGCATTTTTCCTAACGCCAGTATGAGGTGGTCTACGTCTCGTTTGTCACTGAAGTTGGCTAGTAGGGCCAATCTGATCTGTGGCCAGCTACTAGTAGGATTATTATAAATTCCTAAGGCTGCGTTCCCCTTTTATTTTCGCCCTTATATTATTTAAAATCAATTTATGGTGGTAGCTATTTGGGTCGTCTTCGTTATAGAAATGTTCGATTAGTTCCTCACTGCGTTCTATGAACTGGGAAAGCAGTTCAGGTTCCCCATGACATTCAGTTAT
The DNA here is from genome assembly GCA_963920205.1 of Stenodema calcarata. Taxonomy (NCBI): domain Eukaryota; kingdom Metazoa; phylum Arthropoda; class Insecta; order Hemiptera; family Miridae; genus Stenodema; species Stenodema calcarata. The sequence goes on along the minus strand of OY986048.1, from coordinate 30,577,812 downwards.
CCCGCTCAAGTCCGATTTGTCGGGTTTGGGTTGAGGGCGTACTGGAATCGGGGGCCAAACTGCGTTAATCAGCTCTTGTAGCTGTGCTGGTGTTAGGGCTAAAACTTGAGGTTGGTGAGTCATATGTTCAAGTTGGTTTTCAAGAGGTGGTACAAGGGGACTATTTGGGTGATCCAAAAGGCTATCGTCGCTGTGAAAACGTTGATCGTTAGTTAGTAAATTGCGTCTATTACTTACTGGGCTGTAAGGACGATGATCATTCCGTTTCACAGACGCGTTTCAGACGCTTTCCATCTCGACGAATATCGTTCCTCGGCTGCTTTTCGGTAGTCTCTGTAGGCCGTTGTAGCGGCGTTGTCGCGTGTTGTTTAATTCGAATTCGCTTTCGAATTCGAAGTTGGTTCGGACGCGTCTTTAATTATTGAAATAATTCCAAAAGCAATTTTCGTGACCTGTCCTACCGGCTGCGCCAAAAATAACTCGCGAAAACACAATTAGGTACGTTTTTAAAAACAATTTATTTCTCAGTGAACAATCGTTATGACGCGACAGAGCTCGGGAACAGAAAAGAGAGTGAGTGATGGGTACAGAGCCCTTTTATACGGGAGTTCGATGAGTAGAGTTAGGTGATTCTGCTTTAGTACTAAAAATAATTGTTTGCTTCTGATGGAGGCGCATATAACGAACAATAGGTGTCTGTGATGTGGATTCTGCTGAGTTTGTTCCCTGTTAGACATTTTTTGATCTAAGTTTGTCCTGAGACAGATGCTATGTTTATTACACTGAAATATTTTTATGTGAAATAGTATGCTTATAATAAAAATGCTTACAATACAATGGTCCAAAAACTGGGAAGAATATGTTCACTAAATTAAAACCGGTAATTGGTTTGACATTCTGTAGGTTAACAATTAAAGATTCAAGTCTTCTTCTGATTGTTGAGAGTGAGGTAGGTTGGGGATGGTCTATTAGTGAAAAAATAACTGTCAAGTAAATATTAACGCGTGGTATTAATATCAAATATACAGAAATATAATGACGTAAAATGGCGTAACGTTTCACGTTACGTCACACTTGGAACGTCTGACTTCAAAATGCCCGAAATCTCGTCTCACAGCACATTACATTTACTTACAAGTTACAATCATCAACATCATTATGGAATGGTTTAAATTCCCATCCATTTCAAAAGAAAAAAATCTTGGCAAATACATTGTTACTCCTGATTAGTGATAACTCTATTTTCGAAGGTATGGTATCTTAATGCCCTGAAACCTGGGGACCAAAAAATGCCTATCCTGTGCCGAAAATATTTAATTTTTTTACCGTTTCTCCAGGATTTATGACTTTTTAGGTAAATTCTACTGAAATCATCCAAATTCATGGTTATAACTAGCGCTTTCGGTCCGGGTCGGGGCAGAATCCTAGGTCACTTTTGTTTCAAAAAACCAAACCGCGACCGAATCCCACGACATTCGTTATAAGAAATACCCAAAATCACTGTAATTAAACTTCAGCGGTCTTCATATTTTAATAACTCCGCCAATAATTTTTTTAGAGATCTGTCCTTTGGTTTCTGGCCCTCTACCAAGGTGGACAATTTGCAAAACAAAATTTCATGGAAATCCAAGGGGGTAATGGGTGACCCTCGGTTACTATTCTTGTTTTCTAGACAAATGCGAGCATCATGAAGAGAAGCCAACAGATAAGACCTACTGGCAGTAGTGTAATCAATGGCCAAGCAACATTACTGTCACAACAACAATAAAGTTATAATCAAAATTTGATGAGATCGATGGCTTTCAACATTTTCATAATTGACTTTTGAGTCAGTTTTACACTGGTAGATAAAATAAAAATACCACTACTGTAGCTGGGCCTATTTTGTTACTCTATTTAGGTCGTTTTTATGGGCATTGAGGTATTTTCCATAAATGACACATTTAAAAATGGTTTCTCCTTGTAATGATTGTAACCTATTCCGGTTTAAGACCTTCTGTGTCCTCCCAAAATGGTTACGGAGGATCTTAATAGGATATCAATGTCGTGTTGTATCATAACTGTCAAGATAGTGTACGTAATAAAATATCAGATATCTTATGGTCGAACGAGGATAGTACCGGTTCAACAAGTCACATGACATGTGATGTGTTGAACCGGTACTATCCTCGTTCGACCATAAGACATTATAGGGCCCTGAGGTTCTACCTTCGTCGTCATGAGGCAGAAATAACTCCCATCAAGTTCTGGGGAAAAGAGAATTAGAAATCTAGTTTCCCTGCAGTGAATCTAAGGTGACACCTATAATGAGAAGTTGTTAACTTGAGTGGTTAAAGTATTGAGTCATGCCATCACAAAATAAAACATTTTCCATGTACAATATTACCTATAGGAATAAATTCTAGTGATCACAATATCACAATTATCATAATTTTTCTATGTCTTGTAGAATCAATATACTATAATGTGTACCTACTAGGCTGTGTTCCGCATTTTCTAACGTACATCCAAGGTCATTAAGCGTCTCGAATATCTCTTAATCCGAGTAATCGAATATCTCGACGTAGTTTTATGTATTCTATGATATTCTTGTATTCTATTATATATGCCCGTAGGCCACTGAGTGCATCCTATTGTTTGAACTAAACCCTCTATGAGTGCATCCTACTGTTTGAACTAAACACTCTATGTAATGTTCATGTCACAAGTAATGCATGGGTCATTTGAGGTGAAAATAGGGATCTGGATGAATGAGAGGGAATAAATCCCTAAGTGGATCAATGAACTCAATAGAATAAAAGAACCAAGTAAATATAAGATATTTCAAGACAATCGTATAGAGATGATTCTTTAATCCAAATAGGTTTGAATTATAATGTTATTGCAATGAATTGTGGTTTTTTTCGAATTTAAAATAAGCACACATCTTCAAGTTGTTGCTTGTATCAATCAGTAACAGGATTTGCTGTACTAAACTAACAATGTTGTAACCTATTATAATAGGATTTGCTGTACCCACTAGTTGTGGTTCTAAAGACTGATATTGTAACTTACAATATGTAAGCCTGTTATGTATGATAGATCTCAAATACTAATAAATGTATTTTGTAATTTCTATATTGAAATGACTTATTATTGATCAAATCATCTCTCAAAAATGTTGGCGCTTGGTTAATTTATAGAACTTGATAGGTGCAGTACACATTACGTTGTGAGGCATTCTAAATCTAACCCTAACCCTGGATTTTCAATTTTTTACACGTCTTTATACCATATAAATAAGGTGTTATGATGTTGAGGGATGTCGAGGGTCGGTCAAATGAACATCCCTCAACATCATTCTTACTGACGGTCAACAAATCACACACACTTAAGGTGTTATGGCTGAAGAAACCCTTAGTGATGGAGTGTGGAACACACAACTACATTTACAGTTTGCTCATGTTGAAATATTGACAGCCATCGTTGGTTTTCACTTTGAGAGAAGAACAGAAATTATTTAATTTCCACTTGAACAAAACACAATCAATTCTATCAAGGGACAACTGAAGTTACCACGCTAAATGTGTATATTTTGGCCAAGTAAGACTATTTTGACATGTTTGCTGGGCTAGCGTGGGTATTTTCCGGGATTACATCAAAATTGCATTTATGGAATTGTATTATCTCATATATTTATATGAGATGTGATAGTAAATTCAATCAGCTTTAAGATGAAAAAAAAAATTTCGAATCGGACAATTATTTTCGGAGATATAGCAAAAATGGGCCAACAAGAAATTGGGTTCCACAACAGTACGGGTTTTTTTTTTTTTTTTTTTTTTTTTTTTTTTTTTGCTGGCATGTGTATTTTAAGGGACTTTCATTATATTAACATTTCATAAATAGGTCTGAAAGTAAAATTAACTAGCTTTCAGACGAAAAAAAGAAGTTGTGGGTCGGATGAATAGTTTCGGAGCTATAGGCAAAAGAGGCCGACAAACGTGTCTGCGACTTACGGCAGGTTAGCCAATCTTTGAACGCGTGTGGTGGCCAAACTACTGGACCGAATTTAATGTTTGGCGGTTCAACGACGCAGAATTTAACGCACTTCAAGAAAGTAAAGCATAATACTATGATATAAAACCTCTTTATGACGCCGTGCACATTTCAAGTCAGTTGGGTCCAGAGTACCGGTCTCCCACTTTTGGTTTATTATCTTAAATAATGAACCATTGGAATCGCCCAAAGAAAAACTTTTTTAACCCCCCCCCCCCCCCCAAAAAAAAAAAATTTGTTGGTTTACGTTTCAAGATACGTAGATTCAGAAAATCGAATTAAAAAAAAAATCCGTCCGTCCGCCGTACGCGGCACTTTGCCCAGTTAGCTTTGAGCTAAAATTTCGAAATTTTCGTTACGGGTTCCAACAAACCCCACAATGATCCTCGAAACTTTTCATAACCCTAGGTCAAGGGGAAGGGGTTCAAAACGAAATTTGAAATTTTGAAAAATTCCCATCAAACGGTATGTTTTTTATTTCATATTTAGATAGCGTTTATTCCTTAGAATTTTTTAAGACCATCCACAGCTTTGTACGACCAGCCGTTCGTTCACAATGGCGGCTCAAAGGTTGAGCCTGTCAACACGATCGTGAATCAAACGGTTGAAATACGGGTCAATTTTCTTACTAACGAGCTGTTTGGAACATCATAATATGGTTTTAGTGATGTCGAGTTTTTTGTTCTGAGGTACGTTTCGTGCTACGGAAATGAAGGTACGTTTTGTGCTACGGAATGAAGGTAATTTCGAATGTTTGTTTCGGTACATTTTATTTGTTTTATTATATCGGTACATTTTATTTGTAATTAATTCATCATCTCTATCATTCAGGTTCTGCACAAAGCAACCCAGGCGATTCCAACAGCCGGATATCGTATTAATTAATCATAATTAATAATTATTATTATTAATAATAAATACAAATTATTAATACCTACCTACCTAACAATAAATTATAATGATTTTCACTAGGTACTTGATAAAAGTATTAATAATTAGTGATAATTCATAATAATAATGAATTTAACATTTAGCATCTAGACATTTAGACCTAGTGATCTAGACAGAAGGGTGATCTGTACAAAGAAGATAATAAACCGTTGTGTCAAGAATTTGCTGAGTTTTTGGTTTATGAGAAAACCATTCGGTGTAGAAGCACCATTTTGATCTTAAAGTAAAGTGTATTAGGTTGTCTTCAAATCCTTCCCCCACGACCTTTTTGTAGGACCAGTAATTTGGCCGGTAAGTGACTAGAAAGATGACTGTAACATAAAATGTGCGCTGTTTTTTAAAAAATGGTCCTGTTTGATTTGCGGAGTTCTACCTACTATCACTGAAATTGAAGGGGATTTTATATACTTACTTAAAAAAAGGGTCGAATAACTTTTTCGCCAAGAGGCTGAGTAACTGCGGCCAAAAACGAAAACTAATTAAAAAATTTCGTTGTTTTCTAAGCACCACGAAATTAGGACACGTTTTTTCAGGGTTGCAAATCGATGGTCTCACGGCAACTTCCCACATCGTCATTTCGGCAACTTTTCAGCAGAGCCAAAAAACCATCTGCCAATGACTATGTTTACTGAGTAATTCAGTAAAATAAATCGTGAGATTTACCTACCTTACTTATACTTAGTTAGATCGATCTGCCGGGAGAAGACGCTTCAAATGGTACGCATTTTGGCCAAAAATGACGATGTGGGAAGTTGCCGTGAGACCCTCGACATATAGGTATAGGTACATATACCTACATAATATAATAATATAAAGGTATATATAAAAAATACATATAACTATAAAAAATACATATAACTACAAAAAACTACATATTATGTAGTTTTTTGTAGTTACGTGTATTTTTTTATATGTAGTTGGGACCCAACTACGCAGGGGTCCTAACTACGTATTAAAAAAAATCGTAGATACATGCGCATATGCAAAGTTCGCCTTTTTTGTGTCTCCATTGACTGGGCTTGTACTTTCGAAAGAAAAAAATGACACTAATTCCCCATTGTCTAACTGCCAGATCGTAATTGAAGCTATGAATGGTTTCATTCAGAGGACTTGCAAAGAAGGAATCACCACTATTATCGCTAATCATTTCATCCTCTTGTATTCCTTCTCCAAACTTACTAATAGTTTGACCAGAACCAACACTATTCCCTAGGAAGAAGTTGACATTTTAAAAATGAATCACTGACGACCTAAAAGACGACCATCGGCAGCTTGAAAGTTGAAACTCATTCTAAGTCGAATGGATGATCCAAGAATCCACAGTCATGCAGCATGGCTTTAAGAGCGAATTATCGAAGAATTAACTGGTTTTATGTCAACTGTCTCAATTTTACTGGTTTCATAACAAATTTTGTCTCCTTTCTTCGCCAAGTAACACCTCAGTTTATAGATTTTTCAACGCTGAACATGAAGGTTAAGCAGAATTGCGATATCTCATTCTTTTAGCAGATTAGAGCAGATGAACCGTGAAGAACATCTCATGTAAAAACCACGTTTCCTCACCTACAAAGTGCCCCAGTTTGAGAACGGAATCGCAATTCTGGCTTCACCATTATGTTCAGCGTAAAACAACCTTTAAATCGAGGTGCCACTTGTCAGACAGTTTCAGTTTTGGAATTTATGAGTAATCCGCCCTCCACCATCTCTTTAAACTTCCCAAAACCCCCCCTTAGAGTTGCCCGATTCTGCGTATCTACGAACTTAGCCTTTCGATTGCCACAACAGAGAGTTGTAGAGTTTATATCGAGAGTTGTCGTCTGGGATGACACACACACACACATATATATGATTTTTGGTGTCTTTTGGCAGTGAATTCATGATGGTCTGATTTTCGAACTTCTTGTGATTGCCAATAATTTACTTTTTCTCTCGACCATCGTTAGAAAAAATTCATATACTTAACCAAGAATTGCTTGAACTCGAGATGTCGAGTTCTAATATGGCTGAACAACCAAACTCAATGGGAAGCTGCATTGAAGATGTGGAAAGTGGCGTCAATAATTATTGCGATGGGGGCGTGCTCCTGACATTTTCTATTATTCGGATTATATTCCAGCCGCACAACCTAGCACTAAAATAAAGTGCTTTCATTAATATTAAATAATGAAAAAAGGCTTCTGTTTACAAGTTCGGTTGATGTTGAAGACCTTGTCAAGCAGATCATCACTGCCACAATGTGTTTACACTTCTGTGAGTTGCCTGCAGGGCAGTCGCAATATTTGTGAAGCTCTTTTATTTCCATAATCCTTACTCGTATCAACCCACATCTCTACAACGGCAGGATCCTTCGTTTGTAGACTTTAAGTACGAAGCACCAGAGCCTGGATGTGGACCACGTTCCTTTTCTTGCCATTTCTTCCCAATAGTCACTTATTGCGAAACATTATGCAGTACCGGTGAGTGTCCAGCTCACTTCGTGTTAGGGATGGGTCAAGAAACGAGAAACTAGTTTAAATAACTAGTTTGAAAAAAATAACCGTAATAACCGTTTCTCAATTTGAAAGAAACTAGTTAAAAAAAAAACAGCAAAAGTAGGTAGGTGTTAGTTTTTGAATTGAACTATCGAAAACTTTGTCGACGCATTCATTTAAAAAATGTGTAAAATGTGATCAATTCCACTCCTCCGACGCATGTACAAAGCCAGTAGACGCCCCTCCGATGTGCGTAAACTGTAAAGGACCACACACTGCAAACTATAAAGGATGTCCAATGTATAAAAAGCTCCAGCAAGACCCAAGAAGTGTTCATTCAATTCGAAAAACTATAATCTCGCCACCAGCTCGACCAGACGTCACCCAGACTACTCCACGCAGCAACCAGGATGCCCCATCACCACATGAAACATATGCTAATGTAACATCTGGCTCCGACTCAACAATAGATAACTTGATGAAAAAAAATAGACTCGCTACTATCGCGCTACTATCTCTGTTATAACCTCTTGTGCAAACCTTACTTCAAGTTTTGCCCTCACTCATCGCAAATAAACCATGAACAACTATAAAAACGCTTCTCTTAATGTCTGCACTTGGAACTCACAGGGTCTCAATAACAAATGCCATGAATTAAAACTGTTCCTAAAGGTATACAATATAGACATAGTTCTTATAACGGAAACTAAACTATCTTCCAACATTAATGTTCACGTACCTGGATACAAAACTTACCGTTCAGATCATCCGAGCGGGCATCGTAAAGGTGGTTCTGCTCTATTAGTAAGATGCACAATCATACATGATGAACTTCCCATTATTCAAGAGGAGGAATTTCAAGTAACCCTCATTAGCATACCGTGTATAAATGGACAAATTCACGTTGGGTCGTTTTACTCTGCCCCTGAAAACAGATTGTCCCAATTGGATTTCTGGGGAATCGTGCACGAGATGAAATCTGAATTCTTGCTAGGAGGAGACTTCAACTCCAAGCATCCAAGATGGGGATCCCGAATTGCCAATCCCAGGGGAAAAGTTCTTCACGATACTGTAGTGGCATTACAACTAGACGTAATGCACCCTAATGAGCCCACGTACTATCCTCACGACTCAACTCGTTCTCCTGATATAGGAAAAAAAGTACCTGGGAAAAAAGATTCAGTCATATTGTTCTACTCCAGTAGTGCTAAAAGGAATGCATTCAGACCATTTTCCAGTTCTGATTTCTCTGTGCACTGGAGGACAGCAACAGCGCGTTCAGGGACTGATCAATTACCCAATTGACTGGCAACTGTATAAAAACATAATACAGGAAAGGACTGAACTTCACGTCCCTCTCAAAACCCCAGCGGATATCGACTCAGCAGTTGCTTCTCTTACCAATCTAGTCCAAATGGCAGCAAATGAAGCTTCTTCACCTGCAAGACCTATCACCACTCGGGCATTTGCTCCTTCGCCCCACATACAGTCGTTGTTATCATTTAAACAATCAGCCCGTAAGCAATGGCTAAGAACAAACCATCCATTCGACAAGCGGCAGTTTAACAAAGCGACCAAGGAACTTACTAGAAAAAGTTGATCGATACAAGTACCTTGGGGTTATAATAGATGCAAAGTTTTCGTGGAAAGAACATCTATCTTATTTGCATTCAAAGTTGATAAAATTCATCCCGATCTTTTACAACGCCCGAAAAGTAATGGGTTTGGTACTGCAATACGGTACCAAATGTTCTATGGTGCTGCAATACGGTATTGTGGTATGGGGTGGAATGGGTCCGGGTGTGTTGAATGACCTGAATGTGCTCCACAAAGGTATTCTGAAAGTGATGTGGGGGAAACCGCAACTTCTTTTTGAGGAAACTAAAATGCTATCAGTTAGACAGCTTTTTCTTAAAAAATTGCTTTTTTTCTTCCACTCTCATCCATCCTTGATCTCGGTGCAACGGTTTCGCTATGGAACCCGATTTCGGCTGATTGGCAATGTTGTGAATCCGTTTGCCCGACTAGCAGCAACTACCAAAAGCCCAAAATACATACTGTATATAGTGCATAAAATGGTAAATGATCTCCTCAAAAACCCTGCGAACTGTGCAAAGGGAACGTACCGGAAGGCTGTGTTGTCGTGGGTCATTGATTTGAATGTTCAGGGGGCAGAATCTGTTATACATAGTGTATATAGTTGAAAAATTCTTGAAACCTAATACATTAGGTAAGTTAGATTATAAATAATAGGCAATAAAAATATAATTATGTAATACATATGAAATAAGTTAATAATATATGATGAAATTTATAGGAAGCCGAGTTGCGTGGTACGTTGGGTCCACCTAAAAGAAATATTTATGTATGTGTATATAACCAAGAGAGCGAACAATAATATGTCAAGCAATATGTCATATGTATATTAATATGTAAGTAATAAGTCTAATGCATAATATTAACGGTTTGACAGCAACTCTTGTCTCGTCGCTACGGGCCACTGGCCTTCAGACGAGCAATATATTGATTTCACTGTATCCAATTTTATTGTAAATCTGTTATTATTTTTTTCAATAAATGTCTCTCTCTCTCTCTCTCTCTCTCTCTCTCTCTCTCTCTCTCTACTATGGCGCTGGAAGAGGAACAATCTGTGGCGGATCACAACTCTATCAAAGCACTGGATACCAAAGATGGTTCTCTATGAAAAAAACAAAAACAAAATGGTAACAAAAGAGCCCATATCGATCCCACCCTTGAAAGTCGGATCTGATTGGTATGTCAGTTTTCTCCACACCCGAATACAAACCCTAGATTCACTAACCACATTCTGGAACAATTGCAGACCTCCCTTCTCCTTCACCCATTCAAAGATTATTTCACACCGGGACAAGTTAGAAATGCCATAAAGCGCTCCCCAACAAAAAAGGCACCGGGGCACGATCTCATCACTCAACCTCTCCTCACTGCCTTACCACGTAAAGGAGTGGTAATGTTAACCCAAATATTTAACGCTATTTTAAGAACCACTCACTTTCCCAACAAGTGGAAACACGCTTGCGTGATAATGGCGAAAAAACCAGATAAGGACGCCAACAATTCTGCAAGTTACAGACCCATAAGTCTCCTACCGTTATTCTCAAAAATCCTCGAAAGATTATTGCTCCCCAAAATACTTCCATTTCTATCTTCTCTTCTTCCAGACACGCAGCTGGGTTTCAGCCAATTCCACTCCTGTCTACAACAACTCCATCGTGTTGTTGAATACATCCTGACCACTTACGAGGAAAAAAAAGTCTGCCTCGGTATATTCTTGGATACAGAGAAGGCCTTCGATAAGGTTTGGCATCCAGGGCTACTTTCCAAGATAAAACCACATCTCCCGGACACCTACTACAGGCTGATCCTGTCCTACCTTTCGCAACGCACGTTTTCCGTGAGATATGGTAGCGCAGTATCTCCTTCAAAAGCTATCAGAGCGGGGTTCCTCAGGGAAGTGTCCTGGGGCCATTCCCAGTGGCGGCTCGTCCATAAGGCCACCTTGGCCCTCGCCCCACCCAAAAATTTGCAAAGGAAAACAGAAAAAACATAGAACAAAGAGAAAAAAATCTTACCTACTACTACCCACCATGGAAGAAGGGAGATCTCCCTTCCTCCATGACTACCCACTTCCACTGAGTCGCATTTTGTTTCGATTTATCGATTAAAAAAGTCGATTATCGGATCGACCAGAAGTGCCCCAGTCTCAATGTTGAAGGTATAGGCGCTTCCTGGGGTGGGGGAAGGCACTCTGTGTTCCGAGATAGGGGCCATTCCGGGCGGTGGCCAAAATATCGTATCAAGTTGAACGCCGAAAACAATCGATCGTTGAATCGTTCCTTGTCAAGGGAGAACGGAGTTTCATTCTTCCATGCTTTCTTCCATGTTTGATAAGAATGATATCAAAATGTTGCCTGACGTTATAATATTATTTTGAATGCATTGACTGGTGGTTTTTAGCTTCGTATTTACTCATCATAGTAAAAGTGAATTATTGTCTCCATAATATTAATCAACTAAACATTGAAATTTAATATCTCACGTGCAACGCGTGAACGCTTTGCTAGTCGTCAAGACTGAAGTGGATCACTATTCGCCCAAGGGAATCTCATTTGTTGATTTCTACATTCTGTAAGTTAATAACAGTTAATAACCGTTAATAACAGTAACATACATAATATTATTATGTAGCTCAGCCAACCGTTGAGAATACTGTTTTATTTGTTATCCCTGAAACTGATGGTGACTTCGTTGACTCGAGCTTTGTTTGAGCTAACCAACGAACTCTAAAAGCTAGTTTAAATCAATCTTGCTGTTCTGTGATCGCTCAAAATGTTTTGATACGATTGGATAAGAAAACGTATGTGCAATCTGGGCATAAGAGGACATTTTTAGAGGGGGTTTTCAAGGTACCACTCGGCTAGGAAGCAGATGGTCGCGATTGCTAATTTTTAAAAACCCCAGTGATAGAAACTCCAATAATATAATTTTTTGACTACCTTTATAATGTACTCTTTGAATAGTACTCGTACAGTCACAATTTCTCTTTTATTCTTCCTATCATTTTGAAGATAATTATTTGGGTTGGTAGGTGGGATTGCCTTGCAGCCACCTCCTCGTCGGTAATCCTGGATACTGGTCAGTAACCTTCCCTCTCCTCAAGAGAACTCTTTGGAGAACGATGTTTCCTGACTTGCTAAGAGCTGCATACCACTAATTATGAAGCAGTTTAGCTGTAAGGGTAGTTGGAGTTTAGTTCCTATAGTGAGTACCTAGTAGGTAGGTTTGCACCTAAATATTGCCCTGGTGCCCCACCAGTTTCTGAGCCCACGAGCCGCCCCTGGCCATTCCTGTATCTCCTATATATGCAAGTGACTTTCCGGCGCCGTTAAAGATCACTATAGCCCAGTTTGCGGATGATGTTGCTGCTCTCTGTAGTTCCAACTTGTGTGAAGAGGCTGAAAATAATATGCAACGATTTCTTGACGAGGTAGGTCCATGGTGTAACAAATGGAGAATATCCATGAACTCCACCAAGTCTACACTCGTCACCTTCACTTACCTCCGAAATGTAAGAGTCCCTCACGTCAGACTGAATGGCATTCTGATTCCAAACTCAAATCGAGTGAGATATCTGGGGCTCATTCTTGACTCGAAGCTTACCTGGGCTCACCACATACAAGGCCTGGTTAACAGATGTCGAAATAGAATTCGCAAGCTAAAGTTCCTCATGAGCGTCCAATCTGCTCTGCCACTCCACACTAACTAGCTTGCTCTACACCATGTTAATATGCGGGATATGGGGTTCAGCAGCCAAATCCCATGAACAGAAAGTGCAGACAATACAAAATAGAATTCTGCGAAACTCAGTACTGCACTCCGATGTGAACCTCGCCATAGTTTCCAAAGTAATAAAGGACTCATATAAACGTTTAAACAGGTCCATGCTTATCCACCCAAACGCCTTGATTCAAGAAATCTCCGAACGTCCACCGCCATTACCACCCGAAAGGGGGCTAAAGAAGAAACGACCGCAAGATTTATTAATTACACCCGACCCGAATCTGTAAAATAACCACAATTTGAATTTTAAATCATATTTAATACTGTTATTCTCATATCCCAAACTCGTCATCGTATATGTATGCAATTTCTAGATTGTTTTCCCAAACTGATATTTATATTTTCTCTTATTCAATTGTTTTTGTTACTCTGTTTGTTACTGTTTTGTTACATTAATCTCTGGTTGTAGGACGATCAATGGATCGTACCTAACCTCGAGCAACATGTTAATTAATGCCAGGCCTAACTATAAATCATTATTGTACTAATTGTAATATCCTACGGATAATAAAGTTTTCTTATTTAAAAAAAAATGTACTACCACAACGACCTTTGTTAGACGTTAAGTAGATATACTGGGTTTAGGTTTAGGTTAAGTATACTACCTTTTAGTTTGTTAAAAGTAGGATATTTAAGAAGTAATATATAAGGATAATTCTTATAATGATTATAATTATTATAAACTAAAATGCATTACCGAACGTACGCACACGCAAGCTGAGCTGGGAGAGAACGAGCCTGGACAGGTCACTGACCTTTGGCTCAGATATTAAACAAACGAACGTTGCATTCATAATTTGTACTTGTGAATATATCTGTATTATGTAAACTGTGTAAATAAACGATTTATATTTAAATTATCGGGAGAAATCACTAAGTAGGTACTGTACAGTTAGGTTCCGGTTCGTTTGTCTGTGTGTAAGCAATTATTGTATTGAGATGGCTTGAAACTCTTCTGTGAAAGTCAAACGGACTTTCCTGGGGTTGCCAAAAATGAAGTTGGCAACAGCAACAATGCTTTTCAAATTGCTTAAGTCTGGACGCCCCGAATACCTGCGTGAGCAATTTATTTTCTCTAGTAGTGTTCACGGTCATGGAACGAGGGGTAACGTCCTGAAAATACCTAAGCATAAAACCGCGGTATACGGACGATCCTTTTGTGTCCAGGCCATCAAGCTGTTTAATTTGAATCCCAAATTGTTTGACCTGGAGGTAAATGTGAAAACCTTTGTAGCCAGATATAAAGAAACGTTGCTCAAGGGATATGATACGAGTTGATGTGAAAATAATGATGTGTATTATTTGTAACAATATGTAAATTTACCAAAGAAGTGAGAATAAACAATATTTATTTAGTTTTATATAAAGTTTTATTTTTAATTGTTTTTTGTAACTGAGTAGGGGAAGTGAAGATTTTATTTAATTATTTTCATTCAGAATATGGATATATTGATTTATTATTATATTGATTATCAAAAGCTGATAGAGGCATTAAAAACATGTATTACATTGTTTCCTGGGAACAGGGAAGAGAGGGCCTTAAGGCCCTACTGTTATCCCAGGTTTATTAAATAAACGCTTCAATCAATCAATCAATCTGGGCCATTTTCGACATTTCTCCTATCAATGAGCAAAAATCTCTTTTGTCCGTGAAGTTGGTTATTAAAATGTCCATCAACTGTTCGTAGTCATTTACGTTGTGCGAGAATACTACTTCCGAGGCCTTAGGTCCGAGTTTCGCTAGTATGCTATCGAACAAGTAAAATTTTGAGAATTATCTGGATTTTGATGGTCGAAAAATTGTTCGTGTAGTCTGTCACTTACGAAAGTAATCGTGCGGTGCGACTACTTTTGGCGATTACAAAAGTAATCGATTACCGCCCTATTCTGCTTGTGAGTTAGGTCGCTACCTACACCGCCCCTTCATTCTCTAATGTAGGGTGATAGTCACTTGTCATTTTGAGGGTGATAGAGTTAGTATGAGGGGGGGGGGGGTTGTTGCATTCCTTGAGTGCGGTACCTCTATGTCCAGAGTCACGCTACGCTCCTGGTTCATTGTGAACCTCCCAATGAATTTTTATGAATTTCCAGACAATTTGTGGGAGACGAATGGGGACTAGTTGGTTGGTCGGTTTCCAGATGAAATTGGTCGGTTTCCAGATGAAATTGGTCGGTTTCCAGATGAGTTTGTAGAAGTTGACCTCCCTCAATGCCTAGCACACACTCCTTCAGTTTCAAGAGGAACTCAACTCCAAAATTGTGGTTATTGTGAGAAATGTGAAGTTTATTTGTGTTTAACTGAAGGAAAAACGTGTTGAAGGATTACCATTCTTAATTGTCAAACAGTTGTACAAATATTCAACAAGAGAACACCAACCACTCGGTTTTTGAAGATTCTCACGTGTTTCAATGAATTCAAATGCTCATTAAAACAGGATTTCATTGATGACAACACCCTTCCAAGGTCCAGAGCGAGGTGCTGCCCATACGTACAAATTGTACAAATTGTACGGTACAATGATGCCTTCAGACACTTTCCAGTATTTGGGAATTCCAGGGGAAAAACAGTGATGAAATTTTACATTATTTTTCCCGCTATCCTGAGACCTATTCCTACCACTCAGATTTTTTCTCAATAAAAGAACAAATCATGCACTAAAGGGTTAAACAGGAACAATCAAAGTCAACGAGTGTTTTAGATGAGAGTCACATTTACTTATAAAAGAATATCAAAGCTATTTTTTTACAAATCAAGTATTTTCGGAATTTTGGAAGAAGATTTTGGAAGTTGTGGGCGTTACCCAATCGTCAACCACATTTGTGTCAGAGTCCATATTGATTGTGCACTATGGTTCATCGTCTAATCAGTATCAGAGGAAGTCGACTCTGCATCTGCTGGGCGTTGTCCCTTGGAATCAGAAGTTTTAGAGCGTAGACTCATTTGCCTCCTTCGTTTGGATGATTTCTCGCCTGCAATAAATTACAATAATTTTAAGAAGGAATGAGTATATTCTAGAGTAGATTCAGGATTTGATTTCCAGATTTAGTATCTTAGTATTTTCTTCTTCTTCCTAAACTGCAGCCCTAATCAGGGGCAGCGCAGGAAGCGGCTCGTCCCCACAAGAAGTGAAGAATGTAAGTAGAAGTTAAATGATGAACAAATTCATTACGAATAACAAAATATTTAATCAAAAGTAAAACATTCAATTGAAAATTACCCACAGCTACCTATCAACCCCTGGAAGAATTCCTTCTTCCATGCTACCTACCTTTCAAGAAGGCAAGTCATCTAAGAAAAAGAAGAAGAAGAAGGTAACGATCCATGATCTGAGTGAGGTACCTAACATGTAAGTAGTGTGGCTGTCTATTTAACAAGTACCTACCATTCATAATGGGGCTATGCCTGCATATTTTCCAAATCAAAGTATACTTCAAGATGAGGTAAATCTCAGCCACTTGTATGAGAGAAAAGTCACCTATTCACTTAGCAGCTTGAAAAAGATGCTTACTTCATCAATGATGGAAATTACAAGCGTTCAGTGACACTAGAGTAAATATATGGAATTATAGTTTTAGTAACTAAACCTGCAGGTACCTATGTGGGTTCTCATGTGCATTGAAAGAGATGAGCGCCGAGCAGCCTTGTAGTCGCATAGAGGGCAAGAGAATGGTTTTTCTCCTGCAAAAAAAAAGTTAACTTCAACATACTTCAAGATGATTTGAATCTCATCCACTTGTATGAGAGAAAAAGTCACCTATTCACTTAGAAGAATGAAAGGATTCTTACTACTTCATCAATCATGCAAATTACAAGTACTCAGTGGCACTGGAGAAAATATATGGAATTATAGTTTTAGTAACTAAACCTGCAGGTACCTGTGTGGGTTCTCATGTGCCTTGAAAGAGTTGAGGGCCGAGCAGCCTTGTAGTCGCATAGATGGCAAGAGAATGGTTTTTCTCCTGCAAAAAAAAGTTAACTTCAATATACTTCAAGATGATTTAATAAATCTCATCCACTTGTATGAGAGAAAAGGTCACCTATTCACTTAGAAGAATGAAAGGATTCTTACCACTTCATCAATCATGCAAATTACAAGTACTCAGTGGCACTGGATTTTAAATATATGGAATTATAGTTTTAGTAACTACTTCCCATGCTTTGTATAGGTGTAAACACCTTTAAGAATAAAGACTTTTTGATTTTTGATTATTTTTTATTAGTTTTAGTAACTAAACCTGCAGGTACCTGTGTGGGTTCTCATGTGCTGTGCTAGATCTACTTGCCGAGCAGCCTTGTAGTCGCATAGATGGCAAGAGAATGGTTTTTCTCCTGCAAAAACAAAGTTAACTTCAATATACTTCTAGATGATTTAAATCTCATCCACTTGTATGAGAAAAAAAAGTCACCTATTCACCTAGAAGAATGAAAGGATTCTTACTACTTCATCAACCATGCAAATTACAAGTACTCAGTGGCACTGGAGTAAATATATGGAATTATAGTTTCAGTAACTAAACCTGCAGGTACCTGTGTGGGTTCTCATGTGCATTGAAAAAATTGAGGGATGAGCAGTCTTGAAGTCGCATAGATTGCAAGAGAATGGTTTTTCTCCTGCAAAAAAAAAGTTAACTTCAATATACTTCTAGATAATTTAAATCTCATCCACTTGTATGAGAAAAAAAAGTCACCTATTCACCTAGAAGAATGAAAGGATTCTTACTACTTCATCAATCATGCAAATTACAAGTACTCAGTGGCACTGGAGTAAATATATGGAATTATAGTTTTAGTAACTAAACCTGCAGGTACCTGTGTGGGTTCTCATGTGCTGTGCTAGATCTACTTGCCGAGCAGCCTTGTAGTCGCATAGATGGCAAGAGAATGGTTTTTCTCCTGCAAAAAAAAAGTTAACTTCAATATACTTCTAGATAATTTAAATCTCATCCACTTGTATGAGAGAAAAAGTCACCTATTCACTTAGAAGAATGAAAGGATTCTTACTACTTCATCAATCATGCAAATAACAAGTACTCAGTGGAACTGGAGTAAATATATGGAATTACAGTTTTATTAACTAAACCCTCAGGTACCTGTGTGGGTTCTAATGTGCCTTGAAAGAGTTGAAGGCTGAGCAGCCTTGTAGTCGCATAGATGGCAACAGAATGGTTTTTCTCCTGCAAAAAAAAAGTTAACTTCAATATACTTCAAGATGATTTAAATCTCATCCACTTGTATGAGAGAAAAAGTCACCTATTCGCTTAGAAGAATGAAAGGATTCTTACTACTTCATCAATCATGCAAATTACAAGTACTCAGTGGCACTGGAGTAAATATATGGAATTATAGTTTTAGTAACTAAACCCTCAGGTACCTGTGTGGATTCTCATGTGCACTGAAAGAGATGAGCTCTGAGTAGCCTTGTAGTTGCAAAGGTTACATGGGTATGGTTTTTCTCCTGCAAATTAAAAAAGTTTTGCACTTGGATAGCTGATAGAGGTGGGGGGGGGGGATAATTCTACAAGATAATAAACCGTTGTGTCAAGAATTTGCAGTTTTTTCAAATCAAATGCTGTGAGATGATTCAAATTGCATCCACATTATTTAAAAATAAAAATTAGAAAAAATCACCTAAAAGATGCTTACTTCATCAATGAAGCAAATTACAAGCACGCAGTGGCATTAGAGTAAATACACAATTATAGTTTTACTAACTAAACCTCCAGGTACCTGTGTGGGTTCTCATGTGTTTTGAAACATGTTCTGAACGAGCAGACTTGTAGTTGCATAGGTTGCAAGAGTATGGTTTTTCTCCTGCAAAAAAATGAATTAACTTCAGATGATTTAAATCCCAACCAATTTTATGAGAGATAAAGCCACCTATTTACTCGGAAGAAGTAAAAGATGCTTACTCCATCGATGATGCAAATCACAAGCCCTCAGTGGCACTAGAGTAAATATATGGAATTATAGTTTTAGTAACTAAACCTGCAGGTACCTGTGTTGGTTCTCATGTGCTGTGCTAGAGCTTTTTGCCGAGCAGCCTTGTAGTCGCATAGCTTGCAATGGTATGATTTTTCTCCTGCAAAAAAAAAAATCTGCTGAAGCAAGCAGAGTTCCCCTCGGCCTCGCGAGCTCCGCCAAGAGCCGGCAGTCTCTCTCTCACGCTCGTCCAGTCCAGTTCGATCCTATTTTTCTGTGTAACGGTTGTTTGGAAAATAAATTTCTTAATTTAGGACTTTGGAAGTTTAACAAGTTTTTTAAAAAGCTTCTCCCAAAGTCCCGCGAGTTAAGTGGCGCAGTCAGTAGGACTAGTGAAGATCAATCATAGTGGTTAGCAATCATCGTGATTAGCAACGTGTTGATCGTTCGTATTTACGATTCGTCACTGGTCTACGATCCGAACTCCCGACAAAACCGTGAAATTGGACCACTCGTACGGACTGAACAGCAAGGTCTCCAACGCTGCATCGCGCAAAGTTCGGAGACTATCTCGAAAGTTTGCATCGCGCAAAATACGTGAAAAGTGAGTGAAGTGAATTCGGAATCCTCGTATAGTACGCTGTACCCACCGGAAGAACTTCAGAGAGACTCCCTGTCGCCTTCGGAAAAAGAAGAGTTGGAAGCCTGCTTACCCATTGCAGTCTCCAG
Organism: Stenodema calcarata; assembly: GCA_963920205.1. NCBI lineage: Eukaryota > Metazoa > Arthropoda > Insecta > Hemiptera > Miridae > Stenodema > Stenodema calcarata. The sequence goes on along the minus strand of OY986048.1, from coordinate 30,558,324 downwards.
GTACGGAGGACACCTTCCCACCTTCAAGAAACCCCCGAAAATTGATGCTGGTGCTTTGGTGAGTTATCAAACTTCAAATTTCTTCACCAACACGACATCAACCATGGCACAGGAACTAAGATCGCATTATTTCTATATGGTGCCCGAATTCCACGGAGAACCAGGGCAGTTAGCAGATTGCATTGAGAATGCCGAAAAAATAGTAAATAAATTTTATATCGCAAGTGATCCCACGAACTTTCAAAACGATTATATTTTGTCTTGCCTGAAATCGAAAGTAAAAGGACAGGCACGACAATTGTTGAACACTCATGTTATTAGTGATTGGAACGACTTAAAAAAGGCCCTCTTGAGCGCTATGCCGACAAAAGGGACTGCTACACACTAAACATTGAGCTTTGCACATTGAAACAGGGCCCAACAGAAAACCCCTTTTCATTCGCCGAAAGGATTCAAAAGCTATTGAACCTTCAAATATCTTATATCAATAATAAATTGTCACCATTAGCTCGTCCGTATTTAATAGAATATACAAGATGTTTAGCTTTAAGATGTTTATTGAGAAACTTACAGGACCCTATAGGCTCTCTAATACGAGCAATGAATCCAGCTGATTTAGACGAGGCATTAAATCTTTTAACCAACCATTTCCAGTATGACTACAGACACAAAGTTAAACAAATTACCCCTCCCAACCCACCTTTCGTAAGAAGTAACACGATTCCGCCTCAGCCTCAGAGACAAGATAACAATCCTCGGTATAACCCAAGGAATGTGCAACGTCCCAATGTCCCGTTTTATCAACCTCAGCCTCCAGACGCCGACCCAATGTCTCGACAAAATATTCAACCTCAGCGACAAGGAACTTTTCAACCACGAAACACTCCGATGAGTGGAGTTTCCACAATCGAACCTCAACATTTCAAAATGTACAATTTAGAACAAACAAATTTCGACCCTAACGATAGCCAACCCAATTCCGAAAATCAGACGAGCGAATACGAAGACCCCACTTACGACGGACTAACAGATGACACACCTCAGGAATATTTTTTAGAGGAAGGCCCGCTGGGCGACCCACCTTCAACTTAATGAACGTAGGTCAAGGTAAAATCGAGTTGCCATACATCCTAATGCCTACAACGAATCTTAGGATTCTTGTGGATACGGGAAGTACGGTTTCATTCATCAATCCGGCTACTGCACAAAATCTATATTCCACCAGCATCAAACACGACCCATTTTCAGTAAAAACCGCTCACGGCAAATCTGGTGGACAATTCAGCACATGGATACCTTGTGGTGAACTGTTCAACAAAAAGGGACTACGACTAAAGGTCTACCTTTTTGATTTCCACAAAGACTTTGACATCCTACTTGGACTTGACAACCTTAGAGCTATAAACGCCACGATCGACTTTACGAAACATGCAATTAAAACCAACAACACCACTATACCTGTACACTATCACAGAATAAAACAACCATCTAATAATGACACTAGTACAGTATCCTACACGATTGAAGCTAGATCCGCCCAACCTATTAAGATCCCCATAAGAAACATAAAAGAAGGACCTGCTATCTTGACATACAAAAAAATCAAGGAATTAGAAATCCCTGAATGTTTAATAATGGTTGACAACTTCCAAGCACACACAGTCGCGTTCAATTCGGGATTAAAACCGATCAAATTGACTCTCTGCCAACCACTGGAAGTTGAAGAAATTGGCGAACATTCAGAGCCAACCAATTTTTCCTTAAACACAAACAATTTCAGGAATTCATTACCTGTCCCCCAAATTAGATCAGATCACATGAACGCTGAAGAGCGGGAAGCGATCACCAAATTAGTAAACGAATACGCAGACATCTTCCATTCCACTAACGCACCTCTGACCTTACCAACCAAGTGAAACATGTTATTAGGACGACAGACGAAACGCCAGTTTACTCAAAGACATATAGGTACCCCGAAATTTACCGAGACGAAGTAAAACGACAAATGGACGAAATGCTTGAACAAGGTATTATAGAGCCGTCCTCCAGTCCATGGAACTCCCCTATATGGGTAGTGCCCAAAAAATCCGATGCATCGGGCAAACAGAAATTCCGTATTGTAATAGATTATCGAGCACTGAATGCCAAAAGTTTGGATGACCGGTATCCCCTCCCAAACATCTCAGATCTATTGGATAAACTAGGCAGATGCGTTTATTTCTCTACTCTAGATCTTGCCTCAGGCTTCCATCAAATAGAAATGGATCCGGATAGCGTTCAGAAAACGGCATTTAGCACTGAGAATGGTCACTGGCAATTTCGTAGGATGCCGTTCGGCTTGAAAAATAGCCCTCGAACATTCCAACGAGCCATTGATTCTGTTCTTCGGGGCATACAAAACGAAATCTGTGCTGTGTTCCTTGATGACATCATTATATACAGTTCAAGTTTACAAGAACACATTTCCCGACTTAGACAAGTTTTCGACAGACTCAGGAAGGCGAACCTTAAATTACAAATGGACAAAACAGAATTTCTCCGCAAGGAAGTGAGCTACTTAGGGCATTTGGTTACACCTGAAGGAGTGAAGCCCCATCCCGATAAAATAAAGTGCATTAAAGAATTCCCAATTCCTACCACCGTGAAGCAGATAAAGAGCTTCCTTGGACTGCTAGGATACTACCGGAAGTTCATTCAAGACTTTGCTAGATTAACAAAACCTTTTACTAAGTGCCTTAAAAAGGGTGCTAAAATAGACCCTAATGACCCAGAGTATAAGGAATGCTTCGAGATTTGTAGAAATTTACTCATTAATGAACCCATATTACAGTATCCCGACTTCACAAAGAAATTCAATCTTACTTGTGATGCAAGTAATGTAGCACTTGGTGCAGTTTTGAGTCAAAATCATGAAGGGTCTGACCTTCCCGTTGCTTACGCCTCTAGAACCCTTAACGAAACTGAGAGGAAACTATCCACCACCGAAAAAGAACTCCTTGGCTGTGTTTGGGCATGCAAAACATTCAGACCCTATTTATGGGGAAGAAAATTTGACTTATACACTGACCATAAACCTTTACAGTGGCTCTATTCATTGAAGGAACCAAACTCAAAATTGTTTAGGATGAAATTAAAATTGGACGAATACGACTTTGAAATAAAATACAAAAAGGGGATATTAAACACAAATGCTGATGCACTGTCTCGCATCGAACTCCATAATAACGAAGCGGAACCGTTAAGTGATGGTGACCCTATTGATGCAGACGAATTGGTTGGACAATTCTTCAGAGACAACCCTGATCTAGAAAATACTTTGGTAGACGTTCCACTAACCATTGACCAAAGGACTAACGAGTTAACCCCAGACACCCAATCAATGGTAGTAAACATAGACGACGAACTAGAATCACTGACCAACGAGACTGTTCATACGAATCGTGAAGGGAACACTGGTTTGAGTATTCCAATAGCTGAAACCCCAGTGAATCATTGCACGCAACAAATTTTTGTGCGCGTAGTGAAACATTCCCCAGCCAAACCAAGAATTCAAAAGATATTTGATTCAAAAACCAGAATCACAGTGGAACTATCAGAATCGGATTTTGAGAATGATTTAGTTAAATTCGTCAAGGAATACATTGTGCCCAGGACCAATTACGGAATCTATTTTTCCACCGACGTATATGAGAAATTTGCCAAAATTATGATGGAGATGTTCAAACATTCAGAAATAAAAATGACTAAACACACAATTAAGCTTCTGGACATAATCTGTGACGATGAAAAATCCGAAATACTTCAAAGCTATCACGTAGGAAAGACTAACCACAGGGGAATTGAAGAGACCACATTGAAGAGAACACATAAAAAAGCATTATTTTTGGCCTAATATGAAGAAATCAATTCAAGAATTTATAAACATTTGTGACGTCTGTCAAGTCTCGAAATATGATCGGAAACCTTTAAAGATAAAATACAATATCACACCCACCCCTACTCATCCTTTCGAGATTATACACATAGATAAATTTTCAATCGAAAAAATTAAGTTCCTCATCGTCATTGACTCCTTTTCTAAATTCGCTCTCGCTTATCCTTTAAGCTCTTCCACCGCCTTGGAAATCGTTAATAACCTTGTCAAATTGTTTTGCCACCATGGCATCCCCAAACAAATAATTTCAGATAATGGTGCAGAATTTAACAGCTCCCTAGTGAAAGATTTAATGAAATTACATAAAATTGACATCCATTTCATAAGCTCACAACACCCGGAATCTAATGGTATGATTGAACACCTACACTCTACACTGATTGATCACTTTCGACTATTGAAAAATAGGGATGAGTTTAAAAACGATTCGGTCGTTGCTAAACTCAACTATGCAATACTGGCGTACAACAATAGTATTCACTCCACAACAAAATTTACTCCGTTCGAAATCATTAGCGGTCATTTCGACAACACTTCCCTCCTGGATCTGGATGTTGACTATCAAATGACTAATGACTACCTACGAACACACAAAGAAAAACTCAAATTGATCTATTCGGAAATTACCAAGAAAAGTCAAGAATTGAAAGAACGATGTATAACAGAAAGAAACAAAGACAGAGAAGATCCTCCCGACATTCCCCAAGAGGTATACGTACGTAACGTTCAAAAACAGAGTAAATCGAAGAATAAATTCCAAAAGGAGAAATTGCTGTCCGTGGACAAACCAAAGAAAACCGCACAATTAATCCCCCGGCACCACAATACCAAAACAAAAATTCACTTATCTAATATCGAGCGGCCAAAACGACAAAACATTCCACCCGTTTACCCTGAAGAAACTGACAGCGACCCGAAATCACCTGTTCCAGGACCCTCATCGTCGCGTCCGTAGGAGCGACAGTCGACATCCGGGACATGACACATAACTTAGGAGTGTTACCCATCAACCTAGGACCAGCCAGATTAATAACGACGCACCATACTATGATACACCACTACAAACTTGACGGACTTTATAACGAATTCTACAAACTGAAAGACAAATACCACCAACTCCTGAACAGAACCAAAGAATATGGAAACGAAACAGAAGGCTATCAAAAATTAATTGTATATAGCATTAATTTAATACAAGGAAAAATGAATCATATTAGTATGGGTAGTCATAATCATGTAAGTAGACGTAGGTATAGAAGAGGTTTAGTTAATGGACTTGGTAGTATAGTTAAATTCATTACGGGGAATTTAGATGCCTCAGATGGTGAAAGATACTCTGAATTATTTAATCAAATTAAGACTAATCAAATCAGCCTTCAAGATCAGATGGATTCACAGTTCTCAATTTCCTCCCAATTAATGTTACAATTTAACTCGACCATACAAGATATCAACTTCAACAATAACCAGATAAAGCAGAAAATGTTAGAAATATCTAATTTTATGAAGTCCAACTCTGTCAAAATCACAGTCGACTCTATCAAGGAAATTTTAAATCACCAACTGCTGTTATTTAATTTGATACTTGGAGTGTTTCAAGATATCGAGAACTCAATTACTTTTTGTAAAGCTGGAGTGCTCCATCCTAGCATCATTAATTCTCATCAATTATTTAGTGAACTTGGAAAACTGTCTACGAGATACCACAACAAATTCCTTTTTGAAGTGAAATATGACAACATGTTAGACATAGAAACTAGTATTAAGGTTGCTTGTGCTATTCAACATGATGAAATACTGTATTTTCTTAAGCTGCCTCTAGCAGACAATAAGGATTTTGAATTATATTTTCTTAGGCCTTTGCCCACTAGACAAAATGACAATTATGTAGCAATTTTCCCAACTGTCAACTATTTGTTAAGAGAAAAGGGATATAATGTAACTGTACCACTAACGTCTAACTGTCAACTGGACGAAATTTTCCAATGTCAAAGAAATGTTATTTCTAATCAAGAGGCGATTTGTGAGAAAGAAATTCTGATATCAGAAACAACCAGTAACTGTAAATACGTAACGGCCGAATTTAGCGATAATTGGATTGAACCAATACCCGAATCCCTTCAATACCTAGCTATATTCCCAAAAGGCGAAGAAATAAAAATTAAAAGCAACAAAGGAATCGAATCCCGACAGTTGAAAGGAATATTCCTGATTTCCGAAGGAGATAGTGAAATCTTCTATCATAATCTTCCTTTACACCTTGAGAGCGAATCGGTCGGCCAACCAAATTTATTAACAGACCTAAATTTTAAAGTCAAAGACAATCAGATATCAGATGTAACAATTAACCTGAAAGACCTAAATTTTCAAACTGTTAAATTAAATCATGTTCAAAGAATAACTCCTATTGACTTGAAGCAATATTTCACCCCAAGTGTATGGACTATAATTTTATATGTTGTAGGGATTGTTTGTATATCTTACTTTATTTACTACTGTAACCATAAAATGAAAAATGTAAAGGTTCGAACTGATACTGCAACCCCTACTAGCCAAATAGCAACCCCGCCGAATTTTTCCATCCACCTTCCAGGTAGTGGAAAGATCTAAAGGGGGAGGAGATATGGTAACGTAAATCGCCAAGTTTACGGATATTAAATGCTGAAGCAAGCAGAGTTCCCCTCGGCCTCGCGAGCTCCGCCAAGAGCCGGCAGTCTCTCTCTCACGCTCGTCCAGTCCAGTTCGATCCTATTTTTCTGTGTAACGGTTGTTTGGAAAATAAATTTCTTAATTTAGGACTTTGGAAGTTTAACAAGTTTTTTAAAAAGCTTCTCCCAAAGTCCCGCGAGTTAAGTTATATATAGGTTTATTGGGGCAGAGGGGGTCATTAATATTTAAAAGTATATAATTTTCAAGAAATCAGTAAAGAGGTATTTATATCAGTAAAGAGGTATCCAAAGAGATATTTATATCACATCTCCCATAGAGTATCAAATTCATTGGAGTGTTTTGAGAGTCAACATACTAAATTCCTCTCCTAAATTTCATTCTTTAGTATGTTCACATTACTAAATAATATTGTATGTATTACAAACGTTGTGGGTCATCATGAGAAGGACGAGTTCATTTAACCATCTCAACACAAAGATGTCAAGAAAACTCAAATGACTTCACAAACAAAATATGAAAGAACCTTATTTATACTATTGCCATCATCAAAGAATTGCGATGATTCACAAATAAAAACTCATAATCGACCTATTTATTGCCAGATTATTATTCTGTCTGTCTTTCGTCATGCCTGGAGTAAACGCTTTGATTTGAACCATAGAACTACTGGATTTCAAAATCAAATTTCAAACCGTTATCAAATGAAAGTCATGTATACAATGGGTACTTACTGTCATTATTGTCCACCAACGCGATGTCGCATTCTGATTCCTCAAAGATTTCTTCTTCATCTTCTACAGCTTCATCTCCATCTAATCGCCTCGTAGTCATGCCGTCCTCTTGTTGGTCAGTGTTACTGGCCTCCTCTTCTGTCATACACAAACAGAACAACTTGATTCAATTTATGATACATTGGGACAATCGATATGAATATTCAACATTGGTTAGGGGTTCAAATGTCAATATTGAGGATAATTGACGGCTAGGTGTACCACTGCAAACGTGATTCAAAAGGTTGGTGGGACGGGGGTATATTATGTGTCATACACCTCAGCACCTCTTTGTTGACGTTTGAACAGGAGAAAAACCATTAGACGCCGGAGAGGTCAGAATGTACCAAAATAGTAACCAAAAACAGTTCTTACCATTAGCAGGAGAAGGTTCAATCTTAATAGCTGGTTCTTCATCGAAATCATGTTCTTCTTTAACTTCCACAAGATCCAGTTCAGGATTCAGGGGGTCGAAACACGCTTCATCTTCTATAAAAAGAACAGCCTGTTATTGGGTCACTGATGTCATCACATTCGATTCTGATGATTTGCATACGATTCAAATATTGGACAAAACCCCAAGTTAATATTTAAAAAGTAAGTGTTGCATTACTTCTTAATGTTGACAACCCTTTGATTTCCTTGTTTTTAAATCATTGAACTACCGAAATTCAAAATCATTCGAACCGTTATCAAGTGATGAGTACAATGGGTACCTACCGTACACCAAGGTGAAGTCGTATTTTGATTCCTCAATGATTTCTTCTTCTTCTTTCACCAATTTTTCTCCATCAAATCGCCTCATAGTCAAGCCGTCATCTTGTCCATCAGTGTTACTGGCCTCCTCTTCTAACATTCACAAACAAACAATTTGATTCAATTTATGATACTGTTATGTCCGACACTTCATCCATTCAATGGATAAAGAGAATAGGAAGAAGGAGGCCTGTGAAACGATCCACTTGCATGGATGTGAAAATATATTATGTTCGAAACCAAGGTGAACGGCTACCGCTCTACTCATTTTCCCTTCTTTTTACATCTTTAAAATACGTTTTACATATACATAAAAGTGGCGCAGTTCGTTAGTGAACCTTTCGTGATTTTTCCCGAAGTACGGTTTTCATTTTCCGATCTCTTACACTCTACTTACTTTTCTCGATGCCTCCAGCACTCGACCCGGCCGCCAGTGGCAATGCCACAATGGATCAGTTACAGAAGATGATTGCTGATCTCGTGCAAATTGTCACGGTTCAACAAACCCAGCTTACTTCAGGGAGTTCCAGTAATCGTGGGATTTCCGGGATTTCGTTTGATCGCTACAACGAGGACGAAGAGGATTTTGATACTTATCTACAACGGCTTACTGCCTTCTTTGAGGTTCAAGGTGTACCAGAAACACGCAAAGTTTCTTGTTTTGTTTCCTTGATCGGCCCCAAACTATTTGCTCTTCTTAACAGCCTGTTATATCCGGATACTTTTACAGATAAGTCGTTCAACGATCTCAAAGTACTTCTGCAGGGCCACCTGAATCCAACACCGTTGGTGATACCTTCTCGCCATGCATTTCTGAATCGTAAACAACACGAAGGTGAGTCGCTTTCTGCATACGTGGCTAACTTACGTAAATTAGCAGTACCTTGCAAATATCCAGAAGAGATGTTAAAGATTATGTTGAGAGATGTCTTCGTCAGTGGCCTACGGTCTAGGACGATTCTCGATCGTCTGTTCGAAAACGACAACATTACGTTCGAGAAAACACTCGAACTTGCTTATGCTATGGAGAAAGCTACGTCAGGGGCAGTGGCGGCTCGTCCATAAGGCCACCTTGGCCCTCGCCCCACCCAAAAATTTGCAAAGGAAAACAGAAAAAACATAGAACAAGGAGAAAAAAATCTTACCTACTACTACCCACCATAAAAGAAGGGAGATCTCCCTTCCTCCACGACTACCCACTTCCACTGAGTCGCATTTTCTCCCTTCCTCCATGACTACCCACTTCCACTGAGTCGCATTTCGATTTATCGATTAAAAAAGTCGATTATCGGATCGACCAGAAGTGCCCCAGTCTCAATGTTGAAGGTATAGGCGCTTCCTGGGGTGGGGGAAGGCACTCTGTGTTGCGAGATAGGAGGCGTTCCGGGCGGTGGCCAAAATATCGTATCAAGTTGAAAGCCGAAAACAATCGATCGTTGAATCGTTCCTTGTCAAGGAAGAACGAGTTTCATTCCTCCATGCTTTCTTCCATGTTCGATAAGAATGGTATCAAAACGTTGCCTGACGTTATCATATATTATTTTGAATGCATTGACTGGTGGTTTTTAGCTTCGTATTTACTCATCATAGTAAAAGTGAATTATTGTCTCCATAATATTAATCAACTAAACATTGAAATTTAATACCTCACGTGCAACGCGTGAACGCTTTGCTAGTCGTCAAGACTGAAGTGGATCCACAGAAAACCCTACTATACTACGTGGATCACTATTCGCCCAAAAGAATCTCATTTGTTGATTTCTACATTCTGTAAGTTAATAACCGTTAATAACAGTAATATACATAATATTATTATGTAGCTCAGCCAACCGTTGAGAATACTGTTTTATTTGTTATCCCTGAAACTGATGGTGACTTCGTTGACTCGAGCTTTGTTTGAGCTAACCAACGAACTCTAAAAGCTAGTTGAAATCAATCTTGCTGTTCTGTGATCGCTCAAAATGTTTTGATACGATTGGATAAGAAAACGTATGTGCAATCTGGGCATAAGAGGACATTTTTAGAGGGGGTTTTCAAGGTACCACTCGGCTAGGAAGCAGATGGTCGCGATTGCTAATTTTTAAAAACCCCAGTAATAGAAACTCCAATAATATAATTTTTTGACTACCTTTATAATGTACTCTTTGAATAGTACTCGTACAGTCACAATTTCTCTTTTATTCTTCCTATAATTTTGAAGATAATTATTTGGGTGGGTAGGTGGGATTGCCTTGCAGCCACCTCCTCGTCGGTAATCCTGGATACTGGTCAGTAACCTTCCCTCTCCTCAAGAGAACTCTTTGGAGAACGATGTTTCCTGACTTGCTAAGAGCTGCATACCATTAATTATGAAGCAGTTTAGCTGTAAGGGTAGTTTGAGTTTAGTTCCAATAGTGAGTACCTAATAGGTAGGTATGCACCTAAATATTGCCCTGGTGCCCCACCAGTTTCTGAGCCCACGAGCCGCCCCTGGTCAGGGGCGAATGAAATCTTACAGAACGAGCAACCCAACAAAATACACAGCGTTGCTTCGCATTCTTACAAATCTAAACAATCTGACCATGGGAAATACCATAAGGGTCATGACAAATCTAATAGACAGGGTCAGGGAATCCGATGCCTTAGGTGTGCTCGTACAAACCACACAGCACGGACCTGTAGAGCTAAAAATCTTACATGCAACTATTGTAAAACAAAAAACCACGTTGAAGCCGTATGTTTTAAAAAGAAATTTGATCAGAATGTCAAAGAAGTTAACGATAATAATTCAAGTGATGAGTCTACTGTGCCCTTACCACTGTACACAGTTTACGATAATAAAAGGGTACCTCCTATGATAGTATCCATACAGATGAATGGGAAATCAGTACCCCTAGAAGTTGATACAGGCGCTGCTGCAACGATAATCAGTAAGAAAGTTTTTGAGACCATTCCAAGCTTAGGAAGTGGAATTTTGAGCCCTACATCCGTTTCTTTCAAGAGTTACAACCAACAGAACATTACACCGTTGGGCGAAGCTGTGATGAGGTGTCAGACGGCATATCGTATTCACGCCGCCTGACTTTCCTCGAACAAGAGATTCTTCCCGCCGCTCGGGAAACCTAACACCGAAAAAGGAAGATGCACATCGACAGTTCCCACCGAAGAAATTGCAGCAGGGTATGGTAGCGGAAAACCGCCAAGTTGCCAAAACACAGTCCGCGCGTGCAACCCCCACCGAAGCTGATGATGACGCCCCAAGATGATTCGGATTGGAGATTGACGATCCCCTCTCCAAGTAATAATCAGAGGAAATTGGCTGATTGGATCCCCGCAAAAGGCGGGGGAAAGAACAAAACCGTCTGGAAACCCAGGAATCAGGGTTGTGTTCCTGAGGCCACTGTGCGTACCATCTTGCACTTGATCTCCGCTGGACGAGCCCATCAGTCCCCCAAGAAATCAGCCGAGGACCAACCGCAGCGGAGGAAGAGGTCAGCACCCCGCTGGCTACTTGAGTTCCGAGGAGACTTGCTGCCCAGGCGCCCAAGGGAGGTAGCTGCTCCCTGCTTCGCGCCTGAAACTTCCCAAGTCCGGGGTGGACCGCCCTCGTCAAGAGAGTATAAGGTTAGTCGGTACCCGTCAAATTCGTCACGCGGTAATATCGGGTCGGGAAAAGTGTTATCAGGAGGCCTAGGTAGGACTAGAATACGGGAACAATCAACTAGAAACCCTAAGTTAGCAGATAAGCTAGAAACTTAAGTTCACTAAAATTCATTTGCTTATATCATTGTATTTCAACCCATTCGTCAAATATCCTTACATTTCACCTTCACTGTCCAACTGCACAAATTCTATAAATAAAATACCACTATTGCATAAATAGGAACCGTTTTGGCCTTAAGGCCCCTTTTTCCCCGTTCTTCTAGTCAATCCTGTCCCGTTATTGCCGCCCCCGTTTTGGAGGGTTTTCCAGACGCCGCCCTGGGACAACTCGATCTGGAGGCCGTGGCCCCCAGTGTCTAGTCCCCACTGCAGCAGCAGGGGGAAAAACCTAACGAAGCCACCAGGCTTCACAAAGTGGTGGAGGCGACACGGGCCTCACAAAGTGGTGGAGGCGACGCGGGCCTCACAAAGTGGTGGAGGCGCCTTCCCTAAGAGGACGTCCCCAGAAAAGACCTAGAAAATAGTGGCGGTGGTACGATCGATAAAATCGACGTCCCCAAAAATTTATCAGATAAAATAGTCCACCCTGATAATAGGCACAAATTGGAGAAAAGACCTAGAAAATAGTGGCGGTGGTACAATCGATCAAATCGAAGTCCCCAAAAATTTATTAGATAAAAAATTCCACTCTAATAATAGGCACAGGTAGGAGAAAAGACCTAAAAAATAGTGGCGGTGGTACAATCGATCACATCGAAGTCCCCAAAAATTTATTAGATAAAAAATTCCACTCTAATAATAGGCACAGGTAGGAGAAAAGACCTAGAAAATAGTGGCGGTGGTACAATCGATCATATCGAAGTCCCCAAAAATTTATTAGATAAAAAATTCCACTCTAATAATAGGCACAGGTAGGAGAAAAGACCTAAAAAATAGTGGCGGTGGCACGATCGATCAAATCGACGTCCCCAAAAATTTATTAGATAAAATAGTCCACTCTAATAATAGGCACAGTTAGACGAAAGTCCGCGCACGGTAGGTGCAGGAATTGTGGAATAGTAGGAAGTTTCATCAGAAGAAATAATAGGATCGATATAGGTTCGTACCAAATAATTGGGTAATACTTAGGTTTGGGCTAAATATGCTAAATTAAATTAAAATTTTGTGCATTATTTACATATCTATACAGCGTATTTTACTCGTATTTTACTACCTAACGAACACAGGTACACACCATATACAGTTGTACACCATTTATACAGACCATATATAACCATTTATACCATTTGTACCATTTATAACCTATATATTTGTGGTTGTCGTTGAAAAACACATTTACACCTTGTGTCACACACATACACACGAATACGTAAAATAACTCACCAGCGGAATCACAAGGGAGAAATCCACACTCGAAATTACATATAAAGTCAAGAATATTCATAACTCACTGCATAAAATATTGTGTTGACATAAAATAAAATATCAAGGGGCCAACTTGGCATAAAATACCGCGGAATAATGAAAAATGCTACAAAAAGATCACGACAGCCCGAAACTATACGTCGTTCAATTTATATCACATAAATTAGACCAGACAACAGGACCCAGGAGCGCGACGGAGATAGAACTAATAGCGTTAACGAACAGTCTACACAAATGTCACCATTATTTGGTCGAACGCCCTGTGATAGCGTACACAGACCATCTATCACTAAAATATCTAAGGAGCTTCGACAAAAAAAAAAATCCACCAACCATACAAAAAGAAAGCAAATAACATACGAAGAAGGAGATCTGGTACTGATCAAACAATCTTGCTTTAACCAACAGGCGCACAAATTGGATAAAAAAATATCAAGGCCCATTTGAAATTATAGCACGCACGGGGGAAAACAATTACCGAATTTCAGTGCCATACCGCGGTGCCACGAAACAGAGGAATTATCACACATCCCAATTGAAACCATACACAGAACGTCCAGCGATCTTAGCGGACACGGCGATCCCACAGAAAATATGAGAATAACTGCACGAATGAATCACGGCTGACGAGCCACGTACGAAAGAATGAATGAACGCGAACAAACGAATGAATATGAATATTGAGCAAGTGAACGGATATTGAGCAAATGAACGAACGCGAACGAACGAATGAAGTATGAATTTTGAGCGAATGCATGAAAGCGAACAAACGAATGAAGTACGAATATTGAGATGGAATGAATAGGGACGACGGAGCCATCAGAACCAAGGGACCACAAAACAAGCTAAGAAACCCCAACTACATTCAAAAAACGTGCATACGAAGGAACCTACTAAAGTGCGCCGAGACTGGAGAAAAAGGGGGGAAAAATAATAAAAAATAAACACGCTACAGAAACCAGTACCTACAAAACGCAGAGAAATTCAATAGACGAAGAACAGCGCTCGAGGATAGGGTAGAATCGATATCGAACCAAAAAACACAAAAAAAAAAGAAAAAGAAGAAAGAAAAAAAAAAGATGATGAAATACAGAGAAATAAAAGGAGAATAGAAACGAAGAGAAATGAAGAGAAACAAAGAATAATAAAGAGATATAATGTAAAGATGAAAAAAAAAAGAAAAGATTAATGAAATAGATATATAAAGAAAAATATAAAAAGAGATAATAGGAAAATATAAATAAAGAGAAATAATAAAAAAGAGAACTAAAAGAAATAGAAATAAAGATAAAAAAGAGAAATGGAATAAAGAGAAAAAAAAGATAATTAATAAAAGGGGAATAAAAGAAATAGAAATAGAGAGAAATGGAAAAAAAGAGATATGAAGAAATATTAGAAATGAAATAAAGAGAAAAAAAAAGAGAAATAATAAAAAGGAAAATAAAGAGAAATAAAAGAACAAGAAATAAAGAGAAATAATAAAAAAGGGAAATAAAGAGAAATAAAAGACAGATAAATCAAGAAAAAATGAGAAATGAAATACGGGAAAAAAAGATAATTAACACAATGGAAATAAAGAGAAATAAAAGAAAGAGAAATAAAGAGATAACAAAAGAGAATTGAAGACAAATGAAAAAAGATAAATAAAGAGAAAAGAAAGAGAAATATAAAATAAAGTGAAAATAAAATATAACAGAGGAAAATAAAAATCGAGAAAAAAAAAATTAAAAAAAAAAAAATAAATAAAAAAATAAATAAAAAAAAAAATAAAAAATAATAAAAAAATAAAAAACGAGAAGAAACTATTAACACGGAAGTGTTATTGCAACATACGGAAGTCACACCGACCTAGTGACATTTCGACGAGTACATGAATAAATAAGTTAACCTAAAATAGAAATAAATAAAAAAACGCGACGAGTGTATAAATAAATAAGTTAGCCTAAAATAGAAATAAATAAAAAACTGAAACACAACGCATCGGGAATGGATTCGGTCGACAATGACAACAGCAGATTCTGAGAAATCGTTGAACGGAATAGTCACATCAGAAACGAGTAAACAGTGAACGAAAATATAGCTACTTACAGATGACTGAGGGGTCGAGAACGTATCCGCACTGGTATATATCACCATTCACTCACAAAGATTAGGCACCTACGCGCGCGAAACGGCGAAGAAGAACTCGCGACGCAGCCGAATGACCCAAATCGAAAAAAAAGAAAGCACGGAGAAAAACCACCCCATGGACCATAGTGCACACCAGCTTCAATACAGCGGCCTCCATGACCCCAAATCCGGTACTACAAGCACTGGGTAAGAACACAGGAGACACACAGGAACCCACCGAAAGGAGCACATCGAAAAAACACGGGCCGCGACCGAAATTACACTGAGGTCACACTTGAGCAAAAGTATCTACATACGGAGGGGAGACTTATGACCAATCAACGTAGGGAAAAACCCCCACTCTATAAAGGGTCAAGATAGTGGAAGGAAAAGAGAAATGCAATTGAACAAAACGCATCAAGTGATATGGCAAACGGTAGACCACATTTTGCTGACGGAAAAAGCTCACAGGCGACTCATGCACAAGGGACAGAGATAACGGTCAAGAAAGACTGACACACTTGAAACGAACGACACGTGAAGAATCAAACACAAGTCTCGACTACGATACCATAGAGCCCGTTCAAAGAAATGAACGACACATCTAATCCAAGACCGACGTCTCCGCTTGTTACAGGGAGACGCAAGCAAAACATAGTCTGAGGACTGCAAAAATTCCTGTTTGGCACTATGTCAGAGAGTGACTCCACACACATCAATGAAACGTTCGAAAAATTGACTGGGAACCAAAACCGCGTGTTGAAACATGAAAAAGACATAATTGCATACGTAAACACAACCATGCATGCGATGTTACGAGACTCACGCAAATTTTACGCACAGTTATTGGATAACCAGGACACAACCATACGTCGGATGCAAGTAGAACTACACACAGCCGAAATTACATCATACGTAAACAGCCTTTACTACGACCTAATGATAACACTACAGATGGTTAGACAGGACAACGATATATTCTTCGGCTACTTCAATTTTGCAAAGATACACAGCCTAGGCGAAAATTTAATCAAATCACGAGACATCAAGCCACAAATAGAACACGTTTGGGAAGCGCTAAATGACAATCTATGCTTACCATATCTACAACATAACTACACGGACTCTGAAATCATGAAATTTCTCAGATTGGGGCAAGTCAAATACATCCAAGCACACCACGGCATCTACATTCAACTCGAATTGCCAATCATAGCACGCGAGTCCACATTGCACTTAATCGAATACATACCAATTGCACACGCCGACCAAGACGACATATTTCAATACGCTAAACCCGAACATGATGCATACGTCCGTCGGAACACAGGAAATCAATTCACATACCTAGGAATATCTGACACTCATGTCCAAAAACAATGCTTACGCACACATGAACAACATTACATATGCCACATGCATCTAGATTACAACTACTTCACAACAAACGATCCTCTTACGAACGATTCACGTATAGGATTTTTCAAACTCGACAATCCCTACATTCATGAAATCCTGCAGACACCGACAGCATTCTTCCTATACGCTCAACAACAAAAAACTCGACAATCACGGTGCACACCGACAACACGCTGAAAAACAATACAAACCAGTGGAACCTACAGTGTAACTTGCACGAACGACTGGCAATTAAGGGGGTACAATACAATCGATGGGGTAGAATCCATTTCTAGAATAGGTAGAATAGATGATCTCCAAGATGATCTTGATTCATTGTACAACTGGACCAAATTGAATGATCTCTCTCTTAACCTAGAGAAATGTAATATTTTGAGAATTTCTCACTCCAAATCCCCTTTAAATTTCCACTATTCCATAAACGGCCACATCCTCACATCTGTTGATTCAACTAAAGACCTTGGTATTTTCATGACCAATTCATTCAGTTTTCTCTTCATATGGAAACCATAATATCAAAGGCAAATAGAATGCTTGGATTCGTGAGCAGGAACTCTAAGCACTTTACCGCGGAAACACTGAAAATTCTTTGCTGCGCCTTTGTCCGTTCAGGCCTGGAATATGGTTCATTAATTTGGAACCCACATCACAAAACATAAATTGATCGCTTTGACAGAATCCAGCGCAGATTCCTTAGAGTGGTTGCTTATAAAAGACGAATCCCCGTTGCGGATCTAAATTATGTTGATCTTTCAGCATCAATTAACATAGAATCTCTGGAAAATCGCCGCTTAAAAAGCGATCTTATTTTTTTATATAAACTAATGAACAATCTTACTGATTCTCCAGATCTAGTGTCAAAAGTGAATTTTCATGCACCACTTAAAGTAACCCGAACCATAAGACCCTTCACCCTTGAATGTCATCGAACTGATTACGGCAAACTTTCTCCGATCAATAGACTGATGTACAACGCAAATTCTCATCCGTCACTTGATATCTTTGGCTCTAGCCTTTCAGGGTTCAAGTCACAATTGGACAAATTAACCTTCTTTTCCTAATACTCGACTACACTTTGAATTGGTAAACTAATAAAATGTTATGCTGTATTATTTGTACGTACATCTATAATTTTCTTCTTGCGGCCTTACATATTTTATCTTCATTATTATCACTAAGTTTTAGTGCAGATTGTACTAAATCTATTTTTCATGAATGTAAAACCTGTAAACTGGGTGTTTCCCGTAATAAACGTTTATTATTATAGCATAGACTAGGTATATTAGAGTAGAACGAGTATAATCGTTTTTACACATACACAATCGTAACATATTAAATGTATACACATATTTAACATGGACAAATTGTTTTCATTGATCAACCAATACATGTATTAATCTACAAAATATATGAAGGGACAGAAAAGGACTAATGGGAAATGTAGTAATGAAATATGATTAATGGAATTTATGCAATCGTAGTAGACTAATGAATCATAATAAACTATGAAACAGTTAAAAACGTAATATATTAAATGCATATAAATAATATTTATATTATGTAACATGGACAATTGTTTTCCCTGCTCTGTCAATATAGTATAATATATTATATCACTAGGTTTCTAAACGTGTATGATAAACCTTGACCATTATTTCCAACAAACAGATAATATCTGTTGTATATTATACAACATAGAACACATGGGTGTACAACGTTGTCTATAAAATAGTAACTTGTAAATTGAAATACTCTCCACCAACTTGGGGTCAAGCTTCATTCTGCACACCTTATGGCATACGGCATGTCTCATACTGGTAAAACTAGTTAATTTGAAATAACCTTGTTAAATTGCTCTTAATCAAAAATGATGTAACCTAGCCACTCGGCATACATTTTTAAAGACCTCCATAAGTCCTCCAAAAGTGCGACATTCGAAAAGTACACACCGCGAAACGCGCGCGCAAGGGAAATCGACCAAACTCCACATGCTGTCTCCCAAATTTTGCGCCGAAATTTGGCAACTCCGACGCAAAATTTCAAATTTGGAGGGGGACCTGTCAGACGGCATATCGTATTCACGCCGCCTGACTTTCCTCGAACAAGAGATTCTTCCCGCCGCTCGGGAAACCTAACACCGAAAAAGGAAGATGCACATCGACAGTTCCCACCGAAGAAATTGCAGCAGGGTATGGTAGCGGAAAACCGCCAAGTTGCCAAAACACAGTCCGCGCGTGCAACCCCCACCGAAGCTGATGATGACGCCCCAAGATGATTCGGATTGGAGATTGACGATCCCCTCTCCAAGTAATAATCAGAGGAAATTGGCTGATTGGATCCCCGCAAAAGGCGGGGGAAAGAACAAAACCGTCTGGAAACCCAGGAATCAGGGTTGTGTTCCTGAGGCCACTGTGCGTACCATCTTGCACTTGATCTCCGCTGGACGAGCCCATCAGTCCCCCAAGAAATCAGCCGAGGACCAACCGCAGCGGAGGAAGAGGTCAGCACCCCGCTGGCTACTTGAGTTCCGAGGAGACTTGCTGCCCAGGCGCCCAAGGGAGGTAGCTGCTCCCTGCTTCGCGCCTGAAACTTCCCAAGTCCGGGGTGGACCGCCCTCGTCAAGAGAGTATAAGGTTAGTCGGTACCCGTCAAATTCGTCACGCGGTAATATCGGGTCGGGAAAAGTGTTATCAGGAGGCCTAGGTAGGACTAGAATACGGGAACAATCAACTAGAAACCCTAAGTTAGCAGATAAGCTAGAAACTTAAGTTCACTAAAATTCATTTGCTTATATCATTGTATTTCAACCCATTCGTCAAATATCCTTACATTTCACCTTCACTGTCCAACTGCACAAATTCTATAAATAAAATACCACTATTGCATAAATAGGAACCGTTTTGGCCTTAAGGCCCCTTTTTCCCCGTTCTTCTAGTCAATCCTGTCCCGTTATTGCCGCCCCCGTTTTGGAGGGTTTTCCAGACGCCGCCCTGGGACAACTCGATCTGGAGGCCGTGGCCCCCAGTGTCTAGTCCCCACTGCAGCAGCAGGGGGAAAAACCTAACGAAGCCACCAGGCTTCACATGAGGGTATCTCATAATTCAATTACAAAAAATTTACGTCTTTTTGTTATTGATGGTAATTATTCGAGTATCATGGGCCGAGAGTGGATCAACGCACTTGATATTCTACCTATACCTATCAATCAGCTCTCAAGTTACAGTACACTCGATAATTTGCTCTCAAAATATAATTCCTTGTTCGAAAAGCAAGTTAATGCTGTTCAGAATTATACCTACTCTGTCGAGTTAGTAGACAATGCAAAGCCTATTTTCAAGAGAGCTCGTCCCGTCGCATTTACACTTATGCCTGGAGTTGAAAAGGAACTTCAACGAATGGAAGATGACGGAATAATCTCCAAAACCACTATTTCAGATTGGGCTACACCCATTGTTCCTGTGCGCAAACCAAATGGGGATATCCGTATATGCGCGGATTATTCTGGAACTGTCAACTTCCAATTACAAATTCCTCATCATCCATTTCCTAGTTTTGAGGAAGTTTCTGCAAAACTAACTGGTGGACAAACATTCTCTACATGTGATGTCACTACCGCTTTTTTACATTTACCTGTCTGCCCCAAGTCTTCTGAAATACTCACAATTAACACCCACAAAGGCTTGTATAGAGTTAACCGACTTTTGTTTGGTTGCAGTTCAGCACCAGCTGTATGGCAGCGATACATCGAGGGTGTGCTCCAAGACCTTCCAGGAGTGGTGGTCGTACATGACGATATCATTGTCACAGGTGAAACAGAGAAGGTACACTTGGAACGCTTAGAAAATTTATTCAAACGCTTAGTCCACCATGGAATCAGACTCAACCCGGCTAAATGCAAGTTTTTACAAAAAGAGGTCAAGTTCCTTGGGCATATAATATGCAGTGAGGGAGTGAAGAAGACAACGGAGCGTATAGATGCGGTATTAAACTGCAAAGTACCTACTTGTGTTAAAGATTTACAATCTTTCATGGGAATGGTAAACTTCTACGCAAAATTTGCCAAAAATCTGTCAACTATGGCAGCACCTTTATACAACCTTACACGATCTGACGTACAATTTCAGTGGCAAGACATCCACCAGCGAAGCTTTGAAAGAATTAAAGAAGAGATCTCCTCCGAACGAATTCTCATACACTACAACCCCAATCTACCCTTGGTCCTCTCGGTGGATGCTTCACCAGTTGGAGTTGGTGCAGTTCTCGCTCATAGAATTGGGAAGGCTGAACGTCCCATCGCCTTCGCCTCTAGAACACTCAACCCCAGTGAGCGAAATTATTCGCAAATTGATAAAGAGGCAACGCCAATTCGTTGGGGAGTTGAAAAGTTCTACAACTACCTATTTGGAAGGAAGTTCATTTTAGTCACAGACCATAAACCCCTATACCACATTTTTGGACGCAAAGAAGGAGGTAAACTACCCGCTCATACAGTGACTAGACTTCTACATTATGCTATATACTTACAGATGTTTGATTTCAACATCGAATACAGAAGATCACAGGCCTATTACTATCACAGGATAATGGAAACGCAGATTTCCTGTCAAGACTTCCTCAAAATTCAAAAGAGTTAGAACTTACTGATGACACCACTATCTTCCAGCTGGAGCAGATCAATACCTTGCCTGTAACGCCCATGGACATTAAAAAAGCTACAGTTGAAGACGAGGAAACTCGCGAAATTTATGAAGCTTTACAACGAGGCGCTACATTTGGTCCGAATTCTACCCAATTTTCACTCCAAGGAGGGTGCATTTTTAACGGAATCAGAGTGTACATTCCAAAAGCTCTCCGACCCAAAATCTTGTGCGAACTCCATGAAAGCCATCTGGGAATGGTCAAGATGAAAGCGTTGGCGCGATCAGTTGTATACTGGCCGAAAATTGATCAAGATATCGAGTCAACTTGTAAAAATTGCTCAGATTGCTGCCGTAATCAGCGTCAACCGTCAAAAAGTGAAAAACATTTTTGGGAATACCCTTCATACCCATGGGAAAGAATTCACTGCGACTTCGCTGGACCATTTATGGGCCATACATTCCTATTAGTGGTCGACGCTCATTCAAAGTGGCTGGAAACGTTCATAGTGAAATCTACATCTACCAAAGATGCAGTCACTGTTCTAGAAACACTATTTTCTCGCTATGGCTTACCTAGAACGCTGGTCTCCGATAATGGAACAGCCTTTACAAGTGTCCAATTTAGGAAATTTATGCAAATCCATGGAATTAAGCATATCACCACAGCACCATTCCATCCAGCATCCAATGGGCAAGCGGAGCGTTATGTCTTCACCCTAAAACAAGCACTCAGAGCTATGAAGGACGACGTCGGTGGATTACAACATCGTCTTAATGTCTTCCTGATGGCATATAGACGAGCTCCCAATATCACTACTGGAGAATCCCCGTCAAAACTCTTCCTGAAACGCGAAATACGAACCAAGATTGATATTGCTAAACCGGATCCTGTCAGAGACGTCGCAGATCGACTCAGGAAACGGAATATTGCCTTTAATGACAACGGATTCAAGGATGGAGAGACAGTAGCAGTTCGGGATTACCGTTCTCCTGATAGAAAATGGATTTTCGGAAAAGTTGTTAGCCAAGATGGAAACCGTCAGTACACCGTGTCGGTTGAGGGTCAAATGTGGAGACGACATCTAGAACAGATGAGGAGCTGCGGACCCCTCGTACGCAATCCAGAGACACCGATAAACATTTCATCGCCGCAAATAGGTGTTCCACGATCTGATATGGGAGCCCAGGACCTGCGACCGGGAACTGTGCATCGACCCAGTGTAGTTGTCAAGGAGCCTGTAGCTGACTCTGGAAACAATCAGACTGCAACATCACCGACTCCAGGGTCTCCTAGGAAGTCGCTTGTTCGAAAATCCATCCCTCAAATACCTGATAAAGAAAATCACCTACCAGAACCTCCTCGAACACCCATCGTTCCAACTCAGAACAAGAACTCGGAAAAATCTCCGGAAATACGCCAATCTACCCGAGAAAAAAGAAAACCAGTGCGATTCCAGTGAGAACTTCAGGTTGACTCCGAATTCATGAAGTTTGTCAAATTCATTCAAATTTATTATCAGTGCTCGTAGGTATTTCTTGTTTTGTTTACTATCACTATCAGTTGCGTAAATGATAACGTTGATAACATGAATTATTTCAAGAGGAAGATGATGTTATGTCCGACACTTCATCCATTCAATGGATAAAGAGAATAGGAAGAAGGAGGCCTGTGAAACGATCCACTTGCATGGATGTGAAAATATATTATGTTCGAAACCAAGGTGAACGGCTACCGCTCTACTCATTTTCCCTTCTTTTTACATCTTTAAAATACGTTTTACATATACATAAAAGATACATTTGGGCAATCGGTACGAATATTCAACGTTGGTCGCTTCAAATAACCTAACACTGTTCAGTAACCTAATACCATAAACCCCTATTACTGGGATAACTGTTTTGAGAACTTGGTTGAAAGGCCTTTGAGGGCCTCTTTACGAATACCCCTCCCGATCCCATGGGATTCCTTGATAACCACTAACTACCTGGCAATAGGTTGGCTGGGACCTAATACCAGGTAATAGGTTACAGAAAACGAATGCGTGAAAGGTGTGCACCTACCATGATATTACCATAACGAATCGCCTAAGATATAATTTCATTGAATTTTAGCAATAGTTAGTTATAAGACTGTGATGCCTATATAATAGTTACCTAGAAGTACACAAGATTAGATACTTGTACGATTATACTCGCATACCTACGCAATTAGTTGTGCATTTTAAATTGAAGATCCCTTTTCCCACACCAAGAGTCCAACTATCAATCAGAGTTAGCCACATAATATTTATTAAAAGACTAGCCATTCTTCAACTAAAACAGAAATTTCGATTCTTTAGAGATTAATGTCATATTCAGTACATTAATGTGTGTGTCTGTTTCAATAAGAAGGTACCTCATTTTTTCTGTGCGATTTTGAGTTCAATCTTATTTTTCGAGTAGGTACCTGTTTTCACTGTTGCACTTATTTCAATCAGAGCGTCAAGAAACATGCATCAGTATGTACCAAAATAGTAACCAAAAACAGTTCTTACCATTAGCAGGAGAAGGTTCAATCTTAATAGCTGGTTCTTCATCGAAATCATGTTCTTCTTCAACTTCCACAAGATCCAGTTCAGGATTCAGGGGGTCGAAACACGCTTCATCTTCTATAAAAAGAACAGCCTGTTATTGGGTCACTGATGTCATCACATTCAATTCTGATGATTTGCATACGATTCAAATATTGGACAAAACCCCCAAGTTAATATTTAAAAAGTAAGTGTTGCATTACTTCTTAATGTTGATAACCCTTTGATTTCCTTGTTTTTAAATCATTGAACTACCGAAATTCAAAATCATTCGAACCGTTATCAAGTGATGAGTACAATGGGTACCTACCGTACACCAAGGTGAAGTCGTATTTTGATTCCTCAATGATTTCTTCTTCTTCTTTCACCAATTTCTCTCCATCAAATCGCCTCATAGTCAAGCCGTCATCTTGTCCATCAGTGTTACTGGCCTCCTCTTCTAACATTCACAAACAGAACAATTTGATTCAATTTATGATACATTTGGGCAATCGGTACGAATATTCAACGTTGGTCGCTTCAAATAACCTAATACTGTTCAGTAACCTAATACCAGAAACCCCTATTACTGGAAAAACTGTTTTGAGAACTTGGTTGAAAGGCCTTTGAGGGCCTCTTTACGAATACCCCTCCCGATCCCTTGATAACCACTAACTACCTGGCAATAGGTTGGCTGGGACCTAATACCAGGTAATAGGTTCCGGAAAACGAATGCGTGAAAGGTGTGCACCAACCATGATATTACCATAACGAATCGCCTAAGATATAATTTCATTGAATTTTAGCAATAGTTAGTTATAAGACTGTGATGCCTATATAATAGTTACCTAGGTGTACACAAGATTAGATACTTGTACGATTATACTCGCATACCTACGCAATTAGTTGTGCATTTTAAATTGAAGATCCCTTTTCCCACACCAAGAGTCCAACTATTAATCAGAGTTAGCCACATAATATTTATTAAAAGATTAGCCATTCTTCAACTAAAACAGAAATTTCGATTCTTTGGAGATTAATGTCATATTCAGTACATTAATGTGTGTGTCTGTTTCAATAAGAAGGTACCTCATTTTTTCGGTGCGATTTTGAGTTCAATCTTATTTTTCGAGTAGGTACCTGTTTTCACTGTTGCACTTATTTCAATCAGAGCGTCAAGAAACATGGATCAGTGTGTAGGAATTATAACAACGCAAAAGTTGTCGTACCTACGAGCTAATGGTGAGAATTAAAAATTACACAAGATCGGTTGTGAGCCTGAAAATCCAGTGCGCGTTGGGCGGTGGAAATGTTCCCGAATCGCCGGTAAGCTATTACCAAAATAACCTAATACGACAACCTATTACCAGACGGTCGCTGTTACTCGATAACCTATCACCAAGAAATAACCGTATTAGCCACGCCTAGCTGATGAGACCTGATTTAGTCAGTGACTGATTAAATCAAAATTCACGAATGGTTACGTGAAGAAGGACTAGAGTAGGCTTACCACAGCCAGACTTCATAGTGCTCACAGTGATGGTACATTTGTGAGGGTACCAGGAAAATCTAGCAGACGAACATTCAGACTTTCTGGAACTTCAAATGTCTCGATTCAACGAGATCGTACGCCCCCAGCAACGTAAGTTAGAAGGTAGATACCTTTAATTATAATTAAATGTTTGAGATGGATGCTGTGATGCAGTAAGAAACTTGTGTAGCTGCATGGAAATAGAAAGGCTGAATTCGATAATATATCTTCGGTGTGCACTTAGATCAACATCTCAAGTGGAAGGATCATGTAGCAGCATTGGTCAAAAAAATCAGGAAATCGATGCAGTAGTTACTTTCTAATGCTACGAAGTTGGCTAACAAGAGAAAATCTTAAAAGGGTGTATTATGCTCAAGTATAAGAAGTATTCTGCTCTACGTGGCGTACAAATCGGGAATCCCCTCGGATGTCGCGATTTATACTGCTCTCCTTCACAGATGCCACCTTGATACCCTGGAAAGAAGAAGATGTTCCTCGGACCTCGTTCTGTTGTTCAAATTACTCAACAATCGTATAAATTGTCCCTCTTCGCTTTCTAAAATTAATTTGGTCGCCTCTAAAACCCCCACTCGCTCATCAGTTTCATTTAATATCCCTTTTTCATTCACAAACTACGTTAGAAAACCGCCCTCTTCACCGAATCCTCCGAAGTGCGAATCTCCTCCTGGCCTCTTACCTGCCCACAGTTTGACTTTTTCAACTCCTCCCTTCCAAATCTCAAATCTATATTGTTGTCTTCACCTCTTTCTTTTCAATGATTTAATTACTTTCACTTCATTACGTTTCGCTTGCTGTACCTAATCCTCCATGTATTTTAATAAACATTATGTAAATGTTTATTGCCCGTGCTAATAATAAATAAAAAATAAATAAAAGTACACAGCATCTTAACTTATGGACAAGTTAAGGTACACAGCATCTTAACTTGTGCAGCTAACTTCAACAAAATAAACATAACAATGAATTCAGTTTTAAGAATATCAACTAATGCCCATAAGCGTTCTCCAACTAGGTCCCTGTGCAAAACCTTCGATGTTCTCACTCCCAGAATGGCTTACATCCATAGAACTAGGGATGCAACATTGGAACCAAATAATCGATTATACAACAAATGATTAATCGTAAGCTAATAATCGATGTTACCAATTCAATTGATATTGAATAATCGATGATCGGTTAATCGAAAGGAAATAATTTATTTTTCAAGTACTTACCTACTTCAAACTCATAATTATTTGCTTTCCAATGGGTTTCTTCGTCTGTAGGTGACGACCTATTGTTAAATTACAAGGCTAATGAAAATAAAAGAATGGCCAAACGACTAAAATTGCATAAAATAGTTTTTAATTATAAATGGAGGGTACCATAAATTGTACCGAATGAAGGGCTGGTTGTACAAACCTCCGGATGGCCACAAAAAAGGTTTGAAATGGGTTTTGGGGGTTGATAAAGGTCTGGCATAATGTTTAGGTTACTTCCAAAAAGTGGTGGAGTTCCTTCGGGGTCACCACGGAATGAAGGGATGAGGGTTTGGTGGTCTCTAGAGAATGCAGGGTGTTCGCTGATGATCGTGGTATTTTGACCAAATCCAAGTGCGGACAAATAGCGACGCGAAACCTCCAACAGCACGCTGATGTCCTTGTACAGCGGGACGAAATGCTCAGAAGTCCCACCTAGTAAACTTCACTTACATACGTAACTACACAACATCTCCTCTGTTAATGGGAAACCAAACGGTGCCCCAAAACGGTGAAGGTTTCTTACAATTTACATCGAATTTGGATGATTTTCCTGACAGTAGATTCGACTAAAGACCGTTTTGAACTCAACCTACAGCTTATTAGCCTTCTGAATTCGGTGTAACGTAAACGTTTTGACATTTCACGTGTGAACAACTCGATAATGATTGATTTTGTCAATTTTCGGATGTCATCGACGTAGAAGTCAATATTGTGATTCAGAAAAATCGGGCTGAGTACGTTATACTACACTTTTACCTTGAAAATCTCTACGAACTAAATCATTAGGCGACGGAATCGTGGAAACCCAGAGAGTATTTGAAAAAATCGTCTATTTCCACTGAAATATGAGTATTTTTTAGTTACTGACGATCACCGAAACCGGTCTAACAGTTAGGTACATGATATTTCAGTGGAAATAGACGATTGTTTCAAATACTCTTGTTTTCCTTTTGAAAATGTCTCGTACCTGCGAGTGAAACGACAGGGGAAACTCGTGCATTTGATGAATTCGAGCCTTCAGCCATTTTTATACTGCACCTGTAGCACGTCGACGGAGCACAAACAGTCAACGAAACCCTCGAAAAGTTATACGAATTTATACGACACTAAGAACTTGACTAATGTTGATGATATTTTGATATAAATTGACTGTTGAAATATACTCGTACGAACACAACTTCTCACAACACAGGAGGCAACAATCTTGAGGGGAGGTCTCAATAGGGTTATTCCCTTCCACTTCACATGACGAGAAGACAGAGGTCTTCTACTTCCTCAAACATCCGTTGGAGCATTCGCGTCACCAGTGCTGCCAGATTGGGCGGTTTAATAATAATAATAAACTCTGCAAATTCTTGACACAAGGGTTCATTATCTTCTTTGTACAGATCACCCTTCTGTCTAGTTCACTAGGTCTAAATGTCTAGATCCTAAATGCTAGATTAATTATTACTATGGATTATCACTAATTATTAATAATTTTATCAAGTACCTAGTGAAAATTATTATAAATTACCTATTGTTAGGTATTAATAATGTGTATTTATTAATTATTAATTATGATTAATTAATATGATATAATTCTGGGGTTTTTAATACTACGTCAGTAATAATTTTTCTATAAAAGAAGTACCTACCAACAAACATTCAAAATCACCTTCATTTCCGTAGCACGAAACGTACCTACCTCAGAACAAAAACCTCGACATCACTAAAACCATATGAACGAACGGCTGTTCGTACAAAGCTGAGGATGGTCTTAAACAATTCGAAGGAATAAACTCTATCTAAATATGAAATAAAAAACATACCGTTTGATGGGAATTTTTCAAGTTTAGAAATTTTCAAAATTCGTTTTGAACCCCTTCCCCTTGATTTAGGGTTATGAAAAGTTTCGAGGATCATTGTGGGGTTGGTTGGAACCCCTAACAAAAATTTCGAAATTTTAGCTCAAAGCTAACTGGGCAAAGTACCGCGGACGGCGTACTGCATAAGGCAGACAGACGGATTTTGGTTTATTATCTTCGATAATGAACCATTGGAATCGCCCAAAGAAAAAATTTTTTTAACCCCCCTCCAAAATTTGTTGGTTGACGTTTCAAGATACGTAGATTCAGAAAATCGAATAAAAAAAAATCCGTCCGTCCGCCGTACGCCGTCCGTGGCACTTTGCCCAGTTAGCGTTGAGCTAAAATTACGAAATTTGGTTTCTGGGTTTGGACCAGCCCCACAATGATCCTCGAAACTTTTCATAACCCTAGGTCAAGGGGAAGGGGTTCAAAACGAAATTTAAAATTTCGACAATGTCATATCTCAAAATATTTAACTGAACCGTCTAAATTTTAGTTCACCTTTGAATGACCTGAAAAATTACAAATCTTTTAAGACCAATTGGATTTTCGTGCAACCAGCCGTTCGTTCACAGTGACCGCGCAAAGTTTTAGGAAAAACACTAAACTTTCGCGTCGAAAACGGCCGTTATGTGACCCAACCCCCAGACGCCCAGAATAAAACTACCTTTTAACATCTTCCCGGTAAACTACAGTCTAGAAATTTTAACCGTGAGTCGGGGATAGACCACATTGCAATATTCACTCGGTTTCTCATCTGTTAAATTGTTTAAATAATACCTTTTTGTAATAATACAAATTAAGTTTCGAGGATGAGCTATTGACTTGAAATTTTAAAAATAGGTCAGAAATGGATGACATTTCAATATTCAATCGGTTTGTATGACATGGTATGAGTATGGTATGGTATATTATTGTATGTATGATTTGGTATAATACAGTATGGTATGATAGGAAAGAAATTCGTATGGTATGGTATGGTGCCGATTTGCAACACAGTCTGGTATAGACAGAAGGGTGATCTGCACAAGGAAGATAATAAACCGATGTGTCAAGAATTTTTTATTTCATATTTAGATAGAGTTTGTTCCGTAGAATTTTTTAAGACCATCCGCAGCTTTGTACGACCAGCCGTTCGTTCACAATGACGGCTCAAAGATTGTGCCTCACAACACGATCGTGAATCAAACTGTTGAAATACAGGTCCATTTTCATACTAAAAGCTCTTTGGAACATCATATGGCTTAAGTGATGTCGAGTTTGTTGTTCTGAAGTGCGTTTCGTGCTACGGAAATGAAGGTAATTTCGAATGTTTGTTGGTAGGTACTTCTTTTATAGAAACATTATTACCGACGTAGTATTAAAAACCCCAGAATTATATCGTATTAATTAATCATAATTAATAATAATTATAATTAATAATAAATACGAATTATTAATACCTAACAATAAATTATAATAATTTTCACTAGGTACTTGATAAAATTGTTAATAATTAGTGATAATTGATAATAATAATTAATCTAACATTTAGGATCTAGACATTTAGACCTAGTGATCTAGACAGAAGGGTGATCTGTACAAAGAAGATAATGAACCGTTGTGTCAAGAATTTGCAGAGTTTTTTTTATTCGATTTTCTGAATCTACGTATCTTGAAACGTAAACCAACAAATTTTGAGGGGGGGTTAAAAAAATTATCGAAGATAATAAACCAAACCGCTTTTATTATCCAAATAGGAACAAAGTTCCCGCCAAGCCTGGACAATAGTGTTAAGCAACTAAAGAATATTTTTATATTGAGAAAAAAAAAGAAACAACTAGAAAAAAAAATCCACTGTCATTAGGGGTGGGTCAAGAAACCAGAAACTAGTTTAAATAACTAGTTTGAAAAAAATTTGAAAAAAAAAACCTAGTTGAAAAAAACCTGCACAAGTAAGTATCTAGTTCTAGGGATGAGCATCGCTGGTCAATGTTTTCAAAATATCGATGTTTTCATGTCGATGTTCGAAGTTATTGACATCGATGGTGAGTTATCGATGTTTTTCGTACATCGATGTTAACCAGTGATGTTTTCGTACATCGATGTTTTATAAATGGGAAATTGCTAATTTTATTTTCAACACTAAAGCTTTTAGGAACCATGTTCTAAACACTTGGTTAATGTGTAATAAATATTAATTAAATAAAGAGGACGTTTTGAATTTTGAGAAGAGTAAGATGGCCACCGGCGGGAATTACTTGGCTTCAATGAAACCCTCAGATAACAGCCTTTCACTCCCTCCACTGCTCCTTGGCTTCATAAATTCATAAGATAACCTCGCTAAAAACTTCCAGTATTCCAATTACTGTTCAGTTCACAGTAATTGGACAGAGCTGTTATTGTATTTAGGTAAGCCAATGCTTTTTATTTTTTTATATTCTTTCATATAGGTAAACTTGATATGATCGTACGTGCGAAGTTTTACATTAGTTTTGGTTTTTAGGTGCCCCCGCTGAAAAAGTCCAGCAAATACCCCTTCTATTTTGGAAGCAAATGGCCAGCACTTACCCACTACTGTCTGAATTGCCTAAAACATGCCTCATCATAATGGCAACATCAGTTCCATCAGAACAATTGTTCTCCAAACTTGGACAAACAGTTACCAAAAACCGAAACAGACTACAAGGAAAAATTATATCCAAAGTGGTTTTCCTCCATTCCATTGATGAGACGCTTTGGAGCTGGGAATAATTTTAAAAAAAAACTGTAAATAATACGTAGTTTAGTTGTTGCAATTTAATAAATTGTACACCCACTTTTAATAAAAAATTAGTTGAGTAATTCATTGTATTTTTTAAGTATTAAATTATTTGTATATATCATTGTATTTCTTTTAATTAAAATTAGTTGAGTGCTTCATTGTATTTAGTACCTATATTTCTAAAATTACCATTTTAAAAACATCGATCCTAAAACATCGATGTTTTGTACCGAAATACATCGCTGTTTTCCACACATCGATGTATTGGTTCGATGTTAACATCGATGTTTTCTTCATCCCTATCTAGTTCTTTGAATTGAACAATCAAATAATCAACTGGGAACAACACAAATAACAGGAGGAAAAAGAAGAATGTACCGTGGAGGAAGAATGGAATCGTGTTAAATGCAAATAGTTGCTCCTTCCGTACCTTGCGAAAGGGGTTTTCCAAATCAGGCCATTTTATTAGGTAGGTATATCAAAAAGAGCAAACCTGAGTTCCTCCAAAGTTGAAATGCTCATGTTCCTCAATGGAAACAAGGAATATTGCTCTCAAACATTGGGAGACTTCTCCCAATAACTCGTTCTCACTTGGTGTTATACTATCGTGTTTCATATTCTTTTACTCCCGCATTACTGTTGAAAAAATAATCTCAACTGATTGTGTGATAGGACTGAAAATAAAATAATGTTAAAGAGATCCTATTTCTTCTATAGTTTTCTCTAAATATAAATATATAGGTACGTAAACAGTCACATGGGTTCCACTAAAAAATTAGTGCCCTTCGTTCGTGGGTTCCCAGAAAAATGTGATAAATTACCTACTCATTCAAATATATACCTACCTATGTTTGATCGGTTTTTATTACTTTCTACTTCTAATTATTTGATGATTGTTCTCCAAAACTTGATGACATGCAAAGAACCGTAAACAGAAAAATTCAACCAAAGATATTATCATCTACTTTTGTTAAATACTATTTTGGAGCCTCTTTTTTTTGCAAGTCCCGTTCATTAAAACCAATCTCCTTGCTAATTTAAAACAAACTAACTTCAAATGTGTCGACAAAGTTTTCGTTCTTCCTATCAGTTGTAAAAGACAGTTAGTTACCTATTCGTTTTCTTTATAACTACATTTCTAACAACATAATATTATTAGAACAACCGTTTTTCGTTGAGAAGAAAAGAAACTAGGTAGTTTGTTTGTAACTAGTTTTTTCGACAGTTATTTTATTATAACGAACGTTATTTTACGTTTCTCGAAAATAACCGTTATGCCCATCCTTACTTCGTGTAAACACGGCCAGTGTACG
Source organism: Stenodema calcarata (assembly GCA_963920205.1). Taxonomy (NCBI): domain Eukaryota; kingdom Metazoa; phylum Arthropoda; class Insecta; order Hemiptera; family Miridae; genus Stenodema; species Stenodema calcarata. Next base: position 30,525,711 of record OY986048.1, on the reverse strand, counting down.
TCGGTCCTGCTTAGGCAGCCTCGCGGTTCGGCCGCTAGGGGCAGGCCCGAAATCTTTGGATCGTATGTTACATGATGATAATGATATTTTTCATGTCATTATGAACTACTCTCGTGATCTGAAGTGCAAGTAAGTAATACCAATTAATGTGAAAGTGAAGAATCCCAAAGTAAGTAGGAATGTTCAGCTGCAATCTTCGCCACCCGCTCAATTTAAAATGGACACGAGAAGAGGTTCCAATCGGCAAGGTTATTATACTCGTACTCAAAGACGAGTGGTAGGTTTCAAGGGTTAAAGGGTTAAACAGGAACAATCAAAGTCAACGAGTGTTTTAGATGAGAGTCACATTTACTTATAAAAGAATATCAAAGCTATTTTTTTACAAATCAAGTATTTGCGGAATTTTGGAAGAAGATTTTGGAAGATGTGGGCGTTACCCAATCGTCAACCACATTTGTGTCAGAGTCCATATTGATTGTGCACTATGGTTCATCGTCTAATCAGTATCAGAGGAAGTCGACTCTGCATCTGCTGGGCGTAGACTCATTTGCCTCCTTCGTTTGGATGATTTCTCGCCTGCAATAAATTACAATAATTTTAAGAAGGAATGAGTATATTCTAGAGTAGATTAAGGATTTGATTTCCAGATATAGTATCTTAGTATTTTCTTCTTCTTCCTAAACTGCAGCCCTAATCAGGGGCAGCGCAGGAAGCGGCTCGTCCCCACAAGAAGTGAAGAATGTAAGTAGAAGTTAAATGACGAACAAATTCATTACGAATAACAAAATATTTAATCAAAAGTAAAACATTCAATTGAAAATTACCCACAGCTACCTATCAACCCCTGGAAGAATTCCTTCTTCCATGCTACCTACCTTTCAAGAAGGCAAGTCATCTAAGAAAAAGAAGAAGAAGAACGTAACGATCCACGATCTGAGTGAGGTACCTAACATGTAAGTAGTGTGGCTGTCTATTTAACAAGTACCTACCATTCATAATGGGGCTATGCCTGCATATTTTCCAAATCAAAGTATACTTCAAGATGAGGTAAATCTCAGCCACTTGTATGAGAGAAAAGTCACCTATTCACTTAGCAGCTTGAAAAAGATGCTTACTTCATCAATGATGGAAATTACAAGCGTTCAGTGACACTAGAGTAAATATATGGAATTATAGTTTTAGTAACTAAACCTGCAGGTACCTATGTGGGTTCTCATGTGCATTGAAAGAGATGAGCGCTGAGCAGCCTTGTAGTCGCATACAGGGCAAGAGAATGGTTTTTCTCCTGCAAAAAAAAGTTAACTTCAACATACTTCAAGATGATTTGAATCTCATCCACTTGTATGAGAGAAAAAGTCACCTATTCACTTAGAAGAATGAAAGGATTCTCAATATGATTCTAGATAATTTAAATCTCATCCACTTGTATGCGAAACAAAGTCACCTATTCACCTAGAAGAATGAAAGGATTCTTACTACTTCATCAATCATGCAAATTACAAGTACTCAGTGGCACTGGAGAAAATATATGGAATTATAGTTTTAGTAACTAAACCTGCAGGTACCTGTGTGGGTTCTAATGTGCCTTGAAAGAGTTGAGAGCCGAGCAGCCTTGTAGTCGCATAAATCGCAAGAGAATGCTTTTTCTCCTGCAAAAACAAAGTTAACTTCAATATACTTCTAGATAATTTAAATCTCATCCACTTGTATGAGAAAAAAAGTCACCTATTCACCTAGAAGAATGAAAGGATTCTTACTACTTCATCAACCATGCAAATTACAAGTACTCAGTGGCACTGGAGTAAATATATGGAATTATAGTTTTAGTAACTAAACCTGCAGGTACCTGTGTGGGTTCTCATGTGCACTGAAAGAGATGAGCTCTGAGCAGCCTTGTAGTTGCATAGGTTACATGGGTATGGTTTTTCTCCTGCAAATTAAAAAAGTTTTGCACTTGGATAGCTCATGGTGGTGGGGGGGGGGGGGGGGGGGGAATAATTCTACAAGATAATAAACCGTTGTGTCAAGAATTTGCAGTTTTTTCAAATCAAATGCTGTGAGATGATTCAAGTTGCATCCACATTATTTAAAAATAAAAATTAAAAAAAATCACCTAAAAGATGCTTACTTCATCAATGAAGCAAATTACAAGCACGCAGTGGCATTAGAGTAAATACACAATTATAGTTTTACTAACTAAACCTCCAGGTACCTGTGTGCGTTCTCATGTGTTTTGAAACATGTTCTGAACGAGCAGCCTTGTAGTTGCATAGGTTGCAGGAGTATGGTTTTTCTCCTGCAAAAAAATGAATTAACTTCAGATGATTTAAATCCCAACCAATTTTATGAGAGATAAAGCCACCTATTTACTCGGAAGAAGTAAAAGATGATTACTCCATCGATGATGCAAATCACACGCCCTCAGTGGCACTAGAGTAAATATATGGAATTATAGTTTTAGTAACTAAACCTGCAGGTACCTATGTGGGTTCTCATGTGCATTGAAAGAGATGAGCGCTGAGCAGCCTTGTAGTCGCATACAGGGCAAGAGAATGGTTTTTCTCCTGCAAAAAAAAGTTAACTTCAACATACTTCAAGATGATTTGAATCTCATCCACTTGTATGAGAGAAAAAGTCACCTATTCACTTAGAAGAATGAAAGGATTCTTACCACTTCATCAATCATGCAAATTACAAGTACTCAGTGGCACTGGATTTTAAATATATGGAATTATAGTTTTAGTAACTACTTCCCATGCTTTGTATAGGTGTAAACACCTTTAACAATAAAGACTTTTTGATTTTTGATTATTTTTTATTAGTTTTAGTAACTAAACCTGCAGGTACCTGTGTGGGTTCTCATGTGCTGTGCTAGATCTACTTGCCGAGCAGCCTTGTAGTCGCATAGATGGCAAGAGAATGGTTTTTCTCCTGCAAAAACAAAGTTAACTTCAATATACTTCTAGATAATTTAAATCTCATCCACTTGTATGCGAAACAAAGTCACCTATTCACCTAGAAGAATGAAAGGATTCTTACTACTTCATCAACCATGCAAATTACAAGTACTCAGTGGCACTGGAGAAAATATATGGAATTATAGTTTTAGTAACTAAACCTGCAGGTACCTGTGTGGGTTCTAATGTGCACTGAAAGAGTTGAGAGCCGAGCAGCCTTGTATTCGCATAAATCGCAAGAGAATGCTTTTTCTCCTGCAAAAACAAAGTTAACTTCAATATACTTCTAGATAATTTAAATCTCATCCACTTGTATGAGAAAAAAAGTCACCTATTCACCTAGAAGAATGAAAGGATTCTTACTACTTCATCAACCATGCAAATTACAAGTACTCAGTGGCACTGGAGTAAATATATGGAATTATAGTTTTAGTAACTAAACCTGCAGGTACCTGTGTGGGTTCTCATGTGCTCTGAAAGAGATGAGCTCTGAGCAGCCTTGTAGTTGCATAGGTTACATGGGTATGGTTTTTCTCCTGCAAATTAAAAAAGTTTTGCACTTGGATAGCTGATAGAGGTGGGGGGGGGGAATAATTCTACAAGATAATAAACCGTTGTGTCAAGAATTTGCAGTTTTTTCAAATCAAATGCTGTGAGATGATTCAAATTGCATCCACATTATTTAAAAATAAAAATTAAAAAAAATCACCTAAAAGATGCTTACTTCATCAATGAAGCAAATTACAAGCACGCAGTGGCATTAGAGTAAATACACAATTATAGTTTTACTAACTAAACCTCCAGGTACCTGTGTGCGTTCTCATGTGTTTTGAAACATAATCTGAACGAGCAGCCTTGTAGTTGCATAGGTTGCAGGAGTATGGTTTTTCTCCTGCAAAAAAATGAATTAACTTCAGATGATTTAAATCCCAACCAATTATGAGAGATAAAGCCACCTATTTACTCGGAAGAAGTAAAAGATGATTACTCCATCGATGATGCAAATCACACGCCCTCAGTGGCACTAGAGTAAATATATGGAATTATAGTTTTAGTAACTAAACCTGCAGGTACCTATGTGGGTTCTCATGTGCCTTGAAAGAGATGAGCGCCGAGCAGCCTTGTAGTCGCATAGGTTGCAATGGTATGATTTTTCTCCTGCAAAAAAAAAAAATATATATATATAGGTTTATTGGGGCAGAGGGGGTCATTAATATTTAAAAGTATATAATTTTCAAGAAATCAGTAAAGAGGTACCTATCCAAAGAGATATTTATATCACATCTCCCATAGAGTATCAAATTCATTGGAGTGTTTTGAGAGTCAACATACTAAATTCCTCTCCTAAATTTCATTCTTTAGTATGTTCACATTACTAAATAATATTGTATGTATTACAAACGTTGTGGGTCATCATGAGAAGGACGAGTTCATTTAACCATCTCAACACAAAGATGTCAAGAAAACTCAAATGACTTCACAAACAAAATATGAAAGAACCTTATTTATACTATTGCCATCATCAAAGAATTGCGATGATTCACAAATAAAAACTCATAATCGACCTATTTATTGCCAGATTATTATTCTGTCTGTCTTTCGTCATGCCTGGAGTAAACGCTTTGATTTGAACCATAGAACTACTGGATTTCAAAATCAAATTTCAAACCGTTATCAAATGAAAGTCATGTATACAATGGGTACTTACTGTCATTATTGTCCACCAACGCGATGTCGCATTCTGATTCCTCAAAGATTTCTTCTTCATCTTCTACAGCTTCATCTCCATCTAATCGCCTCGTAGTCATGCCGTCCTCTTGTTGGTCAGTGTTACTGGCCTCCTCTTCTGTCATACACAAACAGAACAACTTGATTCAATTTATGATACATTGGGACAATCGATATAAATATTCAACATTGGTTAGGGGTTCAAATGTCAATATTGAGGATAATTGACGGCTAGGTGTACCACTGCAAACGTGATTCAAAAGGTTGGTGGGACGGGGGTATATTATGTGTCATACACCTCAGCACCTCTTTGTTGACGTTTGAACAGGAGAAAAACCATTAGACGCCGGAGAGGTCAGAATGTACCAAAATAGTAACCAAAAACCGTTCTTACCATTAGCAGGAGAAGGTTCAATCTTAATAGCTGGTTCTTCATCGAAATCATGTTCTTCTTTAACTTCCACAAGATCCAGTTCAGGATTCAGGGGGTCGAAACACGCTTCATCTTCTATAAAAAGAACAGCCTGTTATTGGGTCACTGATGTCATCACATTCGATTCTGATGATTTGCATACGATTCAAATATTGGACAAAAACCCCAAGTTAATATTTAAAAAGTAAGTGTTGCATTACTTCTTAATGTTGATAACCCTTTGATTTCCTTGTTTTTAAATCATTGAACTACCGAAATTCAAAATCATTCGAACCGTTATCAAGTGATGAGTACAATGGGTACCTACTGTACACCAAGGTGAAGTCGTATTTTGATTCCTCAATGATTTCTTCTTCTTCTTTCACCAATTTCTCTCCATCAAATCGCCTCATAGTCAAGCCGTCATCTTGTCCATCAGTGTTACTGGCCTCCTCTTCTAACATTCACAAACAGAACAATTTGATTCAATTTATGATACATTTGGGCAACCGGTACGAATATTCAACGTTGGTCGCTTCAAATAACCTAACACTGTTCAGTAACCTAATACCATAAACCCCTATTACTGGAATAACTGTTTTGAGAACTTGGTTGAAAGGCCATTGAGGGCCTCTTTACGAATACCCCTCCCGATCCCTTGGGATTCCTTGATAACCACTAACTACCTGGCAATAGGTTGGCTGGGACCTAATACCAGGTAATAGGGGGACAGAAAACGAATGCGTGAAAGGTGTGCACCTACCATGATATTACCATAACGAATCGCCTAAGATATAATTTCATTGAATTTTAGCAATAGTTAGTTATAAGACTGTGATGCCTATATAATAGTTACCTAGAAGTACACAAGATTAGATACTTGTACGATTATACTCGCATACCTACGCAATTAGTTGTGCATTTTAAATTGAAGATCCCTTTTCCCACACCAAGAGTCCAACTATCAATCAGAGTTAGCCACATAATATTTATTAAAAGACTAGCCATTCTTCAACTAAAACAGAAATTTCGATTCTTTAGAGATTAATGTCATATTCAGTACATTAATGTGTGTGTCTGTTTCAATAAGAAGGTACCTAATTTTTTCTGTGCGATTTTGAGTTCAATCTTATTTTTCGAGTAGGTACCTGTTTTCACTGTTGCACTTATTTCAATCAGAGCGTCAAGAAACATGCATCAGTATGTACCAAAATAGTAACCAAAAACAGTTCTTACCATTAGCAGCAGAAGGTTCAATCTTAATAGCTGATTCTTCATCGAAATCATGTTCTTCTTTAACTTCCACAAGATCCAGTTCAGGATTCAGGGGGTCGAAACACGCTTCATCTTCTATAAAAAGAACAGCCTGTTATTGGGTCACTGATGTCATCACATTCAATTCTGATGATTTGCATACGATTCAAATATTGGACAAAAACCCCAAGTTAATATTTAAAAAGTAAGTGTTGCATTACTTCTTAATGTTGACAACCCTTTGATTTCCTTGTTTTTAAATCATTGAACTACCGAAATTCAAAATCATTCGAACCGTTATCAAGTGATGAGTACAATGGGTACCTACCGTACACCAAGGTGAAGTCGTATTTTGATTCCTCAATGATTTCTTCTTCTTCTTTCACCAATTTCTCTCCATCAAATCGCCTCATAGTCAAGCCGTCATCTTGTCCATCAGTGTTACTGGCCTCCTCTTCTAACATTCACAAACAAAAAATTTGATTCAATTTATGATACATTTGGGCAATCGGTACGAATATTCAACGTTGGTCGCTTCAAATAACCTAACACTGTTCAGTAACCTAATACCATAAACCCCTATTACTGGAATAACTGTTTTGAGAACTTGGTTGAAAGGCCTTTGAGGGCCTCTTTACGAAGACCCCTCCCGATCCCTTGATAACCACTAACTACCTGGCAATAGGTTGGCTGGGACCTAATACCAGGTAATAGGTTACAGAAAACGAATGCGTGAAAGGTGTGCACCCACCATGATATTACCATGACGAATCGCCTAAGATATAATTTCATTGAATTTTAGCAATAGTTAGTTATAAGACTGTGATGCCTATATAATAGTTACCTAGGTGTACACAAGATTAGATACTTGTACGATTATACTCGCATACCTACGCAATTAGTTGTGCATTTTAAATTGAAGATCCCTTTTCCCACACCAAGAGTCCAACTATCAATCAGAGTTAGCCACATAATATTTATTAAAAGACTAGCCATTCTTCAACTAAAACAGAAATTTCGATTCTTTATAGATTAATGTCATATTCAGTACATTAATGTGTGTGTCTGTTTCAATAAGAAGGTACCTCATTTTTTCTGTGCGATTTTGAGTTCAATCTTATTTTTCGAGTAGGTACCTGTTTTCACTGTTGCACTTATTTCAATCAGAGCGTCAAGAAACATGCATCAGTATGTACCAAAATAGTAACCAATAACAGTTCTGTTGGAAATGGGTATTCAAAATAAGAACTCCATGGACCGTCTCATGGATCATATATATTTGTTGTATTGGTGACACTGTTTCTCGACCCCTGGAGGGGGACTCGTCTGTGCGACGGTCCTCTCCCACACTCGACTAATTGTCCCCGTGCCTGCCTTGTGACTTGGACTTGTGTCCGCGTACGCGCTTGATTCAATATCTAACTTGTATAAAACCAAGTGTTAATACAGTCCGTTCTTGTTCCAAAAACGTGTGTACTCTCTGACTTCATCCTATCAGGTATTGTACATTGAGTATCGAAGACAAACGGTGAGTGATCCTCATAATTCATGTAAGTCTATGACTCCATGTTTCTAAATCATTGAAACCATATTCGGATACGATATCGTGTGTTCAAGCTTGATTGATACGGTTGTAATGATTTGTAATTCAAAGTTTACCTTTTGACTCGGAACTTGACTAAAAGCCCATAATGATTGAAGCGAATGATCTGATTCTCTGAGCTTGGACAAGGTCACCTTCACATTGTTGTGTCGTATTTCGTCCCGTTTGTCGTTCGTAACCTGAAAATGGCCGCCGACAGCGTTCTTCGATTTTCGTCTCGGAGTTTCTGAATTCCGTTTTGGACACCCCTGGGCTAGATGTTGGTTTCTTTTCATCGGAGATCATCGTCTTATTAGCTTTTCCAAACTATTGGGTTGTGTCGCTCCACCAATTCTTCTTGTTAGGGTCTCTTGGTGACTCGAGTGCGAGCGTGTGTAGCTGACACGTTCACTTGTGCCTCTTGATGTGATGCAATTGATCGCATAAAGGCAATTTGCGCTCATACCAGCAAAAAGATGTGAAAGCATCGCTTACCCGTCCTCAGCGCAAATGCGTATGTCTGTTCGAATAATCCCACAATTCGTTCAGGCGAGTGAGTACGCGAGGCTATGTTTTATAATTTTAATATATCAAACATTCTGCCTTCCGAGTCAGACGAAGACTGATTATGTAGTGCACGACCTTGATACATCTTGTTACTAATCAGTGTGCACAAACTTGATTCCCGTCTGGCGATATATAGGATTTCCCAGTTCGTCCACAATCCGAACAATAAATGGGCCGTACTCAAAACAAAGAGGTGTTTGATTCGGGCAAGACCTCTGAGGTTAAAGTCCTAAGTTAATTGAATTTCTATTTAATAGAAGTTCAATTCACGAGCGGTGTGTCTCAGTCTCTAACTAAACGAGACTCGGCGCGGGAAGCTGCTTGTATAGAAAAGAGTCACTGAAGGTGAATCCCGACTCCAAGCTCAGGGTCTTGAAAATACTTGTGTTAAATTTGATTGCAAAATCAACGTGGGAGCGGGCCCCGTGGATCACCCCCAATCATGAAAAAAAATAAGGGGTGACTTGGATTGTATGCTTCATGATTTTGTTTTAAGCATAATTTGTTCTGGTCATCCACGGGTGTCGTAGATCATTCTTTCATGCAGTCAAGCAGAAATACGAGAAGAGGTATTTGAATTGGGTTTCATGTAAGTGCACAATTTTGTCTAACCCTTTTGACTCCTAGCTTCATCACTCACCCTGATTTATTAACAATTTTGCTTTTGGGACTAAATGAAAAACGCTTGCATCAAATCTTGAAATTTTGAATCAAACTTGCTTTTGCTCATTTTACTAATTTTTCTAATTACGTATTTTACGTATGTACATTTTACGTATATACACTTAACGTATTTTACGTATGTACATTTTACGTATTTTACGTATGTACATTTAACGAACTCTAGTACATTTTGAAGTTCTAAATTTGCTTTGATTCAAGAACTTTTGAATCAAAATTTGATTTTGCTTAAAGAGCTAAATTTGCTTTGATTCCTTTCAAAATCTATTATATTTACTTGCACCCTGATAGTTTTTGTTTATTTGCCACCTGTTGTTTACTTTGTTTGTTCAGTTCGTAATGCCAATTGCGCTTTACAGATTGAGAAAGATATCATGAGTAATACCGGCTCTCTAATTGATTTTGAAGAAGGTGGAATACTTGACTCGCCACTACAACCTCCAATGGCATCCTCCACTGGAAATGAGCAGAAGCCTTGCAGTCCCAATCAGGAAACTGAACACTTGCGTCTGGAGGCTGCAAAGACGTCTGAGGATGTCCTCTCGAGGTTCTTAGAAAATATAAAACAACAGATGAAGGTAAGCCTTGGACAAATCAATGAACGTCTCACTCAATTGGACCAAAAATGTTCTGAGTTAGATCATCGATACCTTGCCCCGCCTGTCCAAGCCTCTTACACCAATCCTCTTGCTACATCTTCAATAATTGAACAATAATTGAAGAATTATTCTTGTACTACCCTCAAATCTTGCTCCCTCTGGAATTCTTGTATCACCCACAAATCTTGTTCCCACTGTAAACTCTGAACCTCCCACAAATCATAACTTGACTCCTTTGACTGATGAATCTGCCATGGATGTAGAGGTTTCTGTACATGCGGTACCTTCGACTTCGGATGCTTTATCTGCTCCTCTCTCTCATTCTGATCGACTTGCCCGCTCATCTGAGTTGTATCGAGTCAGAAAAATCGACGCTGTCAGGTTTCGACCTCTTGATTGTCGCTTGGAGAGTGAGGATCAGTTCAAGTAATGGAAGAGGGGCGTTGTCGGACAGGTCGAGACACAAGAGTGTCTCTTCCTTCTTGATCCATCCGAGCCTATTCCAGCATCATCTTCCTTCCAGGCCTGTCAACTTTAAACTACCCTCATCCGCTGGCACTTCTAAAGTCACTAAAAAGTCTGATTTTTGTATCTATTGCCGTCGTAGGGGTCATACTAGGGATATTTGCTCTTGGGCAAATAAAATTTGTTTCAAGTGTGGTACTCTGCTGCCAACTGTCCAAATCCCTCCCCCTCATTTGTTCGACGCAACACACAATCTGCTCAAAATCGACTTAACATGAAACAAAAGCCAAAAAGGTCGTCTAAACTAGCGGGTTCTTGCAACAATGACAAATCTTCACTTGTCAAAATGCCCTTAGGTCAGGCGAAAGTACTTGTTGAAGAATTTGGCAAATTTCCTGACTCCGTGTTTGCCATTGTGGGGCCTCAAACAGGTTCAGACTCTGCTGAGGTTTGGGTTTCTATGGGTGCTGAGGAAGGGCAACATATTGCTCTCTTGAATTATGTGTGAGAACGTCAAGGATCTGGGAAAGCGTTCACCATTTCTGAAGGTAAAAATAGTTTTCTAGCAATTGTGGACACTGGTTGTACTGAACATCTTACATCCTCAAGAGAATGCTTGGTTAATTTTAGACGTAAGTATGTCTAAAGAGCGTGTTTTTAAATGTGCCAATCGGGATGAGTCTGCAGACTTGACTGTGAGATTCTGCGGGGATTTGAATTTTGTAAACAATGGTCAAGTCTCCACCTTGAAGGATGTTCTGTACACACCAGGTTTATCCACCAATTTGTTTTCTGTCAGAAAAATTGCTCAGGTTGGAATTAATACCTTCTTTTCACAGGATAAGGTTGACTTTATTCAGGCCTCCACTGGTAAAATCATTAAGTCTGGTTATTTCAAAGACGGGGTATGGTGGATTGAACTGCCGCTTGCTCCTGCTAAATCTGTTTCTGGGACACCTGGGGCTCATTTTGGTCCCAAGCGTTGCAGACTTGGTACAATCTTCACCACCTCACTTGTGCAGTCTGGTAGCCATTCAATGACAACTCCTTCTTGTAATGGAGCTGAATCTCAAATTTTGGGAGGGAGGTCTGGTCACTCGTCGTCTGAAGTCTCTGCCATCCTGGGAGGGAGGGTTCCTGAGGTTGGTTCTATTGATCCTATACAACAACAACTTTCTGACTTTGACAGGCAGAATTTAGCTGCGCCTGCTGCACTTGGGTCAGATTTCTTGTGGCACTTACGCCTTAATCACGCTTCTGGGCAATACTTGAAGGCCGCCAAGAAGTTCTTACCAGAACTCAAACTTGTCACGTTCTCGGATCAGATCTTGAATTGTGAGGACTGTCATCAAGCAAATACTTGAAGGCCGCCAAGAAGTTCTTACCAGAACTCAAACTTGTCACGTTCTCGGATCAGATCTTGAATTGTGAGGACTGTCATCAAGCAAATACGATTCGAAAATCGCATACTCAAGTTAGGCACAGGGCTGATAGATCTTTTCCTTGCTCCACACAGATCTCATGGGTCCTATCAGCCCTTCAAACTTTCGAACTGGAGATACGTATGTAGTGATTTTTGTATGTGACTTTCCTCATTACGTTTTCGCTTACACTCTCAAGAACAAAAAGGAGGTTCACTTGGCACTCAAACAGTGTCTGCTTGAAATAGCGTCCATCACGTCTGAACCCATAAGCGTATTCAGGCTCCGGTCTGATCGTGGACTCGAATTTCAAACGCAGGAGGTGAAAGGACTGATGGACCGGGAGGGCATTCTTTGGGATCCTTGTCAGCCTCATCTTCCCCAACAAAATGGTTGTGCTGAAAGAGTTAATCAAGATATAAAACATAAAATCAGAGTAAACTTGCTGTCGGCTAAAATGCCTTACTCTCTCTGGGGTCACGCTTTGAAGCATGTCGTATTTGTACATAACAGAATGCCTCACTCGCCTAATCTGTTCATTAGTCCATTTGTTAATTCTTGCAACGCCAAATTTATTGAGTCTAGTGTATGGCGATCGAATGAAAGATTATCCAAAGCCTCTTGTTACAATTCTTGACATGAACGACAACTTGAGCCAAAATAATTCACTGACTGAATGAAAACTCCACAGAAATTGTGGCCTTGCAACGAGATAGTCAGGTAGACTTGCTGGAGCCTTCCTCCTACAAAGAAGCAATGGAATCCTCGGATAAGGAATATATTTATACTAAATATTTTTATAATCTAATTTTGTTTTGTATTAACTATATATATAGCTTATACTTATTTATAACTTGGTATATAATAATATCTTATATTATTATAATTATATAAAGTATAATATGTGTGTAGTATATATAATAAATTAATTTGAAATTAATAATATTATATAATTTTGGGAAGAGGCTATACTTGATGAACTTGAATCGTTGGAGGAGATGAATACTTGGGAACTTATACCCAGATCAGCTCTTCCCCCTTTGAACCAAAATTATAAAATCTCGATGGACACATAAAAGGAAACTTGAATCTGAGGGCTCCATCAAGTACAAAAGGCGTCTGGTAATCAAAGGTTTTGCTGATACTAACGAATATCTTGATTCAGAAATCAAAGGTTTTGCTGATACTAACGAATATCTTGATTCAGAAATACTTGCGCCTGTGGCTAGATTGGGTGATGTCCGCGTTTTCTTGTCTATTGTGAATAAACTGGACTTACACTTATATCAACTTGATGTAACCACTGCATGTCTGCATGGAGACTTGGAAAAACCTGTACATATGTACATTCCTGAAGGCCTGACTGAACTGAAAGACTACCCACTAACCTTGAAGGATTCTCATGTGGGTTGTCTTAAAAGGTCCTTGTACGGATTAAAGGTTTCTCCGAACTTGTGGTACAAAAAGTTCAGCAGTATTCTTCTTGCCATGGGTTTTGAAATTTACCCGTTCCAAACTTGCATCTTCAAGTGGCAAGACAGTACAATATACGCGCTGATTTTTATATATGTTGATGACTGACTCCTAGCTTCAAACGATGACAGGAAAGCCTTGGAAGTCATCAAGCAGCTGAAGCTAGAGGTTAAAATCAAAATTCTTGGAACACCTACAAAATTCTAGAGGTTAAAATCAAAATTCTTGGAACACCTACAAAATTCTTGGGATTTGAAATCAAGAGAAATAAGTCTAAAAGGCTGATGTTACTTCATCAAAAGTCAGCCATTAAAAACTTGTTAGACAAATTTCTCTCCCAAGAGGAAAAGGTTTCCTTGACTCCTATGCCTGCAACAGAGTGTACGTTAACTGCACAGCTGAGATCGACTGAGGATTTTGAATCATCTCCGGATGTCCCTTATCGAGAAGTAATTGGCTCTCTCTTGTATATTCAAAATTGTACGAGACCTGATATTTCTTTTGCAGTCGATTTCATGAGCAGGAAACAAATTGGGTATACACTCTCTGACTGGAAGTGTGTTCTGCGAATACTGCGGTATCTCAAGGGAACTTTGGATTTCGGAATTTTGTTTTCAGGCGAAACTGAAGATTTGGTTGCCTGTTCAGATTCCTCCCTTGGTACTAGCTCTCTTAATGGTCGATCAACCACAGGGTTTTCAATCAAGTCTTTTGGAGACTTGGTGTCTTGGAAATCAAAAAAAAGCAAACTCACGTGGCATTATCGGTCTGTGAAGCGGAATACATTGCCATGTCTGAAGCATGTAAGGAGCTTACAAGTATTCGAAGCTTGTGTAAGTTCCTTATTGGATTAGATATGCTTCCCATCTTGAAATGCGACTGTGCTCCTGCAATTTCCGTTGCAATGACAAATGACTCTCGTACCTTGAAACACATAGTCAAATTGTCCATGCATTTCGTTCATGAAATGTTCAAAAATGGAAATGTTTCTATACTTTGGGTGTCTACCAATGAACAGATAGCGGACACTTTCACCAAGGCACTGCCTTTTGATAAATTTGTGTACTTTCGGAATCTCTTGTTGACCAACTTTAATACTCTCTTGTAACTTCCCCCAGGAAATGAAGAGTCTTGGAGTTGAATACCGGAACTTCGCACTCGCTATCCCCATGAATCATCGGCCTGCATCATCTTGACTCCGTGAAACATAGTGTCGCGTTCTAGATCACGTGTCTTGACATTGTTATCCAGTATAGAAATTGATCCAAATTATCTTGCTTCACGTAACATCTCTTGCTGTACGTTATAATCTAACGTATTATGTTTTCTTGATTTAATTTTGTTTTCTCTCACACCTTGCATCAAATTGAATTGTATGATCTAGTTACTTGTGAATTGTGTCTTGTTCTCCACTCAACTTTCTTTTGCTTCAAACTGGAAGATCATGTATCTTGTTTTAATTCAATTCTCTTGACATGTTACCAATGCTGGATTTTAAGCTACTATGGTAGGTTATCTTGTGTCAACCTTTCTTGTTTGAATTCTGGCTCCTCCAGCCATAATCTTGTAATTCTTGCATAGTAGTTATACTCTCTTCAGTCTTATCTTTGAATAGGAGGGAGTGTTGGAAATGGGTATTCAAAATAAGAACTCCATGGACCGTCTCATGGATCATATATATTTGTTGTATTGGTGACACTGTTTCTCGACCCCTGGAGGGGGACTCGTCTGTGCGACGGTCCTCTCCCACACTCGACTAATTGTCCCCGTGCCTGCCTTGTGACTTGGACTTGTGTCCGCGTACGCGCTTGATTCAATATCTAACTTGTATAAAACCAAGTGTTAATACAGTCCGTTCTTGTTCCAAAAACGTGTGTACTCTCTGACTTCATCCTATCAGGTATTGTACATTGAGTATCGAAGACAAACGGTGAGTGATCCTCATAATTCATGTAAGTCTATGACTCCATGTTTCTAAATCATTGAAACCATATTCGGATAAGTTCTTACCATTAGCAGCAGAAGGTTCAATCTTAATAGCTGGTTCTTCATCGAAATCATGTTCTTCTTCAACTTCCACAAGATCCAGTTCAGAATTCAGGGGGTCGAAACACGCTTCATCTTCTATAAAAAGAACAGCCTGTTATTGGGTCACTGATGTCATCACATTCGATTCTGATGATTTGCATACGATTCAAATATTGGACAAAAACCCCAAGTTAATATTTAAAAAGTAAGTGTTGCATTACTTCTTAATGTTGATAACCCTTTGATTTCCTTGTTTTTAAATCATTGAACTACCGAAATTCAAAATCATTCGAACCGTTATCAAGTGATGAGTACAATGGGTACCTACCGTACACCAAGGTGAAGTCGTATTTTGATTCCTCAATGATTTCTTCTTCTTCTTTCACCAATTTCTCTCCATCAAATCGCCTCATAGTCAAGCCGTCATCTTGTCCATCAGTGTTACTGGCCTCCTCTTCTAACATTCACAAACAGAACAATTTGATTCAATTTATGATACATTTGGGCAATCGGTACGAATATTCAACGTTGGTCGCTTCAAATAACCTAACACTGTTCAGTAACCTAATACCATAAACCCCTATTACTGGAATAACTGTTTTGAGAACTTGGTTGAAAGGCCTTTGAGGGCCTCTTTACGAATACCCCTCCCGATCCCTTGATAACCACTAACTACCTGGCAATAGGTTGGCTGGGACCTAATACCAGGTAATAGGTTACGGAAAACGAATGCGTGAAAGGTGTGCACCTACCATTACATTACCATAATGAATCGCCTAAGATATAATTTCATTGAATTTTAGCAATAGTTAGTTATAAGACTGTGATGCCTATATAATAGTTACCTAGGTGTACACAAGATTAGATACTTGTACGATTATACTCGCATACCTACGCAATTAGTTGTGCATTTTAAATTGAAGATCCCTTTTCCCACACCAAGAGTCCAACTATCAATCAGAGTTAGCCACATAATATTTATTAAAAGACTAGCCATTCTTCAACTGAAACAGAAATTTCGATTCTTTAGAGATTAATGTCATATTCAGTACATTAATGTGTGTGTTTGTTTCAATAAGAAGGTACCTCATTTTTTCTGTGCGATTTTGAGTTCAATCTTATTTTTCGAGTAGGTACCTGTTTTCACTGTTGCACTTATTTCAATCAGAGCGTCAAGAAACATGGATCAGTGTGTAGGAATTATAACAACGCAAAAGTTGTCGTACCTACGAGCTAATGGTGAGAATTAAAAATTGCACAAGATCGGTTGTGAGCCTGAAAATCCAGTGCGCGTTGGGCGGTGGAAATGTTCCCGAATCGCCGGTAAGCTATTACCAAAATAACCTAATACGACAACCTATTACCAGACGGTCGCTGTTACTCGATAACCTATCACCAAGAAATAACCGTATTAGCCACGCCTAGCTGATGAGACCTGATTTAGTCATTGACTGATTAAATCAAAATTCACGAATGGTTACGTGAAGAAGGACTAGAGTAGGCTTACCACAGCCAGACTTCATAGTGCTCACAGTGATGGTACATTTGTGATGGTACCAGGAAAATCTAGCAGACGAACATTCAGACTTTCTGGAACTTCAAATGTCTCGATTCAACGAGATCGTACGCCCCCAGCAACGTAAGTTAGAAGGTAGATACCTTTAATTATAATTAAATGTTTGAGATGGATGCTGTGATGCAGTAAGAAACTTGTGTAGCTGCATGGAAATAGAAAGGCTGAATTCGATAATATATCTTCGGTGTGCACTTAGATCAACATCTCAAGTGGAAGGATCATGTAGCAGCATTGGTCAAAAAAATCAGGAAATCGATGCAGTAGTTACTTTCTAATGCTACGAAGTTGGCTAACAAGAGAAAATCTTAAAAGGGTGTATTATGCTCAAGTATAAGAAGTATTCTGCTCTACGTGGCGTACGAATCGGGAATCCCCTCGGATGTCGCGATTTATACTGCTCTCCTTCACAGATGCCACCTTGATACCCTGGAAAGAAGAAGATGTTCCTCGGACCTCGTTCTGTTGTTCAAATTACTCAACAATCGTATAAATTGTCCCTCTTCGCTTTCTAAAACTAATTTGGTCGCCTCTAAAACCCCAACTCGCTCATCAGTTTCATTTAATATCCCTTTTTCATTCACAAACTACGTTAGAAAACCGCCCTCTTCACCGAATCCTCCGAAGTGCGAATCTCCTCCTGGCCTCTTACCTACCCACAGTTTGACTTTTTCAACTCCTCCCTTCCAAATCTCAAATCTATATTGTTGTCTTCACCTCTTTCTTTTCAATGATTTAATTACTTTCACTTCATTACGTTTCGCTTGCTGTACCTAATCCTCCATGTATTTTAATAAACATTATGTAAATGTTTATTGCCCGTGCTAATAATAAATAAAAAATAAATAAAAGTACACAGCATCTTAACTTATGGTATTTAACTTATGGACAAGTTAAGGTACACAGCATCTTAACTTGTGCAGCTAACTTCAACAAAATAAACATAACAATGAATTCAGTTTTAAGAATATCAACTAATGCCCATAAGCGTTCTCCAACTAGGTCCCTGTGCAAAACCTTCGATGTTCTCACTCCCAGAATGGCTTACATCCATAGAACTAGGGATGCAACATTGGAACCAAATAATCGATTATACAACAAATGATTAATTATAAGCTAATAATCGATGTTACCAATTCAATTGATATTGAATAATCGATGTTCGGTTAATCGAAAGCAAATAATTTATTTTTTAAGTACTTACCTACTTCAAACTCATAATTATTTGCTTTCCAATGGGTTTCTTCGTCTGTAGGTGACGACCTATTGTTAAATTACAAGGCTAATGAAAATAAAAGAATGGCCAAACGACTAAAATTGCATAAAATAGTTTTTAATTATAAATGGAGGGTACCATAAATTGTACCGAATGAAGGGCTGGTTGTACAAACCTCCGGATGGCCACAAAAAAGGTTTGAAATGGGTTTTGGGGGTTGATAAAGGTCTGGCATAATGTTTAGGTTACTTCCAAAAAGTGGTGGAGTTCCTTCGGGGTCACCACGGAATGAAGGGATGAGGGCTTGGTGGTCTCTAGAGAATGCAGGGTGTTCGCTGATGATCGTGGTATTTTGACCAAATCCAAGTGCGGACAAATAGCGACGCGAAACCTCCAACAGCACGCTGATGTCCTTGTACAGCGGGACGAAATGCTCAGAAGTCCCACCTAGTAAACTTCACTTATCTACGTAACTACACAACATCTCCTCTGTTAATGGGAAACCAAACGGTGCCCCAAAACGGTGAAGGTTTCTTACAATTTACATCGAATTTGGATGATTTTCCTGACAGTAGATTCGACTAAAGACCGTTTTGAACTCAACCTACAGCTTATTAGCCTTCTGAATTCGGTGTAACGTAAACGTTTTGACATTTCACGTGTGAACAACTCGATAATGATTGATTTTGTCAATTTTCGGATGTCATCGACGTAGAAGTCAATATTGTGATTCAGAAAAATCGGGCTGAGTACGTTATACTACACTTTTACCTTGAAAATCTCTACGAACTAAATCATTAGGCGACGGAATCGTGGAAACCCAGAGAGTATTTGAAAAAATCGTCTATTTCCACTGAAATATGAGTATTTTTTAGTTACTGACGATCACCGAAACCGGTCTAACAGTTAGGTACATGATATTTCAGTGGAAATAGACGATTGTTTCAAATACTCTTGTTTTCCTTTTGAAAATGTCTCGTACCTGCGAGTGAAACGACAGGGGAAACTCGTGCATTTGATGAATTCGAGCCTTCAGCCATTTTTATACTGCACCTGTAGCACGTCGACGGAGCACAAACAGTCAACGAAACCCTCGAAAAGTTATACGAATTTATACGACACTAAGAACTTGACTAATGTTGATGATATTTTGATATAAATTGACTGTTGAAATATACTCGTACGAACACAACTTCTCACAACAAAGGAGGCAACAATCTTGAGGGGAGGTCTCAATAGGGAGGTCTCAATAGTCTTCCACTTCACATGACGAGAAGACAGAGGTCTTCTACTTCCTCAAACATCCGTTGGAGCATTCGCGTCACCAGTGCTGCCAGATTGGGCGGTTTAATAATAATAATAAACTCTGCAAATTCTTGACACAAGGGTTCATTATCTTCTTTGTACAGATCACCCTTCTGTCTAGTTCACTAGGTCTAAATGTCTAGATCCTAAATGCTAGATTAATTATTACTATGGATTATCACTAATTATTAATAATTTTATCAAGTACCTAGTGAAAATTATTATAAATTACCTATTGTTAGGTATTAATAATGTGTATTTATTAATTATTAATTATGATTAATTAATATGATATAATTCTGGGGTTTTTAATACTACGTCAGTAATAATTTTTCTATAAAAGAAGTACCTACCAACAAACATTCAAAATCACCTTCATTTCCGTAGCACGAAACGTACCTACCTCAGAACAAAAACCTCGACATCACTAAAACCATATGAACGAACGGCTGTTCGTACAAAGCTGAGGATGGTCTTAAACAATTCGAAGGAATAAACTCTATCTAAATATGAAATAAAAAACATACCGTTTGATGGGAATTTTTCGAGTTTAGAAATTTTCAAAATTCGTTTTGAACCCCTTCCCCTTGACCTAGGGTTATGAAAAGTTTCGAGGATCATTGTGGGGTTGGTTGGAACCCCTAACAAAAATTTCGAAATTTTAGCTCAAAGCTAACTGGGCAAAGTACCGCGGACGGCGTACTGCATAAGGCAGACAGACGGATTTTGGTTTATTATCTTCGATAATGAACCATTGGAATCGCCCAAAGAAAAAATTTTTTTAACCCCCCTCCAAAATTTGTTGGTTGACGTTTCAAGATACGTAGATTCAGAAAATCGAATAAAAAAAAATCCGTCCGTCCGCCGTACGCCGTACGCCGTCCGTGGCACTTTGCCCAGTTAGCGTTGAGCTAAAATTACGAAATTTGGTTTCTGGGTTTGGACCAGCCCCACAATGATCCTCGAAACTTTTCATAACCCTAGGTCAAGGGGAAGGGGTTCAAAACGAAATTTAAAATTTCGACAATGTCATATCTCAAAATATTTAACTGAACCGTCTAAATTTTAGTTCACCTTTGAATGACCTGAAAAATTACAAATCTTTTAAGACCAATTGGATTTTCGTGCAACCAGCCGTTCGTTCACAGTGACCGCGCAAAGTTTTAGGAAAAACACTAAACTTTCGCGTCGAAAACGGCCGTTATGTGACCCAACCCCCAGACGCCCAGAATAAAACTACCTTTTTACATCTTCCCGGTAAACTACAGTCTAGAAATTTTAACCGTGAGTCGGGGATAGACCACATTGCAATATTCACTCGGTTTCTCATCTGTTAAATTGTTTAAATAATACCTTTTTGTAATAATACAAATTAAATTTTGAGGATGAGCTATTGACTTGAAATTTTAAAAATAGGTCAGAACTGGATCACAATGCAATATTCACTCGGTTTCTTGTCTGTAAAATTGTTTAAATAATACCTATTTGTTTAAACAAATTAAATTTCGATGATGAGCTAGATACTTGAAATTTTAAATATAGGTCAGAAATGGATGACATTTCAATATTCAATCGGTTTGTATGACATGGTATGAGTATGGTATGGTATATTATTGTATGTATGATTTGGTATAATACAGTATGGTATGATAGGAAAGAAATTCGTATGGTATGGTATGGGTACGGTGAGAATATGGTATGGTGCCGATTTGCAACACAGTCTGGTATAGACAGAAGGGTGATCTGCACAAGGAAGATAATAAACCGATGTGTCAAGAATTTTTTATTTCATATTTAGATAGAGTTTGTTCCGTAGAATTTTTTAAGACCATCCGCAGCTTTGTACGACCAGCCGTTCGTTCACAATGACGGCTCAAAGATTGTGCCTCACAACACGATCGTGAATCAAACTGT
The DNA here is from genome assembly GCA_963920205.1 of Stenodema calcarata. Taxonomy (NCBI): domain Eukaryota; kingdom Metazoa; phylum Arthropoda; class Insecta; order Hemiptera; family Miridae; genus Stenodema; species Stenodema calcarata. The sequence continues at coordinate 30,504,536 of OY986048.1, read as the reverse complement.
TGAAATACAGGTCCATTTTCATACTAAAAGCTCTTTGGAACATCATATGGCTTAAGTGATGTCGAGTTTGTTGTTCTGAGGTGCGTTTCGTGCTACGGAAATGAAGGTAATTTCGAATGTTTGTTGGTAGGTACTTCTTTTATAGAAAAATTATTACCGACGTAGTATTAAAAACCCCAGAATTATATCGTATTAATTAATCATAATTAATAATAATTATAATTAATAATAAATACGAATTATTAATACCTAACAATAAATTATAATAATTTTCACTAGGTACTTGATAAAATTGTTAATAATTAGTGATAATTGATAATAATAATTAATCTAACATTTAGGATCTAGACATTTAGACCTAGTGATCTAGACAGAAGGGTGATCTGTACAAAGAAGATAATGAACCGTTGTGTCAAGAATTTGCAGAGTTTTTTTTATTCGATTTTCTGAATCTACGTATCTTGAAACGTAAACCAACAAATTTTGAGGGGGGGTTAAAAAAATTATCGAAGATAATAAACCAAACCGCTTTTATTATCCAAATAGGAACAAAGTTCCCGCCAAGCCTGGACAATAGTGTTAAGCAACTAAAGAATATTTTTATATTGAGAAAAAAAAAGAAACAACTAGAAAAAAAAAATCCACTGTCATTAGGGGTGGGTCAAGAAACCAGAAACTAGTTTAAATAACTAGTTTGAAAAAAATTTGAAAAAAAAAAACCTAGTTGAAAAAAACCTGCACAAGTAAGTATCTAGTTCTAGGGATGAGCATCGCTGGTCAATGTTTTCAAAATATCGATGTTTTCATGTCGATGTTCGAAGTTATTGACATCGATGGTGAGGTATCGATGTTTTTCGTACATCGATGTTAACCAGTGATGTTTTCGTACATCGATGTTTTATAAATGGGAAATTGCTAATTTTATTTTCAACACTAAAGCTTTTAGGAACCCTCAGATAACAGCCTTTCACTCCCTCCACTGCTCCTTGGCTTCATAAATTCATAAGATAACCTCGCTAAAAACTTCCAGTATTCCAATTACTGTTCAGTTCACAGTAATTGGACAGTGGCGGCTCGTCCATAAGGCCACCTTGGCCCTCGCCCCACCCAAAAATTTGCAAAGGAAAACAGAAAAAACATAGAACAAGGAGAAAAAAATCTTACCTACTACTACCCACGATGGAAGAAGGGAGATCTCCCTTCCTCCATGACTACCCACTTCCACTGAGTCGCATTTTGTTTCGATTTATCGATTAAAAAAGTCGATTATCGGATCGACCAGAAGTGCCCCAGTCTCAATGTTGAAGGTATAGGCGCTTCCTGGGGTGGGGGAAGGCACTCTGTGTTGCGAGATAGGAGGCGTTCCGGGCGGTGGCCAAAATATCGTATCAAGTTGAACGCCGAAAACAATCGATCGTTGAATCGTTCCTTGTCAAGGAAGAACGAGTTTCATTCTTCCATGCTTTCTTCCATGTTTGATAAGAATGATATCAAAACGTTGCCTGACGTTATAATATACTAAGCTTCGTATTTACTCATCATAGTAAAAGTGAATTATTGTCTCCATAATATTAATCAACTAAACATTGAAATTTAATATCTCACGTGCAACGCGTGAACGCTTTGCTAGTCGTCAAGACTGAAGTGTATCCACAGAAAACCCTACTATACTACGTGGATCACTATTCGCCCAAGTGAATCTCATTTGTTGATTTCTACATTCTGTAAGTTAATAACAGTTAATAACCGTTAATAACAGTAATATACATAATATTATTATGTAGCTCAGCCAACCGTTGAGAATACTGTTTTATTTGTTATCCCTGGAACTGATGGTGACTTCGTTGACTCGAGCTTTGTTTGAGCTAACCAACGAACTTTAAAAGCTAGTTGAAATCAATCTTGCTGTTCTGTGATCGTTCAAAATGTTTTGATACGATTGGATAAGAAAACGTATGTGCAATCTGGGCATAAGAGGACATTTTTAGAGGGGGTTTTCAAGGTACCACTCGGCTAGGAAGCAGATGGTCGCGATTGCTAATTTTTAAAAACCCCAGTAATAGAAACTCCAATAATATAATTTTTTGACTACCTTTATAATGTACTCTTTGAATAGTACTCGTACAGTCACAATTTCTCTTTTATTCTTCCTATCATTTTCAAGATGATTATTTTGGTGGGTAGGTGGGATTGCCTTGCAGCCACCTCCTCGTCGGTAATCCTGGATAGTGGTCAGTAATCTTCCCTCTCCTCAAGAGAACTCTTTGGAGAACGATGTTTCCTGACTTGCTAAGAGCTGCATACCATTAATTATGAAGCAGTTTAGCTGTAAGGGTAGTTTGAGTTTAGTTCCTATAGTGAGTACCTAATAGGTAGGTATGCACCTAAATATTGCCCTGGTGCCCCACCAGTTTCTGAGCCCACGAGCCGCCCCTGTAATTGGACAGAGCTGTCATTGTATTTAGGTAAGCCAATGCTTTTTATTTTTTATATTCTTTCATATAGGTAAACTTGATATGATCGTACGTGCGAAGTTTTACATTAGTTTTGGTTTTTAGGTGCCCCCGCTGAAAAAATCCAGCAAATACCCCTTCTATTTTGGAAGCAAATGGCCAGCACTTACCCACTACTGTCTGAATTGCCTAAAACATGCCTCATCATAATGGCAACTTCAGTTCCATCAGAACAATTGTTCTCCAAACTTGGACAAACAGTTACCAAAAACCGAAACAGACTACAAGGAAAAATTATATCCAAAGTGGTTTTCCTCCATTCCATTGATACGACGCTTTGGAGCTGGGAATAATTTTAAAAAAAACTGTAAATAATACGTAGTTTAGTTGTTGCAATTTAATAAATTGTACACCCACTTTTAATAAAAAATTAGTTGAGTAATTCATTGTATTTTTTAAGTATTAAATTATTTGTATATATCATTGTATTTCTTTTAATTAAAATTAGTTGAGTGCTTCATTGTATTTAGTACCTATATTTCTAAAATTACCATTTTAAAAACATCGATCCTAAAACATCGATGTTTTGTACCGAAATACATCGCTGTTTTCCACACATCGATGTATTGGTTCGATGTTAACATCGATGTTTTCTTCATCCCTATCTAGTTCTTTGAATTGAACAATCAAATAATCAACTGGGAACAACACAAATAACAGGAGGAAGAAGAAGAATGTACCGTGGAGGAAGAATGGAATCGTGTTAAATGCAAATAGTTGCTCCTTCCGTACCTTGCGAAAGGGGTTTTCCAAATCAGGCCATTTTATTAGGTAGGTATATCAAAAAGAGCAAACCTGAGTTCCTCCAAAGTTGAAATGCTCATGTTCCTCAATGGAAACAAGGAATATTGCTCTCAAACATTGGGAGACTTCTCCCAATAACTCGTTCTCACTTGGTGTTATACTATCGTGTTTCATATTCTTTTACTCCCGCATTACTGTTGAAAAAATAATCTCAACTGATTGTGTGATAGGACTGAAAATAAAATAATGTTAAAGAGATCCTATTTCTTCTATAGTTTTCTCTAAATATAAATATATAGGTACGTAAACAGTCACATGGGTTCCACTAAAAAATTAGTGCCCTTCGTTCGTGGGTTCCCAGAAAAATGTGATAAATTACCTACTCATTCAAATATATACCTACCTATGTTTGATCGGTTTTTATTACTTTCTACTTCTAATTATTTGATGATTGTTCTCCAAAACTTGATGACATGCAAAGAACCGTAAACAGAAAAATTCAACCAAAGATATTATCATCTACTTTTGTTAAATACTATTTTGGAGCCTCTTTTTTTTTTTGCAAGTCCCGTTCATTAAAACCAATCTCCTTGCTAATTTAAAACAAACTAACTTCAAATGTGTCGACAAAGTTTTCGTTTTTCCTATCAGTTGTAAAAGACAGTTAGTTACCTATTCGTTTTCTTTGTAACTACATTTCTAACAACATAATATTATTAGAACAACCGTTTTTCGTTGAGAAGAAAAGAAACTAGGTAGTTTGTTTGTAACTAGTTTTTTCGACAGTTATTTTATTATAACGAACGTTATTTTACGTTTCTCGAAAATAACCGTTATGCCCATCCTTACTTCGTGTAAACACGGCCAGTGTACGTCGGTCCTGCTTAGGCAGCCTCGCGGTTCGGCCGCTAGGGGCAGGCCCGAAATCTTTGGATCGTATGTTACATGATGATAATGATATTTTTCATGTCATTATGAACTACTCTCGTGATCTGAAGTGCAAGTAAGTAATACCAATTAATGTGAAAGTGAAGAATCCCAAAGTAAGTAGGAATGTTCAGCTGCAATCTTCGCCACCCGCTCAATTTAAAATGGACACGAGAAGAGGTTCCAATCGGCAAGGTTATTATACTCGTACTCAAAGACGAGTGGTAGGTTTCAAGGGTTAAAGGGTTAAACAGGAACAATCAAAGTCAACGAGTGTTTTAGATGAGAGTCACATTTACTTATAAAAGAATATCAAAGCTATTTTTTTACAAATCAAGTATTTGCGGAATTTTGGAAGAAGATTTTGGAAGATGTGGGCGTTACCCAATCGTCAACCACATTTGTGTCAGAGTCCATATTGATTGTGCACTATGGTTCATCGTCTAATCAGTATCAGAGGAAGTCGACTCTGCATCTGCTGGGCGTAGACTCATTTGCCTCCTTCGTTTGGATGATTTCTCGCCTGCAATAAATTACAATAATTTTAAGAAGGAATGAGTATATTCTAGAGTAGATTAAGGATTTGATTTCCAGATTTAGTATCTTAGTATTTTCTTCTTCTTCCTAAACTGCAGCCCTAATCAGGGGCAGCGCAGGAAGCGGCTCGTCCCCACAAGAAGTGAAGAATGTAAGTAGAAGTTAAATGATGAACAAATTCATTACGAATAACAAAATATTTAATCAAAAGTAAAACATTCAATTGAAAATTACCCACAGCTACCTATCAACCCCTGGAAGAATTCCTTCTTCCATGCTACCTACCTTTCAAGAAGGCAAGTCATCTAAGAAAAAGAAGAAGAAGAACGTAACGATCCACGATCTGAGTGAGGTACCTAACATGTAAGTAGTGTGGCTGTCTATTTAACAAGTACCTACCATTCATAATGGGGCTATGCCTGCATATTTTCCAAATCAAAGTATACTTCAAGATGAGGTAAATCTCAGCCACTTGTATGAGAGAAAAGTCACCTATTCACTTAGCAGCTTGAAAAAGATGCTTACTTCATCAATGATGGAAATTACAAGCGTTCAGTGACACTAGAGTAAATATATGGAATTATAGTTTTAGTAACTAAACCTGCAGGTACCTATGTGGGTTCTCATGTGCATTGAAAGAGATGAGCGCTGAGCAGCCTTGTAGTCGCATACAGGGCAAGAGAATGGTTTTTCTCCTGCAAAAAAAAGTTAACTTCAACATACTTCAAGATGATTTGAATCTCATCCACTTGTATGAGAGAAAAAGTCACCTATTCACTTAGAACAATGAAAGGATTCTTACCACTTCATCAATCATGCAAATTACAAGTACTCAGTGGCACTGGATTTTAAATATATGGAATTATAGTTTTAGTAACTACTTCCCATGCTTTGTATAGGTGTAAACACCTTTAACAATGAAGACTTTTTGATTTTTGATTATTTTTTATTAGTTTTAGTAACTAAACCTGCAGGTACCTGTGTGGGTTCTCATGTGCTGTGCTAGATCTACTTGCCGAGCAGCCTTGTAGTCGCATAGATGGCAAGAGAATGGTTTTTCTCCTGCAAAAACAAAGTTAACTTCAATATACTTCTAGATAATTTAAATCTCATCCACTTGTATGCGAAACAAAGTCACCTATTCACCTAGAAGAATGAAAGGATTCTTACTACTTCATCAACCATGCAAATTACAAGTACTCAGTGGCACTGGAGAAAATATATGGAATTATAGTTTTAGTAACTAAACCTGCAGGTACCTGTGTGGGTTCTAATGTGCCTTGAAAGAGTTGAGAGCCGAGCAGCCTTGTAGTCGCATAAATGGCAAGAGAATGCTTTTTCTCCTGCAAAAACAAAGTTAACTTCAATATACTTCTAGATAATTTAAATCTCATCCACTTGTATGAGAAAAAAAGTCACCTATTCACCTAGAAGAATGAAAGGATTCTTACTACTTCATCAACCATGCAAATTACAAGTACTCAGTGGCACTGGAGTAAATATATGGAATTATAGTTTCAGTAACTAAACCCTCAGGTACCTGTGTGGATTCTCATGTGCACTGAAAGAGATGAGCTCTGAGCAGCCTTGTAGTTGCATAGGTTACATGGGTATGGTTTTTCTCCTGCAAATTAGAAAGTTTTGCACTTGGATAGCTGATAGAGGTGGGGGGGGGAATAATTCTACAAGATAATAAACCGTTGTGTCAAGAATTTGCAGTTTTTTCAAATCAAATGCTGTGAGATTATTCAAGTTGCATCCACATTATTTAAAAATAAAAATTAAAAAAAAAATCACCTAAAAGATGCTTACTTCATCAATGAAGCAAATTACAAGCACGCAGTGGCATTAGAGTAAATACACAATTATAGTTTTACTAACTAAACCTCCAGGTACCTGTGTGCGTTCTCATGTGTTTTGAAACATGTTCTGAACGAGCAGCCTTGTAGTTGCATAGGTTGCAGGAGTATGGTTTTTCTCCTGCAAAAAAATGAATTAACTTCAGATGATTTAAATCCCAACCAATTTTATGAGAGATAAAGCCTCCTACTTACTCGGAAGAAGTAAAAGATGATTACTCCATCGATGATGCAAATCACACGCCCTCAGTGGCACTAGAGTAAATATATGGAATTATAGTTTTAGTAACTAAACCTGCAGGTACCTGTGTGGGTTCTCATGTGCTGTGCTAGAACTTTTTGCCGAGCAGCCTTGTAGTCGCATAGATGGCAAGAGAATGGTTTTTCTCCTGCAAAAACAAAGTTAACTTCAATATACTTCTAGATAATTTAAATCTCATCCACTTGTATGAGAAAAAAAGTCACCTATTCACCTAGAAGAATGAAAGGATTCTTACTACTTCATCAACCATGCAAATTACAAGTACTCAGTGGCACTGGAGTAAATATATGGAATTATAGTTTTAGTAACTAAACCCTCAGGTACCTGTGTGGATTCTCATGTGCACTGAAAGAGATGAGCTCTGAGCAGCCTTGTAGTTGCATAGGTTACATGGGTATGGTTTTTCTCCTGCAAATTAAAAAAGTTTTGCACTTGGATAGCTGATAGAGGTGGGGGGGGGGGGAATAATTCTACAAGATAATAAACCGTTGTGTCAAGAATTTGCAGTTTTTTCAAATCAAATGCTGTGAGATGATTCAAATTGCATCCACATTATTTAAAAATAAAAATTTAAAAAAATCACCTAAAAGATGCTTACTTCATCAATGAAGCAAATTACAAGCACGCAGTGGCATTAGAGTAAATACACAATTATAGTTTTACTAACTAAACCTCCAGGTACCTGTGTGCGTTCTCATGTGTTTTGAAACATGATCTGAACGAGCAGCCTTGTAGTTGCATAGGTTGCAGGAGTATGGTTTTTCTCCTGCAAAAAAATGAATTAACTTCAGATGATTTAAATCCCAACCAATTTTATGAGAGATAAAGCCACCTATTTACTCGGAAGAAGTAAAAGATGATTACTCCATCGATGATGCAAATCACACGCCCTCAGTGGCACTAGAGTAAATATATGGAATTATAGTTTTAGTCACTAAACCTGCAGGTACCTATGTGGGTTCTCATGTGCCTTGAAAGAGATGAGCGCCGAGCAGCCTTGTAGTCGCATAGGTTGCAATGGTATGATTTTTCTCCTGCAAAAAAAAAATATATATATATAGGTTTATTGGGGCAGAGGGGGTCATTAATATTTAAAAGTATATAATTTTCAAGAAATCAGTAAAGAGGTACCTATCCAAAGAGATATTTATATCACATCTCCCATAGAGTATCAAATTCATTGGAGTGTTTTGAGAGTCAACATACTAAATTCCTCTCCTAAATTTCATTCTTTAGTATGTTCACATTACTAAATAATATTGTATGTATTACAAACGTTGTGGGTCATCATGAGAAGGACGAGTTCATTTAACCATCTCAACACAAAGATGTCAAGAAAACTCAAATGACTTCACAAACAAAATATGAAAGAACCTTATTTATACTATTGCCATCATCAAAGAATTGCGATGATTCACAAATAAAAACTCATAATCGACCTATTTATTGCCAGATTATTATTCTGTCTGTCTTTCGTCATGCCTGGAGTAAACGCTTTGATTTGAACCATAGAACTACTGGATTTCAAAATCAAATTTCAAACCGTTATCAAATGAAAGTCATGTATACAATGGGTACTTACTGTCATTATTGTCCACCAACGCGATGTCGCATTCTGATTCCTCAAAGATTTCTTCTTCATCTTCTACAGCTTCATCTCCATCTAATCGCCTCGTAGTCATGCCGTCCTCTTGTTGGTCAGTGTTACTGGCCTCCTCTTCTGTCATACACAAACAGAACAACTTGATTCAATTTATGATACATTGGGACAATCGATATGAATATTCAACATTGGTTAGGGGTTCAAATGTCAATATTGAGGATAATTGACGGCTAGGTGTACCACTGCAAACGTGATTCAAAAGGTTGGTGGGACGGGGGTATATTATGTGTCATACACCTCAGCACCTCTTTGTTGACGTTTGAACAGGAGAAAAACCATTAGACTCCGGAGAGGTCAGAATGTACCAAAATAGTAACCAAAAACAGTTCTTACCATTAGCAGGAGAAGGTTCAATCTTAATAGCTGGTTCTTCATCGAAATCATGTTCTTCTTTAACTTCCACAAGATCCAGTTCAGGATTCAGGGGGTCGAAAGACGCTTCATCTTCTATAAAAAGAACAGCCTGTTATTGGGTCACTGATGTCATCACATTCGATTCTGATGATTTGCATACGATTCAAATATTGGACAAAAACCCCAAGTTAATATTTAAAAAGTAAGTGTTGCATTACTTCTTAATGTTGATAACCCTTTGATTTCCTTGTTTTTAAATCATTGAACTACCGAAATTCAAAATCATTCGAACCGTTATCAAGTGATGAGTACAATGGGTACCTACCGTACACCAAGGTGAAGTCGTATTTTGATTCCTCAATGATTTCTTCTTCTTCTTTCACCAATTTCTCTCCATCAAATCGCCTCATAGTCAAGCCGTCATCTTGTCCATCAGTGTTACTGGCCTCCTCTTCTAACATTCACAAACAAACAATTTGATTCAATTTATGATACATTTGGGCAATCGGTACGAATATTCAACGTTGGTCGCTTCAAATAACCTAACACTGTTCAGTAACCTAATACCATAAACCCCTATTACTGGAATAACTGTTTTGAGAACTTGGTTGAAAGGCCTTTGACGGCCTCTTTACGAATACCCCTCCCGATCCCTTGATAACCACTAACTACCTGGCAATAGGTTGGCTGGGACCTAATACCAGGTAATAGGTTACAGAAAACGAATGCGTGAAAGGTGTGCACCTACCATGATATTACCATAACGAATCGCCTAAGATATAATTTCATTGAATTTTAGCAATAGTTAGTTATAAGACTGTGATGCCTATATAATAGTTACCTAGAAGTACACAAGATTAGATACTTGTACGATTATACTCGCATACCTACGCAATTAGTTGTGCATTTTAAATTGAAGATCCCTTTTCCCACACCAAGAGTCCAACTATCAATCAGAGTTAGCCACATAATATTTATTAAAAGACTAGCCATTCTTCAACTAAAACAGAAATTTCGATTCTTTAGAGATTAATGTCATATTCAGTACATTAATGTGTGTGTCTGTTTCAATAAGAAGGTACCTCATTTTTTCTGTGCGATTTTGAGTTCAATCTTATTTTTCGAGTAGGTACCTGTTTTCACTGTTGCACTTATTTCAATCAGAGCGTCAAGAAACATGCATCAGTATGTACCAAAATAGTAACCAAAAACAGTTCTTACCATTAGCAGGAGAAGGTTCAATCTTAATAGCTGGTTCTTCATCGAAATCATGTTCTTCTTCAACTTCCACAAGATCCAGTTCAGGATTCAGGGGGTTGAAACACGCTTCATCTTCTATAAAAAGAACAGCCTGTTATTGGGTCACTGATGTCATCACATTCAATTCTGATGATTTGCATACGATTCAAATATTGGACAAAAACCCCAAGTTAATATTTAAAAAGTAAGTGTTGCATTACTTCTTAATGTTGACAACCCTTTGATTTCCTTGTTTTTAAACCATTGAACTACTGAAATTCAAAATCATTCGAACCGTTATCAAGTGATGAGTACAATGGGTACCTACCGTACACCAAGGTGAAGTCGTATTTTGATTCCTCAATGATTTCTTCTTCTTCTTTCACCAATTTCTCTCCATCAAATCGCCTCATAGTCAAGCCGTCATCTTGTCCATCAGTGTTACTGGCCTCCTCTTCTAACATTCACAAACAGAACAATTTGATTCAATTTATGATACATTTGGGCAATCGGTACGAATATTCAACGTTGGTCGCTTCAAATAACCTAATACTGTTCAGTAACCTAATACCAGAAACCCCTATTACTGGAAAAACTGTTTTGAGAACTTGGTTGAAAGGCCTTTGAGGGCCTCTTTACGAATACCCCTCCCGATCCCTTGATAACCACTAACTACCTGGCAATAGGTTGGCTGGGACCTAATACCAGGTAATAGGTTCCGGAAAACGAATGCGTGAAAGGTGTGCACCAACCATGATATTACCATAACGAATCGCCTAAGATATAATTTCATTGAATTTTAGCAATAGTTAGTTATAAGACTGTGATGCCTATATAATAGTTACCTAGAAGTACACAAGATTAGATACTTGTACGATTATACTCGCATACCTACGCAATTAGTTGTGCATTTTAAATTGAAGATCCCTTTTCCCACACCAAGAGTCCAACTATCAATCAGAGTTAGCCACATAATATTTATTAAAAGACTAGCCATTCTTCAACTAAAACAGAAATTTCGATTCTTTATAGATTAATGTCATATTCAGTACATTAATGTGTGTGTCTGTTTCAATAAGAAGGTACCTCATTTTTTCTGTGCGATTTTGAGTTCAATCTTATTTTTCGAGTAGGTACCTGTTTTCACTGTTGCACTTATTTCAATCAGGGCGTCAAGAAACATGCATCAGTATGTACCAAAATAGTAACCAAAAACAGTTCTTACCATTAGCAGGAGAAGGTTCAATCTTAATAGCTGATTCTTCATCGAAATCATGTTCTTCTTTAACTTCCACAAGATCCAGTTCAGGATTCAGGGGGTCGAAACACGCTTCATCTTCTATAAAAAGAACAGCCTGTTATTGGGTCACTGATGTCATCACATTCAATTCTGATGATTTGCATACGATTCAAATATTGGACAAAAACCCCAAGTTAATATTTAAAAAGTAAGTGTTGCATTACTTCTTAATGTTGACAACCCTTTGATTTCCTTGTTTTTCAATCATTGAACTACCGAAATTCAAAATCATTCGAACCGTTATCAAGTGATGAGTACAATGGGTACCTACCGTACACCAAGGTGAAGTCGTATTTTGATTCCTCAATGATTTCTTCTTCTTCTTTCACCAATTTCTCTCCATCAAATCGCCTCATAGTCAAGCCGTCATCTTGTCCATCAGTGTTACTGGCCTCCTCTTCTAACATTCACAAACAGAACAATTTGATTCAATTTATGATACATTTGGGCAATCGGTACGAATATTCAACGTTGGTCGCTTCAAATAACCTAACACTGTTCAGTAACCTAATACCATAAACCCCTATTACTGGAATAACTGTTTTGAGAACTTGGTTGAAAGGCCTTTGAGGGCCTCTTTACGAATACCCCTCCCGATCCCTTGATAACCACTAACTACCTGGCAATAGGTTGGCTGGGATCTAATACCAGGTAATAGGTTACGGAAAACGAATGCGTGAAAGGTGTGCACCTACCATTATATTACCATAATGAATCGCCTAAGATATAATTTCATTGAATTTTAGCAATAGTTAGTTATAAGACTGTGATGCCTATATAATAGTTACCTAGGTGTACACAAGATTAGATACTTGTACGATTATACTCGCATACCTACGCAATTAGTTGTGCATTTTAAATTGAAGATCCCTTTTCCCACACCAAGAGTCCAACTATCAATCAGAGTTAGCCACATAATATTTATTAAAAGACTAGCCATTCTTCAACTAAAACAGAAATTTCGATTCTTTAGAGATTAATGTCATATTCAGTACATTAATGTGTGTGTCTGTTTCAATAAGAAGGTACCTAATTTTTTCTGTGCGATTTTGAGTTCAATCTTATTTTTCGAGTAGGTACCTGTTTTCACTGTTGCACTTATTTCATTCAGAGCGTCAAGAAACATGGATCAGTGTGTAGGAATTATAACAACGCAAAAGTTGTCGTACCTACGAGCTAATGGTGAGAATTAAAAATTGCCCAAGATCGGTTGTGAGCCTGAAAATCCAGTGCGCGTTGGGCGGTGGAAATGTTCCCGAATCGCCGGTAAGCTATTACCAAAATAACCTAATACGACAACCTATTACCAGACGGTCGCTGTTACTCGATAACCTATCACCAAGAAATAACCGTATTAGCCACGCCTAGCTGATGAGACCTGATTTAGTCAGTGACTGATTAAATCAAAATTCACGAATGGTTACGTGAAGAAGGACTAGAGTAGGCTTACCACAGCCAGACTTCATAGTGCTCACAGTGATGGTACATTTGTGAGGGTACCAGGAAAATCTAGCAGACGAACATTCAGACTTTCTGGAACTTCAAATGTCTCGATTCAACGAGATCGTACGCCCCCAGCAACGTAAGTTAGAAGGTAGATACCTTTAATTATAATTAAATGTTTGAGATGGATGCTGTGATGCAGTAAGAAACTTGTGTAGCTGCATGGAAATAGAAAGGCTGAATTCGATAATATATCTTCGGTGTGCACTTAGATCAACATCTCAAGTGGAAGGATCATGTAGCAGCATTGGTCAAAAAAATCAGGAAATCGATGCAGTAGTTACTTTCTAATGCTACGAAGTTGGCTAACAAGAGAAAATCTTAAAAGGGTGTATTATGCTCAAGTATAAGAAGTATTCTGCTCTACGTGGCGTACGAATCGGGAATCCCCTCGGATGTCGCGATTTATACTGCTCTCCTTCACAGATGCCACCTTGATACCCTGGAAAGAAGAAGATGTTCCTCGGACCTCGTTCTGTTGTTCAAATTACTCAACAATCGTATAAATTGTCCCTCTTCGCTTTCTAAAACTAATTTGGTCGCCTCTAAAACCCCCACTCGCTCATCAGTTTCATTTAATATCCCTTTTTCATTCACAAACTACGTTAGAAAACCGCCCTCTTCACCGAATCCTCCGAAGTGCGAATCTCCTCCTGGCCTCTTACCTGCCCACAGTTTGACTTTTTCAACTCCTCCCTTCCAAATCTCAAATCTATATTGTTGTCTTCACCTCTTTCTTTTCAATGATTTAATTACTTTCACTTCATCACGTTTCGCTTGCTGTACCTAATCCTCCATGTATTTTAATAAACATTATGTAAATGTTTATTGCCCGTGCTAATAATAAATAAAAAATAAATAAAAGTACACAGCATCTTAACTTATGGTATTTAACTTATGGACAAGTTAAGGTACACAGCATCTTAACTTGTGCAGCTAACTTCAACAAAATAAACATAACAATGAATTCAGTTTTAAGAATATCAACTAATGCCCATAAGCGTTCTCCAACTAGGTCCCTGTGCAAAACCTTCGATGTTCTCACTCCCAGAATGGCTTACATCCATAGAACTAGGGATGTAACATTGGAACCAAATAATCGATTATACAACAAATGATTAATTATAAGCTAATAATCGATGTTACCAATTCAATTGATATTGAATAATCGATGTTCGGTTAATCGAAAGCAAATAATTTATTTTTTAAGTACTTACCTACTTCAAACTCATAATTATTTGCTTTCCAATGGGTTTCTTCGTCTGTAGGTGACGACCTATTGTTAAATTACAAGGCTAATGAAAATAAAAGAATGGCCAAACGACTAAAATTGCATAAAATAGTTTTTAATTATAAATGGAGGGTACCATAAATTGTACCGAATGAAGGGCTGGTTGTACAAACCTCCGGATGGCCACAAAAAAGGTTTGAAATGGGTTTTGGGGGTTGATAAAGGTCTGGCATAATGTTTAGGTTACTTCCAAAAAGTGGTGGAGTTCCTTCGGGGTCACCACGGAATGAAGGGATGAGGGTTTGGTGGTCTCTAGAGAATGCAGGGTGTTCGCTGATGATCGTGGTATTTTGACCAAATCCAAGTGCGGACAAATAGCGACGCGAAACCTCCAACAGCACGCTGATGTCCTTGTACAGCGGGACGAAATGCTCAGAAGTCCCACCTAGTAAACTTCACTTACCTACGTAACTACACAACATCTCCTCTGTTAATGGGAAACCAAACGGTGCCCCAAAACGGTGAAGGTTTCTTACAATTTACATCGAATTTGGATGATTTTCCTGACAGTAGATTCGACTAAAGACCGTTTTGAACTCAACCTACAGCTTATTAGCCTTCTGAATTCGGTGTAACGTAAACGTTTTGACATTTCACGTGTGAACAACTCGATAATGATTGATTTTGTCAATTTTCGGATGTCATCGACGTAGAAGTCAATATTGAGATTCAAAAAAATCGGGCTGAGTACGTTATACTACACTTTTACCTTGAAAATCTCTACGAACTAAATCATTAGGCGACGAAATCGTGGAAACCCAAAGAGTATTTGAAAAAATCGTCTATTTCCACTGAAATATGAGTATTTTTTAGTTACTGACGATCACCGAAACCGGTCTAACAGTTAGGTACATGATATTTCAGTGGAAATAGACGATTGTTTCAAATACTCTTGTTTTCCTTTTGAAAATGTCTCGTACCTGCGAGTGAAACGACAGAGGAAACTCGTGCATTTGATGAATTCGAGCCTTCAGCCATTTTTATACTGCACCTGTAGCACGTCGACGGAGCACAAACAGTCAACGAAACCCTCGAAAAGTTATACGAATTTATACGACACTAAGAACTTGACTAATGTTGATGATATTTTGATATAAATTGACTGTTGAAATATACTCGTACGAACACAACTTCTCACAACACAGGAGGCAACAATCTTGAGGGGAGGTCTCAATAGGGTTATTCCCTTCCACTTCACATGACGAGAAGACAGAGGTCTTCTACTTCCTCAAACATCCGTTGGAGCATTCGCGTCACCAGTGCTGCCAGATTGGGCGGTTTAATAATAATAATAAACTCTGCAAATTCTTGACACAAGGGTTCATTATCTTCTTTGTACAGATCACCCTTCTGTCTAGTTCACTAGGTCTAAATGTCTAGATCCTAAATGCTAGATTAATTATTACTATGGATTATCACTAATTATTAATAATTTTATCAAGTACCTAGTGAAAATTATTATAAATTACCTATTGTTAGGTATTAATAATGTGTATTTATTAATTATTAATTATGATTAATTAATATGATATAATTCTGGGGTTTTTAATACTACGTCAGTAATAATTTTTCTATAAAAGAAGTACCTACCAACAAACATTCAAAATCACCTTCATTTCCGTAGCACGAAACGTACCTACCTCAGAACAAAAACCTCGACATCACTAAAACCATATGAACGAACGGCTGTTCGTACAAACCTGAGGATGGTCTTAAACAATTCGAAGGAATAAACTCTATCTAAATATGAAATAAAAAACATACCGTTTGATGGGAATTTTTCGAGTTTAGAAATTTTCAAAATTCGTTTTGAACCCCTTCCCCTTGACCTAGGGTTATGAAAAGTTTCGAGGATCATTGAGGGGTTGGTTGGAACCCCTAACAAAAATTTCGAAATTTTAGCTCAAAGCTAACTGGGCAAAGTACCGCGGACGGCGTACTGCATAAGGCAGACAGACGGATTTTGGTTTATTATCTTCGATAATGAACCATTGGAATCGCCCAAAGAAAAAATTTTTTTAACCCCCCTCCAAAATTCGTTGGTTGACGTTTCAAGATACGTAGATTCAGAAAATCGAATAAAAAAAAATCCGTCCGTCCGCCGTACGCCGTCCGTGGCACTTTGCCCAGTTAGCGTTGAGCTAAAATTACGAAATTTGGTTTCTGGGTTTGGACCAGCCCCACAATGATCCTCGAAACTTTTCATAACCCTAGGTCAAGGGGAAGGGGTTCAAAACGAAATTTAAAATTTCGACAATGTCATATCTCAAAATATTTAACTGAACCGTCTAAATTTTAGTTCACCTTTGAATGACCTGAAAAATTACAAATCTTTTAAGACCAATTGGATTTTCGTGCAACCAGCCGTTCGTTCACAGTGACCGCGCAAAGTTTTAGGAAAAACACTAAACTTTCGCGTCGAAAACGGCCGTTATGTGACCCAACCCCCAGACGCCCAGAATAAAACTACCTTTTTACATCTTCCCGGTAAACTACAGTCTAGAAATTTTAACCGTGAGTCGGGGATAGACCACATTGCAATATTCACTCGGTTTCTCATCTGTTAAATTGTTTAAATAATACCTTTTTGTAATAATACAAATTAAATTTTGAGGATGAGCTATTGACTTGAAATTTTAAAAATAGGTCAGAACTGGATCACAATGCAATATTCACTCGGTTTCTTGTCTGTAAAATTGTTTAAATAATACCTATTTGTTTAAACAAATTAAATTTCGATGATGAGCAAAAAGAACCTAGTTGAAAAAAACCTGCACAAGTAAGTATCTAGTTCTAGGGATGAGCATCGCTGGTCAATGTTTTCAAAATATCGATGTTTTCATGTCGATGTTCGAAGTTATTGACATCGATGGTGAGGTATCGATGTTTTTCGTACATCGATGTTAACCAGTGATGTTTTCGTACATCGATGTTTTATAAATGGGAAATTGCTAATTTTATTTTCAACACTAAAGCTTTTAGGAACCATGTTCTAAACACTTGGTTAATGTGTAATAAATATTAATTAAATAAAGAGGACGTTTTGAATTTTGAGAAGAGTAAGATGGCCACCGGCGGGAATTACTTGGCTTCAATGAAACCCTCAGATAACAGCCTTTCACTCCCTCCACTGCTCCTTGGCTTCATAAATTCATAAGATAACCTCGCTAAAAACTTCCAGTATTCCAATTACTGTTCAGTTCACAGTAATTGGACAGAGCTGTCATTGTATTTAGGTAAGCCAATGCTTTTTATTTTTTATATTCTTTCATATAGGTAAACTTGATATGATCGTACGTGCGAAGTTTTACATTAGTTTTGGTTTTTAGGTGCCCCCGCTGAAAAAATCCAGCAAATACCCCTTCTATTTTGGAAGCAAATGGCCAGCACTTACCCACTACTGTCTGAATTGCCTAAAACATGCCTCATCATAATGGCAACTTCAGTTCCATCAGAACAATTCTTGTTCTCCAAACTTGGACAAACAGTTACCAAAAACCGAAACAGACTACAAGGAAAAATTATATCCAAAGTGGTTTTCCTCCATTCCATTGATGAGACGCTTTGGAGCTGGGAATAATTTTTAAAAAAAACTGTAAATAATACGTAGTTTAGTTGTTGCAATTTAATAAATTGTACACCCACTTTTAATAAAAAATTAGTTGAGTAATTCATTGTATTTTTTAAGTATTAAATTATTTGTATATATCATTGTATTTCTTTTAATTAAAATTAGTTGAGTGCTTCATTGTATTTAGTACCTATATTTCTAAAATTACCATTTTAAAAACATCGATCCTAAAACATCGATGTTTTGTACCGAAATACATCGCTGTTTTCCACACATCGATGTATTGGTTCGATGTTAACATCGATGTTTTCTTCATCCCTATCTAGTTCTTTGAATTGAACAATCAAATAATCAACTGGGAACAACACAAATAACAGGAGGAAGAAGAAGAATGTACCGTGGAGGAAGAATGGAATCGTGTTAAATGCAAATAGTTGCTCCTTCCGTACCTTGCGAAAGGGGTTTTCCAAATCAGGCCATTTTATTAGGTAGGTATATCAAAAAGAGCAAACCTGAGTTCCTCCAAAGTTGAAATGCTCATGTTCCTCAATGGAAACAAGGAATATTGCTCTCAAACATTGGGAGACTTCTCCCAATAACTCGTTCTCACTTGGTGTTATACTATCGTGTTTCATATTCTTTTACTCCCGCATTACTGTTGAAAAAATAATCTCAACTGATTGTGTGATAGGACTGAAAATAAAATAATGTTAAAGAGATCCTATTTCTTCTATAGTTTTCTCTAAATATAAATATATAGGTACGTAAACAGTCACATGGGTTCCACTAAAAAATTAGTGCCCTTCGTTCGTGGGTTCCCAGAAAAATGTGATAAATTACCTACTCATTCAGATATATACCTACCTATGTTTGATCGGTTTTTATTACTTTCTACTTCTAATTATTTGATGATTGTTCTCCAAAACTTGATGACATGCAAAGAACCGTAAACAGAAAAATTCAACCAAAGATATTATCATCTACTTTTGGTAAATACTATTTTGGAGCCTCTTTTTTTTGCAAGTCCCGTTCATTAAAACCAATCTCCTTGCTAATTTAAAACAAACTAACTTCAAATGTGTCGACAAAGTTTTCGTTTTTCCTATCAGTTGTAAAAGACAGTTAGTTACCTATTCGTTTTCTTTGTAACTACATTTCTAACAACATAATATTATTAGAACAACCGTTTTTCGTTGAGAAGAAAAGAAACTAGGTAGTTTGTTTGTAACTAGTTTTTTCGACAGTTATTTTATTATAACGAACGTTATTTTACGTTTCTCGAAAATAACCGTTATGCCCATCCTTACTTCGTGTAAACACGGCCAGTGTACGTCGGTCCTGCTTAGGCAGCCTCGCGGTTCGGCCGCTAGGGGCAGGCCCGAAATCTTTGGATCGTATGTTACATGATGATAATGATATTTTTCATGTCATTATGAACTACTCTCGTGATCTGAAGTGCAAGTAAGTAATACCAATTAATGTGAAAGTGAAGAATCCCAAAGTAAGTAGGAATGTTCAGCTGCAATCTTCGCCACCCGCTCAATTTGAAATGGACACGAGAAGAGGTTCCAATCGGCAAGGTTATTATACTCCTACTCAAAGACGAGTGGTAGGTTTCGGTGTGTCTAGTTGCATGGATCATACATGGATCGTATAGGTGAGTTACAGATTTTCACATACACTCAAAATATTCCAATAAAAGTGATACTTGAGCAGAATCAGTAATTGTTATATAATATTATTCATATTCAATATTAATTCGGTACGTATTCGAAGAGGTGGAAACTGACCCTACCTAGGGTATTTCGTAATTTTCTCGTGGCAATCCTGCTTGTCAACCATGCTTTTTCCAACCTACCTTGTAGATAACCTCCCTCAATCTTCTTACAGTTCATAACACAACACAATTACCGTTCATTGTTTCCATTGTGTTGCTCCATCGTATTCTAAAGGTTTTGACACCTCGATGTGTTGATACCTAGCATTTTCCCTTAATCCTGATGCCTCGCTCTATTAGTCGTCTGAACTCGAGTGAAGCAAATGAGAGGTCAAGTTGTGTTGCCCAGGGTCGTTGAATCATAAAATAAATGGTTCACATGATCATACCTACCCCTCTCATAGCTGAATATATTTTTTTTACCATCTTTCGCTATGAATCTGCAGACACTGTTCCAAGATTTCAATCCAAGGTAAGTTACCATGTGAGTAGGCACTCGTAATGTACAAGTAGTGAGAGTTTTCCTTGAAAGGATCCAGCTAATAGTGCGCTGTTGTGATTTATTTAGTAAATTCATCGTTCACACGTCGTTGATGGTGTTTACTGCCCTCTTCGCATTGAGATTGGATGGTACCCTCGATTGGTCGTACTGGACAGTGTTCGCCCCGATATGGTTTTGGAAGTTCATGGTCATACTCGGAGCTGCCGTCGGAAGCTATGTGTGGTGGAGATATCCACACTTCAGGTAACCCTTCAAGTTGTTTTGTTTAACCCTTTTAGGGCCAAGACGGGGATCTTGATGGAACATTTTTTTTCTTGTGCAGGACATCCGTCAAGATGCAAAAGTACCTTAGTTTTTTGAAAAAAATCACTTTACCCCCACCCTTCATGAATATTTCTTTTTGTGTCCTGGAAGTTACATTGGCCCTCTGTCGAAGTACCATGATTGTGTCCTGGAGGTTACATTGGCCCTGCGACGAAGAAATGTGTATGTGTCCGGGAGGAAACACTGGCCCTACATCGGAGAATTTGGTTTAAAGCCTACAAAACATAATAGAGGGGCGTAAAAATTGATTTAAAAGCCATAAAAGTTTTAGAAACAATTTGTATTTCAATTTTATAGGTACTTAAAAAATAGGTTGGTACCTAATAACAGTAGAAAAAGGCTCTTGAAGAAGCTCAAAGAAAAAAATGACAGTCTTTCGGCAAAATAGTCAAAAAATTACAACTTTAGTGCAACAGGTTGCTGTGTTACAAAATCAAATGGGTATCACCAGTCATGGTGTTTTAACACCAGTGAATTATGATTAGTCATTCTATTTGCATTCTTCTCTTGAGTTGAGTACAGATTTGATTGATACACGATATGCTCAATTATATCATCGGAGAACATGTGTGAAAAGTATTCAACCAGCTCAAGAATATTTTTATTACAGTCAGGTGGGACATAGGGAGGTAGGGAAACTTCGTGGTGGAAAGGGACCCCACGGTGCCACTCATATTCTGATTCCAACGTACTAGATTTCTTGTTTTTCAGTGCCGCTTTCTGTTTGAAGGTGGTCTTCTTTGGAACTGTTCCTTTCTTCCAATGTTTGCGGTTCCGTTTGGTGGTACACTTCTTTGAAGTGCCCTTTCTTTCATTTTCATTTGTAATCGTTGGTGTTTGAAGGCGGATATTCATGCTGGTGCTTGCAATGGAGGTATCGTTCTTTTGAGGGGACTCAGGTTTTCTATTCTTCTGATGGTCGAGGGTCTTGCTGGTACTTGGGATTGAGGTATTGTTTTTTCCTGACAGTCTCTCACTTTGTCTTTTCTTCTGATCACTGGCGGGGGCTGAGAATATCTTGAAATCCGGTGAGAGCGGCACCTTCTCCATTCTGGTCTTCTTGACATTGACAGCTGGTGCTTGCAGTTTCCTCATCGACTTCGAAGGTGGCCCAGTCCATTTCCTGATAACGAGCACGATTTATTGAGGTTTGTTTCTTTTTTTCCTCATTGATTGGATTTTCCTCAGCGACTGATAAACAAAGATCAAAGATCATAGGGGTGACTTGTTCATCGTCGTCTTCAAATGTCAAAGCACGTTCATGAGTCGCCTTGGAGGCATGTATCTCTGATGGCCCTGATTTTTCATCATGAGGAGAGCTGGAAAGCTGGCTGCCATGAATGTCAACTAAATTTTCTTCATAAGACAAAGGAGGAAATAATGCAGGAGGAGGGCTCTCATTCAAGTGTAAGTGAACGTCGTTTGATTTGCACTCCGATTGAACATTCAAGCGTCACAGAGAGTAGAATCTTATTTCCAGTATTTGGAAGACGATTTTGAAGAGATCTTCCAAATACTGGAAATAAGATTCTACTCTCTGTGACGCTTGAATGTTGTCCTCTTCTTCGTCGTCACTATCCTTTTCGTCTTCTGATGGTAAATTAACCTTTGGTACCAAGGCTAAAATGTTGTACCCGTAAACCATAAATGGTTCAGTTCGTTGTTCTTATGTGACCGTAAAGCATTTATTTTGCATTCTTATTTTGAGAAAAATAAAAACTAAAAATGCATTTAAAAAAAATGAAACTGCTGAACAATTACTAAACGCAACTACGTGATCGATTTTTGTGCAAATCGCGATCTTCCAATTCTAGTCAAATTTCTGTCAAGTGATTCAAAATTTCTAGTCAAAAGGCCCAGTGCCAATTGTGTTCTTTCAATTTCAAGTCGAAGTTACAATTTCAAGTCGAAAGGCCCAAAAACAATGTCTCTAAAGGGCAGTTTTTGTGGAAAAAAACGTGCCCTGGAGGTAACACTGGCCCAACTTCGAAGTACTGCCATGCAAAAATGTGGAATCCTCAAATTCGATAAAGGGCCAGTGTTACCTGGAAGACACATGCTTTTTCGAGCTCAATAAATCAAGCTAACCCACTTTTCAGTCAGTTTCAAATTATTTCCAGTAAGTTGGGGAGTAATGGAAGCAGGAGAAAAATCAGGAAGTTCAGGAAATCACTAAAACTTTATAAATGAGACTGCAAACTTACAGACATCTTCGATCGTGCCGGCTGACGGAGGCAGACCACGTTTCTGGCTGGTGACACTAAAAGTAACGTTTTATTACTAGAGTAACGCGAAAACTTCTCCTCTGTTGTGAGACATTCGAATATCCATGAATGTGGATGATAGACATTTGTACGACAGAGCGCGTATTTTAGTTTGTACGAGGCTTTGAAAATTTGTGACCTCCAAGTAACATTGGCCTTAAAAGGGTTAAGGGGCTCCTACGAAACTTCGCATATTCCTGTTCTGACCCCCTTGTAGGAGCTTTTTTTCCACCAGTAAGTACTTTCTAGTAGTACCGTTGGATGCTCGTCGCCTTGAAGTAGTTCGGATGACCATTTCCTGAACTAGGATGAAGTTCTACATACGGGTACGAGTTCTCGTACTTTCCATTTCCCTTCTTCTCACCTCTCATACTTCGGCTTTGCAAAATTGAAGGTCTGAATATGAAACGTTTCGGAGAACCACCCATTAAGTAATGAATGTTTTGATCGGAAATCGATGTGGAAGTGTTTAATCTAAACATCTGTTTTCCAATCGACTGGCTTAGGACGGAAAGTGATACCCTCTATATTAGTTCCTTGACTGGCACAACTCGGAAGCCATTAAATAATATTATGCGTCCAGCAGTCATAGCTCTGGTGGACAGTAATGTTTTTCTTCGTTAGCAATACGGCTTTCCTTGTCTAGATTCATTAAGCCGTACGAGTTCTTTAATTTCGTACGGCTTGCAGAAATGATTGGGGGAAACTCAACAACTTCAATGGGATAAAACCTAAGTAGTGTTTTACATCAACAAAAAGGCGGTTGTTGACCTTCTGCTGTTTTATGACAACCCAATTTATCCTCTGCAACAAAGAAAAACAGTTGTTTACATAAAATTATGTGAATTTATAAAAATATGGATGCGCCTAGCTTGTATAGACACAGAAACTACTTTTGAATCAACTTGAAAAATGTTTAAATTGCCCTATTTTACAGCATGGTAACTTAGCTTGCCTGCGTATTTCTCGAAGCTAGTTTTTCCAGGCCTAACGGCTTCCCTACTTTTGAGGGATATAAAATGTTGTTTGGCAAAACCTCCTACCATTCCTTACCTGTAACTTCTCACCATTTACCATTCATGTTCTATGGGTTACAGGTTGGAAGGTGAAGCATATGTACATTACAAAGCAATGCTCATCACACTGGCTCTCCACCTAATATTGCTTATGTTTGAATTGCTTGTATGCGATAAGTTGCAATCTGGAAGGCATCTGTGGATACTCGTATTTATTCCACTGATATTCATCTCCATAGTATCAATTGCAGTTTGTATCTGGGCTGTGAAACATGATCGTTCCTTTGAGGTAAGTTTCAATCTCATTACATGTGTTCTATGATAGATATTATTGATATTATAATCACTAAGCGCATGCTGGATGTTAAGAAAACAGCATTTCAACCATCAATTGTAGGTACTTGGCTACAAAATGAAACTCTATTCAGTACAATGTAATTTCAAACGGTAAACATCTATCTGACGCTACTCGAGGTATTTAGTGGTACGTTGGTTTAATATTAGTCTGTTCTTTCAATTTTAGCTGGAGTTATTCTGCGCCGTCAATATGCTGCAGTTCATTTTTCTTGCATTGCGATTGGACGGATTCACTTCATGGAGTTGGGAAGTAAGTTGAACATCAACCTGATAATTGGAATTAGTATTCCACTTGAAATTAGTAGGTGTTTATTGACTGGCAAGTGGCGTTGTGGAGAAATTATTGATGGTGAAGAAGATTGGGAAAAATTTAAACTAATTGTAAATCTCTTCTTAAAGACTGGCCACATTTTCCAAAATTTTCATTTCATTACAGTTACTTACAAATATTTATTGTTAGTATTCACAGCAATGAGGCGATGCCACATCAATATAGCAATTTTACACATCCCATCGTTACCACCACGCCAAAAGCGCCAACCTGGTTTTTTTGGTCATTTTCGTTTTAGTGCACTTTTGGGTATCCTGAGTTGGGTATTACTTATCTTAGCACACCATGCCAGAGCCGACATACGTAATTCTAAGTGGATTTTTTGAAAAATAAGAAATCAAGATGCATTAATAGTTCAATAAAACATAAACACCGACAGAGCAGTTTGGCGTGGTGTTGTTCAATGGGTTAGATGTATTTTGTCATGCATCACCACTGGTGGCAAAGCCCTAGACATCAAGTTCCCAGCCTAATAAAGCTGTTATTTGCAAACCACGGTGCCATTATTCTGTTCTCTGCAGAGGCGCTGGAAGATAATTCCAAGTGTCTTATAATAATTATTGTACTCGTACTTGAAATGTCAAGCCTGTATATCCATGCAATTGTTGCGTCTGTTTTGTGTCTTTTATTTATATTACAAATAATTTCCGAGTTGAACTGGGAGGACTACTGACAGATAAACCTCAATGAATTTTATAAAGTTTGATTGCAATAATCGATGTCAAAGACGTATTTTTCACTCGTTCCTATGGAACCAGTCTTCATGTAGCTAGAGACTGATATAGTCTGGGATACTCATACATTCATGCAGAGTACGTTCTCATTTTCCTGGCTTTTCTATTAATTACCATGAGGTGTATTTTCCTCCTTTCAAGAGTTTAGCTCACTTGGTGTGATCAATCGAACCTCTTGTATCTTTTTCTGATGCCAATTTTTATTGAGTGTCTACTCAAATTCAAATGAAGGGCTCACAATAACTTGAACATCAAGTCTCTGACTTTATTTTGCAGTCATTGTGGTTTATATTTGTGTATACACGTTGTTTAACAATAAAGTTTGATTATTCTATCTTGTCTTTAATGAGGAAAAGTATGAGAAACATTGGAAAATGGATTGACGAATCCCTTGCTGAAATATTTGGATCTGCTCAGGTCTTTTGTGATCGCACAAATTGGCGTACTCTACTCTGAATCGTAGCCATCAATAGCTTCTAAAAATGGCTTCTGTGCTCCTAAAGCTAGAAAAAGCTTCTAAACGCAGAAAATTAACTTCCAAGTCTCCTCGTCCATTTCATCCCCATTATTAAAGATATGAGGGAAGAACTCCCCCTTTTCCAAAAGGCATGTAGCATCATCAGTGACTAAACGTGTTAATTTATCGTCGTTGTATTTATATTTGGGACTTGATGTTTGAGAAAAAGATTTGAATTAGGGAAAACATTCTTTTTGAATTTGCACAAGCAAACACTTTTCAGGGATACAATGCACCTAATACCAATTAATAGATTAGCTAGGTAAATTACAATGTAATTTGCATGTATGTATGTATTCCAGACAATACGGGGGCCTGTCTACATCATCTGAGGGACGAGGCGCATGGAGAAGGCTAAAATTGTTTTCTCTTGGCCAGGGATGGGTTTGAAATCACCGAATCTGAGATGCACATTATACCTCATAAACTTCTTATATGTGATGGATTCGGTTTGAAGTGGCTTCTTAGAGTAAGTCGTCTTGATTGGGACTCCCAACTTTGGATACAGGCACAAGCACAAATGCGCTAACCAATGACTGGAGCCAAATGCACATTATTCGCTCAGTACCAGATGAATGTTGCTTCAAGAGCAACGGTATATCACCCAAACAAGAGCTTCTCTTGTAAGCTCCCATGCTCATGAGTTGTTACATGTTGACAGATTATGCCTTCAGGGCAGTTACATGTTACACAATGTGTCATCATCAGCGCCTCTCAACACATCTTCTTTGATGACCATCTTGCTTTCCATAACTGTTTCGTGATTTTAAAGTAGAACCAGTTTCCTATAATACTTCATGTAGTCAGGAGACATTATTATTGGTGGAAAGAGCCAGAAGCTTGATTCCACTTCTAGGACCTACATTTGGGTTTACCCTAGGACTTTGACTGAGTGTGCAGTCTCCTCTCTAGATAGAACTCCTTGGCCACTTGCAAATAGGGAAAAGATTATAAGCTTCTCTGCCCTTGCATCCATGCAAAAGCAAGGATATACAACAAAATCCACAATATGTTAATTTCATGAAACTGTCTAACATTATGAACAATTTCAGGTTGTCTTTGTGCCTCTTTGGATCGTCATGTGCCTCTCACTGGTGGGAGTGCTATACACCATAATATTTGCAGGGATTCTCTTGAGAACACCTCAAGTGAATGCTAGGCAGCGAAGAACATCATTCAATTCTGCTCTTGCCTACACATTTCTAGTGATACCCATTTTGATCTTTCAAGTAAGATTTCAGTATTATTCCATTCATCATACTGTCGCTTAAGAAACAAAATTTTAATTTTTCTTAACTTTTCAGGAAAGGCAATAAACTGTTTTATTCCAAACTACCAGTAAAACACTAAAATTAGTACTTGTAGTTTGCTCTGGGCTCCCTAGAAGTATCCAACCATGATTTTAAATGAGTCAGTGCTCCAAACGAAAAATCGTGAGGGTTATGTGATGTTAGCCTAAGAAATAGTGGGATCCGTGGTTTTTTTCTTCATCTAAAGTTTCTTGTTAAAATTATTGTGTAATCATACATTTTAAGAACCAACAATCTCAAATTTGTACTTAACAAGATATATAGGAACATGGAACATAATATATTATATTAGGACTTTAACGGTTTAGCTGGGCCTAGGTAAAAGTAAGACTAAACTTGGTAACTAGAATCTAAGTCAATTCTAATGTATCAGTTTGAAGTAATCCAGCTAATTTCCAGTTCCTCCCCACAATAATCAATCAATCAATATATTTTTATTTGCAAGAATCATACATAGTGCATAAGCAAAGTCGACAACTTAAACAATAAAATAGAGCCTATACCTAAACCCGACCTAAACGCTCTTTAAACTGCCGATTTTTGCAATTCTGGCAACGCCGTGGTGTCCAGTGTGATACTGATTTTGAATCGAAAAAAAAAGAAAAAAAGTCAACTTCAACTTTTATTCATATTTTGGGTTAGGCTGTGTTGCTTCTTGAGCGACGATATCTAATCTATGAAATTTTCTGTTTTATTCATTTTTGTTCATGTTTTATTGATTTATTCATAATCATCACTATTTTGTACAAAATAATGCTCTTATTGAGCGATGCCTCATAACACACATGAAAGGCTAGATTGTCATGAATGATGTACCATTCTCGCCTTTGAGATTAAAGATATATTAGTTATTTAAAAAGTAATTGAGTGTAAGAAAGTAGAGATTCAGCTAATTGACTGCTCATCTACATCCTCCGTTATTCATTCACTCTGTTTTTTCTTCCTCTAAACTATTGTTTATCTTGTTGCAGGTACTTTTAACCAACAAAATGGATGGTGATATTCAAATGACTTACATTGGAGTTGCGTCCCCTCTATTCATATCATTTCTAACCCTAATATTGATGTCTTTCAGTGCTAAGGGCAACAATCGCTGTAAGTACATCCTAGCATTGTATTGTGTCCACCAAATTATGGTTTATAGCATTTAATTTTCCTATTTCATCCAAAGATGGGGGTTCATGAGTTTGACTCTACAGTAGCATAACCTTGAAACTATATTCAATATCGTTGGCATCATCCATAGTCCTAAAAAATTGGCTATCTCTTATTAGCCAAGTGGAATTGGACGTCCCTTCCTAGACCTAACGGTACACGTATTGTTATTTATTTTCTATAGCCTTGGTCAGTTCAAGTAGAATTGAAAAAAGTAAGGAGCAATTTGTCCTGTTGCCTGCAGCCATCCCTGGAGCCATCACCCGCTACTTAGGGCGGAATACAATAAGGTCCCCCTAGTGGTCGGGTCCCCACTTTTAGAACCACTCATCTGTATGTTTCATGTTGTTCACATTCTGAGGCGTTTGTGTTCAGGGCAAGTCGTGTACAAGAGGGTTGAATGTTCCTCTCAAATTGAATTTCTCATTATTTTACAACAATCAAATTCAATGTTGTCGATTTTTAAGATATACAGTTTTTATTGCAGTCAATTTTATGTTTACAGGGTGGTTTGGGATTCGAAAGGACTTCTGCCATTTCCTGTTGAGTATGTTCCCATTTCTTCAGGAGTATGCCAACATAGCTTACAGTACAAATAGTCAATCAAGTGGAGAGTCTGGTTCAAGGAGCAGAGCTGATAAGTCGAAGAAACAAGTTGACGTCAATAAGCCAGTCGTTCCAATCGTTTCCATTGAAACTCCTGATTAATCTGTAAGCCATGTTTGAGTTGTGATATCACTATAGTTTTGTATGGAGAGAATTGGCTCTAGGAAAGGGATTATGCCTAGGAAATGTCTTGGAGTCCCTAAACTAATGACAATCAAGTCCTACTTATATGGGCTTTTCTTTTGAGCCAAAAAACATGTTACTGAACTTGTATAAGATTTTCTTTGCAATTTTATACTCGGTGCTTTGAGTTTTGTTATCATATGATGTTACTTGGTAGTGATTTGGGGAGTGGCATGAGAATATTTTTTGTAATAACGTGATATAGTTCTTCAGAGTTTGATAATTTTTGGTATTGTGATTGAAAGGTAGCTACTTGTATTTTGCCATTGGAATACAATTGTTTACTGGCTACAATAAGACAATGAAAAGATATGGAATTTACAGAATTATCTTGAAGGATTGCTTTGTTATCTGGAATTCCCTGGGTCCTACTCTACCTTTTCCTTCAAACAAATAATGAGTACTCTCTCGTTTATACCAAGGATCTTCAGTACTGATGAACTGATGACGTTTCACGTGTTCTTAAATGTTATAATATAACATTATGTCATGCAAATCCAGTGACTGAATTGAAAGTCGCATACAGGGAGTTATCTACATGCAGATTAACTGTATAATCTCACTCCAACAAAAAATTGGAATTCGTCCCTCGCTGGTCCCCAACCTCCCTCATAACTACCCATTTCCTCCCTGAATGAAATTGAATACCTGAGTATGACTGTGACACGTTGTAAGATTTTAGACGCGACCACTGTTGTATGATTTTTCCAACCGTCGTTGATGGTACAGTACGCAAGGCTTTCAGTTAGGAATAGTTGGTGCGGCAAATCAGTAACTCTACCTACTGATTTCTTATCTTTCCCCTTTAGCAATAGAATCCATAAATGATCATAAATTTATAATGAACTGGAACTCGCCTGAAGATCTGAGAATACTTAAGGCAATATCTTATAGTACCTGGTGAATCATAATTAATTTAGGCGAAAGTACATCAGTCTTCTAATAGTGTGTAATATATAATTTCTTGTGGATCCAAAAATAATGTGCCACTCTTCACAATCGCATTTATTCACATAGTCATTCATCAGCCTCTTCACTAGAAGGTGCTGTCTTTGCAAGGATGGTTTGGAATTCTTCTGGTATAAATCATCGACCCCCCTCACTGCCAACGTACTTTGATAATACCAGAAGAGGTTTATATTCTGGTACTTCCCTTCTACGCTCACTGTACAGGTGTCTCCTCCCTGTTCAATTCGATTCGATTCAATCTGTTCAATCCTCCCTCTCACAACTTTTATCAAACCATTCATTTTTGGTTTATTTCTTGATACCAACGACGTCACGAGCGGCTTTTGAAATACTTTCCTTTATTTATATTCCTGTCCTTTACATTCGAAGCATGGCGTTTTGACACCATAGCATGGTCAATTTGGTTCACAATATTAGAACGGGGAGCCCTCCAGGTACCAAGATGTGAGGAGACCGAGTGCTGCTGATAATTAACCTGCTCGCTTCTGCAAATTGAACTATGAGGATTGCGTTTGGACTGGTTTCGTTATGCAAGGTATGGCGACCTGCTACGAAATCCTCCTTTCCAACTTCAGCATTGAAGTCACCCAGGATAATCGTGGTGTTGTTAAACTTACCGTTGATCCCTATTTTACATATGCGGTCACTAATTGCCTCAAAACCAAGGAACAGGGCGTTTAGGAAAGGACTGGTTTATATGGCACGGGATTTTTTATATCTGTCAAAAAAAGGAGGTCGTTTTGCCAGATGTAAAAAAATCCAGTGCCATATAAACCAATCCTTTCCTCTGGTTCACTATAAAAGAAAGAAAAGTCTTTCTTGTCAATTTTGCCAGAACCTGGCCATCAAGTCATATAAATATGACTTGATAAATAAATTTATGCTTGGGGACCTCTTTCGTCCTCCCAGTCTGAAGTAAAGTTTGTACATTCCATGTAGCAAACTTAATGTCCGAATTCCTAATCTGTACATTTCCATGCGTGGGTCGAGATCGGGTTGTTTCTATTTTCTTTGGGTTTCGTAAAGCTGGATTCACATGGATGCGGCATGCGTTCGGCCAGGTGATTGGTGGAGAAAGCCAGTGGCGGGGGGGGGGGAGATCGTTTCCGCAGACATATTTCTCTAGAGATATATTCATCCGCCGATCCGCACGCCAGAGGTGCGCAGTTTCTTGTTATCATTCGTTATCAATAATCTACGCTTCAGCTTATATCAGGTATGTTCCAGCGCTTTGAGTCCCGGAACTGAGTTCTGGAACTGGTTCCGAGAAAGAACTGAAATGGTGGGAAAGAGTCCCGGAAATTTTCGGTTCTCGGACTGATCCGCTGGAACGACCAAATGTAGGTACCCGCCCTCAAATGTAACCTCCTTCTTCTTCAATCTGAGTTACTTTTACGTTACCTTGACTAATTGTATACCTAGTAATATTTCCTGGAGGGTCATAGAAAGGCGATTCACGCAGTATTCTGTATTTCATTGGAATCACATAAATTGGCACCAACTTCAAATTATGATGGACAAGGCTAGAATGGGATCGTGAAATGTTGAATGCCTAAATCCTAAGTCATTCAGAATAATTCTCATTGATTAACTATACCTAATATAACAGTTAGGTATCTTATAGTTATCATAAATCGAGTTATTCAATATAAATCACTAGGTATATAGTACTTACGAGTAATTTGAATTGACCAGGAAAAAGCAATCAGAATATAAGTTATTTTTTATTTCATTTTTGCCTCACGCGCTTCAAAACAAGATGGAAAGAAATTAAAATGCGAAAGTACTTGAAGACGTGAATGCATTTAACATGATAGTAAATGTCCTAGTCCTAGTTGGTCAACTTACCTCCTACTCTGTACGTATTGCTTTCACCTTTATATTTTTCGACTTTCCTAGCTCCGCCTGTTTTTTGTTCCCAAGAGCATACTTACCTAGTTGCAAATTGCATTCTGAGTTGTATTGACTCATATTTATATTGTCCTTTTCCTCTTTAAAAGAGCACAAACGCCTGAATTTTGAAAGCGTAATCTTATAATTTACATTTGGTCAAATGACGACTTAATTATGCCTACCCGACACGAGGCGCTAGAAAAATGTAAAAGTCGTTCACGTTTTCACTTGGAGTGAGCGATGAGGAATGAGGTAGGTTATCACGTCGATGACCGGTTACCTTTCAAGTTCTTTTCCCGGGCCCTGCCTTCGATTCTTTCCGAACAGTCCCGGAACTGGCCGGAAACATTCTCGGAACTCGCCGCGCTGGAACGTGGTCCCAAATGATCGAGTTCTGGGACTCAACGCGCTGGAACGCAGTTCTTCCTGCGCGCGGCTACTGCGCCGGAAATTTCCGGAAAAGTTCCGGAACTGTGAAGCGCTGGAACATACCTATCTTCTCTGTTCTACTGCCGTACTTAAAAATTTGAATGATTTAATAATCAAAATGAACAACGAAGTTCTTATTGAGTTAGTGAAGCAGCACCCAGAAATCGATAATACGGCGGGAAGATCGCTGTTGAAAAAGAGCGGGAAAGCTGATCTGCGGGAACTTCCGCATCCATGTGAACGGCGGACTCTCCTTACCCCCTCCCTTCGTTTTACGCAGTCCGCGGTTCCGCATCCATGTGAATCAAGCTCAACGGTTGCAGTTTTACAGGGACGGGTTGTTGGCCATTCGCCCAACCTGTGAGTGGGGTTGCCTCCTTGCAGTTCACAGGGTAGTGGATTTTCGGTCGGGGTTTATTCCCCTAGGAGATTGCCTTCACCACGGCTAAAGAGTGTCTCCTGCCCTCTACGGAGTCGAGACCACTTCTGGGTTTCTCCCAGGCGCCCCCGACTGTCCATCCTGACATGAACAGCCTCATGCTGTTAGTAATGGTTACTGCAGCCCTCCACCACAGTCGCAGTTCAACGTCTTGCCCTGGACATTTGTGCTGACATCATGACGTTTTTTTGTTTCCCTTGGTTTAGTACGTGTTGAACACGTGTTATGTTATCTAAAGTGAAGGTAATTCAAAATGCTCAATTTTGCAGATACGCCACTCTTTCTTTTTTCCTACGATATTTGGCTTTAGCCTTAATTCTGAATGGAAATGTTACTCTCATACTGTGTGCTTTGACTGAGGATTGTGGTATGAATGCTGGGAAATGAAGATTCATAGAGGAATTGGCTAGTAAATAAGGGTGTCAAATTTAATGGGGTCTGGATCAACAATAAGTGTTATGCTGATGAGCGTGTGGTAGCATTGAGGAACCTGAGCCAAGAGTTCCTGTTTGATCGCATCACTATTTGTGGCTCAGAGTAAGGAATTAGGGATGTAAGGGAATGGAATGTAACATTCCCCAGGTAGAAGGTAGGACAGGATTGCTTCAATTCCCTGTGATTTAAGACAAATTCTTTTTAATACGTCATGTCTCTACTGTCAGAAAAGCCTTCACCCTTTCTTCTTTTCGAAGTTAATGTTGATGTTGTTTTAATGATACAAGTGGAAATCTAATACGTACATACCTGAATTTATTATATCATATGTGGTACATGATTCAAGTTGGTAGTTTATAAAACTTATTATACTTACTAACTTGATTATATCATGCCTTCACTCGTGTCAACTTGTGATTGGTTCAAATTTTATTCCATTTCATTGATTCCTTGTCAATCATGTTACCTAATATGATGGATCATCAAAGTAACTAACATGTTGATTTCCTCATCAAACTCAATTTTTTACCTCTGTTACTGACCCAACTTTCCTTTAGTGGCGTTTTCTATTACATGATCAAATCACAAAATAGGCCTAAAATTATTATTTTCTTGTCATTAACTCACATTCCAGATGAATAGAATAATTCATTTACTTGATAAGTTGTATATATAACTTGGTTTGTACATGATTTTTTTTGTTTCGTGTTTGTAGTATCATTTGTAAGATGTAAATATGGTCATTTGAAAAATCTCTTCATATTGTGGACAGGTCTACAATGGTTATTTGTAATCAATCTCCTCGTTTATTTCCTGGCATGTCTTCCATGACCATTCCTTTAAATTGTTGACCATTATGACCTGTCCATTGAAGTCAATCGTTCGACTGTGATTTGTGTCATGTTCTGAACAATTCGTTTCATGTCCTATAAACTATTTCTCAGCTCTGGCTGATAACTGAGAATTGGATGACTGACATATTATTCAAAAGGGAATTTGCCCTTGACAACATCACGGAATCCAACAATACTAATCACGACTCCTGCTCTCATGAAATCGTATACAACTAATTTATTTCACAGAAATGCTTCTATCCAATTTGATTTAGCCTGTCGAACCCTCTATACCGAAATATAATTAGCAAAAGCATGGCAGCATGGCAAAAGCAATCTGCTGAGAGAGCAGAAAATAAACTGGTTTAGCTTTTAGCCCTTCATGTTTGATGCCCACAAGGTTAAGTAATGAAAGGTTTGTTTTCATCTATGCTCAAAACTTGACTGTACTTCTTAGAGTTTTCTTTATGACATTTTTCAATGAAGTAATTCTAATAATTTGAGATTTACCCGCATGTGTTTCATTATCACTTCCAGGATCCAAATTGTCAGTAATAATTTTCGTCTCCTTCAACGTTGTATCAATTCCCTGTACATTGTATTGACTCGCCATTTAACGTTCCTATTTATGTACAATTATGTTTGGTATTTGGTAATTTGGTTTGAGATAGTAGGCATCATGGCATCAATCACTGGGATCAATAAGCCTAGGCTAATGTGAAAGCTATCTTAACTCATGCAATATGGATGGCATGTCTGGCGTGTCAGTGCTTGTCAACCTCCTGTGTAGGTCGCCAATCTCATCAAATGGTTTTGTATATGGGGTTGTAGTGGGTTCTATTTATTGCCAGGCAGGCTAGAAATGTTTACTACTGACCCTTCACATTTTGTTTTGGTCCATATAAATTCCAACTTGCCAATTCTTGCTTCAGTTATTGTTACCTGTAATATAACTTGGGCCAGTGAAGAATGTTTTGTGAAGAAAAGGCTGACTGGATCCTGCAGTGAGAGTCGCCAACTTTGAGTGCAGAAAAATTACAGTTACCCATTTGGGTGCACACAAACCATCATTTGAAACGTTGTGATAAAATAATGTTAGCATTTGTATTTCAAGTGAATAACCTGATGTTTTACTTGAGAACATGATTGTAAATACATACGTCGTCATTTTTGTTTGTTCATATAGGTCTTCAAAAAACAGCATTAAGTTTCAATAGATAGGTATAACACTGGTCAACAACTTACAATACCAAATAAGTTCCTTGTGTTTTCCTATGAAATGATAGAATATTGTCGTAGATATTTTAAAATTTGATAGCCTATTGCTCATTATCTTGATACATATGCAGACGAGAGAATTTCAACTCCTCTCCGAAGTTCGATATTCTACTTCTCAAGGTACCTACTAGAATTTCAAAGTCTCCCAAAATACTGTTTCTGAGAATTTCCTCCAATTAATTCCCTCCGCTGTAATTTTAACCATGAATTTAGGAACTGATGACTAATCTTCCAATCGGCTATTAACCAATTTAGGCCACCCTGAAGTTGACCTTTGTCAAAATTCAATCAAGTAAAAACAATTTTTATAATCTACAATGTTTTAAAAAAATGGTCAAAAGAAAGTTTTTTTCGTTAAAAATTGGTGAAACAGTGCAGTCAAGTTCGTAATAAGTACAGAAAAAGAGGTGTGTAATAACTGTATGCTATAACAAAATTTTTTTTAAAATTAATCACGAGTATTGTGATTTTTGGCTGGAAAAGATTATTAAAGTGGCAATAATTATTGTTGTGCGGAAACAATTATACAAAATTCAATTTTGATAAATTGGAATACATTTTATACAGTGAATAATGATGAATTTGTAAAATATCCTTCCAAGGAAAATTAGGTTGAAGTGGCCTGCCAAGCCATCACACCAAAGCAGGTCAACCACAAAATAGCACTGAGAAGGTTGTGGGGACGTCTCCCATCCCCCACGAGGACGTCTCCTCCAATTCAATTTTCGGAGACCTGATGGGGAAACAGGTTCATACTCCATATCCCCAAATTAATTTCATACTTTTTTTCTGAGTAGAACTTTTCTTAATGTAATCAATTGAACCTTTACAAATTGAATAGTGATCTTTTACATGTAACAGCATGAATTGAAGATCCACTCCAACTGCGTTATTGGAACGTTGATTTCCCATACCATGAAAAATACGTTTGCTATGGGAACGTACTATGATCGTCAACCATACGATCAACAACGAAATGTTTTCGTGAATCCTTCCACAGTACTTAGTTACCTAACTTTAAATTCTTGTGCAACACTGCTTGGGTCCAGATGAGAGAAAATGGCTACTACGATCTGGGTGGACATTCAAGGATGTTGGATAGTACAGTGTATACATCTACCTAGTATAGTGTATAACACTCAACTGATGCATCATATCCCCATTACCTCGTAGAATGAAATATTTCGATACCACATCACTACTCTCTGCTCTCTCAAGTTATCAATATTCCCCATCATGTGATTCATTTCCATCATTTTGTGTTCTCATCTAGATATCAATGCTACGGTATACAATCCAGTTAGTCATAATAATTATCACTAACTGGATTGTATACCGTAGCATTGATATTATTCCTCAATGTGATCTTAGGCTTGCCTCCCATTTTGTTTAGATTTTGCTTCTTTTTTTAAGGTCATGTAACTATCAAATTTATGTTTTCTGGATTGAGCCATATCCGGTATTGCCGAATCTGTAATGGGCTAACTGTAATGGTTCTGTTACCGGAATAATGAGTTACCAATGTCAATGCAATTGGACCCGACTGTACCAAACTTCATAGAACCAAATTGCCAATTTCAACTTATTTAACTCAAGACTATTGGCTACAACTTATGAGTTTAATTAAAAAATGTTACTAAAATGTCGTTTAATTAAAAATCCCTACTCTTCTCTTCGTCACGTGTACTGTAGTTACTGTTGTCAGCGATTATCACAAAGATGGGGCTGCAGTACTGTGAAATGTTCATCACTTTGCTTCTACTATCTACTCATACTAACTTAACAAACAAGTAAAATACAAAGGTCTCTCTCCCCCCACCGGGAAGATTTTTGACAAACGGGGTGGTCCAAAACAAGATGTTGATTCTTGGCAATGGGGTTGCTCTATGGCACATCTGCATTGCAATGAACTATTCCAACTTGTTAAACCCTCATTTTTCAGGTAGGTACCTAATTGATGTATTGAGATAAACGAAAGCGTTATGCAGTGCTATTGGCCAACACAATATGGATTTTTACAATTTCATGAATACTGTATAGTCCAGAAACATTAGACCTGTAAGGGGAAAGCTGGAAATCGTTGTAAAACCATATAAAAATAGTGTTCAAAACGAGTACCTACCTAATCTGAGTTAGTACCCCATCGTTTGAGCCCTAATTACAGCTATTCACACTATGAAGTTGTAATTTGGTATGTAGCCTCCTTAGGGGTTTGACTCGTCGCTGCACAGGCCCTGGATCAGGTGAGTGGCCCCTAAAGCTTATTTCTACGTTAATCACACTATGAAGCTGTAATTTCGTATTTAGCCTCCTTAGGACTTAGACTTGACTCTTCCCAGGCCCCGGATCAGCTGAGTGGCTCCTAAAGCTTATTTCTATGCTATTCACACTCTGTGGCGGATCGAGAACTGTACCGGGGGATGGGGGGGGGGGCTAACCGGGGAGGCTGTGAGAGTGTGCCCCCCCCCCCCCCCCCGAAAATCATTTGTAATTTAAGGGTAAGAAAAATGGCAGTATGTATTCAGCCATTTTTATGACAAACACCATGGTAAAAAAATCCACAGTCATGCTGCATGACTATAAGAGCGAATATCAGATGAAATAACTGGTTTTATAAAACATTTTACTGGATTTATAAAACATTTTGCCGAGTAACACCTCGGTTTATGGATTTTTCAACGCTGAACACGGAGGTGAAGTCAGAATTGCGATATCTTATTCCGTTCTCAAACTGGAGCACTTTGAAGATGAAGAAACGTGGTTGTTACTTCAGTTGTTCTTCACGGTTCATCTTATCTATAGCCCAGTAGTTAGAGGGATTTATCTTGCAAAATGTGGTGTAAAAGATTTTATTGTTTTAATTGGTCTATTTGGGACTCAATCACATGAATTCAGGGTTTGCACATAAAATTTCGAACGGCAAAACGTTTGGTAGCCCAAAAACCTCGGAATTGTTGGACTTGTTTTGGCTTACCTATAACTCCACAACTGTCAATCCTACGCCAAAAGCCATACATACACAAAACTGAAGTTGATAAAATTCGGTGTCAAAAAAGAAAAAAACATCAGAAATCGGTCGAATAGAAAATGTTTTACGGTTGATCAAAAAATGGCGATTTTTACCAATTTTTGCAAACATTGATGCTACTCGATTTTCAGTGTGCTGTAGGTACCTACTGCTACAACATTAAACCCAATCGCCAACATTAGGCCCTAAAATTTGAAGAGCATCTATCGGAGTTTTCAAAAATCACCAACATTTCAAAATTGTTCAAAGTTTTAGGGACATTTTAGGTACTCATATTCTTATCGGTGTTGCAAGGAGAAAACCACTCTCAGTGATACCAATGACACAAAATCTCCCTTGACCTATTCTTAGATCATTATTTATCATATTACCATATCGTTATAATTAGTTGAAAATAATGACTATGCAATTATTCTTTACAGCACTAATGCAAATGATGAGTAGAAAAGATATAATTTTTTGGAAAACACAGGATTTAGCGAAACCTTCTTTGTCTTTTGGAAGGACCAGCGGCATCGCGTTCTAAAGCCACGGTCAGACTAGGCTGTTTAGCAGCCGCTGGTAATATTGCCAGCAAGCAGCCTAGTCTGTCCCAGAACCAGCGGCTGGTGAATGCCAGCGGGCTAGTGTTCAGTAGCCACAAGCGTTAAACATTGAACATGTTCAACTTGTTAGCGCTGCCTACCCTCCGCTGGCAGTGACGTGATCTCGTCGCTGGCGCCAGCCAGCCAATGTGAACTCCGTGTAGCTCACAGGCGGCACGTGGGACGGTTCGTGTGCAGAGTATATCAACAGAAATGCTAAAGACTCAGCATAATATTATAAGGAGTTATTGCAGAAACTTGAAGAACGAGGACTGAAAGCAGATTTGGCCCCACTGAAGAAAAAAATAAAAAGTTTAAGAGATAAATATCGAAATGAAGTGTACAAAATAAAAAAGTCAAAGAAGAGCAGATGACGTCTACAAATCTAGACTTAACACACGTCTCAGAACTTCACGACTCACACCAATAGATGACTGTACCAGCAACTGTACTAGCTAGAAGTTGTGAACCAATGTGAACCCTTCAGATCCGCTGGCTGATGGCGATATTAACCAGCGGCTGGTTAGTAGCGGCTGCTAAACAGCCTAGGCGCATTGGGCGTCGCGTCTTCTTCGTCGGGTGGTTGTATCCATTCGAAAGTGTC
Source organism: Stenodema calcarata (assembly GCA_963920205.1). Lineage (NCBI taxonomy): Eukaryota > Metazoa > Arthropoda > Insecta > Hemiptera > Miridae > Stenodema > Stenodema calcarata. The sequence goes on along the minus strand of OY986048.1, from coordinate 30,465,265 downwards.
AAGCTCGTAATCTAAGTCCTCCTCTTCGGCTTCTTGTTGGGATGGGGAGTTGACATTCTCGCAGGAGATTCCTGAGCAGTGCTTGCAGAAAGCGGATCAGTACAAACCTGCTTTGTTGCAGGAGCAAGCAAGCTGCTGCGGTGCAACCACCACTCCAGCCTCCGTTCCCCTGTCCTTAAACTTTGACCAATTTTAAAATGTTGATGATTTTTGAACAATCCGATTGTTGCTCTCCGAATTTTAGGGCCTGTTGTTGGCGATTGGGTTTGATGTTGTAGCAGTACAACACATTGAAAATCGAGTAGTGTCAGTTTTTTTGCAAAAATTTGTAAAACTCACTATTATTTGATCAATTTCTGACTTTTTTTTTTCAATGGACGCGGAATTTTATCAACTTTAGTTTTGTACATAGTGACTTTTGGCGTAAGATTGACGCTGTGGAGTAGGTAGGTAAGTCGAAACCCGAGGAAAAGCCCGAAAATGTCGAGGTCTTTTGTCTATAAAACGTTTTTTGTGCAAACTCTGAATTAAAACAATAAAATCTTTTATACGGCATTTTGCAAGATAAATTCCTCTAACTACTGGACTATAGAGAAGACGAACAGTGAAGAACAACTGAAGTAACAACCACGTTTCTTCATCTTCAAAGTGCTCCAGTTTGAGAACCAAATAATATATGGCAATTTTGACTCCACCTTCGCATTCAGCCTAAATAAACCTTCAAAATGAGGTGTCGCTCGTCCGACTGTTTGATTTTATGAATTTGGGTGCCCTCCCACCCGTGCTAGGTCTCTGCTGTCTCTCGTGCGAAATGGCGGCTGTGCTCTTGCTCTCGTCTCCGGGTTAGCAATTATTTTAAATAAATTACATTTTGTTTTCTTCGCTTACTTTTCAAACTCCTATAAATTACAAGTTATATTTCTTATGTTCTCAGAAATTTCCCGTTTTATCCAGTGTAAATTTAGACCCCCCACCGTAGATCCGCCACTGTTCTCACTATGAAGCTGTTATTTCGTATTTAGCCTCCTTAGGACTTTAACTTGACTCTTCCCAGGCCCCGGATCAGCTGAGTGGCTCCTAAAGCTTATTTCTATGCTATTCACACTATGAAGCTGTAATTTCGTATTTAGCCTCTTTAGGACTTTGACTTGTCGCTGCACCGGCCCCGGATCAGCTGAGTGGATCCTAAAGCTTATTTCTATGCTATTCACACTATGAAGCTGTTATTTGACGAGGTCTACAGGGCCAAGTTTTGTGTTCAAATTTGTTCACTCTCGATAATAAAACAACACTGACTACCTACCAAAACTTAGTTGGTCTCATCGTTCAGTCATGGATATTTCACACGAGATTACCATGTAATGATACCGCCCACGGAAGAAGGAATACCGCCGTATATAGTAAAGTTTGAGTAGTTGGTTTTTTCGGCGCTAGGATCGCTGGGAATAGTCCACATTACTTTGGTGTTTGGTTGTGCTTTGTCTAACCTTCCATGACGTTGTAGAGTATCCATCGATGACTTTGATAACGCTCGCTGATGGTGAAGACTGATAACGACTATACGAACCCCGAGAGATAGTTATATGTGTATTTCCTCTGTCGGCGTTTCCAACTAATGGTTTACGATGTCGACGTTACCTCCTCTTCTTGACAACAACGATACAGATGAAGAAAATTCCGACTTATTTGCGTCAGCTGTCGAGGTATGTTGGTGGATGAATCATTTCAGAAATCGAGTTTTTCGAGCTTTACATTCGGTAATCGTATTAAATTTCTAGGGGATGCGGGACTCCCTTCCGACTCTGCAGTTGTCTATGGTTCGTATTCATTCATGAGATTTCGATTGAGAATGTTCCCCATCGACATGACTCGAATACTACTCTATCGTAATCATTTACAGGACACCGCTGGACCACTTCTTTCCCCAGTTGAAGATGAGGTGGTCACAACGCCTCCGTCCACAATCCCTTATCACTCAGTTCCGAAGGTATTTTTTTGACATATTCCACGTTCCTAGTGTCAAGTCGCTTATTCGAGATCGATATTGTCAAGGATTTTACTTTAACTGTATTCGATTTGTGGATGTAACGTTGATTGTGAATGTTTTTGTAATGAAAAAACGAGGCATATTTTGGTTGGTAAGAACGTACAAGTGTGTTGTTCAGGACCTTTGGTCTTATCTACGGCATTCATGAAGTGACTAATTTCGTGTACAAAGAAAAACTCGTAAGTCTGTCATCACCTCATATGACAAACCTCGTAAGTCCAAGTCCGTGATTTTCGTTAGTTTTATGAAATTCCGAGGTGAACACTGCTATTCACAGAGTACAAGCCCAGCCTAACAAAAATGAAAGTCGAAAGATGAATAATGATAAAACAACTTACTTTTCCGGGAAAGAGACGAGGAGCCCATCAAAACACCAGACCAGACTTACAAGGTTTTCCATCTTTTCTGAATGGTTCCAGACTTTCGGGTTCTGTCAACCGCCAATTGCAGGGAAACTGATTGGCCGATATGGAGGAAACTTCACATGGTGGTGCGGCCTGAAATTGACTACTAGCTTATGTCCTTAACAGACTTACGAGTTTTCGGACTTTCCAAGTATATGAGCGATATATAGTGGAGAGTGCATGTAGCGTGTTTGCCGTATTGCAGAATATAACTTGGCAAATTGATCATATTACACAATAGGTAAATAGACTGATTTCAAGATTGATAATAGTATGGACTGGTATGAATCGAACCCTTAGGTTTCACGTCTCACGCTCCTATATGGTAAAAGTACATATATGTCTGTGGTTAGGTGAATGTGCTTGGTAATTGCGAACAAGCGACTATTTAACTCCGATGAACGATCATATAATAATAAACAATATGTCCACTTCGCACGAATTGGATTATTGAACAACTTGACACGTGATATACGACCAATCTTCAGAGTTAAATACTCACTTGGTCGCTCGTTTCCAGTTGCCCAGCACTCTCCCCCAAACCACAGATCACGTAAATCTAGAATAGTTGAACCCAGAGAAGGCATAAGGTACCGGAATGGGGAAGAGCGGCAGTTAGAACCGACAGAACTACCTGCCATCAGTATCCACAGCTTTGAGGTGATCCCGTGTTGTGGACCGAACGTCGAGTTTTATCGCTCCCTACCGCCCATCCATGCAGGGAGACATTTTAGTTCCTGGCTCCTTGAGCTCAGTCGTAGAATGGATCGCACGCGCCAAAAAATAGCCAAAATAACTAAAAAGGCAGGGAACTTTTCACTTTACCAAGAACTTGGACGGGATGAGAAAAGGTTTTTCAATTCTTTTCGCATGTCTTCTGCTTCATTTGATGAGCTCCTTGACAAGGTGAAGAATAGTATTCAGCTCGAAGATACTAACATGAGGAACTGCATCCCTCCCGAACTTGGACTAACTGCAACGAAGCCGCGGCCTAAACATTTTTCACACGGGAAGCTTCACGTCTCTCGCTCCTGAGAAGGCGCTCTCAGCACCAAAATGCCAAAAGTCCAATGGAGTTTTCGGACGAAGAGCGGGGAGCCGCCTCGAGTCAAAACATTCGAAAATAATTGAAGAACTTTTTCTCATCCCGCCTGAGGTCTTGGTAAAGCTTTGCAAAAAATCCTGCTTCAACGCGTTTTTGGTTGATTGGATGTAGCCAAAACATTCTTGATCGTTGGCGTTTTGGTCGTCAAAGTTTGTGTCAACCGTAGAGAAAGTAGATACCCCCCAAAAAACACTCCGTGTAAATACTTGATGGTGGTTAACGTTTTATACAAGTATTAGTTGCTTGTGGAAGTAATAAAAACGTCTCGCAGTAGCGCCAAGGGGAGATTTCGAAAGGGGTACGGTGCTTGTGAAGTGGTTAAGCTTTTCATTATACTTAGCTCCTTAATGAGGAAAGGGGCGGGCGGGGAAAGTGGATATCATAACTTTTTCCGGCCTCTGAAGAATGATATTTGCGAGGCGGGGTGATTTTTACACGGAGTGTTTTTTGGGGGGATATCACATCTTTTTGTTGTTGAAGTGGGTCATTTCATAAAGAAGGTCTATGCAAAATTTCAAGTCGATTGGTCCGGTTACCCAGGCTGTAGACTCGTCAAAGTTGCCAAAATTAGCCTAAATTTCAGTTTTTTGTTTCTAAAAGTTTTTGGGTTGAGATAATGGGTTAAACCTTTCAAAAGGCACTGTCTGATGTTGAAACGAAGCTCTGTGCAAAATTTCAAGTCAATCCGTGAAGGTGGAAATGCCTAACTGATTAAGGAGAAGAAGAACAGGTAAGGGTGAAAAACCGGATTTTTGAAGTTATATAACTCGGCTCCCTTTAAAGATATCGACTTGAATCTTTCAAAAGGCACTTGCTACACTTGAAACGTAGCTCCGTGCAAAATTTCAAGTCAATCGGCGAAGGTGGAGAGGCTGTAGCCTTGACCGACTGCAAAAAGTAGAAAAACATGGTAATTGGTTTTTGAAGTTTAGACCTAGCGACTTGAAACTTTCAGGGCTTTCTTCTATCCACACCATAAAGATCCATACCAAATTTCAAGTTGATCGGTCTACTAGGAGCCGAGATATGGCCATAATTAGCCTAAATTACCCTAAATTTCAGTTTTTTTCTCCCTAATTTTTTTTTGGTTGAGATAATTGCTTATTTCGTTCAAATGGCACTGAGCCATGCTATAAAGAAGGTGTGTAAAAAAATGCAAGTCGATTGGTCCTTTTACCCAGGCTGTAGACTCGTCAAAGTGGACAGAATTTTCCTAAGGTTTCTGTATTTTTGTTTCTTAAACTTTTTTGGGTTGAGATAATGGGTTAAATCTTATATAAGGCTCTGTCTCAAGGTTAAATGAAGCTCTGTGCAAAATTTCAAGTCAATCGGTCAACGTGGAGAGGCTCCAGCCTTGCCTGTCCGAACAAGGAGAAGAAGGAGAAGGAGAAGAACAATCTAAGGCCGAAAAACCGGGTTTTTGAAGTTATGTAGCTCGGCTCCCTTTAGACCTATCGATTTGAAACTTTCAGGGCTTTCTAATATCCACTCAAAGAAGACCCACACCAAATTTCAAGTTGATCGGTCAAATAGTAGCCGAGATATGGATACCTCGAAAACGCGTTTCGTGACGTCCGGTAAACATGCACTCGGCATCGTTCGTTTTCTCAACTTCTTTGCTTGGCGGGGCGGAACGCTACCGCGTTCCTAGATATGGCCACATCTCGCGTGCGATCCATTCTACTACTGAGCTCAAGGAGCCAGGAACTAAAATGGCTCCCTCTGCGAATGGGCGGTAGGTAGGATCGATAAACGCTCCTGTATAAGAGCGAGAGACGTAAAGCTCCCTGTTTGAAATAGGCCTTAGGAGTTTGTTTCATGGATGATGGCAGTAATTTGTCTCACCAATTCCATAAAAAAATAATATAATCCATGGATTTTTCTCTTGAATAGAACAAACCAGTATTTCGTACTGAGAATTTTCGTGACAGGTTGTATGTCAGCCTCTCACCACGTTTTATTGCTTTCAACTTCATGTCTTGGAGGAATTGAAGAAAAAGCAGTGACATTGACGTCTTGGTCAATTTAGTGTTGGGGCGTGAAGAATTTCATTGTTTGTGACGTTTCTACGTAAGAATGATATTGGAATAGGTTCACAGCTCTATCTGATAGTTCCTAATTGAAGTTGGTGGACGTCCACAGCTTTCTTGGTTGCTTTACTAATAGTGTAATTGTATTAATTCTCTAGTCCACTGGCCGTTCGGATGAGCAGTTCCTGAATGTGAAGATCACGGATGTTCAGAGATGTGGCGATGGCATGGGAGCATACATGGTTTACAAAGTAGAAACTGTATCGTCTCTGCCTCAGTTCAACAAGAAATCTTGTGTCTTGCGGCGCTTCAGTGATTTTCTTGGACTTCATGACAGACTGGTTGAAAAACACTTAAGATCAGGCAGAATCATCCCGCCAGCTCCTGAAAAAAGTGTCATAGGTATATATAATTCATTTTACTGATTTATTTGAAATTGGGATACAGCCTATAATTCTACTGAATCTAGTTTCTTCCTGCTTAGTAGAGTTGTTGCCCCCATGAGACCATTATTTGGGGTGGAAGTGAGTGTTATTAGCATTTTATTGTCTTGATTGGTTTCATTTGACGTCAAATAGACGTATCCTAGGTTTGCATAGTCCCAAGACTGCTACTAATGGTAGGTTCCACTTCTCCAGTTGTTTGCTTAGGAACTTCAAAACAGCTCTTCCTAAATTTCGATTTACCATGAAATATAAGGTCATGGTAACACATGTATGAGCCAAAAGTTCAAAAACAATTTACAGCTATTTTTCGAAGTTTAACCCCATTTAGTTGATACTTGATATTGAACGATTTTGAAAAACGATTCTCCATTAATTCGTCTACAATTTTTATGCCATGATGTTTTTCAAATATTAGTGTACCTACTTGAAAGAAGATGTTGGAATTTCCTCCTAGTTCCACGTTGGAGCCTTTCACTGGCTGTTACAGACTAGACAACTCGTCTGAATTTAAAGTACGAGGTACTCTTTCGACTAATGTAGGTACTCAAGTTTTAGTGTATACAATTTTCTGTGTAATGAGCATTTTTGAAGTTATAAGCTCCGAAAAAAAATACCCACTTTCTTTCATATCGTACTTTTAGCAGATTTTGAGGGAGCGTGCAAACCTTGGATATTTCTTAATATCGTTGAAACAAACTTAATAAACTAATCTGAACAGTAAAGTACTTTCCAACTCATGTTTATCTACACTAAGTGCCTTATTTGACTGACCTATATACATGAATGTAGTTGAGTTATCAATGCCAACGAAGCCATAGAATAATATCTATAGGCATCTTCCCTATTTGATGCTTATGGTTGATTCTCCTTAGGTATGACAAAATTGAAAATGGGAGGACAGCATACGGAACAATCCTCAAACTTTGACTTCATTGAGAGAAGGAAATGCGCTCTAGAGAGATATATACAGAGGACCGCAGATCATCCAGCGCTAGGTGTTGATTCTGAATTCAGGGACTTCCTGCAAAATGGTGTGTATCAACCTCTTAAATAATTTTAGGCGTCTCTTCATTTGTTTGTTGATTATCCAAAAAACAAAAAAGAAACTCTTCAAAATCCATTAGGAATTCGTCACATGTCTATTGACTATGCTCTAAGCAACTAAGTACTGAATATATGATTCATTGATCTTTCAGAATCTGAACTGCCAAAAGCTACCAACACTAGCGCATTAAGTGGTGCTGGTATGATGAGGTTGTTTAATAAAGTGGGAGAAACAGTCAACAAAATTACTTATCGCATGGATGAAAACGATTCGGTAAGATGAACTAACTACCACCATTGTGAGAACTAATTGCAACTTACCATACAATATGGAACAACCTTGATGTGTGCTTTTAAGAACTTATAATATTCTATCTACAAAGTGTTGTACAGAGTGTTCTAGGCTTAACTAGCCTTATTAGTAATGTGTTCCAAACAATTTAATTTGCTCCAACTCTAAGTGATTGATCAATTGTTTAGGTAATCTATACCTGCTTTCAACATTTACATGGGAAGTAGGAATAGCTTACTGCAACCACATAGAAACCCTGTATGTATCAGATATGGGTCTATGATTAATTGAAAGAACTTGAACTGGCATTTGACCATAATTTATGGTGAGAAAATTATGCTAACTTCACAGAATTAAGTTCGACAAAATTCACTTCAGGACATTTCTTTCATACCTACGTAATTTTGATAGCTGTTGAATTCACGGGAAATTTTGCTGAAAAATGACTTATGGGCTTGTAGAATTTGGACAATGTCGTTTTTTGTTTTTGTCCTATCGTCAACAGTAGTCCACTCAGGTAGTCTAGAACATACGACTACCCAGTACCCAGTTATTGTGTGTGTGTGTGTGGGGGGGGGGGGGGGGATTCTACTGTAGGAGTAACATCTCCTGAGGGTCAGTCCAAATTCTCGTTCTTCTGAGGTTCTGCAGGTCACAATTGAGTTGTTCTTCATCGATGGCGACTACTTTTTTTACTAATGAGAAATTGCTGGCAAGTTACTTTGTCTGAGGTAGGACCCCAATTAACCCTTTGAACAAAATACTTGTCTATGTGTGTATAACTCTATGACTTCTTTGGTCTACAATTTTGCCTACCTTTGTTTTGAACTCCTGGGGTTTTTGGGGTGGTTAGGATGTTCTCCACATTGTACATAGAATGATTTATTTTCTCCAACCAGAGTAGGATTAATCTAGATAGTGCATATTAATTCACAATGGTTTAGGTACTGCCTTTTGTTCGAGTCTCTCTATTGAAATTTGATCTTTGTTTTTGTTCTGTAGTGGTTTGAAGAAAAAACTCAGGAAATTGAATGTTTGGAGAGTAACCTCAGAAAATTGGTGTGTAACATGGATAGTCTAGTTCATGCAAGGAAGTAAGTGAAATTTTAATCAATTACGATATGCTGTATGATAATTAGTAGCTAATAACCATACGCATTGTTTAGTATCATGTATGCATAAATCCTCTCAAATATATTTACACTTTACTTCTAGGGATCTCGCTGCATACACCGGTGCTCTTGCAAGAACAACAGCCATGATAAGCAACTGTGAAGAACATAGATTGTTGGCCTTGGCTTTGGTTCATCTCAATGACCTAATGGAAAAGGTGTAGTATCTACGAAAGTTGTAGTCATGGTGCTAGAGTAATGCGCGAAATTTCTGTTGATGCCACAACCAATTCTATTTGTGTTATAAGGTTCTAAAATTGAGTCATTGACCTCGAACTTATACAGAACGATACCAAATACTGCGATCACTATAGAAACCAGTAGCACCGGGCATACTGGCCCCATCTTGGACCATTGATTCAGGGAAATACCCACATATACTCAGTACACCAGGGAAATAAATACATGAACAAAAAGGCTCGCTCTGACAATTTATTTTGAATCCAATTGAGAGCATTCGATCCTTGAGTGTCCATAAATATTTTTTTAAATTGAAATGCACTCCTGATAACATTTTATTCTATTGCAGTTTCCTCTTTTTCCAATTAAATTAAGTGTATCTTTTTAAAATCCATGTTACCAGTAGTTTTACTCAGTGCTTTCAGTACTAGTGTTTTCAAGTACTACATAGTAGTGTTCCCACCTCTTTGGTTGGGCATAATCTCTATAAAACGACACAAACGCGAGCAGAATACGAGAACGAAGTGAATGCACTCAAAACATCAACAAAATAACCTTCTTGGTAGGGAACAAAAACAGCAAGACACGCAGCGTTTGGTTGCGCGAAGGTTAGGCACTTAGACCTAGATGGTAAACCCAGCACGGCACTTGCGATCAGAGCATTATTTGATTTGCTATAGGAACTATATAACGCTTCCGAACGGCACTTGTACCTGCTTCATATCACGCACCTTGGCACATAGGCCCGTAATCTGCAAAAACACGAGTTTCGTATTTTTTGGCACTTAGACCCTTTTGCACTTCCACGCTTCAATTAACCGTTGTGGATGAAGTTTTTTCAACTATTAGTGACTCCTATGGTAGGTACTAATTCTGGAATTCACCCACCTCTGCTTATATTCGAGTTCACTTGTCATTCTGCTAAATATCTCATAACGCGCCTCTTGGGCACTCCTTGTGAATTAAACGCTCTAATATCTTACTAACGTTGAATTACTGATTCATATAAATTGTTAATAACCGATTTTTTATGTTTCCAGATTGAATCTGTCAGGCATGACCAAGCAAATACGGATTTCTCTTATTTGAGTGAATTTCTAAAATACTATATGGCTTTAATTGGTGCTGTGAAGGTTAGTACGTTTTGTGAGTTGTGTCATCACCTCCCAACCACCATAATCATCTGCTCCCAACTCTATTTTCTTGGCTGTCTTTTACTGTCTCAATATTTTTTGTCAATATCTGTCATTATCTTTTGAATTCCTAGTCGCTAGTTTTCCAATGCAGTCACTGAGTCACTGGGGTGGTGGTTCCATTTGGAGGTCAGTAATGGAAAACAGGATTATTGCTATTATTTCATACTGACAAGTTTTCCTGCTAAGTATGAGAATTTATATAAGTAAGTAACTGGTATAAAAGTGAGGTAACAGCAATGAGTACCTGGTGAGTTGAAAACAATAATCCATCAACCTAATGATTCTTGTGGACTCAATGGCTGCATTTCAGGGTATTATCTGTTCTGTAGAGCATGATGATGTTGTGCACAGTAATGCAGACGCTGATGTTCTTTCTGAAGAAGGCACAGCGTCCGCTTAGGTTGACGTGCTGTTTCATACCATCCCAGCGAAATAATCCGTTTCCTAAATACTGTGGAGATTAGGCAACGCCAAAAAGGTGAAGAAAACACTTTGTGATATAGGGAACAATAGGTCATGGGAGCTCTTATGAGCCAGGACTCCTCCAGACTACGCTTTGAACCATCATCTGGCACTACTCCCTAGAGGAGCTGACCAGGAGGGACCCCCGCAGCCCCACAATCAGCGGGGACAACATAGAAGTGTGCCCGGCGAGGATTGAGCGGGATTTAATGCACTGAAGGGAACAAATGGGAACCCATAACAATTGTTCATGGACTAATTCGCCATAACGTAAGCCAACAACTGGCTGTCTGTTTCAGACTATTCACTGACCAGGACCATAAGAAGTGAATAGTCCTAGTTCCCGCATTACTGAAACAGCTGTCAAGTCACTTTTGGATCATGCGTGGAGCAAGATTAGCGAGGGCTTAATCGTCCTTGGTAGACTTTTCCTTGTGTAACTCTTTGTACTGGATTTGAATTTGACCGGGGCTTCATCATTTCCTCAGAATCTGCATAGCTTTCTGATCATCAAAGAAAGACATTCAAGAAGTTGCAAGTCGTATTTTTTCCCACTTGCAATTCCTGGCCGTCTGTCAACCTTTTCGATGATAACTGTGTGTTTTAGACTTGATTTTTCGAATTTATCCCCGAAATATGACAATACTGAAGACGTTGACTCCTATTGATAAAGGTTATGATTTTGATGGAAAATGCTATACAATATTTGTCGGCCTAGGATATTTGTCGGCTTTCTATTGCTGTTCATTATCAATTTGCGTTATTGTTCTGTTACAGAATGTATTTCATGAACGGGTCAAGGTTTACCAAAATTGGCAGCATTCACAATTGATGTTGAATAAGAAGAGAGAGTACAAAGCTAAAATGGACCTTGCCAATCGCGCAGATAAAGGAAACTTTGCTGGAAATGAAATAGTTGAGGTACGCATTCATGTTCTTCAGCATCTTGTTAACCCTTGAGCTGAAAATTTCAACATATGTTACAAAATTTACTTCCTTAAATCTTCTAACCTACATTGTAAAATTTCACTCGAGAATACTGTATATTTGGTTGCCACTTCAACATGACTCTTTTTTTTTTGTAGTGGGAGGCGAAAGTGGAACGATGTGAAGAAGAATTCAACAACATATCCCAAATGATTAAGAAAGAAATGGAACTCTTTGAAGAAAACCGAGTACTTGAATTTAAAGGAATATTCATCAATTACTTGGAAATGCAAATGAAGCATCAATTACAGGTGCTCAATTTGTTTCGCTATTCCATATAAATTAATTTTCTCTTGCCAGATATAGGGTTGTTATCGGAAGGTAAATCTAAATGAATCAATAGTTTAAGAAACCCGACCTGTCCACAAAATCAAAGTTGTCGTTCAATAGCGGGGGGGGGGGGGGGGATATTAACTTTCTTGTGTATCTACATAGTGTGCTGAAACTAATAGAATTAAAAAAAATTGAAAATGTTCATATTCAGAAATGAATTCTTCATTTGGACATGTTGGGATTCTGCTGGTTGACAAACGTATAGAACTTGAAATTTGGTTATTCGTTATTTGTTATGTCCGTAATGTCATATAAGGTGAAACAGGAAGAAGAAGAAGTTGTAGCCTCAGAGAACCTTCCTACACATTAGTATAGTTCGATTCGTTCCAACTGTCGGACCGCATTTTCGTTGCCCCTTTCTTTCTTTATATTAGGTAGTACAGCGTTTAATACTTACAATTTTACAAATAATTACCTACATTCATAAAATTATTCAGTCATACAGACCGGTATATGAGTTTATTGAAAAGTAAGAGAGTTTCTTAAGGCACCCTGAATTTTCTGTATAGATTTTGGCACCGCCACGGTGCCAGGGACTGGTGCCACAACGTCACAGCAAAATAAGAAATGGTCAATGCCGAATGTATGTTCCTAAATATTGAAAAGCACTCTACAAATAAATTCAAAAATGTCTGCCGCACATTTTCTGGTGCTATACTTGGTATTGTTGGGGAGGGGAAGGGGTTTTCCCAATCGATTAATAACGAGTGTTTTGCTACATGCACATGCCCCTGAGACACCTGGTTAGTAGACCCACTGATTTCAAATAACACACTCATTGTAAGCCACAGATTTTAATAAGACAACATAATGAACACGTTATGAAACCATTGACAAAGAACATATTAAAAATCGAAAGAAGTCTAAGTATTCAAGAAAAAGTCTCAAAATGTAGTTCAGGTCCTTCTTGTGCTCCAGGCATGTCTCTCCAAAATTTCTTGACATCTCATGAGGTATCAAGGTATTTTAAAGGGAAACCGGCGATCCATCACCGCCTGCGAAATATCATGGCGACCCATCCCCGTTAGCTTTTAATCATTCTGGCCAGGGTAGGCAACCCATCTCATCCATGTAGAGATCTCTCTTGTTCTCAACTCATCTCTGTTGTTTGGGGGATGTTTTGGTTTATTATCTTCGATAATGAACCATTGGAATCGCCCAAAGAAAAAATTTTTTTAACCCCCCCTCAAAATTTGTTGGTTTACGTTTCAAGATACGTAGATTCAGAAAATCGAATAAAAAAAAATCCGTCCGTACGCCGTACGCCGTCTGCGCCACTTTGCCCAGTTAGCGTTGAGTTAAAATTACGAAATTTTTTTTATGGGTTTCGACCAACCCCACAATGGTCCTCGAAACTTTTCATAACCCTAGGTCAAGGGGAAGGGGTTCAAAACGAATTTTGAAAATTTGAAAATCTCATATCTCGAAAAATTCATATAGAACGGTATGTTTTTTATTTCATATTTAGATAGAGTTTGTTCCGTAGAATTTTTTAAGACCATCCGCAGCTTTGTACGACCAGCCGTTCGTTCACAATGAGGGCTCAAAGATTGTGCCTCACAACACGATCGTGTATCAAACTGTTGAAATACAGGTCCATTTTCATACTAACAAGCTCTTTGGAACATCATAAGTGATGTCGAGTTTGTTGTTCTGAGGTGCGTTTCGTGCTGCGGAAATGAAGGTAATTTCGAATGTTTGTTGGTAGGTACTTCTTTTATAGAAAAAATATTACCGACGTAGTATTAAAAACCCCAGAATTATATCGTATTAATTAATCATAATTAATAATAATTATTATTAATAATAAATACGAATTATTAATACCTAACAATAAATTATAATAATTTTCAGTAGGTACTTGATAAAATTGTTAATAATTAGTGATAATTGATAATAATAATTAATCTAACATTTAGGATCTAGACATTTAGACCTAGTGATCTAGACAGAAGGGTGATCTGTACAAAGAAGATAATGAACCGTTGTGTCAAGAATTTGCAGAGTTTTTTTGTTCTGCAACCCTGTCCACTTGATCTGTATGTCCAACTAATCTATATGGTACTAATCAGTTGTTTGGGGGATGTTTTTATTCCGCAACCCCGTCCACTTGATCTACATGTCCAACTAATCTATATGGTACTAATCAGTTGATTGGGGGATGTTTTTATTCTGTAACCCCGTCCACTTGATATAATTAGTTCGACATATTACATCAAGTGGACGGGGTTGCAGAATAAAAACATGGTACTACTATCTGTTGTTTGAGGGAGGTTTTTATTCGGTAAATTAAATATATTAAGTATATTTACCGAGACGGGTTGATGACACGACCCTCCGCTCACCGGGATGAGTCGCCACTTCCCAAGCGGCACTAATCGCACCTTTCACTTTTCCGGGGTCCCATTTTAAATTTTCTTGAGGTCGTTCATTTTTTTTTAAAGGCCGGGGAACTTGGGAGATGGATCTGAGAAAAGCACGGCTATTAGGGAATTTACGAAGAAAATGTAGCTATTGTTCTCGGTCCCAAATTGTTAAAAGGGTTTTTTTATGCTGAACACGATGGTGCAATCAGAATTGTGATATCTCATTCCATTCTCAAACTGGAGCACTTTGAAGATGAAGAAACGTGGTTGTTATTTGATATTATCTGCATGTTATCTGATAACGGAATGAGATATCGCAATTTTGACTTCACCGTCGTGTTTAGAGTTGAAATATCCAAAAGCTGAGGGGGGTTTTGGGAAGGTTTGGGAGGGCGGTAGGTTCACCCATTAATTCCACATATGAACGGTCTGTCGAGTGACACCTCATTTTAAAGGTTTCTACACGCTGAATAAGATAGGGAAGTCAGAATTGCGATATCTTATTCAGCTCTCAAACTGGAGCACTTTGAAGATGAAGAAACGTGGTTGATTGTTGAGATGTTCTTCATGGACATCATGTTCTTTAATAAAGACATTTTACATAAAACCAATCATTTCTTCGAAAATTCGCTCTTATAGCCTGTAGATTTTTTTTTCACTTCGAATGTAGACTTTATTGAACCGTCAATGTACTGAATTGCTCCTCTTTCTTAGTACCAAAATCTAAAATCATCCTGTAGTTGACAAGTACTACCTGAAATAGATTGTATTCGCTTCTCACCATTAGAAGTTCAAGCAGAAACCCGACATGTCCCCAAGGTCATGGACTTGTCGGGTTTCCCTCAACTATCGGATATCCTCTCGCATGTGATTTCAATTGAAACACATTTTGCGAAAACTCGACTATTGAAATTTTTGGAAATGCAGGGTTTCTGAAACGACAAATTTGATGAAAGAACTCGTTGTATTGACTTTGACCACTTATTATAGGCAATAGCAGGTCTATTTTGGGAGTTTGTGTCTATTGTTCTTGTTGGCCGGAATAAATAATCTTGTTTGATCAGAATGAATGGATGACGAGTGTATGCATACGTTTCAAGATACGTCAAACCCGAAGTTTCAAAAAGTGATCAAAAAGATCAGTTTCAAGACCCCTGAAATACGGCAATAAGAAACTGCAAAGTAGGGTTGAAATGTTTAAAAAGCTATATATTGAAAATGTCCTATAGAACCGTGTAGTTTTAATACGAATTTGAATAGATTTTGATATAGAGTATTTTCAAGATCACTCGAATTGGTGCGTCCGGGTAGAACTGAAGAAAAAAAACATAATATTCTCCATTTAGTAATTGAATCCTTTCATTGTGATTTTCATAGATTTCCATTTGTGTTTCAGTTGATTGGTTACTGGGAAGCATTCCTTCCGGAAGCTAAGGCTATTGCATGAAAACAAGAACACGTCCAATAAGAAGGTGTCAACAAAGATCTACAGGAGTCAGCATACACTAAATTTTCTAGTACCTAATCATTTTCTTCTAATTTTTTTCATGAGATCAAAATGTATTATACTCTATGCTTTAATTTGTGTTGCACTGTAAACATCAGCAAAAACATTCGAGTATTGAATGTCTCAAGACTGCCGTCAAGAGTCCACCTCTTCAGTTGGTATGTGCATTCAAACAATAAACATACATATTGGCATGGTCTGTTCCATTTAGTACCTATAGAATTATTATTTATTTTTGTAATCTAAATTGTTCCTGATATTATTAAATTGATATTTTTTCTCATTAAGAAGAGAGAAATCTCTCCTCTCCCTCCATTCGATAGATGTTAATAAAGTACAACGTTCCTAGAACTTTGTACATTTTTGGAACTTTATGGTGATTGCTAATGATGAATTACCTGACCATGGTAGAAGTGATTGAGTGATTCTTTCCTTCAAAAATGACGTCTGGTGTCGTTACCTGCCGTTGAAGCTAGGACAGCCCCCAGGTGGGAATTGAACCCATATCCTCTTGTTTTCCTTTCCAGTGCCTTCTATATTTCCGCTACTGGGGACCTTTAGGGTGACAGCCAAGAACTGAGCCCTCCCCTTACGCCGGACACATTTCTCTGCATTTTATTAACCCTTTTGATTAGGCACTGATAATAGCATGACCCTAAGAATAAGTTGTAAAGGAGTTTTATTTAGAAGTTCAGAAAATGGGAATCTGTGATATGTTCTCTGCTTCTAAATTCAATTTATTCCCAACCAATCAGTACCTATAAACAAAGAAGAAACACCTCTTTTGTGTCCATATCGCAGACATAAATGCCACAAGCTTATTCTCTGTGGAATTGAGTATTCCATAGACTTCCTCAAATCTTTACTTTGACTGTCTTTTTTAATTTGCTTGAAATGGGTTGGTATCTTCTCATTGAATTTCATGGTTGTTGTTTCCAAACGTTCGCATCTGCTCCAAGTCATGTGAAACTGTGATTTGTTTTGAAGTGTCAACTGATCGGACTGTTGAGGTCACATCTGAAGATGGTTAGAGGCATTGCAAACCTTAATAGGTGCTCTATCATGGAGAGAGAGAACAAACAATGACATACTTGAATTCATGTCACACGAAAATGCTTTCAAAGCTAAACTCTATGTTTGGAGGTGCGTATTGTCTAATTTGTTGAGCAAGTCCCCTAGGATTACTTGATAGATGAGTTGTTGAGTTGGTTGACGCTTCTAGCCTAACTACCTGTTCCTTACCCAGCAGGTAAGGTATCTGTGCAAACTGTGATTGTGTACCACATACAACCAAAAACTATAAAATTGTATCTATGAAGAGGATCTCAAATACTATCCCAACTGTAAACTGGTACTGCTGAGAATTAATTCTCCTTTTTTCCATTTATCAAACTTGTCAGTTCAGTCTCTCTCCACTGACAATTACTCATCAGCGCAACATCTTGTATCACATCAATTGCGATTCACCTAGTCACAGTACACCATGCATAAATTATATTATAACCATTACCAGTTTTAGGTTTCTTATAAGTTGTACCCTGTATGTATATTTACTGCCAATTATCTTCATTTAATGTGCAACGACTACTTCATCTCTTGAATTTCGGTAGTCTCTACCAAAATAATGAATCGCTCATTTGTATTTTGAGCCAAATATAATTAATAAGTACGTGTTTGCCTTCGTAAAAATATATGTTATATCTGTACATACAAATACATTCCAATTTATTACATGATTATTATAATGATGTGTTTTTATTTCGTGCCTCTATGTCTGACTGCCCAGCCATTGTGTTCAGCTGTTCTCTATTGAAGGTCAGAGATTGTTATGATCATTTCGCCTTTGGTTACCCTTGAGTGGGGAAGGGTTCGCCCAATTTCTTCGTTGGTCATACCTACTTGGATATCACCCATATAATTGAGCGGTGGTAATATAAGAACTAACCAGTTTATTCCTTTAGACGAGGCCGTTGGGCTAAATTGTTCGGGTACGGTTTTACCAAATGGTACAGTAGAACCTCGATGAACCTGGGCAGAGGGTTCCATGTATAACACCGGCCAAAAAAGGTATTGTTGGTTTTTTAGTGTGCTGAACCCAAATCTGAAACCCGTTTTTTGCTATCAGGTTTAGTTTTTGAAATGTAGCTCATATACATATTTTCTAGTTACGTTTGAGTGTTCAAAATAGCTCAATTAATTGGTCACTTTCAACCATTCTTTCTATATTTTTGAGGTGCAGAATGTGGAGGTTTTTTCCGTGGAATGGGAGAAAATAGATAAAATCGGGTTTCAAATTCAGATTTTGCTCCTCGAAAAACATAGAAAGAGTGGTTGGCTGTGATAAATTAATTGGGATTTCGTGAAGTGTTATTTTTATCACTCTAACGTAGCCAGAGAATAGGAATATGAGCTATATCTCAAAAATTAGACTTTATAGTGAAAAACGGATTTCAGATTTGGATTCAGCACACTCAAACTCCCCAAGACTAACCTCCATCTCCTCTGCACCAAACAACATCTTTTTTTTTTCGTTGGCCAGTGTAGCCGGAAGGGGGAAATAATGAATGCTTCAAACCGTTCATTTTCCGATTTACCACTTCACCATCAGCCATTAGAAAATCTACGTACTAAGCTTCAACCTAATTTCTCACGCTATCCCTTGTGATACTTGCATGGTTGCATAGTCAGTCAGCGGAGTGTTCTTCCTCCTCATCAGTAGGTTGTTCAACGCCGATTTCAACGTTTTCAACGACTAGGTACTACAAAAAGAACTCACCCGTGCCATTGAACTGCTTGAGACTACCCATGGCTTCCTAGTGAGATTCCAAGTATTAAAATGACCCTCTAAAACTCAATAAATTCTACAAAATGCAAGGTTCCAACATTTTGGAGCTCATGAGTGATGCACGGGTGAATAAATTCAGGAAACAGTGTTTTTCATATTCAAGTTTTATTATAGACGCAGAACATAGAAATACCTTTGATTTAAGAAATCTAGGCTAACAACACTTACTTATACGTAGGAAAATAGTAAGTAGAAAATACTTTTTAAATCAAGCTCCGTGCGCCAGAAGATCACTCATATTTTTATGCGAAATAGTGCAGCACGTGTGAAAACAGACATACGCTTTTGTAGCATATTATGTGAGTATAAAATAGGTGAGTAGTGGATGCAATTTCTGGATTTCGTAATACTTCAATTGTGTACTGCATGTAGAATAAAGTAGAATATTCATTTTCACTGCCTCGGCACTTGTTGAAATTACGTCACGAGTCTTTTGTAAGTAAGAGCACAAGGATGTGAGATGGCGAGTTTTAATTAAATTTCTCTATTCTGGTGAGGGTAAGTAAACTCCGGAGTGAACTAGTAACAATCAAACACCATGTATCATTGGTCAATTAGAAATCTACGCTATCATTCATTTGCCTTAATAATATTCAACTTTGATATGGGTAGATTTTAGATGGCCATCTATTAGGGACGTATGTCGAGAGAAAAGGTTGAAGACAAGTAATTTATTATTTAGAACAAATGAATATTTTATGATGAGGTTGTGAAATATAATATTTATCACCTGGAAATGACCAATTTGTTTCGTAATGATTTCTAGTTTCACACAAACCTAATAGCCTCTATGGAAACAGTAATGGACTACTAATGGTTATGCTGGAAATTAGAACTTTAGGTAGTTTCAGCAAACCGGTTGAATCGACATTTCACTGACCCCCAAGCGGCGAAGAATTAAATTCCCAGAGGTTCACAATGACTGAGGTGATCTTGACCCATGACATAAGACCCAAAAGTATTATGCGTGGGATACAGGCATTTCCGTGGTGTCATCTGCGGGCAATGCAGAGGTCTCACAATCTCTGTTCTCTCCCTTGCAGTTACTTTGCCGATTAGGTGCAATGGCGGTCTGTACCACGTGGTTTATACGACCGTATTTGAGACAATTGGGCTCACTTGACCAGTCTTGCTTTTACTCGTACAAGGGTTTGAAATGGAACTGGTAGGTACTCCAGGAATTCACATACCATGTAAACTTGCACTTTTTGAAAAACAGTACTAAGCAAAAATTCATTGTATTTATTGCACGATGGTCTGGTGCTCGCAAGCAACTCTTCCACAGGATTTGTGGGACCATTCATCCTGGAGGAAAATGTTTGGCTCCTTAGCGCACCCTGGAATTTCCGCTTCAGTCAATTTAGTTCAGATTCTTTATTGCTGGCCTTCTCTGATCAGAGCTATCACACTATGGTCCAAAGCCTACTTCTAGTGCAATTGGCACGTACCAACCAGCTGACACTATCGATTTCTGTAGGTTCACGGTTCCTGTTGACCATAGTGGACCAATTCTCCAGATGAACAGAGGCAACGCCACTCAACCCTATAAAGGCTGCAAATATTGCCCTCCTCTCCACATAGATCTCCCGGTTTGGTGTCCCTCGTCGCATCACCACTGACAAAGGCAAGCAGTTCAACTACCAACTTTTCCGAAGCCTCTTATCAATGGTAGGAGCTGACCACTTCCTAACAAATGCCTACCACCCTAGCGCCAGTGATGTTGAAAGGTGGCATCGCAATTGGAAATCAGCACAGCAATGAACTATCTGAGGACTGGGTTTCAACGGTGCCTACAGCTCTACTTGGGTTGCGTTTGTACCTGAGTGACACCTCCAGAGATGATCTATGGGGTGCCCATCCGTCGTCCTCTAGATTTCGTCGACTTGCGAGACCATTCGAGAAGTCTCCAACCGTGCCATTTCACCACCAAACAATCTACGTGCACTCTGAGATGCCGACTTCCTCCCACGTATTCGTTCGACGGGATTGTTGTTTTCAACCAATATATGATGGCTCATACCTGGTCACTTCCCGCACAGACAAGGTCTCCAAAATACACACCCCAAATGGAGCAGAGTATCTCTATCGACAGACTGAAGCCAGCATTCCTACTTGACCAGACTCCAGACCAGGGTGCTGCTCCTCTCATGCCTCCTGTGCCCGCCATACTGCCACAGGATTCCAACATACCTCGTGAAGACCCTGCTCTGACACCTGCGCCGACAATAGCCACGCGTAGTGGTCGACATGTGCTATTTCCTGCGCGTTATTGTTGACACTAAGAGAGGAGTGCTGTGGGTAGCCACCAGGACATTAAATGTGAACAAAAACAACCCGTACACACTGTTACCTTTAATAACGCTAACATACATTTTGGAACCGCGCTAACAGCTATTTCTATGCTTTTATTTATAAAATAGCCAGAATTTCGAGGGGGAGGGGGGCTAGGGCTTTGTTCATTCCTAACCCTATTCTACTCGTCAATTTCCCGCCTCCGACAATTTATTATTCAATTTCTTTACGATTTATTTTTTATTGTGGTGTTTCCAATTGTTTTCCCGTTGTTCTTGTATTGTTCTTCGTATCAGCGTTTTTAAATATCGATACCTCTACCTGAGCTAAATTTGGGAGATCAGAAAAGGAACTGTGACAATTCTTGGTCAACTAAAATCTGTGTTCATAGGACCTTCCATTTAGAATGGGTAGAACTCATGACGTAATTTCTTTTGACATCCCCAAACATGGAAAACAACGAAACAAAACTTAAAGGAATGACAACTACAGGATGGAATTGAATAAATACTGTGAAATTCGAAAATTCTAGCTGGAAGGCACAATAATAATACAGATACAAACAAAGTTTGACCCCATTTTTTTCGAGTCATGAAGAAGGTTTTCAAAAACAAACGTTTGCTTTTGATTGAAGATAAGGAATGCACAATTATGATGCTCAACCAAAATAGAAAAATACCTACCGAAATATTTGTAAGTAAAATTTGTAAAGCATTGTACATAGACACTACAACTTATACTGTTTTTACTTAACAAAACATCGTAAAATCACACTGCTAGGTACTCAATGGTTCACCATGTTTTCAGATTGAATTTTCATTCATGAGTGAAACTTCCTGCAAACGCTCTAAGCGTAAAATCATATAAATCAACTTATGAACAGGTTGGGTACTTCAAAAACACCCTCTAACTTAACAACATTGACTTTTGTATTGTAATATCAACAATTGATCCTTAGAGGTATTGTTTCTTTGGTAACTACAGAAAAAACCCAAATTGATTGGAACATCCAAGAAACGAACATTCACAAGAGTAATAATAATTTAAAACGACACCTTAAAGCTTCATTCCTGTATCTACAATCGCCCTAGTTCATAGACACCGTAGTTTGATCATGTATTTTGAAATTTCCCGTGGACTCAATAATTATTTTTATGTATTTTGGCGCGAGTGATTTGTGGTGACAAAGAATAATTTTCTCTCTCTTATAAACAAAATAAATTTTTTCAATAATTTCTGACAGGTAAATACTCAATGATCAACAACGCTGTACGTAGAAGGTATTCCATAGGACAACGGAACATGTAGAAAATGGTCATGGTGCCAATGTGAAAATAGGTTAATCCACGTGGAACATGTAGGTATCTTCCCATGGACTACGTTACATATGCCACTTCAAGTATTTCGTCCAAAATATAGTACTATGAACTTCTCTAATATTTATATAAATGCAATATATTTATTTTATTTTTTCCGTGGAAACTTAATAATATTTGTACGATATCAACAACGTTCTCGAATTCGTCTTATCTACAAATGGAAATTGACGAGGAAAGATTCCAATGCACAAAAGCATAGAGAGGTTAATGAAAAATGTATCCATTAGGTAGGTATATTAAATTCACATTATTTAAACCTATACGTCTTAGTGTAGTTTATATAAAAGTATTCTATTGGAAAGTGTGGTTCATTGAATTGACGTAAGAAGCATACTTAAGTTTTACAATACGTTATTCATATATAGTTTTCCCTTCGAAATATCTAGTCGAGAATATCAGTAAAAAGCATAAGTACGTTAAATATACAAGAATAGTATGTTTCCAAATAAATCGTATAGTTGTTTTTGTCATTACTATCTTAGTTAAATCGTTCCTTGATCATCGTGAAATTGCCATGTCACTTCGTCTGGTAATTCATTGTTGAAATTTTTGTAGAGTTGAATCTACTTGTTTTGAACTAAGTAATTGTTAGCTATCCAGTGAACAATTTGTGTAAAATTCAATATAATTTTGATTGCTCTCTGATTTCAACCAATTTCTGGATGAACCACGGTCACTCGATCCAGATTTATGAAAATTAGAATAATGAATGTCCGTATTTTTTTTTCTTTTTCTTGTAGGAACCCACTTGGTTATTATTTCGTGTAGAAATGAAACACATGCCAGATACGAGTAATCGAAAACAGTAGGTGATTGGTAGGGCGTCATCGCAGGACAGGTATATTATAAAGTTATACATATGGTGTTTGGAGAAGTAAGATTTCGAAGGAGGATCGTTATCCCCATCGCTTGATACATGATTCAGGTTTGAAACCCCACTATTACATGATGGGGAGTTGTTCTAACTCACTCTGTCAATTATAAGTTTCGCACTGAACAAGTAGGTCTGAACAAATGAAATTAAGTGCATGTAACCATAATTTATTTATTTCTGCACTGACATCAGGCAAGAATAGATTGGTAAAATAAGTTCACAACCTGTGCGTATCCTTTGGATAACACAACTACCTACACTTGAAATATTTTCCACGACCAAGGTCATTATATAGAAGAATGATCTAGAATCAATCGACTAGGTTCCTATCTTACAATTATGTAATTTACGGATTGTTAACAGTGAAATATCCAACTGCTGGTAGATGTGAATAAAAATTTTCAAAATGAATAACTGATAGTTTGTATGTCGCCTGAATACATATCATAGTTACGCGCAGATTCAATTGAATTCGTTTATAAATCCACGAGTACTGTATACGACAGATCGACAAATTGTAGAATGTGGGGGTTATCAGTGGCTTGACGTTAAAGGTATCATTATTTTTCATTATTCAAGTGTCGCAAGTTCTCTGTGAATTCATAATGGCTCGTATTGCTATAAAATCGTGACGCTGGTTCTTCGAGAGACACATTTCTTCTGAATAATCTGGAATTTTACGAACAGTCCACCAGAAAAGATGACGTTTTGCGCTTTCTGTAGCAATATCGCGAAACCACCAAAAGGTCATACAAGTCAGAGTTGTCTCACGTCAGTATTGTAGAACTGCAAATGAGTACTCCATGCTTGTATGAGTGCATGTGCTTCAAATTGAATTCGCAATTTAGTTTTCATCCTTCCCTCCATAACAGTACTTCCACGGTCATTTCATCGTTCCGTTGCTATGAAATGTTGACCGGTTCACTGGCCGTTTTCATCAGTAGGTACGCAGTGACCTGAGTACCTAACGCTTAGTGTTCTCGATGAGCCAATTTGAATAATTCATTAAATGATCACCTTCCCGCAAGATGGATGAGGATATTCAGATGATGAAATTTTTAATTCGAATTGGACCTATAACAAATTGCTGCTCCTCATACGTTCCTCCTATCAATCGATCCGAACTGGTTGAATGATTAACCAGTCCCGACAGTAGTTTTTGACTATTCACCAGCATATTTAGTAAATTTTTGAAGGGATGATTTGAAAATCGGGACCAAGACAATCGAATAGTTGTGATGAAGATGCGGGCCTGAGCCCGTTTGTGTAAAATTATTGTAATAATCATTATTTTTGAACACAGGGTTTTAAATCTTGTCCTCACGTTTCCAAACCTCAAAATAATGAAGAGGGTTTCGGGAAATACCTTACGAATTTTCCTGGTGTTCAAGGAGCACGTCATTTCAACACTTTGGTGGTAATTGGGCAGGTAGACGGACGCAAATTGGATACACCTCCTCGCAAATTGGAGAGATAAAATAAATCTGAATTTATTCCTCCATAATCACTACAGTTACTTTCTGATTGTTTCAAAGTAAATCCACTCAGACAACTCCGAGTTATAATTTTATTCGATTATTCGGTTTGACCGTACATACTGGTAATTACTGGTAATGAATGACTATTGGCATTGGCATGCTGGCTCCCTTTGAGTAAGTATGAGGAAATTAATGTAAACCAAATATATCCCATCGACACAGCTTATTTCATACCGAAATGAATGGAAATAAATATTATTTCAATAACTTTCTCCCAGAATTGAACATAGTTACCAACGGAAAAGTATAGTTCAAGATAATTATTATAGCTGTAGGTATCTTCAAATCTGTGGGCCTAGAAAAAAGGGACTATTAGTAATACCTAGTACAGCAATAAAAACGATTCAATTTTAGAATAAATCTAAAATATAAACTATTTGGTGAGAATTGCGGGAATGCACTACGTTACGGAAAATTTTAGACTTTGGATTCTCCACCGAAAACTGTCAAAGAAAAGACTTTGGATCCTGAAAAGACCGTACAAATTTGGAAGGAGGAGTATCTTGGAATACCTACCATTTTAAAACTTGATACGAGTATATTCTACAAATTTAGTAACTTGGCTAACTCCTACACATTGAACAGCAAATCTTGATTATAGCATGAGTTTTTATTCGAGTCGAAGGTTGATTTTGGTGGAATAATACTACCCGAGTTAAATTACGTTCATTTCCACTTTGTGAGGAGTGAAGATTTTGGAAAAAATGTCTTGTGAAAAAATTTAGGTTAAACTGAGCAAAATTGCTAGATACACCCTCACATTTCTACAATTTCAACTTGACTTGATTCCTTGAACCAGAAATAATGGTAGGAACAAATTATATTTTGGTCGTATGTTAACCCTGTAATTCGTCATAATAATTTTATAATACGAATTCTTTGGATATTAATTTTTCTCTCTGTGAAATATACATTCATGATTGTCAGTTTAGTGGCACCCTTGGATAAATTGACTTAGGTTTCTGTGATTTTTAGTAATCCACATTTTGAAGTTTCTCCTATATTCTCTGGGGTATCTAACTTCAAATGGCGTGATACCTACCAAGAATATTATTATCGGCTTATAAAACTATTATTCAGCTAACTTCTTCAAAGGGGACCTAAACATTTTCCTACCTAAACATTTCGACTCTCGCAGACTGGAAATGATGCGTTAATCCAAGAATAAACTCCCGCTCAGTAAAACGCAACAATATTTTTTTGCAGGCCTGCATACCTACAATACTGCAACTTATTGTTTGGTTTTCTAATCTCACTTGTGTCACTTTTCTATTCTTTTCCACATCACTTTAATCATTCATATGATACCTCATATTTATTATTCATATCAGTTCAATAATAATTATTGGAAATTAATGAATTCGGATTTTTCTGATCAGGCGTTTCATAATCAGTGGTTATGAACTCAGGCGCTGTCTTCATGTTGATTTATGTTTTTCTAATCCCTCCATTCATCAGGGAAATCTCTTCATATTCACGAGCTTCATACATTACAAATGATCGTTTTAACGTAAAATGTTTACATGTTCTTGAGGAAACGTTGCTGCTATGGACACCTGCAAATTTATGAGCGAGTTATCCTGATTGGTGTTTAGGTTTTCATCAAAAACGAATCGTCAATATGTGTTCACTCGTCTTGACAAACGTTTCCTCATTAAAAAATTGGTGTGAACACATTATTCTGAACAATGAACAGCAAACATTCATCAACACAGATTACAATTAAGTACAAATGGTACGTATCATCCTAGTTATTGACAACACATATATAGCATATATGTGTAGGTATACATTTGATGAAGGGTTTTACTCAAGATCTTTTCTCGCGGGAAACTGCTTCTCAAGTAGCTTACAGCATGAAAGATCTGACATCCAGCAGTCAAATATAGACACAGAACATAACGTGGAACATTGAATTACATCTAATTACAGGTAACGTAAATCTATTGAACAATTAAATCGCAGTTAGCAGGATTCAACAACGAGAAAGCAGGCGTCCGACAAATAAACTTGGAACATTTATCGAGAAGTACGAGTAGGTACAAGTAATATCGATTTAATACTAAACTAGACGCGAGATTCTGCCACTGGTACGGAGTAATACTTTTTATGTTATGAAAATGAGGTCTGACCAATTAATACCTACTTAATTGAGATCAGTCCAAATTTTAAATTCACAAGCCCTCATATCCTTAAAATTGATGATCTCAATGGAATCATGTGAAGCACTTGAACAAGAACGGCCGGTGTAGTTATAAAACAAAGTACGCAGTCAACCAAAATGGCCGGTGAATCGTATGAAAATGTTCACCACCTGTATGTCTGGTAGATTTTCCGTACTAACAGCCATAATGGCTGAGCCAAAAATATTGAAAAATGTACCAATTCACCGTATTGTATCCATCCTAGTTCGTGTTGGACATGGTATTTCTTCATTCCCACAAGTTTCGTCATTATTCACTCTCACTAGATTGAAAAAGTTGCAATAAAAACTTTGAATGAATAAATAAAGAATATCAAGTCGACGTAATATATTTACAAATTCTGAGTCCTCTCACACAATACCACCAGATGCTGGAACAGCATCCTGCAATCATTACAGAATGTTTTAACGATCACATGAGTACCTGATACTTTTTCAATGGTACTATGTGTTGGTGAACCCTAAAATATAATGAATTGAGATGAAATGAAGTTTTAGTACTGCAGGAGAACCTAACTGGCAAATTTTCGAAGAAACGAACTAGAAAATCAGCCTCAAAAATCCGCTAAAAATGAGGAGAATTGAACTTAACCATTATAATTACAATTCGAAGGTTATAAACTGGAGTGTCATTATCCCTAATAAAAGGGAAACCATTTATCGGAGATTCAAGTAAGTAAATACTTGCGCCCACGTCAACCGTATCCCAACTATTCACGGTATGAGGGTTTCGAGAATATTAAGGTACCTACTCTAACGGACGAAACGTACCCATCTACTTCGTTTGGACATAACAGCTCACTTGTGGAACGGAGATGAACTTAACACTATCTTAGGTATTAGAATGAAAACTTCCAAAGGAATACTGACATTAAAAGGTCCACCCCAATCCCCTGTGGGTATCTAGAAACTCTCACCTTCCCGTGAAGATATTGATTTTTTTCATCTCTTTTGGTCAAATATCAAAGTGGTGAATATTAAACTCAAATGAGTAACTAAATTATTTTTTAATGTGACTCACGCTTTATAAAACCAATTACTGAGATTATTGGACCGTTTCTGGTTTATTGTAAATTTATTTGTTTTTGTTCGCGAAGAACTGTCAATGCAGCCCTCATCATTCTGGTAAATCACACTTCAGCGCCACCCTCAAAATTAGATTCTTAAAAATACGACGAGAGTACTTTTTAGATTTTTGTGCAGTGCAGTAGATGTGCAATGAAAAAAGTTGTAGACAAGATAGTTTAAAGCTATTGAATCGATTCTAGTGAAAACATAGTTGCTTGAGAAAATACAACGAGAATATAGGTTGATAAAAAGTTAGAAGACAGCCTGAGTGGTGCCTTCAACAATGCGGATCTAATTGCAAGAATTTGCATACTATTGGATAGGACATTACAAATGATAATGTATAATCTTGTCACCAAAAATTAGTCTATTTATATTAAATTTGGCTATAATACTTTATACTAACTATTTCAAAAGAGTTAGGCCTACAGAATCAAGTCTTGAATTGTTCCCATTTATGTCGCACATAATAAACCTAGTGTTGTTTGAAATTGTATAGGTGGTGTGAACACATTATGTAATATAATGATAACTATAGAATGAGATCGAAAGTGTCTCTTTGTATGAAACAAGAAAATGACATACCATTACAATTTTTGACCTCATCATGTGTGATGGTTGAGTACCTACTGATGGCGCTAATCAGCTTAATATGCGGCGTACCCGCCAATTCTCCATGTCCTTTGGTATTCAACTAACAATTACTGTTCAATATTTTCATCTCAACGAAACAGAACAAAAGTACAGCACCAAGCTAGATTGCGCCACCAGAGCATCCTGCGTGTTAGGTTAGGTAGTAATATCTATATAAACTACTCGCGAACGTTAATTAGTATGCTCTTTGAACGATAGGTCTCCCATACGAGTGTAGAGACTGGTGGAGAGACTGGTCACTTAATTTGACACTATCGAATTGAGTTGTTGTTATGGCCAACGGTTTCGGAGCACGGACAGTATTACATAGCCAATTGTTTCCTTGAAAATTACGTGTCGTTCAGTCATTGAAGAAAATTTCACTAGAGTAACTTTTGTGTGTTTTGGCGCGAGAGTAATTTACTGTGTTTTGTGTATATTTGTATGTTTGTTCTTAACACAACTTGAACGTTTTTGAACTACATATTAGGTACTTATGTATTTTTGGAGTTGTTGAAGTTTTGAAGTTTTGTGTTTGGAGTATTTTGTCTAGAAAATTTGTTTCATGCTTATAAATCTTTGATTTCTGTACAAGATTTCTGGAACAAGAATACCACTATTTTATTCTTCTCTCTCGACCTTGGATAGCCATAGGATTTCATAAGGAGGTAGCACAGTTTAGCAAGGAGAGTTGGCTGTGGAACGCTTCCAACATTTGGCGCAATATTTAGTTTAAGGGTAGTTCCACTCACGAAGCTTTTCATTCATCATTAGATCCTAATGGAATTTATAGCGAAGAATAATATAGAATGATAATAAAGAATATTCCTCCTCCTACTATTGAGATGGTGTCATTACAAAGTGATACATCAAGATGTTTCGGAGACCCTCATTGTTTATGAGTATTATCCATCATGAATCGGCATGTTATGTTCAGGACCATAATATGAGGTACATAATGAGGAATATAATATATTCCATATTGTACCTCACCCAGAGGGTTTGCCACAGATCTAATTTCAAAATATTAGACAGATGAGCTTAGCTCTTCTTATAATAACCCCAACAAATTTTAAGTTAACGGCAATACGATTGGCCCTAATGATTTGAATATTTACATAAATAAAGGATTTAAAAGGGCCTCGAATAAAAAGAAGGATGGAAATTATGAGAGTGCACTTAAAATTAAAGGAGCAGATGAAGCTATTTTCACACCTACATTGGACAAGGACTGATTTGCTATATCCATAATGCTATATACATCAACGATCACGACAGAATCAAATTTAAATTGGATGAAATTCTACACTACAAATAATACTGTATTTTTATGGTTAATGAGTTGAAATTCATGCTTATTTATTTCAACAATTTGTGTAATGATGGGGTAGGAAACAATGAGGATAGGTGGGGGAGCGTACAAAGGATCGGATCTGATAGCGAATTAGACTCCTGGATTGTCCTACCGCCCCAAAGTGCGATATAGCGAAACTTTGAAACTTCTTGGCTTGGAGGTATCGATTTTGAAATGGACTGCTCAATACCGAACACACCTGCTGGACTTGTGCTATTGCTGGAACTAAAAACAGAGGTCTTCTCAGTATTCCAGGCTGTTTACCCAGGTACTTGCCACAGCTTTATACGACCTTTATGTCGCATATAACATCTAGTTGTAGGTAAGACATTTTCACGTCCTGTGGGGCAATTGTAAATTAGTGTAAATTGTATTTAAAAATGTGTGAAGGCTGCTATTTCGATAGAATCGTTCACCAGGAACTAGTGGATGTTATGAATGTTAGCCATGTTCATCTTGTGAGTATGTACTTCATAAAAGACGATGTATGAGTTGAAAAACGTTGCAGTATGTATAATATAAACAGAGCTCTTGTGATTTGGTGAAATTGAACATCTTTCTCAAGTGATAAGTGCAACAAACTAGTCCAACAAGGGATTTCACCTGTAGTTCCCACACACAGGATGTACTCACAGTCATAAGGAGGTTCATATCATTAAGTTCTTAATTATTATGTTTCAGCTTAAACATTGGGCCGTGCTGATTTTTTCCTTGATTTAAGTTTCAAAATCTGTAAGACAAGAAAATTATAGTCTATGAGCGGGAAGGTTCCAATAAACATCGCATACCATCAAATCCTTATCCTCCCTGCCCTGATTAGTCACACATACATACAAGGTTAAAGAGAAGAGAAGGCCGCGTCGTTATACAAACCTCTTCGATGAATTATGAAAGGAACCAGAGAGAAAGTCAACAAATAAGCTCCCGATGAATTAGAGAAGAAATCGTGAGTAATACAAAAAACAAATCCTGTTCAGGAGACTTCTTTTGAATGAACACTGAAGTTACCAAGAAACTATATTTATTAGCCAATCACTTTGGTGACCAGTATAAACTTAGATGTCATGGTTAAGGGATAAATCAATGGGATTGGTCGAATCAGTATCCAAAATCTGGCATGTCCCAACACTGTGTTGGGGGTGGTCGGACTTTGTGGGGTATACCTTTTTCATTATACTCAAACGCATCCTGATTGTGAAAATAAATCCGTTCACGGTAGTGAAATTGGATAATTCAATTAAACCATATGAATAGCAGCAAATACACACAGACAAGACGAAGCCTTTAGTGTTTCGATTCTGAAAGATGAAAGTAAAGATCTTAATCTACGTATTGTCAAACAGCTTGAAACAGCCACCATCGAGACAACAGTTGTACTTCACCTAGAGGTAATTCTCGTGTACATTTGGCTGTCGTTCTCGCCAAGTAAGTAAAGGATTTGATGGTGTGCAGAAGTAATTTCATAGTACGATCATGACACTACAAACGAGTAGCTCTTAAAGTAGAAATGAACCTCTGTACATTGTTCCAGAAGTTAGTTAAAGGAACGAGGTTCAAGTTGAAAGAAGAGGTTGAGCGGGTGGAGTGTTGTTGAGACTGCGGCCGCGGGATCGGTGGTTGTATAGGTGGCGGGGGGTGATGGCGGCGGTGCTGGTTTCTCAAGAGAGATTGCCTGGTGGCAGATTTCTTTGGGTGCTTGGGTGCGTTTTTGAGGGCAGGCTGATGAGATTTTCAGGCGTATTCAGTGTCAGTCGAGAGGCTCCTGTCACCTGAGGAGAGAATTCAACGATATAGTTCTTTCAAACGTCCGATAGGCAATAACTACTGGAGGACACCGTGCTTGAAGCTGCAGGGAACGTTTAAGCCTTGATTTAGTGAAACAAGTGAGCTTTATTGTGAGTCGTTGGCGGAAACGTTGAAATTTAGGACAATAAATGTTATTAATTCGGCTCAAACATGATTTTTCATCCAAACTTCATTAATTTCAGCTGAGGAGGTTCGAAGAAATTGAGCGTGCTGTAGGCGCTCAGAGAATTTTGAAACTATGGATATGTACAATTCTGAAGAGGGATGAAACATTTTCCTTAGGTGGATAACAATGGTTAAGTATCGAATGGTGACTCGTACATGGAAAATGATTCGATTTGGACTCTTTTTCTGCAAATGATACCTACACTTGAAGTATTAATGTAGAAACGTCCAAAGTTTCAATACATTCTAATACACTCTCCATTTATTCATTTTATTACACTTCATCTGGTAGTAATAAACAGATTATGCTTGACACCAGTGCTTTTCACTGATCCATCTGTACAGAGTGAGCTCCAATGGCAGACATTGAAATTCATATGAGCATACTATAATGAGCAGTCTATAAACAAGACAATTACCGTAAAAAATGTACGGTATACAGTCTGACAAATCACTTGTAACATGTTGAAGTTGCCACGATTTTTCGTTCACACGTTCACGTTTATCGTTCACTTTTTATTTATCGAAAAAAATGAGATTAGGGCCAAAACTGTCATGTATCACCTGAGTTGAGGAAGACGTGACGAATGTAAACAATTATGTCTAAAATGGACTCTAACGATACCGATGATGAATCATTGCAGTTTGTTACGCAGTACATGAGAATAAACCTGAATACTAAGTTCACGTTAATGGTCTGTGGATGACACACTTATTAGTTAAATCTAATTGGCTACCTAGGGAGTAGTTCCGGTCCTGGTAGAACTGTTCGTCTTCTTCCTCACGACCCTCAGGAGATTGCATGTCATCCGAATATCCGCCGCGGGAATGGGCGTAGGCTATGCTTTTCTGGTAACTGAAGAGTTGACGTTCTAATCCGTAGTTTTCGGCCTGAAGCGCAGAGATTTCTTTCCTGCAAAGATACACGTACTAATTATGTTCTGGTAAATGTGGTGCGATATTGAATATAAATATTTGCTATTAAAATGAGATAGTTAGGTACTATATATCCTAATTTTCCTTGGGGTAAATTCATCGCTATTTATTGTGACAAACAGAAATAAGCGGGTCAAAGCAACAACTGAAGCGGTTTTATTTTGTTGAGCAACGATAATATGCAACTCGATCAGCTGCATATATGATCGCAGTGACATTGAGGAACCCAACTATAAATTCAAGATGTTGTTCTTTCGCTAGCTCCACGCGAGGCTTTTTTTTTTGGTACACCTACATATTTGGTTTAATGGTGAGTGAAATCAGTCATCCGAGCCACTGGTCATGGTCACTGAAAGATAGGTATGTCTTGATCACATTCCTACTATTCTGGTTTTAGTTGGATATATCCAATTGCTATAGAGAGAGAGAGAGAGAGAGAGAGAGAGAGAGAGAGAGAAACATGCATTTATTGAGTAGGCATAAGGTACATTACAGTGCATAAATTTTATACATAGGTTACATTAGATACCTTTTTTTTTTTTAATGATTACTAACATGAAATATGACAATGGGCTATGCCCGTCTGTCAGGGTAGGTGCTTCGCATACATACCATATTAAATCAATACAATAAACTACACAATGATATTAAATATGTTATATGTTATATTTTTTCCTCCAAAAGTCAAATTAAGAGTTCGGTCAGCTGTTTTCCCCAATTGAAATCCCGAATCAGCTCCGCCCTGTAGCTACAAGCCATCCTGCAGAACACTGCCAATTGGAGCCACCTCGATCCGTTCAAGACGTCTATCAGAGCGTCTCGGCCAGTTAAATCAGTTTTATCAAACAATCAGAAAGATACTCACAGAATATTGAAAATCTTACTTCATTTGCTGATTATGAACTTTGTAGATGTCGTCGTATTTGTGGTAAGTGGCTTGGAAGAGGAGGTAGCTTTCTTCCCATTCAACTTGAACACGTAGCTGACCTTTCTCGTTTAGATATGGACATCCAGGTTCTCTAAGCTGCAAACAAGAAATAATGAGGACTGAACCTATTTACTTAAGTTATTTCTATATTTATCATGGTAACACGTTTTACCCAATATTTAAATCCACGCCAGCCTCTGATTTTGGTTGTTTATCTTCGATAATAACCGCCCCCTCCCCACTCAAGATTTGAGGGTTTATGTTTCAAGCTACGTACATATATTCAGAAAATCAAATAAAAAAACTCAGCAAATCATGAGGCAGCCTGTCGGTTCAATGTTCATACTGGCCCAGCTGATTCAAATAGTACATTGGTGTTGAGATATCGAGTCAATAAATAAAGATAATTATTAATAATTATCAATTTTCAGCAAGTAATGATAATTCTTAGTAATTAATAATGATAATAAAGAATTAACATTAATTCTTAGGAATCAAAAACTAAATATTAAATTATTGCCGAAGTAGGTACAAATATTGGTAAGAATTTGTAATTAATTCAGACAGAAGGGTGATCTGCACAAAGAAGGTAATAAGCCGGTGTGTCAAGAATTTGCTGAGTTTTTAGCTTGTGATTTTTGCATAGTATTTGAAACTTTTCCAATTGAATTTATATATATTTCTAATATTCTTCACCTGTCTTAAAGATTAGAGATGACTGTATTTTCCTATAATACTTCGTTCAGATCATATATTAATACGTTTCGTCGATGGAATTTAAGGTATTGTTCAAAAAAGCCTTCTTCTTTTTTTCTCTTCTCCGTTCTTAGCCAACGTTCAGAAGGCTAAAAATAAATATCACATCCTCAGGAGTCAGATTCACTTACTTTTGCAGAAACAGCAGCAGCGTATTTTCTTGCAATACAATATCTTGCGTATTGTCATCTACTTGCGATACACCCTGTATAATGTAGAAAGCGAGCGGCTTGCTTGCTACATTATACAAGGTGTATCACAAGTAGATGACATAATACCCTTTCAAAGGTTATTTCGAGAAAACTGTGTTTTTTTTTAATTGGAAACCTCAATTTTCTCTGCTCCCCCACATTGTTTTTCAACGTTCCATCCCAGTTTTGAAATCAGCATTAAAATTTCTTCAAGTCTAATGCACTTTCAAAGTTCACAAGTTTCTTTTTAAACCGTGATAACAGATCAAAAAATGAACATAAAAAAAGCGTAGTTAGCTACAAAGTTTCAAGGATCATTAATCTTCAAAAAAAATCCTGCCAGCTGCCGAATCTCACAAAAGTTGTGAAATTTAATTACCACTATTTATATTAATTAGTAACACTATATAACCAATTCGTATGAGTTGAGCAACTTCCATTGCCTCTACTCTGCCGAACTTCAATGTTTCAATGTGCTTTCTAAAGAAATAGCTGAATCGCGAAATTACAATAATAAACTTTAAGTTACAAACCTCTTTCACTGTGATTTCGGTTTCCATTATTATTCCTTCATCCGAGACATCTTGAGCATAGTAGTGGCTGAATGGAGCACTTGGGATGGGAATGGGCTCTACAAGATTTTTGTGGTATCGGAGCATGTAGGCTGTCCACGAAACGTACCTAGATGGCAGGGAGAAATATAGTTGTTCAGTGATTTCAATATTGGTTAAAATAAATGACAGTTATGATACAGAATAATTTTCCAAAGTGAGAGGTGACCTGCTGGCCCTAAAGTATAGACCGTACGACTCTGAAGACCGAGAGTGCGATATCTGCAGTAGTAAGGAAATCGAAAACGTGTATCATTTCATCGAAAAGTGCACAGCTGTGTGTGAGGTCAGGAGGAGGCATTTGGGCATTTGGGCATTTGGGCATTTGGGTAAGCTTGAATTGAGCTGGGATAAATACCTATCACTGTTGAAGACTGGTAACCCAAGGCTGATAAGATATTGTAGGATTGCTTGGGATCTGAGGTATAGAACCATAATAGAATATGGATTGAACAGACTGCTAAGTCTTACTGTGTATAATAATGAAGGGTCAGTTAAAGAAAATTCCGTTCAGTTTGTGCACATTGAAATGTTCATTTAAATTAAGTTTGTCATCGTTGCCACATCAGATTTTCGTTTTTTGTATTTGTATATTTATTTGAGAAGGAAATTTTTTCATTTATTGTGTACAAGGAGAACCCATCGGACGGTCCTGTGGACCACGATTATGGCATGTGTCCTTCTTGAATTTTTTTTTTTTTTTGTAAATTGGATAATTATAAATGATAAACCATGTTTTATCTATTTATCTATCTATACAGAATACTTTTAGTGCGTGAACTGTAACATGAAATAGATTGTATATTTCGTGACAACGGACTCGTTGAATAAAGAGCAATCACTTTCGCAAATGACGGAAAGCCGATATAAAACCAGTATTATCCCTCACTCGGTTTTGCAGTGGGTCGATCCGGTTTGTGGTTATTTCAGGAGAAATGTCACTTGTAGGCGCCCTTTGGAATGTGGATAGCGTTGGAACATTTACACTTCACGGGGTGATCCCACCTTTTCTGAGCTTACGACCCAGAAATAACTCTCTCTACCCATCCCTAATACAAGAACGCAATGGGTAGCAATATGTGTACGCTCTATGTGACGGCGTCATTTTTCCATGAAACCCCTTGGAACTTGATGCGAAGGGGTATTCAATTTTGCTTCCGTGTCTACCGCAGTATTCATCAGCGCTTACCACCTGATGAATAATATAAAAGTAATGGAATCGACCTAAAATACATATATATATATATATTTTTTTTTTACTGGTAACCTGCTGAAATAGTGAATCTAAAGTTTACAGCATAAGGTTTAGCGCTGTGCTTCTATGATGTTTTGCTTCTTCTCGTGCCCACTCTTGGCACTCAAAAACCCCATGAAGAACCAAACTCACATTTTCTCAGGAATCATTGGGACATCAAACATTGTCAACTGTACCTATTTATTCTAGCAACCAATTTGTTATATCAGCTTCACTTAGGCGATTATGGATATTTGATTGTTAATTAGTTTCATGATAATGATGGCAACTATGATCATTCTGTGCGATAGGAACACTTCAAGTTTCCAATCTGAGGTAGCTCTTGAACCACAGTTCTCGTTGTAGAATTAGACGATTATACGAGTATCCCCTATTCGTATTCTACTCCTTATGTTTCGTTTGAATGTGCTGACTGTGCTACTCCTGAATTGAAGGGCTATCACCAACCTTAAATGATTCCTCGGAACGTTGTGAATGTCTTTGAAGACCATGTGGAGACGAACTGTTTCTGAATGGCAGTCGGTCTTGATGATCCAGCCTTGTTTGTCCCTATCGTAGGCCTGAGATACGCCTTGAGCTGTAACGGCTACTGCGCCCGACCCCTGAGCTGGTTGAAGGACCACACTTGACACCACCTCGCTCAGAGTATTGGCCAGCATCATCTCCAAGTGGACTCTTATTGAACCCTGTGAATCAACAGAAGAACATTAAATGAAATTTTCAATAAAGTTCGGGGAGACCGGTTGCAAAGTTCAATTTATCGAGAAAAACATCTAACGCGTACTTTTTCTTTTTTCAAAAATGTCATGTTTGCATGTAAATTTCAGTTCACTAATATGTATATTATTACACTGTGTATAGTATTATTTATATGAATATAAATATATACTCAATATATATTTAATTTACTATTTTAAAGTATGGTAATGATTGATATTTGCATGATATTTTCATTTGATAATAAATATTTTATACTCAATAACAATGTACCTAACGTTAATTGTAACTTTTCCTTAAAAAGTGGAGTTTTTAGTTTATGGCCTTTCGTCACTCAAGTTCTGATACCACCCAGTCCACATTTTTGCCAAAATGAGTTCATCACATCTTCTGATTCAAATTGAAACGCCGGAGTGTATGAATTCAGTTCAATTTAGGATTTAATATTGGCTAAAACTCAACAAAATCCTGAAACTGAAAGTGAACAAGTGAAAGTTTCGGAAACTAACAGTTTTTTATGTCACCTGGAAAAAGAGGACATGTGGGTTCGGCTGTATCAGAACTTAAGTGAGGATTTCTGAACCATCTGTCATACTTGCGAGAACTGCTCTGATCCTAAAATTAATATTATTTGATATTATCTCATAGGATGCGTAATCATATGGCAACTATTTCACTCAGGAGTTGGACTTGGGTTAAAATTTGCACTTTTTGGAAACAAAATGTCTCCAATATGCCGGGCGGGATCTCAACACTCAAATAAAGATTCGGGGCTCCAGTAGAGCTCAAATTGTAGCCATTCTATCTTCTTTTAAAAATGTAGCTGTGACGTTTTTGCCGGATTTCTATACTTAGTGCTTTTTTATGAAAGACTGACAATTTCGCGGTTTCTGCTGCTATATATTTGTTGGCACAACTTTTTCAAGGATAAATCTGGATTAATAGTACCTGGTTGGAGACTTCCTTACAACATATACGAGTTAAGTATGAGAGTACAACAATTAAGTTGACATTGATTAATTGCAATGTTAGATGCACCTACAATATGACTGGATTCATAATTAACGTGAAAGCTTATGACACTTCTTGAGGACGTCAAATAATGCGATTAAACCTATTTCCAGCAACGGTCCCCGCTCTGGATCATATGGTTTACTCTTGCCAGGTGGCCAAAGACACCATCGACTAGTTATCTCCTAATTTGTATTTGTTAGTCTCTGATTGTTTCTGAAAACGTTTCGCGAAAAAGATGAAGATTTTCTTTGAAATTTTCTTAGTAATTGTTTTTTGTATTCATACCGTGAATACCTTAAACGAGAGAAGTTTTGTATTTTTATAGACTCTGTTGAAAGGAGGGGAATCTCCTATTGGGGCAGATTTTTTTTATTTATTTTTAAACTAATTATTATTGGGAAAAATCCCATTTGCATTTATGACCATTTCCTCCTGGAGATTCGTCACTAATATTGAAAATTCTTCTAGTACAAAGCGAATGGTACCTCGATAACCTTTCGATTACAATATACCTCTTTTTTTTGTAATCTGTATCATTTTTATACCAAAATATAAATACGTAAGCACAATACCGAACGCACTTGTGCCGTAGAGCTCCGAAATAATAATTAATTCTCGTTGGTTCATTACGCGAATTTCGACCTGATTTGTGTTGTGCAGTTGTGTAACCAAAATAACAGCTGAACAGTAAATAGTTTTGCTCAAGATCTAGATTATTTTACGTTATTTTGTGTAATTCATAAGATCCATTTTCGTACTAAGAAGGTTTGACTGTCAATTTGTCAGCATTTGTTTGACTGTCAATTGGTCAGTAGGTACTACTCGAGGGGAAGTCGCGTCAAAATAACCAATCATGACGACCTGTTATTACAACAGGTAACCCAATGACTTGATGTCATCACAACTTGATTGCGAATGCACGATAAAACAGAACAGCTATTCTATAATAATTATAGGCATTGGGTAATTATTACAAATCGCTGTGGTGAAAAATTAAATTTCTAACAGCCGCGAGGTTATTCCGCTTTTAGTGGGAATAAACAGATAGATAAAAGCTGTGGATACGGAGATAAACCAGACAATACTCGGAAAACAGATCAAAAGGTTCCGGAAGACATGGAAAGTGGGAATGAGCTCATCCTTCACAAAGTACTACAGGAGTAGGGAGACCGTAAAATACTAAAGAGAGAATGATTATTATTTTCCGAGGAATATGAAATGGTTTGTGTAAGACGCACAGGCCACTCATCAAAGAACAGACCCATGCACGTAAAATTCTAAAACGAAACATTTACAAATTTAGAGGCACATAAAATACATCTGAGTTTTACAACCGGTCCACGAGGGCGTCGAAGAAAACCCTTTTGCACAAGATGTTCCACGCACGAAAACACGGGAAGCGCACAGTAACTGTCTATTTCGCTCGTCTATGAGTTGATCGTCATCCAGAACTGTTCTGGATGACGATCAACTCATAGACGAGCGAAAACTTTTCACCCTCGGAAGCCTTGTAATGGAAGATTCAACATCTACTGGATCGGAAATAGAAGCGACCTGAAATACTTTTTCACCACTGCCCTCAATGTTGGAAGAAAGAAACTCCCCCTCGAAGAACTAAATATTCCTACATCAAACAATGTGACAAGGACATGATCAAGGAAATTCTAAATACGAAGAAATTGAATTGATTTACTTAATATTATTTTGCAGCTTGATTTATGTATAGCAACAGATTTATGCACAGAAATAAATTCACCATTAGTTCAATGATGGATTTCTACATAATATGTAGATAGGTATCATATTTTTCTACATAAATCGTAAAATTCCAACAGCTCATACCTAATATAAGCTACTGGACCTCCTTCGAAACTCAGATAGTGACTGTTTACAAATAAACTAATTTAATGGAATTGAAACCCTCTAGGATAGGAAAAGTCCCGTCAAAGACCAAGTGAACATATATTTCCAAACAAGATGCGTTCGGGAAATCCACTCGATTTTCACTGCTTTTGTTGTACTTCTTTGTAGAGTTATGATCATTAATGAAATATCCATTGGAGCTGAACGAATACTCGGGAAGAGCCCTTTGATCTACTAATGAGTTGAATTTTCTTTACCCAAAGGCTAATTTAATGAGACGTTCCCAAGACTACACTTGTCGGATGTGGAAAGCAACTTTGAGTCAATTCCGTAAGCCACTCTACTCTCTGTGACTCTAAGCATACATGTTCATTTCTCAACTCGATGAGTAGGTATTCAAAACACTCGTCAACCATTGGTTACGAATTGATGTAATTCATTTCCGTTGGGCGGAGTTCACCAGGACGATGCACCCGGAGGCGAGAGAAGTTCTGTTCTGAGGGGAAAACCCATTGCGAGCTAAATATCTCCTCCTTTCCCATCAGATGTTTAATATTCTGGTAAATAAAGACGGGTTTGATAGGATTGGAACTCCTCGACCGACTGCAGAAAGGAAAAAGGGAAATAGAAGGAACGTGAAGGGATCCCAATATGGAACGAGATCGAAAACGATTCCAGCCAACTGAATATCTCCAACATTACAACGCTTGTAACTTATTCTTCACGCTTCGGTATTTGTTATTCGCTTAGGTTAAATATTGAATGGGAGACTCAGTTTGGATGGAAGATTTGTCGCTGTTATTCACGGAGAAGCCACTTCTTGTCAACTGTGACAGTAAATGTTGTCTTTCTATTCAGAAATAGAATATTGTGCCCTTGTGCCAAACATCAAATCAACTTTATTGAGTATAAATAATAAATACAAAAACTCTATGTAAAAATCACCCTACCTCGCAAATAACATTCTACAGCTTCTAACTAAAAGTTATGATATCCACTTTCCCCGCCCGCCGTCTTTAACCATGACCTAACCATTTCACAAGTACCGTACCGGTTTCGAAATCTTTCCGTGTCCATGGCGAGACGTTTTTATTACTTTCACAAAAACGAATAAAATAATGCATAGATGTGTAGTACAATACACAATACAATAAAATAATACGTATCATAATTATGATACGTCTGTGCAACGTTTTAAGTCGATTGGTACTGTCACCCAGGCTGTAGACTCGACAAAATTAGCCCAAACTTTCTGTTTTTTTGTTTCTAGAATTTTTTGGTTGAGATAATGGGTTGAATCTTTTAAAAGTCACTGTCTGAATTTGAAACGAAGCTTTGTGCAAAATTTCAAGTCAATCGGTGAAGGTGGAGAGGCTGTAACCTTGCCTAACTGAATAAGAAGAAGAACATGGAAGGGTGAAGAACTGGGCTTTTGAAGTTATGTAACTCGGCTCCCTGTAGACCTAGCGAGTTGAAACTTCTTATTCAGACCAAAAAGACCCACACCAAATTTTAAGTTGATCGGTCAAAAAGGATATGGATACCTGAAAATCGCGGTTACATACAAAAACCGTTCGTTCTTCTCAACTTGTTTGCTTGGCGGGGCGGAAAGCTAACGCGTTCTTTGACAATTATAATGGGTACTTTCGCATAGTTGAAGTAAATAGTCGAATTCGCAACACGGTATTAAAACTAGAAAACCTCAAAATGTATTATTTGAACTCTTGCAACTTGTTGATTCAATCAACAAGAACTTCCAAGTTTTGACTTCAACTACGGTTCGTTGTGTTAGACATAATGAGTGACTAAGCAATTCTGTTCTTGAAGCATCCCTCCCACCCACTTTTAATGACTTATTTCTGTTTCGGCTATGGTTAAGCAAAATTGGTTATATTTGGTATCTCCCATTTCAACTACTTGACAAGACCTGTTATTTATTTATTTATTTATTTTTTCATTGTTTCCATTCAAGGATGCTGCCATACCAAGTCGATACCCTCCTACGAGGACCGTCACGACAAGCAGACATCAAACGGAACGCTATTGGAACAACCCTTACTTGTTGCAGTATTTGGCATGGCAGCAATACGTCAGACCGCTATCCAATATTGATACTGGAATGGTTGGCGACACGCGTCGTTTGTGGGCCAGCCTTCAAGGCAACCGCTGCTTGTACAAAGATCACCCCTCAGGAAATGGAGCTGACCTCATACCATTGATGACCGGAGGCTCCTTATAGCAAAGCCAGAACGGCTGTAATCTCCTGCCACCAACCTGGTGGCAATTATAGCAAGTTCTTCGTTGACATGTGGACCGATGATGATATTCCTCGTCTCGAATGATGCTACTGTTCAGTGCGGACCAGCTAAAGTAGCAGAGTACGATAACGCACTCGATCCAGCTCAAACGTAAACCTTGTCCCAAAGTAACCTGACGAGCTGGCCACTGTTTTTAGGTTTTCAGGTGACGAAGACGTACTTATAAAAATTGTAGACATACACAATCTGTATCGCTTTTGCTCCTCCGGTCAATGAAAATCTTTATAGATTAAGATGTTGAGGGATGTCGAGGGTCGGTCAAATGAAAGATGATTTATGTGCCAACGTTTCGAAGAATATATTTCTTCATCTTCAGGGCCTAAAACCAGTTTCACAATACTAATAGAAGTTATCGTTATGTGTTTTTACAACCGGGTATATTCTGAGTAGGTATATAATGTACAGTATTTTTATTTTTATGTTTATATTTTTATAAAATAAATAACTAATTTTTATTTTAATAAAATAAAAATAACTATAACGATAACTTCTATTAATTTTATATACTTTTCCGTACTGTACATTATATACTCAGAATATACCCGGTTGTAAAAACACATAACGATAACTTCTATTAATATTGTGAAACTGGTTTTAGGCCCTGAAGATGAAGAAATATATTCTTCGAAACTTGGCACATAAATCATCTTTCATTTGACCGACCCTCGACATCCCTCAACATCATTCTTACTGACGGTCAACAAATCACACACATTTATAGATTACAATGCATTGTAGAACTGGGCAATGTAATCAATAGAACTTGAAGATTGAATGTTTTACAATGTACTAACAAATTTTCAACTGTCGATTTTACGCTTCTTTAAATAAAACTACCAAACACGAGGTCGAAAAAAAAGGCGCCGTCCAAAATCCACTTCCATTTCCACTTGCGTTTTACATTTGGTAGCTTTCCAAACAAATTCCGTTCTGTGTCAGTCTGTAGTTGAATCCGAATTGTAGGTATAACTTCGAAACAATTGAATCAATTTTTATGACTTTCTTAGAAACTGTGAGGCTGAATGGTTGTTGTAATAGTATTTTTTGTAACCGGATTTCAGTAGCCGATCCGGGCGATCATGATATTCCAGGAATGGTCTAATGAGAGCCTCTTATGATCTCAATGTTAATAGTAATAATATAATAGTGCCTGCACGAAATCGTCAAGCCTGCTTGACAGCTATATATTCAGGAATTCCCATATTCATATCGATTCTATCGTGCTTGTTCGGTCCTGCCAATGAGCTACATAGCTCATTGACAGTACCTCAGCCCAGACATCTTACATAGGTACCAACACAACACACCATATTATGTGAATATTGTCCACAAAACACCCAGTAATCATTACAGTCAACTTCCTATATACCTACCGGAAAGCACAATATGAGAAAGAGGGCAGTGTACTACCAGTGATCTTATTGTTACGACTTCCAAGTATCGTCACCCTGCGCGGTGACAATACGCATGTACAGTTCTTCCCGATCAGTCCATGTACAGTAACGCATTCAACTGGTGTACTGATCGGGAAGAACTGTTCTTCCCGATCAGTACACCAGTTGAATGCGTTCAAGTCGTTACGCTCTCCCCACAATTGTATATTTTATGAATATAGCTTCCCAGTTTAATACTATTTTATACCAGTTCCTTTTTTTTCTCTAACAGTGCTCATTCAGTGTTTGGAGAACGGCCTGTTATGAATATGAATTCAACTCATCTAGCTACTTGATTAGGTATCTCAATTGTTAATTGCGCCCAATAGCCTGTCCCTGTAATAAACGACACCC
This sequence comes from Stenodema calcarata, assembly GCA_963920205.1. Classification (NCBI taxonomy): domain Eukaryota; kingdom Metazoa; phylum Arthropoda; class Insecta; order Hemiptera; family Miridae; genus Stenodema; species Stenodema calcarata. Next base: position 30,421,161 of record OY986048.1, on the reverse strand, counting down.
GGATAGATGGTCAAATTGATTCACATCAAAGGTCGAGTGGGTCTGATCAAATCACCGATTTTTTCTGCAGTATCTTCCATCCAAGGTCTTGGTAGAAATAATTGTTAAGGTAATAATATCACCAGTAACTGCCTTTTGTAATAGTCGAATTAGTTTTATATTGGGTTTCTTAGTGAATCCCCATAGCTTAATGGTATGCTTAGGTTACATATAGGTAACCTGTACCTATATCTGATGCGCAAATCTGCATGCGCATCTGAGTGACGACCCACGAGACAATGCGTCTTTCTAGTTTGGATGTTCAGCTCTTCTTTTAGTGAATTTTCGAAGAAAATAAAGCTATTGTTCTCGGTCCAAAATTTATGAAAATCGAATTTTCATACCGAAATCCGTTCCAGACCAGCATGAATTCACTGCCAAAAGACACCGTCCTGGCAATCGAAAGGAAAAGTTCGTAGAAGGGCAGAATCGGGCCACTCTAAAGGGGAGTTTCGGGGAGTTTTAGGGGGCCAAATTACCCATAAATTCCTAAAATGAAACAGTCTGACCTCATATCAAAGGTTTTCTTGCACTGAACACGATGGTGAAATCAGAATTGCGATATCTTCTTCCGTTATCAAACTGGAGCACTTTGAAGGTGAAGAAACGTGGTTGTTACTTGAGATGTTCTTCACGGCTCTAATCTGATAACGGAATGAGATATCACAATTCTGACTTCACCATCGTGTTCAACGTAGAAAAATCCATAAGCTGAGGTGTTACTCGACAAAAAATGGAAACAAAATTTGTTATAAAAACAGTAAATGGACATATTTTACATAAAACCAGTCATTACTTCGAAAATTTGCTCTTATAGACATGCTGCATGAGATGAGTGTGGATTTTTGTTCTTGATGTATTGTTTTAGGTTCATACCCGAGTATATTGATGTATCAGCCTATGCTACCTGTTCAGTATTCATCAGTATTGGTACGGATTATTTTATCGGTATAAAAATGATTTGGCCTGCATCCCAAATGTTTGAATGTATAGTCTCGCCAAGTTCGTTCAAATTGACCAGCCGTCTGATACACCGGACGTCCTAATCGTATCTACATCCCTACTTTTTAACATCTGTGGTAGCCTTCGAAATATTGGCTCAAGATGTTCAGCGAATAGTTCCCAGGAACACTTCGCCCAGGAGCTATAATCTACATGACGAAATATACCTACATTCAAGACCAAGTTGAATGTAGGTATAGGACCGCCTCTTTTCGAGATTGTTCATAAAATTCCCACCTTGGTTTCCTCCTCGTCAGAACAAATTGCTTTTCATGACTTCAACCGGAAAACTCTCCGGAAGCTATGATTTAAATATCGTCGATGGGGAAACTCTTCTACGTTCCTTCTTCGTGCTAATAAAATATTCTACCTGCACCACTCTTCTACATGGGGCCAGATCGTAGACTGGGCGAAGTCATAACTACGCGCAAAGTTCCCCCGGTTTTATAACAGTAGCGAGGATTTAGAATAATAACTAGGAGATTTCATGGGCAAACCACAAATTTGTATTTATACAAATTTGTGGTTTGCCCATGAAATCTCCTCTTATAAGAGTCACGCAATCATTAAGTAGTCATCCCTAAAAAAAGTACGGTCTTTCAGTACGAGTGACTACTATAGTGCTAGGTTATTATGGTAAACTATTATGGTAAACGAACGTATCGCCAATTTAGGCAGCATTTGTTATACGTCAAAGATGAAATTTCAACGAAAGGTTTTTGCGCGAGTATATTATACCATAACCATTAAACTCTATTCTTCTATCCTATATCGTTTATCACATAACGAAAACGGAGGACCCCGTAAACAGAATGATACAAAGATGTCGATATGTCACTTTGTTGAGATATCCCGTTGTAACCTGTAAGATAATGGGAAAATTAATGAAGCGGCTCCTTTATGAGTTTTCAGCAGTGAACTTCGGGGTGCTGTTTGAGAGTGCTCAAAATTGAAATTAAAAATTGAAAGCTTATTAGAAAATGTATGAAGAGGTTTCTGAAACTTTCTAATGTACAGCGTGAACCAAAAGGTACGCATGTTTTTGAAATGGCTACTATTTGAGACCTGATCGTCTGAGAGGGTCGGAGCTGGTCTTATTTTCTTTCTCACATCCGGATGAGACAGTTCCCATAATGGTTTGTAGTTGTGAGCATTAGGTGTCTTCTGTAATGCGTTATTTCGAGAAGGGGCGTTCCGTGATTAGTACTCAGAGATCATTCCGAGCACATTACCATATTCCCTGCCGTGAATCCGTCCCAAACCGTAGCACAATCCTGAGATGGGTTCAAAACTTCCCTGAGACAGGTAATGCGACGATGAATAGTCATGGGCGTCCAAGGACCGCCAGGATCCCAGAGAACGGTCGTAAGGGTGAGAGAGGCTTTCAAAGCGCTTGCCGTTCGTTGAGAAATCGTGCACCTGCTCGTCAAATGTCAGCTCAGACATTGCTTTGTAATTTCCGGGAGCACTTGGACCAGTGCAATTCAGCAAATTATATGTCGTCCATTTGATGAAATGCACTGGTCCAAGTGCTCCCGGAAATTACAAAGCACTGTCATTCCTCTGTACATATCAAAAATGGTTTGAATCTAACGAAAGACGTAGAAGAAAAATTATCAAATTACAACCACCTCTCGCCTCAAGAGCTTTGAGGGATTGGATCAGATCCCCTCACAGAAACGTGATTCAGACAGTTTGGCCTTCGGGGATGGTTGAAACTACAGTCTCGAAGTATACGTAAGCTGGGTAAACTAGGGATCGCCAGCTTACTCTATCCTTAAGGTAACAATTCAAAAGAACGTTCTACGCTGAACGCTTGTTTTGAATCTAGCTTCCTATTTCGACTGGTCTCTCCCCTCACGTCGACTCTAGACGTCTGCTCTTCTTATTCTTAACACAGTATACAATATTCTTAACACAGTATACAATCCACAAATCCCACACCTAAACCTACACGATTCATCCCTCCTTACGTATTTCGCACATTAAATACGCAATTTCTCCAAAGTACTCGACGGTACTTTTCATTAAGATTTTATATTGTGAATTGCCGTACAAGGGTCTTGACGTGGATTCTCCACTGGACCGATAGAGATGGCTTAAAAAGCCACCAATCGGTGTTCTCTTTGGGTTGGGTTTTCATCCCAGGATCGTGATTACAATTTAACTCCAACACTTTCGTGTTAGTCGTCTCATCTGAATACAAACCACGCTTTCATTATACGTCGGTAATCAGTCCGAACATATTTTCTTTCCTTCTGCTAGGTACCACAATACGCATAGGTACACCGCGTGAATTCCGGTGTGTTAACTGCATTTAGCACACCCACTAGTTTCAATTGTATGAACCTCCTGTGTGCATAATCCGCCCGTTTCGATCTCTTCTATCTGTATATATCCATTCATGTTTATACATGAATGATTCTAATTCTAGCGTTGAGGCATTTTCATTGCTACCTGCTAATACTAGAGTTTTCCTCAAACCATCCGACAGTGTTCTTGGCGTTGGCAAAGAATGATGTGTATTTCACAAAAAGCGAATGAAAAATCAGGAGCTGGATACTAGGTACAGAAGAAATAATTTACACTCCGTATAATAAGCAAAAAATGGACTAAATTTGAACTTTACTGCTAAAACTGAACTCCTAGTTGTCTCGAATAGAAGTTGAATATTCGGTGTGTACTGGGATCCAACAGTAGAATATTTGGGTTTGGGATACCATTGGTGATGTTAACCAACTTGTTATCAACCGGTATGTTGGCTAATTAAATCCAATTTCGCGTTGGCCCAAGTAGGTTACCACCCGCCTTTTCAAGCTTGACAACAAGGATCCAACGTGTTCTTCATCCTGTTTGAAGGATGGCAATCATAATAATTCTATAACGCTCCCCGGTCTAGGGATGGCAATCATAATAATTCTATAACGCTCCCCGGTCTAGGGATGGCAATCATACATCGATGTTTTTGAAACATCGATGTTTTTGCGGGAAACATCGATGTTTTTTCATCGATGTTTTCTGTTTCGATGTTTTTGGAACATCGATGTCGGGGTTTCGATGCATCGGCACATCGATACATCGATGTTTCAATTTTTTTTTGTCATAGGCTGCTGAATGTTCTAACGTTTTTCTCACATACCTAGGAATATTATTTCTGAATTTTTATTAAATAAAAGGAAATTTTCCTTTAAATGAAAATGTCGAGGCGTGTTGGCTGAAAAGTATCGATACTTCCAATATTTCTTCCGAATAGTATCGATACGGATATCTCCGATGTATTGGAAGTCTCGTGACGTCCCTTTGTCCCTTAAAGGCATCGCATGGTTTCGCTTTCTCCTTCTCGTTTCTGGCTTCGATTCCGTTTCCTACCCCAGTACGTTCACGTTAGGTATACGATTTTTTTTCTTGAAACTGAATTATAATGGTAACAAATAAAATTATACTGAAAATAAAAGTATTGTTCTTTTTCAGAGCTTATCATTTTTTCTTTCCGTCTTGCATGAAAAAAAAGAATAGAAATTTTATTTATAAAGTAAAAAATTGATTGAAAAACATTGATACATCGATGTTTTTTTCAAAAACATCGATGTTTTTTTCCATCGATGTTTTTGGGATCCGATGTTTTTGGAGCATCGATGCCGGCCTGTCGATGCATCGATACATCGATGTTTTCTTTTTTTTTTTGCCATCCCTACCCCGGTCACGCCTAATTACGGGAGAGGGGTATAGTCTGGGCTCCAAGAAACTTGCCAGCCAGTATTGAGGTTTGCTTGGGTTGTTCTCCCATCTGATTTACCTTGTAAACAAGATCGGTGAATCTTGTTCTGGGGTGCCATCCGTAGCTCTTGCCATCAGAGTCGGACACGTCGTCTACGATTCCCGAGTCCAGACGTCGATCGCCGTCGCCAAGGACGACGCTGTATCTCACCCTACACTGGTGGTCGAATCCGGTGCAGCGGTTTAAATATAGGGAAAGTCGACCATCTGCGTTTCGACCTGCAATATGCACCAAATCAAATGGAAAAGAAATAATTAGACGTAATGCAAAATAAATTCCAACATTAATATAAAAATAATGTTATTTTACATAGTAATCAAATCAATAGTAGCATTTAGATGCTCGGTAAGAAATGAAACTGCAATCTTTTATAAATATTTATTACTCAATTACACAGTATTTTGAACTGAAAACATCCACACTGTAGACACGTCTTTCAAGTAGATTCTAGAGTGAACCAGAAGAAATAAACCAAAATCAGACCTGTTCATTACTGTGAGTTTCAGCTCAATACGACGTCACCAGCTACGAGTATAAAATAGAGCCAACTACGGCCTCCTAGAAATACGAAAAAGTGGTCGCCAGTAAAAATTTTACATTGTAAGTAGGGGCCGAAGCTGTAGTAATTGTTTGAGCCACTTTTCAGACAAACTTCCCCAATCGCCTGCAAATCAGAAATTCCAATCCTTCTAAATTTTGCAAGACGGCGGACAATTCGTGTCACCGAGCCAAATCTTTGAGTCTACAGACTAAGTTTCTAAAATTATTGGTTTCTGCTATTGCTCTGAAGTGCCTACAACCTACAACTTTAAATGCAAATGTTTTCCAAGAAAATGAAAACCGTGTGACAGGATTGAGCCGTGGCGTAGACGGCTTGTGCTTCCAATAATATATTTAAAAAAAAAGCTTCATATGAAATTTCAGCTCGGCAGCTTCAGGGGTGGGTACTTGAGGGTTTGCTTCAGTGCAAAAAAATGTTTCCCGATAATTTTCATGACATCGACTTCGCAAAATTTTCGAGAGTGAAATCGTCGGCCGTCTTGAGAAATGGCCATAGATGAGTCCATATCAATTTCATCATAAATGGAAAGCACATGGAAAGACTTTCGTTTGCACATGTACAAACATAGTTTGTGTATCATTCACAACTATTCTTAAAAATTGCTGATAAGACCTGGAACATACAGGGTAAGTGCTGATTGTCCCCAAGTACCTCACACGTTCATAAAAATCGGACGGCAAATTTTGTCTACGCTCACGCAAATTTCCTCACATTTATGTGATTTCCTCGAAACGAACAAGGCTCCGCACAAAAACCGTCGTCCGAATTTGGAGGGTAGGTGCAGGTAGTCATCAAGTATGGTCTTGTAAGCCTAATTGGATATGGATTGTAACATGTTGCGCCGAGTGTTGCGCAGAGGTATTTGGTTGAGGCTATATAACCTGATGGATTGATACCAAGGTGGTCGTTGCAGGTCGAGAAAAACTCATCATGACATTCCCCTAATCGTGTCGTCTGTACATAAGGAACATTTCAAATAAGGTACTAACATACTAAACTATAATGGTCTGATTAAATTGATAGTTCTCGCAACCTGTAATACACGTATTTCGTTTTTAGTTATTCGTGTTTGGCAACAATATTGTCTCTATAAATGTTTTATAGTTATTAGATTCCCGAAAATGTTTTATTCTTTTAGATAATAGATAACTTGTTTACTTTAGATTTCCTTGAACTCCTCAATTAATATTGACACTTGCTAATCAATTATGGGAGCTAAATATTGGCCATGTGATGTATTGTTATGTACAGTAATATCAGTGTTTAATTTCGATAGTCGCAATATACATGTCAATCACCTATACAGGACATCCTATCACAACTGAGTTGGATGCAGCTAATAGTAAATGTTTGTGAACAGTCAAGCGAGCTAATGAAATTACTCACTGTGAGGATCACTGGTGCCTTGAGGGTAGAGCGCCAGATTCCAATCAAAACCACCGAAGCTGAAATAGGTGGTTTCGACTTTCGTGGGGAGTTTAGCGACGGGTGATTGACCCCTAGTTATCTGTCCGAACATTGATGTAGGGAGCCTGAACTCCGTGTCGAACATGGTCCGTACATGGCCCATGCTCAGCTCCAGTTGGAACTCTCCATTGTTGTCCGTGAAGTTCCTGGTGTACAGATCACTGACTGGGATGTAATTTCGGTTACCTTGAGCCGGACAGTCTAGCGTGAACTTGACCTGTAACCCGTTGTAATTTCAACAGCTACATTTGGAATGAGTTTGTACACTACATATTGTGAAACATGGAAATATAAAATGATGATTAGGTACAAGTGTGAGAAATTTCCAAGGAATAAATGGACAATTCCGGATTTTAACTTTGGATATACCTACCTAAATATAGAAAGTTTTTAAAACTAGAATTTCCGAAAAAATCGTATACCAAAATCCGTCCAAGACCTTCCTGAATTCACTGCCAAAAGACACAATAGATATAAATTTATATTATATGTAAATATATATATTTTATATATTTATGTCTTCTTCCAGGGCTGATGACGCTGTAACGCGAAAATTTCCATTATCATCAAGTTTTTCTGAATTTCCGTAAGTGTTTTCTATAATTTTCATCCTCCTGTACATTCATTCAAGTTCATATATATTTGATATATTTTTATATATGTGTCATTCCAAACGATAACTCTCGATAGAATTGAGATAAAAAGTTCAAATTTGCACAAAAAAACCGTCCTCTCAATCAGGGTGAACTACGTTGAAGGTACTTTTAGCGAATTTTTGAAGAAAATGTAGCTATTGTTGTCGGTCCAAAATTTTAAAAACTAAAATTTTCGAGAAATTTTCATACCGAAATCCGTTTCAGACCATCCTGAATCCACTGCCAACAGACAAATTTACACAAAAAATCTTTCTTAGCAATCGACAGGCTAGATGGGCAGAATCAGACCACTCTAAAAGGGGGGTTTGGGGAGTTTTAGGGGGGGAGGGGGGGAATTCCTCATAAATTCCCAAAATGGAATATTTTGACAAGTGACACCTCATTTTGAACACTGAACTGTAGCTTCCGCTGACAATAATTACTTATTCCGACCATTCAGCCAAATAGGCGACAGCCGATACCCACCTGTAGCGCCGGGAAATAAAACGTTTTACTAGCTTAAGACAAAGGCGTACCATCCCGCTAAAATCAACCTGAATAAATCCCTGAAGAGGCAACACGTTGTTACGAAACATATCGGAAAGAATAAACAACATCCAAAACTACTTCGACCCTCAACCCTACAATAATACTAGTAAGATGGCTACCCAAAAACAACTCATTGTGGAGGTCTTTTTATGCTGAACACGATGGTGAAATTAGAATTGCGGTATCTCTTCCCGTTCTCAAACTGGAGCACTTTGAAGATGAAGAAACATGGTTGTTACTTGATATGATCTTCATGTTAAGTCTACTCTAATCTGATAACTGAATGAGATATCGCATTTTTGACTTCAACGTTGTGTTTAGAGTTGAAATATCCAAACGCTGAGGGGGTTCTGGTGTGTTTGGGTGGTGGGAAGGGGGGGGGGGGGGGTCAAGCAAAAAAAGTCCGACAAGTGACACCTCATTTTAGAGGTTTTTACACACTGAATACGATCGTGAAGTCAGAATTGTGATATCGTATTTCGTTCTCAAACTTGAGTCCTTTGAAGATGAAGAAACGTGGTTGGTCCTCGATATATTCTTCATGGTTAGCCTGTTCTAGTCTGATGACGTAATGCGATATTGCGATTCTGACTTCGCCGTCTTGTTCAGCGTTGAAATGTCCAAAAGCTGAGGGGAGTTTTGGTGTGTGGGGGGGGGGGGGGGGGGTTACCCATAAATTCCAAGAATGAAACAGTCTGTCAAGTGACACCTCATTTTTACACGCTGAATAAAATGGGGAAGTCAGAATTGCTATATCTAATTCAGCTCTCAAACTGGAGCACTTTGAAGATGAAGAAACAAGGTTGATACTTGAGATGTTCTTCATGGACATCATGTTCTTTAATGGAGACATTTTACATAAAACCAATCATTTCTTCGAAAAAATCGCTCATATAGGCATGCTGCATGACTGTGGATTTTGTGCCTTCAATTAGTTGAGCTTTTTTCTAAAGGTACTGTCATCGCGCTAATCCTTTCTTACTAATCTCATGCTTCACCTGATCAAAATCCTAGAATTGCCAAAGTCCGCGAGTCCGCAGTAGCATCGACCCTACTCTCGTATTTCGTGAGGAATAAAGATGAATCCCTCTAAATCCAGTGTCATGCAGTGTCATGCAGCATTCCGCCCCAACCCCAACTATTACAATGAACGCTACACCTATTCCCCTTCCAATATACAGTCAGATACCTTGGGCTACATTCCCTCAGCAGGTTAACCTGGTACGAACATATAACCAACGTCTTAACCCGAGCAAGGAAACGCCTGTGGCAGCTGTAATTTCTACTTAATAAACAGTCAAATCTTCCACTCCACCTGAAGCGACGGATTTACCTCAATATCATTCGTCCAATTTGGCTCTATGGAGAACAAATCTGAGGACAAAACCGAGCTCTCAGAACCATACCAGGAGCACCATGGCACATGAGGAACACTGCAGTACATCGGGACATCAACATTCCAGAGGTCTCCGATGTCCAACCCATAGCATACCATCAACTCCATAGCTCGATGACCCACCATCATAACGAATCTTTCACATTACTAAAAATCCGCCACCACCCAGGGACCAACGAAGACTCAATCGCAAAAGGCCTCCGGACTCAATCGCAAAAGGCCTGTACGGACTCATCGTACAGCTACTACGAACTTGTTCCTATAATATATTATAGGAACTATAATATTATAATTGTTCCTATAATATTATTCACTCGTTAAACCTTGTTAACACATATTGTGTACATAACTCATTTAATATTGTTCTTTCATAACGCATAAAATTAGCAAGGGCTGTCACTGGGCAGTAACTTGCATCATGTTTACGAGGGCAACCTCTCGTTGAACACAAACGACATTGAGGGAACTGGAAGAACCTTTTCTTCCCAAGACGACAAGTAACTATTGCGAGTAACATTCCAAGAAGACTATTGTGAGTACCTACCTATCTTTTGTCAGAGAACACTACTCCTGATGCATACCGAATTAACCGAATAGCTTCACACCAATAATTACCCATAAGTTTAAGATGGCACATCACATTTTACATGGAACAGTTATTTCTTCGGAAATTCGATCTTGTAGCCATGCTGCATGAGTAGAACGTTTTTCACGTTTCTGGCTTTGATTAGTTTGAACCTTCAAATAGCTATCTCACTTCACTATCGAGGAAAAGCGTAGAGATATCATTGAAAAGAGGCTAAGGAATCCTATCAGATCCACCCCTTCAGATAGTCATAGCCTGTAAGAGAAAAATTCCCAGAGTTCCTCTTCTTCTTCATGTCTTCATAGTTTGTTAATTTAAACTCTAACCACACACACAAACACACAAAAAAGCGGAGATCTGGGCACTCTAAGGAAAAAAACTTTCAAAGGATCCCAGCTTTCTACCGATATGCTCATTTTTACTTGTCACTCATTTTCAGTCACTCATTGTAATCATCCTGGAAAAATATCCCAGGAACTCACCCAGAACCTGGGTCTTCACCCAATCTGATACATGGGAAAACAGCCGTGGGAGGAAAACTCTTTAACGAACCCAAACCAAAGGGAGATGAGAAAGTACTATAACCTTGACAAAAATATATACATTTGTTCAGGATCCCCTAGAATGGAAAATGCCATAAATATAATGCAGGCAAAGGTGGGAATTAATACCGTTGTCCAGAATTATAAAAAAAAAAAACATTAAAAAAGAAATCTGATTTCGGAGCTCAACTCCTGTTTTCAAAAGGAACCTTCGGTAGAAAAAAAGATAATATCGACTGTCCTACGCTAGGTGCCCACAGTTATGATATCCATTCAAGAACTTTTGAAAACCCCCCTAAATAGAAGAAAATGAGTGTTTTACGACCCCGAAGTTAGCTTTAGATTCACGATCTAAACTTTGACAGTTTGCCCTGAACTTTGTGGTCAATATTTATGTCAAAAGTTACAAGTAAACCGGAAAGTAAAAGTTCATTAGTGGGTGTCCTACTGTACAATAATTACAGATTACAATCATCATTCGATAAAAGGTGATCAATTAGTGATGAGAGAAGGCTAGTAATTTTGGTTCACGTATAGTGGGTTAAACAAGCAGGTGAAAACGGTCATATTCGTATGTTTAAAAAAATAACCAAAAACTGTTTCAAAAGATGATTTTTATTGCCAAACATTTTTACTGGATAAATGAATATAAACACGCGGGATTTTACGATTATAATCTACCGTTTCACATGAAAGTTGTTGACAAGGGGAATGAAATAGGTATAACTTACAACTCCTTAACGTTTCATTAAATCCTAGTGATTAACATAGTGCTGATTTTACCCCGAAGAAGATCTATTTTTGCGCCTAGTAGCGCCTAGTAACTACGGAATTCAGAAAATGGTTTCCTACCTTCCGATCGGATTAGCTCATTACGAGTCCAACCTGAACAACCTATCAACCAACGAAATTACTACGTGTCAACCTAAGTACCTGTATACTATCAATATTATCACCTACCTAAGTATATACAAAAAAGACGACTGCACGCCGTATTTAACCTGTTCTACCTACCTAACCGCATACAACTACCTGCCTACCTACCTATTTGTTGATAAAAGGGTAGCAAACATCCAAAGTATCGAAATGTACCGTTTCAAGCTCATAAATTTATCTGGAACGGTTTTTCGGTCGGCCACGAATGTTTGTCGACCATCCCTAGTTCATTCAAATTTTGTTGTATTCATGCATTGCGGGAGGACCGTCGACATTAATCCTAGAAAGTAGATGGACTAGCTTATTACTCACGTTTTACTCCTTCCGAGAAAAAAAGCTCGAAGTAATCCAAATGACACTCAACTCGCGTTTTGTATCGAATTGCCCATAAACTTCCCGGTTGCGATCGCGTTTCAATCCGACATCGCGAACACCCCGAAACTCACGATTCAATTTAAAAATGGTGGAAGACCAAAAGTAGTTGAATCCGTCGATATCTTGATGCAAAATCAAAATAGAAAAAACCACAGAATAGTCGGCACACAAGCGGCTTGGGTCCGGAAACTGCGTAGTTACGGACTGCCGACTTGATCGGCCACATACTATTTTTCCACAAAGTGTAATATTGTAGTTTAATATACGAGGAGCTTACGTCACTATACCAAAGTATTGCATTCATGTTGAACACGTACACTTAGTACAACAAATTAAAATGAATCTTATCAAATTCTGATAAGTAGGAATGGGTCGTTCCGACTGGAACCGTTCCGCGGAGCCTATTCCACCCCCGGAACGGAACAGCGACAATTCTGTTCGGTGGACAATAATAATAATCTGTGTAATTATTAATGATAACAGCGACAATAATAATCTGTTCCGGCAAATAATCCTGAACGGCTCCGATTTTGTTCACGAAGAAGAAGAACGTTCCAGAACCTTTCCCACTGTTGGAACCATGGATACTAAAAAGTTGATCCACGGCTCCAACGGTGGGAAAGGCCTACAAACCTTTACATTCGTGAACCCATGGAAGAAGTGTATAATATACTTTCAATGTAAGAATTTTAATGTTTAGTAGTGAACAATTCAAAACCGTTCAGAACAGAAATGCTCCATTTGTAAGTTGAAATCGTTCACCCAAATCTTTCTCAATTGTAGAGTAACATTTAACAATTGAAGAGTAACATTTTTGTTTGTATATGAAGTATCAAATACTTCATTTATTTTGTTATTTATTGTTTTTGTGATTAAAGGCAAAATAAACTTTAAAAAAAAAAAAAAAAAAAAATTCTCACTTCCTTTCATCGAACTATACCTTCATCATCACTTTGTAGAGGGCTCGGGTGATTAATGAACATAAACTCTCTACAACACGGAATAAACACTCTTTTATTTTACAAAATGAGAAGCAAATTAATACCCGCACTTGGAAGTAAAAAAAAAAACTAAAGTCACTATCTCTTATCTCCTTTCTTCTCCTCCCAAGTCCATACAACGTACTCGTCTCCACAAGGTGATGAGAAGAACCGCCAACAGTGGATGGAACCGTGCAACACTACACTAGACGTCACGAACTGTGGAGGAATCGTAAGTCGCACTGTCGCCACAACTTCAACTGCTGAACTCCAAGATGTGTGTAAGCACCATCAATCCTACACCTATGTCCAGCTTGACTGCAATCAGAATCGGAACAATGAAACATAAAGTCGAAGAAAAAGAACGTTCTAGAACCTTTTCAATCTTCGGAAACGGAACCATGGATACTTTTATTATATCCATGGTTTCGACAGTGGGAACTATCGCTATAGTCACATGGAGAAGGTTTACCAGGTTTCTTATCGGCAACAAAACAGAACAAAAATATGTGCTCATAACCCACCTGGTAAACCTTCTCTGTGTTGTGTTGTAGGCATAACTACAATATATTATATTATATTAGAATATAATATATTCTATAAGAATATAATATAATATTTTATAAGTACCTGTAATATATTAGATATCGTACTAATGCACATTGATAAGATTAGATTAATTTGATAAGATTAATAAGATAAGATTTGAAATCGACTTCTTATCAGAATTCGATACTAATGTGGCCGATCAAGTCGGCAGTCCGTAACTACGCAGTTTCCCGACCGCGGCCGCTTGTGTGCCGACTATTCTGTGGTTTTTTCTATTTTGATTTTGATTTTGCATCAAGATATCGACGGATTCAACTACTTTTGGTCTTCCACCATTTTTTAATTGAATCGTGAGTTTCGGGGTGTTCGCGATGTCGGATTGAAACGCGATCGCAACCGGGAAGTGTATGGGCAATTCGATACAAAACGCGAGTGTTGGTCCAGATGTGCCATTTGGATTACTTCGAGCTTTTTTTTCTCGGAAGGAGTAAAACGTGAGTAATAAGCTAGTCCATCTACTTTCTAGGATTAATGTCGACGGTCCTCCCGCAATGCATGAATAAAACAAAATTTGAATGAACTAGGATGGTCGACAAACATTCGTGGCCGACCGAAAAACCGTTCCAGATAAATTTATGAGCTTGAAACGGTACATTTCGATTCTTTGGATGTTTGCAACCCTTTTATCAACAAATAGGTAGGTAGGTATTTCCGTTATCTCTAGTTGTATACGGTTAGGTAGGTAGAACAGTACAGTGGGTCAACAGGTTAAATACGGCGTTCAGTCGTCTTTTTTATATATACTCACGTAGGTGATAATATTGATAGTATACAGGTACTTAGGTTGACACGCAGTAATTTCGTTGGTTGATAGGTTGTTCAGGTTGGACTTGTAATGAGCTAATCCGATCGGAAGGTAGAAAACCATTTCCTGAATTACGTTGTTACTAGGTGCCCCAAAAATAGATCGTCTTCGGGGTAAAATCAGCTCTGATATTATGGTTATGTCAATGCAACTATTATTATTAGGTATAATTATTAATTACTTCTGTCCTAGCAGTTGATACGGTGTATGATGAACTGCATAATCCAAACTGGGTATCCAAATCTACTCCAATGTCCACGTAATGACTAGTTCAATGTCGGAACGTTTCAACTAATAAACTTACTGTTCTATACGTATAGGTAGTCCTCGTACCTACTAAGAAATCATAGTATCCTTCGGTCAATTCGCTTTGGTTTTATGATATGGAGTCTCATGTTCTGAGATTCTTTTCGTATTTTCAGAAAGAAATTAGTTTCGAATGTTAGTAGGTTCGTCTTGATAATATCATCATTTTATATTATAAACTCTGCAAATTCTTGACACAACGGTTCATTATCTTCCTTGTACAGATCACCCTTCTGTCTAGATCACTAGGTCTAAATGTCTAGATCCTAAATGTTAGATTAATTATTATTATCAATTATCACTAATTATTAACAATTTTATCAAGTACCTAGTGAAAATTATTATAATTTATTGTTAGGTATTAATAATTCGTATTTATTATTAATAATAATTATTATTAATTATGATTAATTAATACGATATAATTCTGGGGTTTTTAATACTACGTCGGTAATCATTTTTCTATAAAAGAAGTACCTACCAACAAACATTCGAAATTACCTTCATTTCCGTAGCACGAAACGCACCTCAGAACAACAAACTCGACATCACTTAAGCCATATGATGTTCCAAAGAGCTTGTTAGTATGAAAATGGACCTGTATTTCAACAGTTTGATACACGATCGTGTTGTGAGGCACAAACTTTGAGCCGTCATTGTGAACGAACGGCTGGTCGTACAAAGCTGCGGATGGTCTTAAAAAATTCTACGGAACAAACTCTATCTAAATATGAAATAAAAAACATACCGTTTGATGGGAATTTTTCGAGATATGGAATTTTCAAAATTTCAAAATTCGTTTTGATCCCCTTCCCCTTGACCTAGGGTTATGAAACGTTTTGAGGACCATTGTGGGGCTGGTCCAAACCCAGAAACCAAATTTCGTAATTTTAACTCAACGCTAACTGGGCAAAGTGGCGCGGACGGCGTACGGCGGACGGACGGATTTTTTTTATTCGATTTTCTGAATCTACGTATCTTGAAACGTAAACCAACAAATTTTGAGGGGGGGTTAAAATTTTTTTTTCTTTGGGCGATTCCAATGGTTCATTATCGAAGATAATAAACCAAAATGGGTGGAGAAGTAATAGGTAGATTCAAGTAAAATACAAAAATAATTTTTGTATTTTAAAATATACCTATTAGGTATATTTTGTATTTTTGAAATTCACCCGTACCTACTTTATATAATTATTATATACTTACCTAAAGTAGGTACGGGTGAATTTCATTAATGATTCATAATTTATATAAATATCCTGCAATTTGGTTGGCCCGAAATTGAGTAGTCGACTAGTCTTTTTTCATTCAATTCAGGTGGTTCATGAAATTAATAAACCAAAAGAGATGCTGATCTCGGACGGAATCCAGAACAGTAATTACTACAAGGATACACTAATATCGTGCGGACGGATTTTGGTTTATTATCTTCGATAATGAACCATTGGAATCGCCCAAAGAAAAAAAAAAATTTTAACCCCCCCTCAAAATTTGTTGGTTTACGTTTCAAGATACGTAGATTCAGAAAATCGAAAATTGTTGCATCACAAAATCGCTACACTGGAATACATTCTGTAAAATTGACAGGCATGTAAAAGGTTTGACCCAATTTAGCTGGTATTTTATATTACCCTTACTTTTGCAATCATTCACATTTTTCATATGTACACCAATACGTATAAGGTTGATTCTTGGCTGGACTGTTTAAATGAATCTCCTTACACTAATCTTCTTTACAGAACTTGAAATAAAACTTTTACACTAGTTTATAAGAAAAATCAGAAATAATTTTGATACCATTGCTTAGCAAATCATTTTTATTGTAAGCAGTAAACTATCGTAATGCAAACGGAGATAAATTAGAAAATAGATTCATAGATTTAAAAAAACGTGTTAGAGAGCTATAAATACGAGCTATAAAGCTCGTAATAGTACCTCGATTAGTAAAAAGTGGGATTTTATTTTTTGAATATGATTTCATTTTTTAATATGTATTATTTATTTTGAAAAATAATGTAAGTATATGGATGTAAAACTACGAATGTACCGATTGTATCGAAGATTGTGTTATCTTATGCTTGCCAGTGGGGATGTAAGAGAGGAAGGATCGCACGGTCCTCATCCCTCCCTGGTGAAATGAATAAACGAATCAATCAATTTCTCTCTACTCCCTCCCGTGTGTGCTTAAGTTGTTACTGTTTCAAAAAATGTATTATAATAATTACTCTCACCTGCTTGCCAGAAAACCCCTCATTTACGGAAAAATGCTCCCGGTTGAGGATGGTGAATGAGAAGTCGACGTAGACCCTCATCAGATCGGACGTTGACTTCCAGACGAGGTAAACGCCCAGGACTTTGTCTGTTCTTGAGAAGGTGATGGCCCATTTTTGATGGCCACAGGAAAACTCTTTGCTAGTCACATCTCTCTCTAGGTCACGCGTCACGCTTTTCGTGACGATAAACGTGAAGACGTGACTATTGGCGCGATCTGGGACTTTGACGAATCGGTACAGCAGCGCCATGCTGTTTCCCTGTACAAACAGGACGAATCAAAAGTCAGTTAGAATGAAGTTTACTGCATCTCTATGAAGCAAACTAAAATAATATTCTTCCATTTATTTCAGAAACCTTTAAGCTAATTTACAGCTACACTGACCATTATGATTTACATTTTGTTGATATGGTACCTAGATTTAATGGTTTGGAAGAAAGGTGTATCCATTGGTCTGCAGACACTGCAGGCGATATAATATATATAGCGATGTTTTATTATAACATCATAATTGTGAGTTTACTGTGTTTTCCATTAACCTCTCCGCCCCCCGTCTTTATAAATCCGTTAAATTTGTAAATCCGTTAAGTAAATCACCGACGTGGACCAGAAGCCGAGCGCTGCTTTACCTCGTCTGATTGACGGCAACATTGTCTGCATACGCGCAGCCAAAGCGACGATGCAACCTTGTTCTCCCTCTTCTTCCTTTAATGGTTCTGTACTATAGGGCAATATAAAACCATGGACTGCTCAGCGAGTTGCCTTGCTTTATGCTCGACCAAAAAGGTCCACTCTCATTCAATGCTGAGAGTGGACCTAGGAGAGTTGTCATAAAGGCACACCCGCATTTCAGGATCTTGATTTCTCATCAACTCATAGTTGTTGAGGAACACCTTCATTTCAGATATGTGGAATTCCTAGCTCTGTTTCATCACGTCCAATCGCCTCAAAACCCCCTCATGCAGACCTTCATGAACTCCTTTCATCTATCCAACACTTTCTGCTCTTCCTCCATAACCCTGTGCTGTAAACACGATTATCTACCCACCCTTACACATATTTTGACCTTGACGTGCCTTGTGCCTGTACTACTCTTCACGTTACTTGTGGATAGGGTTTTCAACTCTCCGTTGCACTATAATCGGCTAAATGCACACGAAGATGTATGCATACGCGTATGTATGCATATTTTTTTTTTTGTCTCATTAAACCAACGGCCCAAAGTACGGCCCAACCGCCCGGCGATTTAGAAATCGTTGGTTTGGATTATAGTGTTACGAGTTAATTTTATGGTTATTGTTATTAGATTCTAAGCTTACTCGTTGTATATCATATTATGACACTTTGAGGATCGGTTTCGCTAAGCTGTGGTTATCTTTGCTCTGCGGTCGTCACCAGAATGTGATACAGTAACACATTTAATCCGCGTTTATTAGATCGACGGTTTAGAGATTAAATCCTTTTGATGGGACTGGTCGGGCGGTTTACCTCTTTGTTTCAAGACTAACCGAACCTTGGGGAACACGCAACAGGGTTGTGTAGTGGAAGTATCGGTGATGGGGGTGAGAACTGTCGACAAACTTCCATCACCAACGATAAACACCTCTTAACGAGGGCAAAAACAGCGTGGTAACTTCGTCGTTTCAACACTAGTTCTATATTAGTTGATGGCGAAGGCGTATCAAGAAGTTCCGATGCCCAAGTGCTGTTTGGATTTCAATAAGAAAAGCCGACTCGTCCAATTTACTGAAAGGAAATCTTCGTAATTCACCTCACTACATGGTCAACAGACGTCGGAATTTTGTGCATTGGTTAAATGGTGCACTCGTTAAATGGTAAATACATTATAGTGATGGTAAAATAAGAACTCTCCTCAACCGAATTCAATAGAAATTGTTGTTATTTCAATCAACCGTTTCGAAAAGGAGAAGATACAACCATGGACAAGATACAATATTGAACTCCTGAGTGCGTTGTTATAGTTTCTTGAAATTACCAGCAAGTCCAGGATTCAAGGACAATTATTCCACTTTGTAGAAAATTTCAGGGTTTATTTGGTATTGGGTATTTGATATTGGTATTTGTGGGAAAAACTATTCACAGCGAATCGGTTCCCACTAAAGATAGAACCTGTGAAATGAACTCAGTATCCGCAAATTGCACAGAATATAGGTACAACCAACTAACTACTCATCCTTTGTTTACTGTTACATTTTTATTTTTCAATAAAACATTCCGTGTGGATTTCAACATAGGGTTTGCCTCTTCCGCATCTGATGTTTGAGCAACCTGTACCGGCCTGAAATGTGCGTTGGCTACCTCTCCGAAAAACTCTCCCTTATAACCGAACATCGTGTTTACAAAATTCCTGCGAATGCTTTTTATGAAACCATGAAGAGGTGGAGAAGACGGAGAATGCTGTGGCATTCGTCTTTGGACTTCAACAGGTTAATCCTCTACAAAAAACGGCGGTTGGAGATGCGTTCTATCGGAGGCAGATAGCTTTTTCCGCATTCTGTTGCGCCCCACATGATTCGAGGGATCCGACGTTTTATATGTGGACGGAACTGCTGGCTGTCTTCAAGAGGCGCTGCTGAAATTGGATCGGATGTCCTTCACCATCTCAGGAATCTTACCTTGAATGCTCCCAGTTGGAAATCTTCTTTTTTCTGCGAAGGATGTTGTGGCCGAATCCGAAATTCGTTTTCTCTACACCTACTGTCTTTATAGTTGAAGAAAGAGTTCCCCGAGCACGTCAAGCCGCTTCAGATCATTTCCTAATCGTGATCACAGTTTGTCATCCCCAGATAGGGGTTTCGAATGGCGGAAAATACATTAAAGAAGATGGCTGAAGTCAAAACTCCTGAATAGTGTACCTAATAATGTTTGTCAGAAAGTGGGTCGAGTGAACAAGATGGGAATCGACTGGAAAGTCAACAGTTAGGAAGGAGTTGGAGAAGTTTAATTGCGAATTGAAAGGAATAAGTGAGGGCAAACGAAAATTCATTACGAAATTCAAGAACTGGAGAGGACAAGTCTTCACCTGAGTCAAACTCCTGGGTCACTACAGTTTTGGAGCAGGAGGTATTAACGAATTCAAGACGATTACGAAGATGACGTGGAGTTTTCATGCGCTATCCGCAAAAAAAGGAATGACGTACCTTACCTCCTGAAAGCTCACTTTAGTGATAATTAGGCCACATTGGGATATTTGGATTGGTACAAAACCCTCCTAGACAAGAGCAAGTTTGGGGATGAACCTTGGAACTGCACTTCTCATGAATTTCAATCCTAATTCTCTCTTTATTTGTCTTAGTTCCTGTGTTTTGAATAAATAATACTTTGTGCACTATAGCAGTTGCTCTCATTTACTACACACATAAGAATGTTTTTATTTTTTACTAGTATTTTCTTGCATATATCATATATGATCTATATTCATGTGAAAGGCCTGCATATTCGACTTTTTTAAGCTGCCATATTAAAAACTCTCCAAATTCTTGACACAACGGTTCATTATCTTCCTTTTGCAGATCACACTTCTGTCTATACCAGACTGTGTTGCAAATCGGCACCATACCATATTCTCACCGTACTCATAGCATACCATACGAATTTCTTTCCTATCATACCATACTGTACTAGGTATACCAAATCATACATACTATAATATACCATACCATACTCACACCATGTCGTACAAACCGAGTGAATATTGAAATGTCATCCATTTCTGACCTATATTTAAAATTTCAAGTATCTAGCTCATCATCAAAATTTAATTTGTTTAAACCAATAGGTATTATTTAAACAATTTTACAGACAAGAAACCGAGTGAATATTGCATTGTGATCCAGTTCTGAACTATTTTTAAAATTTCAAGTCAATAGCTCATCATCAAAATTTAATTTGTATTATTACAAAAAGGTATTATTTAAACAATTTTACAGATGAGAAACCGAGTGCATATTGCAATGTGGTCTATTCCCGACTCACGGTTAAAATTTATAGACTGTAGTTTACCGGGAAGATGAAAAAAGGTAGGTAGTTTTATTCTGGGCGTCTGACCCACCTAACGGCCGTTTTCGACGCGAAGTTTAGTGTTTTTCCTAAACCTTTGCACGCTCACTGTGAACGAACGGTTGGTCGCACAAAAATCCAATTGGTCTTAAAAGATTCGTAATTTTTTAGGTCATTCAAAAGTGAACTAAAAATTACAAGGTTCAGTTAAATATTTTGAGATATGACATTGTCGAATTTTTAAATTTCGTTTTGAACCCCTTCCCCTTGACCTAGGGTTATGAAAAGTTTCGAGGATCATTGTGGGGCTGGTCCAAACCCAGAAACCAAATTTCGTAATTTTAGCTCAACGCTAACTGGGCAAAGTGCCACGGACGGCGTACGGCGGACGGACCGATTTTTTTTTATTCGATTTTCTGAATCTAGGTATGTATCTTGAAACGTAAACCAACAAATTTTGAGGGGGGTTAAAACATTTTTTTCTTTGGGCGATTCCAATGGTTCATTATCGAAGATAATAAACCAAAATGTGTTTAAAAATGAATAAAGTTCGTAGAAACATCAGTATGAATTAGGTATGAGGGTCAGTGTGAGGTTGCGAGAGGGTAGACAGAGTGATGAGGGGAGTGAAATGGGCGGGAAGGTGGCGATAGAGGATAATTATTAGCACCGGGGAAAGCCTGTGGTTGCCAGACGCTAATGAATCCGATACCAGGATTAGCAAAAAAGGTATTAAAACCTCAATCAATTTCAGTGTAAGAAGGGTTAATTAGCATGTGAGAGTGCTATTAATTGTGTTGAATATGTATGTCCTCTCTCAACTTCCATAGACTGTTTTGGTTTCCCTTCTGCACATCATTGTTTCGTGAATATTTTGAAAGTAGTTCGTGTTTGAATATCTCAGTGTTATTCGTTTCCAACTATAATAATATATAAAGTATGTTATGATATCAAAAGCGCAATTGTTAGAATTCTCCAATAATGGATTCAAATTCAACATTATTGATTCACATTTAGTTTAATATCAACCAACATAAGACAACAAGAAACACATGATAAATATAATGTATAATAAAGTACCACATACAATACCATATACAGAATAATGAATATATTACGTTCATATAACTCTAGAACACCAAACGATCACAAGGGCTAGTTGGCTGGTTCAGTTTAGGTTCTATCACGTTTCCCAATCAAAACAATACATGTTTAAGCATATGAAGTACTGAATGCAATGCTCCCTATTGATTGTGACAAGTACATTATTTATGCAAAATACCTTCAGAAAAAGAAAAGATTGAGGCTGTCCGAATTGTTTAAAAAAATTAAAACTTGAGTATTATTTGTCGACATCACCGCGTTCATGAATGACATGTTATAACAACATTTTTGCTTCTCTTCTTCCCAAATACAATCGTCATATCGTCGCCTAAGAAACAACATCACTTATCAACCACACGCCTGATTCTCAGGAGAAGCTAAAAACAAGTGCCCAGCAAAGTTGAATGTTGATAAATCCTGTTACAATTTTCGAAGTTTTTTTCATATCAAGGGACGCGGGAGCGTCCCGCCCGCCAAGAAAACCGAAGCCCTGAAACCGAAGCGACTGAGTCACGAGGACTTAGTGGTGGTACAACTAAAGTGAAGTTATGCTCCAATTCAGGCTTGTTCATCTGGCAAAAAGCTCCCGCCAACAGCATTGAAAGAAGCAAAAACTCTGCAAATTCTTGACACAACGGTTCATTATCTTCTTTGTACAGATCACCCTTCTAGTCCTGGAGCCGAGGCCGAAAATGGGTGTTCATTTTAGGAGAAGGTTTGATATAAAATTATGAAAATCTAGTCAATTCTGAGTAAGAAAATCCAAGTCTGCCATTTCAAAGCGGTTGCTTTCAAAAATGGCAGCCATTTAAAAAGTGACGAAAACGCACAAACATGACCTGTCTTTAGGATGGATGGAACTTTTATAGATGATAGATTATGTCCAAACATAGATGTTTTCACCAGTCTGCCACTTTCAACCGGTTGAAAATGCGTGGCAGACTCAATTTCAAAAATTGCATTTTTCGGGTGTAAAATTTACAGTATTTGGGACGCCTCAAATTTTCACACATGATTATATATGCCCAAATAAGGAGTTTGAGACTTGTCTGCCAATCTAAAGCAGTTGAAAAGTAATGGCAGACTTGAATTGAAATATTGCCAAATTTGGTGATAAATTTCATCAGTTTTAGGAAGATTCAAATTTCAATACGTTAAAGTACCTGTGGTATGAGAGCAATAGACCATGGTCTGCCTTGCCTAGCCAGTTGCTTTCTACCGACAGACTGAAATGCAAAAATTGCCAAATTACTGATCAAAATTTTGTGATTTTAGGATGCTTCAAATTTCGGCTCAACATTGTTCTCCTGCAATAAGACTGAAAAAGAGTAGTCTGCCTTCAGTAACCCGTTGTTTAAGTTAGGCAGACTGAAATTGAAAAATTGCAATTTTCAAGGTCAAAATGAATGTATTTTGGGAAAGTTGTAATTTTGGCATGTGATACTAGCATGTTAGTGTAAACTTTTTGACGCAGTCTGCCATCAATATTCCGCTGCCTTCTGGCGGCAGACTGAACTCAAACGTGGGAAAACAGAAATAATTTCAATTATTGACCATTTTTATGGTAAAAATGCATCTTCTTTAGGACGATTCAAATTTTGGCACATGATACTACATTGTAAGAAGAAACTTTGTGACATGGTCTGCCATCAATATCCAACTGATTTTTTCGGCAGACCAACAATATTAGGTATCTTACTTACATAATATGTTACAATTTGCCATCCCTCAACACCATTATTAGCTGCAAGTAATTTTTTCTACATCCATTTTCCTTCATGTCCGACTGTAGAAAATATCTTTAATTTATAAATGAAACAAGGGAGAAGCAGAAAACAGAATGGGAAAACACTAAACTTCGCGTCGAAAACGGCCGTTAGGTGGGTCCCGGGTAGCCGCCCAGAATAAAACTGCCTTTTTTTCATCTTCCAGGTAAACTACAGTCTAGAAATTTTAACCGTCAGTCGGGGATAGACCACATTGCAATATTCACTCGGTTTCTCATCTGTAAAATTGTTTAAATAATACCTTTTTGTAATAATACAAATTAAATTTTGATGCTGAGCTATTGACTTGAAATTTTAAAAATAGGTCAGAACTGGATCACAATGCAATATTCACTCGGTTTTTTGTCTGTAAAATTGTTTAAATAATACCTATTTGTTTAAACAAATGAAATTTTGATGATGAGCTACATACTTGAAATTTTAAATATAGGTCAGAAATGGATGACATTTCAATATTCACTCGGTTTTTTTCTCATTGCAAACCTGTTCATTGTGTACCCAAGATCCTTTCCTAAAAGACCTGGCAGCGGGAAATATTATTCAACATGGTTTGAAAAGGGAAAAACAAGTTTTGTAAAAAATCCCAATGCTCTAGGTAGTAGTCGATACCAGTGACCAACATTTTCTTCAGTAGTCGACATGGTTTTGCACTAGTAGTCGACCTACATGTGTTAGAAGTCGACAGTATCACTTGAGTCAGTAGTCGACAGGTTTCGTCATTCCATCGTTTTCGAATTTTACGACATCTAAATAAAACACATTCAACTGTGAATCGGAACTTGAAAATAGATTAATAAGATGTACCTAATGAAGTTATCAGACTTTTTATTTGCAAACAGCTCATTATCAGTCTCAAATTTCAATAAGTGCATAAGTAAAAAGGTATGAAAACTATAGTCGAAAACTCATTGTCAGAAAATTGACATTACAGTTGGGCTTAGGTACCTATTTACACATTTTTTTGACATTTTCATGTCTTTGCTTTGGCACATAAACTGAAACGGGAAAAATTTGTTCCCTTGATTCACCCTTTCCCTCAGATCACGTCAGAACACAAGCCACCGGCGGGAAATTACGTCAGATCCTATGACGCACGAGCGTATGACGTAAGACGGCTGGCAGGAGGCCAACTAGTACGTCAGAGCCTATGACGCACGAGCGTATGACGTAAGACGGCTGGCAGGATAACTAGTGCGTCAGAGCCAATGACGCACAAGCGTATGACGTAAGACGGCTGGCAGGTGGCCAACAAGTACGTCAGAGCCTATGACGCACGAGCGTATGACGTAAGACGGCTGGCAGGAGACCAACAAGTGTGTCATAGCCTATGACGCACGAGCGTATGACGTAAGACGGCTAGCAGGAGGCCAACAAGTACGTCAGAGCCTATGACGCACGAGTGTTTGACGTAAGACGGCTGGCAGGATAACTAGTGCGTCAGAGCCAATGACGCACAAGCGTATGAAGTAAGACGGGTGGCAGGTGGCCAACAAGTACGTCAGAGCCTATGACGCACGAGCGTATGACGTAAGACGGCTGGCAGGAGACCAACAAGTGCGTCATAGCCTATGACGCACGAGCGTATGACGTAAGACGGCTAGCAGGAGGCCAACAAGTACGTCAGAGCCTATGACGCACGAGCGTATGACGTAATACGGCTGGCAGGAGCCAACTAGTGCGTCATACGACGAGACCTTTTATGTCTCTGCGCCCCCTGTCACACCCACACCGCGTACCTCGTACTTCATTTTGGTTTATTATCTTCGATAATGAACCATTGGAATCGCCCAAAGAAAAAAAAATTTTAACCCCCCCTCAAAATTTGTTGGTTTACGTTTCAAGATATGTACGTAGATTCAGAAAATCGAATAAAAAAAAATCCGTCCGTCCGCCGTACGCCGTCCGCGGCACTTTGCCCAGTTAGCGTTGAGTTAAAATTACGAAATTTTTTTTATGGGTTTCGACCAACCCCACAATGGTCCTCGAAACTTTTCATAACCCTAGGTCAAGGGGAAGGGGTTCAAAACGAATTTTGAAAATTTGAAAATCTCATATCTCGAAAAATTCATATAGAACGGTATGTTTTTTATTTCTTTTTCTTTACATGGGCTTTCCACCTCAGCTTGCAGTCGAGAGTCATGCCAATGTATTTCGCCTCGTCCGCTTAAGGTACTGTTTGTGAGTTAATATTAACTTATTAAATTTTAATGGGATTACCTATGTCTTCAGATTCGTGAAGTTTATATGGATAGGCTTCGTTTCGTTCAACTTCTTCCTAATCGCTTCGTCCATTTTAGGACGTAATGCGAGATTGCAATTCTGACTTCGCCGTCGTGTTCAGCGGTGAAATGTCCAAATGTCGGATGCAATGTGGCGATAAATAAATAATCAAAATTGTTGGAAAAGTAAACAAAATAATGTTATTTCTGGATTCGGTTGATGTTACCAATGTACAATGGAAAATAACTAAACTTGCCTAAATCTATGGCCATAGAAAAAAAAAATTCCCTTCTATCTATACCAGACTGTGTTGCAAATCGGCACCATACCATATTCTCACCGTACTCATACCATACCATACGAATTTCTTTCCTATCATACCATACTGTACTATACCAAATCATACATACAATAATATACCATACCATACTCATACCATGTCATACAAACCGAGTGAATATTGAAATGTCATCCATTTCTGACCTATATTTAAAATTTCAAGTATCTAGCTCATCATCAAAATTTCATTTGTTTAAACAAATAGGTACTTATTATTTAAACAATTTTACAGACAAAAAACCGAGTGAATATTGCATTGTGATCCAGTTCTGACCTATTTTTAAAATTTCAAGTCAATAGCTCAGCATCAAAATTTAATTTGTATTATTACAAAAAGGTATTATTTAAACAATTTTACAGATGAGAAACCGAGTGAATATTGCAATGTGGTCTATCCCCGACTGACGGTTAAAATTTCTAGACTGTAGTTTACCTGGAAGATGAAAAAAAGGCAGTTTTATTCTGGGCGGCTACCCGGGACCCACCTAACGGCCGTTTTCGACGCGAAGTTTAGTGTTTTCCCATTCTGTTTTCTGCTTCTCCCTTGTTTCATTTATAAATTAAAGATATTTTCTACAGTCGGACATGAAGGAAAATGGATGTAGAAAAAATTACTTGCAGCTAATAATGGTGTTGAGGGATGGCAAATTGTAACATATTATGTAAGTAAGATACCTAATATTGTTGGTCTGCCGAAAAAATCAGTTGGATATTGATGGCAGACCATGTCACAAAGTTTCTTCTTACAATGTAGTATCATGTGCCAAAATTTGAATCGTCCTAAAGAAGATGCATTTTTACCATAAAAATGGTCAATAATTGAAATTATTTCTGTTTTCCCACGTTTGAGTTCAGTCTGCCGCCAGAAGGCAGCGGAATATTGATGGCAGACTGCGTCAAAAAGTTTACACTAACATGCTAGTATCACATGCCAAAATTACAACTTTCCCAAAATACATTCATTTTGACCTTGAAAATTGCAATTTTTCAATTTCAGTCTGCCTAACTTAAACAACGGGTTACTGAAGGCAGACTACTCTTTTTCAGTCTTATTGCAGGAGAACAATGTTGAGCCGAAATTTGAAGCATCCTAAAATCACAAAATTTTGATCAGTAATTTGGCAATTTTTGCATTTCAGTCTGTCGGTAGAAAGCAACTGGCTAGGCAAGGCAGACCATGGTCTATTGCTCTCATACCACAGGTACTTTAACGTATTGAAATTTGAATCTTCCTAAAACTGATGAAATTTATCACCAAATTTGGCAATATTTCAATTCAAGTCTGCCATTACTTTTCAACTGCTTTAGATTGGCAGACAAGTCTCAAACTCCTTATTTGGGCATATATAATCATGTGTGAAAATTTGAGGCGTCCCAAATACTGTAAATTTTACACCCGAAAAATGCAATTTTTGAAATTGAGTCTGCCACGCATTTTCAACCGGTTGAAAGTGGCAGACTGGTGAAAACATCTATGTTTGGACATAATCTATCATCTATAAAAGTTCCATCCATCCTAAAGACAGGTCATGTTTGTGCGTTTTCGTCACTTTTTAAATGGCTGCCATTTTTGAAAGCAACCGCTTTGAAATGGCAGACTTGGATTTTCTTACTCAGAATTGACTAGATTTTCATAATTTTATATCAAACCTTCTCCTAAAATGAACACCCATTTTCGGCCTCGGCTCCAGGACTATTCTGTCTAGATCACTAGGTCTAAATGTCTAGATCCTAAATGTTAGATTAATTATTATTATCAATTATCACTAATTATTAACAATTTTATCAAGTACCTAGTGAAAATTATTATAATTTATTGTTAGGTATCAATAATTTGTATTCATTATTTATAATAATTATTATTAATTATTATTAATTAATACTATATAATTCTGGGGTTTTTAATACTACGTCGGTAATACAGTTTCTATAAAAGAATTACCTACCAACAAACATTCGAAATTACCTTCATTTCCGTAGCACGAAACGCACCTCAGAACAACAAACTCGACATCACTTAACCCATATGATGTTCCAAAGAGCTTGTTAGTATGAAAATGGACCTGTATTTCAACAGTTTGATTCACGATCCTGTAGTGAGGCACAATCTTTGAGCCGTCATTGTGAATGAACGGCTGGTCGTACAAAGCTGCGGATGGTCTTAAAAAATTCTACGGAACAAACTCTATCTAAATATGAAATAAAAAACATACCGTTCTATATAAATTTTTCGAGATATTAAATTTTCAAAATTTCAAAATTCGTTTTGAACCCCTTCCCCTTGAC
The DNA here is from genome assembly GCA_963920205.1 of Stenodema calcarata. Taxonomy (NCBI): domain Eukaryota; kingdom Metazoa; phylum Arthropoda; class Insecta; order Hemiptera; family Miridae; genus Stenodema; species Stenodema calcarata. The sequence goes on along the minus strand of OY986048.1, from coordinate 30,392,566 downwards.
CTAGGGTTATGAAAAGTTTCGAGGACCATTGTGGGGTTGGTCGAAACCCATAAAAAAAAATTTCGTAATTTTAACTCAACGCTAACTGGGCAAACTGGCGCGGACGGCGGACGGCGGACGGCGTACGGCGGACGGACGGATTTTTTTTTATTCGATTTTCTGAATCTACGTATCTTGAAACGTAAACCAACAAATTTTGAGGGGGGGTTAAAAATTTTTTTTCTTTGGGCGATTCCAATGGTTCATTATCGAAGATAATAAACCAAAAGGTCCTTGCAGCTGCAACAGGGGAACATATTCGGTGAAACCGAGGGGGACTGAGGGTAAAAGGGTGTTGTGGGAAGAAGTCAGGGAACAGGAAAAGATTGGTGATGGAGGTTAGGGGTTCGATGATCAGGTTTCTATATGCAAACTCAACAGCGAGGTGCGGAGCACCGAGCATCCTATATACGTGGCTGGAGGCAAAACATATATCATTCCTTTTTGTGGCTGAAGAGGTTTTTTGTTGGGCCAGTTTTTACAACGGAGTTGTTTTTTGGGGGATTAGATGTCTATGGAGAGCAAATTCATGCTAACCATCTTATGCGGCGGGAAAATTTGAATAAGAATGAGTTATAACCTCATTTTGGCCAAAACGGTTGATACGCGGTGTTGCTTCTTAGGTGACGATATGATATAATATATAATATTATTATGAATAGGGATCATAATAATATTATTATGATCCCTATTCATCCTAAATTGAAGATAATTGAGGTGGTAGCACAAGTGTACACGAGCCCCTCAGGAACCTACACGTTCCTCAACATTATACTTGAACGTAATTTCCTCTCATCTACAAGGATCCAAGCAATCAATATAATGCGCGAGATAGCACTATTGCCGAATTCTTGTAATGCTCTTGACATTCGTCGAAATTTTCTACTTCACTTCACCTTGAAAAACATACAAATTGTACAAGAATTTTCGTTCTTTCTACAAGGCTTCACAGCTATTTTACATTCAATTCTCACAAAATTCAAAGTAATTGGGGTAACGATTGATGTAGATTTGAGAGAAGCGAGAACCGATCCTTGAAAGGCTAAAAATGACGTGCTTCACAGCGACCACCGCTCGTAATGAAAAGGACTCCGCTTCTTGATCGAAACCGAGTTATATAATCATCACGTAAACTGTTTAGCTTCCTAACACCAGGGACGGTAATGGCATTTCTCACGCGTCAAGACCCTAAACTTCACCTCTCAATTACCTACAACAGCCAGAAATTTCCTTTCAGCAAATTTTGTAGGAAGCGACGCTGTTGTAATAGATTCAAAATGTGTAGAACATGAAATTTAAAAAACATTTTTTCGGCATCTTTTGTTTTGAAAGAGCATCCCTAATCCCTCCCCAGAGTCTAATGGAAATGTATATACCGATAGTTGTGTGTCTGTATCATATGTCATTGTGAAACCTCCGGATGGTCTTGAAAAATTCTTAACATTAAATTCCATTGAAATGTGAACTTAAAACTATACCGTTCCATCAAAAATTTTCGAGATATGAATTTTTCGAAATTTCTAAATTTCTTGTGAATCCCTTCCCCTTGACCTAGGGTTATGAAAAGTTTCGAGGGTTATTGTGGGGTTGGTCCAAAACCAGAAACCAAATGTCGTAATTTAGCGCGGACGGCGTACGGCGGACTGACGAATTGTTTTTCAATTTGATTTTCTGAATGGACGTATGTTGAAACGTAAACCCTCATATTTTGAGCGGGGGGGGGGGGGGGGGGGATTGTTTTCTTGGGCGATTCCAATGGTTAATTGTTGAAGATAATAAACCAAAATACGTGTTTGGAATCGTTCTTTTGAGAATCCTGAATCGATTTTCAAACTTTGACACACGTCGAGTTCAACAAACAAAAAACTTCGTCCCAACTAGAGGAATAATTATAATGAACCGGTGACTATATTCAACGTTTTTGTTCTTAATAGATCGGATTTCGAAGTTTGGAAGATGCTTTGACGATTTGATCCTCTACTACTCGTACTACATGGTCGCCCTATACCGCTACAGTTATTTCAGAACACCGTCTCATCACCTTGAGTTCATTCAATTCTACATTTTAATAATTACAATTATTGTTCTACAATTATTGTTTTATCGCGAGAAAGTGGCAGTTAATATCAAGAAACGTATGAAGCTTCCAGAATAGTGTAAGTGAACCGTGAGGAGGCTGAAGTCGTCGTAATCGTAGCGCGGGTGTACGTGGAAGCATGTAGCCCACATAATTTAATCCGCCCTTCAAATAGGCCAACATCCCAGGTTCCTAAAGCCGATCCTCCTAGTTCACCGCGGCATCGGTTATGGCCATTTCCTACCCGCTGTGCTCAAACACCCCATCCTATGTCAACTCACTTACAGTGATCCGTCAACTGGTGTTGCTGATCACGATCCGTCTTAACGGATCACTCTATTGATTGGCTTCCTTGACCCTCAGAAATAGTCCATTGAAGAGGAATAGGGAATGCCCATTGGTACATGAGGGTAGTCCTAGAACGTTGACACAAACTTATGCCAATTCTATCCGAACCAAATGCTATCCTAATGGCAAACATCGACTTTGCTGGAAAATCTCCGGTTTTTTTGCAATAAAACGTCGTTTCCTCCCATAAACTCAGTCACTAACTCATTTTGAGGACACCGTTGGAAAGGTGACATTTTAAGCAGGTTTTTCCTATAGACGTTTTGTCTCCTTTTTTGCCAAGTAACAACTCAGCTTACAGATTTTTGGACACTGAACATGATGGTGAAGTCAGAATTGCGATATCTCATTCCGTTACCAGATTAGAGCAGATGAACCGCGAAGAACATCTCAAGTAACAACACGTTTCTTCATCTTCAAAGTTTGAGAACGGAACAAGACATCGCTATTCTGACTTCACCATCGTGATCAGCGTAACGAAACCTTCAAAATGAGGTGTCATTTGTTGGACTGTTTCAATTAGGGTAAAACCACCAATTGTTGACACTATTAGAGAGAAAAATCGTTCGATTCTGCGCTCTACCCAAGTATTCAAGAAATTGAAACTTTTGGGTAGTTATCATGAATTGTGAGTTCCTTGGGAACAATTTGCACTTATTGGACTTGATTAAATAATGTTTTTTCAGCATAAAAAACAAGTTTTTCAAAAATGGAATTTTCCCCCTAATGTTGACACTTCTGCCTTCGGAAATTCCTATTGTTGACATTTGCAGTTCCTAATGTTGACACCAGTCTAAATTTTTGAGAAAGTATTTAAATATGCTTTCCCTCTAGATATTTCTCAAAGTAAATGAGCAAACGAGATTAGGAACGCGTTAAAATATATCTAATGTTAGACTAGACATTAGGAAATAGATGTTGAACAGCATAATCAGAAAAATGGGTAATTAAATTTGTAGCATAGGTGCTCAATCACAGTGGAACAGAAACAGAAGTAGGGAACACAAATTTTCTAGGGTTTCCCCCGTAATATGTAGGCTTAGGCAGTTTGTATTTGACGTTACTGACTGCCAGAAGGCGATTCCCCTCGCTCGAAGGCCTGAAAACAGTCCTCAGTCTGTTGCAGGGATGAAGCGGTGTTACTTCAGCAGCATCTTCACTTTCAATTTTGACAACCAGACAAACACATCCAGTGGACCAAAATCTCCTCTTCATCTTTTGACAGCACCGATTGACGCCCTATTCTTCTTTCGAGAGGAGTTTTCCCTCTCGCCTTGTACAACAAAGTGATACGAGGTACTCCATGGCGCTTTGCAGCTGTATAAACCGCTGTGCCGAGCTTCACATCTTTTATAGCGTCTTCCATTTGCTGGACAGTGTACATTCCGTTCTTGTCGGGAGGCATGGTAGTAGTCGACCTGTTAAAATGATGAGACACTGTATCAGAATCATACTGTTATTTTAAAATTCTGATAGGTACCTGATAGTGTTGAAAAGGTCATAGGTAGGGGTCTAACAACAAAAAGATCAAGTTACCTATACGTAGAAATGTAAAAAAAGAAAAAGTTATAATATGTCAACTTAAGGAACCAAAATATGTCAACATTGGGATCCCGATGTCAACTTAAGGTTCCAGTACGCTGATTTGAAAAATTCAATAGTCTCAATATACTACGAAATTATTTAAACCCAAATATCACATTGGCAACCTGATCAACATTTTCTCCTAATGTTGACACAGGTGTCAACGTTAGGACACACGCCCATTTCATGAAACCCTAATGATGACACCCCAACTTAACCATCTATTTCAAAGAAATTCTGGGGTTTAATGCTTACAAATTCTTCCTTACGCTATTATTAGGGCAGGCAATATGATATATAACTGATTACTCATAATATTTGACTTGAAAAGTCTAATTTTGTTGACTTACCTCACTAACCTGCGGGATAGCGATGGCGTCGCTGGGTTGACTGATCCAGCTGTCACCGGCTTCAATAGTAGCCAGACGTTCGATATGGGTAATAACAACTAGTGGAGCCGGCCTACCTCAAATCTCACATCCTTATCAACAGAATGACGCCAATTCCGAATACCTACAGTGTCCCAATACCTTATTTTTACGTTTTGAAATTGAAGTGTCAACATTAGGATAAGTGTCAACATTTGGTGGTTTTACCCTAATGAGTAATTTTCCCCCCATAAAACTCTCCAGCACCCCCCCCCCCCCGCCCGCCAGCATTGAGTTGCCCGATTCTGCCTATCTACGATGCTGGGGTGCCTGTCGATTGCCAGGACGGATAAGATCCCTGAAGTCCTTCGGATTTAAGTTGTAACACCTTCAATGACTACTGTAAACTTATTGGATATAAATTGTTTCACGATTTTGCGTGTCATCCTTGCGCAGGGGCCATGCTAATCTTCTCTGTATCGTTCCAATTTTAGTATATGTACCGCCGAAGCGAGTACTATTGGATATAAATTGTTTTCTCCATCTTCTTCATCTACTAATTATTCTGGTTGAATCTAAATTGCATGTGGTTGAAGCCAATGTTGAATTTGTAACCTGGAAAGTAGGTATATATACATTTTGCTGTCGCGATGGGCCTTATGTGACTGGTGTAATTCTCAAAGAGACTTTTGTGCTTCAGGTCGGAGGGTCGATGGTGTGGGAAATGAGCGGCGTTTTAGAAGCGATTACGTTGAGAAAGAGAGATCGAGATGCTGGCTGAGCATTAGTTGCCTCGAGCGCGGAAGGACCTCCGACCGGGGGGTGAGCGCGTGACTCGACTCTTTATTGCCACCCCCTGTCTTGAGGTTCCAAGCACCAACATAATCACCTTTCACACGCCACATCTCACGCTCAACTTCCTGCTCTTGGAGATCCGTACTCAATATCAAGAGCACCTGAATCTATGCCTGTTCTTTTCTGTCACCCCGTGACTATTGACAGATTTTGGGCCCAGTCCGGAATCGGTGAATAGCCTCTCAAGAGTTACGAACCCTTACGAAACTTGATATTACCGCCCCCACAAGGACGTCCATTCTAACATGAAACATGTTTTCACGGGCGTGAATTGGTTTGGAAAAGCATGGTCGTCCTGTTCCGTCTCACGACTCATCAGCTAGTCCCCACGCAGTCCCACGTTTCGGCCACGCTCCCACCTCCTTGCCTCTTCACACCTCTCTCCAGGGCTTGCATAATAATAATTAACTGTACCATGGCTGGTGAAACAATGAAGGAAAAATAAGGAAAAACGGGTCACTTGGTACACGTAGTCAAATGACAGAATTACTGGTTTGATATGAGCTTGACTCGAATAACGGAGCAAAAGCAAAAGTGGTGTGGTTGGCAGTAAGAATCGAGTCAGATATATATATAATAAAAACTGACTGGGGGAGGGATACAAAACGGGGCCCCTGGCATGTGAATAAAAAGTGAAACCTCTGGATTTTTTCCAAAGGGGAACGACCTGGGAAGCCGATTGATGGTAAGCCAATAGAAGGGGTTTTTTGAAGGGGTAGCGACGAGATAATGCCCTGGGTAGGGTAATGGCCAAAATCTAGGTTGGATTTAGAGTTTACAAGCAGGGGTGATGGGACAACAACTGATTTTAAAAGTGTGTTTTAAAAAATGTTAGTGCTAGGTAGGATTTAGGGTTTATGAGCCAAGGGATAACGGGAGAACAACTGATTTTGTAAAGTGGGGTTTTCCCAAGGGACGGTGATACACCCGGAGATAAGAGAGCTAGTTAGTTTGGGCGATCGGAAAATATTAAATGAATATGGAATTAACATGAACTGAGAGGCTGCGGCCTAACAGATATATTATTATTAAAATTTAAAAATTAGATTTCAAGTTTTATTTAAATTTTAAATTTTTTAAATTACATTTTTCAAGACCATCCGGAGGTTTGTGCGACTAAGCCGTTTGTTCATAATGAGGGCTCAAAGTTGGAGCAGATCGAAAGTCGCCAACATGAGGGTGAAGCATGGGTCAATGTTCATACTGGCCCAACTGACTCGAACAGTACATGGTTTTCAGATATCGATTTAATAAATAATAATTACTAATATTTATTAATAATTACTAATAATTATTAATAATTACTAATAATTATATTTTTTTGAAATGATTAGTTTTTTGTTCAATTACGAAAAATAGATCTAGTGGGTTCTTGAGGTAGACAGGTATAGTTTACCAACTAATGAGTGAATGTTCACAGTAAGTAACTTCCCACCATGTTAGGAAATCAGATAGGTTCGGTAGAGGATGGCAAGATATATCCACATCATCAAGGTCGGGGACGTTCACCAGGCTGAATACGCCATTCAATGCTTCATTCAGCAGGCAGAAAGCTGGTGCCGCAAATGGAGTGTTTGCATGAATCCTCATAAATCAGTTATTCTCCGTTATCCCTCTGAGTCAGTCAACCCAACCTTACGATACTATTGTGCGGAGAACCTGTTGATGATTCAGTGCGTTATCTGGGACTTATCTTAGACAAGAAACTTCTGTGGAGAGAACATGTAAACCAACTTGTTGAAAAAATAAGATATACCTACACTTTTTGTTAACTAGTTTGTTGCATGTGGGACGTACAATGGTTTGGAACCCACACTCAAGTTCCATGTTAATTAGGTCCACAGGCCTACTGTAATCAATGAAATAACCAACAAAATTGTACAGTTATATTTATCACAATAAACTTTATATTAGCTAAAAAAAAAAAAAAAAAAAAAAAATATCGAAGCAAAATTAGAAATAATATCGGGGCAATACTGCCATGGCGAAATTCCCCTGAAATTGGCATAGTGGTATTGCCACGATACTATTTTCAAGGAAAATAATGATTCAAGCTACCTTTTTCGGGGAAAACTTTATCTAATGCGAGGAAACGAAAGCCTATTATTTTTTCTCAAGCAGCCATACCCAACAAAGCGGAAAAAGGAAGGAAAGATTGCCGACTGTGAAATTAAACGTCCAAGCCAGTAAATTCAAAAAGCTGCTTATCAATTACGAAACTGCGGATAGCGGCAAACCCACTTTCTCACCATAACTATAAATTAGTTACACGACCATTCACTCGGAGCTTTTGTTCGTTATAAGGGGTTGCGGTACTCTTCAACCGGCTGAAATTGACCATTCCGGTCTATCACCATGACCCAAGAATATCTCAATCAAAGATACAGAAAAATAACGAAACAAAATGTAATAAAAATACCAAACACCTATTCGATTACTGGCGGTCGTCAAGACACCATAACTAACTCGACGTACGTAAACGCTGCAAATGTTTCTACTACGGTTTATCATTTTTCGTATAGACCACCCTTCTGTCTTGATCAGTGTTCTGTGTACAATATCCTTCTCTCGTATAGACTCATAGCAATACAGCAACTATCTAAATAATGGTCTCTTTAGTTTTCCAACAAAATTCCGTGCCGACTTAATCCTAATTTCTAGTTATTTTCCCTGCCTAGGTATACTAGAGGAAATAAAATTTATGATTTAATCATCTTTGAGTATCGCAATCATGACCCCTTGAGAAGCCTGATTGCGCTGTTAATTGACATAACTCAGTACACTTAGTCGTCAATGTACCTTACAAAAAAGTTTAAAACAGTTTAAAATTCTTCGTCCTGGTTCATACTAGACAGTATAGTAACTATAGTAACAAAAAAACCTATATATGTACAACTGTTGTACAGCTGCACTCATTGTACCCTTGTTACTATTTATATAAAATAAGTCGTTAGCGCTAAATTCGTATATTGTACATATATTGTTAGCATGTTTGGATGGTTTGATGTTCTTTATAATATGTTCAGCCAAATACAATTTCCTAGCATAAACGGGGATATTTCAGACAAAAGAGGATAAAATCCTCCTGCTCCAACATATTATTATTATCCAGGCAATTTATTTCATAGTGCTCTTGTATTTAGTAGGTTTCAACGTTCTTTTGCAATGCTAATCTTTTTTGGGTTATCGCGCGTTCTACTTGAATATATTTCAATGTAATGTGCGATAGGTAAACCTGATAAACTATTGGATCGTGCTTCTCAAGTTTTCTGGATATCTAGTGATAAATGGTAAATTGTTCATAACTCATTTGTATTTATTGACATTCACGGGTTCTTATTTGTAATTACCTACACTTTTCCCTATTAGCCTAAAAATGCACCGTTTATGTTTTATTCCTAACATTAAGGAAGTACTTCAATAATTTATTTATTATATTTTAATTGGCTGTATGTCTGAAAAATGCAAATATAGATATACGTAAACAACAAATGGTATGTCAGCTGTGTAAGTTAACATCACTAGACAGTAAATGGAGGTGTTCATGGAATAAAATCGGCGTTCCTGAGCCAATATATTCACTGGAGTAACCGGGAATAATTATAAAAGAAAGAGTACGCTCCTCAGGATCATCTAATTTGCATTGGTAATGCCGATTCTGTCACGCCAAATCTAGAACTTTCCCTCGGGTCGTCGGTGGCAGCGGGTGGAGGGGTCTCGTTTGCACTCGATTCTCCGTCTTTCCTTTTACATTTCCTCTCCTATCGAAACCAGATTCGGTTTTCCTCCTGAATCCTTCTTCATTTCCGCTTATCTGAGGTGAAATCTTATTTGATCCAACGTTCGCGCTCCTGCCCTCTGCTACTAAACACTAGTTCGAACCTCTTTATATCAAAAGCGCTTGTCTTGTTTCTTACCGAAAGTGTTAGTATGTTTCTCTCCTCAAATGCAATCGCACGAGGAAAATCTCCAACTTCCGGATAAGCTGGGTTGCGTTTCGTTCTTTATCCGTATTTGACAACACAGCAGCTGCCGCAAGGGCTTCTGGAATCTGTTGAAAAGTCAACATAGGTAGGTAGTGTCCGAATGGTACATATTTATTCGGGACACTCGGACTTTTTGTCCTAAATAAAGAATATGCCGAATAAACAGTGTTACTTGGTGAGGTGAAAATAATTGGTAAATCCTCCTTGAATGCTTGTTGTTTTTACAAAAATCAGTCTTTAGAAGACGATTGAAGGATATATCCTTTAACCGTCTTCTATATATAGACCAGGTCCTGACACATCATTGTAGCTGTGTGATTAATCCCAACCAGTGGCGGATTGACAGTTGTGGAGTTATAAGTAAAACCCGAAGAAAGTCCGGAAATTCTGAGGTTTTTGGGCTACCAAAATCTTTACCGTACGAAATTTTATGTGCAAACCCTGAATTCATGTGATTGGGTCCTAAATAGACCAATTAAAACAATAAAATGTTTTACACCACCTTTTGCAAGATGAATTCCTCTAACTACTCGACTATACATAGAGTAGATGAACCGTGAAGAAAATTTGTAGTAACAGCCATGTTGCTTCATCTTCAATGTGCTCCAGTTTAAGAACGGAATAAGATATCGCAATTCTGACTTCACCATCGTGTTCAGCGTTGAAAGATCTATAAACCAAGGTATTACCGAGGTATAAAGGAGACAAAATGTTTTATAAATCCAGTAAAGTAGAGGCATTTTACATAAAACCAGTTATGTATTCGGAAATTCGCTCTTATAACCATGCCGCATGTCTTTGGAATTTTTTTTACCTTGGTGCTTATCATGAAGGCCCCCGAACCCCCCTCTCACAGACCCCCCCCCCTCCAATGGTACAGTTCCGCGACATCCGCCACTACTCCCAATACCATTCATGTTCAACAAATTCTGCAACTAATTCCAATAATAATTATTATGCAGTTAGGTCTGGAATGAGCCTAATTAAATTAAGTTATTCATACGATTATAATATATAATTATAGTTTAACCTCGTTCGGTATAACGCCCTCCCTGGCATTCATAATATTATTATGAATGCCAGGGAGGGCGTTATACCGAACGAGGTTAAACTCTACTCATAACAAGACTTTGCGGAGGCAGCAGTGATCCTCCGGGTATTTCTCACTCGCATGGAGGAATTTGCTCAGACGAATTACTTTGTATTCAATTGAACATACCTTTTTACCATTTCACGCAAGAACATATCTCGGTACGGTATACCGCACCCAAGCAGGCTTTTGTACTATCAGATTTATTGAGTAGTAACGTCTTCAATATTTCTCGGAACGCGAGCAAATATAAAATTAGAGATGGAGGTGACACAAATTGAACTTGACAACAAGAGCGCAGAAGAAAGAGATTCAATCAAGCGACTGAATTATTCAAGAGGAAGCTCATCCAAACGTAATCTGAAGTAATGAGTTGGACGAGGACTGACGGCAAAGTTCCCGCACGAGCGGGTCAAGATTCCACCTGATCTTCCATTTATTCAGAGGGGAATATAATAATAAAGGGTGGTTATAGGTCTCCATTTAGCATAAATAAGAGGCCAAATTGAATTAAAAATAAAAGAAAAAAAAGATGTGAACAACAATAAAAATATTCCAGTCGTTCAGCATGACCAAATGAAGGGAGTATTGTCCTCCAACTACCTTCTCCCAACCTACGACCATTTTGTGCTTCGGGAGTTGTTTCCCATTCATGTGGAAGATCCCTCAACTGCGGAAACGACTCCTTCTAGACATTTCTTTTCATACTGTGAGGCATCCACCTACTTACATGGTGCAATGAGAGTGAATATCATCCACAGGATTATTGAATGTATAGCTTGATCTAAATGCAATGTTATATGAATTATTATTGATAAAGCAATTACAATTTTTCTTGCCTAAAATCCAAACAGGACTAAAACGATTACAAGAAAGCAGGGAATGACGAAGGCTTCCCATGTGTATCGTCACATAATTGATAATTCCAATAACTAAAAATAAAACTTTCGTAAATTTTAAACATATATCTGTGGATGATAATTCACAATTTCTTGTGTGTAAAACAGTTACAACAATAGCTATATGTTTAAACAAATTAAATTCGGATGATGAGCTAGAGTCTTGAAATTTTGAACATGTGTAGAGGATGGATGAAATTGCAATAGTCACTCGGTTTCTTGTCTGCGACACTTTGCCCAGTTAGCGTTGTGCTGAAATTACGAAGTTGTGCTTACAGGTTTGTACAACACTAACGACGATGCTTGAACCTTTTCATAACCATAGGTCAAGGGGAAGGGGTTCACAACGAATTTCCACATTTCAGTTCAAGTTTGAACAAAGTTTTTTTTCTTTCAACTTTAGGGTGAACCATGCAGCAGCCTCTCGGGTCATGTTCATTCTGGCCCGGCTGATTTAAATAGTAGATTGGTGTTGTAGATTAGAGTGTAGAAAGTGTCGATTGTGTAGACATCGAGTTAATAAATTATAATAGGTAATTAATAATAAGTCTAATAATTTACCTATTACAATTAATAACAATTGGTAACAATATAATAATAATTCTTAATAATAATTATTAATTAATTATAATAATTATTAATTAATTATTTTAATTATTGTTAATAATGCATAATAATTATTCATACTTTTGAGTACCTAATTAATAGGTAATAATTAATTATAAGTTTAAATTATTGCGAGGTCCTGAAAGCTGACGCCAGGGTAACGGCCACTGCTATCGAACCACTGGTACGGGAAGTGTGGGACAAAGAGACACTGCCTGCCGACTGGAGAAGAGGCCTGATCATCAAACTCCCAAAGAAAGGAGACACATCTATCTGCGATAATTGGAGGGGTATCACCATGTTGTCCATTGTCAGCAAGGTTGTTGCAAAGGTTGTGCTCAAAAGGATAAAGGCAGCAATCGAAAAACGTCTCAGAAGAGAACAGGCTGGTTTTAGAGAGCGCAAGAGCTGTACCGACCTGATTAATACATTGCGAATTATTGTGGAGCAAAGTGTCGAATGGCAAAGCCCTCTGTATCTGGCATTTATAGACTTTGAGAAGGCCTTTGACTCCATAAATAGAGACATGATGTGGAGCATCCTGGAGAAATATGGTATCCCCCCCAAAATCCTAGGGATTATCAAAGCCATGTATGAAGACTACGAGTGCCAGGTAGTCCATGAAGGGATTCTTTCCGAGCCAATCAAGATCAGGACTGGCGTCAAACAGGGTTGTGTGCTCTCGCCGACACTTTTTATTGTTGTCCTTGATGCGGTGATGAGGGGAATGACTGGAGGTCGGAAGTTGGGAATCCGGTGGTCACTGCGGGATCGACTGGAGGACCTCGACTTTGCGGACGACCTCTGCCTGTTATCCCAACGTTTCGGTGACCTCCAGGCGAAGCTGTCAGCTCTTGACAATATTGCAAAGGGGGTTGGCCTGAAGATCAACACAAAGAAAACGAAAGCGATGCGAATTAAGCCACGTGTTGATGATGCATTGAAGCTGTGTGGGGATGACGTGGAGAGTGTCGACTCCTTTGTGTATCTGGGCAGCGTAATTACGGAGGATGGTGGAAGCGCGGCTGATGTCAAGCTCAGAATCAAGAAGGCCAACGGGGCCTTTGTTCAATTGTACCCGGTTTGGAAAAACGGAAACATTTCTAGGCAAACCAAGATACGTATTTTCAATACGAATGTAAAATCAGTCCTATTGTATGGATGCGAGACCTGGAAAGTCACACGAGACATTTCCAACCGGCTACAGGTCTTCGTGAACAGGTGTCTCAGGCGCATCATGAAAATTTGGTGGCCAGAGACAATAAGGAACGAGGACCTCTGGGCAGCAACTCGCCAGAACGGAATCGCCGCAGACATTCTCCGTAGAAAATGGAAGTGGATTGGACATACCCTTGGAAAAGCGGATGCCGTAGAAAAAGACGCGCTAGACTGGAATCCCCAAGGTGAACGCAGACCAGGAAGGCCCAAGCATACGTGGAGACGCTCAATCCAGAAGGAGATCGAACGCGCCGGGAGGACATGGGGAGAAGTGAAGAGGTTGGCTTCGGATAGAGAGGGATGGAGGCTGTTTATTGATGCCCTATGCTCCACGAGGAGCTCAAGGAACTAAGTCAAGTAAGTCAAGTTAAATTATTGCCGAAGTAGGAAAAAACCCAGAATCATATGGGTACAAATTATTTGTATACAACTACAATTATTTGTAAACAAGAATTCTTGTATAAATACAAGAATATATAGTCACCATCTTTATAGTCATCATCTTTATGAACGTTTCATCTATCATTTCGTGAATTATACGGAAGGGTGACCAGCACAAAGAAGATTGCAGTTATAAACAGTGCAAAGTTTTGATTTTTTCAACTATCAATTTCCTTGAAGTTTGTCACTTGAAGTTTGACAGCAGTTAGAGTCGGAGGACTCCTTAGGGCCCCACAGACCCCATTTTGAGAAGCCTTAGAGTGTAAAGAATAACCAAGAAATATTCCACGGAGAATAAACTTGTCAGGATCGCAATTAGTACTGTATTATTTAAACTAAACAAAATCAGTTTCCACTATAAATGTCAAATACTCAGTAGCAGACAAATTAGGCCAAAAGAAGAGACTAAGTAGAGTGAAAATGAGGACTGACAGGATCTTGGCAGGGGGGTTCCCGTCAGACAAGAGAACGATAAGAAAAAAGCGAGTTACCTCGGTCCATGCCGAAAACTAATCATTGGGGATCGGCAAATTACCATTATGGGTACTCGAATTACAAAATCCGGAGGGTATCACGTAAAATTAATTATGATTTACCTCTTGTAATTTGAACAGCCCGTTTTCTCCGTCCTCTCAGAAAGATGAATGATGAAGTTCGATTAATTTCCCTTCAGGGGGGCAGGTGATGCGCGTTGATGGGCTACTACGGTTGGTTTCCATTAGGAACCACCTTGACACCTACACAAAAGAGATATTCCCTTATTTAATCCAATGTTTGTTCGCGTTTGCTCAATAGAAGACTCCGAATGAAAAAAGTACTCAGGAAAACATTTCAAACAGTCGGGGTATGAAGGCAAGATGAATTTCGTGATCTTGCGTTTTCAATTGATTCCCAACAAATAAACCAAACCGTCAAGGAAAACGACAAGCTCTCTTTGTTTGTCTCTAGATCCTCGTGTGTTTGGACTCATCACACACACAATTTCGATAGCGTAAAACTCTCGAATCTCATGACATGGTCTATAAAGGTGTTCCGTCTTTATTGATTTAGGTCTTTGTCAAAGGTCTTTGTGATTTAGGTAGATACGTATTATTCTCCAAAGCTGTGTTACGAGATAAGGTTCGAATTATTGCTTTGCCGTCGATAAAATGGACGTAGTGAATGAATTGCACTGGATTTTCCAATCCTTTGTAAGTCACAGTTATCGATAATCCCAGTTTTGTAGCGGTACTACTATTTTTATTAGAATTATTTTCATTGGCACAGGTGTTAGCAGTACTTTCATCATCCATTTATTCGTTTTGCGAATTGGTATCATTAGAGACATTTTGTGATGGGTTGAAAGAGTTAGATGTGGGAATTACTGGTTTATTGACTTGGTATGGCGCTGGATGCTTTTTTTTAGTGATGTGCCGTTTTGGGGCTAGTTTATATTCATTTTTGGCAGCTGGAGATTGCGAAGACGATTTAATAATTGCATCGTCCTCGTCATCGTGATCGGCGATAGGAGTGGATCGGAGATAAGGGATGTACATCACAGAGCGACGAGAAGTATGCAGCAGAGATGTTTACTGCTCGAAGGTTCAAGCGCGACTGGTGTTGCACTGAAGAAGAAAAATATCACAGATGGCTGCCGTGTGGATATTTATGGATTATAATTAGGAGCAATGAATGAAAATGAGGAACATGCGTAATGGGTGGTCGGACCTCCCATTATTGACGGGTTGAACGCATATTGATGGAGCAATGCCATTTGTCGTTTGGTGGTGTCTGTAGGTAATCAGATGCAAGATGCTTTCAATTGGTGGCAGGCGTCACACTCCGCTTCCGATATATCATGATTGGCGTGTTTCCTCTATATTGTTTCAAATGCAAGAGCGTGAGGTGGTGCGTCACTGCGTTCGGCGTCATGCGTAAAACTGGGATAATGTATGGGGATGACAGAGTGCTGAGTTTCTCACATGGCCCGGTGAGAGCTAATGGTTTCAAAAAGACGAGTGATCAGTTGTCAGTTACTGTGTGTCCGGTATGTCACCACCGAGCAGCCAGCTGTAGGGTGTCAGTCGTCATATTGAACAATGAGTGATGGATCGTGGTGAGTGAGAGGTTAGTGTAGAGATTGTGGTCTCATAAATGTTGATTTGATCATCGCCATGTTCCATTTGGTGCCACGGCACTGTGATCTGAACCAGCTATTGACTCACTCTCAGTGAGTGTATTTGCTATTCAAGACTTAAGGTGGTATTGTTCAAGATCTATTCAGTTGTAGTCCTTGTAACAAGGTTCTTCTTTCGTGTAATCCTGCTTCCTCTTCCTTCTTCCTGAACGTTCAGGAAAGGCCACGTTGGAGATCGATCAACATTATACAAGCTATTTTATCTAATACTAGACGATTCCAATTTTCTCTCATCTGAACATCTGAGGATTCGCGGGTGTTACAAGTATCAAATCTGTTATATAACATTTGTATCCGTACGAAGCGAATGCGGCTTATGATAGGGTTGAGAGATATGACGGCATTTTTAAGAATGAATTGCCCGAGCGTTTCCACCTCCTCTCCCAGCAATGTAAGAAGTGTTGTCACAAGTGAAGAATTGAGGAAGTCCTACCGTTCCGACCAACTCAGTCGTCCTATAAAAGGAGTGTCGGCTTTGTTTATCATGAACTCTATTCGGGATGATTTATTCCAAGGAATATCTGTGGAAAAAGAGTCCTAATCTACAAAAGGAATATACAAATGCGATCAACATCATTACTAGTAGGTAATGATGTTATATATAAGCTTATCACTGATTTCAAACACGCCATTAGTTAAATGAGATCGCCCTTCGTAATTAGTAGCGATTTTGATGCACCCATTAGGGATAAGCCTTTGGTGAATAGGTACTGCGTGGCTCGGTACGAAAATTAAAGCTGGGATTATGGCACCAGTTTAATCTAATTTCTATCTGCTTACCGTACGAACTCCGGATTTCCCTGCTGGACTTCTTAACAGGTCAGTGGGCTCACGACCTTTGAAACTATGTAATTGTTTCACGTGAAATGCCATTACATTACCATTCCGCATTACTCGATTTGAATGATGGCATATTATTCAATGTGAAAACATAAATCATCAACACCATTTCCCGTTCGAATAGAAAATTTTCCACCCGAGATTGATTACTGTTCTCCTTTTTCGTATTCACATTTCCACGTCAGTCGCTTCAGCCTCTCAATCAGTGCCATCCAGTGGTTTCCAAATGTAATCCACGGCTTCACACATCAGTATCCCTCGCTCAATCACAAAAGCATGCAACACCCATTAGAAGCTCACTCAGTTCTGTGGGGACAAAACTGCCATCAACTGTCCGGCTGACGAATTGAAAAACACAACAGAGAGAGAAACTACACACATGGAGTTGATTTATCGCAACACTTGTCACTTAGCAAACTTTCAATTATTTTATTTATTCATAACGTATAAGTTCTACGATTAAATGTTCGTTTATAGATCGTTCGGTTTTCATGTTCATCTCAAGGCATCAGTTGAATTTATCATAAAAACATCAGTCTAGTACAATTTTGAAGAACGTAAAATTCGTCTACAACTGTACCAACATTTCACGTCGTAGGATTATCAACTGATTTAGGTACTACTACCAATTTCGATTTATCCATAGTTCATCAAGTTCTAGGTACAAAGGGACAGTGTTCGATCATCACTAATTGTTTTCAAATGTAGTTATAATTAAATCAATTAAATAGCCAAAACCTATACAATGTACAGCAATCTGAGCAGAGCTACAAACATGTCATACATGTCATACATGTCATGTTTGTAGCTCTGCTCAGATTGCTCCTGACCAGTGACTTTTTGTAATACGTACTTGAGTACGAGACTTGATTCTCTTTGATCACACATGGGTTCTTTGGACGATAGTTCATTACGGTAGTTTCTTTGCATTCGGGATACGTACAGTATTAGTCAAAATTCACTTCTCTAATGATCAAATCCAGTTCTCTCCGAAATGATTCGTAATTTGGGCAATTTCTTCATTGAGTTCATCCATTTCGGATGATTTTTTTTTTAATTTGATAATTATTCCTGTCCTCCGCAGCGTCCAAATTTAGTTGGAGAGTGTGGATTTGTGACCGCAGCTATCCGACTATTCCTGAGGGCAGTGTCGCCACCGTAATCATACCATTGGGGCTATGGTTATTGAACATTATCGAAAAAATATCTCGATGATATAAATTACACTGGAAGTAATTATATCGAGAAATACCTACCAACCTATCAACGAATGCCCGAATACACGAAAAGTCTCTCAGAACAAGAGACTCGATTTGAAATTTGCTACAAGTTTCTTGTAAATTTCAAAGCCCACGTTCCACCCCTTCTCATCGACCTAGGGTTAGGAATATTCTGGTGGACCATATTCGAGCTCAACGTCCATTTGACATAGACAAAGTCCAGTTGGGAGTTTCAAACTAATACGTCATAAATAAATAATCGGCAGAAGTCCTTGATATTTTCATGGTCAATTCTCAATCATGAAAAACCTTCTACGTATGAATAATAAGGAGCATTTCATGTATATCCATTGAATGAATCTAGTATATATTTACAATGTTTGATTTTAAATTTAAAAAATGATGAATGATGGTTTTTTTTCGGTACTGACGAAAAAGATCCGTTGTAATGTCTGTTTACCTAATGTGCCGTATTCTCCTTTGTCTCCTTGATTGGAGAGGGAAATAAGAGAATATGCAGATAATTCTGTGTTTACCTAATTCATCAATTAATAATCACATTGGAAAGGATGAATTTTTCATAAAGATACTTCCCCAGTTTCATAAAGATATTTCTCTGAATATTTGCTCTTATGGACATTCCCCAAAAGAGTTGTGGAAATTCACCCAAACGAGGGTCTTATGGACAGATTTACTAAAACGAAGCCATCCCAACCACATTCCAACGAAGCTGGGTCGTAAGTTACGATAACAATAACAGAAAACAAATTTATCGTTTTTGCCGCAGATATCACACGGCTTATCCCAACAACTACCTCCGTACAATTCATCGATTACTTAATGGGAGGCTTCTCCGATCAGAATAGCCCCAATAGCGAGGATAGTTATTAGTAGTGGAGGCTAGTAGTTGCGTTCCTAAGTATACAACTTATCGATGTACGCTGGTAAACCAGTGAGCCAGTGTTAATAGGAGGGTGTACACAACACTGGATTTCTTCCACGTAGATAGCGGATCTGGAATTCGATATCAAGGCTTTTCATAAAGTAATGTAGAGTTATAAGCCCCTCCTCCGTAGTTGTTTCATGAGCCAAATATAACAACGGTGTATACCATGGGAATGGGAGGGGCAAATGAGACCTAGGCATCGTAAACCTTATCTTTGTGGGCCACTCACGTGACCCGTTTGGGTGGGATGTTCGCCGCAAGCCATACGCGGTCCCGCCCAACACGTTCGAGAACTTCATGAAAGTTCCGTCCTCGCTCGAACTCTTTCATCAAGTTTTATTATGTCTGCTGCTAATGAAGTTAGAAGATCCGAAAACTCGACAACTTTTTTGGTTTATTATCTTCGATAATGAACCATTGGAATCGCCCAAAGAAAAAAAAATTTTAACCCCCCCTCAAAATTTGTTGGTTTACGTTTCAAGACACGTAGATTCAGAAAATCGAATAAAAAAAAATCCGTCCGTCCGCCGTACGCCGTCCGCCGTCCCCCGTCCGCCGTCCCCCGTCCGCCGTCCGCCGTCCGTGGCACTTTGCCCAGTTTTTCTCCTTGCGAACGCCTCAAACGCCTCACAACACTCGACTGAGATCTCCATCATCAACTTCTCACATCATTATACTGGTCTCATCTCATGTACACTCTTCACCAAGAAATGTCTACCGCGTGGCACATAGCCTGACGAATGTCTTCATTGCTCATTGAAATGAATGACCATAACGTTATTCGCGGTAAGTCTTGGAACGTCGGGTCAATACCAATCATTCATCATTATCAATACCAATACTCATATGAGTTCCTCCTTGAATCTAATATGAATATCATAATTACGGAATGTAAGAAATCATACTAGAATGTATTAATGGCCAGGTGGTACTCCAAAAACCCGTTCCACATGAAAACTCTTTGGAAAATCCAAGTAAATATGATAAACATAAATATGAGAGTTGAACTAATGTAATTGCAACACGTGAATTATTCAAGAATATTCAATGCGAATCAGGAGGGAACTATAG
Source organism: Stenodema calcarata (assembly GCA_963920205.1). Taxonomy (NCBI): domain Eukaryota; kingdom Metazoa; phylum Arthropoda; class Insecta; order Hemiptera; family Miridae; genus Stenodema; species Stenodema calcarata. The sequence continues at coordinate 30,372,802 of OY986048.1, read as the reverse complement.
ACATTCATCAAACTAGCTACACATACTCGTGCATAAACCATACTTACTACAACTTACTTGAGAGCACCTAGTCAAGAAAGAGAACCTATGGAGGGTAATAAATGCCTACGCCACTAAATGCTTTTACATTGGATCTTGACGATAATGTACTTAATAAATATTCTGATTGCAATCATTGTCCCCCATGGGGAATGGTGAAATACATAGAGATTCCAAAGTGCAACTCAACGTGCGCAAGCTGGCGGCGTCCTTATTCCGCCGCAGCGGCACTCGAACGCTACAGTGCTGATACCTACTGAACCTGAACTACGTAGGTAATTGTTAAGTATCCATTGTTCTCTCCTGTCTTGGGATTTTTAAATCTAAATATCCGACCACATTTGGCCGATTTCTTCAAATTTTTTGAACTGTGGTGTGTTTGAAAATACCGCCCCACTTCAGTTTCAGGTTGATCACGGACAACAGCAACATGCCATTGTGATGATTTTCAGTTTTCAGCTCACAATTCAGAATGATTCGACTCGAAGGAAGATTTAGCTTGAAGGGGTGCTAAGTTGCAAGTCGAGTAGGTGCATTGCAGTGTAGCTTTTTGGGTACAGCATAATATAAATTCAATTCAGTGAAACTTTGACCAGCTCTGTGTACCTACCAAAAACATCCACAGTAAAAATGCTAACTATCAACTTACTTCAGTTGATCTTTTATGGTTATGGCAATGAAACGAGTTATTGTACTTACTTAGTTTTATTTTTGGTATGTTTGGGCGGGGATTGTTTATTATGATATATTATATTGAATTAGGCACGTTTGTTGAAGCTTTCAGTAAAACTATACCACAAACACGATCCAAACAGTGTGTACTCAACGGGTGTTCCAACTATTGCAACCATTGCAGCATTTCCTGAACGCTGTCAGGAGTCTAAAACCGTACGTACTGTACGGATTCTTGGGATGCTCATAATGTCTTATTCAGACCAAAATATCAAGACATCGCGTATTGTATTACCTAATTGTAAACTGTGGTATTATTATAAAGTAGTAAAGTAATGTATTCTATCATTCTGTATTTATATATTTACTATATAACTATGTATCTGTTGCTTTATGGTTCAACTTACCAAAGCCTATAAATATGAAGGAGGAAAAAAAAAAACAAGCTATCAAAGATACAAAGAGCTACGAAAAGACCCGAAAAAACTAAACATAGTGGTATTAATCTCTGTTTCAGGTATGATCCGTATCTTTAGAGAGGAAATATTGTGTTAATATTGTGTGCATCTACTCTTGTCTGATTTCATGAAATCGTATACTTTATTACAAACTATGTACGTATTAGCATAGTAGCTAATTTCCAATCAATTTACATAAATTACCTTTTGAATGTGTAAAAGTTTCTTCTTTAGGTCTTAAGTTGAAATTGTATTAGAAACTTGGGGAATTGAATCGTATCGAGTTAACCATCGCAAATATCTTTCTACAGCAGCCGGAAAAAGTTATGACATCCACTTTTTCCTAACCACTTCACAAGCATCGTACCCTATCCAAAATCTTTCTTGGCGCCATGGAGAGACGTTTTTAATACTACACATCTATGTATTTCCATCTATTGTACAATGATATTTTACACAGAATGTTTTTTGGGGATATCCCTTTTCATTTTTGAAGTTGAAAAGACCTGCAGAGGCAATATACAAGACTAAATTAAGCAAATTAATAAAATTATAAATTAAATTATTTAAATTATCATTTAATTACCAAATTATTAATGATTAAAATTATAAATTAAGCTAGGTATAAAATTATAAATTAATAAAATAAATATATTATGCAAGAGTAATGGAGAGGAAAGGAATTAGAATCTTGGCTAACTAAATAAGAAGACCTAGCGACTTGAAACTCCCAGGGAAGTTTCACCAAGAAGATCCATACCAAATTTCAAGTTGATCGGCTGTGGACCTGTCACACTGACCAAAATTTAACCAGATAATGGGTCAAATCTTTAAAAAGGCACTGTCTCAAGCTGAAACGAAGCTGTGTGCAAAATTTCAAGTAGATCGGTGAAGGTGAGGAGGCATTAGCCTTGGCTGTCTGAATAAGAACAAAAAGGACAAGATCCGGGCTAAAAACGGGTTTTTTGAAGTTATATAACTCGGCGAGCTTTGGACCTAGTGACTTGAAACTTTCAGGGCTTTCCGAACCAAATTGCAAGTTGATCGGATCAATAGGAGCCGAGATATGGATACCTGGAAGACGGCTTTAGTGACGTCCTGTTAACATACACTCATCTCAACTTGTTTGCTTGGCGGAGCGGAACACTACCGCGTTCCTAGATATTTACCTCGATAGAAGCACTTCATTAAAATCGCCTTCAGGGCGATTTCTTTCCATCTTTTATTCATTAGTCTACTCGGTGCGGATTTATTGTTCTTGTTGTGGCATTCCGTAAAGTTCTTAAGTATTTACTGCTCTTCAGAAAGTGCGAACGCCGTAAAGTTTTGTTTCATCTCTTCCTATCAACGCTGAGCGGATTTAGAGTTTTATGAAAGGGGCTCCATCAAACTTCTCAGAAATGTAGGACTTTGGCGAAACAACGGAATGGATTTTTTAAGCAATTTAGTTCAGACTGCTGAAAATAGCATCTACAGCTCCCTGTTTATTATAAGCAAGTTAGGTGTAAAGCGTGTTATCCGAAGTTATAAAAGGTTTGGAGGGGGTTGGGGTGGGAAGTAAGTTGGAAGTAAATAAGTACCGCAGTAATCATTTCTTAAATATGTTTTCAATTGATATAATTGACCACATTATGTTTGGGTGCTAAAAAAGGACGTTTGGAGGGGCTATGTATGGACAACCCGAAACAAAGCACTCCCACTTCTCGATAATCCCCATCGGTTCCCTTTCCTTGGAGCCTTGGCTAAACTCGTTCCCCGTTTCTCATGATAACAGGTTAAATCTCCAATGTTTTGATATTTTTCACCCTCCTCCTCTCTGTATTCCAAGTTTTTAACACAATCTCCACCACTGTAAACGACCGTGTCCAACACTGGACAAGCGCCTTTCCCGATTTAAGGACGGCGCGCGGCGGCACAGATGGTCTCAGGGCCCTGAGGAACGACGAAGACGATTCTTAAAAGTACCCCTCTTCGATGCTTCCGATTTCCTATCCTTATTGAGTGTATTTTCTTGCAGGGTTGTCTCTTCTTGCTTCCTACCCACGTTCTAGAAAAACACCAGTGGAAGCGGGGGATCGATGTGCGATTTGTTTTTCAATAACCAGTTTTCAAGTTATCTATACAGCCCACTATTTCTATAAGTCGTTATCTATACAGTCCGAAAGTGCCGCACACATCAGAAACGGCGTAGCCGATCATTCAGGTCGCCGCTCGCCAGTTGTGAGGAACCAATTGAATACTTACGTCTGTTGTCTGATTTTATGAAAATTTGCTATTTGGACGTTTGTTCGGAGGACCAGGAAGACGCTCGACTGCTGCCTACCCTACAGTTTATAGACCTCACCTCCTGTTTTACAAAGTGGGAAGCGTTGGCATCTTTGCTTATAAGATTCCAGTCGGCCACTGCAATGGTCGAGGAGCTTGTTGGACGGTCCTATGAAGTAATGTAACGATACAGGGTACACTCGACCCGTAAAGCAAGCCCGGGCAGGATCCCGTATTCATGAAGAGTTTTAGTTAGTGACTTAGTACGAGAAATTTTTTTTTTTTTTCTTTAAAAGATTCTTTATTACACCAAGTTTACAACTTATTAGCAATTTAATTTTGATCTTATTTACTACATGTAGCAATCGAAACAAGATACAGAACTTGTTAATTGTTGAGTCAGATAACTGTTGAACTATTCATTACTTCACATTCACTGTGTTAGTTCGTGAGGCTTCCTTCTTTTCAATCTTCTCAGTAGGTCACTTACATCCAGCAAATGGACAGCTTCGATGTTGACATGACCCCTTAGTCGCTCTTGGTGGGCGATGGCAATTTTCTTGATAGTTTCATCGATAGATTCCACCTCTAGATCATGGTGAAGTCTATCATTCTGAATGTACCAGGGTGCATTAACTATGCTCCTGAGCACACTGTTTTGAAAGAGCTGAATAATTTTTCGATTGCTCTGAGCTGTGCAGCCCCACAGCTGCGCTCCATAAGTCCATACTGGTTTTAGGACTTGGTTGTACAGGGTTAGTTTATTTTGCACAGACAGTTTTGATCGCCTGCCCATTAACCACGACATTTTTCTGAGTTTAAGAGTCAGTTCGGTTTTTTTCTTCTTTACGTGCGATTTCCATCGCAGCTTCGCATCTAACGTCATCCCAAGATATTTCGCTTCGTTGGCGTAAGGGATGACTTTGCCATTGAGGTAAGCGGGCAAGTAGCTGATTTTGCGGTTCGTGAAATTAACATGGACCGACTTTGCCTCATTCATCCGTATTCTCCATTTAGCAGTCCATTTTTGGATTTGTGTAATAGATTGGTTGAGCTTGCCCATAGAAGCGTCAATGGTCTCCCCCACAGCTAACACTGCGGTATCATCTGCAAAAGTGGCGGTTGTATTACTACTGATTTCAGGTAGGTCACTGGTGTAGAGTAGGTACAGGAGTGGGCCAAGTACACTACCCTGAGGTACACCAGCACCAATTGGTTTAGGTTCGGAGTAGGCGTCATCAAGTTTAACGCGGAAGTAGCGGTCAGTAAGGTATGACTCTAACAGCTCGGCATATTGCGATGGTAGTGATTTTCTCAGTTTATACTTTAGGCCAACATGCCACACTTTATCAAACGCTTGGGTAACGTCGAGAAAGATGGCAGAGCAGACCTTTTTCTCTTCAAGCGCTTGCTCTATTATGCTGGTAATTCTGTGAACTTGGTCTATTGTTGAGTGCTTTTGTCTGAATCCAAACTGGTGGTTAGGTATTAATTGACGTTCTTCAATGAGCGGAATGAGCCTTTTATGAAGCAGTTTTTCAAATAACTTGGACAATACTGGCAACAGGGAAATCGGTCTGTACGATGTGCATTCCAAAGGCGGTTTTCCTGGTTTTGGAATCATAATAACCTCGGCTATCTTCCAAAGCTGGGGTACGTATTTCAGGCGAAGCGTAGCATTGATTATTTTTGTAATTTTGATTATGGCTTTTCGGGGTAGTTGCTTTAGGATTTGTCCTGTGATCAGGTCATATCCTGGTGCTTTCTTTGTATTAACTTCAACCTTTATTGTATTTTCCACCTCCTTGATTGTAACTGGTGGAATTGTGATGTAAGGTTCTACTGGAGTTGTGTACTCCAGTTGTTCACCTGATACAGGGGAGTTAGGCATAAAAATGTTTGATAGATAAGTTGCAAAAACATCAGCCTTGCTCTGGTTGTCTTTAACCCATGATCCATTCTGGTCCTTGATTGGAGATGCTTGGATGATCGGCCTTTTTAAATATTTTGTTGCTTTCCACAGCGAATAGTCAGTGTGTTGGTCACTGGTTAGTTCACTAAGGTACTGCTCAGTTGACTCATTTTCAATTAGTTGTGTTAAATCTCGTAGTTCTTGGGCGAGTCTATACCACTCTCTCTTGTAGGCTGGTGCCCGACTTGTCTGCCATCGCTTCCTCGCTCGCCTTTTTTCAGAAATGATTTCTACTATCTCACGGGGAAAGTTGATCCCTCTGATTTTTCTTCGCATTACTGGAGTATTATTCCATGCTGCATCATGAATCATCATAACCAGATTGAACACTTCACGATCAATGTCCTCTGTTGCTTCCAATGGGGCATGCAGGTTGATATTTTTGGCAAGCTGAATTTTGAAACCGTTCCAGTCAGTTTTTTTGTTGACCAGCACAGGATTGTATGGAATTTGTATTACCCGCTCACTTAGTGTCAGTATTACAGGGGAGTGGTCGGAGCTTAGATCTTCATTCTCTTCAACCAGTATATAGTTTGCCGAAATGTACCCATTGGGGTACTCTATAAATTTGTATTCTGTCTTGTTCCAGGCATCATATCGACCACAGCTCAGCTTGTCGCGCGGGAAATTTCGCTTTGACTGTGATTCGTGTTTTGCCGCCTTGGAATGTAGGTTGGAGTGTTAAAGAATAGGAATCCTCAACACTTATTCGATTTTGCACTGCTGCTACTGAGTGAATATACGAGGTTGCGAGAGAACGTTGGCCTTCTTACGCTTTAAAAGATAGCTTGTTTTATGTATTATCCTTCCAGTCAGAATATAGCCCTCTCATAGTAGTATGGAGAATTTTCTACACGCTCCAATAAAGGAACGTAGTGAGACTAAAGCACGCGATAGTATGTACGAAGTACCTTTCAGGCCCCGTTGTATACATATTTCTAAATGTATTTTCACATATGAATGAGTGAGATGTTCCTTCATTGGAATGAAAAGCTGAGCGATGTAATAAATGGGTAAATATGTTTGCCTCTTCATATTATTCCCGTTTTCGACTTCTCTCTTCAGATTTCTCCAAGCTGTATTCAAAAGCATATTCCATTTAGGGATGAAATAGAATGGAGGGACTGGTAAATAGCAAAGTTGGCTTAAGATTGGAGGTAGCAAGGTATTCTTCACCCGCGTAGCCTCGAGGTAAGTTAAAACAGTGGATTTTCTCAGCCCCCTTGGGGGCAGTTATTCTTTAGTTACGAGGGTCGCTAGCCCTGTTGCCTGTGGGGACTACCACCCACCCCTTTTCATCCCTTCACCGTCGACATCCGCACATGCATAAAAGATACATATCCTTTGACCTTGGAAATGGGTAGCTTTGCAATCATTCTTTAAGATTTAAACTAATCGCGAGCGTTCACTTCTATCGACAAATAGGAGGAGGAACAACTCGAACGAGATAGGACCTTTGTTTGATAGAAGTAGACCTTTGTTTGAGTAGTAGTAGTTTGTTGGAATGTATACCTTCGAAGAAATCATATCTGAGTCATCTGTATAATTTAATTTATTGAGTCCAAACCAGAAGTACGATACTGTAGTGTCCCTCCGTCCGTGCGAAAAAAGAAGAAATTTGACGAATCTAGTGCGTGTAGAGAACTTATCCTCAGGTGGCGTAGTGCGGAAACAGTAGATAGATCAACAGGAAACGGAGTTTAGCAGCAAAAGCGACGGTGTCAATAGGAACGTAAAATGTGCATAGTCTCTTCACGGCATTATGTTTGGGAATATCGGAATATATACATATACAAGTTATTGGAATCCGTTAGATTGAGTAACAGCGTTCTAAGAATGATTGAACAACCAAATAATCAGAATTTATGAAAATATTTACTCAGAAAATAAAAGAATACTAAATATGAATAACTAAAAACTTTCACATTGTGGAATGTCCTATGCTCTCGGGCGCTCTTGTGATTTACTGCCTATTCTCTTGAAGGACGTTGATTAATAGACATCAACCAGTTCATGGATGATGAACATTAATTGGTTGGTATCATTCGGAATATGATTGATCCAACGCATGCTGAAGCTCCCATGGACGAAAAAACAGTTTATTCAGTAACAGAATCATTCGACCCGACATCTGGAAAGTTATAGAGATAAGGGGGGTAATTTATCTTGGCCATATATTGCGAAATTCGAATTACAACTTCCACTGGACGATAATGAAGAATAGGAATACAGGTAGGAGGGGTTAGGAGGAAGTGAGCTTCATGGCTGCCTACTATTAGGAAATGGACCGGAATTAGTGGTAGTGCTGAGCCGTCTCGTTTTGGACTGTGATACGGAAAATCACCACCAACATTAGATAAAGGAGGCGGCCAATTATTGAGAAAAACTCTGCGAAATCTTGACACTACGATTTATTACGAGTATCTTCTTTGTGCAGACCCTTCTGTCTACATACTAAATTATAGATGACTTATTATTATGAATTATCATTAGTTATTAATCATTATTATCAACTACTATAAATTATTTTGGCAGAAGAAGTACGGCGTACTGACAGATCAATGGAATCGACCGGAAAAAAATTACCCCTCCTCATTCAAAATTTGAGGGTTTACATTTCAAGATACGAAGATTTAGACATTCGAATCACTAAACGATAGAGAAATTATAATTATAAATTATCATGACTTATTAATAATAATTAATAATTATTATAATTATGAAGTAGGTAATGTAAATTATTATTGATTACCTATGTTTGTATTAATAATTGCACTGGTTCACAAGAAAAAAACTCTACAAATTCTTGACAACGGTCTATCATCTTCTTTTAAAGATCACACACCTGACTAGATCACTAAAAAATCGATGAGTTATTATTATGAACTATCATTAATTATTATTATCAAGTAGAGTAAATTATTACTAATTATTTTTAGTTATTACCTAATGATTATTATTAATTATCAATGAACGAACGGCTGGTCGTACAAACCTCCGGATGTTCTTAAAAATTTAACACTTTCCAAATGTGAACCAAAAACTATTATGGAAGAGATTAGAGAAAGATTGCTGAACGTAAAACCTACGATTTGTAACCAAAAACCGCGAATAACTCGAGCACGGTTGGGTAAAGTGATAAAGTGTGTTACATTCATTCAAAAGCCCATTAAATTTCCTATCGATCCTTAAAGAGGCGCCACTCCACGATAGTTTTTCTGACTACCGTTATTATTGAGAATTTTCCAAATCAAATTGAGAACTCAGAACTTTTTTTGACACTGGTATATTTTGTAGGAGAGACAAAAAGATGAGTAATGCAAGTTGGGGAAGGATTTATTCTAAGTTCATATTAAAATTATCGGTTTTCTCGAACAGGCTCAGTGTCACTTTCACTCCTGGGATCGTCCATCGTTGAAAAACAGATCGAAACCAATAAATGGGTCAACCACCGAAGATGTTTGTGAATCCCCTCTAAAAAGGAATAATATTCTGTTGTAGTAATATTATGTTGTTTATTGTTTCCAGCCTTCAGGACGAAGGTCGGTAGCGACAATGTGAGGGGAGGGGCTGCGGAGGGGCAAAGTGAAATATAGGATAGATAAGTGGGCAGTTCGGTGATTTACCTACCAACGTAAATATCTTCCGATTTCTTTGAATAACCACTGTTCGTAGTTTCGTCATTAGAAATGGAAAGTTCCCAATTTGATTTGGAAACTTCTCAATTTGATTGGGAAAATTCTCAATTTGATTGGGAAAATTCTCAATTTGACTTGGAAAACCTATATTAACATGTTTAAGAAACAGGAACCTAAGAGCACTAACATATGATTTTCTTCTATAAAATTCTGCATTTCATTTAGGAAAGATAATACTGTAATTATTATTATTACGGGAGCACGGGAAAAAGATAAATGATCAAGGCTTGGTAAAATCGTTCTGTACATTATTAACGTTCAGTAAACAATTATTCAATAAAGTTGATACCTTGAAACACTATGCGCCTCCTTACATCAACCGCCTTCCACCATCGCACCTTGGTGAGTCCTGGAACCAAAATAAAAATCATAGTGTCAGGTTTCCGAAAAAGAATTTTCATATTTTCCCCTTATTTTTGCTATTTTACAGTCCATCTTTTTGTCTTCGATTTTCGATAATGAACCTTTAAAATCAACCAAAAACTGATCCAAGCCCCTGCCTGTAAAATGGTTGATTCAAGTTTTAAGATATGTATAATACAGCAGTCAAATTTGAGAAAATCATCAGTTAATCTACCGTACTTTGACCACCGTGTACACGACTCCTCTAAAATTTTCTCAGATCTTAAAATTCTCCAAGTTTGACCTGAGGATAACAACTCTCTTTACTTTACTGTCACATTGCATCTATATTTCCTACCGACTAAGTTTCTGTACACGAATCCGAATACACGAATTTTGCAGGGAAATCATTAGTTTCAACATTTGAATGCCAAAACTTGTTGCACATTGAGTAGTACTCAAATTGTTCTATTTAGTCGTTCAATCACCTTAATAAATTGCTGGAAAATCCGAGGTTTCAATGTGAAAATTTTACAAGTATCAATGCCAACAAATCAGTTTTATAATTGAAATTTAGGGAGCTTTCCCTCTATTCCGATATTGGTAAGGAGGAAGAAGATTTCTTGGTTTCCTCCTTTCCATGTTGGGGAGAGAGTGGCATTTTTTCCTCTAACAAGGTAGAACCATTCTCTCTGAGGGTTTCAAAGTCCCAGAAATCTCGACTTCTCAAGGATATGAAGAAAATACGGTCTTTATGGACAAATCAGCACCATGCATTGCTAAGCGGCGTTCGTTGTTTTTTCCCAAGGCTCAATCTTCCTTATTTCCGTCATAACATTAGGATGAGGCTTCTCTTTCGCCGCAAAACGGTGCATTTCTTTGGGAGTCGTTTGTGCAGTTTCGAAATTATTACTTTGTAATTCTACGATGAGTGAAGAACTTTAAATGGGAAGACCCAGACAGTTCAGAGCATACAACATGAATGTATTAACACATGTTACTTCTTATTGTACTGCCATGGCATTTGCAAAGTAACAAGTGAAAATATGTTCCGCATGGCTCAAAGAGGCAACACCGTTCGTAATCCTGCTTATGTTCCTTCCTGGTTTATTTGAAGGAACACTCCCTTGTTCTACTAATGGTATCATCATTTTATTTTATTGTGATATAAAGGTATTATGTATCTTCTGCTCATTCTTTCGGAGTGATATTTTTTTTAATGATAAGTGAGAAATGCGAAGAACCGTTTATCGTAAGGAATCGATATATCGCCAATGCTGTTATATATAACAGCATTGGGGACCGTATCCACCTTCTTGACTTTTACACCACTTTCTCTCAATGTACATATAGTTATGAAATGTTCGAAGGGTCATCCTCGATGAAGTAGGTGTCACATTTGAAAAATGTGAAAAGAGCCATTGTATACTCAAATAGAAGTCTGATGTTTTGATGATGTCGTCATTGCACCAAAAGTTAGATAACTATAGAATCGTGGTGTGTACGATCCACTAAGGGAAGACAACATTGATTCATTCTACCCACATGAGTTTGTATTCTCCTGTCTGATTTGTCATGGAATAAGGTAAATACAAGTTTATAAAAATAAATCGTATTGGTCCTTCCAGATTGTAGCTGTAAGGAAGAACATCGCAGAAAGACATTACCGTAGCTCCCCTCTTTATTACGGAAACCAAGTGAATGTTTGCTATTTTGTAGACCTATATCTAATTCGATTTACCACATCTATTGCCCACTTCATGTCTACCATGAATCCACTCTGCACATGTGCGGACGCATGTACAATGTAATTGATTCAATCTTGCAATGGGTGTGGGAGCGGGGAAGAAGAAGGTTATGCAGTTTTTTGTCCCTCTGTTTCCCTCAATCCATCCCCGTCGCCCCATCCGATAACGACTCCTCCGGCACTGAGAATATTATGCTCAGCTTCAGAGATTGAAGGGTGGCATCCCACACCTCTACCCCATCATAACCGGCATTTCAATAATGCGGGAAGGACCAGCGTCAAATGACGGGGAACCCCGTTGCCATCATACTCTAGTTTGAGTTCTACATTTGCATATTCATTTACTTGGCAGTATTCTATAATACTCACAACAAATTGTTAGTCAATATTAGATTCTTTCATTTAATTATCTACTCGTGATCCCTTAGTAAACAACCATGGATAAATAAACTTGTACTGCCCACATGATCGCTGAATGTAACTAGCTCCATCTACCTAAAGTTGTGGGAAATTACAAAAAACTGCATTTCATCTTCACGTGCATTAGTATAGCAAGACAGGGTAGGCAATCATTGCATGGGTAGGCAATCACAATGCTGATTATGGTTAAATTTTAACAAACTGTCAAAATTTCCAAATTGCCGCATGATTCACACTCATGTTGACGACTTTTGGTCTTCTCCACCTTTGAGCCCTCACTGTGAACGAACGGCTGGTCGTAGAAAGCTTCGGATGGTATTAAAAAGTGTCATAAATTGAACTCCATCCAAATGCGAACTGAAAACTATACCGTTCAATTTGAATTTTTCGAGATATGAATTTTTCAAAATTTCAAAATTCGTTATGAACCTCTTCCCATTGACCTAGGTTTATGAAAAGTTTCAAGGATCATTGTGGGGTTGGTCCAAACCCGTGAATAACATGTCGTAATTTTAGCACAACCCTAACTGGACTAAGTGCTGCAGACGGATGGATTTTTTTATTCGATTTTCTGAATCTGCTTATCTTGATACGTAAACCCTAAAAGTTATTTATATTCACTTTTTCCTTTCAGTTTGTATTATTTTGGTTTATTAACTTCAATAATGAACCGTTGGAATCACCCAAGAAACCCCCCCTCCCATTCAAGATTTCAAGATAGGCAGATTCAGAAAATCGAATAAAAAAAATGCACAGTCATGCAACATTGCTATAAGAGCGAATTTTCGAAGAAATAATTGGTTTTATGAATAAAGTCTCCATTAAAGAACATGATGTCCATGAAGAACATCTCAAGTATCAACCACGTTTCTTCATCTTCAAAGTGCTCCAGATTGAGAGCGGAATAAAACAGCGATTCTGACATCCCCATGCTATTCAGCGTGTAAAAACCTTCAAAATGAGGTTTCACTTGACAGAAATTCCTCATTTTCGGAAATTATGATTGAACCCCCCCCCCCCCTCTCACAAACTCCCCAAAACCCCCTTCCGCTATTGGATATTTCAACTTTGAACACGACGGTGAAGTCAAAATTGCGATATCTCATTCCGTTATCAGATTAGAGCAGACTTTACATGAAAATCATATCAAGTAACAACAACGTTTCTTCATCTTCAAAATGCTCCAGTTTGAGAACGGAATGGGATATTGCAATTCCGATTTCACCATCGTGTTCAGCATAACAAAAACCTCCAAAATTAGGTGTCAGGAAGAAAATTTGGTGTCTTTTGGCAGTGGATTCAGGATGGTCTGAAACGGATTTTGGTATGGAAATGTCTCGAAAATCCGAGTTTTAACAATTTTGGACCGAGAACAATAGGTACATTTTCTTCGAAAATTCGCTAAAAATTATCATTTAATGATCATTAGGTCAGTTCAAAATCTAGTTACGAGTAGAAAACTGGAGAAACTACAGAGCTAATTACCAACTACTATTTTTCACTCGAAGATGACCTGGTCACCTTCTCGAATGAACACACCATATTGTACCTAATTATAATTTTACCTGTACCTAATTACTTGATTCACAGGGATCAAGCAAATAGTGATCTAATAGTAATAGTGATCTAAACAAATAATAATAAACCGTTGTGGAAAATGTGCAGCGTTTTCCGATCGGGGTTATCTTTTCCACAAACCAATTCTGCATGACCTCATTTGAATGTGAGGCGTAGTAGGTATGTGAACTCTTACGATTCCATGAATGTGAGGCAAAATACTGGAACTCTTACGATTCCCTTTCCTTCTCTCATTCAAGCAATTTTATGTTATTCATTCAGCCGCCGTGTGCCACCCTTCGGCAAATACGAGTATGTAAGAACGAACTGAATAGAATGTTTCAATTGGTGAAACACAATAGGAGACGAGACCATTGTTTCACCGACACGTTAGCCTTTTCACATCGCGTTGCTTCAAAATCAAAGGAAAACATTAGGATCAACACCTTTGAATTGGTCTGCTTTATTTGATCTCTGAACAATAATATTTATTGCCACCCAGAAAGACCGTTTGCCCCACAATCGACAATCAATATGGCTTATGATGGTGAAATAGGAAATGTACAGGTTTTGGTACATTCAGATATTGCCACACTACCATAAACCACGTTTTCCGTATTCCAATACCTAGTCCTCATGTAAAGTCAGAATATTTTATGAAGGCGCCTAGTTTCAGTTGAATCTAACTATTAATAAGAATATTAATCAAAGTTAGGCTCTTCTCACGTCACTTTGCCTCCACTACTAATTACAATTTCCCGTCAAGTTCCGACCTAGGGAGTTCACTTTCTCGTTCAAGTTTCCTAGACTTGCCTGCATTTTCTTAATGAGGGTCTATGATGATCTATGATTTATATAAATGATAAATTATTTATGAGCTGAGTTGTAAATATTTCAAAGTTATAGATGTTCGGTATTGATATCTTTTGGTTGTAGAATGTTTGATAGGATTTGTTTGGATTGACACTAGTGTCCAGATCACATCGGAAATATTTCCAGTGTTGCTCGATAATATGGTAATATTATCAGTTCTGGTGGTTTGCCAGGCAACGTATATTCATATTTGTATATTCATATTTCATTCAAATGTACACATTCATCTGTGGAGCAGGCGTTGTTCACTGGAAACGGGGTTGTCCTGAGCGGATCTTCCATTGGCGTGAAAATCAATCCACCCATTCAACTCGACCTAAATCAACTTGTGATGCGGTATTTGTTTGAAGGGACGTAATTATATTTTTCCATAACATTTTGTACACTCAATAATTTGAATCTACATTCGCGTATACCTCTCTAACCTCTGTGTTTCAGGATTTTCGATGAACACGGAAACAATTTCTAATCCCCTGTTGTTGTCAATCATGAGATTCCATCTCCCGACTGACTCACACGTGTTTGTTTTTAGCGAATTTTCGAAGAAAATGTAGCTATTTTTCTCGGTCCAAAATTTTTAAAACTCGAATTTTCGAAAAATTTGCATACCTACCAAAATCCGTTTCAGACCATCCTGAATCCACTGCCGAAAGAAACCCGAAATTATCTATAATATACACAGATTTTTTGTTCAAATTTAAACTTTTTATCTCAATTTTATATATACCTAGGTATAGATATATAATATATATCTAATATATATCTAATATATATCTATACCTATAAAATATAATAGGTATAGCTATAATATATATCTATATATAAAATTGAGATAAAAAGTTTAAATTTGAACAAAAAATCTGTCTTGGCAATCGAAAGGCTAAGTTCATAGATGGGCAGAATAGGGCCACTGTAAGGGGGGGGGGGGTTTGGGGAGTTTTAGGGGGGTAAAATTCCACATAAATTCCAAAAATAAAACGGTCTGTCTAGTGTATATAATTGGTTTTATGTAAAATGTCTCCATTGAAGAACATGATGTCGATGAAGAACATAATTGTGTTCATATTATGTTCTTTATGGACATCATGTTCTTTAATGGCGAGATTTTACATAAAACCAATTATTTCGTCGAAAATTTGATCTTATAGCCATACTGCATGACTGTGGATTTTTAACTTCAATGTATCGAGTGTTATCATTGGATCATCCTAAATACATATCACCAAGTTGCATTATTTCCATTGTAATATTGATTGCATAGGTATATTTATCTATGCAGAAATATTGAACCATTAAGTCATTATTTTACGTACAACATGGCGGCTCATTTTATGGTCTGGGTATTGAGCAGACTGGGCCAAAATTAGTTCTGAAACTAAAACTAAATTAGTTCCGAACTGGAACTAAAAACTGAAACAATTAGTTTCAGCTCGGCTTTCGAATTTAACTTTTGGAACTAAATTAGTTTTAGTTTCAACTATTGAAACTAAACTAATTTAGTTCCGAAAGTTTGTTTCAAAAGTCGAACTAAACACTAAAGGTTTTGTCAATCAGTTTATTCAAATTAATCAATCAATCACATTCTAATAAATTATTCAATGTTACCTTAGTCCATTAGCAAGTACTTGTATTATTATTACTGTCCTAATAACCGTCAAATCGACGAGAACAATTCAGTCGTTGTTAAAATTAGCCGATAATATGAATCCGTGGTAGAAAATGAGGAAATGAGAAAGTCCGGTTGAACAAACTTCTGGCGAGGGTTATTTATTTCCGACGACTACACCTGATATCTGGTCATGATCGGTTGAACAGTTTGGGTGGAACTTTAAAATCAATCTTGGCAAGTTTTTTCAAAAACTAGGCATTTATAAAAACTAGTACCGCAATCAGTGAGAGTATTGATGGTACGTGAAAAACCCCTGCTGAATATTACATATATACTTCCCACATCCTCAGTGTTCAATGAATATGTAGCTAGACAGTGGAGAGACAGATTAAAATCATAAAATACTCAGAATATATTATATTCAGGATTGTAGAAGATTTCTCTAAAACGCTGATAAGGCATCAAATTTTTAGGGGAATATAAGTGGGAGCAATGGATCCCCATCACAGGGCCAGCAGTGTTATATGCATTTGACTCTAGTTCACAACCATTGGTCGCAGCCTGCAACAGTCTCGGACCGCCCTCGGGGAAGTAGACCGACGGATCTAAACGATCTGTCTACTACAATTTTCCATCAGAAAAAACGTCTTCCCCACATCCCCTACTTCCAAAGATAAAATTGATGTCAGAATCGTTTTGCACAAAGCACTCAAAACAGAGTCATTAATTAGACAAATCATAAAACCACATGAAAATTGTGACATGTGAGTGCGCAAATGTTGCAACACTGTAGAAATGTTCTGTGTGGAAATAGATTTCCATCAGGTTAACAATCTGTAGTTTGTATCGTCCCGTTCTCATCAATGCAAGCAAATTTATACCCACAGCTTCCTAATGAAATACCAGTCAATTTGTTGGTGACGAAGTTCGCGTTTGTGGACACTGATATTATTGTGGAGTTTCGTGAGAGTAAACTATGATTGTTTGTTGAGAGCGGGTCGTACGAAAGTGGAATGTAACAATGGACTAATTGAATCATTTGAGAGCACAACAATCCGCCGGATTCCAGCTCAATTTCTGAACTCTCTTTCGACGGCGAGTAATCACGGGTGGGCCTTTGATGTTGGATGTAGCACTTTAGTCAGTACCTATGTCTATACAATCGTACGGGTCAGACTGATGGGCCGAGGGAAGAAATCATCCAGTCATTCGACATGGTGGTTCGCTGACCTTTCGTAAATTTACCCACGTAGAACAACCCTGTGACGATTCAATTTTTAATTAATCAAACACCAAATGAATTAATTGTATTCCCTCTGTTGTTAGCGAATTTTTGAAGAAAAGCTATGGTTCTCGATCCAAAATTTTTGAAACTCGAATTTCCGAAAGTGTTTTATACCAAAATCCGTTTCAGACCATCCTGAATTCACTGTCAAAAAACACCACATATCATATGTATATACGTATATACGTATATATATTTATACATATATAGGTATGTATGTGTAATTCCAAACGATAATTCTCGGTAGAATTGAGATAAAGACTTGAAATTTGCACAAAAAAATCATCGGAGGTGGCAAGTTCGTAGATGGGCAGGATAGGATCACTCTGAGGGGGTTTTGGGGAATTTTATGGGGGGGAAAATTCAACAAGTGACACCTCATGAATTGAGGTGTTATTTGGCGAAAAATGGTTGAATGGGATGTTTCAAACATACACGTATTACATAAAACCAGTTATTTCCATCAAATCGGCGGGAAAACTGTGAATCGGAGCCGCGTAAGGAGGCATAGGGAGGGAGAAGGGAGTGTTGTGAGGCCGGCCCAAATAGATTTGGTCGATATTTGAACGGATTTTGAATGGACCACGAATATGCTATGAAACAAACTGGTGCCAACAGTGGTTATTCCTGGGAAAACAAAACTATACTCCACTTCATACTATTATAGAGACAGGATAATTTTCAATGCACGTACCCCATGTTTCCTATTTTTATGACAAGACGCTACCATATATCTTTTAGACCGAACTTGTTGGTACTTTATGGTACAGTAGAAACAACCCACTCCCAAATCACTAACATCCTGTACATCGGATGTTGTGTTGTTCATCCTTGACATATCCACAGGTCTTACCCTAATAACAAACAAATAAATAGAGAGTCAGGCAGATGGAGAAGAATTGAGATATGAGTGCCAATTCGTCCAATCGCATGAAACGAGGGAGTAATATGAAACTTTGTTGCTTTGTTTGAGGACAGATAGAATTACAAATTATGATTTTATTACTATAGATGGACGTAAATTTGAACACATTTGGCCACATTTTAATGGTCTATATCTCTCTTTCATTCTTTGTAGGGCAATGAAATGTAACCATATAATTATCAAGAGGCAGAATTTGAAAAGAACGAAATATGTATACCAATGGGACGAATGGGAAGTATACCATCTCGAGAAAATTATAGATCATGCTGACTCTTCATTTTCGAATTAGTTTTACCATAACATCGAAGCACTTGCACAAGATCCCAAATTATCTTCGCGCATACCTATGTCACCTCGCTTGACGAGCAGCGTACAAGCTATAAATCAAAATCCCAGGTTTCTTCAATGGTATTGCAAACATCTGCGGCAGATAGCCGTTTTAAACCAAAAGAAACCAAAAGATTTCTTCTTCACTATCAGTAGTAAGTATCAATATCAGGAAAAAGGGGCGTCGAGAGTGGTAGGGGGTTGAGTTTTGATCAAATCGCACCGATAAGTAAAAAATAAAAAGAAGACAAAATATTTAAACCTTTCATCTCGTTCCGTTTTTTTTTTTTTTTTTTTTTTTTTTTTTTTTTTCCATGCGAATTTTCAGTTGTTTTGAACTTTGTTTTTTCAATACCTCCCTCAAAGGGTTACCTTTTGGTAACGCACCGGTTCAACCGATTTTGTCATATTTCGAGTCGTTGTGGTGGTTCCCGGAGGAGTGGTTGTGGGGGAATTTCGTTACGATCAGCCTATCCACGAGTAATCCCATCACGTTACGTATTTCGTCATTGGAATTATTCAGAATGAAAGTTCTAAGTTGCTAGGAATAAAGAGAGGCGAGTTTATATCTGTTCACATCTATGCCTTTTTATGACAGTGCCTTTTAAAATATTAAACCCATTATCTCAACCCAAAAAAATTGTAGAAAAAAACACATAAATTTTGGGCTAATATTGTCACTTGGACGAGTCTACAGCCTGGGTAACAGGACCAATCGACATGAAAATTTGTGCCGACCTTCTTTATGTGGAATGTGGATATCATAACATTTTCTGGCTGCTGTAGAATCATTTTTGCGAGGGGTGATTTTTACACGGAGTGTTTTGGGGTTATACACTGAGTCCACGCTAACTTGGAAGATGCCTTCAATGGAACAGTCCATAGCATTTTTAAATTCTCGAGTACATCATTAAAAATGCCTCGTCATCACATAACCTTCAACTGGAAACACAAGTAGAGTTGGTAATTCTTTCTAAGGCGGACCTTTGTTCCATAAATCTCAGAATGTTGAGAGAGGAAAACGACAAAAAAAAAGCGGATCGTTAACCACCTCACACCGGCCCTTTCCTGCCTCATCTCCTCGACGCTTAATTATCCCCACGCACCTCTTGGGAATGACCTCAAATCTTGCGCTATGTCGCAGCCTGCCCTTCCAATGTGATAACGCATGTACACTAACGATCAGGGCGTAACCCCAATGAAAGCTCTCTTATCTTTCCGGTTTCCATCCAGTTCTTTTGGAAGTTTTTTGTTTAAACGGCCTTTAATCCCAATTTCTTAGTTAGAGAGAGATGGCACAATTTTTTCGATTTTATAATTGGATTGGTTCGTTCTCTATTTCAAAATCAAACCTTCGAATAACATCATATCACCAATTGTTGAAAATTTATCAAATGCAAATGTTGCAAATTTATCTGTTATAGTTTTACTCCCATCTGACCAAGATTTCTCGTATATGCAGTGTCACGATGACTCCATATAAGCAGCACGCCATCTCCAGGAGCTCCTAGCGGTAGGTACTTGGCCAATGGTGCAATGGTGGAAGGTGAAAGTGAATTCACTCAGATCTTGTGTCGTGACAAACACATTCAACCTGAAATATGTCGAACCACCCCTATACTACCAAGGCCAACCTATACCGAAAGCCAGAGGCCGTAAATACTTATGAGTTTCTTTAGACACCTGTTCGCATTCGCAGTTCAAGAGGCTGGAGCAACAGCAAAACGCCATACTCCAACGCCGAATAATAATGACGCCAGTATTTGTCTGGAATGAGACGATATACCATGACCTTTAGCTGGACACTCCCGCGCAGATTCTGATTCAACATCTAACCAACTTTGTGCAACGGAATCAAGACCATTTCAACCCACTTGTCATCGACGGCTTCAGAAGACCCGAAGTCGAATATTGCGACGTAGACACATCATGGACTTCATAGCATAGTGAAAAAAGTGAAAAAAGTGAAAAAAGTGGTTTGAATACTACATCAGGACCATCAACATCAATTTTACTCAACTCGACTTTTCAATTCATGCGAAATAATTTCAAAATCTACGACTTTCAAGTGCTTCTTCTGTGAAGGAACATTGTAATCAAGTTTTACTGACTGTGTTTTGCCTATTGTCATTGAGGTATAGTTTATTGTAAACTGTCTTGAACCATTCCTAATTTAAAGAAAAATAGTTTTTAGCTTGATACTCGTCTACGTCCTAGTTCTAGAGGATACTACTAGTGTCGGTCAGAAGACGAAATTGGTCAGACGAAGATGGATCAAATAAACCGTCATATGTGATAGCGTCAAGCCGAGGGTGTCAACCAAATTACACCAGAAAGGATAAACATGAAGTCCAAAGCTCCACCTTTTCTGGAAGCAGAATGTACCGTTAACGGATTCACATGAAATTTATTTATTGAATCACACCATGTATGATTCAATAATTATTATAATAATAAATACTGTCGAGCATCAATCTATTCATTCGTATGTAGTTCAGTCCTCAACCTCTTGAAAGAAAGATTAATAAGCTAGCTTTCGGCGAGCCAGAAGACGTAAATATCCAACTCGGAGTAATTCCATCAGGGGATAAGAAATCCAGTCATTTGATGAGAGAGATAAAGGACCTAGAATGTAATACACTCCCAGAGGAACTTCTAAAATCTTTATGGATGCATCCATGCAATATTTTATAACAAACATCAGATACAGTAGGTTAGAGCTTCCGCCCTCGTATAGGAATTGAGCAAACAATATCAAACTAATTTAGCACTGCTCGAGAACATTGATACTCTGGCTAAGCAAGTTGTAGGACAACTCGATAAAAACCATAGAGGCACACAGGCAATTCAGGAACACTGTTGAACGCATCCACATATAAAATTAGCTAAATATTAGTCAGATAGAGTAATGCACCGCGTAGACAAAGCCTTATCCTGCAAATAATTATATTGTATTATACAGCAAGACATGCAGACCTTCGAAAAGTCCTTGGGCGAGTATGTTGTACATGTTTCCAAAGCAATCAGGTTATTGGAGGCCTTGTGGTGATTATAGCGCATTTCTTGAGGTAACTAAACCTGATCAATACCAACTACCGAACATCCAGCACCTGACACACGACTTGCATGGAAAATAGATAATTCAGCCACTTACATTTTGAAGGCCCATTTCCAGATCCCTATCGAACCTACATACTGTGATTATAACTACATTCAGCTATATTAAAATTCCATCAAAAGACGTTTGGACTCTGTACCAGCTTTTCCAATGGTTCATCAAAGAATTGACCTGAGTTTGGTAGAAAGACATGGCTCAAATTGATGACCGTCTCACAGCAAGTGCAAATAAAGAGGAGCATACGGCTGCCTTGCGTGAATTGAGTTTTCTTGACTATGGCTCCAAAAAGCTTTCTCCTGAGATGAGCTACAGCACATATTGTGATCAAGAAATGCTTACTGTATTTTCTGCAATCATAAAAATTTATTATAAGGGTCGGTTTTAATAATAATAATAAAAAATTAGAATATATTAATATAATAAAAAATAAAAAATTAGAATATATTCTAATTTTTTATTTTTTATTATCATTATTATTATTATTTGGTTATTTTCTTCTTCCGCCGAGACGATCTGCTATTACTCTGTAGTCGCCAGTGACATACTTGATGTCTGTTGTGAACTGTCCAATACAATCTAGGTGACGATCTTTTCTTACCTTTGTTGGAAAGGGTATATGTTTGTGGTCAGTTTGATCGTTAAAACCGACCCTTCCAATAAATTTTTATGATTGCAGAAAATACAGTTAGCATTTCTCGATCACAATATGTGCTGTAGCTCATCTCGGGAGAAAGCTTTTTGGAGCCATAGTCAAGAAAACTCAATTCACGCAAGGCAGCCATACCGTCTAACCCATTTCGGAGATATCACTAATTTGAAGATGTATCTTAGTATCTTGTATATTAGTATCAAATGTATATTAGTATATAATGTACCTTAGTATCTTGTTCTATGTCCACGGGCTAGATCCGGCCATCAATTCCAAAAACTCTCAGTGTTACAGCTTTTGAGAACGTTTATCGGATGTCCCACTTTGGGAAAAAGCCTCACTCAAGCTGATGAAACAATGTTCTGTATGACCATCCAGAGCCTTCCGACTGCTCGAAGTGGGTAGAACTTCCGACGCGCTTAGTGTAACGGCGTACACATGTCAGCAATTTCCCTCCACCGCGGGAAGTATATAACGATCAGACGGTGCACTGTCTGATCGTTATATACTTCCCGCAAGTCAATGTTATATAAACGAACTAACGTATATAAATCGTTACAGCCATTAGTCAGCCCATTGTGTGAGTTTAGTGCCGATGTAGTTGCAAGGGTCAGTAGATGTGGAGCAGCAGAAAATATCAAGTCTAAATTGTGGAAGGCATTTCGGGAGTGAGACACGTAATGGGACTACTAGCACGAACACACCTGCCGTTCAGCAGACAGCCATAATGTCAGTGGTATGGTAGAAAATGTCACCCTCAGGTAAATGCTGTTTTTTCGATGAAACAGTAGACTAGTTCTAGTGGAATCATCGCGCACCAGCAGAGTTTATATGTTATATACTCGTAGAAACAGCTGAGAGTGACTTGAAAATTCGATGTAGTCAGGCACTCAAGTACCCAGTCCGATTCCAAGGCCCCGTCATAGTTCGTTACTGAGGAGGGGGTTGGTTTGTGATGTCACTGTTTTGGCGTTTCCAATCTCCTAATCTGGAATTCACTGTTATTCCAAACTACTGTTGGCACTTCTGTTCAAGTGCTGTTGAAAAATTATCAGTAAATAATAAGAAAAAGCTACACAAGACTGAACGACGGAAGGACAGTACATGGAAATCCAATAATAGCAAGCATCCCCCACCCCAACCAGTCAGAAGGTCTGTCTTACAAGAGCAAGAGACCCCAGGACTCCAGGACTCATTACTCTACTAACCCACTCTAGTCTTTTCTCGTTTTCTCGAATTGTTTACTAATTAAAAGGAAAAAAAAAGAAAAAAAAGAGGATTCAACTTGGTGGAAAGGGTTTCCTTGTGTAAGGCTGAATTAATGGGAACATGCCTTACCCAGACGCTTCTGTAGAACCGAAAATTTGATTAATCAGCAGTCCATACATCAATATTCGTTTACATCTACTACATGGGCAGCTGGACCCATCGCGCGTCCTCAATACTCACTCTTCCCAAGCGTCAGTTGGAGGGGATACTCCTTCCCCATCGAAAAACTCTACAAATTCTTGACACATGGTTAATTGTCTTCTTTGTGCAGATCACCCTTCTGTCTAGATCACTAAATGACAATAATTATTATTAAGAATTATCATTAATTATTAATAATTTTATCAAGTTGTGAAAATTATTATTAATTATTGATAGTTATTAATAATTTTTAATAATTATTAATAATTGGGGACTTTGCTAAAATTGTGCTAAAATTACAAAATTCAGTTCGTGGTTACGGTCCCCACATGATCCTTGAAACTTTTCATAACCTTAGGTCAATGGGAAGTGATTCAAAACAAATTTTGAAATTTGAAACCTTCATACTATCTCAAGAAATTCATATGGAGCGATATTATAATACTATAATAGTTCTCAGTTCACATTTGGATTGATTTCAATTTATGAAATGTTCTAAGACCATCCGGAGCTTTTTACGACCAGCCGTTCGTTCACAACGAGGGCTCAATGTTGGAGCAGATCAAAAGTCGTCAAAATGAGGGTGAATCATGCGGCAGCCTGTCGGGTCAATGTTCATACTGACCCAGCTGATTTGAACAGCAGAGGGTTTTCAGATAGGTTTCGAGTTAATTAATTAATTATTAATTATTTAGTCATTAATAATAATAATTATTAATAAAACATGATAATTCATAATAATAATCAATAATAATTAATCTATCATTTAGAGATATAGACTGAAGGGTGATCTGCACAATGAAGATAATAGCAGGATCACTACTTTCTAGGCCAGAAGACGGTATAATAATTGTTTAAGTCCGATATTGTATGTCCGATCGAATATGCGACCGAATGTGTGGGTTCACGGAACGTAGTATCCGAAAATCGTCGAATTAAAAAAAATACATCCGTACTCACTCCGCGGTACTTGGCTCTTATAAAATTTACCGAGAAAATTGAAATTTGGTATGCGGGCTCTGACCGTGGACTTTACTCGTATATACGAAATTTAAATAGAGCGGATTATTTTTTCGTATACATTTGAATAGATTTTGATAAGAATATTATACAAGATCATACCAGACACCAATATGAGCGTGAATCAAAATGTCGAACTTCAGCACTGTTGAACATGCGGACCAAATCTATATTTGAGAGTGAGTGATTTTGATGCGCGATGCTTAGTTCTTTGACTTAATTATACCCCGTAAACCTCCTCCTGTTTGCTCATATACTCGTACAAATCTTCACTCTTCGCTATCGTAATACCGTTATCAGGTTTATATGCCTATTCTGATGTAAAGACTTTGTTCGTGTTCGCTCGCTTCTTTCATTCTCAGGTTAGGTCTCCTTGTTTCAATCCTCCTGCGGTCCTTTACCGTCAATCACGGTTTTGACAAGCCTCCCACTAGAGGGGAGAGGTAGGCTGCTAACAACGTTGGCAGGAATCCACCTTTGACTTGGTTCGCCTTGTTTGTTTGCTACCTTTTTTCTCTGGTTAATATTCCTATTCCTATTCCTATTTTTAGTAGGCGATTTGAGGGTTTATCCCTTGGGTGATTTCCTGATGGTTTTTATCACACACATGACGTACCAAATCCCAAGCTCCCTACACCGATTCCTTGCCAGTTTCGTATTTTCGTAGTTTGATATGAGCGTTGGTAACGGACCTCAAGAATACTTTGTCAAGAAGAATACTTTACTCAAGAATACTCTTTGTCGAAAGTCATGCCACTCTTCGATCGTGAAACTGATCCACACAATTGATTTCCTCCTGGGACATTTGATTATATTCAGAGAGAGTCTATTAAGCGATGCACGCAATATCAAGATTGGATATTCCGTCAACCCTGTCATAGAGAAGGAGCCATAACAATCGTTTTGTCTTCAGTTTACGTGAATTTCCTGTGAATATAACTGTTGCGGCAACAAGTCTATTGCTCAGTGTAGAATTACCAGATCTTCATAGAAAAGCTACATGTCTTTGCCAATGGAAACTTCCTAACAAAACTACCCCTCTGCATCATGTCTATTCCAGCCAAATTACCAGTTTCCGTTGCGCTCTTGGCCAGTAAAAATGTTACGTTCTCACCACCTGCATCACACAGTTCTGACTGGAATTTTCCGTCTTCTCTGCAATTTTATCGGACGTGTGGTACTTCAAACCGCTCAGCTGCTCTGCTATTAATAGTTTTTGACTCTACGTCAATATTTAATTTTTGACGAATATATCCCTTTTTCATTTCTCCCTGCATAGGACCTATGGTATCCTGGACCTGGTATCCTGAAAAGTAATTTAATATTCAAACGCAACATGTTTAAGAAACTATTTTCTTCTTGCAACTCCGTGAGCACATTGGTGAGAATTACCATCATACCATGGTCGTACATAATATACTCACTTGCATATAATATATGCATATAAAATATTATTTTTTACCAACATGTACATTACAGTCCGCTTCTTTCAATATTTCCAAAAGTGTGCACCTAAAACGCATGTACTTGTTTTTCGAATTATTCAACAATTAAATAGCTCATCTATCTGGCCTTCTTCTTATCGCTGCATGGTTTTTGCATTACGTGCCTATTAGAGTGCTATGGCGAATACTCCGTATACTATGTATGAGTAGTTTAACCCCAATATTCGGATTCTCTGAATTCCGAACTGACTTCAATGGAATTTTTCAACAATAAGTTTGAGGAGATGAAGGAGGCCATAAATGACATCAAAGTTTCTGTTGGTGAAGTCAGAGACCAAAATAATGCTCAGAAGAAAATATATTTCTAAAAAGGAAAGTAGATGTAATGAAAGCAAAAATAAATGAACTGGATCAGGTTAATCTGAGTACTTCCTTTGAAATTAGGGGCATCCCAGAAACCCATAATGAAAATGAGATTGTGAATACTCTCGGGAATAAAATCAGCTGCTCTATCGCTACTAAACCTGATAAAGTTCTGGCTTTCCGATTGAAACTACCAAATAGAGGCGCTTCACAGCTGACAAAGTGTGGTCCGATAATTGTAAAATATTCAAACATTGATTTGAAGAAAACATGGTTGAAAAAAATTAATGAAAACCGGCAAATCACTGCAAAGGGCGTCCATCATTCTTTCCCAGAAAACAAAATTTTTATTGATGTACGGCTCACGGCCTGAGTTGGAGGGTAATTACTTTGAAGACAATTGTTTGTTTATTTATCATGTCAACGTTCGAAACATAAGAAAAAAATTTCGATTCTCTTCTGGTAGAGTTTTCTCTTTTGAAGCGGAAACCGGATATTATTGCTCTGACTAAATGTTGGTTACCTGTGATTTAGTACCTGGGAATGAATATTCCAGGTTACAGTAGGTACCACACTGATAGAAATGTAAATAAAAATAGTGGGACTGTTGTGTTCGTTAATGAAGTCTTTACAGATATGGCGGTACCTATGTGAATTGGCTATTTATGGCTGCATAAATGCTCGCTTAGGGAGAAACATTTTACAGTAGTTGCTTTCTACAGGTCGCATGCAGCTCGGAGGGTAGAAGAATACAAGTTTTTGCAAGATATTGATACAGAGATAGGTAAAATAAGTAGAGCTTGTTTCGAGGTAGGTGAGAGTAACTTCGATACACTGAGTGGGGAGGTCTCGGAAACGACGGCCCTATACCTTGAAATTTTGGCTAAAAATGGTTTCCTTTCGTTAATTAACGGTGTGACCTGGCCTGAGAGTGGTTCTTGTTTGGACCATGTCTTTTCTAATATTGGTTCTGATTCAAAGGTGCTATTACCTGCTATTGTGCACTCAAACATGCCCGACCACTTTTCGATCATGGTGAACTTGTTAGTAAACAACAATGGAAAACCTAATAAAGATAACAAATCAATAAGTATCAAGAAAGAAGTTAAGTATGATAAGCTTGAACAAATATTGAAATCTGAAACATGGGGAAACGTCCTATCGTGAACAACAGTGAATGAGTGTAGTGAATGTAGTGTAGTGTAGTGAAAATTCCGTCCGTCCGCCGTCCGCGCCACTTTGCCCAGTTAGCGTTGAGCCAAAATTACGACATTTTTTTTACGGGTTCGGACCAGCCCCACAATGATCCTTGAAACTTTTCATAACATTTGAAACTTTTAAAACGAATTTGAAATTTCGAAAATTTCATATCTCGAAAAATGCTTTTATAATTTATAATTATTTATAAAAGTTTTATAGTTTATATTTAGATAGAGTTTATTTTTTAGAATTTTTTAAGACCATCCGCAACTTTGTACGACCAGCCGTTCGTTCACAATGAGAGTTCAAAGTTCGAGCAAATCAAAATTCGTCAACAAGAGGGTGAATCTTGCGGCAGCCTGTTGGGTCTAGATTCTAATAGCACGTGGTTTTCAAATATCGATTTAATTAATGATAATTATGAATAATTATCCAAAATGATTCGTAAACATTATTAATAACTAACAATACCTATTTGTTTGAACAAATTAAATTTGGATGATGAGCTAAAGTCTTGAAATTTTAAACACGGGCCGCAGATGGATGACAATGCAATATTCACTCGGTTTCTGGACTGTAAAATTGTTTAAACAATACCTATTTGTTTAAACAATTTAAATTTAGATGAAGAGCTAGAGTCTTGAAATTTTAAACATGGGTTGAGGATTAAACAATAAGTACCTACCTATTTGTTTAAACAATTTAAATTTAGATGAAGAGCTAGAGTCTTGAAATTTTAAACTTGGGTTGAGGATTGATTCACTAGGTTTCTCGCGTGTAAATTGTTTAAAATTAAATTTGGATGATGAGATACAGTTTCATCTATCAGTTCGTTAATTAGATTAGGGAGATCTGCCCAAAGAAGATAATAAACCGTTGTGTCAAGAATTTGCAGAGTTTTGGTTTATTATCTTCGATAATGAACCATTGGAATCGCCCAAAGAAAAAAAAATTTTAACCCCCCCTCAAAATTTGTTGGTTTACGTTTCAAGACACGTAGATTCAGAAAATCGAATTAAAAAAAATCCGTCCGTCCGCCGTACGCCGTCCGCCGTCCCCCGTCCGCCGTCCCCCGTCCGCCGTCCGCCGTCCGTGGCACTTTGCCCAGTTAGCGTTGAGCTAAAATTACGAAATTTGGTTTCTGGGTTTGGACCAGCCCCACAATGATCCTCGAAACTTTTCATAACCCTAGGTCAAGGGGAAGGGGTTCAAAACGAAATTTAAAATTTCGACAATGTCATATCTCAAAATATTTAACTGAAACGTGTAATTTTCAGTTCACTTTTGAATGACCTGAAAAATTACGAATCTTTTAAGACCAATTGGATTTTTGTGCGACCAGCCGTTCGTTCACAGTGAGCGCGCAAAGGTTTAGGAAAAACACTAATCTTTCGCGTCGAAAACGGCCGTTATGTGACCCAACCCTCAGACGCCCAGAATAAAACTACCTTTTGTCATCTTCCCGGTAAACTACAGTCTAGAAATTTTAACCGTGAGTCGGGGATAGACCACATTGCAATATTTACTCGGTTTCTCATCTGTAAAATTGTTTAAATAATACCTTTTTGTTTAAACAAATTAAATTTTGATGATGAGCTAGATACTTGAAATTTTAAATATAGGTCAGAAATGGATGACATTTCAATATTCACTCGGTTTGTATGACATGGTATGAGTATGGTAAGGTATATTATTGTATGTATGATTTAGTACAGTATGATAAGACAGAAAAGAAATTCGTATGGTATGGTATGAGTACGGTGAGAATATGGTATGGTGCCGATTTGCAACACAGTCTGGTATAGACAGAAGGGTGATCTGCACAAGGAAGATAATAAACCGTTGTGTCAAGAATTTGCAGAGTTTTTTTATTCGATTCTCTGAATCTTCTTATCTTGAAACCGATAAGCCCGAAGTTTTTAGTATGGTATTGGCCGTTGCACATGTTGATTAGAAGCTACTGTAACGAGATCAGCCCATTCCTTGACCTATAAAGTTTTCTCTTTGAGGGAATTATGTAGAAATGGGATGGAGTGTCTTGCCAGGAAACGATGGATGTTTCGTGCACTTCTATAATATTATAATTATTCATGATTCACGTCAGAATCTAATTCGTGAAATAGGGTCTTCGTCTCTCAAAGTGAAACTCTCTTACAATAATAATTCCTGAAACAATATTCATTGGATCGGATGAGCTGTTGATAGAGATAAGTCCCACCGTTTATTCAATCATAAATTATAATAATCTGACATGAACCGCAGCATTGGAGTAGTTGGTGGTGTAATTATGACCTGGAACCTTGGGACGTCTACGTTCAATTTGTTGTAACTAATGAATAATTACAATTGGTGGATTTTCATTATCTCGACCAGACTCGTATCAAAGGAGAGAGTCTCATGTACCTAGATATGATTTCAGGAAGGCATGTTTTACAATATCAAGAATTTCTTAGAACGCTTGTTTCAGCAGGTGAGCTGCAGCAATCCACCATTGAGTTGTTATTGCTTCGTAAATGTTGTGTACCCTAAACCAACGACCCTATCTGTTATCTAAGGTATTTCCTGTTCAAACGAACACTGGAAGCGTCAAATCCGTAAAGCAATCCGACATTTTGATCAATGAAGGGACTCTTTGTCAAGGGACATCACATTAGCCAAGAGATGGGGGGGGGGGGTTGTCTCCTAAGTAGGCAATTCAGGAGGAGAGTGGCGTATCCCCTTTCAAAAGCAGAAGGGGTCTAAAGGATGAGATGAGCAAGGGGAAGGGAGGATCGCCACTGGTGGGTTGGGGTTGTGAATGCATTAGTTCAAGTAGAGGAATCCATTTTCTAAACGAGACACATTGCTTTCTGTTGTAAACGTGTCCACCCGCTGCGATACATTATTTCTCTGCAAGTTCTCAAACCTATCGTGAGGGCAAAGGTACCTACGCAACAACGTATTTCATGCATAGCGCTGTCATCTGTTTTTCGTGTTCTTTCAGCCACTATTGCATATTGGAAGTCACCACCGTAACACACCCTCAAGGTGCGTTTCCACCGGCCGAACGAACACCGGCGAACGAAGAAATGTGTGTTCGTTCGGTTGGTGGAAACAGCAGACGAGCGAATCTTCGTTTGTTCACTCGTCATCACTAGGTGACCGAGCGAATCTTCGTTCGGCGTTCGGTTGGTGGAAACACCTGACGAACGAATCTTCGTTTGTTCACAGGTGACCGAGCGAATCTTCGTTCGGCGTGTTCGGCCAGTGGAAACAGGTGATCCTTCAAACATGCGAACAAACGTTCGTTCGTCAACTATTTTCAGCGATCGGCCCAGGCCGATCTTTTTATCGTTTGCTCGTGGGTTGAGTTCGGTTTCTCGATTTTTTCGCGTGTTGAGTTCGGTTTTCATTCATTTTTCATTCGGTTTTCGATCCGTTTTGATTCATTATCATTATTTATTACTTTACCTTTACCTTATTATTTCATTATTTTATTATTGCGATGGAGTGGACCAATGAAAAAATTCTGGAACTTATTGAACTTTACCGCGATAAAACGTGTTTGTGGGATCCCCAAGTTCGGGATTACAAGAACAATACTGCGAAACAAGATGCATGGGGAGCTATTAGCTTAAGTATGAGTGGTTATAGTGCGATAGAGTGCAAAAAAAAATGGAATCCCTTCTCTCCTCTTTTCGTCGAGAGAGACAGAAATCGGAGCTGCATCACTCTGGTGAAGGTGCGAATGAAACCTTCTCAAGCAAATGGTTCGCGTACAGAAGTATGCTATTCTTGAAGGATAAATATAAAGGAAGACCAAGCTTGAGCACATTGGCCCCAACGGTGAGTACAATAATATGTTTCATTTACCCCTTCTAGTTTCTTTTTTTTTCTCAAGTTTATGACTTACCCTGTGTTCAATTTGAAATGATCAATTTATAATTTCGTTCGTCTATCGTTATTATTTTAATCCGATGTCGATGAAATTTTCAGGAAAAATGAAAAACTCAAATTGAATAAATAGGTGTCTCATTTAATGAAATGTTTGAAAATATGATTGTGTTTCAATCAACGAAAATTTTAAAATATGTACCAATTAATGCACCAATTAATACACACACATATGTGTGTGTGTGTATAGGTAAGTATATAATATTATTTGTAGGTATTATAATTATTTGTAGATATTATATAATTATAACAATTTTGATTTTATGGTTTTATTCGTTTTTTAATGTGAAGTCACGTTTGTCCCCGAAATCCATGTACAAATACACATCGATCAATTTGGTTTATTAAAATGAAAAAGTTATCAAAATTTAATACAAAATCAATTAAATGAAATCAATTAAAAAAATCAATTCGCATCAGATTGCCAAGGTAGCACATGAACGTTGTTTACGTAATGAGTGAGGTTGCTGCGTACGTTTTCAGCTTCGGTCGACGGTCTTCTAGCGATAGCTCTGAAATCGATGAGGGATGTGCTGGCCTCAGCAAGAGAACGATTATATGAGTCCATTTGCAACTCACTCACCTCTGTTGAGTTTCGTCTCAAGTAGTTGTACAAGTGCACACAAGCTAGAACCACGATTGTAGCATGAGCGGGGTTTACCAGCATAGGCTTCCGCAAAACTCTGAACATTGATGACAGAAGCCCAAACGAATTCTCAATTGTTCTTCTAGCGCGGGAGAGTCGGTAGTTGTAAATCCTTTTGGGGTCATCCTTCCCATGAAGTCCAGCGTATGGTTTCATGAGGTGTTTCTGCAATGGAAACGCGTCGTCCGCCAAGAAAAAATAGGGTACAGGTTCATTTACGCCCATAAGGTAATCATCATCAGGAAGGTGAAGGCCGCCACTTTTTAAATTCTGGTAGAAATCCGTTTTTCGGAAAACTCCTCCGTCCGATATACGTCCCTGTGTTCCAACATCGGCGTATATGAACCTGTTGTGAGCGTCTGATAATCCCATTAGTACAATACTGAAGTCATTCTTGTAGTTGAAATAATCACTGCCGCTATTCTTTGGAGCCTGTATGATGCAATGCTTACCATCCAATGCCCCTAAGCAGTGTGGAAATCCCCACTTTATTTCGAAATCATTTGCAATTGATCGCCATTCCTCCGGTGTTTGGGGAGTCTGAAACAAGAAACATGTATTCCCAGTCATCATTATTAGTAGTAATTAATATAATAATTATTATAAATATTAGTAGTAATTATTAGTAGGTATTATTATTGAGTTTAATTTTTCTGCTATTTATGACCTAATTAGGTTTAATTTCAGCACAATTACGATGTAGCGTAATTTATTTATTATTGAAGAATTTATTCATTGTTCTCTTATTTTAGGAGCAGAGTGAAGAGATTACAGCCCCCCAAGATCCCGAAGTTCGCAATATCGTTGATTCAAATGAATTCGAAAATACTCCTACTACTTCGTCTACAATGGCGCGTAAAGCATCTCGCAAGCGCTATAGTCATCATCAAGAAGACCCGAGAATTGAGGCCGCATTGGAGGTGATGTCTTCCATCTCCAGAGCGAAGAAACGTGATGGAAGTGATGCGTTTGGGGAACATGTGGCACATAAGCACCGAAAATACAGTGAAACAGTGAAAAATATTGTTGAGATGAAAATATGTAACATTCTTTACGCAGCTGACATGGGTAAATACGACGTAGGAAGTCATAACAACCAGGATAGGATCAACGATGTGAACCAGTACGGCTCATCCAAGGTCTCTGAAAATGGAACCCAAGAAAGTGAAACCCATACTGACGGAAACTACTTATGTATTTAACCACCTTTCAACCTTACTAAAATTAATAATGTTTACTTTTAATAGTTTTTAAAACATTAACTTCAATTAAAAAAAAAAAAGTTTAAAAAAGCTTATATTGACTACCTTTACCTATGCTGTCTGGATATATATATGTGCGTTGAGCTTGCTAGTCAATGTTAATGTACCTACTCAGAAATAATAAACTACTATGCAGAAATTTGTATTTCCACTAAATATCTCCATTGTACTTGGTAACAATATAGTCCAGTCAAACTAACGACCCGAATTATTTCTTCTTTTTTTTCAATCAATAAAGTCATTAACATAATACGCACAGTGCAGATAGAAAAGTATTGGATACTTGAAGTAAAATTATTCACGAGTACAAATGTATGTAGGTCAAACAAAAACATTGGGCGATTTCTGATCACCAAAATGTAAAAGAAATTTTCCGGAGATCAGGCGTTGCAATTACAAATTAATAGCACATAAAACTTACATTAATGATCAAAAAATCAAATCAAGTCCCAGAGAAAAGGATTCATAAAGTAAATAGGAAAACATATCAATGAAAAAAATGAATGAGATTTAAATACTACTGCATCTGCAACACGTAAACACTTTTTTTTAAATTCGCTAAATCTTTTGATAAGCTTAATGTTAGGAGGGCTTAATGAAAAGTCTGGGACCTACATAGCATAATTAATAGACAAAAATTACACTAGGGCTTCGATATTTAGAATAGATCTAAGTCGCATACTGACTTTATTGCCATCTCAAATAATCTAAAAGTAGCTCAGAATAGAGTACACGAATGCATGAAAAGTAATTTTTATGGCAGATAAAGGGAAGAAATTTGTTTCATAGTTGAAATTTAAGGATGATGGATTTTGCATTTATTTGATTCATGAATATATTTGGAGTTACATCAATAGGTACGTACCTTTACATAATCCCGAAGAGATGAAACCAAAGCTTTGCATACTTCTGGTATGATTCTTGAAATCGATGATTTCGATATGCGGAACATATAAACCAAACTGGCATAAGAATCACCCGTGGCAAGAAACCGGAGAGTGACTGCTAATTTTTGGCTTGCCGGAATGGAATCACGGTAATTAGTGTCCTGTTTTGATATTCCATTTGTTATCAACGATAACAAATATTCGAAATCATTTGACTCCATCCGGCAAAAATTTTGAAAACGCCCAAGTTCCGGCTCGTGGTTTAATTCGTGAAGGAGAGTGTCAATATTCACTTTCACCCTGTTCTGGATAAATTTGGAAACCCACAGGCATGGTTTTTTTCTCTTCTTTTTGGTCAACAAAGAGTTTATAACAAAAGCGGCCGAAATACAAACTAAATCTTCGTCCATCTAGAATTGAAATTGAAATGAGAAATTTGGAAAACGTGGAAATTGAAATGTGGAAGAACGACACGAACAAAATGAGCTGTTTCCACCAAAGCGAACGAATGTTTGTTCGCCGACGTCATTTGTTCGTTCGGGCACGGCCAGTGGAAACGTTTGCACGGCCGGTGGAAACGGTTACCAACGTGCGTTGCCGAACTGAGTGAACAAACAAACATTTGTTCGTTCGGATATGTTCGTTCGCTCGGCCGGTGGAAACGGTTGTTAACCTGCGTTGCCCAACGCAGTGAACGCACAAACATTTGTTCGTTCGGATATGTTCGTTCGTTCGGCCGGTGGAAACGCACCTTCACAAGAATTGCAAATGTTCAGAATGACCGTGATCCGTAATATTTATAATAAATAGGGGAAATTACAAAACAAGATGATGCATTCCATCTGGATAATGCAGAGTTGTCGGTAATTCGGGAAGTAATGTGAAACCATTTCGATTCAAATTAAGTCAAATCTAAGTCATTAACATTTCATCCTGATGAATGAATGAATCTCACACAAATCACAAGCACAATCACTACTCCTCCTTATCAGCACTGAAAACTTTATTAACTTCCTCCCCATTCTCTTTTAGTTTAATATAATACGAGTACATAGTTTAATATAATTGGGCTTGACCCTAATAAATTAATAAATAGGTAGATATATTTATACTATTAAATTTTAATGCTAGGTACAGGTCGCGTCATATTATTGATAATAATTAAGAGGAAAAAACAGAGTCGCGTCATATTAATAATGAAAAGAAAAAATACACTGTCTAGTGTCAAATAAAATACGTAG
Organism: Stenodema calcarata; assembly: GCA_963920205.1. NCBI lineage: Eukaryota > Metazoa > Arthropoda > Insecta > Hemiptera > Miridae > Stenodema > Stenodema calcarata. The sequence goes on along the minus strand of OY986048.1, from coordinate 30,337,439 downwards.
TTAATAAAATACTTACCATTTGTTTTAAATTTTATTCCTATTTCGTTCCATGCCCGATCCTTTTTCTGGTTGTCACTGTATGTTTTATCACTTCAATCATAGAGAAATTGATATTCTCTCACAGCCTTGTCCTGATCATTCCAACCATTTGTGAACTGGAGGTAATAAGATTCCCATTCTTTTGAACCATTGAAAGGCAAAGGCTTAAGTATGATCGTTTGTCTGTTTACTGTTGATTTTTTGTTGTTGTTTCATTCATATCCTCCTTGGTTGAATGTCCTTTATTTATTTGGAAGGTTGTAGGAGGTTTGTTGTAAAGAAAAGGGGAGAATTTGTTCAGAGCTTTCGGCTTTAATAAGCCATCTTCAGGGGTTTGGTAGGTATTTTCTCCTCGAGGAAGCTAAAATTTCGACATTTTTTTTTACGGGTTCCGACCCACCGCAAAATGATCCTCGAAACTTTTCATAACCCTAGGTCAAGGGGAAGGGGTACATAACGAAATTTGAAATTTTGAAAATTTCAAAACTCGAAAAATTCAGATGAAAGTGTATATTTTTTATTTCATATTTAGATAGAATTTATTTTTTTAGAATGTTTTAAGACCATCCACAGCTTTGTACGACCACCCGTTCGTTCACAACCACGGCTCAAAGTTGGAGCAGATCGAAAATCTGAGAGGCAGCATGAGGATGGTCAACATGAGAGTGAATCGAGAGGCAGCCTGTCGGGTCCATTTTAAAACTGGCCCAGCAGATTCAAACAGCACATGGTTTTCAATATCGAGTTAATAAATAATATTTAATAATAATTATTAATAATGAAGCAGAAAAATTATTAATAACCAATAATAAATATCAATAATTTACACTACTTGATAATAATTATTAATACTTAATCTGACATTAAGTGATCTACACAGAAGGGTGATCTGTAAAAAGAAGATAATAAACCGTCGTGTAAAGAATTTGCAGAGTTTTTGAAACCCACCTCTTCAAAACACGACAGGTAGAATATTGAAATGAAGTCCTACTGCAATATTGCTGAAGATGACCACCAAAACCAATTGCAACGTAATATGGCTGTATTTACAGGATTTTATGTCTGCGTATGTTCGGACGCTACAATTATTCCTGAATGAAAACTGTTTGCCTAATTTTTTGCTAATTTTACATGCAGAACAATAACTCGTTGGAGTAGAATGCTGTGGAGAAACAGGTTGTGTAAACAAGGGTGTGTTTCAAGGGGTCTTCGAGTATTTTGGTTTCGCAGGGTTTTTGTTCACGTCGATTTTCTTCTGCTCCAAAAGTGTATATTTTTTCTAACCGCCCGCTGCGTTTTCACAAGGCGTGGCGTGAAGGTAACGGCACGATCAAGTGAGGTGAAAAGTAATTTTCGTTGTAGAAAAAATGTACAAGCGTCTTTCACAGTGAGCAAAGCTCAATCTTGAGGACATTTATAAGCGTCCCAGTTGAGATACTAGGATGCGTACGGTTGGAGGAAAATCCACCAGTAAATCACTGGAAAGCAAGATTCAAAATATTGAAAATCAGGAGTAGTTAGAAATGAAAGGGATTACGGATGGATGGTACTCCTATTATTTCCAAGTGCCACATCAAAATCACGAGGTCCAAGTAACTTATGAGGCCTGAGCTCAAAAAAATCGATTACGTCCGGGAATAGTCGATGTTGACGATCACCGATTTGTATACATACCGTCTCGTTTTACCGTGTCAATAGCTAGTATTAGTGCGATGACAAGTGTACTCCAGGCATCTACTCCAGGAATTACCCAGTTATGAAAAGGAAAGAAGAACGATTCCGAAGTTGGGTGGGCGAAAAACAGTCGGTTTCGATCTCTATCATTTATACCACCATTATAAAGCTGGCTGCCTAGTGTCAAGGTGAATTGACAGCAGGGTGATTTATGAGGGACTTTCAGTATTGTTCTGCGAAGATGAAGAGGTGGGATTATTAAGGCAGCCCGAACCTAGCAAGTCTCTCTCCTTACACGATCTTGTATTTCTTTTCCACTGTGCCGTCCATCATCCTCATTCCTTTTTCTTAGTTCGTTCCCTACTTCTATTACCTTGAGCGTAAGTGCTCTTCAATACTCTCGATCCATCGAACACTCAGGAACATCGTGTACCGTGGACAAGAGCTGAACTACCATCCAAATAGTCAATGAATAGCCGTCGACATGAAAATTTGCCATTTATGAGGGATTGATATAATAATGGATTCGCATTGTCAAGATACGAGTATATTTAGTTAGCCAGGAGAAACAGCTGGGAAAAACTTTTCTGAAGAGTTATTTACAAAAAAAATATCTACTATGTTGTCCATGGGTTCTCCGATTGAAAAACCGTAGTTATTTTTCAAACAGATAATAACGGTAGATCGAAGACTAAAAGTAAAAAAAAAGTAAAGTAAGCAACCATTTCAGGTTGGATTTCCGTCCGACTGCCGTTTTTTAGGCGTCGCGGACGTCATCGGCTGTCCACCTAGGTGGATCAGAATTGTTCCGATGATTTCGCTTAAAGCTACTCATTGCCTCGCCCCCTTGAGTTGAGAGGGGATCGCCGTACAGAAGCGTGAAAGATTACTCGGACGGGACACCCACTTACCAGCGGTAACCCATCCAAGTAACAACCACGCCCGACGCTGCTCTGACGAGAACGGGTTTGTTGCAACGCCTACCCCGTACGGCTTAGATCGAAGACTAGGAGGAAGAAAAATCTAGCCGTACCGGGACCCCACTATATCATAGATTTAAACGGTTAGTTCTCGATTGCAAGCATAATATGCTTGCAACCAGACCGTTGGAGTTCAGCCCGTGGTCGGTGTAGACACAATCTACAGCCTTCACCATTAACGTTAACCGAAGTTTCCTTCGAAAGACTTTGTCAACAATATTTTCATACACTTTGTTCCGGCAACTTTTCTATTCACCCACTATCAACGTCTCGGTACTTGTGGTACTCTCAACTCGCTGTTCGCACATGCGTAGTCGCTATTAAGATTACGATTGTTATGGAATCCGTATGAGACTTCGGAGGTCAACCGACATAACCCCTAAAGATCTTCGGTTCAATCGTTTTGGAGTACGCCTGGAACACGGATTTGACTCCCTACATGAAAATTTGGCTTTGGATTTGACTTGAAAATTTTGATTTCGGGTGACACCATTTCATTCGAATTTTTGCATGAGTACAGAGCACCAACACTGTCAATAATGAAGAAGCAAAACTCCTGTATTGGTTCCCCCTATGGTAATAATTCCCACACAAATTTCTTCAAAATCCTAATGTACCTACCTATGCAATTTTATTTTCTCCATATTTGATATATACTATATATAAAATATACTATATATACATAGATTTATGTTTATAGATTATATAATATTTGTATTATACGAGTTGACCTGCCTCTTGTTTTTCTCCTCTGAGCGTTGTAATTGATTCAAGTGTTGTTGTTATTGTTCGTCAACCACTCAACGAGTTTTACGTTATTGGGCTGCGAAGCGCTCATAACTGTGGTGGATCGCGCTTTCAGTTTGTTTACAAGACATGTGATTTAATGCCTCATTAAACGGGCTTTCTTAACGGGCAGACGCCTTACTCCGGTAAATCCTTCCCTACAATGTCACCCCCTTCTCTTCGAGTCCTCCTCCGAGGAATTTATAGTGCTTTTACGAGAGAGTGATCGTCAAAATCAGTCAGTGAAATGGTCGCTTTACAAGGGATTCTGTATATGACACAGGCACCCGATGCGTCGGGTAACCTACAAGTAACCCACTGGGTATTCCGCCACTACGAGAAATACGAGCTGAAATGAAACATGTGTCAGAAAATGATGAATGTAAAGATAAATTAGGTAGATATTTGGCATCCGGGACTGCCCAAAGCCTGTGTTAGACATAACGGTAGGTAAGACAAGTTGAGGAAAGACATGGGGATGAGTAGGGGGCAATAGAATGATGATCAGTCAAGATATGACCCGTGCAGGACGTGGGTGTATGGGTGGCGACACCTCGGAATATTCTTGACGGGATGCTCAACTCATTCAAGTGACTGGTACGTTTCAAACACCGCCTTCGCACACACCCCACGAACCATTCCACACACCCAAAACAGGCATACAGCTTTTTGGCTTAGTATCTTCGATAGTGAACAATAATTGTTCAATTATTGGAATCGCCCAAGAAAAAAAAAGTAAAAAAAAATAAAATAATAAATAAATAAAAATTACCCCTCAAAATGTGAGGGTTTACGTTTCAAGATACGTAGATCCGGAAAAATCGAATAATACTCGACACAACCTTCTTTGTACAGATCACACTTATGTCTAAATTGCTAAATGATGATAATTATTATTATGAATAATGATAATTATTATTATGAATAATGATAATTATTATTATGAATAATGATAATTATTATTATGAATAATCATAATAATGATTTATTTTTTTCTAGTCTTTAGTCTCCCTATTCTATAAATGAAAACGCTGTAGGGACTTCGCTCACTAGAAAGCTTTTGATGGGTGGGGGGGGGGTCCCCTAATAACTCCAATGTCGTCCAAAACGAGCAATCCTTGCAGGGGATATTAAGATCAACTCTGCTTTTCATCAAGAGATATCCGCATATGATTAGAATATCACTGAGTTCATTTCTTAATTACATTCCCAAGAGAAGAAAAAAGTGTCAGGCACTAAACAAATGACTGACTGCCTTGCGGAGTTTTGGTTTATTATCTTCAATAATGAATCTTTGTGATCGACCAAGAAAGAACAAATTACCCCCCCCCCCTTCCCTCAAAACTTGAGGGTTTACGTTTCAAGATACGTAGATTCCAAAAATCGAATTAAAAAAAATCCGTCCATATCGCAAAAAAATGCAAAGTTTTAAGTTTATATTCAGATAGAGTTAATTTTTCTGAATTTTTTAAGACCATCCGTAGCTTTGTACGACCAGCCGTTCGTTCACAATGAGGGTACAAAGTTCGAGCAAATCAAAATTCGTCAACAAGAGGGTGAATCTTGCGGCAGCCTGTAGGGTCTAGATTCTAATAGAACATGGTTTTCAGATATCGTGTAAATTCATAGTAAATAATAATTATTATCAATCATCATTAAAAATAATTCATAAACATTATTAATTACTAACAATACCTAAATAATAAGAATATTCACTACTTGTTTTTCAAGTTCCCGATGAGCTAGGGATTTGAAATTTTAAATATAAGTCAGAACTGGATGAAAATACAATATTCGATTTACTCGTCTTTCTTGTGTTGTTTACAATTGTTTAAACAATACCTATTTGTTTAAGCAAATTAAATTTTGATGATGAGATGGAGTCTTCAAATTTCAAACATTGGTCGATAATGGATGACAATTCAAAATGTACTCGGTTTCTTGTCATTAAAATTATTTAACAATGCGGTATTTGTTTAAACAAATTAAATTTCGACGTTGAGCTACAGGCATGAAATTTTAAACATGGTTCACAGAAGGATGACAATGCAATATTCATTCGGTTTCCTGACTGTAAAGTTGTTTAAACAATACCAAATTTGATGTTGAGCTAAAGTTTCATCTATCATTTCGTTAATTGGATTAGGGTGATCTGCTCAAAGAAGATAATAAACCGTTGTGTCAAGAATTTGCAGAGTTTTTTCTTCTTTTCTCCCTCTCATTTCCACGGCCAATCTCGAAGAAGTTTTATCTCCCTTTCCGTAGAATTCTTTGTGCTCCTACGTCTTTAATCCCTCTTCAAAAGAGGAAAAGTTGAGAAGATTTCACTTTTCCCACAGTTTTGACCGTTGAATTCCTTCCGAGGGATGAAAGTTGTTGACAGCACTCTTATCAAGGGAGGGAGGTTTTACCGATCCTTCAATAAAAAGACTGATTAACCGCAACAAGTCCCAAAAAACGGACTAAAGACCCGGTTGAACTCCGGAAAATCTTTTTTAATATATCGTGGATCGAAGGTTTCTCACAGCAAAGAGGACTTCTGATAACATGCGATATTTTTGTTGGTGGGAGGTCAACTATTAATTCTCCCGCACACTGATCAATGTGTTGTTTTTATTTATTTTTTAATTTTTTTTTTTTTAAATCTGGTTCTTAATGTAGTTTAGTTCTACATGCTGACAAAGGCTCCATGAGTGCATAACTGTGACCCGTATAATACCAGAATAATTCTGGTCAGGAATCAGGAATTCACTATGATTGATCTCAGATGATCCCAATGAAGTGAGGGATCAATTCTTCAATAGATAAATACAGTCGTTTACATACGTGTGATTTGTCAGATTGAGCTAATAATCGTCGATGCGTGTAAAAATATAGAGATATAAGGGAGAATTGTATGTTCTCGAAAGCAAGTAAAGTTTACTTTCCGGGGTAATGTACCTACTCAATCGACCTTTAAATTTGCTGGATTATGAAAATGTCGGATGACCGATTTCAACCATAACAAATTCAAACTGTAACAATCAATTGCCCTTTGATAGGTTTGGTTTGTCACTCTCAATAATAAACCACTTCTCTCCACGCATAGCTTTCATATACCACTTCGTGTAATTTCTAATAATCCAAACATTGTTGTCTCCATATTATTATTATTATTACTATCATGAACAAACTGTTTAGTTTTTACCGCCAGTTGGGAGGGTAGCAGAAATTTGTGATTCATCTTTCCATTTCAATTATATGCTGCACTCAGGATATCAAGGTGCAAGTAGCTAGTGTTTCGGACACTTAGTACAACCTCATCTTCATGACAATAGACGTTGCGGTGTGCCTGAAATGAGACTGTTAAAATTTATTAAATAATTTTCAATATATTGAACAAAATAATTGAGACTGTTGACAAATAAAAATCAAGAAGTGTGAAGTCGACGTCTTTTTTAATGAACATACTCGTAGAAACGGCTTCACAATTTCTGTCATTTTCTGTGAACTAGGATTGGAAAAACATCGATGGTTAACAGCTATGATGAACCGGCATGACTGTTGAATTTACCTATCTACCTACTTACAATTTTTATTGTTGGTAATACTGTAGCCATCTATTTCACTTCTTCTTGTCTCGCGTCTTGTTGCTCGCCCCTCTGGAACGCTCGAATTGATACTGCCCTACGCAGACTGTCTTTTGTTTCATGTCAATCTGACAGATGCTTGTACCATTCCATCAATGGTCACACCAAACCATACATATTAATTTATGTTGATGATTTGATAATTGCCAGTAATGATATTAATGTTTTGAATCAAGTGAAGCATGAACTTCAGTTGGAGTCTAAGATGAAAGATTTAGGCAGTTTGCACAGTTTTCTTGGCATCAAAATTGAAAGAAATTCAAATGGCATGATTCTTTCTCAGAAAGCTTACATTCAGCGAATTCTAGCTCGATTTGGTATGACTGAATGTAAACCGACGAAAACGGCAATGGAAGTTGGATTTTCGCCATCTACCACTCCATCGCCTAGCATCATTGGTTCCAAGCCTTATCGTGAGTTAATTGGTTGCTTAATGCACTTGATGTTGGCAACCCGACCTGATATCGGATTTGCCGTAACCTTTCATAGTCGTTTTCAAAGTAATGCTACTGAAGAAAATTGGGTTTCTGCAAAACGGATCCTACGATATCTCTGTGGTTCTATCAATTTTGGGTTGCATTATCCAAAGGAATGCGACGTCGTCTTGGCTACTTATGCAGATTCAGACTGGGCTAATGACTCTTCAAGAAAATCTACCTCCGGATTTCTAATTCAGATTTTTGGCGCTGCCGTATCTTGGTCGTCTAAGAAGCAATCCATTACTGCCCTTTCTTCCCCAGAAGCAGAATTCATCGCTCTAGCCAATGCAGTTGCTGAAACTTTATGGATCATTGGTTTGCTTAAGGAAATATCTGTCAACCCTGGTACACCAGTCGTTTTTGAGGATAATCAAGGATGTATCAAGAACATAAGAAAATGGGAACAAAAACGTTTGAAACACGTGGACATTAAATACAATTTTGTACGTGACTTCGTGAATAACAATACAATTCCAGTTAAATATGTATCGACAGATTTACAGATTGCTGATATTTTTACCAAGAGCCTGTGTCATGTTAAATACGAGAAATTTCGTAGTATGTTAGGTTTAACATTGTAAAAATTGAGGCGGAGTGTTGAATTTACCTATCTACCCCTCCGGCTCTAGCTTTTGTAGTAATAAAACAGTGTTCAGTTTATATTTCAGTGTTCAGTGTTCAGTTTATATAAAACAGTTTATATTTAAATTGTCCCTAAAATCAACCAGTTATTGAGCAAGAGGGATTTTATAAAGCCGTTGATATGATCAGAAGCTGTGCGACAAATTTAGTTGAGAGTTAAGTTTTGAGGTTCTTAAATCGTCTAAATTGAAATAAATCGTGGTAGGCAAAATGCGATTCGAGTACGGTGTATAGAAAGTTTGTTCTCAACTCTATTCTCATGACTAAAACTCACCAAATCGCCCCACCGAACAGAATGTGACCTGCAAAAATTAGTTTTCCATCCCACACAACTTTTTTGTTCCAATGGCATCGATAATCCCACTTTTGGGTTGGTTACCTTTTTTTTCATTCTCCATGGTTCTATCAATCGGAAATTCGTATTGTAAACAGATAAAATGGTGTCAGCCCAACTTTCGAGGGTTGACAGCCATCTCGTGACCTGGCATGAAAGACTCTTTGTTCTTTTCAACTGTGATGGGTATTGTAGAACTATAAATTAGATTGATTATTTTCCCGATGAGATGAATCAACGGGTCACCCCAGCGACAAAGAAAAGACGCGTCAAAATGGGGTGATAAAGCGAAATGAATAGGGCAGGCGAGTCGCGGTGGGAGGTGGTCGTGGTGCGAGGGTGACGCTGTCAAGAGCTGCCCAATAAAGGTGACAACGGGGAAGGTCGGAGTTCGAAACAGAAGAGGTAGAAACCGAGATACCACAAACAGATCCATGTTTCTCAAACTACTAAAACCCTTCTACCAACATCGGTTCCCCGCCAAGTATATTGAATTTCCATAGTGAAGATACTCTATTGGGTATAGAGGGTGACCACTTGGTTATTCTTTATTCTAGTCGGCTTCATTTCCTCGAGAAAACGGTAAAAGTGTTGATTTTCAATCTTTGGTTTTAGAGATCATAACGCATCAACCTTTCCCCCATTTAAAGCTACATAAAAAGAACATTTGGCAATGTTCGATCGATGGATTGGATCACTGAAAAATGCAGTTTGATCGAGACAATGTCAGAAGATAGAAATAAGACTTAAACTTGCTCAACCTCACTCCCAAAATGTCTAAAGTGACGTTGGGTACTCCAAAGGTCCTCTCCCAGGAATAATTTCCCTGAGCTTGCTCAATATATCCCTCACTTCTTTCGTTTCGGACAAAAATATTTAAAATTATGTTTTGTCCACCTCATCAAATCCCTAACGGTTTACCCAATTTCGAACTTTACGTTAACAATCACACAACCAGGTTTCGTAATCTCAGACATTTCAAAAATTATGTATGTAATAAAAAATATTCAAAAGGAGCAAAAAGAAGTGTTTGTACTGTTGAGATTCACTTGTTGAATCTTTGTTTTGAACACTCTTTCGATAAGCAGCTCTACTAGTGGTTGAGTTGTTTCTCTGAGGAAAATGTATGAGGTGGCGAGATAACACATGGGTTGCACAAAGTATGTATGGCTCTTGTTGATAACAAATTAATAGCCCGGAGTAGGAAGCTGTATTGGTGGCAAACGCAATAGGGTACTACTATACTGTAATAAAATACTTTGAGAGGTAAAACGCTAGGTTCTCTTGCATCATGGGTTCCTTGAATTATGCGATTCATTGCGAAAATCAAAATTGTTGATTGCATCCGGCTTTATGTGGGAAACATTGGAAACTGGCATTGAAACACCTGGAGTCTGGCAGGACTTTGGATCTGGAGTCCTACCTGTCTTCAAATTTTTAGCTCAATACAACCATACTGCCGCCGTAAGTTTTTTTTTTTTTTTTCAATTCACTTGGCATTAGCGTGAGCCGTAGCCATGAATCCTTTTATTTTATATACTTTCAATATTTATAACGTATTCCAATATTTCCAACTAGTCACAATTTCTTCCTAGACCACAATATTACAGTCTTTCATATACTGGTACACTATTTGGTAAACTTTAGTGTTATTTGAATAGATAATACTTGCAAAGCTCGTTGGCATTTCCCCTAATTTAGTCAAATGTTTCCACATTGAGTCTCTCTGAGTTCTAAATTTACCACACAGTAACACCAAATGCTCCATGTCCTCTACCGAGTTGCAGACGTCCCAAAGCGGAGATTCCTGGCTGATTCCTTTATCTCTGAGGTATCTTTTACACAGTCCATGACCGCTTCGGAGTCGGGTCACTGTTACCACCATGTCTCGCGGGTAAATTCCTCCACCGCCAAACCATGGCCGCTGGCTGACGCGTGGGAATCCCGCCTTGTAGAAGTGTCCTCTTGGATCGCTGCTATATATCTCTTGCCATTGTGCTCTTTGTTGTTGTCGTAGCCATGGATTGATGTCCGTACGGGGGATTTTGATTTCCATATTTATGTCGTCGTTCAAGGCCAGCTTGGCATATCGGTCCACCGTCTCATTTCCGGTTACCCCAACGTGAGCTTTCACCCACACCAATGTGGTTTTTCGGTTCTCTTCGAATCTCTTGTGGCTCATTTGTAGCACATCGCGTTCCGTGGAGGTAATTCTGCTGTTTGGCGTAATCCCTTTGAGCTTATTAACCGAGCTTAAACTGTCGGTGAACACCACCAAATCCGCTGTAGCCTGGTCCTCTCCCCATTGGATGGCTTCGCGAATTGCCATCATCTCGGCGGAATACACTGACATATGATTGGGTGCTCGGGCCATTCTATGCTGATTGTTAGTCGCGTCATAACAAGCGAACCCTGTTCTACCTTCCATTCTCGATCCATCAGTAAATAGGAACCGTGCTGTGGGCCATCTTTTTCTGACTTCCTCTTCGAATATTGTGTTAATCGGGCTTGCAGGAATCGTTTTCTTCATGAACGCTTTGGTAATTTTTAATTTAGGATGCAGCGCCTCGTATGGCAGCTGGAAGTTTAATGGCCTACTGTGAATGTCCGTCAGTGGGAGTATTGGCAGCAAACGCATCTGACTTTGGCATAGCGGCAGAGAATCCCGATGTTGCCAGTAACGACTGCTCAGGTCACTGATACTGAGACCAAACCATGAATTGTATAGCTTTGTCCTAGTAGCAAATATTTTGAGGAGAAATCTGTCCGATAGTTCTTGCCGTCTATGTTCCAGTGGCAGTTCGCATGCCTCAGAGAGGAGAACGTGTACTGGTGTTGATTGCAGGCTGCCCAAGCATACCCGCAGAGATTTCGATTGCACTACACTCAGTCGCTTCAGTAGAGTCTTGCTTGCCGATCCATAGAAGATCGCACCGAAATCAAGGTTTGCTCTGATTGTGGTTTTGTAAAGCGTTAGGGCAGTTATTGGATCTGCTCCCCACCGTTTGCAGCAAACAGCTCTGAGGATGTTCAGGTACTTCTCAATTTTCGCTACCGTGTACTGAACATGGGTTTGCCAACATAGTTTTCTGTCTATCCAAAGCCCAAGGAATTTAACTGCTGTTGCTATTTTTATGACGTAGTTTCCCAACTCCGTAAGTTAAAACGTAGTAAGTTGACGTAGTTTCCCAACGCCGTAAGTTAAAACCCCCTATCTCCATTTTTTTCATGTCGAGAAAAATACAGTTAAGTGAGGAAGGGGGCCCAGATCATAAACTGGAGATAAGATAAAGTCTTTTTTCGAACCTTTCCAATGGAGATAGGAAATTCTACCTTGGCAGAAAAGCCGCGCCACGTCGAGATCTACGCAGCCATGTGCCCAACTCCAAAAACACCAAAATGGTCGATAGGGGACTTTATCTTAGCACGGCAGCATAGCATTGTATAGTATATACAAGGTGTTTCAAACATGCGTGACTGTCGGGTTTTGATTGAACTTGAATAATATTATGGTAGGCCAGTTTTCAACTGCCTCTCTAATGTGGGTTCAACGGACGTTAGGTTGCCGTATAGTTTAGATGAAAGTAGGTACTCGACAGGACTCATTCCATATTTTTGGTGTTCTGACTCCTTACTTGAATTTACTTATATACTTGTTAAAAGCTTCCCAATGGAGTTAGTATGGTTTTGTAAGCTCTGTTAGTAATTCGCTTAGGAATTTTGTTTGTTAGACAAATTACTAAGGGAAGTTTTTATGAGCGCGCACACTTGGAATTTTTCCGACTTCAGTACCCAAGTTCTGAGATGACGAACAGAGTGGTCTCAAAGGCATCCGGTCAGACGCGCTATGATATACCCCATAAATCAGAGCTAGAATATCCGAAAGGCAACCTTTACAGCGCGCTAACGTATGGTTCTGAAGGAGTTGTTCCAAGTAGGCAACCTAACTTCCAGAGTTTACTAACCAGTTTACATTCGTTGTTGGCTAGAACTTTAACAAGGTAAAATTGAAGGGTAAAAAAAAGAAGATAGTTTTTCGTTTTAAAAATATTAGACACTGGCACAAGGGTTAAGAGGAGAAGTTACTGATTCAAGAGCAAAAATGTATATGACTTGAGCTCTGATGCTCAGTGGTTTTATACTATCGAATCCCTTCCCTGCTAGCGTTGGTCAGGAGAGTGGGGCCCTCGTCAACAGGGAGGGGCATGGTGAAACGAGGGGTAGGGCATCGAGGTTCCCGTCCCTTCTGAAGCGAGGGGGGTGAATTTTCTCCTTGTGCTAGGTCTTGTCTTTTTATTCAATATTTTGATAGATTAATTAATGAAATATGTTTTGCTGGGGCATAACATTCGGAAATCCACTTTTTTGCATATTTTGAAAGTTTAGAGGGTCCTTCATAACCTGACGAAGGGATATAGCTCAAATCCAGCTCATTTCAACCCAAAACTAGATGAAAAGGTTTGCCCTGTGGATCAAATACAGCTCATTCTAACCTGTTGCCATCTCCCACCCGGAGCGCTCTTTTTCCTATCTCTCCTTGCTTTCTGCATTTTATTTACAATGTTGCGTTGCAGTTTATGACCTTTTTTCACATTGCACCAAACTTTATGTCTCAACTGGAAAATTTCAGATCATATGAAAGAGATAAGTGGGTGTAATTTATTTAAAACTCGTAAAGACACAAATATTAACTGGTAAGCTGGAAGAAACCAATTTAACACAACTTAATCGAATAAAAAAAACTGAAAAAAAGCTTGAAAAATCGTGTTTTTGCATAAAAATGAGCTCATTCCAACCTAATTAGTGTAATTACGCACAAGGTAAAGCACCTGCAGTGGAAATGAAAAATTAATCAAATTCTAGGCGGTTATACCTACCTACAATTAAAAATTAAAATAAAAAAAAGCTTTGAAACTCTGGACGTGAGAAGTTTTTTGTGTCTCCTGTAAAATTTCCAAAAATGGAATCAGCTGGTTTTGATAGCAAACGCCTCATTTATATTGAACCATCTGTAGACATGCCTCCACCTAATCTTCAAATTTCAGCTAGTTTTGACAAGAATCATGCAAATCAATAACAGATTAGAGGGTGTTGTAATTGTATATTCTACGCCAGATTTGTAGTGATACAAAATAGTGGTAGGCGCGGTGATAGATCAAGTATCTCTGCATACGATTCGTACATTTGAATAATCATTGACATACGTCCTTGGTGGCTATTAACTTGATATGATTGGAAAACAGTACAGGATGGTATATTTTTTAGGTTTTGATGGGGAAAATATACGTTAGGTCTGCCAGAGAGGGTTTGATAGTCGAGTGGGTTAACTGTTTAGGGAGACAGATTCGGATTGGCAAACAGGTGTGTGGAACGGTGGAAGGACTGAAGGTTTGATAAGGGACTGTCAACTGGGCCACACCTCTCTACAGTGTACTCTGATCAACGCGCTTTCCGAGTCACCTCCCAACTTCACATGGTCGTCTTTCACTAAACGCGCCTGTATTATAAGTTGTATTTAAAGGTCGACTATTATCGAGCCTCAACCACTTTCAAACCTCAGCCCGTAGCACCGCGAAAACGTCAAAATGGGAAGTAGACGTGTTGAGTGCACTGACGAGCACATTACGAGTAAGTGCTGCAAGATAAAAGGGTAACCCTCCGCCCGCGTAAGCATCTACTGAAAAGGAGGTCGCTCCCCTAATTACCAACTCACCAAGTAGCTTCACAAACCCCGAGACAAAAAAGATAAACCGACTTAACCAGCGAGTACGAAGAGACTATGTGGAAGATTGATGGCATTTGTGGGTGCAAAACAGGATAGGACCATAAGGCCTTCTCTTCCTTCCTGTTGCATTCATTGTCATTCCTCGTACAATCTACTTTAACTAATTATCTAGAGAAATCAAATAAATGCACTACATTTGAAAATAAATGTATGAAGCCTTCTTTATATAATTTCTAATATTCGTTCTACCGCACTTTTGAGTTCAAGGCTTTCTGTGGACTGTCCATCTGCTCGCCACTCGGATCTTCGTCTTTTTCAGCGATGAAGTAGACCAGACAGGTTCATCACTGTAAAGGCGGGGTTCGATGATGGCAAAGGGATACCGCCAGAGCCTCTGTCATCTGGGAAATTTAACCGGACTCCATATCTACAGTACGCTGCTCGATGACCTGACTCTCATAGGTATTCATAACGGGAGAGCACCTATTGAAAAATGAAGTATAAATTCTCCCGAGTAATGCCCCACTTTCCTTCCCGCTTCTCATTGGGGCGGTCATTCAGGTTGTCAGTGAGTTCACGTTTTTGCTCCTGTAACATTTCCACTCCAGAGGCTTCAATTCCCTCCAGTATCCACATGGACTCTCCATATTCCAACTGAAGATGATTCCAGTTGGACCGGCTTGAAGATTAATCTTAGGTCCGGCTCAAGAAGACCTGCTCAGGTAACAAGTTGTTACTTCCCTATTAAAAACCGCTACTGATTGGCCTGGGTGAACGGTTGAATTATGGAGGACCAAATCGAGTTTTCGTTGAGTGCTTCTCCGCTCCCCTATGCAGTTTTTTCGCTTACGACGGGGTTCAACCCCTCCCAGCAATGTTGAATAAACTACGGCTTCTACTAACGTAGGGAGCCTAATAACTTGTTAATAATTGATGCTCTGCTGGCTCAGTGAGATACCTCACTTAATCACCATGAAACCATGATACCTTTCACCACGAGTAGTCGAATATATCGACCGATAACACAACTAGTACCCATTGTATACTCAATGTATAATTTATTAGTTCATACGGAGCGATTGATTGATTGATTGACTCGTTTATTCACAATCTGTACAAATGTTAGGGCTATATAGAGAGAGAGACATTTCACTCGGTGATAACGTTGCGTGACCTTAAAAACAGCAATAATAGGTACTGTGAGTGTTTAGACACAAATGTACGTGTTCCTCATAAATGTAAAATTCTTCAAAAGTTGAATTATCCCATCTTAAAATATAGTTTTAAGTCAAGAGGAGAACGTTGTAAATTATATTACAGCTGTAAATGATATTATAAGCATGATAAGTCAGATTTCAGTGCAAATGACGCCTCTCATTTAATTCGAGTAAACTTCCCTCCAAATTGGCGTTACTCGGAAGTGTGGGATAGTACACGTCAGGCCATTGGAATTCGCTGTACGGTTTTTGGTGCTACGACGGCACCAAGAGTTGTTAAGCACAGTCACATGGATACTTATGTAACAAGCAGTACCTACCTACCACAAACAGTACCACTAGCAAGAAACCACAAGGGCTCAGTCCGCATTTTACGCTTACCCCGGGCTTCCTCTTCAGGTAAATGAGAGCATCCATCCATTCATACCCATAAGACCCTCAGAATGTTCTGTCTTCTTTTGGCGCCTCGGCTTTTCAATAGCAATTTGCAGTATCGTTGAAGTAACATACTTATTGAGACTCATAGGTTGAATGTATTGGACTCATCTATATCGACTCACATATACCATACATATACCTAAATATACTTGACATTGTTGGCACCACAGGGGCATCGCCAGTATAAAGTTGTTGATTAAGACCCTTCTTTGAGTATTTTGTGATAATCCGTTATGGCTAATCCGTTTGTCCGTTATGGCTCAACCACTGATGCAATTGGTACCAGTAATGGTGTCAGTGAAAAGTACTTAGTGGGTATCGTTGATTACGCATTTATGAAACGTTGAGGTGGTTATAATGGTTTTTCTCTTCGTTTGTTTTCCTGAAAATGTCTACCTTCTTAATTTCTTCTTACTATTCAACTATACTGCCACCCTGGTGCAGTATAAAGCACCAACTTCCAGTGTTTATTTCTCCTCGGCCATATTAGTTTTCTCGTTGGTCCGTGATTGGCTTTCTCAAGGACCACCGAATCCTTAACATTATTGATTCTAGGCTCTCCTTCGCTCAATCTGAATCTTCTCAAGTGGAATAGACCCTGTTGATTTACTATCACCAACTACCGGTTCCATCGCAATTATACCGTGATTATACAATGAAGATGGTATGCACGCTTCAGCAGATTCCCAGTTATCAGCTCTCGGCTCCATAACGATAAGGTCTTTATTACATAGTTATACGAACGATATGAACCTAGACTGGTACCAAGTGACTGGAAAATCTATCCAAAGGCCCAAAACACCGCCGATGTTCGGATCTTTCCGCTAGGTACATCATATTTCCATATCTATATCGTTAATCTGGATGTTTGTTCGCGCTCGGATGTCAAGAGTGGAAAAGGAAAGTGATATGAGCGGAAAAGGAAAGTATAATTTACAAACAGTTAAAAAAGGTGTGCAAATAAAACTTCATAACTGGCGTTCGAAACAGCAATTTGTAACAGTTATATGCTAACTTGAACAAAATTAAACCTACTTGAAAATACTTCCACATCGGTCTCTACTTTTCACTCAGCAAGCGTGCCGACACGGAATAAGATAACCCCAAGGCGCTCTCTTCATTTTCAATATTGAGGGTATTTACAACGCCACTCACGGACAACATTCAATTGGCAAAGAAAGTTTCTCTTTCATTGCGTCCCCAAGACTAGTGGAATAGCGAGTTCGTTTAGCACGTTATACAAGAAATGCTGCCCTGATGTTGTTTGCGTATTCATAATCAAAACTGTGCCTGTATGCCACACCTTGAAATTTCATTATGCAAAGATGTAACAACAGGTGCGAAAATAGCTAGAAAGGGACATATTATGTTGAAATTCAATATAGGGATCTTAAAATTCCTAAATTGCATTTCAATGAAATCTATGCATTTCGCTCAATTGCGCTGAGGTAAACATTGTGAATCCTGAAATATGCATTATCGATTCTGATTAGGGAAATATACCTTCAGGAGAAACCTTTGCTAGATTTTGGAAATTACCAAAGTTGCATCCAAACCAATCTGATTTAATTTGTAAGTTAACCTACCATTTTAGTGCAAAAATAAGTGAAATCGCCACCTTTTCCAAAGGGGTGGGTATAGAAATAGGTATGCATGGAAAACTGCATCCCATCCATGGAAAAGTCCCCAAGTTTCACCACCAAAATGAATTATACGAGTACCTTACTTTTACTTCGAGTACACCTGTGTTTATGGTCTATCGGTAAAATTTGTTCTCGATCCCACCCCTTGTATAAAGATCATCCCCTCTCTCTCCCTCCGAATATTATCGTTCGATGCTGCACCCCAGTCGTTGTTGGTCCATGTATCATCGGCTTAGAGAATTTCTGGTAATTTGTCGGAGGAGCAGGACAATGAACTGTAACGTACGACTTTAAAATATTAAAGGGAGGGTTTTATTAGCCCACCCCCATTGTTCTGTTCCCCTTTGAGGCTTTTCATGTGGGAAGAGGGGGCGGGAAGCTCAATCCTGGTACTATAATAAATCCACCATCTTCTAACTCTTACCCAACTACTCGTTCGTTCAACAGATTTCAAGGCGCAGAGGGGAAACTCGCGTTATATATAATAATGAGAGCACTAAAAGCACCAGCCGAGAACAAAGAAAAGTTCCAGGTGAATACAGATTATACACCGTTTAAAAGCCGCTCCAATTTCTTAATAGTTATGGTAATGTAGTTAGCAGTAAGTAATGGTTCATTGTTGGTAAAGGCCGTTCCTCTTTATGCTTTTTTCCCTGTTCCTCTAGGTTGGATGAATATTAATTTAGTAGTTGGACTTTTCAAGTTCCCATCACTGCACATTAGCAACCATAACTTAATTATTTCACCTCCATTACCTTTCACCTCAATGTGAGACCATACGTTTGAACGACCTGTACGTTTATTCTCTTTGTTGGCGTCATGGACCGGCAACCTGCACGACATCCCTATTCGATTCCTCCCGCTTAGCTGCCACTCTGTCCTCCAATTTCTGCGTGCAGCACGTGTAACATCCTCATCAATTTTGTGGGACGGTGTTTTCCCACGAGATAGCATTTTAACAGGACTACTTTCTCCTGTTCTTACTGCACGTCCTGCCCATCGAAGACAATAAATTTATATGAACTACAAGACATCAAAGTCCTTATACAGATCGTACAGCTCATCTTTCCTTCTTATTTCCCTATTCTCTTTCAATTACACTTCAGATAATTTTTCTCTCGAAAGTTCCGAGGCATGTTTTCCCCTTGATTCCCCATTGTTTCTGAGCCGTATGTCAAAACTGTGCGGATTAGGGTTCGATACAGTTCGCATTTCATTTGAGAGATAAGGAGTCTAGATTCAGGGAGCTTGAAGCAGCACTCGTTCACTTCAGCCAATCTAATCTTGATTTCTGACTTGGGTCTATTGTGAGAGGATATGACAGAGCCCAGGGGGACAGAGCTATCAACCGCCTGGAAGCGATACGAATCCACTTCAAAGTCTGCATCCCGTCGATCGGCTGAAAAGTGCACCAGTCTTTGACCGGCTGCTAAGAGTAACTATTGATCAATTAGTTTTATAAGGGCTTTTTTTTACCAAACAGAAGTCCCTCAGATCTTTTTAACAGCTCTGATCACTTGAAATATGTAACTTAGAATGCACTTAGGATTTTAAAAGTTACATTGCAATCATATACAACCCTTCCTGCTCACCACAAGTGCACCGTGTAAATCAGAATATGAAATTGTCACAGTATGTAAAATATACGGGAGGACTATTAGCTGAAAGCTTATTAGAGTGATTGGCTGGGTTGCTAATATACTACGTATACATCTACATATATTATTGCCCAGATGCCTGAAAACAGCAAAAGTGGCCTTCTCCAATAATATTTTAACTAACTGAAAGAACTGAAGGGAGGTACCACACAAGAGTATTTGAAATCTGCTGATGCTGACTGTGACAACCAGTTGTCTAAATATTTACTGTTGAAGTAGCTTCATAGTTCGTCGTACTGTCCTTAAAAGCTCATCCCCCGTTAAATTCATTCACAATAGTTATCTGCTTATTTTCTCAATATTTATCTCAATAATTTCCATTCCACAGTTACCTATCTGCTTACATAATTTTTCATTGTCATTGAGCAAAATAATACATAATAAGATTAATTAAGTTTTTTTTTTAAAATTGAATCTTACCTACCTTCAAATAAGAATCCTTTAGCGCCAGGTAAAGTTGTTCGCAGGTCTCGGGTATGATTTTCCCAAGTGCTTGAGGTGAAATTCGCGTGGGAAACTTCAGATCTTCGAAACTTTGGCCCGTTGCCAAAAATCTCAGAGTTGCAGTCAACCTTTCTTCGGCAGTGATAGCCTGGCGCAAATGAGTGTCCACTTTAGTGATTCTCGATGCAACCAAATGTAGAAGTTTTTGGAAATTTTCTTCACTCATCCTCAGATAATTCGTAAGATCCTCGTGGTGAGACTGCCTCAGTTCGCGGAGCAACGACATGTGAGAGCTAGCCTCTCTATCTTGCAGCCAACTTTTCACCCAAACCCTTTTTTCTAGGGGTTCCCTAAGAACTGACAATAAATACATCGCGCAACGTTACCGACGGAGCATGGTGGAAAACTGGGGATCGCCTGCAGTCATGATTCCTTGACCGACAGTCCGCCTTCAGGCTATCATCTGCAGTTCTGTACGGCCGCCTGCAGGCGGTTGACTGCTAGTGTATGTAACTCGGCGAGATTGGTCTTACCATCGCCTGTTGAAGCGACGGCCTGCAGGCAATCGCATAGTGTATGGCCCCCTTTACACTTCTTAATAAGAGTATAATAAGTATAATATACTCTTCGATGCAAATGAATCTGAAAACAAACAATCGGTCTTCCGATAAAGATTCAACAATTACAAGACACGATCACAAAGCTTCTTGCAACCTCTATCGAACCAGACTGCACTTTTAGTTTTTCTCTTCTCTGTACTGATTTTGTACAGAAGCCGAGCGCCTAATGCAGTCCACTATATAGTCACGACCGAAACGCTAAGACCATCCATTTTTGCCAATTTACTGCTATTTTCTGTTGAAATTCCTTTTTGTCCTTACTCGTCCACGGAATAAGTGGTACCAAGTCACAGCCCTGATCCTCCGTTGGGAGGATCTGCAGTCACAACAAAGGGTACAGGTGATGAGACCAGGGGACACTTATGACTTCCAAATCCGTTATGGCGCATATCAAGTCCAACGGTACTATTCCGAAGTATATAACTGAAGAACCCATATTGTAGCCTATATATCGCACCCCCAGAGCAATAGGGCCACAAGTCAGGAAACCTCTTTTTTCAGGAGACACAATTGAAGTTTGGTTTCCTCAATCTAAAATCAGGTGACTGACAAAATTCAGCAAGCTTGCTGTCAGAGCAGCCGAGTACCATTGAAAACTCACTATTATAGTTTTTCCCCGCTCGGTTAACCAAAAGTGGTGGTAGGGGAAAATGTGGCCATGTTGCACTAGAAAAAGAGAGGGAAAAATCGGGGTTTGCTCTAACAAATGGCTTCTTTCTTGGCCGGAAATGGTGTATTAAGACTGAATACTCTTAAGAAAAGATAATTATTTTATTAGAAAAGTGAAACCAACAAACCCTTGCAGAATATTAAAATAATTTATGAATATGGTTTGAAGAAAAAATAGAGTCACAAACGTCTCGGAAATTAATAGAGGCAAGAAAACAAAGAAAATTACCAATTCAAGAGGCAAGGTTGTGGTAAAAGTCATGGTAACTCCTTGGAATAACGTTTGATCCGCATAAATCCATAAGGTCCTTCATTTTAGGCGGCGGTATTTTCGGTGGTTCCTCGTACGCCGACTTCAACTCCACCGCAGACTTCGACGGGCGTCCGCGTGTCGTTTTCGGGCCGATATTGATCCTCTTGAATTCGGTGTCAGAATAATCCGTTTTGTAATACAGAACTGGTTCACCTTGGTTAATTTTAAGAATTTTTATGCTTGTCCAGAGCACCGCCTCCTGATGGTCGTTCCTGTTGAACTTCGGAGCCATTTCCTTCTCAAGCAGTTTGATGTCTCGGATATCTTCCGTCTTGACTTCAGTGACAAAGTATGGACTGCCAGATTTTTTCGCCATTTTAATAATCGGAGGCCACTGCTGTGGCGTCGGGATTGAGATGTTCTGATGGCTGCCATCTTCAGCCTTGCTCTTCTTGAGCATTCGTTTTTTCGCCTTCTCGATTGTGGTGTGCATGGAGTCACCCTCATTTTGGGTGTGCCCGACGACCAAAAATTTATGGGTTACTGATTTAATTTTGAATTGATTCACCGCGTGAAAGTACATGCAGGCCATAGCTTTGTTTTTCTGCTGGCCGGAGCAATTGTCGGAATAAAACACCACGTCTTTTCCTGCACAATATTTTTCAAGAAAGTCTAGCACGAACGAGCCAATCTCATTTACACCCCGACGAGCAATCCCTTCATGCCAGAAGTAGCAGTGACCTTGTTTAGCACCGAGGTCGTACAAGGTGAAGTTATAGCAGTTTAGTTTTCGTTTGTAATACAAACAATTCACTTCTCCGCACGGGGCCTGCAAAACGGCTTGCAAATCGTAGCACACGACTTTGAAGGTTGGGTCTGTTCCGGCTTTGATTGAATCAGTCTTCTTTTCCTGACGCGCTGCTTGCTTGTTCGTCGTGTGCTTTTCAAATTCTTCTTTCATTGCTTCTTTTTGTTCGTTGTCCGCGTGGTCGAAACTTGCGCACAGCGTACAAAGGTCTTTTTTTGGAACGAAGAACCCTAAGTTGAACTCAGTGTTGAAGATTTCTTGGTAGATGTAGAGGGATGCGACTCCATTCCCCCTTTCCCGTTGTAGAGCAGCGTACAGGCGATACATTTCTGCGACTGTAAGGCTCCCATCCAAATATTCCCGGGAGGTCTGTTGTCGCAGGTAGTGGGATTCGATGCGCGGAAATGAATTGATGTGTTCACGGACAGAGTTTTTGATCTCAGGAGGAACCCTGACTTGTTTCCCATGATGCCCCCTCTTCTCTGGTTCAAGGATTCCGTTCTCGTCCATTTTTCTCCAGCAATTCCGGATGAATTTATCAGCAATGTCCAGGGTTTTCATAAACATGGATTTACAAACTCTAGTGCGCTCCCCGTTAGTGGAGAGAAAATAAGAAATGTTATCCCCTCTCACTTGGCTAGCGTCAAGGTAGATAGTTTTCTTTCTGTTCTTCTCAGAGTGGGAAATGACGAATGCTCTTCTCGAAGCAGGAGAACCAAGGTCGCTCCAGAATTTTCGGTTAATTGCTTTTTGGTCATTGGGCAAAAATGTTTTCCAACACTTCAATTTACATTTTTCGGAACAGGTTCCTTTAACTTTTTTTTCGGCAACTACTTTATTCTTAAGAGTTTTGTAAGAAGCGCCAGAATTCACTTTGAGCTTTTTAACATTTTTCTTCCAACAATCAGGGTTTTTCGAACGCTTCCGAGACGTTTGTATGGAGTCATCAACGTTGTCTTCCTGATCCTGCACTATGTTTATTATTTCATCTCCCCCTGATTGGCCCTCAATCCCAATAGCTTCATCAGGCATGACAGCGATCGCATCGAAGGAATAATTACTATCGTGCAGAAGAGACGGATTTTGCCTCGGACGCGAGGTATCAGCTTTTTCCGCATCGCTGTCAGAATCAAAAAATTCTCCGCCCGAAGGTTCATAAGTTTTGTCCACTATTGAGTCATCCCCGTCTGAATCATACCCATCCCACCGAACGACTTTTGGAACTTCAACAGTAGTAGGTGGAATACTTACCATCTCTTCTTCCCGACTGGTTCCAGGGTGAGAATTTTGACAAAGCCTCACCATACGCTGACCGCGAGACTCCATTATTATTTGACGGAATAGAGAATTTAGAGAAAACACACTGATATACGAGCACGTGTCGAATAAAATGAAAAGCAGAAGCTACGAGCTGGGCAGTTGTGTCACGTTGGCTACTGGAGAATAGTAATGAATTTACGGAGGTGCCCAGCTGAGCAAAGATTCCAGAGCAACGAGGCCGTATCTATGGATGTCGCCGTGAAAAACTCCAAGTTTTCAGTTCAATAGGGCCTCACCTCCATAAATGGCGGTGTTGCTCAGAGAATTTAATATAAAATTGTCAGTGCAATAAGGACTTATTATTACTTCATGTTGTCTAGGATGCCAATAAACCAATTCTGAAAGGAGGTACTGAAAGATAAACAGTAGTGGAACACATTGACGCCAAAATCTCAAAAACGACGCATACCGAGATGTGGCCCTATTGCTCTGGGGGTGCGATATCCGTGTGAATGAACATATCTAAGCATGATAAACTTGGTAACATAAAATGTTAATGGCAAGGTTCCGATTGTTAGACCATAAAATATTACCGCATGTTGGTGCTATGAGAGGTGATGTGCTTTGATATTTAGTATTTATGAGGAACACTAATGGGATAGAGATTATCTCGATGGCTTCAGGTGTTGGATTGTTGAAAATCAGGTAAACGCAAACAAATGTTGTTCTAATTAGTGGAGTATCGGTATACTCGTAGACACAGTGGGCGGAGGATGATCCTTTGAGCACTTAGTTGTAATACATTACATGTCCTCATCAGTTTACGTAGCACATATAAATTCCATTTGGCAGTACCGATGTGTTAAAACTTGACATATAGAACATTGAAATGTCTTCCATGGCGGAGTTGCGGGCCGAGCTTTTCTCATCAACTTTTATATTCATGATAATATCATATATTATATATTATATACATACATTATATGTATTTTATTACATACGAGTATCAGCATCTTGATGGCTTCAGGTGTTGAATTGTTGAAAATCTGGTAAACGCAAACCCTCTTTTAATATGATAGCTTGATTGGAGGGAGGGTTTTATCCTGTGATCTACGTCACTTGTTCGTTGGTTTTCCTTTCATCACGAGGTTTACACCCGCTGTAATCTTGATATCTTTCTATCATTCATGTCTTGTGGTGTGCATGAATGACGGAGCCTTCGAGCAACACCTTTTATCGGACGGGTGTGTTCGTTTTCGCACGTGTTCCGCAGATTATCTTCGATGAGCTTTTCATTGCGTTGTAGATGCATTTACTCTGCAATCAGTACTTGTAGCTGATTTGTTATTGGGCTCAAAGTGATGTAATTTTTTTTTCGATCACACTGTTGGGGTCTATCTAATAATTTTTCTATGAGACTGATAATTTGTCTTCAGTAGTAACAGGTGAGCCTGTTGAGGAGGCGTGTTTACTCTCAACCTCCGCAGAGGTATATGCTTTCCACTGCTAACATAATATGTTATTATATTATGTTCCGTCACTAGCATTTGAGCATTGGAGGAATCAGCTTTCGTTGTAAGCATCAAGAGGATGGTGAAGTCAGTTCATCAGCTGGTTCCTGGTTACTGTGGTTGAGAAGAGTAAAATTGGATGAAGGTCAAGAGGAAATAGGATAGGGTTGGATAGGGTGTGAAACGTTGATTGTGCAGGTGGCTGTTTGTCCGTCCTGTCAAACGGTAAGGAGATTATAACTAATCCATTCATTATTGATCTCAACTGTTGTACAATACATCTAGAATGGGAGGGTATTAGTATTGAGGTATTACCAGTTTGTATTATGATAGGCACCATTACACAAACCTATTTTGCGCTCATGATCATTTTCGTTCAATTCCAGAGTACATTTTTTGTACATGTTTTGTACACCACATAGTTCAGGGAAAAGGCGAAAAAATTGCTGCGGACGAATTTGCATGACCGGGTGACTGTGTTTCTCAAAGGGTATTCTCTTAATAAAATGTATTTAATTTGATATCGAAACATGGAACGAAGTCTATAAACTTGAAATAGGTACCTATTTGAATTCATATACATCGATTGAACTGAGTGTGATTCAGTAGTAAGTACGGTATAGTGAGCAAATAATAATGGAAAGTGAAAAATGTTTTGAGAATTTCAGTTATTGGTTATGGAAATTGAAACTCAATACCTATTCCATCTCAGCATGTCAAGTACCTCGAATGTGTTCATGATGTGCACTGCTCGAACAAAAATCCCCATACCTCCATCCCAGGTGTTATTTTTTGGCTAAATGTTTAACATTGTCATCATATCGAAGATGTCCAACGGGTCCAGGGCGAATCTTGGAGTCGTCTTGTAATACATGAAGTTTAAGACGGACGGAGAAGGGTTTGGTAGCCCCAAGTTATTTCAAATGAGAGGATGTTGGAAAGGTCACGGCAGACTCTCATATAAATTGAGATTAGGATAGGAAAATAGAAATGGATTGGTCAAACTCTGAGGAAGAATGATGAGTCTGTAGAACAACAAGCTCTGGATTAGAGTCCTGGAGTACCGGAGAGGCTGAAAAAGAACATGGTGAAGATCAGTGGAGAAGGAAATGACACGAATCGAGAACACATGGCATGAGGGGAAGGTCTTGCCTGGAGACAGAGAAGGATGGCGCAATTTCACACTCTTCAATGGGAGTGAGAGGAAATAGTAGTAGCAGTCGTATACACCGAATTCCATGTCTATTTGACCAACAGTCTTAGATATTTCACTTGACATATGAACCGTTAACAGGTACATTGCAGTCTGTAGGTATGAGAGAGTTCACGTGAATTGAGGCGGGGGTTCGCCCGATATAATATATTATGTGTGGCATATTAATTAATAGGTTTTTCGGATGACGTTTCTTTGAGGTTTTGGCGGAATAGGTATACCGATTGAGAACACAAATCACAAATCGCTCCCGCTCTTGAAAGTATTACTGACGTGGAAGAGAGTGTAATCGTACCAGTGGTTCTCCGATTGAATTGGTCCAATATAGTTGAAATAAAATTCAACGTCCATCCTCTGGCTCCCCCATGCGTCACACTTCCGTTCGCACCGATAGCATTTGGTCGTCAATTATTTTCTGGATTTCCGAAATACCCTACGTCCTAATGTATTTCAAAAATTAGGACAAATTAATGAATCGAGCTCATCTTTGACTAAAAATGTGTATTTTTAAAATACATAGAGCGTCTCAATTATGAAAATGTTCTGAACTGAGAAATTGTTTCTCCAAAATTCCACGCTTTGGTCCAAAATGCTGTAATCAAGTTAAGGGCATTCCTCCCGCTCGGTCCCGTTGGTCCCCAACCAAGAGATTGCGCGTCCCGAACCGTCACCTCCACACATGCCGGGGGGTTGTTGGCCACTATAGGAATTGTTTGCCACAGGTATCGTATAGAATAGGTATAGATAGATGAGCCACAGGTATAAATATTATGTATAATCCAAAAGGGAAGAGAATGGCATGTATGATTCATATCCCATTCATGATTCATTCTCTCGAAACTGACATGATTCACTTACATGATTCATGTTCTCGAAATACATCCAGAAACTTGTTTTTTGTATGCCTATACTAATTTCATATTAATACTACAATTGTTAGTTGGAACCTATTTTTTACCTACGAAAGGTAAAAAATGAATGAGATCTTGAACCAGAGGAAATCTGCGACATTCTTGCCCATCTCGATGGTATGCCCTATAATACAGTATTATTGAACAAGTTAATTTTTCAATTTTCAATTTTTCAATCTCTAGACTGTGACTTGCATAAGTGTCTTTTAATTGTGATTTAATAATTAATGCCCTATGATGATCGACCGATCTCAAGTATTGATTGTAATATTTTAAATTATATTATAAGGAATATATGCACTTTGTTTTCTTCTCCAATTCACTGGGAATATATAATATAATATATGTAATGTATGGAATATGTAACGTATTATGTAATTAACAATTATATTGGGCAACTTATAGTATTATAACCAATAAATAAATAAACAAGGAAGATAAACCTAATGAACTTGATATTACCTAATCTAGTTAATTTTGTTTCTTTATTTTCATTAGTCTATGAATGATTATTGTCGATGTTTTTAGCCTAAAGTTTCACCATTATTTTGATAATCATAATGTATCAAAACGTATGCAGTCCCGTTATTTCCCTGGATCCTTTAGATGATGTTATCTGCATAGTTGTTTTTATTCAATAATGTACATTATATTATAATGAACATATTATATGTTTGAATCCATGTAATGCAAAGACAATTTAACGCTCAATCGAATGGACACACCCTCTTTCTCGCAGCTCCTATAATTTTGAGACCCAGGGCTCAAAATAGAACAAAAAAACGAGCAGCGGCCTTTCGCAGCAACGCAAGTGATAATGTGACTCAAAATGGAACTTTGGAAGAATAAGCAACTTTTACATGCAAAATTAGGTAGCTTTCGGTAAAAATAATACCTTACTAGATTGAAATAAAAAATAAACTGAATACATATTAGTATAAAATAGAAGTTACCAAGAAATTTTCCAAGAAACTTGTTACTAATATACGAAGTTACCAAGAAATTTTCTTGGCAACTTCCACTTCAGTGATGTTGCTTAGAACCTTGCCCAAACTAAACAACCTCTCTCAATCTAAAGTACTGTAATGTCAATAAAACATCGAAATTCCAGTTTAAAATAACGAAACCATCCCTTCACACACCTTTCAAGTTGGGCAGCGCTGATAAAAATCAGCCTTTCTTCACCGACGGTAGTCACTTGAAACCCCATCCTCAAATATTCAAAAACGTCGGTCCATGGGATCAGTTGAATATTAATAACAAGTTGAACTACACGTTTGATCCCTCGATAACTACCTACAAATATATTGTATAGGGAAAAGTTTATTTCAGATGCAGGTAATCAATCGTATGGGTGGCAGCAAGGAGTGTGCTATAAGTAGGATTTGATCAACGTTCCAGTAGAAAAATCTGTGGTTGGATTGGCTGTGCTAAAAAATAGGAGGGAGATGCTACTCATTGGCTGTCAGATATACCTGTCGCTCAATAAATGATTTAAGGAACTATGTTTCAATAGGAAGACTCACTACTATTGAGCCAATGGCATTAGGAATGCATTAGCCCAAGGACAATAGTGTCGTCTTCCTATTATTTACTGCAGATCGATGTCAATGCTTAGTATTTCAAGTCGCCCTGAAACACCTATCTGCGGATAGGGAATGTTGCGCATGATCGACTTGTAGTAGAGGTCGCGAGGCTGGGCCATACGTTCATAACCAAAATCGGAAGCTACGTGAAGCTAATAATAGTGAGGTTCCCAGACCGTATGAAGTACCTTTCGAGGTTTTGGACGAATGGTTACTGTTGAAATACTAAGATAGGATTTTCAAATGTCAAGTTTAGGTCGTTCAGCTAGAATTTCAAATTGAACTTCGTTAATTTGTAAGCTGGTACAGTCTCAAATGAATTATTGAAGATCGCACCAGTCACATAAACGCCAACACGGGGCTACGGGTGATTAAATGAACGACAAGAACAGAGAACATGAGAAATATATTGTACACTAGAACTCAAATGGGTGATTGAATACGACAAAGAAATGAAAAATGAATATGTAACTATATAACTAATAACTAACGCCTCAAAGCCCTAAATCGTCCGTACAAGGGTACACGTAACGTCAACTGGACCGTGTATGGTCTGAATCACAAATGAGAGTAAAGATATAAATTGAGCCAGGGCTGTTCATATAGGACAGGTCCCTGGGTATAGAAAATAATGAAAAGAATACTGAAGTGACTTAAAGAATAATAACTGGACGCGTCACCGTCCACTTGAACTACTCGGAGATGACTCCACAATCTTAGAATTACTTAGGTTTTCCTATCTGGCCAGAAAAGAATAGGACTTACAGTTAGAGCTTGCACCGTCACTTCGCGAATCGCGATACCCGTGTACTGTCACTGATTCGGACGGTCGTCACTACAACACACGCTCGGATGGCGTCTCGAACTTAGGAAAATACTGTTGGGGAAAAGATACTGCTAGCACTCGGAGGGGCTGTTATCTTAAAGAAGGGAGAGAAAGTTCTGCTATACAGGCGCTTGCCGCTGAACTGAGCTGGGATGTTGGTGGGGAGAGTCGAAAAGTGGGAGGCTCAAGCAGCCCAATGGTAGGGGGAAAAATACTGGAAAATACTGGTTGGAAATGTCCTGAGGCCTGGATGGTGGCCTGCTCTGGTGGCCCTTCAGGGAAGGAGTGCTGAGCAGAAGAAGGCCATCCACTCCTCTGTAGTCGACTACTCCGTCGGCTTACACTCCTCCCTCTCCCGGAGGCCGGCGTCCTCGTCGGCAATTCCTCCCCCTGGCTCACCAACGGTGGGAAGTCCCAAGTCTGCTCCTGGAGTGTACTGGAGTGCTGCGGATTGGTACCGCACTCGGCGACAGAAAGCGCAGGTGGTAGGGTCAGCAGTCGTGAAGGGGTCATGCGTACAGGCAGGGTCCAGCCAGAAGTTAACAGAGACTTGTATGACGGTAAGTTAGTACAATTTACAAATTTTAAGTTAATATTTACGTCAAATTTACAAGTTAAGGCAAGGTTCAACATTCGACAGGTAAGTATTAGCTAGTGTATTACATTTTCTTTATATGTTGTATTAATAGATTTTGTGAATTTACAGGAAACAGCAGCAGTTTGTATATCTTTAAGGTAAGTGAAGTGAAATTTGTCTACATTAAACATTGGTTAAGTACGTGATCATTTTAAGCTTATGTATACATTTATGAATATTATGTTTCAAAGCAATTTAAACATTAAAATAAAAGGTTGATGTGCAAATGTTACTACTGTCTAATACACAAAAATTTAAACGTATAATGGTTTATTTGCATTTGAAGAATTTAGGGAGCTTCTTCAGAGCATTGAGGCGCATATCTTTTTTCTTCTCTTAAAACATTATAAAACAATTTATGTACATGGACCAACTATGGGTCTCAGGGGAAGGTTCGTAACTGTGCGTGTACCTATTTGTGGTGTGTTATGTTATGTTAAATGTTACTCTTTTCCTACCCCTTTCCTTATAGTTCACCGGTTTTAACTTTCTTAGCCGATCTCTTGGGTTATCTATGTCTTGTGTTGTGTGTGAGGTGTGTGGCTGTGAATTTGTGTCTGTGCCCCAAATCTGGCCACTGAATTGATCTTGGTTGAGATGAGTTGTGAGCGTCACTGGGGGCGTCACATGCGTCACCGGGTGCGTCACACATGGTTCTGGTCCCTGTGGACCTTGGTTGTGATGAGTGGTGAGCGTCACTGGGGGCGTCACATGCGTCACCGGGTGCGTCACACATGGTTCTGGTCCCTGTGGACCTTGGTTGTGATGAGTGGTGAGCGTCACTGGGGGTGTCACATGCGTCACCGGGTGCGTCACCGTGTTCTCTGGGGTGTTGGGGTGTTTTCTGTGATTAGTGGTGAGCGTCACTGGGGGCATCACATGCGTCACCGGGTGCGTCACCGTCGTCTCTGGGGTGTCGGAGTGTCGTGTCCACTCAGGGTTGAGCGTCACCGGTCCGTCACGTGTGTTCATGGGTGCGGGAGGGGGTGTCCTTGGGTGCGTCACCTGCGTCCACGCTCTGTCATGTGGTTGTGGTTGGGTCGAAGGAAGTGTCACTGGTGGCATGTGTACTGTGTGTTGGGGAGTTTCGAGTGTGTTGGGTGTCACGTTCGAGGTCTGTGGTCCCAGAGTAGCGTCATGTGAATCAGAATAGTCCCTGTTCCACACCATCATGCAACCCTGGATACGTTGTGACCCCGTACCCTTGTGAGTCACTCTCAGCGTGATTGGCAGGCGTGACATTAAGTCCACTCCCAACAAGTCTAGGCCCCCGTCACTTCTCGAAAAAATTCGGAATATATGGTCTACACAATGTTCACCAATCTGCACACGTAGACACTGTTCACCTAGGAAGGGTAACGGCTGTCCGTCCGCCCCCCATGCTACTGAACGCGTAGGCAAAATGGGTACCCCCATCACTGGTTTGGCCAACACTGAAATGCCCGCCCCTGTGTCCACGACCATACTGCGTGTCTCTCCACTCAGCGTCACTGGCACTCTGAGAGGAAAACCTTGGATGGACTCAATCACCGTCGCCAGATATTCGTCCGTCACCTCCTCGTTGGCTGGATCCTGGAAGGTGATGCTGGCTGTTGAGGTTTGTGACAGTGGGCGTCCTCCTATTGCCAACGGTCCAGTAGACGCGTTTTGTACCCCAGGTGGATGTGAAATGGGTAGAAGGCTCCGCTTCTTGAGGCAGTCCCTTTCTAGGTGTTCACGTACACCGCAATAGTCACAAAAAATGGATTTTTGAGGGTTGTGACTGCAGTCCACCGGAAAATGTGATGCGTCACCACAGAACATACATGGAAATCTTGGGTTTGGTCTTGGAGTCCTGGCGTCACGTCGTCCCGTCCTCTCAGTCGTCGTCGTCTTCATAGGACAGCCAGCTGCAAGATGGCCCTCTTTGTTACACACGTAACATCGACGCGTCTCGTTCTGTTGTACTGCTCCAACGTCCCATCCCAATTCGACAGGTTCCGGCGCCCCCA
Organism: Stenodema calcarata; assembly: GCA_963920205.1. Lineage (NCBI taxonomy): Eukaryota > Metazoa > Arthropoda > Insecta > Hemiptera > Miridae > Stenodema > Stenodema calcarata. Next base: position 30,305,466 of record OY986048.1, on the reverse strand, counting down.
TGGTGTCCTCTAGCTCCTCTGCACATCTTAGCGCGTCCTCCAACTCTTCAGGTTGTCGCGTCACCAAGTGGGCTCCCAGTTCACGTCCAATCCCTCTGGTAAACGCTTTGAGTGCACGTTTACGCACCCACGTCTTTCGGGCCTCTGGTGGTAGATATTTGGCTTCTTCAGTCACCGCCACCTGAGCAAGATGCATCACTTGCTCAGCAAAGTGACGTAGGGTCTCGTTTGGTTCCTTCAGAATGGTATGGAGTAACGCTGCAGCCCTGTCAGGTTTGTCACGTCCCCCAAACCATCTGATCATCTCCGTTTTTGCATCATCGTACGGCGTCTTTGACTCTTCCTCGGTCACGTGGTCACTCAAAAATTGTTTCGCGGCACCTTTGACACGTGAGTGTAATAACCGGAGTTTTCTGTGTTGGTCAAGCTCCCCTGCAACGTTCTCGAAGTTGAGGAAAAACGCCGTCACCGTCACTGCTCCCGTCTCGTCTGGGTCCCAAGGGTCGATCTCCGAAAACATCGATCGTGGTATACCCGTCCCCCCATTGTTACTCGCATTTGAAGGTGATGCTGGCCTATTATCAAACAGGCGTGATAGGCGTAACAAGGTCGTGTTTAGAGTGTCTAACACATCGGGTGACGTTCTACCGTTTCCCTTGTTCGTGTTTCGGGGCATGATTTTCGTGTATATGTGTAAAAGGAATCGTTATAAGGTTATGCGTCCCCCCTGTTATACTCAGGTTCGTGTGTGTGAAAATCTCGTCAAGGGAATGACGGTGTATACTGTGAGGTGTATACTATAGTGTAAAAAAAAATAGAACAGTGTAAATAAAACGTGTATCCTGCGTTCTATCACTCCGCCACCCCGTGCCGGCGTGAGTGGATCCGTGTCTGGGCGAACCAGACAAAAATCCCACAAGCTGCCACCAATATGTAAGCTGGTACAGTCTCAAATGAATTATTGAAGATCGCACCAGTCACATAAACGCCAACACGGGGCTACGGGTGATTAAATGAACGACAAGAACAGAGAACATGAGAAATATATTGTACACTAGAACTCAAATGGGTGATTGAATACGACAAAGAAATGAAAAATGAATATGTAACTATATAACTAATAACTAACGCCTCAAAGCCCTAAATCGTCCGTACAAGGGTACACGTAACGTCAACTGGACCGTGTATGGTCTGAATCACAAATGAGAGTAAAGATATAAATTGAGCCAGGGCTGTTCATATAGGACAGGTCCCTGGGTATAGAAAATAATGAAAAGAATACTGAAGTGACTTAAAGAATAATAACTGGACGCGTCACCGTCCACTTGAACTACTCGGAGATGACTCCACAATCTTAGAATTACTTAGGTTTTCCTATCTGGCCAGAAAAGAATAGGACTTACAGTTAGAGCTTGCACCGTCACTTCGCGAATCGCGATACCCGTGTACTGTCACTGATTCGGACGGTCGTCACTACAACACACGCTCGGATGGCGTCTCGAACTTAGGAAAATACTGTTGGGGAAAAGATACTGCTAGCACTCGGAGGGGCTGTTATCTTAAAGAAGGGAGAGAAAGTTCTGCTATACAGGCGCTTGCCGCTGAACTGAGCTGGGATGTTGGTGGGGAGAGTCGAAAAGTGGGAGGCTCAAGCAGCCCAATGGTAGGGGGAAAAATACTGGAAAATACTGGTTGGAAATGTCCTGAGGCCTGGATGGTGGCCTGCTCTGGTGGCCCTTCAGGGAAGGAGTGCTGAGCAGAAGAAGGCCATCCACTCCTCTGTAGTCGACTACTCCGTCGGCTTACAAATTACTAAATATAGGTACTTTTTGAATCAAAATAAACAATATTATTATCAACCTAAACTAGTTATATCAATAATTTTAAATTAAATAAACTATAAACTATAATAATTTAAATTATTTAAACTATAATAATTTCAATTTAAACGTGTATTACAATTATCGTTGCTAGATACTGACAACCTGACACCTAGGATGTAGGTACGTCAATTGTACTCTATAGAGAATAATTTAATTGTATATGACAAACGTGAACCAATGTTTAGGCAATGCGGTGGCGGCAGCGGGCATTTTAAACATGACATCTAAAGTGAAATTGTGGCAGGCTGTAGTTGAGATTGAAATCACGCTCAACCTCATACCTCACTCACATCTCGGATTACGCTTGAATCAACCAAAAAACCCCCCACTTGTGCCTTCGCCTTCGAAATGTATACTCCATCGGATTCAAGAGAGTTGAGCATTGAAGTACTTATTTCATGGTGAGTGAAAACCGTTGAAGTGTCAAGCTAAAATCGGGAAAACGAATGTACTGTGGTTATTGTGCATCATTATTGAAACGAAAATATCAACCCAGTGTTCAACCTGCACGCTAAAGATAATATGTAGGGATTGTTGAAAAAATATTTCTATATTATAATAGTGATGCGCTTCATCTATACTTATATGAATATGCGTTATATGATGTCTTCCTTAATTTTACTATAACTATTAGTTGATTGTATAAAGGAGACTTTAGTTGTATAACATAATAGTTGTATGTTTTTAGGTAGACAAGTACTTACAAATATTTGTGTAGTCAATACCTGCTCACCCGTTTTGCTGTTATTTGTGGTTTCCATATTTTCAAATCGACATACACATCTACATACATGTAGATTAGAATGTTTCGAGTGTTTTTCCGTTAGTAATACCCTTGAGTTTTCCACCGTTTTTATGTTGAGCGGTTCGTTTGAGTGCTATTCTAATAAAGACGTTCACGATGAACGTTCAATTTCCGTTTTTTATTCTCCGAAGTTTTATTAGGGATGGAAAAGCGGTAGTTGATTGAACATTGTTGAACATGAATTACTGCGGATCAGATCATTCTGAAACCCTTCTGATTCTGAGAAGAAACCCTTCAGGACTCGGTGAATCAATATGCAATTGCGTTCTGTAAGGGAAAACCTGGTTACTATGTTTGAAAAATGAATTTTTCATGGTAAAGTCCGAATTCATCCAATAAAGGGGGCAAAAGTTGATCTGCCATACCGAGTTTTTTTATTCTTTGGCCAAGATTTTTTGACATTTTATGTCTTTACTTTGCTACATAAACTCGAAAATGTAACGCGGGAATGTAACGCGGGAATGAAACGCGGCACATGTAACGGAGTTTCTGATGATTTTCGCTTACAACCGATTCGTTGCTACGGAACTTTATCTTCGCCAGTTATCATCGTACAAAAATCGTTCACCACTCGTTGGATAGCTCTCGATTTACCTAACCATATTACGTTAACCACTGCGGAGTGCGTGGCCGACAAGCTGCGGTATGAGCGTGATTGTTTAAATAATTGTTTACACACAGGTGATCATTCTCAATAATTTATATTGTCAACACGAATGCAAGCTTCATATAAGTTTCTGATGGGAGGGGGCGCAAAGACATAAAATGTCCCTCGTGGTTGCGTACTTGTACGAAAGCTGTACCCACCGTTTGTGTTTTCCCCTTCCCATTTTTAGTTTAGTAGTATTTGGTTATAATATTTGATTAATAACACTTTGGTTAATATTCTTAAGTAGTGATGGTTATATAACTTACTATGTTATATTAAAAATAAGAAATTTTGTGAACGGTCGCTGGATATATCCCTGGATATATACCTTGTGAGAGTGTACAAATTGACATGCGTTTATACTGTGAGTAATAAGAAACACATCGATTCGTGTCCGATACTGTTCTTTGCCATCTACTTTTTAAGTTATAGTTGAACTGCGTAACAAGGAACTTTCGGTAATTTAAGGCCTCTTCCAGGTAATTGCGTTTATTATTTGATACAATTTTAGGGTGGTTTGAGACCAAAAAAGTTTGAAATTAGTATCAAACAGGAGTTAGAAAGTTTATTCCACGGTCGATAATGTATTCGATTCAAAAAGATATAGGTAGTGCGACAATTGAATTATCGAAAGTGAAAAGAACTACGTATACGTATTTGGCGGGTTATCTTAGGTGCACATTGTCAAGAGAAGGCGTATCGAGGAATGTAAGGGCTCTTACTAAACTGGATAAATACACAGAGTCGGCTGTGAAATCGCTGAAAGCGTCAACTACGAGTTATTTTCATAGAGGCACCGGGGCGAAACAAGGTGTTTGCTTTCGCCAAATTTGATGCACAGGGCGAGGGAGTGTGGATGGGGAATCGGGAAAGTTTGACAGTTAGTATATGCTGGTGGTGGTTTGAAATGGTAATATTTCGAAGAAAAATGTATCATATTTGGCAAATCCAAAAGTGACAGCCAACGACTACCAGTATGTTGAAGCTATACAAGGTGTTCGCCACTTAAAGAAAAAGAAAAAACTGGGTAATACTAGACTGAAAATGGCTCTTTTTCTCATGAATCTAATCGTAACATTGTTAGACATTGTTGCAGAGTAGCGGTTGCTTCCCTTAGACAAATTCTACAATATTACGGTTAACAAAAGGAAAAGAGCCAGGGCTTGTGTACGAAATTTCAAAAATACGTTATGAGTAGGTACGTGCCTCGTGACAACAGCCACCCTCGTCATCGCATTTCTCTGGAGTGAAAATAATTTTGACCTTGTTTAATTTTAACCTCACTATTTTTGGTACTGATCCATCAAAACGACCTCAGACTTACAACGAGCATTTCATTTTGCCCTGATACCCTTGAAATTATCAATCTGAATCATATCAATTTTGGTTTATTATCTTCGATAATGAACCATTGGAATCGCCCAAAGAAATAATTTTTTAACCCCCCCTCAAAATTTGTTGGTTTACGTTTCAAGATACGTAGATTCAGAAAATCGAATAAAAAAAAATCCGTCCGTCCGCCGTCCGCGGCACTTTGGCCAGTTAGCGTTGAGTTAAAATTACGAAATTTTTTTTATGGGTTCCAGCCAACCCCACAATGGTCCTCGAAACTTTTCATAATCCTAGGTCAAGGGGAAGGGGTTCAAAACGAATTTTGAAATTTTGAAAATTCCAAAACTCGAAAAATTCATATAGAACGGTATGTTTTTTATTTCATATTTAGATAGAGTTTATTCCTAAGACTTTTTAAGACCTTCCGCAGCTTTGTACGACCAGCCGTGCGTTCACAATGACGGCTCAAAGGTTGAGCCTGTCAACACGATCGTGAATCAAACGGTTGAAATACAGGTCAATTTTCATACTAACGAGCTGTTTGGAACATCATAATATTATTGTTTTAGTGATGTCGAGTGTTTTGTTCTGAGATACGTTTCGTGCTACGAAAATGAAGGTACTCGTAATTTCGAATGTGTGTTGGTAGTTACTTCTTTTATAGAAAAATTATTCACGACGTAGTATTAAAAACCCCAGAATTATATCGTATTTATTAATCATAATTAATAATAATTATTATTGATAATAAATACAAATTATTAATACCTAACAATAAATTATAATAATTTTCACTAGGTACTTGATACAATTATTAATAATTAGTGATAATTCATAATAATAATTAATCTAACATTTAGGATCTAGACATTTAGACCTAGTGATCTAGACAGAAGGGTGATCTGTACAAAGATTTTAAAACTGTAATGTTTAAGGAAGACACAATTTATTTTTAAATGTATTTAACGAAGGAAGTGTTGAGTTAAGCAACTTTTGTATGAAGAAACAATTTTTTTATGATGGAAATAGGAATTGTTAAAAAATACTTAACTCGACGGTAATTTGATATTTTATATAATGGAACTGTTGAGAGTACAAGTAGATTCAAGATTACGATCCGTATTTACATAATGCTTATTAATATTAGTAAGGAAGAAATGGAGGTTTAAAATATTTGGCTCCCCTTGAACCCTCTGACGTCATCCATTCCTGCCGGTCCACGTACGTCATATCCTGTGAGGTGTTCTTGCCGGCCTCTTGTCTGACGTCATACACCCCCTGCCGGCCCACGTACGTCATATCCTGTGAGATGTTCTTGCCGGCCACTTGTCTGACGTCATCCACCCCCTGCCGGTCTACGTACGTCATATCCTGTGATGTGTTCTTGCCGGCCACTTGTCTGACGTCATCCACCTTCTGCCGGTCTACTTACGTCATATCCTGTGAGGTGTTCTTGCCGGCCACTTGTATGACGTCATCCACCTCCCTGCCGGTCCACGTACGTCATATCCTGTGAGGTGTTCTTGCCGGCCTCTTGTCTGACGTCATCCACCTTCTGCCGGTCTACGTACGTCATATCCTGTGAGGTGTTCTTGACAGCCACTTGTATGACGTCATCCACCTCCCTGCCGGTCCACGTACGTCATATCCTGTGAGGTGTTCTTACCAGCCACTTGTCTGACGTCATCCACCCCCTGTCGGTCCACGTATGTCATATCCAGTGAAGTGTTCTTACCAGCCACTTGTCTGATGTCATCCACCCTCTGCCAGTCCACGTACGTCATGTCCTGTGAGGTGTTCTTGGCGGCACCTGTTTGACGTTATATCTTTTGACGTAGTTGGTCGCTTGTGTTGCGACGTCATATTATCTGTGAGGCCCGTGGATGAGGTGAATTAAGGAGACAAAATAGACTTCATATCGAATCGAGGTGTTTATTTGAATTCTTCTTCTTAGATGATTTGGCTTCAGACATGCTAGTCATAGCCCTTGGATTCGTGATTCAAAGCAACCATAAAGTGTGTACAGCTTTCGTACGCGTACGCAACCACGAGGGACATTTTATGTCTTTGTGCCCCCTCGCAAACCCACACCACGTACCACGAACCTCGTACTTCATTGTTGTAGAAATCGTACCTGTGTGTAAACAGTTATTTAAACAAAGGTTGAGCCTGTCAACACGATCGTGAATCAAACGGTTGAAATACAGGTCAATTTTCATACTAACGAGCTGTTTGGAACATCATAATATTATTGTTTTAGTGATGTCGAGTTTTTGTTCTGAGGTACGTTTCGTGCTACGAAAATGAAGGTACTCGTAATTTCGAATGTTTGTTGGTAGGTACTTCTTTTATACAAAAATTATTACCGACGTAGTATTAAAACCCCCAGAATTATATCTTATTAATTAATCATAATTAATAATTATTATTATTGATAATAAATACAAATTATTAATACCTAACAATAAATTATAATAATTTTCACTAGGTACTTGATAAAATTATTAATAATTAGTGATAATTCATAATAATAATTAATCTAACATTTAGGATCTAGACATTTAGACCTAGTGATCTAGACAGAAGGGTGATCTGTACAAAGAAGATAATGAACCGTTGTGTCAAGAATTTGCAGTTTTTTGTATTTTTCATTTTGCCGTTGTAGTGAATCATATCACTACAACGGCAAAATAAATAAAAAATTGAAAATCCGTTTGTTAATTTTTAGGTAGGTACTTGCATTTTTGTAGGTGCTTACTGTTTTTCCGCATTCAAACTTGAATTTCTCCATGAAATCGATGAGGAATCGCAAAGTTAACCATACCATTAGAAATTTGATTAAATTTGCCAGTTTTCCTGAGATTTGACAGCTTCCAGCACGTTTTTGGTTTATTATCTTCGATTATGAACCTTTGTAATCACCAAGGAAAAAAAAAAAAAAAAATTCCCCCCCTCAAAATTTGAGGGTTAACGTAATAATAATTTTCACTACTTGGTTTTCAAGTTCCCGATGAGCTAGCTATTTTAAATTTTAAATATAAGTCAGAACTGGATGCAAATGCAATATTCACCCGATTTCCAGTCATTAAAATTGTTAAACAATACCTATTTGTTTAAACAAATTAAATTTGGATTTTGAGCTAAAGTATCATAATATGTTTTTATATCATTTCGTTAATTGGATTACGGTGATCTGCTCAAGAATTTGCAGAGTTTTTGAAAATGCAGTTAACGTAGAAGTATTTTCAAAAACATTTTGTTTTCAATTGTCAATGTTTGAACTGCAATTGCGGTCCTTAGGAGTTCGTTTTTTTTTATTACGAATGCGCATTAGGCGTGTATAGGAAATAACGCCGAAACTGAAAGTGTGGTCAAAAGTGAAAAAAAAATTGTTTTAAAGTGAAGAAACGAGGGTTATCATGGCAAAAACCGTCGTTTTCTGAAAAAAAAAAAAATTTTCTGTATTGTTCATTGTCTCCTTTGGTTGAAAAACCTTTGTCTGTTTGGAGGGTTGTAGGAGGCGGTAAGAAAAGAAGAAGTTTTTCCGAGCTTTCGGCTTTAATAAGCCATCTTCAGGGGTAGGTAGGTATTGTTTCCTCAACCCTGAAAAAAAATAATAATAAAAATTTAATAAATTATATCTTGGGAATGGATTGAGATAGAAAGGTGCAGTTGGCGGGGTTCTACTCCATTTTCAGTTTAGTTTTACCAAATGTTTTCTTCTACACCAAGTGGCAAACACCCTGTATATGCCCCAGCCCTTTAAATTATGTTTGTTTCTAGATAAAAGGGAGTTTTTGAAGTCAAGATGGTTCAAAAATGGGAGAACACAGCCGAAATCAGAGACATAACCCATGAAAACTGAGCTTCTTCTCGAGTTACGACAATTCCTTTATTGATGTAATAATAACTGGTTCCAGTATCTGTCTGTTTCCATCGGTAAGTTACCTCACTTTAAATTAAAGAGGATGAACACGTTTACCAGTTAGACTAGGTACAAGTAAGACTATGGCCCAGCTAACTTCCCGTTTAATCCAGCCCCAAGTGTCACCAATTCAATTTGGATGGATCAGTGAAAAAATAAGCCCATTTTTATCTAAACCAATATTGTTTCGGAGTCAGGATGGGTGATGAGAAATCGAAAGCGAATCAGGACAGCTGTTTGAACGGTCAGGAAAACCGCAGAGGAACGAGGGCTACAATGTTCAGTTCTTTCGGCAGGGCCTACAGGTTTCACTTCCACGCTCCATTAAACACATGCCCACACAATTCCCCCTCACGTCCTTTAAAAGATATTCCCCCATCACTCAGTCTATCTCGAGGTATCAGCCTATGTTTCTTCATTCTACCCAGGGTCATCCATTAAAGCGGCGGTTAGGTATAATGCAAGCCACCACCTAGATCATACCCCTTTCATACTCCTCTCTCTGCTGCTCTGACCGTTTCATTTGGATTCAATTGACGGCAGCCAATGGAAGCGAGTTCAAATCATTTCATTCAGCTCGATATTGATGGTTTCATACTCTTGTCAAGCGTGAATGACCTCATTCAAGGTTCTGATGAGGGTCAATCTGTATTTTAGAAATGAAAGCCGTAATAACGTTTGTATGTACCCTACGCAGTCGAGAGATTCTATGTTCTATTTCAATTGCATACCGTCATTCGAAAATGATTTTCATCACTATTTCAATTTTTATCAGCAAAGATTTCAATTTCAATTCAAAGATTTCGAATTCACAAACTTTGGGATTGATAAGTAAAGAATAATTCTCAATCCCAATCATCAATCCCAAAGTTTGTGAATTACAATTATTGTCTGACATTCAACCTGCGATTACTTAAATATGGAACTCTCCCCAAATTATCTAAGTATATGATATTCAGGCCATTTATAAACAGTCATGTTACTGACCAAGTGCCCAGTGCTCAGTGTCAGTGCCCAGTTGCGGGGACTAAACTACGTCTTAGTCATTGTTTCCACCCGAATTGTGGACGAGAAATGGGCAAACCAAAATGGACGTTAATGTGCTAGAAATGGGCAAACTGGCTTTAGAAACCAATGACGATAAAAAAAAATTGAGCTCTAAAGTGGAGGTGGGGGAAAGTGGCCTTTAGCGAAAGTTAAAAAACCATTTGGTTGTTCCGTTTTGAATAGCACTTGTGAGGAGTTTGTCGGTAAATTACGTTCCCAAATTTCGAGTCCAACTTGACATCACTGGAATCCAAATCTGGGAGGGGGTAATTTAGGCACTATGGGTGCGAAAAGCAGGGCTAATTTGTGTCGATTTGAATGATTCTGCTAGACTAAAACTTTGAGAACATATAAGAACATAGTGAATATAGTAGAATATCCTTATGGTAATGGGAGAGTTGGTTAACTAAATTTCCGGTATATCCAATTTCATGATCCATGGAAACCCAAATAGTTGTTGTATATGGAGGGAAAAACGTGACATCATATTTAAGACCAATGCAAATGGTAAAGGTGGTGGTCGGAATGGGAGGGTTGGTTTACTCAATTTCAGGTAAATCTAATGCAATCCCCAGGTTATTGAAAGAATTGGCATCTTCATCTAAGAAGGGCCAAATTGCTGAAGTGGTGGACTAAATCGCAACGGACAATCGATGTGAGACAAGGTGGCGAATATATTAGTGGATTGTATCATAGAGCTCCATGTCTTCATGCGTGAAGGAAACTTGTTAATTTCATGTACACTTTAACAACTCGTCATGCCGAACGAGCCACGTTATCCAAATTGTGGATTGCATTATCCAGATCGATTGTGTTGCGTTTGGAAGGAAGGAGAAAACGGAAGAGGCTGCCGGATTGGTGTGCGAACGGCGGCTTTCCCCACTTCATTTCGGCTTCCACCTCGTAGAGGCGCCCGTGTGTTCGAATTAATCTTTTTCATTCGCCAGGAAAAGGCATTTTTCAACTGTCAGCAGTTAACTCGGATGATTTTTCGTTAATTTTCACCTGATAAAAATCATCTCTTAGGTCGAATGAACTGAAATGAGTCTTTCCATTCAGCTCACTAAGGAGTTCATCCTGTGTAAGAATCTGATATTTTCCGTTAGCTAATTGATCATTCAGGCATTTCAGGTCTGAAAAAATTCTTAGTGAACCGTTTAGTTTCTCGATTATGACCAAAGGATTCAACCATTCACATGGTTCATTGACAGCTTTTATGACACCTACTTACTCGAGTCCATTTAACTGTTTTCTCAGCCTATCTAAATCTTAAATGTTTTGCTACTCGACGGGGTGCAAGAGTGGCAGGATTAGCGTCTTCGATCAATTTTAAATCATAGTGCGCCTGGAAAAGCTCCTAGACCCTGAAAAGCATTTTTAAAACTTTCCAAAACTGAGTCTTTGGATTTAAAGCTTGTGCTGTTAACAGTTGCTATTCTCATCACTAACTGTAGTTCTGATCAAATAAAAGGATGATAAGGAAAATTATTATTATTCGCGAGAAATTGTACCAACTCATTCGTTTCGTCAGAAAGACGGATAAAAATAAGAGAGACAATGAGTTCAATCCTGCTCTCCTCACTAACTACCATTCCATTATGACGGTCCGCTATTCTCAAGATGCTAAATTATGACTGAGTTTCTCATCTAAAAATCTGGATAATGATGGGTAAGGGATTCGGGAGGGGTGGGGATGCTCCCAACTTTCCAGGGATCGTTAGGTAAAAGAGTGATGGGGGCATTACGGTTGGTGATGGTATAGTAAAAGATCCTTGGATAGGGAAAATGGCTCTGGTCTAGAGGATGTGGTGGGGTATGTTATCCAATTAAATATTTCAAAGGATCGTGTGGTGGACCCTGGAATCCATAGAAAATGAAGTAGGTACCTATGTTCGCTTTTGACGATACTTTTTATGAGAATAGTTCCCAACATCAAATTCCAGCAGTAGTTAGAGAACTAGGCGCATATAAATATATAGTGGGCCCAACGACGTGGGACTACATCTGCCACCATAAATTGTCAGTATAGAGTTCGAGGCAATCGATGGCATCGAAACCCATTCGATCAAAAATTGACAATGGTATACTGAATAACTAATACAAAAGGGGAGATGATCCACTATGTTCTTGACCAAAATAGATGTGAGTACGTGAATATCGTCAGTCCTGCTGATATTCAAGTTTGTAGGAAACCTTTCTTATTCAGATTCGATCGCAGAACGAGCAAGACACTCTATCAAAACCCTGGAGGAAGAGGTCATCAAACATCCACAATTAAAACTGAATATTCCGATACAGGAGTATCAAATTTTATCCAATATGTCATTATTCGGAGTCTCGGACGTTATTTGAGCAAGGTTTAAATGAGAAATAGAGCTTTAGGTTGGGGTTTACCTTCCAACGAAGTTTGATGAAAAGCCTCATAATGTTTTAGTATTCAGTTCTCGGCATCGACACGAGAGGAGCGGTGTAAAGATTTTCAGGGGATAAGATTTCTTGATATGCCGGAGAGGAAAAAATAAAGAACCCCTGTGACCTGGTTTAATATGTTGGAACATATGACAAGGTTTACGGCCTTCTGAGCTCCTTTAGCACCTGGTTGGGTCAGCAGCGGCAACAAACATGCTCTTTAGTTAGAGTATATGGACGTTTTTCCTTTATTGGTTTCATAACGGGTTGGTTACCACTACAAATATCCTCTTCCTTGAGTTTTAACACGTCGAAGAATACGATTTATCACATTTTTATGTTAATTTCACCAAGTGCCCGATCGACGTCAAATTGCTTTTCACACAATCGTGTTACTACAGTAAAACTGTGATCGTAGTTTGTCCCAAGGTCAAGGCCCAGTTTTCCAATCTTTAAGGCACATTGATTATTTTTCACTTGGTACCAAATGTCTAAATAGATCGTAGTGACGCCTTCTGTCGAGTTGATGAACTCCAGTAAATGTTACTTTCCGATCATATGTTTTTACAAAATTCATTCCCGTGTTTTTTCTAGCCGTCCAATGAATTAATTTCGTTCTCGTTTACGTTGAAATTTGTTGTCCATTCTTGTATCTGATTTATACGAATCTTACAATTAAAGTTGGTAGTAGGAACGTGAAATGAAAATAAAAGAAATAAAATGAAATAAAGAACTTAAGTAAGCAGATATTCCAGCTCCCGGCTGCCTTCATGCGTTGCGGGCGTGATTGGTTAGCCTCCCACGAGGATCAAAGTTTGTTCAGAATAATATTCATGTGAATGTGTAAAACCGTCTAAGTTCAATTTTGGCCGAAAATAAGGATTTGAGCTATACTAGTACATTCTGGCCTTGCGCAGCTCCTTGATCCTTAAAAATGGTTCTACAATAAATAATTACTTCTCTATGACAGCTTGTATAACCGAGCCTGGAGTCATGTTAGTTAGGATTTATGTGATTTACGAAGTTTTTTTCGCCTATTGAACAATTTGTGATATTCAACTTAGACGGTTTTACACATTCACTGTCGATTATTATAACGATATTATAACGCTTGGCTCAAGCAGCCCAAGCGGTTTTGAATGCAACGAATATCAATTATTAACGACACAATAAATTTCTCTCATGATCTAATGAGCGAATTTCCGAAGTAACCATACAGTAACCTAATCAGTGGAGTACTATAATACTACTCGATTATTATTTACTACAATATTGAAAAATTTTCTCGACAGTGAAAAATCAAATTTCAACAATAATTCCCCTTTAAACGTCTTTAAATTTTTGTATTTTTTGTATTGTTATTATACATAATAACATTAAAACATTATGCTGTTTCTGTTGGTTTCACGGAATGCATTCATGTTCTTAGTAATATTCAGTGGTGGTGTCATAGCCAGAAACATTTTGGGTGCATACTCATGAGTTGTACAAAGGACCCTCAGTGCTCGGTACCGGTACCGAGCACTGAGGGTCCTTTGTACAACTGATAAGTATACACCCAAAATGTTCCTGGACCATTAAACAAATAAATTATTTTTAAACAAATACATTAACCACCAAGTGTGTCAAATTTGAATATAAAGTTTCACATTTGACACACTTGGTGGTTTTTTTCATCTTCATACTCACATTTTCTTTTATAATCAATTATCTACGTATGACTACTGTCATATCGCCTGGCACATATACCTATGGCTCACGTGTTGTATTCTATGGATAGGAATAGTCTAAAGTAAAATCGATTGTGCCAGCAGTGACGCATCACTAGAACTGGTGTTTGATATCATTGTTCATAGATCTTGGAATCCTGAATCGGCGTTAAAACTGCGCAATGTGCTGCTAGCCCTTGTTATTGCGCCATTGCAATATGTGATGGGTGTCTTTCCACTCCTGCATTTTTGAATGCTATATCGATTTCTAAACTACACGTTTCAACAATACTGAATCATATAAAAAATGAATAAACAAGGTTCCAGCGGTGAACCCTCACTCAATTATTCAGCCGTCAGATAACTCTCGAAAAAAGAGTTTGCAGTGTCGTCAAACGTGTAGAAATTGAGTTTCTGCAGGAGCATTAGTGCGGTACTTGGCAAGGAATATAAAATAAAGGATGTTCCACTGTTCCAAAGTACCTACCAAGGGATGCATCCTGCGTTGCTAATCTTTCTATATTCTCAACTTCCTTTGAAAACCGATAATGTACTCGTACTAGTGATTTTTGGTCTCTGTGGATCTTGGGTAGAACTGATATAACTCATGTTATAATTTTCGTTGTAAACAATAGCTGCAAAGTTCTGACGGTGCATGTTTAAAAAAAATGAAATATAGGGTAGAAATAAAGAAGATGTATCGTGGGAGGAGGGCTCCCAGAACGGGACGTGGCGAATTAACTCTAAAAGACAACGTTATCAGTCAGCGTGTTGTGGAGTTCCTCACAAAGTGTCACAGAAACATTATTTATACAACCCTCCATCTCTTTTGTATCCTTCACTTGGAAGCACATTTTACAAACACCACCTCCCGCTAAAAACGAGGGTCCGTTCATAGGGGCATCCGTAATTTAGATTGTCTTATCTCGGCCTCCGGATGTGGGAGTGGGAGGTAACACTTTATAACTTTTTCATTCTTTGCATCTCCTTTATCTCGTAGTTCTTCAACACGTTGCTAGAGTTGGTTATAATACCCCGGATCATTATGCCTCTAGGGAACCCAAGCTTTCCCATCACTCATCGAGCAGATTCGTGCTTTTGAATTCCGGTTTCCATGGACAATATCGGAAGGAGTATTTGCCGCCTGCCACATTTCTTGAGTCACATTCTACCCGAAAAGTTACATAGAAGGCAAGTTTGGTTAAGAAATATAGGATTATTATAGATATAAATAAATATTATAGGTACATCTGAAATGCATTCGTTCGATTGACCGCCTCTTCAGTAAATACAAATCTTGGAAATCCTTCAAAAGGTATCGAAATTTCTTGGATCAGTAAATAAAAACGGTAAGACAAAGACCCAATTCACATAAATCCATTAGGGCAGCGCAAGCAGAGATAATTATGTCCGATTAAGTAGGTCCTATTTCAGATGAAAAGCGATTGACACATAGAGGGTACTTGGGTGGCAAACCTGCTTTGAAGTGGTTAACTTGTTTGAATAGGTATACGCTCCCGCTCCAATCACATTTTATAATGTTTCTAGTCTGGCGGAGTTAGTACAAACTTGTAACAAGTTTTGTGTAGAGTTGACGATACAGTTCCGTTGAAATCGTTGAGAAGTGTGGCCTGTAACCTAAATGTGAAGATATCTGTAGGTGGCAGCTCAAGGCCCTTCAATTTTGACCAATTTATGGATTTTCGCTCGACAGTTCTATTACGCTTCTTTCACATTTATTTATTTTATTTTTTTGCAGTTTAGAGTTACTTGTGAATTTATTTAAAATAAATAAATTCACATTTATTTATTTTATTTTTTCATATCCCTACAAGTGCCTTTTAATTTCGGATCCTTTAATATCCAGTCACATTCGCTCCGATTCGAGGGCGAGAGGGCTTTGTTTCGAGCAGATCGGTAATAATTATTATTGAGATTCATTTCTACAATGCGGATTGGAGTGATTTGACTCTTGTTTCACCTCTAGCCGCTGAACAGCCACCAGCGCGGAATTGACTGTCAGGTGGTTATTGTATTGTTTTACTGCCGGGTGTTGTTGAGGTTGGCCGTGTCACGGTGGAGTTACTTGGACCCAATCCAAGTTGTTGGTTCTTGAGGGTGAAGCAGACTTCGGCACAGACAATTGAATTTGGTCATGGGATTTGAACACTCTTCAAACTTTCCTACAGCGGGTTATTATTATCTACTTCGATCACTGTTCTGTTTACAATATCATTGTGAGACCCGCAACTCATGGGTCTTTATACGTTCATGGGGTTTTACTTGTAGGTACGTTGGCAATCATTCCTATCAAGAATTACCTGCCAAAAAAAAAAAAAAAAAAAAAAAAAAAATCAAAATAACCTTAATTCCGTGGATACAATCAGTATCTCTGAACAAGACTATCGGTAACACAATACCATTTGTTGTTGGAGCCCCTCATTGTTAACAAATGGTTGTTCGCCTGTAACCTAGGAAAAAGCGGAAGTTGGCAGTTGTTGATGGATATGTCAGTTGTTTTTTTTTTATTGTTATCTTCAAATTTTGACGCTACCAATTGTAAAGGAAGCATCAGAGTTCGACGAGCTGTCTGATGAGTCGGTGAACGATGAAGGTAGATTTTTAATGACATTTCGTACCGGGTTGGAGATAGACTTCTCTTAAGTCCCACACAATTCAACAGTTCGATTTTACAATAATGTATTTCTTTGTCTTCTTCTTTTTCAGTTTAATACTACTCTTTTTCCTCCCCAATGGCAAAAAAATAAATATTTCGTCACTCTAGTTTTGTTACAGCCTAATCCACAAGTCCTCATTTTTCAGGCGACATGAAAAACAGTTAATTTCCTAAACTTTCACTACTTTCCAAAACAGGTTAGTTTCAGGATTTTGATGAGTTTTAACCAATATTAAATCCTAAATTGAACAGAATTCATTCACGATTTTAACAAACAAACAATTTCTAATTGTAGCAATGCAGCAATTGAGTGATTGAGGTAATCGGTAAAAATGGTAAACGGAGTAATTTTTAAGATGGCAAAATCACCTTCAAAAATTTGGATTCTGCAGGTAATTTGCAACAAAAAATGCTTCGTAGAGTTTTTTCTTACTCGACTGATAAGCCGACTTTTTTCACTTTTAAGATTTTTTCGTCTTCTCGATCTCGTCTCTGTAAAACGGACATAACTCCCTTCAACCATTTGTAAAATAAAATCTGAGGTAACCGTTGGAAAAAGCGTTAGATTTCCTATCTCTTTGATACAAACCCCGGGTTTTTTAGTCTGGCCCAACTGGTATAAAAAAAAAAAAACTCTACGAGGCATTTTTTGTTACAAATTACATGCAGAATCGATTCCCTGAGTTTATTACATAGTTACACTAGACAGGGTGTATGTGAACCGCAGCTAGTTACTAAACTTAACCTGCGAAGAAAGTATAATATTGAAGCATTTTTCGATTTTTGAGAGCTGGCAGAACTTTGAAATTGCTTTCTTGAAAAATGTAGCAAATGTGACATATCACACTTTGCCTTCTTTCTTCAGGATCATGAGAAAAAAAGTCCCACTCGCGCCAAGGTGGGATAGCAAAGATATCCTGGAAAAACTGGAGATTCCAAAACACGCGTTCAAAGATTGGCGATCCAAAATTTCTTTATTTCTTCTCAAAGGTAGTTAAGGGCCTAGGTTGAAAGGTTTTGAAGGATATCTTAGGATGTGATTGACGTGCAGTTTTGAAATGCGGGGGAGTTTTCCGCCACTATAGAAGCGCCAAGACATCCAATAAGAAGTT
This sequence comes from Stenodema calcarata, assembly GCA_963920205.1. Classification (NCBI taxonomy): domain Eukaryota; kingdom Metazoa; phylum Arthropoda; class Insecta; order Hemiptera; family Miridae; genus Stenodema; species Stenodema calcarata. The sequence continues at coordinate 30,287,918 of OY986048.1, read as the reverse complement.
TCAATTGTTTTTAAAATTTCGTCTTGTCTATTTCCGCCTTTGAAACCACCACTTTGTTACCAAAAAATAATTATTTATACTATAGTATAATTAATTATGAATAATTATAATTTAATTATTAATTATAAATAATTATACAAGTATAATTATTATACTATCGCTCCCATCACCATGAAAAAATATACTGTATTTTCGATGAAGAGCCCCTGAAAGTAGGCAACCTGCATTGTTTTGCCCCCCCCCCCCCCCGCCAACATCGAGCTATTTCCGCCAACTTAAAGGGGGAATAGAAAAAAAGTTTTTCCTCTTCGATTCCAAAATCCAAGTCAGTTCCTGAGGGTATAGAATTTATACTGAGTCCCCAACCTAAGTAAGGAAAGGGTGGGGGGAATTGCAGTTATCTATCAATTTCGGAATGTAATTGGAATGGGAAGGGATAAAAACTGATGTCATGATTATTTTGTTGGATCTTATCTCCAATTAATTTAATTACCCTTCTTGTAAATTACAAAGATATCTACCTACTAGGGAGGTTATTGAAACCTAAAAGAACGTGAGGAACGTCTGGCATGATTTTTGACATTTTATGTCTTTACTCTGGCACATAACTCGAAAAACGTTACACAAAAAAAAAGCGTCACACGAAATCGTCACGAAAATTTTTGATGATTTTCGCTTACAACCGATTCGTTGCTACGGAACTTTATCTTCGCCAGTTATCATCGTACAAAAATCGATCACCACTTGTTGGATAGCTCTCGATTTACCTAACCATATTACGTTATGTGCATCAACATTTTATGTCTTTACTCCTGCACATAACTCGAAAAACGTAACACAAAAAGCGTCACACGAAATCGTCACGAAAATTTAATAAAATCTCCTTGGGTACATAAACAGAAAAAGCGTTACAGCATCACATCACCAAGGACGTTAGGCACGAATTAACTACGATTAAACAAAGTTTCGATGAGAGTGTATAGGGGCGGTAAGACATAAAATGTCCCACAGGGTTGCAGACTCGTATGCAAGATGTTACTTTTTGTCGGACGATTGCGGCTGAACGGCCTGACCGATTTCAATATTTGAAACGCCATTCGATTCAGAATTTGATACTCTTACAAATAAACAAGATTGATATATTCTGTACTTAATGCGTAATTGTCGAGTTATACGCGAAATCTGAAATAAGTGTGAAAATGTCGGGGTTTAGACCATCAAATCTGAAGCACAACCTAGAAATCGTCGCAAACTCATACGTGTATGTACCCGTTATTCAGGACCCCCAAGAGGGATTAAAACGATTTCCAGCTCTCGAGAAATTTTTAGAAGGCAGAGCAATTTGCCTGGACTTGCAATTGAAGGTATTGCAGTAATGGGCCCCCTCGATTTCAACGGTCCAAAATGCGAACAGGTACCTATTTTTGTGTAACGTTTTTCGAGCTTTGTGCCAGAGTAAAGACATAAAATGTCAAAAAAAAAAATCGGCTATAAGAGCGAATTTTCGGAGTAATCACTATTTTTATGTAAAATGTCTCTACTTTACTGGTTTTATAATAAATTCTGTCTTCATTTTTCAACTGAGTAACACCTCAGTTTAGATTGTGCAATCTAGAATTGTGATACCTCATTCCGTTACCGGGTTCGAGCAGATGAACCGTGAAGAACATTTCATGTAACAACCACATTTCTTCACCTTCAAAGTGCTCCAGTTTGAGAACGGAATAAGATACCACAAATCCGACTTCACCATCGTGTTCAGCGTAAAAAAACCCTTTAAAATGAGGTTCACTTATCAGACTGTTTCATATTGATTAAGTTATTGTTTACTTATTATGGACTATGTTCGGATTACTGTTGGTTCGCCGTATCTCTCTCATTCTTCGTCTACCTACTTTGTGTTATGAATAGGTAATAATAACTGTCAGTATCGTTCAAATCTTCAGAATATTAAGTAAGTTTCGATTCGAGTTCAAGAAGTACAATGCCAAATTTATACACAGCTGAAGAGTACGTTGATACGATATTCGCATATGGTGCTGCAAGAGGCAATGGTCTTCGAGCACAAGAAGAATATCGCAGTACGTTCCCCAATAGGCAAAGATATCCAAACCAAAGAACTTTTGAAGAAGCTTATTGCATCATGAATGAGGGAGATAGGGTAAACAAACAGTAATGAGAACATAGTCCATAATAGATAACTGCAATTTTGATTATACCGTTGGAACGGTAATTAAATTTTACAACAGTAGTAAAACAGTAGTGGAAACAAAATACCGGTGAAAAATCAGACGCAACTCGTGGGTCGAGAAGGGCCGCCAGGCCCTGCTGGGATTCCATCGATCACCACTGTCGGACCTCGGGTCACGTTGGGCAAATGAATAATTATCTTCCCACTTCCGCCTCACGTAAAGGATAGACCCCCTTTCTGCCGAGAGATAGACTTGGACAGGGGAAAGAAGAAAAGCCGCTTACTTCAGTCAAGGATGATCTTTCCGAGATTCAAAAGCTCGAATATGAACAAACAGTCCTACCATGATGATTAAGTTTATCAGCTTATATTCGTTGTCATTAGGAAAAGGTTTCAATGTTACTCTCATGAATTTAACTGTATGTTATGGTGGATAACTAATTGCATCTATGAATGAATGAAAGAAGAGTTGCCTTAATAACATGATAATAATACCCTTTTCCTAATGACAACGAATATAAGCTGTTCGATATAATATATCGAACAGCTTATATTCGTTGTCATTAGGAAAAGGGTATTATATTATAAGGACTGTTTGTTCATATTCGAGCTTTTGAATCTCGGAAAGTTATGAATAATAACTGTTGCGTACTTAATCGAATGCGGCAATGGTTGACAATCCCACTCAAATTAAATCTTCTACTAGTTAAGAACAGTTCTGCCCCGTTGTACTATGCTTAGCAACAGAACTAACCCAGCCCCTGCCAGTTGGTTCAAATGAACTATCTTCACGTCTGGTAGTTCGGCTGCGTCAGGGAGTTCCATTTTATGCCATTTATTGCAGCAGAGCTGCCTGACAACACGGCACCTGCCAATGAAATGGGCCTCAGTCTCCTCAAGACCGGACAGGACCCAGTATACCATGTTCCTGCCTGTGAATTTGTAATTCAGTGAGAGGAGAGCTTCCCCGCGCATTATAAACAATCTTCCTACGTACAGAAAATATTTCTAAACTACCAATGGCACAGACCATTTCTAACTCTAAATCAGGCCGATTAGTTGGGATGTCTGTCAGTTGAAATAGACCTGTACCTGTAAAGAAACAGCCAGTATGTTCTAGGACCACGTTTGGCTGATGCACCTGAGAAGAGGTATTTTGGGATTCAAACTGAAACGATTTCAAACGAAATCCATTACGTGTGTACACGGTATCAAAGCCACCGCCACAATAAACCTAGACCTGGTAGCTCATAAATGTAGGGAGCTACTGGCTGTGCATACCAACCGATCAAGAGGGAACCACTGTACCACTGTATACTTGTTTGGGTATTGCCATAGACGAGCAATTGATTTGGAAGGGACAAACGTGAAAAATGCGTAAATTTGTTCATAATATTAAATTATTTTATATAGATATACTGTATTGGTCCCTGCCTCGCAATATGCCATTTCAGTATGGGGTGGCACGTATCCAACTCATTTGGAAATAATTACTGCTGTGAGGACATTAGCATGAGTACCTGTGTGTAAATAAATAATATCTCTGTTCGTATATAAGTTAAATGAAAAAGTAATTTTAAAATGTTGAATTTACTCCTACTTTCTGTAGACGGACGACGATTCCTGTGGCCTTCAGCCCAACAATAAGTTACACGAAGCAACTTCTTTTTTTTTCAAGCTAATTTAGTATAATAATAATAATACTTATAGTTGTGCTGATTTGAATGGCAAGAATCGAAAATCTCAATGATTATCCCCTCTGGTGAGCAATTTATTCGATCCCTCCATGTTTACACCGAGCGTATGAAGATGGAGTGACTATTCACTTTTCCGGAATCACAATATCAGGACCCCCGAGTGCCAGGAGTGAAGTCCCTCGCGACGAAACAATACATTTATAGGTGGTAAACAGTCAACATGAAATTCACAGAACACACACTTTTTCTTTTATTGAAACTTTTCTCAATCACATCAGTCAACACAATCATATGGTTAACAAAACCTGTAGTTTCAACTAAGTACCTAATTCTGAACACTTGACAAAATCATTAATGAATTGAAGACTAACAACAATACCTCGCTGCTTTTCTAACCTCTGATCTTGAAGATTCATTCAAAGTAACGTTTCGAGTGCTCTAAAAGCGGATCTTATAATATAATATAAGATTATTGCCCTAAAGCCTAACACATCATTGTATACGTTACATTCCTACTCTGTTGTAAATCAAGCCACTAGTAAGTATTTTCTAAGTGCTAAACAAAACGCCCATCTCTTCAGGTCGCTGATTTGCACCTCTCTGCCCGATTGTGCAAACCACTCGACCAATGAATCAAGTACGACAAATGCAGAACTTGATCCAAATCTGCGGTTATCAGATTGCTCAATTCTAGTATGACCTGGATTGGAATAGTGGTCATGTCTGAGTGAGATCGATTGGCATCTACCAATTGTTTGTCTCCTCTCATTGTAGAAAGATATTAGTTCCAAAGATCACCGTGCAGTTAGTCAAATTACAGCCACACCGTGAACAATCGAATGGGATCTCAGAAGTTTTGCGGTACCTGCAGTTGGTGGAATGTAGAGGAGATCGGGGGTTGAAGGGACCAAAAATAATGTGCCTTCACTCGGGTTGATTAGTCTTTCCGTGGGTCAACATTCTCCCTCGCCCTACCGACTGGCCAACATTCGACCGCTCACTCGTATTTCGGTGGAAGGCTGCCTTTTCTTCTGACAGAAGGGCCCGTTTCTCATCCATTTAACCGGAGATTCGGGAGACAGGTGGTCCACGGTCAAATAACTGTGGTCCAACTTCTTCGCAAACATGAGTTACATTTCCCGAGAACTGGTAGGTTTTGCCCACTAACCCGAAAACTGAAAAACACTGATTTAAATAACAACGTAAACCAGATTGAGTTTCATTTTTAGAGAATTTTCGAAGAAAACGAAGCTATTGTTCTCGGTCCAAAAGTTTTAAAAATCGAATTTCCGAAAAATTTTCATACCGAATTCCGTTTCAGACCATCCTGAATTCACTGCCGAAAGACACCAAAAATCATACATTAAGGACATATTCCCTTTGTGAAGTAAGGTATTATATTATATGTCTTGTCGAGGCCATGTCGAGGACTAGATAATTTAGTTACCAACCCGCCAACCCGCCTGCCCGCCCGCCTGCCTACCAACTCATCTAACTATTACAACTAAAATGATCAATGATCAAGACCATGTTATACGCAGTAATCTCGCGTCCATCAAGTCATATAAAAAACTGATATCACCCCGAGTTTCAGCGTCGAAAAATAATGAAATTTCGTGTGTCACACTCTGGGTTCCCAAAAATCAGGTCTTTGCGCAATTCACGTTGAGAGATTGCTGTTAGGGTTGCGCGCTTTAAACAAATCTATTGAGGTGTCAAACTTTCATGAAATTTTGCGTAGAATCCGAATCTGCAATGAAAATGAGCGGATGGCAGCAGGATAATGTGGGCTGGTAGAAGGTAGTGGGGAAGGGAAGTGTTGTGAACGGTTGTGCTTGTGTAATGTGTTTGCGTGTATTGTGTGAGGGAAGGGTTTAATATGTTGTGTGTGGTAGTAAGCGTGTAAGTGTTAGTCATGTGAGTGTGTTAGTTACGTCAAAAAAGTGATTAAAAGTGTAATAGTAAGTAAGTTGTGTGTGTGGAAGTGAGAAAGTGTTAGTCATGTCTGTTAGTAGGTCGAGTGAGTGTGTTAGATACGTCAATGTTTGTTATTAAGACCTGATGGTCTGAATCCCCCTACCACTGAAATGTAGGAGGACTCCCAGGTGCGGCGGTCTATTGTCGATGTGTTGGGGGGGGGGGGGGGGGGCAGTACTTTCGCCACTTGTACCTTGTAGCAGCTGTTGAAGCATGCACCATCGAGAGGGGTGTCGTGGTTTCCCCGATGTAGAACGCCTCACAATTTTTGCATTTTAAATTGTATACTAAATTGGAGGAAGTGCAGGTAGCTGGGGTGGTTATGGAATAGGAGCTGGGAGTGTTGGGGGTAGCCCCCCTTTCACGACCCGACCCGTTCTCCCTGCCCCGTTCCAGGTCCCGATCTCCCTGTCTCCCTGTCAGGCAGGGCGTTGCATTTACACGACCCGACCTGGTCCGTCGACGGCAACAGTAGGTGCCGAGCTCCTTCATTGTGTGTCTGTCCCTCCAAGGGTGTGTGTCCGTAGAAGAGTACCTCCGGAAGGGCGACCTGAGACTCACTGACATGCGTGAATCATCAATAAGAAATCATAAAAAATTAGTAATTTAATCGCAGTAATAATTTTTACCTTTTTTAGTTCCTTCTTGTACGTGGATCTCATGTTTTCTATCTTCCTTTTCACGTCCTTCAACGTCGCTGTCGGCTTAAGGCGCTGATATACTTCCAATAACATGGCAAAAGCCTGATTTCGGGCATCTTTATTGTGATAAAGGGCCTGGGAAGTGTCCCACAAGATTCTGCACGACTTGTACACTTCCAGTACCTCTATCACAATTTCCTTCCCATTATTAGCCATTTCCATTGCTAATAGCACCAAACACGCACAAAACATAAACTGCGTGAAGACGGACGAAGCAGGGTCCGATCCGCCCGGCAAGGCCTTTCACGTCCAGTTTTCAGGGTGAAGTGGTGGGGGCCTAGTCCACGCCCCCTTTTCCACCCGAAGTCGTGTGGAAATCCGTCCCGACCGCCCGACCTGGTCGCCCCTGAAAACGGGACCAGGAGCATGCCATTACACGACCCGTTTTCCGGGCCGATGGGGCGTGGCCCCGACTTAGGGAGAACGGGTCGGGTCGTGAAAGGTAGAGGAATCATCAACCAGGGGACACGTTTTGCATCTGGGACGGTGGCAAGGGTGAGTACCAGGCTTTGAGGAAGCAGAGTTGTTGTTGAAAATTTTGTGTAGGTTGGGGGGGGTTTTTTATACTAAGTTGGGAGGTGTCAAATCCTTGGTTAAACTATTATGGGAGATTATGGGGAATAATGATTTGATTACTGGTTTCAATCGTTCAATACCAGGGAAATAGGTGGTTAATACTCGTAGGTTCTGGCGATTAGGGGGGTTTATCTTTTTGGGTTTGCGTTGAAATGAGGAGGAGGCTGGCAGGATTCGATTATGGAGGAGGTTGTCTGGGTATCCACGGTTTTGGAGGGCAGTGGTGAGATTTTCCTGGCAATCGAAAGGGTAAGTCCGTAGTTGTGCAGAATTGGGCCACTCTACGGAAGGTTATAGGGAGTTTTAGGGGGGGGGGGGAGGATTACCCATAAATTCCAAAAATGAAACAGTCTGGAAAATGACACTTCATTTTAAAGGGCTTCTTACGCCGAACACGATGGTGAAATCAGAATTGCGATACCTTATTCCGTTCTCATACTGTGGCATTTTGAGCGTTTAAAACGCTGCGGCTCACCCTAATTCATTTTGGCAACTAATTTTGAATATTTTTTGAATAAATAATTGGTTTTCAAAAAAGAAAAAAGTTCACACCGCAGTTAGTTAAATAATATTTAAACTTGAAAGCTGAATATAAACCCATTCTAGCGGTTAAAGAATCCGATTATCAGAATTATCAGAATCCAAGGTATCGCAATTCTGACTTCACGATCGTAGTCAGCGTGTAAAAACCTCTTCCAATATTCAACTCAATTCCGATCATCATTAGTCAATCTGTCGAACTTATGGCGAGATGTAAAGGAGGAAGGAATGTGATTACTTCCTGGTAATGGAAGGTAAATTATTCCAAAAGTAAGCAACAGTTGAAGCACAGACAGGGTGGAATCCACAGGTGAATCAACAGTGCGAGGGTCTTCATGCATTGTACAGCCGTTCCATTTAACGGCCGATCGAAGACTGGGCATATAAAACCCTACTTTCGACGGAAAAACCCTACTCATTCCTTCGGAGCCACTTCTTTGATGCGCACTTCATTTACTTTTTCACATACTCACACCTACCTACACATGATAGTTGGTCAATTGGGAGTTCTGGCAGCACATTAATAGTGGAAAGTCATAGATATTGTTATAATCTAATATGTGAAGTATCGTGACGTTTGTAATAAGAGGTACGTTGTAATATTAAAAATATACAGCCACAATTTATGTGAATGTATATCATTCGATATCTGCTTTCCAATTCAGTACCGCTAACCCCCTGGTATCTATTAATCCCAGATTAATCAAACATCACGGTTCAAATCTAATAATATTTGAAGTTTTTATATAATCTGTTATCATTTGAAGTGTTATATTATACATTTTATCTTATTCCGACTGCTAAGATACCGCGTGCGCAAACTTGAAATTTTCAAAATGTCTATAACTACCCCAGATAATGGTCGAAATAAGTTGACGGAGTACGTTCGCGATATCTTTTACACTCATAATATGAGGGTATATTATGACGACATATCATGTCGTCACTGTATGACGTAGAATCAACTCTGTAATGCATTCAGACAAATTTAGTCTAAATTATATAAATGATAAACACCGCTTACATTTCATTGCTTCCACTAATATTCTAGAGATGAGGCAAATTCCATCGATTGAAAAAGAGGAATTGATTCCGAAGAAATAATTCAATACAACCGTACAGGCGTAAAAATTTCTGGAAGTTGAGGGAAGTTAGTTGAACTGTCTCCCTCGGTGTAAACCGAATCATTGACTGAGCATCAAGGGCAGACAGAAGGAGGGTCAATAACGACACCCAGGTGACGGATCTTCTTCTTCGGCAGTGAGGCACCATCAATCCAGTAAGTGTGTTGTAATTAATTATATTAATTAGGTTTTACCGACCCTATTATGTTTCCTAATGTTTCCTCGAGTTCAGTTGACAATTGGTTGTCATTCGTTGAATTTGGCTGTTGGTTACCGGTCTGTTATTTGGTCAACGAAATAAATTCCGGGTCGAGCATTCCATTGATGACTAGCCCATATGTGTCTTTTGTAATGGAACACATTTTTTTTCTCCTGGTGGAAGTATCTGATGTGCCGAATAGCAATATATAACTATTTTTACGGCTCCAATCTGAATTTTTTCAAACATGATAACAGGAAGAAAAGATTTCTTCATCATGGTATGTTTTCTCTAGAAATTAGCGAAAAAAACATGTTTATCAATGAATTCCTTCAATAAAAATGAAGTCAGAAAATGAGAGCACAATCCGCTTTGAATAAACGAAAAACGGTTTTCCCGGACAAAGGAGCTATGCCCCAATCTGGTTTTCCCTGGAGAAGATAGCTTCAGCATCCATGGTCTTTTTCTCGTAAGCTGTTTGCTTTAGGGGTCACATTGCCTAAAAACAGCCCGAGGATGTTGATGGTATTTGATAGGGGTGTGTGATTTCATGCAAAATTCCTCCCCCGAACCCTCTTGCCAATGCCTGGCACCCTCTGCCAGTACCAGCTGATAAATTCTATGTCCTTATCTCCCTCTCCGCCCTATGAATACAAACTACCGTCAATGATGCTTTCACTTCCTTCCACAACATACGGCTTGTCCGTGGCTACTCTTCATTCAAGTCCCGAGTCCCAACCTCTTGTCGAGCTGAATGGCCTCGCGATAAGCAAAGGGTTGTATCCAAATAATGTTACGAACAGATATTGTAGAAGACAGTTGTGAATAATAGAAACGTATATAACAAAGTAATTTCTAAGCTCACATTATCAAGAAAATTTGAGTAAATGATAGTTCGTTAACTAAAAACTGCACATGATCAATTAAAAATAAAACCCGAAGGAATTGGGAAAATTATGGCGGAATGGTATCTTCAAGGTTGATTTTAATGGATCATTAAAAAAAATGGTTGTAGTGGAAATGCGAAACTTATTCATGGAATTGAGCTGAAAACGTTGTGTCAATTAAAATAGGCAACTGCTTTCAGGTATAGTCAGGGAGTTTAGCAAGGTTGTCTTTGTCACTGCCAATGTGATCTCTCATTTTTAGGTTTCACACTTTCGAAAAAAGTGTACAGAGGGTTATATGAGTTACGCAGAGCGGCACTCGATTTTCCTAAGCACTTTGTGCTACTTAATGAATTTTTAATACCTAACTCATTCAATACCATACCTTGATTGTTGACCGCACTCCTATTGAGTTGGGTAGTAAACTGCAAATAGCATGAAAACAAGGTCATGATCAAGCTTAGTGCGCTTAAAATACCAGAGAAAAAGAATCTTTTAGTTTGCTAAATTCTACTTGGGGAATAAGTTAAACAGTCTGAAACCGGTGACATTTCTATGGGACCATCTGGAAAACAACCCACATGGGTACCCTCTGAATTCATGTCGATCACTTTTTCGGGTAGAAATGGGCATTGCAACTCATCAACATTTGCGCATGTTACTATTGGATTTGAACACGAACTCGAGCCCATAATTGAAATAATTATTTCATTCATTTCGACCCTTTTGTTCGAAAAACAATCATTGTTTCATTTCATGGGTGTTTCAAGGATTTCGCGAATGCTTATAAAAATAATGTGCACTTGGCAAAACCTGTCTATTTTTACAGCAAGTTCAGGTATTTCTCTGCAGCTCATTCACTACCTACTCTATAGATTCCTATAAGTATATAATTAGATTTTTTTGCTATTATCTTTCTTTGTCCTACGGAATCGGACAAAAGTGTAACATATTTTGTAATATGTTCAGGTCATATACATGATTTAGTATGTTGAGATCTTTCAAACTTGTAATAACAGCACGAGTTTTCGGTTTATAGGTATTTTAGAAGTTTTTATTTCTCCTGCTCTCTCTTTGTGTATGTGTGGTCAGTAAGGCTGTTATCAACGAGTTGGGAACCCTAAAATATAGGTAGTATAAAAAATAGTTATTGTAATGTCCGATTTACAAATATTGAGGCTTCCTTCATAATAATCCCTCACACTAGTTTTCACCGAGGTGTGAACCGTTGATAGTAACAACCGAGAGGCATACCAGCAGCACCCCCGACGGGATGGGTTGTGTACGCATGACATCGTTGTTCTTCAATAAACCCAGGACTTACATTCCACCGACTCACAAACAATAGCGCGAGCATTGGGCATTAAATAAGCATACTATGAATGAAGACATCGTTTTCAAAATTACTGACAGAGGTAAAGCATTTTACGTCGTACACACAGAATGGAGATTAAATGATGTACAGAGAAACAATTTATGTACATATATATGGTATAGTTTTATAACTCCATACCAGGTTCACATCACAATAATTATTATTGAAATATAAAATGATTTAATTGTAAAGTTTTATAGTTTACCATTAAATCATTTTATATTATCAAATTATCAATACAACCCAAAGTTTGAGAATCCTGGCATCGCACGTGTACATAAAAAAAACTAGAATGTATTGAAATAACTAGAACTATGTATTTTAAAAACTCTGCAAATTCTTGACACAACGGTTTATTATCTTCCTTGTGCAGATCACCCTTCTGTCTATATCAGCCTGTGTTGCAAATCGGCACCATACCATATTCTCACCGTACTCATACCATACCATACGAATTTCTTTCCTATCATACCATACTGTACTATACCAATCATACCACACAATAATATAACATACCATGTCATACACTAAACATTAAACATACATTAAACATAGGTACTCATACCATGTCATACAAACCGAGTGAATATTGCAATGTCATTTAGTTCTGACCTCTATTTAAAATTTCAAGTGTCTAGCTCATCATCAAAATTTAATTTGTTTAAACAAATAGGTATTAGTTAAACAATTTTACAGATGAGAAACTGAGTGCATATTGCATTGTGGTCAATCCCCGACTCACGGTTAAAATTTCCAGTCTGTAGTTTACCGGTAAAATGAAAAACTCTGCAAATTCTTGACACAACGCGTTGTAACGGTTCATTATCTTCTTTGTACAGATCCCTAGGTCTAAATGTCTAGATCCTAAATGTTAGATTAATTATTATTATGAATTATGAATTGATAAAATTAATAATTTTATCAAGTACCTAGTGAAAATTATTATAATTTATTGTTAGGAGTTAATAATTTGTATTTATTATTAATAATAATTATTATTAATTATGATTAATTAATACGATATCCGGCTGTTGGAATCGCCTGGGTTGCTTTAAACAGAACCTGAGTGATAGAGATGATGAATTAATTACAAATAAAATGTACCGATATAATTCTGGGGTTTTTAATACTACGTCGGTAATAATTTTTCTATGAAAGAAGTACGTAACAACAAACATTCGAAATAACCTTCATTTCCGTAGCACGAAACGTACCTCAGAACAAAAAACTCGACATCACTAAAACCATATGATGTTCCAAACCATATGATGTCTCGTTAGCATGAAAATTGACCTGTATTTCAACCGTATGATTCACGATCGTGTTGACAGGCTCAACCTTTTAAACATTTTTTTTCTTTGGGCGATTCTAATGGTTCATTATCGAAGATAATAAACCAAAAACTAGAATCCGGCCCAGCCCGGCGCGGCGCACCAGGATACCACGGCGCATGCTCTGTTTGTCGTGCTGTATTGCCTATTCTGCCACTGTGGCGCATCAGTACTTATATCGGCGCAACAAGGTGCCCTCAAGAGAGAAACATGTTGGCAGGATGGGTGTTTTGTCATCAAAAGCACAGCAGAGTCCCGCTAATCCGAACCTCGGTAATCCGAACATGGCAGAAAATTAGTATAAAAGTGGAAAATGGTAAAAGAATCTCAAAAACACATCTTCATAACCATAATATGGTTAACCATAATATCATATTATGATCGTGTCATTTTTCCAGATTCATTTTCTACACGCTGCGAATGGGCGAAGTGAGTCTAATAATGTTATGTCGTTCAATGATCCATTTTTTATAGGTAAGTAATTTAATTCTTGAAATGAAGTTATCGTATCTCGCAGTTCATTTTTGCAAATATTTCGAGTAAGACTATCGAAAATTCATCACCAACACTTGTGTAAAATATTATTCATCTACTTATTTAACATATTATATTAAATTAAATTTATTTATTAAAGGAAATTCTGCATTTTTAGTCATTTAATACAATGGAAATATTAAAAACCATACCACACCATGCAATCATGGAGATGTTAGTTAGGAGCTTGTAGTTCTTTATCCCAAAACCCAATAAATTGTTCATTCTCAGAACTGTTTGAAAAAGCCATATTTGCTAAGGTCTGCGGGCCATTATTAATAATTAATTTAATTAATTAAGGAATTACAATTATTGTGATTCCTTTGAAAGTTAGAAGAGTGGTCGAATGAATTCACATCCAATTTATTGGGATTGACATCGTTGGCAAGTCCAAACCGATTAACAATGTGACCACCAAGTCATAATATTATGTTGGTATGAGTATGTTGTCAAATAAAAACTACAGTCTGTGATTGAGATTCAAACTTATCTTTCACTCATATTATTATATCGCACACTTCCATTAAATCACGAAACTCCATTGTGGAAAGTAAAAGGTGAGAGCGCTTCTATGGGTGTACTCACAGTTGAGGAAGAATTTAGAAGGCTCGTCCTATTCAAATTTGAATATAATAGGGTGTCCCTTCTTCTGGAAGTCTTTATTAAAAACCTTCCCCAGCATTTCATAATTTCGTTCGAGGAGTCTGAAAATAAATTATTGTATTCACTAGGTTTCCAAAACAAGGACTCGCTAAACGTTATGAATATTGTTATGCATACTTTCCTATCCCAGTCTGGCTATTAAATATCAATTTATTCATTAGTTTAGCAATGGCGAAAGCCGGCAACAAGTTGTTTTGAAAAACGGCGGTTGTTGCATACGAAATGTTGTTTCAAGGTGAGCGGGGTCACAAGCCCTCCCCCTCCATTTACAGCGATATTTCAAACTGTACCGCCGCCTCTCGCCATTAGTTACTTCCCCTATCCGGCAATCCGGGAGATTTGTTGGTCTCACCCATCAAGTTAATAATTCATTAATTCTCGAAATAATACTCTCAGTGTGAATGACCCCAAGTCTTCGAAATGGTAGGAAACTGAGGGATGGAGTGGAATGAAAACCAGCTGAGGATCACGCGTTCCGTAAAAAATGTTGGTTAACCGAACAAAAGCCATATTACGGTATTATTATCTGGACTTTAATTATATAAATTACCTTCCAATATCATCCTGAATAAATTACCGCACACTCTAGTTCTACGTTTTATATCTCAAGATGTGTAGAACCCAAAATTTGGAGAAATTCTCCGCTCGCCACGAAATTCATGAGGAAACATCAACCACACGACCACTTGAGATTATGTTCTCATTATGTTCCAGACAATTGAGATAAAATAATATTATGATTATTTCAAGGAAAATAAGGTTGGGAATTTGCAGATCAAACATCAGGGATTTATATGGATTATTTGAAGTCCAACCCTAAATGTCCCAGCTCATTTCGATAACTAACCAAAGGAGCTGGCAAATCGGATTTGTTGTCAGATTCGTGTTCAGGATGTCCAAAAGGAGGAAAACCGTGTGTCATTGATCAAAATATCGGCCGCTTTTGAAGAGTTGATCCTGAAATCGAACAACTTTTTTTTCTTTGGAAACAACTCAGAAACAAGGATATTCTCTTCCTAGTCGATTCAAATGTTCAATTACTAGCTTCAATTGTATCACCACGTGCGTTTTCTTGTCTACGTTGTTTTCCACTTTTTTGAAAGTGAGCATTTCAAATTTATTTTCAGTGGATGAGACGATTCGATATCTCGAATGGGAAGGAAGTTGTGGCCTCGAAAAATTGATGAGTTAAAGAATAGCTGTTGTCTTCTCCCGTCACCCGCTTGACTCTCCAATAAACCGACGAGAAAAACTATTTTACTCTCATCCTTTCTCCGCAAACCTTATGGGGACATCTCCAAACTAATTTGATTGAAATATCTTTTTCTCTATTCTGACAGGTGGACATAGTCACAGGAACAGTGAACGATTTTCATTTCAAAATGTTTTCCCAGTTTTTCAAATGTATGATTGCCCATGTGGATAAATCGAGTCGATATCGTCATGTGGGACAAAAATAGTGGTCAAAGATGTAGGGGACTCTGGCATCAGAGTTTTTTTTTTTTTTTCATTCATTAGTACCTATACAATATTCGTATAAACAGGTGAATGGACTGCAAAAGAAACTATCAATGATAACCATTTTATCTAATGCCATAATATAATTTATTTTCCGACATAATGTCTCATGTATTATATGAGACTTATATACTTGGTATATATGTACTCGGACATATTGCTTGGACCCGTGAGCCTACTGACTTGACACATGACAGTATCACGGAACATAGAAAAGGGAAATAGACGAGTTATTCATAATTTGTCCAGTGTTGGCGGGTGAAATAATTTTTCCAAGCATTCTTATTATCTATTGATCTCTACGTTTTAGGTATCCATAATACACGTATTGCAATTATTAACCTACAGTACACTTGAATAACCACACCCATCCGTAGAATATTGTTATCGTATGCATATCTGACGAATATCGCTTGGTGATACTTAACCAGCATATCTAGACTATACGTCCTTATATTCTGTACGTTCATCCAAGTACATCCAAGTATTTAAATACTTCCACTTGGATGATCCAGCGAACCGAGGACTCGCTAGCACTATTTATGTAGGCCACATACTCGTTTCTCGGCTATAAGCTGTTATTACCGCTATCAGCGCTTTGGTGAAAAATGTCAAGGCTACGTTATCATCTACGTTTCTAATTTATTTGACTGAAACCGCGAGTTACTTTTGTTTTATGAAACCGCACATTGAATTCTGCAAAACACCTGATGTTTAAGAACCATGAGGCACATGAGTCCTTAGGAGATGGTTTTAATATAGATAAACATTTCCCTCTCACCATTAGACTCAATTGATCCCCGTATTCTTTTATAATTGTTGGGGTATTTTCCATAAAACATTCTAAAAATATTTAAAAAAAATAAAGAACTACTGTGAAAAAAACTATATACTTCACTAAGTGAATAAATGAATAAAATAAGTGAATAGAATGATCTCGAAGGGAATGAATAACCTCCTACTCAATTTCCTCAAGACACGATGCGGATTTTGAAAAGCACTCCCCAAAGCCAAAAACACGTGAGCCTAGCTGGAAAAATCGTTAACAGAAAACATCAAATAAATTGAGAATTGGATAATCAGATCGATATCAGACATCATAAGGTAGATCAAACTTCACAGAAACATAGTTTTCCGGCACGACCCTCAGAAGCTAATAAATGGAAGCTTGTGCTAGTTGGTTACTTATGGTTTTTTTTTTTTTGCAGGGGATTGGGACAACCTGGAACCTCGACTGAAAATGATAAAATGCACACCCGTTTAAGGCCATTCCCAAACAAATCGAAAAAAACCACATGTTCAAATTTGAGTGTAAGTCTGCTGTAAACTAAATAACCCGCTTGGTGGCCCAAGTTATTCCCCAGTGAGCTTGATTCGTCTAGAGGTGGAGATAGACACTGCTTGCCATTGGGAGAGGATTCCAGCCAATAATTGGGTTGAGAGGAAAGAAACTGAACCTGTCGAACGTTTCCGCTAAGCCGAATGGGTCTCCTGCCATCCTGAATTTTCATGTTGCAGTGGTAGTTGATAAGATCGGAGTATGAACTGTGTCGTGAGATGGAGAGAAAATGCGATGGAGTTAAGAAAGTTTGGTTGTCTCTCTAAAGGGGCACTTCCTTTCATTCCACTTCATAAGCCAACACCCTTCTCCTCCTGTTATCATAAAGCCAACGCCTCACAATAAAACTGGACGGCCAAAACCATAAACGTATATATGTTGTACTATACCTAGGGCCAAAACCTGTGACATCGGCCAAGACATTTTATTTTATGGCTCAATAAACTAAATGAACTTGTTTCATTTATATTATTCTTTATATTATAAAGATCACAGAGTAAACAAACGACTCATATACGAGCACGGTGCATATTGCTCAGTGTATTACAGAGTAATATGATAAATCCGGACGACGATTCTACTATTTCCTCTAATAAACATATTCCTTTTTTGGAATCGTGCTACGTTTTAAGGTTCTGTCATCTTGTTTAGTTGATATTTTGGTTTATTATCTTCGATAATGAACCATTGGAATCGCCCAAAGAAAAAAATTTTTTACCCCCCCCCCCCCCTCAAAATTTGTTGGTTTACGTTTCAAGACACGTAGATTCAGAAAATCGAATAAAAAAAAATCCGTCCGTCCGCCGTACGCCGTACACCGTACGCCGTACGCCGTACACCGTACACCGTACGCCGTACGCCGTACGCCGTCCCCCGTACGCCGTCCGCCGTCCGCGCTACTTTGCCCAGTTAGCGTTGAGCTAAAATTACGAAATTTGGTTTCTGGGTTCGGACCAGCCCCACAATGATCCTCGAAACTTTTCATAACCCTAGGTCAAGGGGAAGGGGTTCAAAACGAACTTTGAAATTTCGACAATGTCATATCTCTAAAAATTCTCATGAAATTACGAATCTTCTAAGACCAATTGGATTTTTGTGCGACCAGCCGTTCGTTCACAGTGAGCGCGCAAAGGTTTAGGAAAAACACTAAACTTTCGCGTCGAAAACGGCCGCTACGTGGGCCAATCCCCCAGACGCCCAGGATAAAACTACCTTTTTTCATCTTCCCGGTAAACTACAGTCTAGAAATTTTAACCGTGAGTCGGGGATCGACCACATTGCAAAATTCACTCGGTTTCTCATCTGTAAAATTGTTTAAATAATACCTTTTTGTAATAATACAAATTAAATTTTGATGATGAGCTATTGACGACTTGAAATTTTACAAATAGGTCAGAACTGGATAACAATGCAATATTCACTCGGTTTCTTGTCTGTAAAATTGTTTAAATAATACCTATTTGTTTAAACAAATTATATTTCGATGATGAGCTAGATACTTGAAATTTTAAATATAGGTCAGAAATGGATGACATTTCAATATTCACTCGGTTTGTATGACATGGTATGAGTATGGTATGGTATATTATTGTATGTATGATTTGGTATAATACAGTATGGTATGATAGGAAAGAAATTCGTATGGTATGGTATGAGTACGGTGAGAATATGGTATGGTGCCGATTTGCAATACAGTCTGGTATAGACAGAAGGGTGATCTGCACAAGGAAGATAATAAACCGTTGTGTCAAGAATTTGCAGAGTTTTTCTGTTCCGAAGCGTTCACGGTTTTCTTGTCTTTATACGACCATTAATACGTCTTTTCTTGTCTTGATCTGCAGGTGATTATTAAAATGTGTTCTGCATTTTTTCATTAAAGAAAACGTAATAATATTATAGGGTTGAAGTATGGGGTCATTAATGCAATACAAAAAAGTGGAAATAATTCTGTGCTCTGTTCTAATGACAATAGGATCATGTACATACAATCACTTTCGGTATACATAGAATGAGTGAGACTTACAGCAATGTTTAGTGTCAAGATGGTATCAGTGGTGACTCGTGAGGAAACATACTCTTTTTTATCGTTCCCTTTGGTTGTTGGGAACAATAGAGTACCTACTTGAATAAAATACGTCTTCGGTAACTAGTTACAAAACTCTCAGGTTCAGTATTAATTTCAACGTAATTGATGACTGGAACTTTCTAAGTGATGAAACTCGTTAAGACGTTAGATAATGTCTTCTTTTTTTTTAAGGCTTTTATTGCACCGAGTAATCTCATTAACAATACAAATCTGACTTACATTACTACAACACACTATTCAGGACCTAAGATGCATAACTTTGTCCCTTGTCTCTCGAACATATCACATTCACTTCCTACACAAGCTCATGCGGTTTCAAACGCTTAAGGCGTCGAGTTAGATCTTGCACATCCAGGAGCTTTACAGCTTCCTCATTCACATGATCTTTTAGTCTGGCAAGATGAGCCGTTGCTCGCTTTTTGATCACCACATCCACACTGTCAACTTGAAGTTCACGGTGGAGTGCCTCATTTCGGAAGTACCACGGCGCATCAGTGATACATCGTAGTACAGAATTCTGGAAACGTTGAATGATCTGTCTATTGGTTGGAGCTGTGCAGCCCCACAACTGCGCTCCATACATCCAAACTGGCTTGAGTACTTGATTGTAAAGAAGCAGCTTGTTACCAATGGTCATGGTGGATCGTCGGCCGATTAGCCAATACATCCTTCTGAGTTTTAATGCGAGCTCTGTCCTCTTCTTTTTTACATGTTCCTTAGATAATGTCTTGATGCAAAAACTGTTGTTAGTTGAATTTATGACATTTTTATTGCATCATCGTTTCCAAAAACCCTATTCCACATGATTTTTTGCAATTTTCATTTAGCATCATTTCCAGCTACTTTTAAATTTAAAAAAATTTAACTCTGTTTTTATGTGTTAATATTAATTTTGACTGTGATCAAAAACTGACTTTATGATTATTAACACTGCCAAAAATTGAGATGATTTTTTGAAAATCCCAGAGGAACAGAGAAGTGTAGTAAGTTGATGTGGCTCTTTTAATTTTAGAATAATAATTATTCCAAATCCTGGAAACTACTTATTTTAACCATAATGCGTATACTTGATTGGCCACTATCAAGACGCATTACCTACGAAAATGTTCATTCATTGATAGCCGTGAATTCAGAACTCGTTGCTATTATGGCTTTGTCAATTAAACCTGAGGCCATTAACTGGACTACTTGATTATAATGAAGGTCAGCCTTCGCGAAGGCAAACAAATTACATTAGCTTTAATATACGTCCTACAACTTTAGACGTTAGTAAATCCAATTCAAACAGTCATTGGTTCTTCAGCGCACCCAGCGCATACGCGTATCCGAACATGAAAAGTAAGTAGAACACTGAACAAATTCATGTTAGTGAAGAATAAGAATGAATTAGTGGCGTGACGAGGAGTTCATAACACCGCGGTTTCTGTAACAAATGGGTGTAATTGGGCTGTTGAAGTTTGGTATGTTTTGTTTTTAAAGTTTCGATTCGAAATGCATTACCTTCTTTCATTTTCCAAAAACTTTGTTCATCACTATTACATGCCGAACGTTAGAAAAGCTATATATGGACTCGGGCGGCATGACAAATACTGTTGAGAAAGTAGACACCTTTGACTCTCAGAGTTTGCTCAATCGCTTTTGTCATCATGTACTCATTAGGTCATATTGAATAACAATATTTCAAAATAAGGCTTAGGAGATGTGATGGGGGAATATGTCCGAACGCTTTTAAAGCTTTTGATGACACATAGCATGAATAGTAAAGATTCACCAACCTCTAGAGTATGTTCTGTACACAAAATTAGGATTACGATTAGGATCCTGTTTTCTTGCACCCGTGGTTTGGGATGGGTATGCCTCGACGAAGAAGGCATCAAAACAGAGACCGCTCAAGTCGTTTAGTAATTGTTGGGGTATTTTCCATTAAACATTCTAAAAATATTTAAAAAATAAAGAACTACTTTACAAAAAACTATATACTTCACTAAGTGAATAAATGAATAAAATAAGTGAATAAAATGATCCCGAAGGGAATGAATAATCTCCTACTCAATTGGTTAGTAATTTCTAAATATATTCCCACAAGTTTTAGTAAAAGGATTGTTCAGCAAGTTACATTTCTTACGAGTTGAATGTCTCCTGCTATAAAGCCTCAAATCATCCAAGCACCTCGTAGTAAGTCCACTCCATCCGCTAATTCTTTCAGCCTTCATGCGGAATGGGAGCTTGAAAAAGGGCCAACTGATTAATCATTTCGGTGCCTACCTCGAGTGTTAGCACCGTATGATTTTTTGCACCAAATACTGAGTGACCGAGTGCGTGTATCAATTCAGCTGGTAGCTGCTGAAAAATAATAATATTTGCTATATTATGCTACGGTGGGCTTGGTGAAGATTACCTCATCCAGTCCTAGTTTGAGATCGTTCCCCAAGATATCATGATTACTACACTTTCTACTTTACTTACCGAGGTATCTGATGTCCTTTTGTTTGGGAACGGAATCTTCAGGTTTTCTGGGTCCTTTTGACGACATTTTTGCACTAAATACAGAGTGACCGAGTGCGTGTATCAATTGCCATGACCGAAACATTCGCAAGATTGTATTGTATCGTGTGACACTACTATTACGCAAATCTGTAATTATCTCCTTCTTTGAAACCATTATAGTACTGTTCGAAGGAAGTCTCTATGATGCTATTAAGACCGTATTTCTTTAGAGGGAAATCTTTAGGATTCCAAATTCTCCTTTGTTTTTCTCAATTAGTTCAATCCAATGACAATGATATCTATATGGCACTTAACCTCCATTCTAGTCAGCAACTGACTGTTACAAGGAGTTCGGATAGTATTATAACCCCCCAAAAAACACTCCGTGTAAAAATCACCCCGCCTCGCAAATATCATTCTTCAGAGGCCGGAGAAAGTTATGATATCCACTTTCCCCGCCCGCCCTTTTCCTCATTAAGGAGCTAAGTATAATGAAAAGCTTAACCACTTCACAAGCACCGTACCCCTTTCGAAATCTCCCCGGGGAAAGTGGATATCATAACTTTTTCCGGCCTCTAAAGAATGATATTTGCGAGGCGGGGTGATTTTTACACGGAGTGTTTTTTGGGGGGATATCACATCTTTTTGTTGTTGAAGTGGGTCATGTTATGAAGAAGGTCTATGCGAAATTTCAAGTCGATTGGTCCTTTTACCCAGGCTGTAGACTCGTCAAAATTGCCAAAATTAGCCTAAATTTCAGGTTTTTTGTTTCTAAAAGTTTTTTGGGTTGAGATAATGGGTTAAACTTTCAAAAGGCACTGGCTGATGTTGAAACGAAGCTCTGTGCAAAATTTCAAGTCAATCCGTGAAGGTGGAAATGCCTAAATGATTAAGGAGAAGAAGAACAGGTAAGGGTGAAAAACCGGATTTTTGAAGTTATATAACTCGGCTCCCTTTAAAGATATCGACTTGAATCTTTCAAAAGGCACTTGCTACACTTAAAACGAAGCTCCGTGCAAAATTTCAAGTCAATCGGCGAAGGTGGAGAGGCTGTAGCCTTGACCGACTGCAAAAAGTAGAAAAACATGGTAATTGGTTTTTGAAGTTATATAACTCGGCTCCCTTTAGACCTAGCGACTTGAAACTTTCAGGGCTTTCTTCTATCCACACCATAAAGATCCATACCAAATTTCAAGTTGATCGGTCTACTAGGAGCCGAGATATGGCCATAATTAGCCTAAATTACCCTAAATTTCAGTTTTTTTGTCCCTAATTTTTTTTGGGTTGAGATAATTGCTTATTTCGTTCAAATGGCACTGAGCCATGCTATAAAGAAGGTGTGTAAAAAAATTCAAGTCGATTGGTCCTTTTACTCAGGCTGTAGACTCGTCAAAGTGGACAGAATTTTCCTAAAGTTTCTGGTTTTTTGTTTCTAAAACTTTTTTGGGTTGAGATAATGGGTTAAATTTTATATAAGGCTCTGTCTCAAGGTTAAATGAAGCTCTGTGCAAAATTTCAAGTCAATCGGTCAACGTGGAGAGGCTCCAGCCTTGCCTGTCTGAACAAGGAGAAGAAGAAGAAGAAGGAGAAGAAGGAGAAGAACAATCTAAGGCCCAAAAACCGGGTTTTTGAAGTTATGTAGCTCGGCTCCCTTTAGACCTATCGATTTGAAACTTTCAGGGCTTTCTAATATACACTCAAAGAAGACCCACACCAAATTTCAATTTGATCGGTCAAATAGGAGCCGAGATATGGATACCTCGAAAACGCGTTTCGTGACGTCCGGTAAACATGACTCGGCATCGTTCGTTTTCTCAACTTCTTTGCTTGGCGGGGCGGAACGCTACCGCGTTCCTAGATGAATGTAAAATATATGAGTGCTTAGAGAAACATAATTTTATAACTTAAGCATAAGGTTATGTAACCTTCATCATAAATCATGTAAATTACGAAAAATGTCGATGGTGCAGTTGTTAGTTCATGAAAGTTGATACTGGAATTGGTGCTAACTTAGATAGTTGTACTCTCAGATTACAAAAAGTAGACAGTCAAAAGGCGTTGTCATGAACATAAGCACGGGGCTTAGGAATATTCGCTTACGTTTCTCTCCCTTGGGCGCCGTGAGATTCTCCGTATTCTCTAGTTATGTTCCGAAAATCGATCGGTCGTTTCAGCCATCTGATTACAACGAGCAGACGAGGACGTTATTGGGAATGTGCAGTAACTCATACCAGAGAAACGTGCGTAGAAATTGCTTCCACACCGTTTTCCACACGCTTTGAACCGAAAAAATCCGAGCTCCATTCAATAATCTAACTAACGTTTGATTGAACGCACACATTGTTGTTGGTTGTTTTTTGTTCAGATCTTCTTGATGTGTATGGGACAGGTAGGTATGTGAAAGCAATAATGTCACACGGAAGGAGAAAAATGTGAGAGTTTGCGGGCGAGTCTCCCGTTATACATTGACTGTCTACGGTATTCAAGTAGTTATGCCTGGCAATACATTTTTGAGAAACGCATATTTATAAGTAAGTATACCATTGGTATGTAAACGATGCCTCATTCAAGTTAAGCTATTATCGGAGGTGAACGACGTTATATTGGTTTATCGAAGAAAGGACCGCGGACGGCAGAGGGAGGGCAACTCAGGCGTCAATGCTCCAGGAAACTTCAGTCACTTGACACCAGTGACTTGATTGAGGCACCTTTCACGTTAATTAACTGAATGTCAATTATGTAGTTGTGTGAATTGATCAAAATCTCCATTGACCATATTCTTAGGGAGACCCCCTAGATGCTATATTTATCATTCTGATCTCGGATTTCTAGTAGGATGATGGCCTTTGACATATTTTCCGAGATTAATTAAAATCGTACGAACCTGGTAGTTTCCTTTTTTTTTAAACTACAATTGGACAGTTTCCCACCACTCCATCACTCATACTCCCTACTGATGAAATAGTGAAGAAGGAACAAAAAGTGAAGTGAAATTCACTAACGAGGGGTTTTATACGCCCGTCTGCCGGGTCGGCGTCACGGACAAGATTGCCTCGTCGCCTAGAGTGGAGAGGGTCATACTTGAACATGACACCACGTTTAACGGCTCTAAACGTATTCCTCAATTTTCGTCTGATTCGATTAAGATGTGTAAACAAAGCTTCGGGCTGAGTGGCCAATAGATGGACAGAAAATAGTTGAGAAGGACCCGAAAATTAACAGAACATTTCGTGATTGTGACAGTTAGGATGCACGGCATAGGTGAGATAAATAGCGGTGAAATGAGAAGATGAAGAATTTTGTTTGATATTATTACTAAGTAATAAACAAAGTATTTTTTACAGTGCTTAATACTAATAATAAATATAATAAATAAATAATGTAATGTATTAATGTAATAATTACAAATTGGCAGCACAATATATTTGGATACATGGGGTTGCAAACAGTTGAAAAGAACACTAAAATTAACAGAAAATTTTGTGATTGTGATCCATACATGACAGACAGGATCCAGGGGATACTAATGTATGAACGGAATTACATTAAAACACAAAATGACATTATCACTTCCGTTCATACATTATATTAT
This sequence comes from Stenodema calcarata, assembly GCA_963920205.1. Taxonomy (NCBI): domain Eukaryota; kingdom Metazoa; phylum Arthropoda; class Insecta; order Hemiptera; family Miridae; genus Stenodema; species Stenodema calcarata. The sequence goes on along the minus strand of OY986048.1, from coordinate 30,263,101 downwards.
AATGTCATCTTGTGTTTTAATGTAATTCCGTTCATACATTAGTATCCCCTGGATCCTGTCTGTCATGTATGGATCACAATCACAAACTTTTCTGTTAATTTTAGTGTTCTTTTCAACTGTTTGCAACCACATGTATCCAAATATATTGAGCTGTCAATTTGTAATTATTACATTAATACATTACATTATTTATTAATTATATTAATTATTAGTATTAAGCACTGTAGAAAATGCTTTGTTTATTACTTAGTAATAATATCAAACAAAATTCTTCATCTTCTCATTTCACCGCTATTTATCTCACATACCTAGTTGATGCCTCCCAAAAAAATATTACGTAAAACTGTAACTTTTATGAGGGAACTATTTCGCCCATAAACGGGGAGAACGTTTTATCATATAGGTACTTAGTGAATCGAAAAAAAAAAAAAATAAAATAAAAAAAAAATTTCCCGGCTGAAATCCTGGTAATAATCTGGATGGGAAGTAGGTAATTAATTACTGTACTAGCGCTCTACGTCACCAGCTATTGCTGGGTGCTTTGATAAGAGTAATGAGGTTGAGAATCCAAAGTCCTTGGCCGCTGACTTGTTTGGTTTTTAACCCTTTCCCCTTATACCATTTCCAATTTAGGAGAGTACTTACTACGCTCAACGTCTAGGTATTATTTCTCAAGAGGTTTCAGTCAATTTGTGAATTGGAATGGGAAGGGTTTGTACTCTAACATTTCATAATATAATACTCAGTATTGAACAGTCGAACTTGACATTTAAACATAAACCCTGCGAATTCTTCCACAACGATTTATTATACTCCGGACAGATCACACCATTCTGTCCAGTTTACTGCTCTGTACACAATTACCTTGTCAACACCTATTTGAACAACATGTTAGCGTATTACTCCAGTTGTTTCGCATAGTTGGGACTCAAAAGGTAATTGTATGCAGAACAATAGTTCAAACTTTGACTGAAATTTTTCCTGCATCACTACATCAGCCTGCAGTCAGCAGAACACCGTAGAGGGGAAATACCTGTATGCCTCCATCAACTCCCCGACACGCTGACCTCGTGGTCCATGTGGATTGAATCCCCGAATGCCACGTTCCAGCGGACAACCGATGCCGGGTTTCAACACCACATAAGACCTTGAAAGCTCGTAAGAGAGACTATATAATATTCAATATTATATTATAATTGTATACGAATTTGGAACATAAACAGATGCCAACTTTTAACAGTTTGTTCGACTCCATAGTTAGAAGAAGAATGATCTGGAATGGATTTGTTTCAAAAATATATGTTCTAAAAATTGTGAAGCACCTCCTCAGCATTTCCTAATGATACGAAATTCAGTCATTTTTTTCACTCATGCATAGGGAATAATCAAACTGAATGCATGGGTTTCCATAAACAGAAAAAAGTCCCGTCACTTTACATTTTGGGTTCAGGTCTGCACCAAACTTTTGGGTTCAGGTTTGCACCAAACTTTTGTGGTCAGGGGGAAATTCCGCAGTACTAGATGAACATTTATAGATACCATCAACGGATAAGTCAGTTCTATTTGATGTTGATACATGAATATCAATGATCCCTGCGTTCTAGCTCGATTTGTGAGTACTCCTGTGCCATTATTGCGAATTCATTATACTTATCACCGCAAACGGTAATGAAGGTGAAAAAAGTTAACTTCTAATAAGGATGAAGGTGGGTGCGGGGAGCAAGTGAGTTTGAATTGAACAGAAAGTTTGGTTACCTGGTAGAATGAAAATTCGAAAGAGTTAATTGAAAAAGAAAGATCAGTCTAAAAAATGAATAAAAAAAGAAGAAAAACCTATTTAAACCTGAAGGGAGTTGATGCCGGAGAGAGAAAATTACAACACATTCCTCATTCCAAGCCAGTGAACTTATGAGGCTTTCTGTGAAATATCCCTCGCCCTTCTTGCACGTTTCTTTACTATTCTGCAGTTTCAATATCCTCCAATACGTAGGTGGAATAATATTTTCATTCCCCGGCCGCGGAAATGATTGCTGTATTTCAATTAGAAACAAACAAGATGAAACAAGGATTATTTTAAATGCTTCGATACTAATACGTCTTCGAGCATACTGAATCAATCACTACATTTCATTGAAAATATATAACCCAACGGCCTTATCTGGTGGAATGAAATGGTTCCCATCGTGGTCAAGATCGGTGGCCGCATAGGCAACATATTCCATTTTATTCGTAGTTTCCTAAATGGTAGTTTCTCCTAGTCTGTGTTCTGAAAATCCGAAATTTAGCAAAAATGTTCGGAACAGCGAAAGAAAAGATTGATGATAGGCAATTACGAAATATGATGGTCGGTTCAAATGTGAGTAAAGTGGTTAGGACATCTCTTTAGTTGGAATGAAAAGGGCGGGCGGGGAAATGGATATCATCCACAAGTAGTGTTTTTTGGGGGGATATCATATGTTTTTGATGTTGAAGTTGAAAAGACCTATAGAGGCAATATGCAAGAATAAATTAAGCAAATTAATACACTAATTAATTAATTATTTATTATTGAATTTATAAATTAGTTATTCAAGTATAACGTTGTTTTACCGGGAGAACTAGAGAGCACTACGACTTCAATTAACGAGGTTTTATTATGTACAAGAAAAAGAACAGTTAGCTATAAGACGAGTAACATATAAAAATGATAGCAGAACACAAGCTTCAGATGTAATGTTCTTAAACTCAAAAAAAACACACACAAAAGGGGGAACTCACCAACACCAAGAAGGACCCCCCAGATTGCTTCTGATGCACAGCCATCTGAATAGAACTATGTCCGCCTCTTCAGTGGATCAAGGGCAATCCTCAGGTCTAGTCTAGCTCTCTGCAACCATTCTCCGACCTATAGTACCTACTGAACAATCCGGGTGAGGCCAAGGGGCCGAACAAACGTTATAAATTACTAAAATTCATAAATTAAGCAAGAATAAAGGAGAGGCTGTAGTCTTGCCCAACTGAATAAGAAGAAGAACATGGTAAGGGTGGAGAACCGGGCTTTTGAAGTAATATAACTCGGATCCCTTTACACCTAGTGACTTGAATGTTTTAAAAGGCACTGGCTAAAGTTGAAACGAAGCTCTGTCCAAATCTTCAAGTCAATCGGATAAGGTAGAGAGGCTGTAGCCTTGGGTAACTGAATAAGAAGAAAAACAGAAGAAAAACATGGGAAGGGGTTTTGAAGTTATATAACTCTTCCTCTAGACCTAGCAACTTGAAACTTTCAGAGCTTTCTTCTATCCTCCACACCATGAAGGTCAATACCAAATTTCAAGTTGATCGGCTGTCGCAGTTGCCAAAATTAGCTCGAATTAGCCTAAATTTCATTTTTTTGTTCCTAAAATTTTCTTGGGTTGAGATTATGGGTTTCATCTCTCAAATGGCACAGGGTCATGTTTTAATGAAGTTCTGTGAACATTTTCAAGTCGATTGGTCCTGTTACCGAGGCTGTAGACTCGTCATAGTGGACAATATTACCCAAAAAGTTTTGTTTGTTTCTACAACTTTCTTTGTTTTCTGTTTCTGTAACTGTTTCTATAATTGTTTTCTGTTTTGTTTCTATAACTCGGCTTTCTTTAGACCTAGCGACTTGAAACCTTCTGTTATCCACACCAAGAAGACACACAACTAATTTCGTGTTGGGTCCCTGATGACCCGGTCAACTTTCAATGTAATGGATGACAGTGCAGTACCTATTCACTCGGTTTCCTGACTGTAAAATTGTTTAAACAATACCTATTTGTTTAAACAAATTAAATTTGAATGTTGAGCTACAGACTTGAAATTTTAAACATGGGTCGCAGATGGATGAAAATGCAATATTCATTCAGTTTCCTGACTGTAAAATTGTTTAAACAATACTTATTTGTTTAAACAAATCAAACTTGGATGTTGAACTAGAGACATAAAATATTAAACATGGGTCGCAGATGGATGACAATGCAATATTCACTCTGTTTCCTGACTTTAAATTAGGATGTTGAGCTAAAGTTTCATCTATCATTTCGTTATTTGGATTAGGGTGATCTGCTCAAAGAAGATAATAAACCGTTGTGTCAAGAATTTGCAGAGTTTTTTACCTGATGCTGATCCGACGCAACTACAACCGTTCCTGATTTTTATACCCTTATGACCCGACGCGTGTGCACGCAGTTCATATGATGTAATTTATTATCCGTTTCATTTTGTCAAGAAGAAAATCCAATAGGTGGCCCTTAGCTGTGTTCTTCCACAGTGTGAATGTCGTAGGCGAATAATAATATCAGCAAGAGTTGGGCCATCAAATCGTCCGAATTCCTATTGTTGAACGCTCCCAGAACAAGCATATACCTACTGAACTTGTAGAGACAAAAGATTAGACTACACCTCGCAGATTCACAAGTAATAGACGCTCGAGGTCATCCCGGCGGATGTTATCCCCAACTTTCGGAAGAATATCTGCAAATCCCACTCAACCGTGACGATGAAATGTGAGGATTGTACTGAAGACTGAAGAAATACAGTAATTATTACTGAGGGTAAGAAGACTGAGGATAATAATATTATGCAGGATGATGATGTATCTAAACGATGCCCAATCTACTCACAGCTATTTTTGCCCAATACTACCAACGTGGCCTCTCCATGTAGTGTTTTCTTTCTATATTTTTATTTTTCCTAGAGGAATCATGATTGTATTTCAAGGAGTTTTCGATAGCTATTAATTTTCTGGTCAACTTCTAGTGCATTTGTTCCGTCATTGGGGTAGTTATTTCTCTGTGAAATAGGTATTATGCTATTATTAATAATTTATTGAAAAATTACGTTTCGAAATGGATATAAATCACGACATTATTATAAAGCCTTTTTCAAATCAAAGAAAAAATTGTGATTGAAATAATTATGAGAGGTTTTGGATTTTTTATCAAAGATTATCGGTTCCTGTTGCTTGAAATGGGTTTGCTTCATTATTTTACTCCTCCATTAAATTATTATTATTAGTTTTCATTATGGGTCACCAATGACCCGACGCGAGTACTAACGTGAGTAGAAGCCACGCGAGCACTGAAGGGTTACGGCGGGTTTACACGCTACGTTAAATTGTAGCCTTTTATAGCCTTTTATCGTAACGATTGAAATGTTACGATTTATCGTATCGTGTAAACAGCACATCGTAGCTATTGATTGGGGTTGGATCAGAAGGTTGATGCCGGCAGGCATCAATTTCCGCAAATCGTAACGATATGTTTGAACGTCTATACAGTGACAGGCATTTCTCGCTACGATTTTGCTCGGTTTGCCATTGTACATCGTTCGCTCGACTTGTACGATGTCCGTTTTTGTCGTTTTTTTTAGTCAGTTATGGCAAATAGTTCGGTCAAGCGAATTCCTTGAGAGTTTCTATGTGAGTTTGTCGAACTATATAGGATTTTTCTTTGTTTGTGGGCCGTTAAAATTTGAGAGTACTCGGACTGGAACAAAAAAGATCTGGCGTACATTGAACTTGTTAAACTTGTGTACGGGGAGTTTGATTCGTCTGCCGACAGAAACACTGTCGTAAAGAAATTAATGCTTTGCGCACAGTTTATAAAAGGGGGGTGGCAAAAGGTATAAGATCGGAGAAATTCGGGACGGGTGCGGATTTCCGTATTTATCGTTTCGATTCGAGTTGGAGCAACCACATCGTTACGATTTATCGTAGCTATAAAGGAAAACTTGTTTTGTGATGTCCGATTTTCTCAACTTATTTGATTGGCGGGGCGTAACGCTACTGCGTTCCTAACAAAACCCTAAATTCCACCCGCATCATGCGTTCATACCTGCCTGGCCCACTTCGGTTCGTAGATACATGCAACGCGCTCAACTCGACTTTTTCCACCAATCCAAACGTACCAATCATCACACCAAGTTGGAGAAAACGGCTTGTGGTAGCCTTGACCGCCAAAAAACCTCAGCCGCAAAAAGGAATGATATCCATTTTGCCCGCAGCCACATATATAGGATGCTCGGTGCTTCGCACCTCGCTGTTGAGTGTGCATATAGAAACCTGATCCTCCTACCCCTAACCTCCACCGTCAATGTTTTCCTGTTCCCTGTCTCCTTCCCACAACCCCTCTTACCCTTAGTCACCCTCGGTTTCACCTAATATGTTTCCTCTGTTACACCAGCAGGGAGCTTTACGCTTCTTTCAATGCTGTTGGCGGGAGCTTTTTGCCAGATGATATAGTTGTACCACCACTGATTACTCGTGACCACCAGTAATACTTATCCCCCCAAAAAACACTCCGTGTAAAAATCACCCCGCCTCGCAAATATCATTCTTCAGAGGCCTGAAAAAGTTATGATATCCACTTTCCCCGCCCGCCCTTTTCCTCATTAAGGAGCTAAGTATAATGAAAAGCTTAACCACTTCACAAGCACCGTACCCCTTTCGAAATCTCCCCTTGGCGCTATTGCGAGACGTTTTTATTACTTCCACAAGCAACTAATACTTGTATAAAACGTTAACCACCATCAAGTATTAGTTGCTTGTGGAAGTAATAAAAACGTCTCGCAATAGCGCCAAGGGGAGATTTCGAAAGGGGTACGGTGCTTGTGAAGTGGTTAAGCTTTTCATTATACTTAGCTCCTTAATGAGGAAAAGGGCGGGCGGGGAAAGTGGATATCATAACTTTTTCCGGCCTCTGAAGAATGATATTTGCGAGGCGGGGTGATTTTTACACGGAGTGTTTTTTGGGGGGATATCACATCTTTTTGTTGTTGAAGTGGGTCATTTTATAAAGAAGGTCTATGCAAAATTTCAAGTCGATTGGTCCGGTTACCCAGGCTGTAGACTCGTCAAAGTTGCCAAAATTAGCCTAAATTTCAGTTTTTTGTTTCTAAAAGTTTTTGGGTTGAGATAATGGGTTAAACCTTTCAAAAGGCACTGTCTGATGTTGAAACGAAGCTCTGTGCAAAATTTCAAGTCAATCCGTGAAGGTGGAAATGCGTAACTGATTAAGGAGAAGAAGAACAGGTAAGGGTGAAAAACCGGATTTTTGAAGTTATATAACTCGGCTCCCTTTAAAGATGTCGACTTGAATCTTTCAAAAGGCACTTGCTACACTTAAAACGAAGCTCCGTGCAAAATTTCAAGTCAATCGGCGAAGGTGGAGAGGCTGTAGCCTTGACCGACTGCAAAAAGTAGAAAAACATGGTAATTGGTTTTTGAAGTTATATAACTCGGCTCCCTTTAGACCTAGCGACTTGAAACTTTCAGGGCTTTCTTCTATCCACACCATAAAGATCCATACCAAATTTCAAGTTGATCTGTCTACTAGGAGCCAAGATATGGCCATAATAAGCCTAAATTACCCTAAATTTCAGTTTTTTTGTCCCTAATTTTTTTTGGGTTGAGATAATTGCTTATTTCGTTCAAATGGCACGGAGCCATGCTATAAAGAAGGTGTGTAAAAAAATTCAAGTCGATTGGTCCTTTTACCCAGGCTGTAGACTCGTCAAAGTGGACAGAATTTTCCTAAGGTTTCTGTTCTTTTGTTTCTAAAACTTTTTTGGGTTGAGATAATGGGTTAAATCTTATATAAGGCTCTGTCTCAAGGTTAAATGAAGCTCTGTGCAAAATTTCAAGTCAATCGGTCAACGTGGAGAGGCTCCAGCCTTGCCTGTCTGAACAAGGAGAAGAAGAAGGAGAAGAACAATCTAAGGCCGTAAAACCGGGTTTTTGAAGTTATGTAGCTCGGCTCCCTTTAGACCTATCGATTTGAAACTTTCAGGGCTTTCTAATATACACTCAAAGAAGACCCACACCAAATTTCAAGTTGATCGGTCAAATAGGAGCCGAGATATGGATACCTCGAAAACGCGTTTCGTGACGTCCGGTAAATATACACTCGGCATCGTTCGTTTTCTCAACTTCTTTGCTTGGCGGGGCGGAACGCTACCGCGTTCCTAGATAATATAGTAATGCTTCAATTCAGGCTTGTTCATCTGGCAAAAAGCTCCCGCCAACAGCATTGAAAGAAGCGTAAAGCTCCCTGCTGGTGTAACAGAGGAAACATATTAGGTGAAACCGAGGGTGACTAAGGGTGAGAGGGGTTGTGGGAAGGAGACAGGGAACAGGAAAACATTGACGGTGGAGGTTAGGGGTAGGAGGATCAGGTTTCTATATGCACACTCAACAGCGAGGTGCGAAGCACCGAGCATCCTATATATGTGGCTGGCGGGCAAAATGGATATCATTCCTTTTTGCGGCTGAGGTTTTTTGGCGGGCCAGTTTTTACAACGGAGTTGTTTTTGGGGGGATATCACATCTTTTTGCATGGCTAGTTTTTGAGTGGTACTTATAGAATACGGTTCAATTTAACAAAAGTACCTACGAGGTATCTAGTAAATTTTCTCCTAAATGAAGTTTTATCCTAGTCAAAATTTAGTAAAAACTTAGTAGGTACGCCTACTAATTTGCCTTTTTGTTTCTTCTTTTTGTGACAAGAATAATTATTTTTTGGAAATTATTGTTTGTTATCTGAAATGTGTTTGAAAAATAAGTAGTTTTAAAATTTTCGAATAATTAAAACAATTAACAATTTAGAAAAAATTATTAAAATTTAAAACAATTATTCTTATTATTAAATTTAAAAAAATAGAAAAAATTAGAAATTTGAATGAATTTGAATTAGAAATTTTTTGAAAATTTGTTGCATTTTTTCTTGGGGATTGTGCATATTTTTGTTGTTGAGAATCATTACAACAATTGTAATTATTGGTGTCGAAGAGAAAGTGGAAAGAGAAAGTTTGCAAAAGGTAAAACGCACGTTTTTATACCAAAAATCGCGAATAACTCGAGAACCGTTGGGAAAAGTGACAAAGTGCGCTACCCTCATTCGAAAGCCCATAAAATTTCCTATCAATCCTTAGGCAGGCGCCACTCTACGATAATTTTTCTGTTCAACTTTGATGTTTTCGGAAATTAGCCAAATCAGTAGATGTGGAATTTATTCACGTATTTTTGGCTGTATATTAGTCGAATAGATTGAGATTTAGTTCAAAATTATTGAGCATATACTAGACAACCTAGCGGACATTTTAAGACCAACCGCGCCAATTTCCATCAATTTTGGCGGCAGTTATTGTTGAAAATAGAAAAATCACCATAACTCCTTTATTTTACCCCTTAGGAAGCTCATTTTGATCTCAAATTAAACAGTTTTGAAAGCTGAATACAACTAAAAAAGAAAATTGGAAAAATCTTCAATTTTGAAGGAGTTATGACCATTTGAAATTCCTAAAAATTACTATTTCCCCCCTAATTGGGAGGGAAATGGGGGGAGGGAGAAAAAAGGTTCGAAAGGCACTCCCTTGGAGCATAACAAACGTGTGTGCAAAATTTCAGCTCGATCCGATTTGTCTTCTGGGCTGTAGCCCCGTCAATGAACAAGAAGAAGAAGAAGAAGAAGAAGAACACGAAAAACGTGAAAAATAGTGGTTTTAAAACTGTTATACCCCCGACACCTGATTTTACCAAGAGCTGAAATTCGGTTTACGTCCTCACGTGCCCCTGGAGAGTTGCTGTACAAAAAATCAACTCTCGAGACACTCAGGGGACCGAGCTACGGTATGGTGAAAACCCCAACTTGTTCCGTCGCGTAATCAGTGTCTCAGTCGCTTCGGTTTTCAGGGCTTCGGTTTTCTTGGCGGGCGGGACGCTCCCGCGTCCCTAGATCCCAATAAACACCAGTCTATTATCGACTGAAAACCCTACCATCGATTAGGTATCCTCCGATAACTTCACAAGACTTTGACTGCAAGATTGGACACCTTTGTCATACACGTTGATGACCAGACCACCATTGTAATACCTTACAATTATTATTAAAATGAAAAGGTCGCGTTGGAGTCAACCACGAATGAATCTATATTTTGTCATTATTCATTGAACAGCTGTTAACAGTTCAATGTGTTTCCTGTACTAAGTACTGGAGTTTGCTACAACCATACTGCGTGATGCGCAAAAAAAAAAAAAAAAAAAACAACAGTTGATGACGTTACCACATAACATATTTTATGGAATCATGACACATCATGACCACATAAAATAATATTATTATGGAATTATGGTATACACGAGACTCGCTCTAGATATATCATCTGCAGTACTGACTGATTGGATCGCGTTCAAATTCTGATGGTATTAAGGGAATGATCAAATACGGTTCCCTTTGAACTCCTTCACATTTTCGAAATATTTTAGTAGGGTCTATACTAGCGGAACGTTAAATACAGTTAACTGCCTCATCTTGTGCAATAAAGACCCTGCCGCGCTCAAATTATCAAGGTATTTGAAGAATGTTCTAACGGTGGTCTCTTTTAATTCAGCTGTGCGTTTGTCCACATATAAATCTGCATTTCACCGCTTAAGGGTAATCATGACCTATCTCAATTTTTGACCGTTTTGAGTTATTGGCCGTCCCAGATTAAAATTTTCGCGCCAGAAACGATGGAGATGTTATTTTTGAGGTACGATGAATGGAAGCGATAATTGGTTAATTGACACGCCGAAACGGTTTTCGAAGAATTCAGCCAATGGAATGCTTATTAAACGCCTTTTTGTGTCTCCTGTAAAGTAGCGAAATATGAGATAGCTCATGATTACCCTTAAGCGGCGATTTATACTAGCAATGTATGTATATTTAACTTTTCCATTCTTTCAGTAGTTAACTCATGTATCAATTGATTATAAAACAAACTCACATTCCCATGAATCCTACGTTCTTATGATATTATTAATTCATTTTTTATTGGTACTTGAGGTTTTTTGTTGCCCAGTGAAATGATAATTTAAGAAGTTATAGGGTGACCAAATTAATTTTCTGTATATTGTTTGGATCGTCATAATTCCATCTACCAGCATTTTATCCTAGGGACTAGTCCGTCACGAATTGTCGGCATCAGCTACTGACTATGATGGAGGGAAATAAAGTCCATGTTGACAACTTGAAATGTATTGATGATTTCTCAGTTACATCGATTGCCGCAATGATTGCAACGATAATGTGAAACTGTTTTGGCGGATAGTATAATTAGAAGTAATGTCGATACAACTTAATAGATTGAATCAACTTACCAGAAAACAGTAATAATAAAACCTTGAAAAGATCATAACTGAACCTCAAAAATGGTGGTTGTTACTACAACAGTGAGTTAGTAACCTGCATGAGAAGAAGTAGTTAATACCGGCTCTTTGTGTTAATTATAGATTCTCCATCTAGTCCTTAGGCTAAAACGTCGGAAAATGGAATTACATTTTTTCCAACAAAGATCACAAATCTAGTTTGGTCCCCGTACCACCCCACTATTCAATAATGCATTCCTAGACTGAATATAATAACTTCTGTCTTCCAGCGGTTCAAATATTATTCAACCGATGTTTGATATATCAAAATTTGATACCTTACCGATACCTTACTTCACAAAGGGAATATGTCCTTAATAATTTGTTATGGACATACTCCCTTTGTGAAGTAAGGTATCGAAATAGTTGTATAAGTCCATGTTATATGTGATCTATCTATGCCATGTGATGTATGAGGAAGATATACCCCTCAGCCAAAACATACAGAATGATTTTATGATCATTTTACTGTTACAAAGAAACTGTGTCACAATTTCGTAGACATTTTTGTTTTCCTCACTTATGTGATTTAAACACCCTCCCTTGGTTTTTATACATTGACTTTGTTTTCAGATATAAATGTGCTTGTCATCCCGTGCGTTTTAATCTTGTTTGGAGGTGTTACGACATTCCAGGTAATTTTGATATCTCCTTAGTACGAACATTGTTGGCAATGTTATCGCTAACAACGTAGGTATCTATTAATACTTAGAATGTAGGTGAAGTTTCCTCGAAAATCTTGCATTCTGAGCTAGGTATATACGGGAAATAAATATACCTACCTATCCACCTGCGCTTCCTAAACCTGGGTGGACTGTAGAGAATGGAGTGAAATTGCTGCAAATACCAAATTTTATAGAAGGGACATGAGGGATTTAGGAGCAATGTGGAATTGAGACATCAGTACATTCAGTCAGATATCGTAGCATTCACAAAACGGGGAACAAACGCTGGTTAGATGGTGTCAGGGAGGAATAGCCAGATAAGTGGAAATGTGGGAGACCGACTTTACAGGATTCAAGAGCCGTTCTAGTGGTTGTTATTGATTTTCATACAGTAGTGTTCTTCAGTGGAAGGAAACGTCCCGGAAAATATATAATACATAGGAACATGTACATAATAGGTACATTTGTCTGTAATGTAGAAACCCGTATTTTTCTCTCCAATGTTTTTTAATATGAATTTCTGCCCATTGCTTTCAGAAATCTTGTTATCTTTTTTTCCAACATCTCTCCACGTCCATGACGATTACGGTCTTTGAGTTTCCTCCCAGTATTACATTATAGTAACCTGCCATGTAATCCTTTTTCCTTCAAATTTCCAATTACTCCTCCTTAAGCTACTATCATATCATCAGCTGGGGCTCCTATCTAATTTTAATCAACGAGATATCAGCTATTTTGACATCATGCCCTTATTGTGTCAACTAACGGGAGGGTTTTGGTGACAGCTTTATGATTATTTTATAATTTTTAATTGCAACTGCCGTTAGCATATTTCTTAACCAAGTATGACTCTCAGTCAAAGTTTGATCTATTCTGATTGAATAAGTCCGGAAAAACTCTCTGGACTTAGCTATGAGCTAATAATGCATCACATCACATTTCAAGGAAGGAAAAGCACTTCCTCTTAATTTGAGTGGTTACAAGGTTTCGAATTGAAACAGCGTGATTTGAAAGAATTTAATTTACCCTTATCAAGTGAATAATGGCATATACGACCTACCTTTACCAACTTCAAAATGAGCTCATTACTGCTAAAAACCTCGTAGGTAGTTTCAATGATGGGGTTGAAACCTTGAGCTTTGACTTCTATAATCAGTCTAAGTTGAATATTTCTATCCGCAGATATTATTTACACTTGATAGTGATGGTATTTGTATCAATCATTTAGATTTAAATAATAATAGGTTAATTTCGCTATTTATATATCATTTGATGGTGGCGGTCTTTTTTAAGTTAGCCGAAGAAATAGACGGCGAAGAGTTTACTGCAGAAGAGTGGCTCAAAATGGCAGAAGTATCCTGGGACGACGATATTGAAGATGACTCCCCTGAAAAAACTGAATGGAACTATGAATTCTCAATGAGGAACGGTCCCGCTAACAACGAAGTGAGTGGAGCGACGATTCATCTCAATTATTTCCGTGGCTGGCAGATATATCGCAAATTGGAAAATTGATTAGAAAAATTGATAGGAGGTAAAGGATTATTGCGGCAATTCAACCCGCTTTCAAATTACAACTGGGGTATGTGAAAATAACTACTAGTGCTCACTAATCGCATGATCTAATGATTGGTACAACTATTCATTGCATCCACAACTGCTATAGCATTGTTAGTTACGTATTCAACTAATGAATCGTTATTTCTAGACTAGTTCGTATTCTAAGCTAAGAGAAGAGAACATTGCATTGAACGAGCCTCGCTCCGGACATTAAAATTCCATTACAATGATTTTCTTACTATACTATTTGCTATCGGTACTATTTCTAAACAAGATTTCTCACGAGTCACCAACTAACCCATTTTGAACAATCTTATTAGTACCAATCTTTGTGACTGTACTTTCTCTTTGGACGTAATAGACTTCTAAAATCTTTATTACGTAATCGTAATCGTAATATCGTAATATGGTAGGAACTTTATCTGTTCTGGAGATTTGCTTTGATTTGGTAACAGATTCATTATTGTCACCACCTGTGGCCGGGACCACAGTGTCATCCGTATGAATGGATGTTGCGTCTCTTTCTACCTCTCGTAAATCAGCCGTATATACGAGTACTACAATGTGGATTCGATTTTTAATAAACATGTAATGTTCGTTGTCATCTAGCTACTATAGCAATTTATTGTAAGTGTCCTTACATCGATTGTTCTTGAATTTGCAGAAAGACATAACATTGGACGTTTACTATGAGAGCATGTGCCCCTACAGTAGGAAATACATCACCAATCAAGTGGAACCTACAAGTTCGATGCTTAAGGACTACGTTCAGGTCAACTTTCACCCGTATGGAAATGCTATGGTAAGGGATGGTTGATACATAACACTATAGGGTAATCCCGGTGTTGCTTGGAGCAAATTCCAAGTTTGTAACATTACAGCAGCTCTTGTGCACGTATTGCTGGTGTAATTCTAAGAAGTCAGTGAAATGGAGATAGCTCATAAGTCCTTAATTAAAACCAGATTCAACTTACGTTAAATAAAATTACTATCATTAGATAACAAGCGGGAGGGATCATGAAACCAACGGCGGGAAAAAACCCTACGTCATTCAGCGACCTCCTATCACTTTGTTCTGCGAGTTCTTCCCTTGTCATTAGTGGTTGCGTGTTTGCTCTGTCCATTCCGTTCTTATTAAAATGGTATACTGTGCAGTTTCAGGGTGTTCTACTCGCGGCAGTTATCAAAACTAATTAGGTTATCGGTTTTATCGATTGATTCCCCTAAGACCAAAACTGCAGGTTTTTCCACAACGGTTTATTTTCTATTTCTATAGATCGCCTTTCTGTATCAGTGTTCAGTGTTCAATATTTAATATCCTTGTGAGATCCACAAGTTGCTCCAAATAGCTGGAGTAATGAGGTAAAATATTGTCTGAATAGATGAATGCACCCTGGTATGGGTGGGGGGTTGATCGGTAACTAGCTCAGTGATGGTCTAAATTTTATTTATTTGATTAACGATTAGAATAATTAAAATGAATAACGAATAATAATAGAATCGCAATCGACATCAATATTGCAAGTTTGAGTTAAACAAATTGAATAAATATAAAGTCTGGCATCATTCAATGGATCACCAATATTTGATTATGACAGAATACAAGTCAATCGCTTACCGATCATACTTCCTATCTTGGGTCGAAATATTCCAAACGACATTCTTACCGTCTTGAATCCTTTCTGGGGTATAAGTAACACGAAAATGATGCTTGTTTGAATGGTTCGATGTGTGTTGATGTTGACGATTTTTATCTCGTGAGAGTCCAGTTCTATTCTTGATTATAATAGTCCAGGGTATCGATGCTCTCCAACCGATTTCTTGACATAAATACTCATTTATAATAAATCATTTTCTCCATCAAATTCAAAGAAGCGTTCCTTTTTTCAATGTTTTCAGTACTCGTGAATATAAATATTTTGTTATAATGATTCATGTACCCGAATGTGTGGTAGACTCAATACTTTTAAAGCATCGTTTGCTCCTGCGCTTGGTATCATTTGAGCGACGATAGATCTTTCCCCAAAGGTTATCATCGACCGTTAAGTACACACACCTGCTCTCAGAGGTATTAGCACTCTAAAACACCGGCCATCAATCACTTTTCTTCACGAAACTGTCAACAATACCAGTTCATTGACTTACTCCACTGAATAACACTCGTGACACAATCAAGAAGAATCGATGGCAGTCTTTGTGGAGACGATATCGGTTGTTTAACATTTTTATTTTCTGCTCATAATGGTGCCAAGGAACAGATATGTAGTGGAAAAATGCTATACTCATTCAACACTCAGCGAAAATAAACCTTCTACCATGCTCCGCACAACAAACCATTGCTATTGTTACGTTCATAGAAGAGTTATCTGAAGAGCATCGCCGTGCAGTTACAATGTAGGATCAAAATCTTCTCAAAGAAGTTAACAAAATATTTGGGGAGCTCTTCAATCCCCGGTTACACTGTAAATACTTGATGGAAAGTGGGGACCTGATAAGTGCATGGGTTGATAATGAACGGTGTTCCAGCAAAATATGTGAAGAACGTTCTTCGTAGCCGAGCGTATTGATTCAACTGCGTCTGTAGTTTGGTGGAGGGGAGCAATATGGTACACTCTGGATGGAGCTTTGGAGATACATCTAGCACAGAGATATACAAAATATTGTTATGGAGCTACTGATAAGTAGATATGATTTGTTGTTCTATTAAAAACCTGAGTTTGAGTTTCAATCCCAAACAAGCTTGTTAATTTATTTGTAAATTATAACGCCCAGTTCATTTAGTGGGAGCGGTGGGATCTCAAGCTATTTATTCAATTATAGGACAAGTTAGCATGGACGCTGAGCATTCTACTGAGCGACCAGGAAGGGAGCCCATGGAAAGGGTTGGGGTGGTCGTCGAAGAAGTAGCAGGAGACGTCGAGGATCAGATACGTCGTGTGCCAGTAGGTCCATCAGTAGACATGGACGAACTCGTTGAGTGGAGTGATGAGAGAAGCGCCTGTTTGGGTGACATCAGGTTGGTGTTGGACGAGCATTTGGCTGGCATTGAACGGATCCTACGGGGTCAATTCGAATCATTGGGCACTATGTAGACCAGAATCATCCCCCGTCAAGAAGAGTCACTCATACCGCCCTCTCCGCCACCACCTCCCCCAACAGGTCCCATAAGTCTTGCCGTCTTGAATCCTTTCTGGGAAAACGACAACAAAGAACGGAGTTGGAGCCGGAACCATATTGCACCTGACTAACTTTCACGAAACGCTGGGGAATCAATATATCGATGAATGCCAAAAATATCTTACCGTGAATCACAAAGGGAGCAATAGAGTTGCTCAATTCCCAAGGTGAAGCGTATTCCCTACGTTTCACGTATTGACATTCCCGCAAAGGAAACATTCGTGAAAACACTGTCACGACGAGGGGTATCCTCACAAACTATCACCTAAATCATCCCCTCAAGATTCATGTGTGATTTTTGCCAATAATGGTACTTTTTAAATCTACATAGAGATTAAAATGTTAAGTGCGTACCGTGTGCACCCTAAAGACATGAAACACTGGACATGAAACACAAATTCTGGAATTTCAACACAGTTTTGTTTGACGCTTGTCAAAAAAGTTTCAAATTAAACACCAAATGGTCCGGCTAGATTTGAGAAGCCGAGCGTGAAAAGTTTTGACGAAAAGTTTGAGTGAAAAGTTTTGACGAAAAAGTTTTGATGAACGGAATTTCAGTATGATAACGTTAAAGTAACGTTAACTAGTTATTATGGGTTCGAATTCAAAGTTGGAGCATTACAAAATATTGGTTACCAAGAATCGTAATTTGAACAACTGAAAGTGCTCCTAGGTCTATTAGTAATTTCGACAGAATAATGATCTCCATTAGTTGTTTTCCTACCTTGATCTAAATATTCAATAAACCTGCTTTCAATTAGTCACGTCTACATGAGCGAATCATCTGATAATATCATTAGTGCTATGTGACATACGTTGCAAGATCCTTCAATCTTGAATATGCGAGTAAAACGTAAAGCTTAATACATTCATTTGGAAGAATAGTATATTGCCTTTTGAAATTGTTGCACATTAGCATTTTTTTTTTTTGAAAACTCACATCAGATTCCATTGAATAAACAGTCATTAATGGATGAATAGCCATCATTACGTGAGAAGTCAGTGCAACTCAACAATCATAGCATTTATTTTATTGTTTCAGGTGAAAACTACCATTGACGGAAGCATTGAAGTTCACTGCCAACACGGACCCAACGAGTGCACCGGGAACAAGATCCACGCATGTGGCATCGAAAGGCTCAGAACCAACCAGCAAAGAATTGGTTTCGTTTCCTGCGTGATGAAAACGGCCGATCCTAAGATCGGTGGCAAAAATGTAAGTAATAATATTAATAAAATATAAGTACAATGTATGTACAATATGTCATATTATGTAGGTACACGAAGTTCCATTCCGTGTTTCTGATCATATTATATTATAAAATTAGGTTTGGTACCAGTACCTTCGAGGATATCTGTCCTCACTATCAAGTGGATCGTAGAGAGCGGGCACTCATGATATAAGAATATCGTCCATCAAGCCGTTAGGAGGGAGCACAATGATGTACGAGTTTGGAGATATTATTCCACCATGACATCAGAAATGCTCACTGGCAGAATTATTGGGGGCGAAAAGGTTGTCCCATATACGACTAAATGAATTAGCCAGTTCACCACTTTTTCTGTACGATCCTTTGGTTTCAAACGTCATCTGGTGTTATCTAAACGTGAGCATTACCTTATTCTTATTATTATGGTTATATTTTTGAAGTGCTCACAGCCTTACGGATTAAACTGGGAGGAAATAGATAAGTGTTCAGAAGGAGTAGAAGGTGACAACCTGCACTATCGCTATGGTGAGGAAACATCGAGTTTGGATCCACCAAATAAAGGAGTGCCCACTACAGCGATTAACAAGGTACGTAGTAATAAGTATATTTCTTTTTCAACAAATTATTTTACACCAACTGTATTGTAAGCGCTTTTTCCGCCAACATAATTTGTGATTGTTAAGAAAAACATGACGTTGCCCTGATTAAAGCTGATTTAAATTGTAAATAAAAGTTCTTTCGCAAAACCCTGGTAGCTAGGGACGTAAATAAGGCAATGACCAACGATGAGCCGCACTGAAGTAAATACACTATCAAAACTAAACTTGGAGAACTTTGGATACTATGAGTATGTTCTAATATTTTGGCTGATGACTACGGCCACAGAAAATTGATGATTGGACAAGCTGGTAAACTTAATCCCGTGGTTACACCCACCACTGATGTATATTGACATTCCGAAATGTCGCACTATTAGTCGATCACAAAAAGATCAATTAAAATCGAATGAAAGTTGCAGCCTGGGCATCGCATATATGTATAGATATGTATATATATATAGATTTCGGCCAAGACTAGCGCACAACATCCAATCATATTCACTCAAAGACGCTCTCTCATGATTTCGTCAACAGAATTTGATTTGAAATGGACTGAAAGAGGTTTCTGAGTGGTGATTCTTTTTCCCTAGGCCTTAGTTGTCCTCCTTCTATTCAATTGAAAAATAATTGGGCCACCCCTCCCTCGCCTGGAAACCTAAAAACCTTTTGAGGAGCGTCCCTCACTTGGTGGATCCCGTTCTAAGTCATCGTAAATTATGGCCTGGTTACCGCAATTTGGGATATCTCACTTTGTGACCCTGTTTTCCATATTGGATGACTCTCTTTGAAGGCACCTGCAATCCAATAACTTACGAGAATATTGGCTATATTCACCCAGATACCTAAGTTGGCATCTTTTACTCGGCACAAACCGATTATCAGTACTTTCCCAACATGCTGTCAGCATCCCCGAAGATTGTTGTATTAATATGCTCCAAGAGTTTGTCCAAATTCTTCTTCTCCATTGTTAAACGAATGCAAGTTCAGAACTTCTCACATAAAAATTAGGTCCCTTCACCACTGGGTATAATATGCCCATGGCATTTTACTTTACAAGTACGAAGGAATTTCACTTTACGAGCCTACTACTTGTACGACTCGTACAATTTTTGTGGAAAAGTTATGCGGCACAATTCTACCAATGGACACGTTTCCCCCTCATTTTCATGAGTAAATCGTGAGTTAGATTGTCAACGAGGTTTTTGAAGCGAAATACTTAGTATGATGTCAAAAAAGTTGATATTTACCAATAACACACACACATTTTTACGATGAATTTGAATAGAAACTTCTTTTAGTGGTAAAAAAGCTTCATTGTTGGCACAACATTTATTGTCAAAGTAAGCAAGGTGTTCTTTCTATCTCAATTGTATCAAATCTCGATTGTCTAACTTTCACTCTCCCAAATTTCGAAACGTTCGTTGTGTGAAGGATGACACTTATTCATGTTACAGTCCCGGGGGAGTGATGAAGACCAAAGAAAAATGAAACAAGATCTGTTAGGAGTGCTGTGTCAAAAGCTAAGGGAGGTGAGTTCGTTGTCACTACGTACTGTAATTACATAACTTGTTGTAGAAGAAAATGATGAAAATGATGCTTTTTTCCTTTTGACATTTCATTTACTGTACTTTACAATCGATGTACAATCGAATTAAGATATCAAAATATAGTTTCCTACAGAACAATGTTTGACACATGAGTGGGAAAGGAGACTCACCTCGTCTGTTCGTGATGCGGAAGATACCTCACCACCTGTGCAAACCTGAAGAAAAAAAATCATGTTTTTTAATATACTGTTCAATTCCCGATAGGTAACTATAATATATGAGAAAATTATGAGAATTGTACTTACATAATATGTATCGTATTGAAAGATTGAAAGGTTCCTAGGCTAGAGAACCTTTCAATCTTTCAATACAATACGGAATGGGATAGCCATCATTCTTACGCTTTTGTGTCAACTATTAGGTTGAATGGTACACCCTTTATGGTTACGCATTCTCTGGCATCCGTTTCCCCTACTTCATCCTCTCTCTCATACAACCCGCGAGAATAGCCAACTTGTGGATATAAACTATTTCAAGGGAGACGCAGGTGAAGTATGAAACTGATCAGATGGAAACATTCTGTCCCAAAAGACTCTGATTTGTTGGTGGTATAGTTATTGCAAGGTTTTAAAGCAATCGACAAACTATTATTTATCAACAAACCCACGGCCTATGTAACAGTTGAAGTGAATAACTCACATGCAATTACCATGCTACCTCTACAAGAATGAGGACAAATTTATATCAGACGTCTTGGGTGAATATTATTTTTGACCCAATATACCAAATCAGCAACATAATAAAATATATACCTAGTAGATTTAAAAAAAATAATGATAAAAAATTTATACAATTACATTATAGTAAGTATCTAGATTATTCAAGTCGTAATTCAGGCTGTCAGGCAACAGATGAAAATCATTATATTTGGCGTAATGGTATATTAAAACGGTTGGAAGCAATCAACTGTTCCAATCTTCCCCGAAAGGTCTTCATCTCGTCATTACAAAACGATTCGACCAACTTTGATTGAACACGATGAATACGTCCAAGCCGGAAACTGTGTCCATCGGACTTTATTTCTTTTAAATTTATTTATTGGCGTCGCATAAACTGTATTCAGCCGCTACAGTTCAATTCAATATTTCATTACAATTGTACTTCTATTTTGACAAGGAATTTATATAGAGTTTCATAAATTTCAATACTATTTTCGGCGAGGATGGTGTCTAAATTGAATGGATTGGTCGTGTGTTGGGAAATTATCTTCCATTATGGTGCTCCGATGGATCGGTTGTTTTCGCAGGCCAGAATGTCATGTTCCGCGGACTTCTCATCGTTTTGGCATCTTCGGCACATCGGAGAATTGGATGGGTTGATTTGGTTGAGGTATATATTTGTTTTGGCATGTCCGGTTCACAATCTGCTAATTGTGGTGTAAAATGACTTGCTGTCCTGGATTTTGTCGGACCAAGACCTGCGCTTTGGCACTGAGAACAGGGACTTATACCGGTTTCCTGCAGAGTATGCCAAGAACTCCTCTTTCCATGCAGCAAGAAGCTTGGAGTGGGACCAGCGTCTGAGGTCGGTATGACGGAATGTAGGCACAGGTGAAGATTCCTCATGGCAAGCTACCTCTTTGGATTTTTGGTCGGCAATCTCGTTTCCCTCTATATCTGCGTGTCCCTTTATCCAGCATAGGATCACCTTCTGGTTTATGCTAGCAATATTCCTCAGGATATTGGCTTCTATAGCGTTCGGAACAGTTTAGGGGGTAAGGGAAGAAAGTTTCATCACAGCACTCAGTGAGTCGGTGAGAATCACTATTCGCCTCAAGACGTTTTCAAGGGCTAGGAATATTGCGTGAACTTCTGCAGTGTAATTGGAGGCGTGCCTCCACAGACGAGCGCCTTGACAGGACTTTCAATCGTTGCTTCTGCTCGTTCGTATGCTTGATCTCACAAGACTACTTAATAATTCTACTACAGAATATTCCACACTAATTCCTGTCCTACATTCCTACAAGCCACAGATTCCTTCTAAATGTTAGTAAGTATAGAAGGGAAGACGGTCACACAGTGAAAATGATAGGTTAATCAAATCTGAGTTTTGACTTTTGGAAACACCAGAAAATCGAAGACTGGTATAGTAACTCAACAGGAAACCGATGAATGCTCCTAGGGAATCGAAATTTTGAGGGTATACTTATTGGATCCCCACAGTTTTTGTAAACCTTCTGGAACCTTGGTGACGCCAGGGATCTGAAATGGCGAATCGATTTTTTTACATTATAAAATACGTCTGATGATAGGGGCCACAGATGCCAGTAGTGGCGTCGGTAAAAAATAAGCGTTTAGTGTCATTCTCTACGGATTTTGAAATCCTGGTTTGATGTTCCAACTTCAGAAATGATTACAAGATGGTGTTGGTGCCAGTAGAAAGGATTGATTGATTGATTTTGATTGATGATATTGTATTGGCATAGAGGTACATACAACAGTTTAAACTTGAGTTTCTTAGGATACATATGAACAATATCGGCCTTAAGGCCTTAAATCTGAGTTTTGATTTAAGTAGCCTTAAATCTGAGTAATAATTAGTATTGTATTTTGTGTCTTAGGTTTAGGGGGTAGGGAGAGTAAATTATCACAAGAGAAAAGGGATAAACAATTAAAACTCTTAGGGTGATGGTGGAGTCTTAAAACTAAAGCTATTTGCATATGTACAGAATTTAAAGGCTATTTACAAATTTACAGAATCTAAGGGCTATTAACATATTCACAGAGTTTACAAAATGTATACAGAGTTGACATGAAGGGAGACTGGCGTGGGATGACTCGAATCCGCACCCGTGTGTTTGGTCCTTATCGGGGTTCGTGTTTTATAATAATGTGGTGGAGGAGGGAGCCACCTCTGAAACTAGAAAACAATACTGTTCCTATCGAAGTCCTCACTTTTTGGCGTATCTTCAGTTTGAGTGCATATTTCAAAGTAATAATAGCATTCACTAGTTGATTCAAATATTAGTTAATAAAATCACGATGCATGTAGGTAACATTTTCGGTAATAAACTGAATGATTGGAATGACGATTCACCATTTTAGAGCGCCAAAAGATACGACATGGCATCACGAAGATGTTGTGTATGCAAGGGGGCTAATATTGATTTCATCGCAACAGAAAACTCCTCAACTACAGGACCTTTTAGATTTCAGTTGATGAACAGTTGATTTCAGTTCCCCATCATTGACTTCTTCAAAATCTACGTACCTACTAACGCACTCTAAAATTTTTTTGTTCCCTCAATAGATGAATAAACGGCCTAGGGAGTGTGGATATGGAACAAGAACCAGACGGATGTGGGATTTCATGTGATCACGACTGGAATTAATAACTTACTCATAACATGTGTTTTTGCTGTCTATTATACGAATAAATATTTTATTACGTGTGAGTTTTATTTAATGCACTAGGTATTTCATTAATTATTCAAAAATCACCTTATAACACACGTAGATTCGGTAATGATGACACTGATGCCAACAGCAGTATCAGTAACGGATTTTTTGATTTACGAAATTTTCAATACCGAATTGCATGCAGCGTTCAGATTTTTAAAGGGTGACCCGCTCGTAGATGCAAAACATTTTTTTGCGTAAGATTTCATCTAAAATGGAGTGAAATGCCATCAACCGCATATTTTCATCTCAATCCGTTCTCGAGATAGGTTTCTTGAGAAAAACCAAGTTTTTCTCTTTTAAACTATAATTTCTTTCTAGACGAGTTTAAAAAACTCTGCAAATTCTTGACACAACGGTTGATTATCTTATCTGAGCAGATCACCCTAATCCAATTAACAAACTGTTAGATGAAACTCTAGCTCATCATCCAAATTAAATTTAAAATACCATACGAATTTCATTCATATCATACCATACTGTACTATAACAAATCATACATAAATAATATACCATGTCATACAAACCGAGTGAATATTGCATTGTCATCCAGTTCTGACCCATTTTAAAAATTTCAAGTCAATAGCTTATTATTACAAAATTGTATGGCCGTTTGTATGACATGGTATGAGTATTGTATGGTATATTATTGTATGTATGCTTTGGTATAGTACAGTATGGTATGATAGGAAAGAAATTTGTAAGGTATGGTATGATTACGGTGAGAATATGGGCCAGTTTGGTGCAGGATGCCGGCTTGCCATTGAGGGTGGCCCGATGGGCTTTCAAAGTACGCGCAGAGTCCTTAAACCTGAACGCGAGGCCGTACGACTCTGGTACACCCGAGGAATGCGCACTCTGCAACCTGCACGAACGAGAGGATATGTTCCACTTCCTCTGCCAATGCCCCGTCCTCTCTGAGTTTCGACGATGCGCGTTTTCCAAGAACACTTTGACCCGCAGCGAGGCAATCCGGATTCTAGACAGACCTGACTGGACGAGGTTGGAAGTTTTTTGTGCATCGGCGTGGCGCTATAGGTCCTTCCTAGTCAGGGAATTTAATTTTTAACTTTTGTAATCCATTTATTTTTGTTCAAGACAACAGTATCCTTTTGTTTTCAAGCAATTTTTGTTTATTTTCCATATTTAATCTTCACTCACCCAAAGGTGCTTAGCCCGTTCAATCTCGACACCATATTGGCCCAGAACGATACCGGCATATATATTATATTATATGACTTTATCAAAAAAGTGAATATTTCAGTTTAGTTTTTACAGTTACCTAATTCATTACAATTTGCTATTCAAGTATATAACATAATATGTATAATCATAATATTATTATGATGTGATGTGATTAATTTAGTACATGCGGCTGTATAAACTTGTTTTTGAAGCCAATAATAAAAAAAAAAAAAAAAAAAAAAAAAAAATCTTCACTCCACTTACTTGTATTTCTTCCTCACTTATGAATGGACGCGCATCGTCGAAACTCAGAGAGGACGGGGCATTGGCAGAGGAAGTGGAACATATCCTCTCGTTCGTGCAGGTTGCAGAGTGCGCATTCCTCGGGTGTACCAGAGTCGTACGGCCTCGCGTTCAGGTTTAAGGTCTCTGCGCGTACTTTGAAAGCCCATCGGGCCACCCTCAATGGCAAGCCGGCATCCTGCATCATTTTTAAAATTTCTAGACTGCAGTTTACCGGGAAGATGAAAAAAGGTAGTTTTATTCTGGGCGTCTGTGCGTTGACTCACCTAACGGCCGTTTTGGAAGTTTAGTGTTTTTCCTAAACCTTTGCGCGGTCACTGTGAACGAACGGCTGGTGGCACAAAAATCCAATTGGTCTTAAAAGATTCGTAATTTTTCAGGTCATTCAAAAGTGAACTAAAAATAACACGGTTCAGTTAAATATTTTGAGATATGACATTGTCGAAATTTTAAATTTCGTTTTGAACGGGCGCGGATGGCGTACGGCGGACGGGGGACGGCGTACGGCGGACGGACGGATTTTGGTTTATTATCTTCGATAATGAACCATTGGAATCGCCCAAAGAAAAAAATTTTTTAACCCCCCCTCAAAATTTGTTGGTTTACGTTTCAAGATACGTAGATTCAGAAAATCAAATTAAAAAAAATCCGTCCGTCACCCGTACGCCGTCCCCCGTACGCCGTACGCCGTCCGCCGTCCGTGGCACTTTGCCCAGTTAGCGTTGAGCTAAAATTACAAAATTTGGTTTCTGGGTTTGGACCAGCCCCACAATGATCCTCGAAACTTTTCATAACCCTAGTTCAAGGGGAAGGGGTTCAAAACGAACTTTGAAATTTCGACAATGTCATATATCCAAAAATTCTCATCAAACGGTGTAATTTTTAGTTCACTTCTGAATGACCTGAAAAATTACGAATCTTTTAAGACCAATTAGATTTTCGTGTGACAAGCCGTTCGTTCACAGTGAGCGCGCAAAGGTTTAGGAAAAACACTAATCTTTCGCGTCGAAAACGGCCGTTATGTGACCCAACCCTCAGACGCCCAGAATAAAACTACCTTTTGTCATCTTCCCGGTAAACTACAGTCTAGAAATTTTAACCGTGAGTCGGGGATAGACCACATTGCAATATTTACTCGGTTTCTCATCTGTAAAATTGTTTAAATAATACCTTTTTGTAATAATACAAATTAAATTTTGATGATGAGCTATTGACTTGAAATTTTAAAAATAGGTCAGAACTGGATCACAGAACTGGATTCACTCGGTTTCTTGTCTGTAAAATTGTTTAAATAATACCTATTTGTTTAAACAAATTAAATTTTGATGATGAGCTAGATACTTGAAATTTTAAATATAGGTCAGAAATGGATGACATTTCAATATTCACTCGGTTTGTATGACATGGTATGAGTATGGTATGGTATATTATTGTATGTATGATTAGGTATAATACAGTATGGTATGATAGGAAAGAAATTCGTATGGTATGGTATGAGTACGGTGAGAATATGGTATGGTGCCGATTTGCATTACAGTCTGGTATAGACAGAAGGGTGATCTGCACAAGGAAGATAATAAACCGTTGTGTCAAGAATTTGCAGAGTTTTTCTTTATTCGATTTTCTGAATCTACGTGTCTTGAAACGTAAACCAACAAATTTTGAGGGGGGGGGGGGGGGTTAAAATTTTTTTTCTTTGGGCGATTCCAATGGTTCATTATCGAAGATAATAAACCAAAAACCCCAGAATTATATCGGATTAATTAATCATCATTAATAATTATTATTATCAATAATAAATACAACTTATTAATACCTAACAATAATTTATAATAATTTTCACTAGGTACTTGATAAAATGATTAATAATTAGTGATAATTCATAATAATAATTAATCTAACATTTAGGATCTAGACATTTAGACCTAGTGAGGTAGACAGATGGGTGATGTGTACAAAGAAGATAATGAACCGTTGTGTCAAGAATTCGCCTATTTGTTTGAATAAATTGAATTTTGATGATGAGTTAGACACTTGAAATTTGCCGTTGCTTGAGGCTGAGCGTGTGATTGCCCAGCTCCGTCTTGCAAACCTCAATCGCCTCCAGTTTTGCATCAGGGGCCAAAAGTATGTGTTGGAGTGTGCCGATCTTTGCATGAACTGCAATAGGAGGGAGCCTGAGTCGGTTGTTCATTTCATGCTGCTTTGCCCCCTCTACAAGCCATACAGGAACTTTTATTTGGCACCATGGATTCGGGACTACTCCCGCTCTGACACTCTGCCTGTTCTCGAGGCTCGGCTGACCATCGGGGACCTACTGACCTTCAGCTCTGTGGAGAAGTTCCGGTCCATCTACAGCTACGTAGTTTCTTCGTTAAAGCTAAGGGCCTTTTCGCTGAACGAATAACATGCATGGACGTACTTGGACAATCACTGCCGCATCACCATACTATCACGCTGTTCGTTCAGATTGACTGCTGCCCTACTGCTACCAATGTGAAGTGACCTTACTATATATATTTCTCCCTCTTCTTTTTCTTTAAATCTTCAGCTTTCACCATTATTATTCCCTATTCACCAAGTTTGTATTATTTTTCTGGTAGGTACTTCACCAAGTTTGTATTATTTTTCTTTCATCGGCCCATAAAATATAAACTTCATAATATTATTTTACCCTGTACTTACGCAACTCCTTGCAAAGTTTTAGAGAACTATTGAGAGCGTAAACCATGTTTTTAAATCAACCATTATTGTTGAGGGAATAAATTAGTTATGGGTTAATTTCGGTCCTGCGGTTTTATGTTGGGGAATTGGGTGTATTTGATACATCATCCAAATGTTTATCATATTTTCTTTGCATTGCAGTGTCAGTTTAGTTAAGACAAATATTTGGAGAATAGGCTCAAAAACCGTAATTACAGATTTCTTTCACGCTGTGTTCTATTTGTTTTTCGACCATTTTTATATTAGTTCGTGGTGTTGTAAAGGAGGAGGAGTGGATAAGGAAAAGAAAACGAAAGTACGAGTGAGTTGAAAAAGTAAACAGGAAAATTGCAGTTATAATTTTCAATGGAGAGGGCTGGAGTGGATTACTGCCTTGTTTAGCAGCAGCCTCCTAACAGTGATAAGAGAGAATAAGGATGCCCTGCTCACCATAGACAATTTCGATGCAAATGGGATTTCGGCGCCGCAAAGTGAAGGTCCAGCGTTCGGTCGAAGAGACTGTTTTGGTCAACCCGGTAGCGGGTTGATATATAATATTTAATACTCCCATATGCTAACTCGAAATGAAATGAAATTTTATTCCTCAATAAATTTACGGAGGTAAATTATAAAAACAAATTTACAAAGGGGAGTCATTCAATTTTTTTGGAACACTCCCACCACAAGGTATACAGTTGGCCGATCTATTTTCTACATAAGTAAATACAATATCAAATAAGAAAAGCTATTTATTTCTAGTTTTATAGCTATATATTTCTAGTTATTTACATTTTTAATTATTGTTCTTCCATCTGTTTTAAATTTAAATTCTAATATTTATGTACTCGTATTTTATCTCATTCTATACATCATCAACTTATGATTCAACATCATACAGCATATATACTTGAAAACAAGTTCTCACGGGCATTTGCTCCTTTAACAATTAGCCAAGAGAATACTTCTTTTTTAAATTGAGTCCTACTTGTGGAGTTGGAGTTCACTAGCTTTTCTGGGAGGATTCTTAAAAGAAGGGGCAGGCTGTAGTAAATATGTCGTGAGGTGCATTTCAGCCTAGTTCGCGGAGCTGGGAGCACGGCCTGAGTAGTTGGGCGAATATCTCTTATGCCACTGCGACTAGGATACTTGAACATTTCAGGGTGCTTGTGGTAGAACATGCGAGAAGACTTGGTATATAGTTGGCTCAGCGAAAAAATAGGTATGTACTTCTCTAAAAATCTGAGAGCTGGGGAATCTTCTAGACTTTCTTGCAATAACTTTCAAGATTGATTTATGGGAAACAATCAGAGGCTTTATGGTAGTAGGATATGTCCCCCCCCCCCCCAGACTCTAATGCCAAAACTTATAATGCACTGAACTATAGATTTGTAGACACGTATTAGGGATGTTTGGTTTAGACAAGACCTCAGCTTGTAAAATACATTGTTGAACTTTAGTAGCTTTTTTGTGAGGCTTGCTATAAGCTGTTCCCACTTGAGGTAACTTCCATGTTACTCATGAACTTCCATGTTAGGAGAGTTACAATCACAATCGCACTGAACATGGCAACATGATGTATTAGAAGTGTGTACATGTACATGTACCCGTACCTTTTACCTACTATCTGAAACAAAAGTCTGCTACTGATTTCTCCCGCGGACCTTGACCACACAAAAGTCGGAATCATTAAGTATCGAACAAATGTGTAATAATTACAGTGGTAATCATGTAAACTAAAACTATAAAGTCCAAAAGCTATAATTGTCCTAAGTATATAATGTAAATTATTTATAATCCAATGTAAATATGAAACACCGACGGCTATGCCATAACAATAATCAACCGACGCACATCGCTCATGCGGACTGATCACTCTTCGGCGGGTTCGTCAGCAAGTTTGGAAAATCATTTATTTACAATAAAAAGGTTTGTACTGTCTTGTAGCTTTTGAAGAAAATGCCTCTCGTTTCAATTTACTAGAAAAATAACTTCAGGGTAGTGAAAAATAGCATTAATATTTTGAACAGAAGTTCTGAAGGGAATTTGAAACTAGGAGGACCCGCCCGTTCGCAGTTTCTGAGAATGGTGGGAAAATGGACATCATTCCTTTTTGCGGCTGCCGAGGTTTTTTGGAGGGGACAGTTTTTACAACGGAGTTGTTTTTGGGGGGATTGATATTCACATTACAAGAGATCAACTATCTGGATAATCCATGCGTTACACCGCATAAAATACGAACAACTTCCCGCGTTGATCGAGCGACTTGGATACTCTCTAGTGTTTGAATTCAGAATTGTTCTGGATTGACTTATTGTTCTGTACAGTGTTCCATGGACTTTTTTTTTTTTTTTTGACTTAAAATGCAAAGCTTATACAGCTTCCATGGTGCCAAGCTTGATTGAATGATTTTTTTCAACTATGCATTTTTGGCTGGCTTTACTTTCACTACTACATAATACCGCCTATCAAAATAAAGGGATAAACAACCTTTAGATTTTCGGCATTTCGGCATTTTCGGCATTTCGGCATTTTCGGGATTTCGACATTTGTTCTATTTGGTAAGAGGTACACAAAGATTCAGTTAATAGATGCAAAATGAGAAGGATTGCCGTGACTTCATTTCCTCCAGTACGGAGCTCTCCTTTGATCATAATAACCTCAGTTGTATGTTGCAGCAGGCTTCTAAAAACAACTTCGAAAGCTCGCTCTTCAAGTGATATGTGTAGTATTCTGCTCCTCTTCTCCCAGAAAAGTGATTGAATTACAATACACATCTATTGCCATGGAATTTATCTCTACTTTGTCATTTATTGAAACATCCTTGTAAGTTCATTGTTGTATTGCGAGTTTTATCTTGGTGATATTATCAACTGGTATTACAGGAGTTGTATCAGTATTTCAGTATTCTCCGATCTCAGCTAGTGGGTCAAATGGATTAGGTAACATAACCTGTTCATTGGGTTTCATCTTTCTTCTTGCTGGAAGACGCAGATAGAGATCGTTGGAGCAGATCCCTATCTGTTACAAACCCACGGACAGAAACATGCGCTATTGTCTTTTTATAGGAGCACTAAGAATAGCTGCAACACAGCACCGTGAATACCACATAGAATTTTATATCCAACTGATGTCGTCTTGTAATTGAAAGAATTCAGCTGAACAGATGATATATTATGTTACCAAGCGACTTTTATATTGAAGGAGGTGAATTCAATTGGTTATGAAAGATGCAGATTTCGAATAAGAACACACCCCCCGAGCTCCGCTTTCCATTATTATGAGTAGAGTGTACCTACTTCACAACATATGAAACTTGAGTCATTGAGCCGGCAGGAGGTGAACGTGTAAGATTCACAGTTCAATGAGTCCTATCTGGGAATGGTATCTTTAAGATCCTATAGTCAAGATGTCCCCTCGATTTTCCTGCCAGCCAAATCCGTTGTGCAGTAGGTATTTCTAATCTGTTTAAATTCAATTCATAAACAGATTGGAAATACCTACTGCTCAACGGGACGCCTTGACTATAGGATTTCAAACAATTATTCACTTTTTTGTGACATTGTATTATTGCTACGGCTAACAAGCCTACGATATATACGAGGTTGTATGTAGGACGTGTTGTTCGTTAAACTGGGCTGCATTTCCCTCAAAACACTAAACACAAATCTTCAAACGGAACCTAATTATATATTATTATATTTAAAATGTGAAATATATAATACGATATATACAATTTATAATATAATTAATATATAGTTAATATAAATAATTAATATAGAATAATGGATATAAAATGTATATATATTTAATATATAATATAAAATATATAAAATCTTCAAATGGAAACTAATTATATATTATTATATACCTATGTAGGTCCTAAATATAATAGTATACATATATTTGTAAATACGAGCACCGTCATGCGCATAGTGATACTACATGGCGACTAACGTATTTTGGTTTATTATCTTCGATAATGAACCATTGGAATCGCCCAAAGAAAAAAAATTTTTTAACCCCCCCTCAAAATTTGTTGGTTTACGTTTCAAGACACGTAGATTCAGAAAATCGAATAAAAAAAAAATCCGTCCGTCCGCCGTACGCCGTACACCGTACGCCGTACGCCGTCCCCCGTACGCCGTACGCCGTCCCCCGTACGCCGTCCGCCGTCCGCGCCACTTTGCCCAGTTAGCGTTGAGCTAAAATTACGAAATTTGGTTTCTGGGTTTGGACCAGCCCCACAATGATCCTCGAAACTTTTCATAACCCTAGGTCAAGGGGAAGGGGTTCAAAACGAAATTTAAAATTTCGACAATGTCATATCTCAAAATATTTAACTGAATCGTGTAATTTTTAGTTCACGTTTGAATGACCTGAAAAATTACGAATCTTTTAAGACCAATTGGATTTTTGTGCGACCAGCCGTTCGTTCACAGTGAGCGCGCAAAGGTTTAGGAAAAACACTAAACTTTCGCGTCGAAAATGGCCGCTACGTGGATCAACCTCCAGACGCCCAGAATAAAACTACCTTTTTTCATCTTCCCGGTAAACTACAGCCTAGAAATTTTAACCGTGAGTTGGGGATAGACCACATTGCAATATTCACCCGGTTTCTCATCTGTACAATTGATTAAATAATACCTATTTGTTTAAACAAATTAAATTTTGATGATGAGCTAGATACTTGAAATTTTAAATATAGGTCAGAAATGGATCACAATGCAATATTCACCCGGTTTCTCATCTGTAAAATTGTTTAAATAATACCTATTTGTTTAAACAAATTAAATTTTGATGATGAGCTAGATACTTGAAATTTTAAATATAGGTCAGAAATGGATCACAATGCAATATTCACTCGGTTTCTTGTCTGTAAAATTGTTTAAATAATACCTATTTGTTTAAACAAATTAAATTTTGATGATGAGATTTTAAATATAGGTCAGAAATGGATGACATTTCAATATTCACTCGGTTTGTATGACATGGTATGAGTATGGTAAGGTATATTATTGTATGTATGATTTAGTACAGTATGGTAAGATAGAAAAGAAATTCGTAGGTATGGTATGGTATGAGTACGGTGAGAATATGGTATGGTGCCGATTTGCAACACAGTCTGGTATAGGTAGAAGGGTGATCTGCACAAGGAAGATAATAAACCGTTGTGTCAAGAATTTGCAGAGTTTTACATACGGCCCCCACAAACTATTGTGTTCGTATGTTTCCTGGTTTTTATGGACAGATGATAAAACCTCCGAACATTCCGTTTCACCTCCATTCAAAATTCAGTGGATAGAGGTCGAGGCAGTTTTGCTTCCACTCGCTATAAGTTGCATACAAGAACCGGAAAATCTATAGCTGTTTTGGTCCGTTCAGGGGTTTTTTTCAACAATAAGAACATTGAGAACATTAACGAAGAGAACACGATTGGGCATAAGAGGGCTGGTCCCCTGATTATCCTACTTGAACCGATTAAAATGCGATTCATGACTACTCTCATCTCCACATGAGCAAACGTATTTGATTGAGGTTGGGGTAGTACCTAGTGAAATCCATGATTCCTATGCGATAACTCCGGTTCCACTCAAGTCATTTTTCAGGGAAACTGCTCGCTATCAAGATATTGCTTGGAAATGAATATTTAATTAATATGAGTCCGATCCCCTGTGATACAGTGTCGTTGGTGATCTAAAACAAGATGTCAGCATCAGCTCTGGAATAAGTAAGTGGTTCATGAGAAATTTCAATACGATATGACAAAAAGAGTTTCACAAAAAAGTGGGAGTTAGTCATTTGGGTTTAACTCATTACTATTATTATTTATAGCTATGGGACTCACTGGGGTACGTAGAGGGGGTAAAAAGATGTTTTTCCTTTGTCAATTCCAATGGTACGTATTTTTCCAATTTGTGTCTCTGTCCATTCCCTCAACATTAGTATTTACTTTTTCGAGATTGCAATCATTCTATAAAGGCATAAACAACAGTTGTGAACCTGCTGTGCACTCATCTCCGGCGTTGGTCATGCCGAAGCATGTGAACCGTTGTGAACCGTAAGTACTTAGTGGAAGAGTGTTTACTCATACCTACTACTAGTTAAGTAGAATTCAAAATGCCTTCAAAAATGCCAGTGGTTGCCCATAGCAGCCCTGTTGGCCTTCTAAAATCCGTGCCGTTATGTGGCTACGGATTCTAATTTTCTGCTTGATTCGCCGCGCTCCGGAACACAATTTAACCGTCATCAATATTAAACCTCGGACATGATCAATGAAAATCTTGATACTGAACGAGCGACTATTTTTATACACTTTTTTTTCAGGGGCATCATTTTATATACTTGTTCATTCGTGAGTTTATTCACGGTTCACAACAGAACACTGTACCTGTGGCATCACACAGCCGACGTGATAACTTCAAAGATTTAACTAGTTCCTCCCCTTCAGTGAGTTTCCCTAAGTGCCAGGAAAGATATCGAAAGCTTTTTTCTCGATGCATTTTCGCAGCAACATCCCATTTTTGAACCCTTCACACGCATTTGGACAGTTTTCCCCATCTAGGAGAAGCTTTTCGAAAACTTAGGAAGTGCGATTTGGAAAATCCGGTATTCCAGTAAGTATCAAGACCGATTCTTTCTTGTCTTCAGCCCAGTTGGAATTCCAGTGACCACACTGTCTGTTCATAAGATGGTTAGAATGATTGCACGTGACGCCAAATTATAGGGTTATTTAGAAAAAATTTCACCAAGATGTTTTGGTTAAACGAAATAATGCAGTTGGGTGGAGTACTCCATTCTTGAAGTCACCAGTTGAAATGTTCAAGTCGTGTTGAGGTTTGTTCAACGGTTTGGATTTGGGAATAATATAGAAACATTTTTCATCTGTAGGTTGATGAATGATCCGTGCAATCTGTGTTAGCTCTGAAGTTCTACCCTTTCGTAGACGGGGATCAAAAGCAAACAAGTTCCTACGCCGAGCTGGGGTAAACTGACGAAAACCCATTAGCAATAGGTAGCAAACGAAATGGTTTTGGTCAGTGAGAAGTCATCCAAGAGTGTAAAGCTTGCTGGTGAACTCGTGATTGCCTCTGAAGAGGGTGTTTAGGCAGGTGGACTAAAGGAAATAGAGTGAAGGGCAGGAGGAAGGTCTAGTGGATGCCGGGGGACAGGGAAGAGGATGTAGAAAGTGGAAAGGCTCGCCCGGCCGTGGGACCGCAGCTAAGCCTGAACAACAAGATCCTTGACTTCACTACCACTCTTGCCTACAATTCTCAAGCAAGAGAACGGCGAAGGTCCTCACTGCGGCTTTATTCACTGTAGTTTTACCGATGGTAAGAAAGAGGCCGCAGAGAAATTTCAGCCAAGTCATCTACATCCAAAGTTGAGGTTTTTCGAATGGAACCATGGACTTGACCTATTCGTTAGATAGGTGTTTTTCGAATATAACCCACACCGAAACTAACCATATTTTGAAGTTTAAATGGATATAAGTTACCACCGTTAAACGCCACACAAACTTAACGAGAACAAAGGGCAGGATTCACGTCATTCCAATGGCGCATCATTGTATGAAAATTATGTAATAACAAGATCTCTCTTTGAATGGATTAATTGTCTAGCCTTTTAATCCATTCATTCATTCGGAGGAAATAATATTTTAAACATAGTAAGCAGAAGTGCCTACTCCTTCATTGTATCACTTCATTCATGGAAACTTTCAAATCCGAGGGCAAAACTTCGCTATGTCTCTTTCTTGTTCAGAGCTTTGTCGCGTTCCCATCAGAACCGTATTAATATTGTGAATGGAATCAACATTTTAAAAACATAAATTTGTGTACGCGAGTTATGATTTATAGATATTAAATCGTTGGTTGAGGTTCGGTCAAAAGAATAAACGACTGTTTTCTTTCCTTATAAAAAATAATTCCACGTATTGAACTGGCTAATTCGAATGCATTCTAATGCTAGTACCAAGAAGTCACAAGAAGTTATAAGAAGTCATTATACATAATCAGTCACTTGCAGAGTTGAAGACGTTGATCAAATCGAGGATCCAATTACACTCCACAATACAATGTGTCATACTGTTTGTATTATAATTAAGTTGAGCTAGGCGAACGAAACATAGCAAGTGATTCAATAGTCTTCATGTCGTGCTTTAGCATCAGTCCAAATGACCATTACGCATAGACTTGATTCAATGCTAATATCACATTGTTGTGTCATTAATGCCTAACATTATCAGTTGAAACGGTGTGATCCCACTTGGAAAATTTTCATGAGAGATCATTATACAGTTACAGTTATAACTATTATAAGTAACTGTATTACTCACATGTAACAGTTACATGTGAGTAATACAGTTACTTATAATAGTAAGAATAAGTATATAATTTACACGGGACGGAGGGAGATCACCCATGATGGGATACTTCATGTTTTGCTTTGGACTTGAATCAAACTAGGTATTTGTGTATTCGCTTTCGGACAAGAGGACGCAACGACATTATCCAAAAATACCTCTGGATCATGGCTTGAGTGGCTCGAGGCCCAGCATTTAACAAATACAAATGATAATGATCACATATCAATTGCGACAAAGGTGCATGCCGTGGAAGCAACAGAGGATGCTTTGCATGAGGGGGTAGTGCCGAGTGAGTTAAACGTCCTCTAACTCCAAGATAACCCTTGGAGTCTATGTAAGGGGAAAGGGATATCAACTTTTCTGAGACCGTTTTTCCTTTCTGAATTGCATGAATATCGGTGGCGAAATATTGTTTTTGAGTCATGCTCGTACATATTTGTCGTGCTCAAAGGCGTTCTGAATTTCAGCCACTTTCAAGCAACCAATGGTGCGTCCAGACTTGGGAAGGCGACAATTTTTTGTAAATTGTAACACATAATCCAACACTCGTTTCAACTTCGACAATGAGGAAATCGTTGAGATTATGTTGAGGATGAGGTTACAAGATGCTGTTTCATGAGACACCGTTAACACTAAGTCTTGTGGTGTAGAGGCAAACGAGCTTTTCACTTCTTGAGAGTAATGGGCAGGTAGGACGTTGTTCATGTCCAAAGAAGATGCCCATGTACACATAGGAGATTTTAAAAACTCCGGTCCCGCCCAACATGACAAATTTAGTTCAGCTTTAACAATATCAAGCGTTCTTATATGTTTAGCAAGCAACAGCGTTCAATTCGAGTCGTGGGACCGTTTGAACCTTCAAGGGGGCAACTTTCGTTTTGGCCTTGAGTGGACTGAAACTTTTGTAACCGATGTTGCTTTAGAAGATTGCATTTTTGGCAAACACTTGAACGGTTTACTATTGCCTGTTACATTATGAGAAGATGGAGTATTCACTGGCATGAAAAATTATTTTATTCTACATTGCTCACGCACGAAATTGATGTGTTGAGCAAACGTAGGTACATCTGTGCTTGAGGTCAGAGATCTTTCGAATAGGATTCTGAGCGAAGGAGGAAGAGCTCGCAGGGCACATTGAAATACGAGGAAATCGGAATGCGAATTCAAATTCTGATACGCTCAATATTTAGTATCAAACACGTTGAGAAAAGATCTGATGTCAGAAACTGATTTCTCGAGACATCGTTTTAAATTCAAACATGTTATCTACATGATGAGCGGCAAGCACTCGTTTATTTGCATAGGTTGCTTCAATTTTACTGTAGGCAATGGAATAATTCGCGTCAGAAATCTCCATTGTTTCTATCAGCATTAGGGGCTGCCCTGATAACAATGAACGTAGATATGCAAACTTTGCCGTGTTTGAATACGTGCCTTTATGAACGACAGAGTTGTAAAGCGCCCACCAATTCTGAAAGGTTTGAAGTTCGCCGTCCCAAACTTGTATGTCAATGCGAGGTATACTAACATCCGAGACTGCATGAGATTTACTTTCAATTCTATGACGAATATTTCCTTTAAGGGCTCTAATTTCGTAATAAATTGTGTCAAATGCAGATATAACTGGAGAGACTTCTTGTTGATGTTCAACAGGTAATATAACATTAAGCTCTGTGAGCGCATCGCAATATCCGTAAAAACGATCGCGAATGTCGCTTATTTCGTTGCATCGCGACAGAAACACCAAAATAGAACCCGCTCCAACTGATTTTGAAGCATCAAATGCAGCTTGTAGTTGAGCAAATGCATTTTCGCGCAACTTAATATAATATTCCTGCTTTGCCACAAGTGCAGCAACCTCCGATTCCTCTTTGTGGGCGACAGAAGGTGAAGAGAAGGCCATGTTTAGAAATTGGAGCGTTGAAGAGTACGGAGTTTATTTACGCTGATTACCTACCACCTGCACGATCTCTACAGGTCAATAAATACGGCAAATTATTATTTATAATGGAAGCGAAGATGTTAATTGGTAGTTTAAAAGTGAGATACAGTTTATACTTGAAAAAAAACCAAAAAAAAAACGTTGGGAAAAACTCAACCGCTCTCGCACGTGTGACGGCAAAGTGCCGAGATAAACGCAAACAACGTTGAGAAAAGTGCAAAGCAACGTGGAAAAGAAATGCAAATTTTAATCATTTGGCTCACACGGACCAACAAATGTTGGCGAATTTCTTCCTTGCGAATTTGTGAAGGATTGGGAAACTCCCACCTTCGAGAAGTGGACTGTATTTGAGTGTAGTATTCTTACGGAATTGTAGTGGCAAGATTAATATTATATTATGTGGACTTGAAATATCGTAATCAAATTGGCTAATTTTTGGCGGATTTTCAGTGACGTATGTGGTCCCTTCACTCATCAGACAGACAGTGGACACAGGTATTTTCAATTAATTCTTGATGATTTCTCTAATTTTCTGGTAGTGAAATTGCTTAATTGCTTACAGTTTCCTCAGCTCAATTGATGCGTCTTGATCTAGTTCTGCATTTACTAAGATCAGTAGACACTACACTTCAAAATTAGACCAGCCGCAGGATGTAGAGAGGTGTAGGGAACGGAAAAACCGGGTAAACAATCAAGCTTTATGGTAATCTACATGGTGATTCTTACTTACCTCTATAGAGACACTTCAAAATAAATATTTACTAATGTAGGTGTAGACACACGTGTGTAGGTTTTATGCACACTAAACTCATATTTTCACTAGAACTTTCACTTAGAGTGAACTAGGTACCTAATTTATTATTTCCCCCTATCTAGGCGGTACCTGTAACCAGAAATAGGTTAGTAATTTTTAAATTTGTCTAAAAAAATTGAAGATCGAAAATAAATAAATAATATACTTAGCTGAACACCTGTATTTATCGGTTTTAAGCCAAATAGGTAGTCACCATACCATTTCCCCTACTTTTGAACTGTTGCAGGTCACGTATGAGAACATGGGTGCCTGGGTCTGAAGCTCTTTTTATTTATTCCCCTCTCCGTAAATCACGGCGGCTTAGCTTCCTTTACGATAGGCCCTACATTTCCCAGGAATGAGGGGCGATGTCATGGTTCTGATCTTCCCGCAACCTTACTTTCTTTTGATGTATGTTCGTACGAATTAGTCAGCGTCGCCAGACACGATAAAATGCATGTCGACCCGGTATTCATTGTCTATTTTCAGAGGTTGAGTATGTTGAGCTGTCATTTTGAACTCACCAGCCGATCCATATTCTCCCGCACGGCCACCTGATTGTTTCTTGTGGACAAGTCAGAAGCACCTAGCGCTCTGTTGTAGCCGGGTTGCTGAGACGTTTCCATTGCTCGTAGATCGTGATTTCTTTTCTGAAACTGATTTCTCTTAGCTACTCCTTTTTGGGGAATTCAATCGATTCATTCTATCCTCTCCTTTTCGAGGACATTCACTTTTAGAAAATGTATGAGGCATATCCTCGTCAGAGCAGGCTGAATCCATCCTTAAGTATGTTTGACATATCATTATGACCAGGATATGTGTGAGAAATGTAAATGATAAATTTTAAATCTGTGGGCCTATATGTACAAATGTACTAATTCTGTCTATAGGTACAAAATTATTTTCAGAAATCATCCATTTTCAAAGGCATTCTATCTTTAACGACTACTCAAATTTTAGGTGGGTATTAGGTACTATCCATGTTTGGTGTTCCTATGTATATCTATATTTAGCCTGAAGAGGGGTGCGAAACGATCAGATCTATGTCGGACGTACAAATAATATATGTTGTCGACGGCTTGTGATTTGGTATTGGACAATATACTGAACCTTGATTATTTTGCACCTATGCGTCGTTCTGATTGCCAGTTGTCTCGAGGAAAGTTATTGTGTTTGCTTGTAAAAATCATTAAAAATTATTAATGGTTTATTGTGTCTAGAAGTACGATGAAGTGTACTTATTGAGACTTGATTGAGTGTTGCTTTCATTTGAAAACTCCCATTTTACCTATGACGGGAGTGGTGGGTAGTAGGTGGGTTGAAGCGGTTGGCACATCACGTAGAGAGGAGAGCAATTTTGATATCCGACCGTTGGATTACAAATTCACATCAGTTTGCTCCAGTAAATGACTTCTTTAATCTTTAACAAAACGGCGGGGCGAAATGAAAAATAAACAAACAAAAAAACAGTGTTTTGCCTTTGGAAGCAGTGGAGCGTTTTACTTCTCCCTCTCAGAGCCAGGGAAACTGAAATTCTTCTTCAATTCCTCAACATCGGGTGGGTTTGTTCCAATGAGGCCTGACATTGTGAATTCACCTTAGTGAATCACAAACCGTCCCGTAGATGGTCCTAATTAATGTAACATTCACAATAGTTCCATCCAAGAACGTGACGTGGCCGAGGGTCTAGGGGTCGATCCGTTGTAAGTTGTGGTAGAGGAAAATAACACCATCACGTATTCTTTGCCATAGCTACCTTTTTTCGTCATCCAAACGAAAGGTTGAAGGAAAAGGGCCTTCGTTTTGACCTACATTCAAGCCAGCTGTTTCCCTCTCAACCTCCCCATGAGCTGCCCTTAGAAGGCAGAGGGATTTTCGTTTTGTATGTTCGTTTTGGAGTAATTAAAAGTTTGCCCTAATGACAATCACAAAAAAAATGATAGTAACTGATCTTTTGGTTTATTATCTTCGATAATGAACCATTGGAATCGACCAAAGATTTACGTATGGCATTGGGCACTCCTCCATGTGTTTAAAATCGAATTTGAAGGTTTTAAGTTGTATTGAGGGTTTTAACGAACATACAAAACGAAAATCCCTCTGCCTTCTAAGGGCAGCTCATGGGGAGGTTGAGAGGGAAACAGCTGGCTTGAATGTAGGTCAAAACGAAGGCCCTTTTCCTTCAACCTTTCGTTTGGATGACGAAAAAAGGTAGCTATGGCAAAGAATACGTGATGGTGTTATTTTCCTCTACCACAACTTACAACTTACAGCTTTTTGACACCCACGTATATGACGGTTTTAATGTATCCAAGCTTACACATCTTGTTTGAGGATTGGTTGTCTTTCCGTTTGAGCACGAAACATTTTGGAACTGGATTGCAATTCCAATCTTCCAATTTTTATTTTATTTTTATTTTTATTTTTTTATTTTTTTTTTTTTTTTTGGTTTCTGGTTTCAGGACATGTGTGGTGATAACTCCAGTAACAACTCTGTCAAAAATTTATAGCAACTCCTTTTTTGTTCGTGCTCATCACTCAGACCCAAGGAACACTAGGGTCCTAACCTTTGAATGGCCCAAATTTTCAGAAATTATTCATGCCACTGACCTTCTTCAACTCTTCCCTATTATATGAAGTTCATTGAACCGTTGTCGGTAGCCAGCCAACTGTCGGCCTTTTATGAACACGCTGAGATAGTCGGCATACGTACGGTGAGGAGAGGGTCATCAATCACACTTTTATGTACGTTTAGGAGTTCAAAGGTCCCAGTTCGCCAATGAACTAGTACGTTTTTGAAATGGGTAGTACTCAGAGAAGGGACCACTTATAGGGGTGGGGATGGCACCATTGTATTCACAACGAACGGGAGTTTTTCTCATGCAGTAGTAAAGATGGTTTGGACGAACCGAGCAACGAGTTTACGCGGTTTTTAGTGAATAGTGAATCAATAGTTCAAACTCAGAGAGATTTCCGTCAAATTTTGAAACTGGACTTACACTTTCATCCGTATAAGATGTTGATTGTCAGAAATTATTAGCAGGGGATCATGACCAGCGAAAAATGTTTTGTGAGAGGATGAAGTCAGTGTTTGACGACAACGAAAATGTCATCCTGATCACAAGTGATGAGGCCCATTTTCACTTAAATGGATTTGTCAACAAGCAGAATTTCAGATATTGGGAGCTGGAAAATCCAAGAGAAATTCATGAAAGACCTTCACACTGCCCTCGTGATACAGTGTGGTGCGCAATTGGAGAGGAAACAGTCACCGTACGTTGTTTCTTTGAGGAAAATGGTGTGACTGTGAACTCTGAGCGTTATCTCACCTTGTTAAAAAACTTTCGTTTTCTTTCACAACTTCGAAGTAAACTTATCCCATTCAGACACGTTTGGTTTCAACAACATGGAGTGACTTGCCATACCGCAAATATCACGATGGCCTTCCTCCGCCAAAAATTCTACGGTCGCCTCATTTCTCGGCGTGGTGACGTTCCCCGGCCACCCCGGTCCCCTGACCTATCCCCCAGTATCTTTAAAATCCCCCTTCTTGTGGACAATTTAAAATTAAAAACATGTCATTATCTTCAAAAACCACTGAATTATGATTTTTTCAAATCTATACTAGTGCACTGGCGGACCTATGGCCAGCCAAGTTAACGGATCGTCAGTGTGGCCTCTGCACCCAGCCAGAACATCCGGAGAACTTTCAAGGTTCTAGCGCCTGTCTTTTGGCACGCCCTCTACAACGGCAGTAGTAAACGGTGCAATAATTCTTACGTTGGAGCTTCAAGTGCGTTGGAAGGGGATGGAAGGATTCCGTGCAGGGGAAAAGGACCATAGATTATACGACTATGGAGGGGACGTGCCTTCTCGCCTACGCCTCCACGCTCTTTTGGGTTGTGAGGAGAGCCACATCCCCTGCCTTTTGCATATGTATATTAGATCCATATATAATATATATAAATTCTATACTATACAAGACATGCGATTCAATAAGAGTTTATTATTCTGTGTTTTCGAGTTGGTTTACTCGTAATTAGTTTAGAGTAGTACTGAGAATTAATTATTGAGCGGGAGAGAGATTGTGATGTGTGTATTGTGTTTGAGTTGGAGTCGAAACCTGTATTTGATATTGTTCAACCTAAGGGAGATATTCCCCGAGAGAAATGTATATGGGAATTCTCCAAATATGATCCGAATTTAAATCATACATAAAGAAGTCTCATGAGATGAGTCTGGTGAATTCAAAAGTTCTACTACGAGTACTTGGATGAAATCCACTCGTTCATTCAGCTTTCAATCAGAGCAGCAGATTGGTTATAAATGATAAATCCCTGCGATTGTTATAAAATGGTTCGAATGGCTCGTGTAAATAATTCCGGTCCCAGGAATAGCTCGTGTGGAATCTTAATTACATTGTTTTCACATGTTGATAGTGGAGACACAGAAGATCTTTGTAAACTAATGCGTGGGGTATGTTCCCTTATAGCCTCTCTAGATACTCTGATCTTTAACCCACCCAACCACACATATTCTACGTGTTTCACTCTCACCTGCCATGTCTAATAGCAGTTGGATCAGTTAGCGGTATGAAACACAACTTCCAGCGCGCCCTATTTCCCACATATATCCCAGTAAGGCATGCTGATTTTAAAAATCGAACACCTGAGGGACGTCTGAGGGAACTGTACCTGTTTTCTAGAAGGATGGCTTCAACATGTTTAGAACTTGGGTTTCTGGAAATTGTTTCAATGCGAATCCGTTTCAGAGCGGTTTGAACCCATCCCTTGATTCAAAGAGGCTTTTATATTCAAAGTACCTATTTGATGCATGTATAGGACAATGCAAGTTCTCCCAGACAATAACTTTTGGAATGGTAAGTTAAAAATCCAAATTTGGCCAGAATGTTATAATAAACCATAACCTGTTGTGTGTTATGGTGCTAAAACATGGATACTGAAAGCTTTGGACATGCAGTTCCTGAGACTTTTCTGAAGAAGGATTCTCCACCGAATATTTGGATCCGTTTGTCCTGCTAGAACGTGGAGAAGTAGGAACAATCTGGAGCTGTATCGCTTTACAAACGGGGAGGATACAGAGCGTTTTGCCAAATCACTAAGGCTTGCATGGCTGGGACATGTCCAAAAAATGGGAAGGATGCCAAGGAGACTGATGAATGCAAAACAAGGTGAAGAGGAAGGCCGTGGAGAAGCCGGATGCAGCATGCCGTTGCTGACTTGTCGAGGAGGGAATCAATGACTGGAGCACCAAAGTTAAGTATGGACCGGACGGCATGGCGGGTGGTCACAAGGGAGCGCATCACAACTACTGGTGCCGTGATTATGCCTTTTTAAAATTTAACTAGAATTTTCAGATTCTTCATGATCTATGAAACTTTTTGTAACCAATTTCAATTGGAAGAGCTGTACATTCGGGGTTTGGAATTTTTCATTAATCCATGCATTGGACATTTCAAAGAGGATGGGATAATCGTTTTCACAACAATTTCAATAAATTTCGATTTTGACTACTGAAACAAGAGTCATTCCCCTAAAATATATACGAAGTATAACCGAACAAGCAGTCCCCTGATTTGACCTCATTTCTTCATCCACGCTGACGAACGGTAAAAAGCAATCGATGATCCTGTTAATAATTTACTTGCTTCATGTTGTTGCTCCAGAGCTCTTCGAGGGCCGGACTTTAGTTTCATTATCCCCAAATTTCAGTCGGAACGGGAAAAGGTCTCATGGTTGGAATCTCAAAATGGTTTTGATCCCAGGTTGCGAGATTATCTTGAGTTTTCAAACCTTTACCTATATACGTAGGTAACACAACACACGGTGATTGTGAAAACTTGCACATAATAGAAGTTTAGAGTATCTTTATAATATTGACATTTATTATATATGTATGATTCCCATGATTTTATCCTGATCCTACACAGGCTGGAATTCACCTTTGAATCATTAATTAGTGTCCCATTACTTATGTGCCGATAATAATTTATAAATATTCATTTTCATAAACTAAATATGTGAAACATTATTATTTTATGATTCTATCAG
The DNA here is from genome assembly GCA_963920205.1 of Stenodema calcarata. Classification (NCBI taxonomy): domain Eukaryota; kingdom Metazoa; phylum Arthropoda; class Insecta; order Hemiptera; family Miridae; genus Stenodema; species Stenodema calcarata. The sequence goes on along the minus strand of OY986048.1, from coordinate 30,218,337 downwards.
AAGGAGGTAAATATTTTGAATGAGATCCATAGTATTCCAGAAATATTTCATTCAGAATTACGCTCTCCGTTATATATTCACCCCAGTTCAAACTTTCCAAGATACGCCCCCAAGATACGCAAAATACCCAGTTCCAAGTTGAAAATATTTCTTAACAACTCTTAATGAAATGAAAGCAGTATTCCATTTCCCTGCTACAGCTGACATCACATGCTTGATTGATAGCATCATGTTTACGATAGAAGAAGGCATTTTAATTGCTGTCATTAAAAAAAAAAGTTCATATATTGGACGGTTGAGCCGCAACTGTGATAAAGAGCAGAAATGGCGGCGGTTCTGGCAAAATGCCGAGGAATCAGAGAGATTCACTCATTACAGGGCACTGGACCCTCGCCGGAGGCAGCGATCTTGGTCGGTGTTACCACAAATGACATTTTTTCGGCGAAATGGATGTTCAAACTCAGGGAAGAGAATCGGGAATGTACTCCCATACGAAATGGACCGCAGTGTGCACTATCTAGAAACGCGGTAGCGTTCCGCCCCGCCAAGCAAAGAAGTTGAGAAAACGAACGATGCCGAGTGTATGTTTACCGGACGTCACGAAACGCGTTTTCGAGGTATCCATATCTCGGCTCCTATTTGACCGATCAACTTGAAAATTAGTGTGGGTCTTCTTTGAGTGTATATTAGAAAGCCCTGAAAGTTTCAAATCGATAGGTCTAAAGGGAGCCGAGCTGCATAACGTCAAAAACCCGGTTTTTCGGCCTTAGATTGTTCTTCTCCTTCTCCTTCTTCTCCTTCGCCTTCTCCTTCTCCTTCTCCTTCTCCTTGTTCAGACAGGCAAGGCTGGAGCCTCTCTACGTTCACCGATTGACTTGAAATTTTGCACAGAGCTTCATTTAACCTTGAGACAGAGCCTTATATAAGATTTAACCCATTATCTCAACCGAAAAAAGTTTTAGAAACAAAAAAACAGAAACCTTAGGAAAATTCTGTCCACTTTGACGAGTCTACAGCCTGGGTAAAAGGACCAATCGACTTGAATTTTTTTACATACGTTCTTTATAGCATGACTAAAAAACTGAAATTTAGGGTAATTAAGGCTAATTATGGCCATATCTCGGCTCCTAGTAGACCGATCAACTTGAAATTTGGTATGGATCTTTTTGGTGTGGATAGTAGAAAGCCCTGAAAGTTTCAAGTCGCTAGGTCTAAAGGGAGCCGAGTTATATAACTTCAAAAACCAATTACCAACCAATTACTTGTATAAAACGTTAACCACCATCAAGTATTAGTTGCTTGTGGAAGTAATAAAAACGTCTCGCAATAGCGCCAAGGGGAGATTTCGAAAGGGGTACGGTGCTTGTGAAGTGGTTAAGCTTTTCATTATACTTAGCTCCTTAATGAGGAAAAGGGCGGGCGGGGAAAGTGGATATCATAACTTTTTCCGGCCTCTGAAGAATGATATTTGCGAGGCGGGGTGATTTTTACACGGAGTGTTTTTTTGGGGGGATTCAACCTACACGAAAAGGAAGGCCTGTTTCATTTCCTCTGTCTTTGCCCAGATTTGGCTGAGGAAACTTTAGGTCAACCAGTGCTTTCCCGGGACGAGGCGGTTGCATTGCGGGACAGTGCTGGATGACCACAATTGGTCTATTACTGTAAGGTATCATAGCAGTATCGATCCATGGTAGTACATGAATTTAATTTATAATTATAATCTCGTGAAAAGAATGTTTTTTTTTTCTTTTTTCACTGATTTGTTATATTGAAATGAAGAAAGACTGGCCACGGACCATTTAAAAAAAAACCATGTCGGTATTGTTTATTTCGTATAACCGAAGAAATTTTTTTCGATTACTTTATTTGCTGAATAAACTTCTTCATGGACAGCATGTTCTTCAATGGAGACGTTTTACATAAAACCAATTTTGGTTGTTTATTGTTGTTCCTTACAAAATCTAGATGACAAAGCTGTTGGAGCCTTGTCCGATTTTTTCACGGAAAGCAAATGTCAGTGATTTTAGATCTATACAAATTACAACAACTCGTATCCCTCCAACATCGATTTTAAAGGAGACATCAATTACCATTCGACTTCAACTGTTGATAGTGTAATTATACCAAACCTAGGTTACAATGTGATGCCGTGTACTACCCGCAATGAGATCTTGCAGCTCTTTGTGAATCCTGACCTATGGTATATGAAGCTGTCTCAGGTTCCTCCTCAGGGCGTATGGAACTCTGACATCGTGAATGGGCTTGAAATATTGATTGCATCATCTCTTCTTTGGAAGAAACTTAGGGAATTTGGAGTCAGTACCAAGCTCATTGCGGTGCTGAAATCGCTATATGCGAATGCTTACTTCCATGTGCTACCGCATCCCAATGAAGAGGGCTTCATGCAAAGGATTACGGAGGGAGTTCTTCAAGGTGAATGTCTAAGCCCCCTCCTCTTCATCCTGTTTATTTCGGACATGGAGAGATTTCTGCGGGACGAAGGTTGCCACGGGGTTCCGATATCGGGTAAAGAATTGATGCTGCTTCTTTTTGCCGATGACGCCGGGGTGTTGGCCGACTCTATCCCAGACGCCCAAAAGAAAATGAACGCGCTGATAAAATATTGCTCAGTAAACCATCTGAAGATCAACAGCCAGAAATCCAAGCTCCTTATATTTCATCGTGGAGGAAGGCGGAAGAAAACCAGACCTGTCTACTGTGGAACGGACGAGCTGGAGGTGGTGTCTTCCTTTTCGTATCTTGGAACAGTTTTCTCAAGGACGGGCAAATTTAGGCAGAACTGTGACGCCCGAATCTCGAAGGCCAAAAGTGCGATAGGAGCAACACGGCAGTTGCTGTGTACTGCCCAGGTGGATTCGTGGGACGTGAGATTCAGACTTTTTGATTCTCTTGTGGAGTCGGTGTTGCTCTATAGTATACTCTTCGGAGGTGTGGGGACTGTGGTACCTTGAGGAAATTGAGGTCGTTCAGAGCCTATTTTTCAAAACTGTTCTGTGCTTGCACCGATCGATCCCTGGGCACTATCTGCGGCTGGAACTGGGAAGGCTTCCCCTGGGTGCCAGAGTCTTCGAGAGAGCGGTGCGGTTTCTGGTTCGAGTCCTAAAAATGAATAATAATCGTTGGCCTAAAATATGTCTGCTTGAACTCGCCAGGCTCCATGTGACCCGAGCTCCGAACTCGCAGTTTAACTGGGTGTCTGAGCTGAGCCGTCTTGTCGTCGCGTCTTGGGGAGGATTGATTGGGGTGACCTGCGATATGAGGGGCTGAGGGCTTCACTGAACGGTTTGGTGGAATCTTGCAGAAACCATCTTCACGGTCTGGATGTGGAACGAGTCATCAACTCGAAGTACAACTCATATTTCCGATTAAGCCTGGATTTTGGTGGCCGCCAGTTATACCTTGGAAAATGTGGATCGATACATGCCGAAAGAATAGTGGCCCAGTTGCGAATGGCCCCCAGGTCTGAAGATGTAAAGGCAGTATTTTTCTATCATAGAAGTGAATCGTATTCACTTCGGACCTCGGAAATTTGCACGATCTGCCACATTGAGAACGAGAGCCTGTGTCACTTCCTCCTCGCTTGCCCCCTCTACGCTCCTCTTCGTGATCACTACCTGGCGCAGTACCTGGCCGGTGAGGTCAACCGAACGGATGACGTCTCCTCTCTGCTTGATTTGGACCGGGACCTCCATAGGATCACAGACCTCTACAACTACACGACCAAGTCGCTGAAGATCAGAGAACTATTTGTTCAGTGAGAGTGCATCAACTAAAGTGGTGATCACCTGTTTTATTTCTGGAAGGAATTGCATTTTGTTTTATGTAAAAAATTGAACTTTTGTTTGAATACTTTGTCGTACCTATGTAAAAAATTTGAACTCTTGTAACAACCATTTTTGGTTAGTACAATAAAAAATCATTTCATTTCATATTGATTGCATCAACGGCCAATGTGAAAACTGATCCAATTCAATTAATACCGAACGATAACATGATTTATGAAAGTTACCAATCTGCCTTCCCACTATTTTTTGTTGATCGTTTTCATAATTATTATTCATACTTATTATTCATCCTCCAAATTAGCCCAAGAAGATTGAAAGTATAACCATACAACTCACATGCAGCAGTCAATTACTGGAGTTCGCCTTCTTCTTCCTCTTTCTCCAACTCATATATACCTGTAACAAAACAAAACAATTAAACAATTAAACAATCCAACAAACCTGACTATATCGTCAAACACAGTGCATATTCATATGATATTGGATGAGGGATTAAATTTGAGCCATTATGCTTCACAGATTGAGTGCTCACTTTAATCACCATCTGCATCCAATTCAGCTTTGTAAATCCTGTAAAAATATTCAATAAGTGAGCGACAATTAGGATTATCGTTGCCGGGAAAAATATGTATGAGTTTACGTGTAAACTACTATTCCTGAGTAAATTGCTTGTGCTGCTCGGTTGAACCTGAGGGTGAAAGATAGGATTTGAGTATGTATAACTTCTTTTGAGTTTCAAGTTCTCAAGCTGCTTACAAGTTTTACACTATGCCTATCAGGCTCAACGAAATTGAGTCCAATCCATACCGCATTCGCAATGCCAATGCTTCAGTTGCCCTCATGAGTTGCCTTCAGCCCTTACCGCTCATCTTCCAAAGCGTCATATCTCAAAAATTTTCTTATAAAATTGAGTAGAGGTGAGATAAAATCGAGAACAAGAGCGTGAACTAAATGGCGGAACTCCGGGCCAATGTTCATACTGAGGAACAGCTGATTCAAACAATACATGGTTTTGTGATCTCGAGTTTCTCGTTCTGAGATACTAGGTATTGTTAATGTGTGTTGTTAACTGCCTGTTATAAATCATCAAAGACGTTGGTAGGTAAAAACTCCAAAATTTATTTGATTAAAATAAATTATAAATAACTCATAGTCCCTAATTCCTAATACTTAATTCCTAATCCATAGTTCATAACTTCTTCTTCTTAAATCCGTCCAATTCACCTTTAACCCAACCGCTCGTCCCCTTGTGCACGACGATACCTTGTGTGGATCTGACCATCAGAGGCTGCATGAGGTGGTTGATCTTGGTGTGTGCTATGACGGGAAGCTCACTTTTTCGGGGCATATTTTCCAGGGACATGGCATTGCGGGAAAAGCTCTGAGAGTCTTGGGGTTTCTCAAAAGGAATACCCGCGAATTCAATTCTGCAGCGTGAATGCCCTAGTTGTTCTGTACAAGGCTTTGGTTCTTCTGCTCCTGGAGTATGCATTCCCGGTATGGGCACCCTGCTAAGCAGTGCACAATACACGTGGGAGAGAGTGGAGAACAAATTTCTTCGATATGTCGCGTATAAGCTTGGTATCGCTTCAACCGATGTGAACTACGAACACCTACGTGGAGCTTGCCGTTTGCTGCCCCCTGAGACTGCCCCCCTCACTTTGTTGTTTAAAATTTCAAACACCCTGTTCTCCTGCCCTGTTCTCCTATCAAGAATTAATCTCCAGGTTCCACGATTGTCTACACGTTCTTCGCCGGTCTTTGGCGTTGTTCCTTTCCCGCCGACTAATTACCATCTCAATCGCCCCCTTCGTCGTATCCCACGAACTACAAATCTTTTTTGGATCTGAATCCCGATTTTTTTTTTTTTTTTTTTTTTTTTTTTAATGATTCTCTCTTGAAGTTGAAGGCTGTAGTTTACAATACCCCTACGCGGTCGTATAGTGAAGGAGCTCATGTTTCATATTCGTGGTGCTTAAATTTCTTATTTGGGTTTGTTTCCGTATCTCTTTTAATCTCTTATTAGCTTTATCATTGTCTCATTTTTCCATAGTTATTTTCAGTGCGTAACAATTATGTATATACCTACTTCATATGAATGCATACCTACTAATGTCTGTATCACTTGACTTGTAATGTAATTGGGCTTGCCCGTAATAAAGTAATAAGTAGATAAATAAATAAATAAATAGTTTTTATACTCTTCTATCCATTTTTCAAGTATGTATATGAATAACTTGATAATTGGATCTCGGAAAACTGTAGAGATCATCACTTAGCTAGATCATCCGAGGCCCCCTTTTACACGGTGATGACCATATTATGATAACCATCTCGAACGACCACGCAATACTTCGTCTACTACCTCCAATAGTTTCGTATCGTTATGGTTCCCATAAGGATTGTGTGTAAAGAAAACTGATCAAACCAGGAGCGATCTATATAGAAGATAACAAACCGTTGTTATCTATAAAATTTGCCGAGTTTACTGCTCTTCTGTATAATTACTTGTTGGCTGAAAGTGTCGAGTGGCATTGAAGAACAACCCTAAAATAAATTATATTCATTTTAATAATAAGATTAAAGAAAATCTTCTTTGAAATCATTCAATTCTTTTCATTGATTTTTGTATCAAAACCTACGGGACGCAAACTAATCACTGGTGACGAAATCGTGGAAACCAATCTCATAGACAAAAGCAAGATAATTTGAACAATCAATTATTCCCTCTGAAATATGAGTGAAACGTTAGACCGTTTTGGTTTTAAATCATCGTCAGTAACAAAATAAGACTGCTTTTACTTACGGTGGTTTAATCACCGAAACCGGTCTAACAGTGTACCTACTCATACTTTCAGTGTAAATAGTAGATATTTCAAATACTCTAGTTTTTCTTTATGATGTTATCAAGTTTAGGGATCGATTCAACATTGCGTAAACCATGAATAAAGATAACGAAAACGTATTTTTTCTGGGACCATCAGCATTATCAGTATGTTTCTGTCGTTCAAGTTTGGTGTTATACCTAAAAAAATTGTTTCTAGATTACCGCTCTCACTTCTCATGTTTTTCGAATTGTATAGAAATAACGTAGTCGTTCGCGGAATTTGAGAAACCTGTGAAAAATAAATAATTGAACAAGGAGAGTTCTCTCATATTCCTTCCCGCGTTTGTTGGGAAGGTGAGTCGGGAGGGGGAATAATTAAAACTTTACAGTAGGAAAACCGAAGAGCGCTCACGTATTTCCTGGCCTCGAAGTACTCGGGAACGACCCATGGAAGGTCTCGCTTTTTCAGGGTTGAGTGTAGACTTCCAGGCTTTTGTATTTTGGGTTGTCAGAGGATGAGGAGGACCACCCCGAGCCAAGAGAAAAAATAATGGCGTACAAATCCATTGCTGATCATCTAAAAACAAATCCTTAAGAAACCATGATTATATGTTTGTATGAGTAACTACGTATCAGCCCCCTATCCTTCAGTACCACCGCAGGAGCGCCATTCATTCAACCTTGTAATATGAGATATCAGAATATTACGATTCACGTACCGTTAGTAGTGGACGATGGGTAGAAGTCATAGATGACGAAAAGTAAGGGGGGGGAAAACTGGGTTTATTTATACAATTAGAATAATTGCAATTCTTCAAATAGGGGGACGGGAGGGAACTTGTTCAATGCGTGGATCGTACGTAACTGATTATCACTGCAGTCTCTCTGAAGGAGAGGGGCCGCGGGAGGGTAGGTTAGGGGGTTAGTGGGCGCTGGCTCAGACAGGTCCTTTTAGTGACATCCACGTCACAACCTTCATAATTGTTGCGATTACAGTTTCAATATGAAAAAAAAAAAAAAAAAAAAAAAGCCACAGTAAGACGAAGTACGAGTCTTCCTCGTAAGTCTTCCTTGGTCCGTTTGCGGAATTCTTAAACAATGGACTGCAGAAACATGATGTTGTTTGTGATTTTTATAATAATCTGTGCAAGTCAGATTCATTCATTTGCTACGAAAATCCCTGAACCCTGAACGACCCTGATTCATGAACTAGTGATATATAATATAATGTATTATGTATAATATACAGGGTATCTGAGGGAATCGATTATACAGGTCATTTGCAACAAAACATGTAAAATAAAATCTGAGGATATCGTTGGAAAGAGCGTTAAATTTCCTATATCTTTGATACAAAATCCGATTTTTGTAGTCTGACCTAACTGGTTAAAAAATGGGCAAATTTAAAAATTTGGAGATTTTGTTAAAATCACTGTTTTTTCTTTAGTTGTTCGTTTTGTTATTACGGAGGCCATTCGGCAGGCACTCCTTACGAAAAACTAGCCCAGAATCTCAGCTTTTCAACGATATAAAATTACACAATTAAAACAATTTCATTTCCTCTCGATCGATTCTAATGTTCATTATAATAATTATTGAAGATGGCACACCAAAAAAAAAAAAATTCTTCAGTTGAAAAAGTGCCTGAAAATACACGTTTTTTCGAATACAAAATCAATTATTTTATATTTTTTTGGGGGAACTTTTTGGAGAAAATTGATTGATTTTTCAACTGAAGAATTTTTTTTTTTTTTTTTTTTTGGTGTGCCATCTTCAATAATTATTATAACGAACAGTAGAATCGATCGAGAGGAAAACAAAATTGTCTTTGGTCAATTCCAATGGTTCATTATCGAAGATAATAAGCCAAAAGTGACACTTCTCAAAATTGAGAGCTCATGTTTTTTGATACCGAGTGTTTTGTGCTAAGATATGTTTTGTGTCTACGGAAATAAGGTAATTTGGAATATTTGTCGGTAAGTACAACTTTAGGTAAATTATGGCCGAAGTAGGGAGGTACGAGTAATGCCACATGAATTGCATAGGTCGATTCAGAATTGGCAAATTGACAAGACCATCACTTGTCTAGTCAGCTAGCTGACCCCCAACTAGGAATGGACCACTTGGTCTCCTTCTTGAACACACAATATTTCACTTCAATACTCGAATTATTTCGCATAGTTGTAGGACCGTTATGGATTTTTTATCAGTGATTCTTCTATTTCTTCTCGTAGCTCCACATTTTATATTCTCGGGTGTCTGGCTCACTGAAAGGTGCACTTTCATTTTTACTCGTGTCCTATATTTCTCTTATATGTGTACACATTACGCTGATCCTCACTACCTGTAATTGTGCTTTTATGTGGTCATAATGTGGTTTTGTTTAATTTAGAGATGCAAGCGTAGGAGAGCAGCTAAACCACTGATATATAACTATCCCTTGCCTATAATCCTCTATAATTAGTGGATGCTCAACCTAGTCGGTTGCTCAACCCATACGAATACCTACCGCATGAAATGACGAAATACTTCCAAAGGAAACATTTCCGTGCATTATGCTTGAATGACAAAATATGATTTACCGTAATAACATACTCACCTAACTCTATAAAATACAACGTTTTAAGGAATGAAATTCTAATCATTTCATCACTCCAATGTTTCATTCTTCTCGATTCAAACGTTTAATCAACTGATAAAAGAAGTCAACAATATTATTGTAAGACGATACCTTTCATTTTGAGATGCAATTCGCTGAAAAACCAGTTCATGAATCATAGCATGACGAACTTTTATTACCTTTTTTTACCTTGAAATTATTGATGCAGTATTGTTCTTCGGTTATACTCTCCATCTTTCTTATAACCTAGTTTTTATATTTAATTTCAATGGTGCCCTACCGTTTTGAAGGGACGTACTATCTGACATGGAAATAACCATTCAGGACTGTTAAAAATCCAACGTTCCTACAATATTTAGGCCTGGTCATTGACTGTTTCATCGTAGGTATTATTACTAAGGCTCCCGTTCATATAACTGATCCAGTCGGTTCTATTTCAAGGTGTCCAACCTCATTTTACTCGCAAAAAGCAGGGTCAGCAAGTAGTGCGGTCACTACTAATGGATCTGGTACATCCGGATGATTTGAACATTTGAACGAGATATTTTGATTTACCTATTAAAATGTGTGCAAACCCTCATACATCTTATACCTACACCAACCGGAAAAAGTTATGATATCCACTTTCCCCGCCCGCTCTTTTCCTTCCAACTAAAGAGATGTCCTAACCACTTCACAAACCGCGTACCCGTTTCGAAATCTCCCCTTGGCACCATGGTAAGACGTTTTTATTAATACACATCTAGTAGTAGTAGTAGTAGTAGTAGTAGTAGTAGTAGTAGTAGTAGTAGTAGTAGTAAGCAACCATTTCAGGTTGAATTTTCGTCCAACTGCCGTTTTTTGGCGTCGCGGACGTCATCGGCTGTCCACCTAGGTGGATCAGAATTGTTCCGATGATTTCGCTTAAAGCTACTCATTGCCTCGCCCCCTAGAGTTGAGAGGGGATCGCCGTCTAATACATATAATACTATTAATTATAATCAAGCCTCACCGGGATTTGAACTCACGTGAGTTTACACCCACAGAATAAACCGAAGTAGTCATTCCATCAGCAGGTTTGACCATAAACAGCGGAGATATATTATTTTGTCTCACCTCTACTAAATATATCTCCTCTATTTATATAAATTTTATATAAATAGAGGTGAGACAAAATAATATATCTCCGGAGTGCGGACGGAAGGAGTCGTTAACTAGCTCAATGTGTTTACTTGTACCTACGATCATCGGCACTGAACTATACCAAGAAGTACCAACTAACTAATGAGTATCTGTATTTATCTCTCTAAGAGGACATGAAACTCCCTCTCACATACGTTTGAATCACCTGTTACCAAGTATAAAAAACACAGAAAATTTTTCTACCACGGTTAATTCCACGGAACTGATGAGGGGGGGGGGGGTCGATAACTAGCTCAGTGTTTGTCCATAAATTATTTATATAACGGGTAAATGAAATATTTACATACATGATAATTCGTCATTATTATAAATTATTGCCTACGTTGGTGAGTACAATTGTTGTACTTACTTGTTGTACTCGTACTCACCAATGTAGGCTTTATTTTGTAATATTGACGATTTGTCGGCTCTACCTAGGAGCCCTAATTGTGAAAGACCTGTTCAAAATTGCAAAATTAATCTTGAACCCTGGGTTACTATTAACTTAGGGTTATGAAAAGTTTAAAAATCATAATTTCATGATTTTAGGACATCTCTGACTAAACAAAATGGTGGGAACGGACGGATTTTCGTTTATTATCTCCCATTCAAAATTGTTTGGTTTGCATTTCAAGATACGTAGATTGGGAAGATCGAATTAAAGAAAGGTACGCGCCACTTTGTCTAGTTAAAGTATAGGATACCACGTTCTTTATGCATTAGCTATTTAATTTTGAATCAATTCGAAAATTATAAAACATGGCAGAGCTGGTATGGCTGTCCAAGTTGAACGTTTTTTTAAAATGTAAATCAAATAAGATATGAATAATTTCCGTAAAATCAACAAGAATCAAGAAATGTGGCAATGCCATACAATAGATAATCACTCGGATATAAAATCAGTTTATAGGGCGATTATTGGTTGTTTGTGGTTTTTATGGTGGAAATCAGTGAAATATTTTGTTTATGGAGTAAGTTGAATAATAGTGAATGGTAAATTTAGCAGGTAATTAAATAAATTCGTAAGATTGCTCATTGATTCATGCTGCATGTTGTGGCTCATACCGTCTGTTTTTTTTATTTTGGTTTTATGATTGGTTTCAAAACCGTTCGATGTGGATTAATTGCGAGTGACTATTTTTCTACGAGAAAAAGAGGAACTGAAATTCAAGAACATCTCAAGCGCACGTGCAAAGATTATCACTATTTTATTAATGAAACAATTTTGTTCTTTAATATTTATTTTTATTGATATGCAAATTGTAGAACTCCACATCAGAATTGAGAACATCGTAACGAGAGTAATAAGCGATGAAGCAGAACAATCGGTGATTCGAAATTTACACCTTCGTTCCGGGCGATAACTATATAAGCTGGCTTGGCATAATACTTGGTTCACTGAGCCCGGGAATTTCTTGTCAGCTTCAGTGTTTTTTAGTGCTACTCAGGACTCGTATTTGGATTTGACAACAACGAACGGTAAGGGTTGTATCTTGTATAAGTGTGATTTCGTTTGGGAGTGCAGAGTCTTCAGGCAAGTTAATGTAGGGAACGTTACGATTATTCATCTGTTATTTACCTAACTGAAATACTCCTGTGGCGAGGCACGAATATGAACAGTTTTGGTATATTGTGTTCGATAATGAACCATTGGAGTCAACCTAGGAAAAACCAATTTTTGTTGGTTTAGGTACGTTTCAAGATAAGTGAATTCAGAAAATCGACAAAAAATCTGCCCGTCTGCTGAATGCCTTACGCTCCACTTTGCCCAGTTACTGTTTCCCTGAAATTATGAAATTTGTTTTACGGGTTCGAACCATCTCCACAATGATCCTTAACCCTAGGTCAATAGGAAGGGATACAAAACGAATTTTGAAATTGCGAAATGTCATATCTCCGAAAATTCAAATTGAACGGCATAGTTTTCAGTTTAAATAGAGTTTAATTTTTGGAGTTTTTTAAGGCCATCTTGAGCTTTGTACAACCAGTTGTTGGTTGAGCCAGCCAGATGTCGTCAACATGAGCGTGACTCATGTGGCGGCAAATTGGGCCAGAGTCTATACTGGTCCAGCTGATTCAAGTAGCACATGGTATTGAGACATCAAGTTTCTTGTTCTGAGAAGTTTTTGGGTCTACAGAAAGAAAGTGATTTCGAATATTTGGTTCGTGTTATGAATTATTGCTGACGGAGGTACAAGAAAAATTATAGCAACAATAAAAAATTCTCAATAGTTCATGACCAATAAATATACTTAAACGTTTAATTTAACATTTATTATAATTTCAAACTATTTAAAATAAAACAGAACAGTGATATAGACAGAATGGGGATCTCTACAGAAGATAATAAACCATTTTTTAAGAATTCGCAGGGGTTTTTTTTTTAATTTTCAAGTAGTCATAGGTCATTTAAACTGCCATGAGATACACTTGTCGAAGTGTAGAGTGAAAAAAGTATCAAAATATGGAACGTTATTACGGCCCAACGTGATTTACCAGAATATTTCCCAATAGAAGGTCTTTATTCTTGCTGATTTATTTTCAAGTGCACATAAATTATACTCACTTGCTGGCAGTATTTAATCTGACAACATAAATTCACTTGGAATCGTGTTCCCGTCCCTGCTATGTTGGAAAATATGTGTAAAACTGACAAAATTGATGCCTTTATTGAAAGAAAGTTAGTTAACTGGAAGCACTCATAAATTACAAACTAAACATAAGCTCACTGTGGAATAAAATGAAATGAATTGAATTTCTCTGTTGATTCCACAACTTTATTCAATGTACTCGTATATAACTGCTTGAAAGATTCTACCTAAATGTTGTGGTTCATTTCGTGATAGGTATTGAACATATCTACATCAATTTAGCGAATTTTCGGAGAAAAGGAAGCTATTGTTCTCCGAGTCCAAAGAAATTCCTGGCGTACTCGTTCTGGACATCGTTAAACCAAGTGAAAACACAGTGGGGTTTTAGTGAAAACAAGATCTAACATCATCGGTACGAACTCGGTCAGATACGCGTGTTTAGTGCACATAAACTGCGGAAGGATTCGACACGGTTTGGGACGTCTTTGCCCAGCAACACTTCGATCTAAGCATCGGAGACTCCGAGGGACCAGATGGCAACAGTTGAGCTTTCTCAGTAAGTGTGCTATATCTTCATCCCTCGTTAAAATAAACAGCCAGTTCCCTGTTTGCTGCTGGTTATCACGCCTGATACCAGTGAGTCACCCTTGGTCATAAGCACCTAGCAATTCAGAATAAGAAACATTGGAACGTTTTTATTGGACAAATCTTGAAGTTTCATGTTCAAATTCACTTTGGTATTTCGGACTTTGTTACGATTTCATCTAGACAAGTCCTCGTAACATCTTAATTTACACATCACCATTCTTCACCGCATTTCTTATCTACATTCGCTTAGATGACTCCGTCACTCATCCATCAGGAGACGTTTATTGACCTCCAAAGAGTAAATAATGTAGGGACTGAGACACTGATTACGCGACAGAACAAGTTGGGATTTTCAGCCTCCTGTAGCAACCCCCCCCTGGGTGTCTCGGGAGTTGATTCTTTGTACACCAACTCTCTAGGTTCTTGTGTTTTTTTTTTTAATTCGATTTTCTGAATCTACGTAAACCAACAAATTTTGAGGGGGGTTAAAAACATTTTTTCTTTGGGCGATTCCAATGGTTCATTATCGAAGATAATAAACCAAAAAACTCTGCAAATTCTTGACACAACGGTTTATTATCTTCCTTGTGCAGATCACTCTTCTGTCTATACCAGACTGTATTGCAAATCGGCACCATACCGTACTCATACGAATTTCCGTACTTACCGTACTCATACCATACCATACGAATTTCTTTCCTATCATACCATACTGTATTATACCAAATCATACATACAATAATATACCATACCATACTTATCCATGTCATACGAACCGAGTGAATATTGAAATGTCATCCATTTCTGACCTATATTTAAAATTTCATGTATCTAGCTCATCATCAAAATTTAATTTGTTTAAACAAATAGGTATTATTTAAACAATTTTACAGACTAGAAACCGAGTGAATATTGCATTGTGATCCAGTTCTGACCTATTTTTAAAATTTCAAGTCAATAGTTCATCATCAAAATTTAATTTGTATTATTACAAAAAGGTATTATTTAAACAATTTTGCAGATGAGAAACCGAGTAAATATTGCAATGTGGTCTATCCCCGACTCACGGTTCAAATTTCTAGACTGTAGTTTACCGGGAAGATGAAAAAAGGTAGTTTACCGGGAAGATGAAAAAAGGTAGTTTACCGGGAAGATGAAAAAAGGTAGTTTTATTCTGGGCGTCTGGGGGTTGGATCACATAACGGCCGTTTTCGACGCGAAAGTTTAATGTTTTTCCTAAACCTTTGCGCGGTCACTGTGAACGAACGGCTGGTCGCACAAAAATCCAATTGGTCTTAAAAGATTCGTAATTTTTCGGGACATTCAAACGTGAACTAAAACCTCTGCAAATTCTTGACACAACGGTTCATTATCTTCTTTGTACAGATCACCCTTCTGTCTAGATCACTAGGTCTAAATGTCTAGATCCTAAATGTTAGATTAATTATTATTATCAATTATCACTAATTATTAACAATTTTATCAAGTACCTAGTGAAAATTATTATAAATTATTGTTAGGTATTAATAATTCGTATTTACTATTAATAATAATTATTATTAATTATGATTAATTAATACGATATAATTCTGGGGTTTTTAATACTACGTCGGTAATAATTTTTCTATAAAAGAAGTACCTACCAACAAACATTCGAAATTACCTTCATTTCCGTAGCACGAAACGCACCTCAGAACAACAAACTCGACATCACTTAAGCCATATGATGTTCCAAAGAGCTTGTTAGTATGAAAATGGACCTGTATTTCAACAGTTTGATTCACGATCGTGTTGTGAGCCGTCATTGTAAACGAACGGCTGGTCGTACTAAGCTGCGGATGGTCTTAAAAAATTCTACGGAACAAACTCTATCTAAATATGAAATAAAAAACATACATACCGTTCTTCATATATATGAATTTTTCGAGATATGAGACTTTCAAATTTTCAAAATTCGTTTTGAACCCCTTCCCCTTGACCTAGGGTTATGAAAAGTTTCGAGGACCATTGTGGGGTTGGTCGAAACCCATAAAAAAAATTTCGTGATTTTAACTCAACGCTAACTGGGCACAGTGCCGCGGACGGCGTACGGCGGACGGACGGATTTTTGTTTATTCGATTTTCTGAATCTACGTATCTTGAAACGTAAACCAACAAATTTTGAGGGGGGGTTAAAATTTTTTTTCTTTGGGCGATTCCAATGGTTCATTATCGAAGATAATAAACCAAAATGAAGTACGAGGTACGCGGTGTGGGTGTGGGAGGGGGCGCAGAGACATAAAAGGTCTCGTCGTATGACGCACTAGTTGGCCTCCTGCCAGCCGTATTACGTCATACGCTCGTGCGTCATTGGCTCTGACGTACTTATTGGCCTCCTGCTAGCCGTCGTACGTCATACGCTCGTGCGTCATAGGCTCTGACGCACTTGTTGGTCTCCTGCCAGCCGTCTTACGTCATACGCTCGTGCGTCATAGGCTCTGACGTACTTGTTGGCCACCTGCCAGCCGTCTTACGTCATACACTCGTGCGTCATAGGCTCTGACGTAATGGCCCGCCGGTCGCTTGTGTTCTGACGTGATCTGTGGGAAAGGGTGAATCAAGGGAACAAATTTTTCCCGTTTCAGTTTATGTGCCAAAGCAAAGACATGAAAATGTAAAAAAAACCGAGTGAATATTGAAATGTCATCCATTTCTGACCTATATTTAAAATTTCAAGTATCTAGCTCATCATCAAAATTTAATTTGTTTAAACAAATAGGTATTATTTAAACAATTTTACAGACAAGAAACCGAGTGAATATTGCATTGTGATCCATTTCTGACCTATATTTAAAATTTCAAGTATCTAGCTCATCATCAAAATTTAATTTGTTTAAACAAAAAGGTATTATTTAAACAATTTTACAGATGAGAAACCGAGTAAATATTGCAATGAGGTCTATCCCCGACTCACGGTTAAAATTTCTAGACTGTAGTTTACCGGGAAGATGACAAAAGGTAGTTTTATTCTGGGCGTCTGAGGGTTGGGTCACATAACGGCCGTTTTCGACGCGAAAGATTAGTGTTTTTCCTAAACCTTTGCGCGCTCACTGTGAACGAACGGCTGGTCGCACAAAAATCCAATTGGTCTTAAAAGATTCGTAATTTTTCAGGTCATTCAACTGAACTGAAAATTACACGTTTCAGTTAAATATTTTGAGATATGACATTGTCGAAACTTTAAATTTCGTTTTGAACCCCTTCCCCTTGACCTAGGGTTATGAAAAGTTTCGAGGACCATTGTGGGGCTGGTCCAAACCCAGAAACCGAATTTCGTAATTTTAACTCAACGCTAACTGGGCAAAGTGGCGCGGACGGCGTACGGCGTACGGCGGACGGACGGATTTTTTTTTATTCGATTTTCTGAATGTACGTGTCTTGAAACGTAAACCAACAAATTTTGAGGGGGGGTTAAAATTTTTTTTTCTTTGGGCGATTCCAATGGTTCATTATCGAAGATAATAAACCAAAATTACACGGTTCAGTTAAATATTCTGAGATATGACATTGTCGAAATTTTAAATTTCGTTTTGAACCCCTTCCCCTTGACCTAGGGTTATGAAAAGTTTTGAGGACCATTGTGGGGCTGGTCCAAACCCAGAAACCAAATTTCGTAATTTTAACTCAACGCTAACTGGGCAAAGTGGCGCGGACGGCGTACGGCGGACGGGGGACGGCGGACGGACGGATTTTTTTTTTATTCGATTTTCTGAATTTACGTATCTTGAAACGTAAACCAACAAATTTTGAGGGGGGGTTAAAAAATTTTTTCTTTGGGCGATTCCAATGGTTCATTATCGAAGATAATAAACCAAAAGGGATGAAATATCTCTCTAAAAAAATCACTCCGTGTGAAAATCTCCGCACCTCGCAAATATGTAATACATGTGTAGTAATGAAAACTTTTCGCCATGGTGTCCAGGGGAGATTTCGAAACGGGTACGGTGCTTGTGAAGTGGTAAAGAGACCTCTGTTTTAAAAGGAAGAGGGTGGGTGGGGAAAGTGGATATCATATCTCTTTCCAGCTGCTGTAAAATGATTTTTACACGGAGTGTTTTTTGGGAGGTATATATCTTCTGTGCAAAAACGCTATGCCTAACGACTCCTACCGTTCATATAAATTTTAACCCGCCGGGAATAACATGTTTAATTTCTCAATACTTATCCAGGCGTGTATACTTCAAGCATTGACTGGAATGAACCCCCTTCACTGAGTTCTTTTGGATTATGAATGTAATAAGCATCGAGGTAGGATTGTTTTCAAACATCCATAACGTTGTACACACAGAAAGACGTACCTACCCCGAATGAGTCGCAGGGTTCTCATTTGAAAAAAAAAAAATCGGATGCCAAAAATAGATTGGACTTTCTTTAGAAATGAATTGATCCGTTAGTCATGTGGACAGATCAAGGATTCATGTAGAGCTTTATAAAGGAGGCCAAGAGTTGCGTAGCTCTTGCAGAAAATCTTTTCTTTGATCATTAAATGCTAACGAGAACACATGTCCCGTGCCAACTCCCCACGTTTTTCATTTCATTTGTTAGCGATTCATTAGGCTTGCTTCCTTTTTCATAAAAACACATGCAGTGAATACGCTGGATTAACCTCTTATTAACTTTAAATTTACTATTTGACACCGGTTCTAATTTTTTTTCTTGCAAATTAAATTTTTTATAATCACGCTCACTTTAATGCATCCGAAGCTTGATATTCTGCACCCATGTTACATAGAACCGGTTTCGAGATTAGCGTTTATTCTACATTTCGAACTGCGAGTTCGACCATCATAGATACCCTTCTATCTCCTCCCGTCATTAGACATTTTATTGAACTAATAAAGTGATGATTTAATGCTGTAATACCATTACGGAATAAGGGATCGTTATGTTCCAGGTTTTCGAATTATACTATCTTGTGCCATTAGCATCAAAATAATGAGCTATCTTAATAACCTATTGTAGGATTGTTCAACTGTTCCAGATTGTTAGATGATTCGAACGTTGGATGATCAAAACCGTACCGGACGTGTCCGCGTTAACTCTGTGAAAGGTAGGGGACTCCAGTACTTTCGGTTTATAAATCTCAGTAATGAACCATTGGAATCGATCAAACAATTTGTGGGCATATGTTTTAAGAAACGTATAACCAGGAAAGCGAACGAAAACACAAGAACCGTTTAGCAACTTTCCGTACATATTTGGCCAGTTAGAGTTGTCCTTACATTTCAAATATTCGGTAGATATTGATGATCCCCAAGTTAGGAGGAAGGGTTGGAAACACGGGTTTTTATTTAAAAACACGTGGTTTTGTAATATTGAGTTTTTTTTTATGGAATGGACATCTGAAAATTCGTTGCTGATCTATAGGCGGAGTGTTACAATTTTAATAACTTAGAGGGAGAGTATAAATTAGAGTGAAAGTTGTTTTACCTCAACCTTCTACCGCTTTCTGGTATGCATTTTTTTTTTTGCAATCACAGAGCACATGCCCTTTCTGGACCAGAGCCTCAACTTTCGTAAGTCATCCATTTCTCTGTTCTTTGTTTTCCCTTTTCATAATTCCACTTTAGGACATGCGCCAGTAATTTTGCAAAAGCAATATTCCTTCCACCTCAATCAGTGCTGCTAGCCCTAAAAATTCAACTATAGACATTAATGACGTCAACCTCCGATCTACAGATACGAATCATCATAATCAACTGATCTATAATGTGTTATATGTCTGGTTTCTAACTCAAACCTAATGACTCCTCTCTTTCGTGGTCGAGGTATATAGCTTTCCTTGATTTAGCTCTTTGCTTGTGGAATGCTCATGAGAATTTCTTTAATTAATATTTTTCCAGATTCCATAGTTGGTTGTCGGGGACTTCTGATATTGTTCAATGGTATTTTGTCAGGTTTCCACAACTCATAATTGATATCTATCACAAGTGTTTCCACTGGCATTAGGAGTTTTACATTTCACTGAACCAGTTTGCTATCTAATGAAGATGCACCTCCTTTTTCAGTCCTTCACACTATGTGCATCAAACATTCTGGAATAGAGGAGCCTGATATCGCCCATTGCGAAGACGCACGCCAATCAAATTTTAAATATGAGACTGCTTTATCACGACTTGCGGTACATTAAAATGATTAATAGCATTCACCAACTAATCAGATACATTCATGTGGAAGTTATCTGATTATCATGGTCGTATAAGCAGAGTGAATTCAGCCCAGCATCGGGCGATTTTTTTGCTCGCTAGAGGGCCACTAGATGGAGGATTTTTTTGTCGAAAGAGTGAAGAGAACGAATGAGGTGAAAAGCTGTTAGTCTGGGCACAGCCGTGTCAGAGAACATCCGGCAGAGGTAAGGGTGAAATGTCATGCCCATCACACGTCTTCTCAAGTTTCCACCTCTTCTATTATTCATTAATGTTTTCGTGCGCGAGTACACGAAATCGATCCGTTCGTCAATATTGATGGAATCGATATTCATTACGTCCTCAACAGGCAATGACGATGTATACTTTATTGTTTCGATGTTTGGTCTGAGTTACCGTGTTTGTAGCTCAAACGTTATTATCCAACATCTTGATGTGAATGCTCCTTGTCATGAAGTTTAAATATTAAAACTGATCGATAGCGATTCACATCCTTCCCTGAATGTTTTAAAAACGTCATTGTACATATTTATATTGATTTTGCTTGAAAGCGTCAGGATTTATTGTGTGTTTGACAAAATATGTGTCCGGTTGTTGTTCTCGCGAACAACTCAGTTGGGTATAATTGTACAACAGTCTCCCAGAATGTTGATATTCATGATGGCGAGTTGAGATAAATTGACAAATCATACGATTTGGAAACAATTCTATAGGTTATGATTGATGGGTTTACTGGAAGGGCTGAATGTCTGAATGAATGAGTGTGATGCCTCGACCATAACTTCGCTCTCAGTTTACTCCTCTTAGTTTTGGTTGGAGTTCATATAACTAGGTACTTCATGCTTCCCATCATACATTTTGGAGAATCTCCATATTTTCGATAAAATAAACTTCCGTTCGGGCTTTATATCGCTCATAGATATGTATATAGATGATATAGCTATGTCAAATCCATTATATTTACCATATTATTTTACCATAACATTAAATGTTATAAATTTTATCCTGTGAGTTTTAGTCAATTATTTCTAACATATATTCGCTGTGCAAATCTAACAAAATTTAATCAAAATCCGATTTGAAAAACTGAAAAATCATGAACAAAAGTTGTGTGTACCGTGGAAAATCATCAAAATGATCAGTGTGAGAGAAGAAAATGTTCATGTATTGCATTATATCAATCCATTCATTCAAGGTTTGAAGGGAGGTGGTAGGGGTGATGAATGAGATGTGTGATTAGGTGGTCCGTCCATTAAATTAATTTCTCCCGATTCTGACGTAAATGATGGGCGAGAGACTCGACTTAGTGGACCATGAATCCAACAGACATTTATATCAGGAATTTTCGAGAAAAAATCCGATTCATAGCAGTCTGAATTTATCGCTGGTTGTTAAAAAAACTGTAGAATTAGGTATGAGCTTATATTTATTATATAATTTAGTAAATTATTTGAGTTTTTTGGCATCCTAAATGACAAAGACCAGTCGAATTTTTGGTTTATTATCTTCAATAATGAACAATTGGAATCGCCCAAAGAAAAAAATTTTTTAACCCCCCCTCAAAATTTGTTGGTTTACGTTTCAAGATACGTAGATTCAGAAAAGCGAATAAAAACAAAAAAATCCGTCCATCCGCCGTACGCCGTCCGCGGCACTTTGCCCAGTTAACGTTGAGCTAAAATTTCGAAATTTTTGTTACGGGTTCCGACCAACCCCAAAATGATCCTCGGAACTTTTCATAACCCTAAGTAAACGGGAAGGGGTTCAAAACGAATTTTGAAATTTTGAAAATTTCAAAACTCGAAAAATCCCCATCAAACGGTACCTATGTTTTTTATTTCATATTTAAATAGGTAGAGTTTATTCCTTAGAATTTTTTAAGACCATCCCCAGCTTTGTACGACCAGTTTATGTTCTATATTCACAACTTTCTGACACTATGACTTGTGCCCCAGTCAATGAAGAATCTCCAATAGTAGGAGAACATTGGAAGTAGGTTGCTATTGAATTAATATAATATCGGTGGTTATAGAATGAAGTCTTATATGTTGGCTAATTATTTAAGTGTGCTTGAAAAAGTATTTAAACCAGTACTTTCTAACCTTCGACATGGGACGCCTTGGAACAAGACCTACCAAAGTGTACACTTGGACTGAAGCGTCCGCAATATTAAGCCGTTTGCATTGATTATGACGGGCGGAGGTGGTAATCACCCCAACTTGGGAGCTGATTCAAACCATCAATATAATCTCAAACGAATTTATGAATTGCCACTAGATCAGGCGAGCGATGCGAATTGCCACTAGATCAGGCGAGCGATGCGAATTGCCACTAGATCAGGCGAATAAAGTCAACTAACCAAACCTTATCAGATATTGACCATCACCATCACCTAATAAAGAACCGTTTCGTCGCGAACACAAAGGGCTCTTTTTTGTATTTGCTGATTGTAGAAACCGACAACAATAAAACAACCCCAGTCATGCAGCATGACTATAAGAATGACTATGAGCGAATTGGGCACCTGTAAGTACGTTTGGCTTCAAATGCAACCGCTCAATGAATAACGCCGAAAGCACTAATACCGAAATCAACTGACCTACAACAGGTCTGCTATAGCCATTTGCTTGACATTTCCCTCGGCGTTGGGTGACGTGTGCTAGCATGTAGTATGCGTCTATACCTATAGATAGGCACCCAGCACCCAAAAATACAGGAGTTTCCCCCGGAATGAATTCAATACGAGAGCTCTTAGTAGTTTGTCATGTTATTTACCTTGAAAAATATCATTGATCTCAGTTTAGCGATCTTCCAGCAATTCATTTGAGCGAATTCCTTCAAGGTAGTAGCTTCTTCCTCATGTCTCGACCTATTCAACCAAAATCGCAACGTATTCGGAACTCATTATTTTGCTCCATCACTCTCCAAACCTACTGGTGGCTGATCACTGGGCGAAATAATGATTAGTTAACTCGTCGCCCAGATGTAATGACCTGGATAACCTGAAGGATCAAGAACTTTGATGATTTTGTCGATTTTAATTTATTGCATTCCATGTTACTACAAGTAACAGTCTAAGTAACATAACAAAGTTGAAACATAACACTCGTTCCAGCCCACTCAGACGTTGGTTGTTTCCTACAACTTAGTAATTTAGTTTTGTTTGTTCTCAGTTTTTGGACAGAATCCTGGTGAAGATGACAACGGTCAGTATTTATAAAATAAGTTTCATAGTTTTCGTTTGGACACCTTTTGTACGATTGCAATCTTCGTACATACCGTTGCCTCCTTCTAACATGATCCGCATTCCATTTAGCATACAAAAAAGCACATACGGAAATATCCAACCTCGGCTCTCAGGAACTAATATAGTTACACGAGATTCGGAAATGCAGCATGATGTCTTCCAGCAGTTGTCAGTTACTGTACATCAATGTCCTGATCAAAATCTTCAGCACAGTATACAGTTTGTGGATCGTCAAGAAAACGCTGACAATAATGCGGCAAGTAAAGTAAGACAAAATTTCTTTCAGTACGGTGGACAAGAGCGAGAATCATTGGTAGTAGAACAATTCAACCCTGGATTCATGAAGCAGCCCCAACGAACAACAAATATATATCTAACTCAATCTATTCCCCAAGAAACGCACCATCGTCAAACAGTAATGGTTCCGTTACAATATCCCGATAAGAACCAGTTCAATTCACAATATAGTTCGGGGCAGGTTCCTCCTGGAAATGTGATAGAACTATATAACCGAAACTCCAGTGCAACACAATATGGGTCACCTTATGACCACCTGTTCCCTGTGATGCGGGAATTCTCATTTAGAGGACCAGGAATAACGAGAAATGGGGTGGCTCAAAGGCCAATGTTGGACGTACGAAAAGAATCGCTTTCAAGAGTACCCCAAACTCCCACATTTGGTCTTCAACGTGGTTTTCAATCCAGTGGAGTTGATATATTTTCAATTGGAGATGACCAACTTGATGATCAGTTCCTTTCAACGTCACTATTTGGAGAGCAACGTTCGTTTCGCAATGATAAATTGGGGTCTCAGGCTGTGTATGACAAATTCGAATACCGAAAATCTTGTGGCAAACAAGAACTCCCTTGTAGACCGGAGGTTCCAAAATACGAACCGCAACGCATACCATTATTGAACTTGCAAGAAGATTCACGAATGCAATTTTCTCCATTCAAGGAACCTCTATATAGCCGAGAGCGATTCCCACAATATTATGAACAGAAAATGCCTACAGTTCCAGTTGGATTGGGTGCCCAGCAACCACCCGAATTTAATGGAGAGTTATTACTTCCGTTTGAGGAAATACAATCTTGGCAAAACAGAAGCCTACAAATTCTACGATTGGCGTCCCAAGATAGATTACAACTGCAAGAACCTCGAGTCATTGGACAAACTTCATTCGGGGGATCAAATATCCCACCTTATAGAGAACAGCAAATGCCCTTATTTGGTGATCAAGATGAATCAGATGATGAAAAATCACTTGCATTCGACAGATGGCAAGAGTTTCCATTTAAGAGACAGCACACCCTTAAATATAGAGGACTACAAAAATCACCATTGGCACTCCAAGACGTATCACTACAGCAATTACCTCTAAATAATGATCAGGCATCATTGGATTGGCAACAAACTCAACAATTCCAAAAACAGCAAGCGCTACCTTTATTTAGGTTCCAAGGTGAATCACGATCACAAGGATCACCTTCATACGCACAATTATCAGCGGTCGAAGGGCCTCAGCATACCCACAGATCGCAACAAAGCGCATCATTGGAGTTTCAAACCATTTCAAATCCTCAAATCTCTTCATTTATTGAACGTGGTTTTCGCGAACGACGTATTCTACAATATGCAGATAGGCAGTTATCACCATTTGTGTTCCAAGGTGGGTTACATGCTCCAGAGTTCCCTTCGTTTGACAAACGGCAGCGACCTTCGTTCCTTGTCCCGCCATCTTCAGATTATAGAGGACAGGAAATGACATCGTTAGAGTCCCAAGATGCATCACAGAAACAGAAAAATGTATTCAGTTCCCAAGATGCTCATGGATACACAGAACAACAAGTGCGACCATTGTTCCGGTTGTTTGAAGAATCACTAGTACTCATTCAACCAATAATATCGGAGGGTGGCTCCTCGATGGGGACCTTTTCCATCCTAGGAAGCTCAGAGGATTCGTATGAGGATCATTCATTGGGGTCATCACCATGGGAAGAAATGGCGACTCCATATCAAGTTCCACCACAGAAAAGGCTACTGTCTGCTCCACTATCTAGGGCGCAGGTACTATCTATGGAACAACCATTGAGAAACGAACATAACATTGGTTTGACCATTGGTGGTTTACAATGGTCTTCTGACTCCCAAAATGACTGGAGGGCCGACGCAACCGATAAGCCACCTAAACTAGAAAGGCAACGGATAATGTTTCAGATTTGTGAGTTGGATAACTTGCAGTGCTTTGATGATCTGCAAGCAAGAAGAAGTATCCATAATTTCGAGCAACAGCAAGGAAACAGAATAGAACCCTCAGCCGAGTACAAAAAAAAACCACTGAACCAGGAGTGGACACTGCTGAGTAGTTACGAACAACAGAAGCAGCTATCACCGATGGATCAACAGGAAGAGTCAAAAGAAGAGCAACCTAAAGCACTTGCAGAACGAAGAATACAAACAGCGGAGGAAACTTTGGGAGCAAGAACACCCACTCAGGTTTGTGGTTAGTAGTTTCAATTACTCTTCATTTTTCAATCTTATTTATGAATAGAATCTAGGACTCGGAATTTACAACATACTACGTGAATTTACATGATCGGGAATTTCGATGCCGTTGTGAATCAATGCTGGGGAGATCAACTAGGAACCTTTGCGAAATCTTGATTGTATAACTGAACTCAAAATAAAATCGCCATGTTCTGGTATCAGCCCTGCTACCTACCTACGAAACGTAACACTACTTCTCTTTGGAATGCCCAAATCTGCACAAGACATCATATCCCTTCCACTAGAGAGGAGATACTCTAGGTCGTTCAGTACGCGAACTGGACATTTTGCTTCACCTCGATCTGTCTGGTACTACCTTGGCTCATAACGAACTTTTCCACACAGTTGACCACGGTTCTCTGAGTCTATCCTACTGCGGACTACCAGGCACACCAACAAGCACTATATCAACTCTTTCTTCGCTAGAGTACCTCCTGGGCGAGGCTTTTGTGTAAAAGAATTGTACCCTTGTCCAAGGTGCAACCTGTTTATAGTGCGAATAGTTTTGTGTTGTGTAATGTGTGAGGAGACAGATTTGAACAACGGCGATTCTGTAGTAAACAACGTTCAACGTGTGTTGTGTACAATAACTATTTGAGCTGTTTCCTACTTTTCTACTTAGCTTTTCAAGTACTCCCATCTACATGAGCTGGTTTCGAAGCTGCTTCTCAGGTGTTCTGTTTCCACTCAGATGTTTTAGAGTATCCTCCAATTTCCACTTTTTTAATGTTAACTCCACATTATAAATTAGGTATTTTATAACATTGTTTCTTAATGTACCGAACTACTCCTTTTGATCCACCTTGCTGACAGTCTCTCATCAACAGGACAGGATATTATCAATTTTATAGGCGTACTGTCGACTGACACAGCGATGAAATAGCTACAATTGACGTCAATGATATAAAGGAATGATATCTCCCTAGCTCAAATTTACCTGACGTGGTTGTAAGTAGAAACCACCTGCAAATTATAGGCAGCAGGAAAGATCCTGAGGCTACTAGTTGTGGTTCGTTATTTTTGAAGTGACCAAACACAAATCTGTGGTTTGTCAACTAAATTTTTTTTTAGAGTATACGATTGTTGAGTTAATGCAAAGACTTTGATGGGGCACCTTAGATTCGTGATCGGCACCCAACAACAACCTGAATGAACAAAAAATCATCTTCTTTACAATCGTCCAAGTCGTAATACGTTCCGCATCGATAGCAGTTTCAAACGCTTCGTCAAACTGAGATACTACAGTTTGGGTTTGAATAAATTCGGCGTATATACCAATTCTGAATACCAACGAATTTATTACCACAACGGTTTATTCTGTTCAGACCGTTGTCATGTATTCGACCATCATCTACTTTCTGGACAAATGGTTTCCTTGGCCGGAGTTCCCATTCGATGAGGTTATCCGATGAGTTTCCAATGCTGAATCAAGTTAATTAATTTTGCTGAACAACTCGAACATCTAGGGACGCGGGAGCAACCCGCCCGCAAAGAAAACCGAAGCGACTGAGACACTGATTACGCGACGGAACAAGTTGGGTTTTTCACCCCCCTGTTGCTTGGCCCCCTGGGTGTCTCGGGAGTTGATTTTGGTTTATTATCTTCGATAATGAACCATTGGAATCGCCCAAAGAAAAAAATTTTTTGGTTTATCATCTTCGATAATGAACCATTGGAATCGATAGGGTAGAAGCACCAGTTACAGACAGGTCTAAGGAACTATTCTCTGTTTTTTCAAGTTGGTGCCCTATTATTAGTAGTTAGAAACATTTCCCATGGACCTTTAGCAGCTCCAGGATCTCCTGTTGATTGCCCAAATGTTAGATTTCTGAAAATCAGCTTTCTTATAATAGTAATTCAAGTTTTTCGAATAGCTCTTTTTGACTCAGTGACAGACACCCTGAAAATCGAAATCGCCAATTACAGACAGGTTTGGAGACCAGTAACAGACACGTTTAGGAAAATGTCAAAACCTTTTATTTGAACATAAAAATATAATTTTTCTGTGTACATTTGGTATAAAAATCGTTTTTAAATCGTGGAACATAGGTAATTGGTTTTTTTTTTTTTTTTTCAACATAAAAGGCACTTGATGAATAACAGTTATTCATCAAGTGCCTATTATGTTGGAAAAGTGATTACACCTACTTCTAAGTCAACAACAAAAAGACTGTGTTACGAGGTAGTTACTAATCAACTAGGTACTACTAGTTACTAAAATACTGTCTTACTTAGTTATTAATAAAGTGTTACTTAGTTACTGTGTGAGTTAGTTATTAATCAAAAGACTGTGGTACTTAGTTAGTTACTAAGTACCACAGTCTTGTGATCAATAACTAACTAACACAGTACCTAAGTTATACTTTATTATTAACTATTAATAAGTAAGACAGTATTTTAGTAACTAGTAGTAGTTGATTAGTAACTACCTACCTCGTAACACAGTCTTTTTGTTGTTGACTTAGAAGTAGGTGTAATCACTAAAAAAAGATATGGCAAGGCAAGGGACTCTGGAATACCTATCACAGTCGTACTCGTTGTCTTGTTGACTTACCTATCACATTTAAATATAGTAGGATCACCACTGAACATCAATAGGCTTGGGGAATTGGTAACGCCTGCTGTCCTTGTTACCATAGACTAAAGGTTGAAGTATTTCGCTGTTTAAAATGTTACTTACACTAATTATACTGACGTCATGAATATGTTCAGCGAAGACAGTACTGAATCTGTTGCAAGGTTTCATTAGGTGAACAATAAATTCATCTCCGGTCAACTTGTCCACAATCTTGTAAAGAACTTTAATGTTCTTTTTCCTCGAATAATAACCCACGACGAATTGGGGCGTTGGTTCTTCAGTTTTTCCTCTATTCAGATCTGTTCTTCCATTCCTGATCTGGTCTTGGTTGATTTTACACAGAGGAAAAGATTGGGTCCCATCTAAAGGTGATAGGTTGGAGATTGATGGAACATGCAGGTCTTTTTCAGTCGACGAAATCTCCAAAATTATTCGGTCATCGTTTGTATCACAGTTCAGCAGAGATCTCATGTTTTCTTGTGTATCAACGTTTCCTGTATGGGTAATGTTTTCTTCTAATTCACATTCATCTTCACATCCGTCATCACGTCCATCTTCCTCCTAACCAAAAATTGAAAAATATCACCTTGATTAACGAAAAAAAAACGAAATCCTAGTTACAGACACCCTTTGGACCAGTCACAGACACCCCATGTCTAATACTGGTACACAACGTTTTTCATGAAAAATGACAATTCTATTCATAACCCTTTCTTCTATTCATTACGATATGATGAAAAAATTAAGTGAAAACCAAAACACTTCAAGGAGCCAGTTACAGACATGGGTGTCTATAATTGATCTATCGCTTCTTTTGGGATGAGTTACAGACACCCCACCGAAAGACCATCAGAATTAGTTGTTTGAAAAAAACCAATGAAAAAATCGAACTGCTGAGGCCCAAAAATGCTAAAATGGACATTGGTTAATATGAAAAAACAATACTGCAAGTACAATGAACATAAAACTGAGTACTCACCCTTATCAAAACACCCAACAAGCCGCCATGAATCACACTAACCTGCGAGGCGCTTTCTATAAAATGTCAGAAACCACTCTAAAACCTCTTCTTTCTCTTCTTCGTCTTCATGGTTGTTGCCGCAAATCTTTTCCCCGAGTCTGCGAAAAACTGGGGGTAGCTAATACCGTCAGAACGCTTATTATTCAAATTCGAAGTCAAGGCTGTCTGTCACTGGGTACCCTGTCTGTAACTGGTGCCTCTACCCTAAACATCTTTTCATTTTTCATAGCGCGTAAGCATTTACTCAATTTATTCCCTATTTACAAAAAATATTTTATCAAATAATAATTATTTGATAAAATTATTGTCTAGACAATTATTGTCTAAGTAGGTACTGAAATAAACTGGAATAAATAATCTGATCTTAGTATCAAATGCCTAACTAAAGTAAACCCAAGAACTAAAGTTATTATCGTTCCCATTACCGTTCTTGGGTAAATATGCGTTCCTACACCAGATAAAAAGCACGTGAGTAGGCAGAATTTCAAAAAGATGCTATCATAGTACATTAGTTTAGGTATCAAGAATTCACATAGTCCAAGGGAGATAAAACCGTTTGAGGAAGGAGGAATATAGTCCCTAAAACTCGAGGCAATGTGTAGAAACTCTTCAAACCGAATCAAGGAGATGGTTTAGTAGTGGGAGCGAAGAAATTGAAAATGACAAGTTCACCTGGAAGAATGCCGGTAGGTAGAGGATGGAAAGCGCAACTTTCTCGCAAAGGGGGAAATGCTTTCACACGCTCCCTGGTCACCTTGTACAATCGATTTTGAGCTTCATCAAGACCGAATAGACGGATTTATTATCGTCTACTCATTACAAGTGACCGCCGTCACATTTAGGGATAATGGTATAAAAGGATGATATGTATCGCGATCATCTCTCTTGTGGTCACTTACCGTCTCAAAAGCTCACAGAGGGCCTCGATGTTTATAGGTGCCAACGCACCCGCTGCCCTGATGCAGGCTTGTACGAGTAACTAACCTAGACAATTGTCAAGAGGTGGTCATACATCTAAGCTCCCAGACTTTAGCAATCGCTTGACTCATAGTCCGAAGAACCGAGATCGAACTCGAAAATTTTATTCATCGCGAACAACTGGAACGCATGACGTCACGAGGAGGTAGGTTTTTTTTCATTATTTTTGGCTTCGAAAAAACCATTCAGCCGTTACAAATTGATTACAAAATTACGAATGACAATACATAATTATAACAAAATAAACAAAAATAGGAGGTAGGTATGTGGAAACCAAACCAGAACATACTCGTATATCGCCCGTTATGTCACCGTAAACGACGAGTCGCCGGGAAATATGGATGAGGGGAGGAGGGGTCAATTACTACTCTGAAACAAAACCCATTCAATCTTTTTGCTTGGACGATTTGAATGGTTCATTACTGAAAATGACAAACCAAACAATGAGTTTGAATTTTTTTGAGTAAATGAATAAACATAAACCACGCAAAATATATAAATTTCACCCAAACCGGTCGTCACGTAATCGTGAGTTTGGACAAGGGAATATTATTTCGTTGACCCAATGTTTTTGCACGAATAATTATAGAAACTGAGTTACTTTATTACTGAAATGGTCTAAACAAGCAAGGCCTAATAACCAATTTAGATAATCTACTAACTATCGCATTGGCCGACAAATGTCGAAAGTCCGTCACATGGTAAAAAATTATAATTAACCTAAAATTCTACTAAGACAATCAAACGCTGTAAACTACGACACCAAACGCCTTTTTTACTGGCGTCATTACATGCATCATCATATAAAGCACGTACTTTACGTCTGTATATCGCCAATGTATGTATAGACTTTCATATACTATACAACGTATACACATTCAATCCATATAATAAGCCCAATAAATATATTCAAGTTAGAATATTAATGTCTCTTGGTGAAGCCGTTGGCGCAATATCCTTGGAGTCCTCGGAGTATACTTTCCGAATGTCAGGTTCCTAGACCCATTTGGTAAGTCACTGTGAAATCACCAAATCAAGTTAATACTTGGGAGTATTTTTGACTCACTCATTCCATTTTAAAGATGACATCTTCGTCATTTACCTCAGCAGAGGTCACGGAATAATAATCAAGGATGTACCAGACCCCCCGGTGGGCTTGGACAGGGATAGCAGCTCAAGCATATTTGTTCCCACCAAGATGAAACATTGAGAACTTCAACTCAGAGACGCATCTCTTTGCCGAGCGAAAGATGTATCTCCTCTACCAGTATTAAATACATCTTTCTTACTTGATCTGGCATAAGCACGTAGGTAAGTCCATTGTTTGGGTATTTTCAGATTCCCAGAGCACCATATTTATATTTAGAAATATAAAGCTCTTGACAACACAACTTCTGGCAAAAGTTTGACCTCAAGATATTAAAAATTGACTGAGCTATGAGTGCAAGCTAAAGAGCGTACTGTAAACTTTCATTGGATGGACTTACGTGCTTATGTCAGATCATCAGTGACACTTTACTTAAGGGATTACTTACCGCGTAAGTAATTGAGTACCGTCAGGTCCAAAGGGCGTAACTAAAAGTGCGTTGCGGGACCCCTTCTGAACCGATTAAGATTTCAGCGCATCAACATTTCAAACCCTCGTGATAAACAAAAACACCTCTAATGGACGGGCCTTCGACCATTTCCATAGGAAAACTAAGTAAGCGTGTGAGAACTTTATTCTGCTTGATTGAACGTAAATCGAGTTTTCATACAAGTTTATCAAGCGGTCTCAGTTCATGGATGGATGTGCTCGAATCAAAGAAGTTGTACAACTTTCTTGGAAGCCTGGAGGAGTAGTTATTGCGTGTCATGAAGCCTCAGCAATGATAACAAATTCAAATGTTTGGATTAAGTATGTAGTTTGGATTAGGAATTATTAAAAATTATTATTAAAAATTACTATTATTAAAAATTCAAATGTAATGTGCGCCACCATCATTAGTATGTTTCTTTCAAGACTATAATGTTGAATAATTCCTTAAAACATGAATAATATTATACAGGGTGTTTCATTTTGTGAGGGTCACAGGCTAGGAATCGATTCCACAGCTAATTTCAGGTCGACAATGTCCCGTAGCAATTTTTCTTACTCAGCTAAAAAATTGATTTTTTTTTCAATTTTAAGATTTTTTTGTGTTTCCGACTTTATCACACTAAAATGACCATAACTCACTCAATTTACATGAAAATTCAAATCTAATTACGTCATTAGAAAGAAAAAAATCTTTTCTATCCTCCAATGAAAAAATCTTTTCTATCCTCTAATCAAGATTTGTTTGATTAGCCAAAACGAGAGAAAAATCTACAAGAAAAAGGTAAATTTCTCAAATCGTAGAAATTGTCCATTTTTTTAAACGCTCATAGACCCCTATAATCCGGCACGATAAGTGTAGCCTGTAATCCTAGATTTTGCGCCCAAAATATCAGCTTTCCAATGGTATAAGCGAAATAATGTTGCAATCTGTTATGAGGTAGAAAAGGACGTTTGAATTAATAAAAACGTGGTTTTTCAGAGGAAAGTCCGATTTTTACCAATCATTGACTCGTCAGGGGAACATGAGTTTGAAATCGTATTTCATGTTATTCTTCAAGTGAAATCTTTTTTTATTGTCAAAATTCACATTGAAGGTGTTCGAAATGTCCGTTTGTCTTTGAACTGTGACCCGCTTCTATCAATGAGCGATGCAAGTTTGTGCGCGGAGGAGTCAGTACAGGAATTCAGAGGTGAGTACTCTGAGAATTATTTGATGTGACTAATCTTAAAGATATCTCATTGGATGAAGAGTGTTGATGAAGATGTCCATACTGAACATCTTTTCACTATTGTTAATACCTAGGTCCCGACGAGTACGTTGCAAATTGTACTCAACGGTTAATTCTATGATAATCAGTCACATAAAATAATTCCTAAGGTAATAACAGACAAATAATAATTCCTAATTCCACTGATTGTTTTAATACAGATGAACCAAACCTCGCATTGTTAGTAACAAGAGACAGAAATACAGTACAACATTCACGATCAACATTTATAAGAATAGTACTTCTACCTGAGGAAATACGCTTTTATTGGGGACCCGCCTGTGGGCGAATCGCCGTTGATATTCCCTCACAGCTTCTGTAGCGTTCTGGTATGTAAGCCATAAACAACCATCATATCTGCCAGAAGAGTATGGGTAAAAACGTACCGGAAATTTGGTCATCTGCCCCACATTGGAGAGCTCAGAGACTTCAAGAACTATTTGCGCATGTATGACCCAACAATATATGTAATAATATGTAAAATAAAAGTTGAGGATACCGTTGGAAAGAGGGTTAAATTTGCCCCCTCCCTGATATGAATCCTACTGCCTCCCGATTTTTTTGAGACAGTCCTGATTGGTGAGAAAAATGTCCAACCTCCAAAATTTAAAGCTTTCTTGAAAATCACTGTTGCCCAGAATCTCAGCTCCGTAAAGTGAAAAATAAATAAACCCTCGTGCTTCACCTTCCTTCTGAGCATCTTCACATGCGCACTCTATCGCGAGGGAAAGAGCGTGTGAGCTTGACCGCGTTTCCCTTGGATCTTCCTCTCCGACACATTTAGACGCACAATCATTAGTGAGCGACACGGCAAAAGAACTTACGCGTAAAGGGCCCCAATACAACAAAAATTACCAAGGTGTGTAAAGAGTACAAACTTACATTATGAACCAACATGAGTACAAACTTACATGTAGCGAGCTTGTTCATTGGGAACGAACATGCAGCAATGAGACAAACAAGAGGTTTTTTATTTCGGTCACAGGAACGAGGTTATAGACGCCGGCTCAAAGGCCGAATCCCTGCCTCCCTCGTCACAATCCAGGGCGACAAGGCAATGAGTGGAATAAACTAAACAAAATTTGTTTAGTATTTAATACTGGTCACCCTGAATGGTTAGCCGACCCCGTCCTCGGCGCCAGAAGTTAGAGCCTCATTCTATTCCATTTCTCTTTGTTGCCATTTTAGAAATCATTTAGTAATGCGTAATCGCCGAAGGAATTGAGGCATGTAGTGACGGATACGAGAAACAGTAGCATGTATGAAACTGTTCGCAAGTTGTCAATCAAATCTCATTTGGTTCACTATTTCAATAGTGTACCATTTGTATCGAACAAGAGGGAATCCCTCCCCCCCACCCTTCCATAAAATATAATGTTTCAAGTTTCAACGTATAACTATAGTCTCATAACTATAAGAAATTAATAATTGGAGTATTCAGGAAAAATTGCATGTTCGCTCAAGTGACCCGATGGTGGTCTGTAAGTAGACCAGTGACGGTCTTGTCAATTTCCCAACTGAGTTGCAAAACAGCCTCCGGATTTATATCTAGAAATTTCCACGAACCTAGAACTGTCCGGAAAAACTAATTTATGTAGTCAGAAAAACTGTCTTAGAACGAGAAACTCAATATCCCTAGGCCATGTGAGGTTTGAATCAGCTGCTCCCGAGTATGAACGTTTTATCGTTTGATTTACGCTCACGTTGATGATGGTTTTTTTCGGTTCTACCTTTCCCTTTTTCGTGACCAAAAGGCTGGTTGGTCTTGACAAACATTCCGAATCAATAATATTCAAATTTGTGTTCCAAGCTATTCCATGTAAGTAGCTCGATGGCGTTATGGAAATTGCACTCCAGGTGCTGGATCACTCACTACCCATTCCCCCAATTTCTATATTCTGAGCTTTATCAATGTCATTTGAACAGACGTTTAGGCAAGATTTATCCAGCCTGGTTAGCGTGGAATGGGGGTGTATCAATCCGCGTTTGGGGCTAAAGAGGCGTTTAGATTTAACAGGTCCTTGGACGGGTCATGATTTGTCTTTGTAGTACCTTCAATATTCCATTTTATTCCGTGATCTCCTTCGCTGATTTATTAGGAATATCAATGAAGAAGACAGCCGATCATCCAAAAATGATCAAGTGGTAAACTAAACCATACAGAGAAACAGTCTCTGAGAAACAGTCGAAGAAACGGGGAGCCAAAACTTTTCTTATAATGGTCAGGCTTGATAAAGATTCGGTCCCTGTGAAATATCCTAAATTCACCGGATCAAGCCTCCAACTAACCACAATAATAATTATTGTGGTTGGTTGGAGGCTTGATCCAGTCAATTATTATTAATCCCCAATAAACAAATGATTGATTACGAACTAATTTATGCAGATCCCGAGGTTCTACGCCATTATAATCACATTGTTTTGTGGGTTATTAATAGCAGTCGGTTTTGCAAGATGATTACGTGAAATCCTTCTGCATCGATTAAAATCGAACAAAATGAACAAAAACTTTGCAAATCCTCCACACAACGGTTCATTATCTTCTTTGTGCAGATTACCCTACTGTCTAGATCATTAAATGGTGGATTGATTATTGTTATTTGAAGTACGAAAATTTTGTATATAATATATGTATGTACCTATATATCCTCGTCAACAACTTTCATTTGAGTCTGTATATTATAATCGTAACATCATCGTTAAGTGGAGGGGAGGTTACCCCCGGGTCCAAAGAACATTAATTTTAGAAATTCCCTTGTGAACAGCTTTTATTTGAACCCAAAGATTATAATCGTAAATCGTAACTAGAATATTTGGAAAGAGTTAATTGGTGGTTTCCTAGTTTATAGTTGAATAAATAGGAGTTTATTGTTGAATAACTTTCACAGGGTTATTCCGCAATAATGATTAATACTAAATAAAATGTATACACTTACCAACTATTGGTGATTAAAAAAAATGTTAAAAAAAAATGTTTTAAAAGAGATTTTAATCGTCAGAATAATGTGGTTCTGATAATGTTCCTTCAAACTTTCGCTAGTTGAATATCTACCGTACCTGTACCATACTTCAGTGTAGGGTTCAGTATAAGGAATACTTACGAGTCCCGCACATTCTGTTAATCGTTGATGGACATAATGTGGAGGTCGATGATTTGCAGCAGGTGTGAGAACCATAAACATTTAAAACCTCAGAAGTGGGAAATGATAGTCAGCTTCAGCACTAGCGTTGTTGAGCGAAAATCAATTCACCCGGGCAACGGTCTGCCCACTTGAAAAAAGTTAGCGTCGCGCAGTATGATTTAAAATTCCAATAGGTACCTAGGTATATAAAAACCTGGTGAATACGACCACGATGAAGTATCTTTTTTTAATTTTGTTTTTATTATCTTTGATAATGAACCAGTGGAATCAAAGAAGAAAAAAAAACATTTAACCACCCCTCATAATTCGTTGGTTTACGTTTCAAGATAGGTACGTATATTCAAAAAATCGAATAAAAAATCAATCCGATAGTTCCCCGTTCGCTGTTGGCCGTCTGCTTCACTTTTCCCAGTTAGAGTTGTCCTAAGATTATGAAGATTATGATCCTTGAAACTTTTCATAACCTTAGGTCAAAATGAATTTTGAAACTTTCGGTAGGCATATTTTTTATTGAAAAGAGTTGAGTTCAGAGAATTTTTCGGGGTTTTTTGGGACCAGCCGTACGTTTGCAATGAGGACTCTTTTACGCCAAAACGGAGTTATAAATCTCATTGGGTTGATGTCTACTTCTGCGAGTGTTCTGCGATTTTAAGAAAATCTAAAACTTACAATTCAAATTTATTAATTAGGAATCGTGTCCGGTGTGTAATTTAATATAGTTCCGCGATAATGTTATCTAAATAAAGCAAAATACGAAAGAAAAAAAAATAGCCGAAAAGTCGGCTGACGTTGCAATCAACTGCAAAAAAGTGATCTGTCATGTTCTGGTGGAGGGTCAACGGTCCGATAATGTAATGTAAGGCCTACTAATCGTATAACCGGTGAATCCAACATTGTAAATTATTAGGTCATTTGCGAGAAATATTGCAGGGAAACTGCTTGTTCGGACCTGTGTTTGGAAACTTAACCTATGGGGGCCACCGGATGTTTCGGACCAAGCCAGACACAATTGCTTGTACTGGAGATTTCCAAGCAACAATTCATTACCAAAAAAAGATGTTTAACTAAGAATCTGCCTCCTCAGAATACTTTCTTCAGCCCCCCCCCCTCCCCTTCCACTTTCTGGGGAAAATAGAAGGAATAGAAGATTTTTTTTTAATGTTATGAAGGTACTTACTCAAATATTAGGTACTTTATCCTTCGTTTGTAATTGTTAGATTGTTTTGTTTATACTTATTCCCTTGTTTTTGATAGATGTATTTTACTTAATGACTTGATTAAAGAACGTATGACAATTAAAATTCTATTTAGTTTTCCTCGCATTTTGCAGTAAAGGCCTGTAGGTGCAAACATCAAAGTATAACATGAAACAATTTCTTATAACCCTTAATTCTAACGTCAAATCGCCGCAAGATGATTTTATCACGCTTCTACATTCAAGTCATAAACTAGAGGTAGGAGTAGTGTATTATCGAATGAGACCATAAACCACCACTCACATGTAAGAAGGCAAAAATCGTGGCTGTCGCAATTAGCAGCGAAAGCCGGCAAATCATAGTGGCGAGTATTCAGGCTAACCACAGCTGTGGGAAAGTCCCATTCAAGCCACGCACACAAAAAGATGCAATTTTATGTCAACGGGCGAATAAGCCCCTGAAAAGAGTCCCAAATTTGATTGAAATTTCTGTTATTGGAAACGTGTCTGCCAAATATGCTATCGTAGGAAAAATACAATGAGCGCAACATA
Source organism: Stenodema calcarata (assembly GCA_963920205.1). Classification (NCBI taxonomy): domain Eukaryota; kingdom Metazoa; phylum Arthropoda; class Insecta; order Hemiptera; family Miridae; genus Stenodema; species Stenodema calcarata. The sequence goes on along the minus strand of OY986048.1, from coordinate 30,180,450 downwards.
TTGATAAGGCACACATGCTATTAATTGGTCGATGTCACTTGGCCTCACAGCTCGTAATCATGAAAACCCCAATAGGCTTCTTTTCTCAGTTTCAAGCATTCGGGGAGCTTTAACAACGGCTTTGTGGTCGGAAGGTACTCAGAACAGATAGTCTTCGTAACCCGAGAAACCAACGGGGCTAAGTATTGAATGGATTCGGGCTTGGAGAAGTTCTAAGTAATAGCGGAGATTAAAGCTTCAGGCGGCATTTATGAAGGATCACTAGGCTTATACGGCTGTTACAGGAACAGTCACCTAAAGAGGTGAAGTCACCAAAGCTATGAAGCGGTGGAACAATGGATTCGTCTGCCAGTTTAGTCCGACATTAATTCCGAGCGACGCATGCAGAATTAATGCTGAATTATATTCCGATTACCAACGCCGAGTACAGCTTTAAGCTGATACATTCATTGGGGCTAATTCAGAATAAAGCAGGCAATCCGAAAAAAAAATTTAATCCTACTTTCCACCTCCAACACTTGTTCAGAAGAATAAAATAATATTATTTATTCTCCTTGGTAGGAGAATCATTAATATTAGTAGGAGATTAAACCTAATCCCATACTATCCTCCGAAGATGATCTCTTAGAAGAATCAAGTAACGTAAACACAACTATGTTTTTCCTCCAGTTAACACATTTACGAAGAAACTACCCTATTGAAATAGCTTAAACATTTTGAGAATATGAATTTTGAAAATCTTTCCAAAACATTTCCGTTTTAGCGCATTCTAATACGTTTCTTGAATTTATAATGACGTATGGACCATTCATACTGGGACACCCTGTATAACGTTATATCCATCCCAGACGACATCTGAACATTGCTACATGCTAAAGAAACCAACTTTCGTTGGGATTTCTTTATCATAGTATTATATTGTATTCTATGTGAATTGAACTACTTTGATAAGTCTAGAGTAGGAGAAGGGTGAGGTGACAGCTTCTGAATTATTGCAATGTAATGAGCAATGTAACCCATTTATTTCCCATGTTATCAACATGAGTCATCCTAATCATATCCTAATTGAAACTAAATGGGTGGAAATAAGTAAATGAAACTTTAACTGTGGATGGACAATTGTTGATCCATCTCGGTCATCTTGATTGGTATTTAATATTTAATCAGGATGTTTCGGATGTCAATCACACAATGGCAGTTATCGTTCAAAATTCCACCATTTGCTTCAATAAATAATCAAGAATACGGTAGCTGCGGGTCGCGCATTCCGTCAGCGTGGAGGAGGTAGCACTCTCAAGACAAAGGGTGGTTTTCGAGGGGCGATCATATTCCTCCCCGGACCGCTTAATTAAATTATTCAATTATTCGAAGAACATAATAAAACAGTATTTTAGCATATTTCTGCATATTGAACCATTCTAGGGCAACTTTAGTCAAACCCTGGTTCGTATTTTTAACGATCATTATTAATGCTCACATTTTTTCAGTCGGTGTACCTATCATTCCAAAAGTGATTAACGGAATGAATTCAAGGACTCTGGAAAAATTCGAAAAATATAAATCGTCATTCCTTGAGAATCGCCAAAATAGTGCGTATTGATTAGTCCTCTATTTTTGCTTAACTAGCAGTGGAGCTGTGTGAATTTGGAACTCCTTATTATTGAAGCGTGCAAAAATAGATTATCCTGGAAATTAGGGTGATTTTTTATTACTTTTATTACTAGCATCGGAAATGCAGTTGATCTTCCTGCAGTAGTTACAGGTAGCAGAACTCTTCGGGCGGTTATTTTTCTTCAATCTAAGCAACCAACATGCACGCACAAAAAATGCATGCCTACACGACTTCGCATTTTAATTTTATACATGAAACCTCATGAAATCCACATGAACCAGTTTGAAACTTCGAGGGGTTCCTCGGAGTCACAGGAACAGGAACCATTTTCCTCCGCCCCCGGGCCTTATCTTGCGGATTCAATCGGTTTCCGTAAGATGACCGAAGTTCAGATAAGTCGAGGGTGTGATCCACGAAGTGTGTGAGCGAGTCCATCTTCACTCATAGAGGTGAGGCAATGAGAAGCTACAAGCGAAATTATCAGAACAAATTATGATCTTAATTAGAGGACATATGATCACGTCCGCAACGCCGGCTGAAACCCCACGCCTGAAATGACGTTTTCTTCATTTTGCTATTTGCAATTTCGCTCCACTCACGGTCTGGAGGTTCGGTTGATAGAGTTAACTGGACCTTCATCAATTTGGCTGCTTTTTGTTTTTGGTTGGTTCTCATGTCGCTGAGCTCCCTCTGATCCTCTTAGCCGAGAGGTCAAATTCATGTTCCGGATTTATCTGCCCCCGTCGAAAGCTCTCTCACACAGTGCTGATACATCCGAACTTATAGAAGATCTTCTACAGGTCATAAGACTTAAACGTGAGAAAAGTAAGTTGGGAATGATGCCCTGTGAGAAACATTTTGACAGGAGATCGAACTACCTACATTCAATGTCAGAGTGTAGGAAGTGGAAGGTTTTAAAACTGCAAGCCAAGACAGGACCATGGCTCATCAACAAAGAAGAATGACGTTATGAAAGGTCACTACTTCCCAACCGTTCCCATTACAAGTCGGAGCACAATTATGTACACCAATATCAAGAGGCTAAAAGATTATGAAAAGAAGGGGTAATAACGTCCCAAAATACATAGCTGCTGTTTGTTTGTCTGTAGTTAGTCATGTTTGGGAAAAGTTTACAGTTGTTGGGATTGGATGAAAACATTGCGAAAGGACTATTACGATATTAACCTTATAGAAACCATACGATTTTATATACAACTGTACTCATTCAAAATACAATAATTGTACTTTGAAACTACAATTATTGTATTATTAGCTACCTTATTAACTAAATGTGGGTGTCGAGATAGTGTGATGCAGTGTCTTGTTCTCCTCCTCTATGGATTTGATTTTTCTTCTGCTCCCCAAATCGGAAACAAAAGGATACCCCTAATCCAAAAGCATGGTAGCTCTTGACGGTGTCCCTACTAAAAAATGTACGGTCTCCTTTTTTTGGACGCATTACAAGATATTTTGGTTTGTCATCTTCGATAATAAACGATTGGAATCTACCAAAGAAAATCATTTGTACCCCCCCCCCCCCTCATTTTTTTGGCTTACGTTTCAAGATACGTAGATTCACAAAATCGAATTAAAAAAAATCCGTCCGTCCACCGTCCGCGGCACTTTGCCCAGATAGCGTTGTGCTAAAATTACGAAACTTGGTTTACGGGGTTTGTCTTATTACAGTTCACTCAAAGTCCTCACCATTCGAAATCGTTACTGACATTTCCTCATTCACACAAGTATGAGGACTTAGAGGCCGTAAAAATGTCTGCATCATAAAATTGAGGAAGTTCAATGAGAAAGACGTATTTTACCCGTTTTAGGATTTAATTCAGAGATGTTTTCGCATACGGATATATAAGGTCATCTTCTGCAGAAGGTTTAATGGATAAATACGTCTTTCTCATTTATCCGTTTGACGGATAAATACGCAACCATCTGTGAAGATAGCTAATGATGATGGCCTAATTGGCCTAAACCAGCCTGAATTAAATTATAAAACGAGTAGAAAACATTCTTCGTCATAAAAGCTCCTCGTTTCCAAGGATCAGTAGTAAATGTTCTTAATCAATAGGCGACTGAATCATATAGAGTGGAAGAGATACAACAAATCTCTCTCGTGGATGCACAAAATTGGTTTCGGTTTGAGAGGAGATACGTTTCCCTCATGCGTTGGATTACTACCATTACCTCCTTCCAAATCTATCTCTCAAAACCAATTCTCTCCAAACCCTACTACGCGCCGCACTGTTGCTAACCACACGCAGAGCAAATCCAATGCTTTCCTAAACTGGCTTCATTCTCGTGCCCTTCTCTATATCCTTTTTTCGCAGGAATGTAACGTTCACGTTGTTATTGATTTCTTTGCGGCTAATAAAGCAACTACGTTTCGAGCACAATATTATATTACGCCGAAAGCTGAACGTACAGTTAGTTCACAGTTTGAATGGCCATCTTTGAGTCAAGTTCGCCTCGATATTTTTCCCATCTAACTATACACTCAGAAAATCCCATCCGATCAAAATCTGTTTGAGGTGCCATTTGGGTCGTTTAAAAAAACTCTGCAAATTCTTGATACAACGGTTCATTATCTTCTTTGTACATTATCTTCATTATCACCCTTCTGTCTTGATTTAATAATTATTATCAATTAGTGTAAATTATTAATATTTATTGTTGCTTATTATTCATTATTATTAAATATTTTTCATTAACTCAATATTTGAAAACCATGTGCTGTTTGAATAAGCTGGGCCAGTTTGAAAATAGACCCGACAGGCTGCCTCACGATTCGCTCTAATGTTGACGATTTTCGATCTGCTCCAACTTTGAGCCGTCATTGTGAACGAACGGCTGGTCGTACAAAGCTGTGGATGGTCTTAAAAAATTCTAAGGAATAAACTCTATCTAAATATGAAATAAAAAACATACCGTTTCATCTGAATTTTTCGAGTTTTGGATTCCCCTTGACCTAGGGTTACGAAAAGTTTCGAGGATCATTGTGGGGTTGGTCGGAACCCGTGACAAAAATTTCGAAATTTTAGCTCAAAGCTAACTGGGCAAAGTGCCGCGTACGGCGGACGGACGGATTTTTTTTTAATTCGATTTTCTGAATCTACGTATCTTGAAACGTAAACAAACAAATTTTGACATGGGGTTAAAAATGTATTTTCTTTGGGCGATTATCGAAGATAATAAACCAAAAGGTCCGTTTTCTCAATTCACTATGTCTCAAAGATTTGAAACAAAACTCTGGAGCCAATTTTCACTTATAGAAATGGGGTATGAATCAAAATGTTCTTTAGGTTATCATTAAATGATAACCTAAAGAACAATTTGATTCGTCATTTTGTAAACGTCATGTTTGATAGTTGGTTTTACAAATTTTATGAAACCAACTATCAAACATGACGTTTTTCTAACAATCAATTTGTCGATAACAACAGTTTCTTAAAAAGCCCAAATAGTTATGTTCCAGCGATAGTTACAAAGGTTTGTAACTTTTCACTAGAATAAATTTCTTCACGGAGAAGAAATTTGTGAGGGTACTGTGTCGGCTTAGGAGCAGACATGCACTATGTCCCCAGTACAACGTTAGGATAGGATTGTTGCGGGATAGGGATGATGATGGGAGGTGTGTATTGTGGAGGCGACGGGGATATAGAGCACATTGTAATGGAATGTACAAAATATTCGGAGTCTAGAGATAGGTTATTTAGAAAATTAAGTCGTATTTGACTTCCCCATTTAATTTTGAATGTATGTTGAAAGGAAATGTTCAGGTGTACAAGGAACTTTTTAATTTTATCGAGGTAAATTGTATAAGGCTTCAATTTTTGTTTCCTGTTAAATTATGAAGATGTATAATTTAGTTTATTTTATTTTATGGTACCTATGTGGCTGTATGTTCTGAACAATGCCAAATAAACAAATTTGAAAAAAAAAAACTTTTCACTAGAATTTTTTTATGTCTGAAAGTAATTTCTATCGATAGATTTTCAGAATTCTGAAGAGTAGAGGGCACCTAGAAAAAAACCCTTGTCCCAGGACTTAGGTCACAATAGTAACGTCCCAATAGTTACGCGAGGGCTGGTGGCTGGAGAGTATTTGGAGGGGAAGCAAAAGGGACTAAGTCCCTCTTGCAAGTCTTGCAAGTGCGTATGACGCTCTCAACGCCCTCAGTTGAGTGCCACGTGATCTGCAGCGTCCTTGAAGTCCAAGGATTTCCCATCTTCATCAAAAGGTTACGTGGTTTAATTCCAGGTCCCCATAGTCACTATAAATTCTCTAGAGAAACGTTAGTTTTTAAACATCATTCATTAATGAATTTATACGCCTAAATAATCTATATTTTTACATGTATTTTTGATCGTTTTTTATGAGATTGGAGGAGTGTAGCCATGTTCGAAGTTGAAATGTCACGATAGTTAGGTACCTAACTATTGTGACCAACTAGGGAGAAGTACGAATTCGGAAGAGCGTTACATTATGATAAGGTTAGGAAACGCTGGCGGGAAAGAAAAAGACAACAGAGAACCCGCGATCGCTTCCTAAAACGTATAATGTATGTAACGTAACTAGTGTGACAAAAACCACAAACATAAAATTTCAACATATTTTTATGTAATTATTATCTCTGAAAAGTGTACTTATTCAGAAAAATGAGTCTGTCTCCCCTAATCCATCTTTTAAAAAAAGATTGCGTCGTAACTACAGTGACAAAAAATTGTGTATTATTATATATATTTTTTTTTTCAAATTGAAAAAAAATATTTAGAAGTGAAAAAAACTCGTGGCTCTCACATAGAACCTGATTTTAGACACCTTCAAGTATGTCTGGAGCAACTCGGTTGCTAAAAAGATCAAGATTTAATTTTGACTGCTACACCACCTCAGAAATGAGAAAACGGACATTTTGGTTTATTATCTTCGATAATGAACCATTGGAATCGCCCAAAGAAAAATGTTTATAACCCCAAATCAAAATTTGTTGGTTTACGTTTGAAGATAGGTAGATTCAGAAAATCGAATTAAAAAAAAATCCGTCTGTCCGCCGTACGCCGTCCGCGGCACTTTGCCCAGTTAGCGTTGAGTTAAAATGTTTTTTATGGGTTCCGACCAACCCCACAATGGTCCTCGAAACTTTTCATAACCCTAGGTCAAGGGGAAGGGGTTCAAAACGAATTTTGAAAATTTCAAAACTCGAAAAAATCAGATGAAACGGTACGTTTTTTATTTCATATTTAGATAGAGTTTATTCCTTCGAATTTTTAGAGACCATCCACAGCTTTGTACGGCCAGCCGTTCGTTCACAATGACGGCTCAAAGTTGGAGCAGATCGAAAATCATCAACATGAGAGTGAATCGTGAGGCAGCCTGTCGGGTTCATTTTCAAACTGGCCCAGCTGATTCAAACAGCACATGGTTTTCAAATATCGAGTTTTATTTCATATTTAAAGTTTATTCCTTAGAATTTTTTAAGACCATCCACAGCTTTGTACGACCAGCCGTTCGTTCACAATGAGGTCTCAAAGGTTGAACCTGTTTTAGTGACTGTCAACACGATCGTGAATCAAAAGGTTGAAATACAGGTCAATGTTCATACTAAGGAGCTGTTTGGAACATCATATGGTTTTAGTGACGTCGAGTTTTTTGTTCTGAGGTACGTTTCGTGCTACGGAAAAGAAGGTAATTTCGAATGTTTGTTGGTAGGTACTTCTTTTATAGAAAAATTATTACCGACGTAGTATTAAAAACCCCAGAATTATATCGGTACATTTTATTTGTAATTAATTCATCATCTCTATCACTCATTTCTGCACAAAGCAAACCAGGCGATTCCAACAGCCGGATATCGTATTAATTAATCAAAATTAATAATTATTATTATAAATAATAAATACAAATTATTATTCCCTAACAATAAATTATTATAATTTTTACTAGGTACTTGATAAAATTATTAATAATTAGTGATAATTCATAATAATAATTAATCTAACATTTAGGATCTAGACATTTAGACCTAGTGATCTAGACAGAAGGGTGATCTGTGCAAAGAAGATAATGAACCGTTGTGTCAAGAATTTTTTTTCAATTTTAAGATTTTTTTGTGTTTCCGACTTTATCACACTAAAATGACCATAACTCACTCAATTTACATGAAAATTCAAATCTAATTACGTCATTAGAAAGAAAAAAATGTTTTCTATCCTCCAATGAAAAAATCTTTTCTATCCTCTAATCAAGATTTGTTTGATTAGCCAAAACGAGAGAAAAATCTACAAGAAAAAGGTAAATTTCTCAAATCGTAGAAATTGTCCATTTTTTTTTTTTTTTTTTTTTTTAATAGCATTTCTTGCCAAAAAGTACATTATGGTTAACTGACAACAATGGATAGTTTCTCAACCAATCACCAATGAAATTTCGGTGTAAAGTACGGAGCTTCCACTGGTATTTTGCTGTAAACTGAATCGGAATGATTCGCGTTCTGACCATTAAAACTCCGATCACTTCAGAACTTTACCCCGTCACGACTGCAGTTTGAGGTTATGAATGAATTCTGCATGGCTGACCTTCCCTCTGCGTCAGGCCACCCGCATTCTAATGGTTGAATCGAGTAGAGAATTCATAATATGGACATGAAGGCAGTTGCTTTGGAGAACCCTTTATTGGCTCCTTTATAGAGTTAAATCGTTTCATCAAAGTTGCAGTTGTAGGTATGGCCTTTTGAACTGTGAAATGTGAACAAAACACTTACGACCTCATCTCGCATATGGTTACTCTGATTCAGCTCATATTGATATGAGGCGTCATCTTTGTCAATTGGTTGTGAACTTACGAAGTCTCCCTTCGGTTACACTCCTTGCTGCTACGTCAATAAATTGGGGTTTTCGTTGAGTTTGAAAGTAAAACGCCATCAATATTTAAGTTAATTTTTGCTGAGTAAATATAAATTTTAACACTCATTCAAATTAGGTTGTCAAACAAACTCGGCCACTTATAGATAAAGCTACTGGATGTTAGAAGGATCTTCCCTTTGTCGAGTGATTTAGCACATCGATGTATTACACCCCGTCGTTACTTCCCTGATTCAATATAAAATTATTGTTCACTCGGTCATGTACTTATATTGTTATTGTGGAAGATACTATAATCATATTTTTGAACTGAAGTTCCGAATCGCGGAAATTCACAACAATATTCTTGCTCTCATTGTACGGTTCACTACACTAATATTAATGCACTAATTTTAGCTCTCACATAATACGTATATAATATATTATATAAGTATATCCACACCTCCGTTTTTTCGGTTTAAATTTTGAAATTGTCTGAAACGGATCTGTACACATATTTGTTGTTGTTGTTTTTGCTTCCTTTTTAAACTGAATGAAGCTGGCAATTGTATCCTCCAAATCAATATTTCCCCGTTTTGCATTCCATTACTATAAGGATTCGCCTTTGTCGGCTGTCCGTCGTTAGACCGATGTATCTGACATAATTCCGAAACTATCGCGCCAATTTCGATGGCATGCCCTGGAGTTAAGTCAGTTTTGGGCAAACCAGGACCTGCAAATTGGCAAACGTAAAATAATGTAAACTATTATACCACACGAAGGCGGTAACCGCTAGTCCGTTAGAGTTAACATTTTCTTGGTATTCAAGGAATGTTAAAACATCGGTCAATATATTCCATTCACCAAATTCATATTATTTGATTAAATTTTCTCTCGCGATAAATATATTGAATACTGAATATATTGAATTAATAGTTGTGAAGTGAGATACTATACTTGTCAGGCGTTTTTTCATTATATATAACGGAACCCGTAAATAATTCCACTCAAAACGACGTTTATAATTACTATGTACCCCATCAACAACTTGATGGGTTATCGAATTTCTATGACATTATAACATATTTTTTGTGCTATTCTCTGTGCGGCCTAATACAAAATTTTAATGATTTTTTGTGATTTAATAAATCGGAACAGGAAGAGGTATTAGAGTGGTTGAGAAGTTAATCTTTACTGGGCGGAGGAGTCTTGAATAGGTTTGAACAGATGCGCCTCAGTAAGCGGAACTATATTCAAATTCTAGCGTTCATTTAGGTATCATCTAGCTGTTCACATTAGTATTTATCTTCATACAGTCGGACATTACTCGATAATCCGTAGTGACCTAGGTACGTCTTGATTATGGATATAATAACATATAGGACTATGGAATAATAAGAATGATAAAAATATACGATTCTCCACGTAAATACCGTTTCTCCTCACGTAACTTTGAATCGTGTTCGATTCGAGAAGCCTATCTAAATTGATATTTCGACTGGAATGGGTCAGATGGAGAATGGAAGAACGTAGGTATATTTTCATGTATCGCGTACTTATCTGCTCACAGCTTACTACCTTTTTGAAATTTGATCCGACTCCCCTAAACGCCCTGGTACCAATAATGAGGGAAATCGAAGTCTCAATGCCCGCTTCAAAACCCTCTTTTCTTCACCAGTTATAAAATGCTAATATCCAATTTTTTTATATGATATTGAAATAACATACAGTACTTACCAGGATACTTGAATGAAAAACCTCATCTATTTTCAAAATAAGATAAACTCGACTACCTATCCAATCTGCAAATGAGATAATCTTGGACCTATCTGATCAACCATCAAGAAATAACCAAAAATTAATCCATTCTATTGTATCCGAGAATGAATTTACCGTACAAAATGTGGAGAAAAAAAAGTGAGTTGTCCTTATTTTCAGTACGAATGGTATTGAATCGGTCTTAAATAGACATGTGTATTCCAGTCTCAGTAATTTATTTTCAGAAAACATTTATTGTTCCGGAAACTGGTTCCTAGAGCGAAATTATTGACGGTTTTAGCGCAATGAGTTGGAACCGCATCTTTGGCAACTGCGGTCGTTTCTAAACCGCACGAGTTTTCGACTAATCGGGATTCGACTAATTCAAATACATCGTTACCGAAGTCGGATTGGAATCAATTTTCAGTCCTATGAAAATGTACTGAATGTACTTGATGTTGGGGATATGTAATCAAGTTTTGTCAAACTATCTTTTGAACTGGAAACTCTGTCTCAAGGATTTGTCACATCATCCCAAAATTTGAACACCTTTCGTACATTTGAAATCAGGCAATAGTAAATGATGAATCCGTACTGTTCGTGGAACGTCAAAACAACCCGAGACTATAAATTATTTTTTATACCCTCAACATGACTTTCAGAATACTTCGTGGTCATATATTCACAACTCTCATTCGCTGTTACTTTTTTTGGGAGATGATGGACAATATAGACAGATGTTTCCATCAAAACCATGAATTGCTCCGTCAAAGTTATGAATTCGTTGCAGTTTGATTTCAATTCGTTTCGTATGGTTCTACTATTGACCATGTAAAACTTGAAAACGATATATGGTTTTTCCACATTGACGAATAATTTATAAATTTGAATGGCTTTTGATGGAGCTTTTCATTTATTTGGAACAATAAAAATGAGAGTTTCTGGTTCTTTAAGACCAATATTATTCAGCCATGTCTTCGTGAGATTTGTTTTTCTGTCTGCTTCGCCGTCTTCTGCATGCAGTGCAGTCACAATGTACGGTACTGTGTGAATCGAAGAATGAAAAACCGGCGGTACATGAGTGAATCATTCAGGTGAAAATGTGCGTCTTGTCGTGGCACCACCGGACATTCGTAGGTGGATGAATTTATGTTTGTTGCATCCAAAAAAAGATCCATAACTAATCAAAACCTGGCGTAGTAATCCGATGCGAAGCACAGAAACACAGAAGGCATTAAAGCTTGAAGAGGGAAATGGTAATGCAACGAGACTCAGCAGAAGTCTGAAGTGGCGGAGGAAGAAGGACCTGTAATGAGGCGAGCAGGCAGCGAAAGGATAGAACAAAGGAAGAATGAAGAGGAAGAGAATGTGGAAAAGAGAGCGTTAGATGTGCGGGGGAGGCAAACAACAGGTAGTTGAACTCCAACAAGTTGAGCGTTCGATACAAGCTCGTAGCGGAGTTAGGTAGCCCAGTAATGCATCAAGATGAGATGGAACTATCGCTTCAGCATTCCATGGACGCACTGCGTGCCAAAGGAATTCATTCCTCATACTTTTTTCAATATTTTTTTCGTTATTTCTTCTTTTAGTGATCGTTTCACTGTTCTATTTTTCAGCTTTGTTCCTTTGGCGCGTTTATTCTATTTTCTCGTATTACGATTTTTTTTTTTTTTTTCTTAATCATTGGAATAGGATGTCGAATAACATGTACTCCGTGTCTCATGATCTTTTTAAGTACACTGAAGCCTGAAGAAAGGTAGAGGAGCAGTGAAGACGAAGAGGAAGGCTAAATATTGGAATAACTAGGGAAATACCTTACGTTGAGGTTAGGAGTCGAGAGGAGCAGTATATTCGCCCGTGCCGACGCTACCTTTCCAACTGGATTTCGATAGGGGGGTCGAAGGGTGGCCACAGCGGAGGGTGGCTATGCCCTATGCGCACCCCATACCGGCACACGCGCACAACCTTGTCGACCTCAAGGTGAGCCCCGGCGCGCGCGTCCGTACGTCATCATTTTCATATTATTGTCATTTCAAATCACGGAAGCTGCAAAGATTCGCGGAAGTTGATGTTAAGGTACTTTGGAAAAATGTTGTATTTTGATCGCAACAAACAAGGTGAGAAAAAGATGGATTTTCGCGAAAGGAGAACTTAACACCAATTCTCTTAACGTTGACGAGAAAATATCTTGCGCCTCGACTAAAATTTTCGGTCGCATACGGCTTTTTCACGTATTTCCATAATCTTAACCACAGATTCGATTTATATAGGGATCTTCTCTTTCAGAGATATTCTCGCTTTATCTCCCTTCACGGATGGAAGTTCGTTGACCCGCGGCACGATTGATTCCAGGAGACCTTAGCAGTGATAACTCACCTAAATATGTCTCTTTTCGGTGGCTGAGCAGCTCATAACACCAGTTGTCACATTTTTCAATTCTGCAAATTGTCTGGCAATTGCTTCATACTCATCCGAAGTATTGCAGTCATACACAAAATTAACAACAATAACAACAATAACTTAGGTATTAAGCAACGGAATTCAATAAATAATATTAAAGAAAATTAGACCAATTCCAAGTTGAAATGTCACGACAATCACTGTCTCCCTGTCAGCGTTCATTTATTCAGAGGCGACATCCTTGTATCGTTGCTTCAAATATAAACAAGCAGCATTCCGTCGGAAGCCGGCTGATGTAGCCTCTATGAAAATGATCTACACCACAATAACACGCTATTTCGTGACTAAGGAGCAAAGGTTGAAACTATTGTGAAAATAGGGAAATGTAGCTCAGATAAATAGCTTGAGGGCATCGAGCACCAGCGTTCAGCGAAATGGGTGGTGTTATTTATACAAAAACCACTTCGTTCCGACTGTTTATGTTAGTACTAGGATATGCGAAGAACTACTCGTGATCAAATTGCTCATTGGTCCTTATGTGTGCATTATAACCATTCAATCCTTGCCTCGAACAACCCGATCGCTTTGGCAAGCTGAAAATCCTAAGTGTAACTGATAACACCTACTTCGATCAATGAACGTAACGCACTGCCTTTGAGGAAGATCACGATGACAGATAAATAATTGAACACGCACGTGCTTCTCTGGTAGGACCCCGTCACAAATGAGCTTTTATCATTTCAAAAATTCCAGGAAAATATTTCAGCGATAAGCTCCTTTCAATCCCCCCATCGTACTGGTGTAACACGCCATCCAACCGCGATTGATAACTGTTGGCTGATCACTGCCCACGTCACTATTTCTTGATGAAGATAAGCAAACATCAAACCTCCCCAAGGTACTCTGATCTGTGGAACGGATAACACAAATGAGTCGGATCAAACCCCCATTAAACCCCGACAATACTTTTAAGCTTTCTTAAAATTGTCTCCTGAGCTTTATAAAGAAGTGAGGTCGGAGGGTTTCCGATAATCCCTTCTCATTACGGCAATTCAGTCTAGGGATAAACCTCAAAACATCTATCAGTTCTCGAGTGTACATTCAATTGAAAGTATGATTTGATTCCTCATTATAAAAGTTATGTATGAACCAACAATAACGAAGTGTAAGTGACTGCTATGGAATAGATGTTGAATCGAAATCTGAAAAGTATTTATGTCATATAAATACATGTCACATAAAAATGTATCTATTTCCTCAAAATATGTGAAATTCGCTAAATATTTTCCAAAATATGCGATGTAGGTACAACAAACATTTGGTGCTTCAAAAATCAGGAAACGAACATTCAGTTTGATACGAAACGTACGCAAATTGCAGAATAATTAGTTTTTTTCTTTTTTCAAAATTGTTGCTCACAACGTAAAGCTTTAAATGTTAAAATGTGAAAGTGCGAAGATCTAAACGGAGAATCGACTTGTAACAACTGAATGATCGTTCGACGTCCACAGTCTTACAATTTCATTGGGGCTGAAAAGGACATGAAGTTCAGCTGAGTCACCAGCACCGATAAGAATATATGAAACCTGTTGTTCTTGGTTAAACCGTCTATCAGTTTTGCTTTTAATTTTTCTCCCTTCTCCCTAATTCTGTATCGCCGATCCTATGACACCAATGACTCCAATTCGGTAATGGATTCAGCGAGAAATGCGCACTTTTTTGCAATGGACGTGATGTTGTTCTTCAAGCTTGGTTTTTTGAAAAGAGACTTTGCCGAGTTTATTGCCACTGATTCTGCATAGAGTTTTGAAATCACATCTAACTTTTTTCGTAATAATTACTGAGCTTTTTCTTCAATTTATTGGTTTTATGGCAATATTTAGGGTGACCTATAAATAGGCTAGAGAAAAGTAAATTTTGAGAATTCCCAGAAAAAAAGATTCGAGGACACGTGGAAAAAAAGACTTGTCCATCGGAAAAAAAGGACGTCTGACAACCTTACCTTATCTTAGTTTGCTATTGTTTTTAGGAATCATCCAAAGAAAATTCGCTTTTGTACAGGTTTCATAATTAATAGAATATACACTTTTCAAAACATTTTCGATACGTTTCAGAGCATTCTGAATCCATCTCTAGATTTTAATTTTTTTAAATGCGCTAAATTTGACTTACTATCTCCAAGAACGACACTAGAGACTTGAAATTTGCAGTGTATACATATTGGAATCTCTGAATGTTCTGTATAGCTGTTGGCTATCGGTGTCGTCAGGGAGCGACGCAATGTCGCGTGTAATGGCGTCAGTGTCCTAATATCAATTTATATTGGGTTTGAGAACTTGCATAAATTGACCTTATAAACTCTGTCAACTATTTTTTTTTTTTAATTAGAAACTTTATTGTGGCAATCTACTATCAAGTTTGATACATAATAAGAAATATGCAATCAACACATGACACTTGACGTATTTAGCGTTGCAAGCCCGGTGGCAACTTAATACAAATTTAAATTCATTTATTGGAACATAAGAATAGTAGGACGGTGATAGATAAATAGTACATTGGTAACAAAATAAGGTTAGATAATGGAGGTAAATAACAAAATATAATATGTTCAGCTACAACAGATTTGTGCCTTTAGGGCATCAAAGAGCTCAAATATCCGAGTGCCATTTACGTTTCAGGCGTCTGGAAACGCGAGGAGGTCTAGGACTAGAGAGGATGCCACTAACGAGGGAATTCGGGTGGGAATTTATGCGGTATGCTAGGCTGTTGTAGGTTATTGTGAGTGTGGGACGAACGGTGTATAAGGAAAGATCATTGCGGAGAGTTTCGTTTCTAACGTACCAGGGTGCACCAGTGAGTCTACGTAGTGCTCGTATTTGTACGGTTTCAATTAACCTATAAAAACCTATAATTAACCTATAATCTATAACCTATAAAACCCTACATCTGGCTCTCCTATGTTAAACGTTGGTGACGTCAATGGTGGTATCACCAAAGATACTACTGGTATCGTTTCCACGGATTTTTGAAGGCTTTATCGGTGGTACTGAATAATATATCTACGCAGAGTTGGTTATGACGTCCTTAATGATACCACAGTAGTGGCGCTAGTACAAAATTAGCAATATATTGACTAGTTTCTAAATCACTAGTTTTTCAGGAGGCGAAAAACGTCCTAAATCGTGTCCCTTAGGCTCGAGGATTTCAGGTTTGATACCGACACACAGAGCTGTTCTTATTGATTCTTGACCCTCTCTATCTCTGTGAAAGAGGACGTGCCTTAGAACTTACCCCACCCAAAAAGTGATTTTCGGCCAAAATCACAGTCTAAATGCTGTTCAGTTAGGCCAGTAACAACTTAACTTGGAAAAGCTTCTGCGGAAACTCCCAGCTTATAGAAGTACTGTGTCCAGCTCGTCTCTACAGGATGAACGTACCACCCTTTTTATTTTGATATAAACAGAGATAGCAAAAAACACATCAATCTAACGTCCGCTCAGATTTTTACAAAGAATTCAACGATCACATTTTTGTACGCCGCGCATGCACGCAAATGAAGGTTACGCATGTCAACTTTGCTTTTTCAGATAGGAACCCCCATTTTTTATTGCAGATTCTGATTTAACGTCAAATTTCATGAAAATTTTACTTTGACAATCTTTTTTTTGGGGCGCATCTTAGAGCGTCCAGAAGCGCCCAAAGTTGGACTAACTGCGTTTGTTCGTAATTTCGATAAGACGGAAAACCCCTTGTGTGGCACATGAAATTTCCTTATTTTTTGACTCTTAGTCACGAAGTGATATCAGTTTTCTTATTGGACTTGATTAAACCGGGATTATAGCCTAAAACATGGTCGTTTTTAAGAAAAATCACCTTATTCTGGCTCTAGATAATTTTAGTTTTAGTTGGATGAGTTTTTAGGCAGGTGGGTAAGTACCTATTCAGTGTCGAAAAATAATGAAATTTCATGTGCCACACGGGGGGTTTTCCGTCTTATCAAAATGACGAACAAACGCGGTTGGTCCAATTTTGGGCGCTTCTGGACGCTCCTAGGTGCGTCAAACCAAAAAGGTTGTCGAAGTAAAAAGTTCATGAAATTTGACGTAAAATCTAAATCTGCAATGAAAAAGGAGGATTCCCCATTTGAAAAATCAAATTTGACATGCGTACCATGCATGTGCGCGTATGCTCGGCGCACAAAAATGTGATAGTTGAATTCTTTGTAAAAAATTAAGGGGACGGTACTTCGATGTGTTTTTTGCTATCGCTCTTTATATCAATATAAAAAGGGTGGTACCGTTTTTTATATTTTTTCCCCCGTTTAAGTAGGTATATATTTTTTCTTCCGTTTTTTATATTTTTCCATAGCCATCTTTTCTGAACTTCTTCTCCATGATTACCTTTAGTCTTATAACTTTATTCACAATGTATTGTGTACGCACACATGAACAACCATAATTTCTGCCTCCCTAGAAAATCGGTCGAATATTTCCGGAGAAAAATAATACTACCCACTTCATAAAAACCTATAAATCAACCAGTAAATACAATATGGCTCTTTAGATCCATAGATCTCCCAAACCGATGAAATATTTCGAGTTAGTTTAGACACCGGTGAAATGTGTGTGTATGTAGTGTAGTGAATGGGAAATTCGGCATCTAGGCTCTAACCGTGCCAAAAACGGTCGTTGAAACTTTTTATAACCCCATCAACTGGAGCACTATACGGCTCCATAATGAGCATTATAGCGTTCATAATGAGGGCTTGAAGGAGAAAACCGGGAAAAAATCTTCATTATCAGGGTCCTATATCAAACGGGGGCACTTCGGGTCGATGTTCACACTGAGAACTGCTGCCTTGAACAATACATGGTTTTGTGATATCAAATTTCCGAAGATGCATCTCATGTGTACGAATATTTTTGGTTGGAACTATTTCATTGGTTCAATTTTTGCCGACGAACTACTTGTATACAAATGGTTACGAATAAATTATGATTATAATTTATATAAATAGATAGTCGTCCCGGAATTTAATCGGATAGTTTGACAATGCAACGTTTTTCGAATCTGAATAAATCTCCGAACTCGACAAACACGTCAAATTTATTGTATTTTGACTCAAATCGTCAAAAATCGGGTCATGTCGTAGTGAAAGAAAATTGAAGTATTCATGTAGTGGGTACGTTACGTTGAATATTTGCTCTTTATTTCAAGCTACTCGTATTTCAGAGGGCTTTTCACATAATTCACATATAGTTAAGTGCGCGTCTTGTGATGTACTTTATCATATTGCATGTGTCAATGTGACTGCCAATGACTACAAATATCTGGTGAGTGAAAACAAAACTTTCTCATGTGAGCCATGCACGAAAAGTAGAAGGAAGTCAAGGATCCTTGATGCCAGTACGGACGGGGAGCGTTATCAAAATTTATTAACTATTATTGAAGAAATAAGGGACGAAGTGCGTGCTTCTAACGCTCGTCTGAGGACAGAAATAGAGAAGCAGGCTCATGAAATCAAGAAATTTAAAGTTCAGTTCGATAAGTACTCTGACCATCTAAAGGAAAATAATAAACAGCTAGAAAGTGTCAACACCTCTTTGCGGACTCTGGCGGGAAGTGTAGAGGAATTGAAAACGCGTCAGGCTGGCATTGATATGGCATTTAAAACGGAAGGCCTTCCTAGCGACAGGTTTTTTGCGCAGCAGGAACCGAATTTGCCTGAAAAACGTCGGCAGGAGCGTGAAATATATTGCGCTGCGTAAAAGTGTTTTCATAGCGCCGTTTTATTATCTGTTCAGTTGGCGTTGAATTGTGTTGAAGGTAGCACGTGTGTGATAACATTTAGGTACCTACTGCTGAAATGGAGAACGCGATGAGAAAGATTAATGTAATTGCTGCATTGATAATGATACTTCTTTAATTATAATAGATGGTGACGAAGAAGAAGAGAGAGGGTTAACAAAATATGCCAAAGTAAGGAAACGTGTGAGTGATATATTCTCAAACCGAAGAAATGAAGGGATGTTCAGCAGTTTAATCAAGAATCATCTTCTTGGCGATGAAGAGAAATTCCAAAGATACTTTAGACTGACCAGAGAAATGTTTTTCTTCATTTTGAACATTTACTGAATATTTGAGCACTTTACCGCTTTGGGACATCTTGAAAACCTCGGAAATCGGAAATTGGAGCAACACAAACACTGGAATCCAAATCAATCACGCCAGCGCACTACGCAGTAGACTCATTCATGACCAGTCGGGCCAACCGCGTCAACGCAACACGTTCTGCGCCGACGTGATGCGCTCTCTAGGAAAACACCCTAACTAAATTCAAGAGATCCAGTGGTCGACGTTATACGCCTGGCGTATCACGTTGTCAGCGGCGCAAAAAACCTGTCGCTAGGAAAACAGGCTTCAAGGTATGATGAACGCGACAGAAGATCGTTGAGTTGGAAGGATTTGAAATACGAACAGTATACATAATATGTATTCTGTTATAATATATTGTAGCGACACTACAGTTTATTTTTGGTGACAAAAATTTGTATTTCGATCATACGTTACCAAAAATATGTTCAGATCAATTTCAAAAATTTTTTCCAACTCTCTAAAAGCGAAATACAAATTTTTGTCTCCAAAAATAAACTGTAGTGTCGCTACAATATTATATTGATACCGAAAATGTAATCAAGCCACTATTTAATGCTATTTGTTGAAATGTTGTGCGGTTTGTGAACCATAAACCGGAATTTGAACACCTTTTAGCATAGAACATGCTTTAGCCTTGGACTAACTAGCCGAAAAATGTCACGCGGAAGTGTCACAAAATGTCACGCGGAAGTGTCACGAAATGCCACGCGGAAGTGTCACAAAATGTCACGCGAAAGTGTCACGAAATGTCACGCGGAAGTGTCACGAAATTTTAACGATGATTTTCACGTACAACCGAGTAGTTGCTAGGGAAATGAAACTTCTTTCATTTTCATCGGACAAAAATCGTTTTCCGTTCGTTGTAAAGCTCTTGATTTATACTATAACTATATAAATTGATACTATAACTATATAATTGATTTATAACTATATAAATGAATGTTAATTTGACTTAATGTAACATAACATAATTTAATTTAATTTGTCCATTCTCGACCCATATTTGAAATTTCAAGTCTCTATCTCATTGGCAAATTTTAATTTGTTTAAACAAATATAATTTGAAACATTTCACAGACAAGAAACCAAGTGAATATTTCATTGTCATCCAGTTCAATTTGAAGTTAGTTTAAATTGTTAGAAAGTTAGTCTCATCGAGAAGTTAGTTTAAACTCGATTGCTAAATTCCTCCCAGACAGACAGACACAAAGCGAATCTAATATAAACTTGGTGAAAAATATTTCAAAAATAAAAAAAACATGTCATGCAGCATAGCTATAAGAGCGAATTTTTGAAGAAATAGTATCGTGGTTGTGTCCATTGGGATTGTTGGCGGTACTATTTCGGTTTTACAAAGTACTTAACATAATTGTTTGTTTAATCCAGTTTATGTCTCAATAATATTTACAATGTTATAACAATTTGAAAAATCAAATTAGTACCGCCAATCCATCTCCATTGACACCCCAATGCTACGGCAACAGCCCCGATAAGAACATCCAACAGTCCAGAACTTTATCTAGGTCGTATTGCGCGGAAAAATACAATCGAATTTACGTCGATCCTGGCTTTCAATAGCTAGCCCCATGTTTCACTTCGTACGAGTCGCGCTATGTCGTGCGACGGTCGTGTACGTTGTCGGAGACAAATTGATT
Source organism: Stenodema calcarata (assembly GCA_963920205.1). Classification (NCBI taxonomy): domain Eukaryota; kingdom Metazoa; phylum Arthropoda; class Insecta; order Hemiptera; family Miridae; genus Stenodema; species Stenodema calcarata. The sequence continues at coordinate 30,160,024 of OY986048.1, read as the reverse complement.
TAAGTGAAGGTGTTGTACTTGAGATGTTCCTTCAAGGTTGATCTCCTCTAATCTGATAACGGTATGAGATATCACCATTCTAAGGTCACCATTCATCGTTGAAAATTCTATAAACTGAAGTATTATTCGGCAATAAAAGGAGATAAAATTTGTTATAAAACCAGTAAAAGGGAAATGTTTTACATAAAACCAGTTATTTCTTTGAAAATTTGCACTTATAGCCATGCTGCATAACTGTGGATTTTTGTTATTGTCCTAAGTGTATCTTCCTACTAAGTGTCACCTTGTTCCAACGTTGACTGCCTTCATTTATATTCTAACACAAACGCGAAATAATGGAAATGGCATCGCATTATACGTTAAGTACACCTGGTGCAATAGATTCACAACCCTCGGTCTTCCTGTCGATATTTCGCTATACCAATCGGTCATAATTGTATTGAGGTCTCTCAGGCTCTATCGATTCTTCAAAGAATGACAGGTAATTGAGTATAATAATTTCCCTTCCCCGGAAAACCACTTGAAAACTTAATTAGATTTTCTCAAACGTTCTACAGTCCTTCAGTTTTTTTTTTTTTTTTTTTTTTAATTTTTCTTCTAGTCTGCTCGTTTTTACCTCACTGCTATCGACATCATAGTCCCTTCTCATTCAACTCACTATTAGGTTGGCCTTCCCGTATCAGGTGGCCTCGTTTTGGTGATTTTAAACCCATCACCGATCACTTGGACTTTTTTGTGCCAATTAATCATCTGAACTCAAAACGTGAACGTTTCCGGACCTAAGGACTTTCTAAACGAATTCATAATGCTGGCACTCAGCACCCCCCCCCCTCCCCCCTCCCCTCCCCCCTCCCTTTCCCCTCCTTTTATTCACTCATTTAAATAATTTAACAACCTATCTTTCAATTATTGAAAGATAGGAAAGGGAATAATTCAAAGCGGATTTGATGGTTTGTAGCACCAGCTTATTTTGCTTGCTCAATCACCTAAACAGAATAATTATGTTTATATTTTTTGTCTTCTTCGTCGGTCTCGAACCTATTATTACCTACCTAATTTTTTTGTTTACTTAACACTATCTCACGTTTGAGTCTGCATAAGCACGTATACATCACACATGGTGTGGGGACGTTTCTTATTGTATAAATCACTACCTCATTAGAAGCTTAAGGCAATCATCACATGGTTTATGTCGTATACGGGGAAAGAGCCTCAAGTGACATCGGCCATTAGCATAAGCAGTAGGTATTTAGCCATTTTTATAATAAACACACGTCCTCACCGGTCGACTTGAACTCCATGACGGCGAACGATCGCGCAGTGGATTGCGACGAAATCTTTTTCGTTGTACCAACGTCTGCTGATTGGAGTCGAGCGAGGTCCACGACGGCATCTGTGAGTTTTTCTAATTTTGTTTCGAGGTCGGATTTGTCCGGCATCACGACTGTGAGGAAGGAAGCAACGTGGTGGAAGAGGGAATAGGTTATCGAAGTTGCGCCGAATGTTTGAACTCACGGTCGAAACAAAACACTCGCGAACGTGGGATTTATTCGACGGAAATTCACGAAATCAATTATCTTCGTCGCCAGTGAAATATATTAGAATTGTACTGGGAAATTGAATTAATAACGAGGAGGTCTCGAAATTAACACGTTCTTTTTATTGATAGTCTTTTCTGTGGTTATACAAAAAGGTTAGGCTGCGGGAGGATAAACAGAAAAAAAAGAAGGCTACGTCATCAGAATAGTAAATCAATACATCACAATTTTGAATAAATTAATTTTGTTTTCTTTGGGTACATGAAATATACACTAGGTTCAAACATTGGATCTCGTCTGTAATCCTCAGGTTATCCGTTTTTTTTCAAACTCCTAGCCTCCTTAGCCCCCCCCCCCCCCCAATGTACCGCCACCCAGAAAACCCCGATTTTCGTTTTTGGACTGAGCTGGGCGTGAAGATCCGTCCGCTCCTTTGTTTATTCTTGCCTTGACGTCCAGTCGTGAACCATTGCCACCCCGGCAGTAAATACCTCAAACTTCCCAATACCAACTGAATGTTCACTAAAACCCATCAAGCGGTTTTCAAAGTATTTGTTTCTTGCGGTATTGATCAGGCCGCATAGCACGACTCTGCCCCGCTAATGACTGTCCCGAGGTGTCTTACTGTTTCACAGCCTCTTTACTTTTGAAAGTCCTGTAGCTGCTCATTTATTTTTTCCTTTTCAAGAGTAATACAACATTATCCACATCGAAGGCATAGAAATTGGACTAACTGGCACGCCATACTCTACCTCTGTTGATGATATCCCCGATAATGAACCATTGGTTTTGACAAAGAAAACAAAAATGATCAACCCTCCATCAGCTCTAATGTACAAATAGTTTTAATTAGTATTGACACTTGTGTTCTTTTCTGGAGACAGAAACATGTTGCTGGTGTATTCAATATAAAACGTCGAACGGCCGGCTGTCGAATTTTTCGCTAAAATTTCACGAACTAAATGCCCGATGAACTATTGAATAGTTGATGCAGCAACTATCCATTGTAGGAGGAGAAAAGCTAAACGAACAACTAAAAATTAGGGACAATCAAAGAACAGCGAAATCCGCAAAACAAACAAGTTGGATGACTATTTGGGAGACATACTGCGCGCCAGAATAACCAAAATAACACAGTAGGGTGACGTCATTGGCCCCCACTAGAAGCTTGCGGTTCCCCTGTGGGATTCAAGTTGTTAGGTAGGTAATCACTTAAATCAGAGATTCGCGATTCTTCTTCTTCTTCTTCTCGGCCATGCCAGTCATAGTCATTGGATCCGAGATTCGTTTTCAATTCTCAGATCCAGTGACTATGACTAGCATGGCCGTAGCAAAGCCATTTAAGAGGAAGAATAGATTCGATTCGTGATTCAAAGAAACAATCAAAGGTAGGTAGGTGTAGGTAACAATGGCATAATGAGCGGAAGATTCAAATTTTCAATTGAATGTTATAAAGTTGATTGAATATTTTGTATTTCATAATAAATTTGTACATCATTCAACTTCTACCTACATTCTTCATTTCTTGTGGCGAAGCGCCGCACAGTGGAACGTACCGTGAATCTAGCAGTTCAAAATCGTGGAAAAGCAATTACAGTTGAACTTATAATCCATATGGCCATTAGATGTCATTCGCAAGCCTAGTAAATGGTTTTTAACTTTTCAAAATGAAGCTCTTCCAAGACGTACACCCATAAGCCGAGAATACTTATAATATTGCTCAAAACAAAAACCTGTTTTGTGAAGATGTCAGGGTTTATTTTGGGTAGAAACGTACGGTTTTCGGGGACTAGCTTTATTTATAAAGGTACCTACCTACCTATATAGGTAGTTGATTAATGTATTGTTACATTATTATATGGCCACTCAAGCAGGAACTTCTCTGAATACACTCAATTCATCATCTATATTATCTTCTGTTTCTTGTTCATTTTCATCATCAGAATCAGGGTAGTTCATAACGAGGTTGCGAGCAGTTTTTGGTAGCTGAACATGGGGCGAAGGCTATAGAGGGTGTCAGATGTCACCAGCAAGCGATTCATGATGTCCTGGTTAGTTTCTGTTCGATTGGTTTTCCTGGAAAATGCCTCAACTGGCGCAACTGGACTTGCACGTCTTCGGAAAGTCGCTTGATGGGATGAGGAAATTTTGAACGATCGCAGGGCCGTGAATCAGGGTCTTGTGTACACAAGCTGGTACTACATGCCAGCGACAGTAACAGTTACTGTCGCTAGCATGTAGTACCAGCTGTACCTATAGATTGATGTACAACTTGGCTGTGTCATCGACGAACTTTTGGAAAGTAATAATGCTGAAATTCTCAATTACTCATCGGTCAATACCAGTAATATTTGAGGTGGCATCAACGTATCTGAAACATTTTCTTGCAAAATTTTCATCGTTTCAGAATTCGTGCTGCCTGACGATTTTCCTACCTGAAACATTTAAAATTCTATCACACCACTTCGGGAGGTTTCCGGAACCAAACTTTTATTGAAATACGTTGATAATAACCAACAGAATACGATCAAAAATTAGTTTCCAGGTTCCATAAGGTTCCGTGTGAAGGGCAGTCCAGAAAAAGATGATTGAATTAACGTTTTTGTACATAAAATATGCGTTCGTCGACAAATTAAAAAAATAATGAAATAATAATTTTTTTCTCCCATGAAAGGGGTCTATAAACCTCCTTCTGTGATCTCCATAACGAATATTTTGTTAAAACCACTTTCAGGGAGTGCTAAAGAGTTGTTTCAAAGAACGATTTACTAAACGACTGAGACGAGACATTCATAGGCTGTGTTGGTTTGACATAGGTACATTATTTACTCATACGGCTCAAAGTTCACTTCCTCGCTTATAATTATCTGTTCTGCTCTCTCTGAGATTATTACTAACAGGTGAACAGGTTCCGGCTTGCCAAAACAGACCTTCATTTTTCGACTTTTGAACAGCTAGATTCACGTTTAGTCCCACTGTGCGCCGCTTCCTGCGCTTCCCCTGACGCTACGCCCCTGATTGGCATTGAATTCTTCATGACAATCTCTCATTTTCTTGAAAATATCCAGTTGAAATTTCATCCCTCCAAATAGTCAAGTCAAGTGGCTTAGGAAATTCGACCATCATTCCTTTTTCTCAATTATTGTTGAAATCATGACTCCTAAAGAGAAAGGAATGTTGGTCGAAAATATTTCGATCGAAAACGTGCACACAGCAGACAGGGAACAAACCGTAACATTTTTAGTTGTAATGCCTGTCTATGAATGATGAACTGACACATATCAGATATCCGTGGCAATATTGCTATAGCAAAGAGAGCATTTAATGAGTTTACTGCGTAACAAACGATTCAAATCTTGCCAGTAAAAGTTTTTGCATCCCATTAGACCGTCTTTAGCAGTCGGGAGTTTAAGAGACTCATTAAAACCAAATAACCCGATTTCCAAAAACTGTTTCCACTCAAGGAAATAATGTGGCCGTGAGAAAAGAGGCCACCATGCATAGCCTAGTGGGGGATCACTAATGCTAGGTATAGTAGTTATCAACTCGACCACCTCACATCGGTCCTCACTAATCAAACGTATCCGTGAAAGTGCGGGTGAGCTTGGTCGAAATCAACCACTACTGTCAACATAGCTTACGTACATACTTCCGTTTCAAGTGCCAATATCTCAGTTTTTGCAGCATGAAACAATTAATAGTTTTCACGGCGGCGATGTGTTTAATTGTAGTGGTTGCTGGAGACTGCTATCGGCGCCGTTGTAAAGTGAGTGAAAAGCAGCTGAAGATCGATCTATAGCATGATGACAATAGCATCGATTTATATTGCATGGTGGATTCATCAATTAATCAACCATCGCCGAATGTAGCATAGATTATTTCAGTTTTAATATTTATACTCCCACCAACGAAATGCCCTCTCCTCTACCTATAATGACGATAGTATGACATACCACGGACAGACGTATGACAAATTAAAATGCTGAGCCACTGCGTCTATCCTAGACCATTGATACATTCGTAATACCACCATAAAGTATCGTTCGATTTTTGTAATGGGCAGTTTCAGTTCGAATTATGCCATATTTAATTAAAGATCCCAGATTACATGGATATATATAGTTTTTTTTATTATGATTAAAAAAAGTGTCAGTCATGCGGCGCGATCTAATTATGGTTTTTTTTTTGTAACCCATAACCTAGTGAATCGGTAGACGACTATCTGACGTATCACTCTGAAATCCACACATACCCGCCGTGGGTACGTGCGCCAAAACCTATACAGCGACCTCTGAGGGTCTCATGAGGTACCTTCAAAATGTTAAGTCTCTTAATCCTTTCGTTTCTGTGGAATCACCTAGCTTATTTTCTATTTTGGGGTAAACAAAAACTCAACTTTGACTCACTCATAGTTTTTAATACATTTCCATCTTCGAACTGATACTTTCTTTCGGAATTGCCACCATTTTGCTCAAAGTTGGAATTTTTAGGATTAGATACGGACATTAATTATCTGGTACATTTGTATTTACTACTGAATTCAAAGGTAGACACGACATTTACGAGTGTTTTGCCTTGTCAATAACTAATAGCCGAAACGAGCCTATTTGGCCTGAAAATAACAGAGATATATCATCATTGGTTTGTCAGAATGATTGATAACACGCTAGCAGTCTAAGTTAAAGAATTGTGGGTCGCCATTAAATGTAAAATTTCTCGGAAACAGAAAATGTTGCCAGTAAATACTATCCCCCCAAAAACAACTCCGTTGTAAAAACTGGCCCGCCAAAAAACCTCAGCCGCAAAAAGGAATGATATCCATTTTGCCCGCCAGCCACATATATAGGATGCTCAGTGCTTCGCACCTCGCTGTTGAGTGTGCATATAGAAACCTGATCCTCCTACCCCTAACCTCCACCGTCAATGTTTTCCTGTTCCCTGTCACCTTCCCACAACCCCCTCTCACCCTTAGTCACCCTCGGTTTCACCTAATATGTTTCCTCTGTTACACCAGCAGGGAGCTTTACGCTTCTTTCAATGCTGTTGGCGGGAGCTTTTTGCCAGATGAACAAGCCTGAATTGAAGCATTACTTCATTACAGTTGTACCACCGCTGATTACTCGTGACCACCAGTAATACTTATGTTAGCTTGTTCATCTGGCAAAAAGCTCCCGCCAACAGCATTGAAAGAAGCGTAAAGCTCCCTGCTGGTGTAACAGAGGAAACATATTAGGTGAAACCGAGGGTGACTAAGGGTGAGAGGGGGTTGTGGGAAGGTGACAGGGAACAGGAAAACATTGACGGTGGAGGTTAGGGGTAGGAGGATCAGGTTTCTATATGCACACTCAACAGCGAGGTGCGAAGCACTGAGCATCCTATATATGTGGCTGGCGGGCAAAATGGATATCATTCCTTTTTGCGGCTGAGGTTTTTTGGCGGGCCAGTTTTTACAACGGAGTTGTTTTTGGGGGGATATCACATCTTTTTGCATGGCTAGTTTTCGAGTGGTACTTATACAATACGGTTCAACTACTTATACAATACAAAAGTACCTACGAGGTAACTAGTAAATGTTTTTCTAAATGAAGTTTTATCCTAGTCAAAATTTAGTAAAACTCGGCGCTTCGCGCCTCGCCAGGGGGGCAAGCCCCCCTGGACCCCCCGGATCTTTTCTCTTCTATACTTTGTATAGAACGAGGTATTTGCTATGCAAAACATGAATAATGTTTTTGCGTCCCGTTTCCCCTTTTCCTTATCTCTTTTCTTTGTCTGTATGGAAAATATTATGAAATGTGCGGAAAATTTATTAGTTTTTTTATTTACTCAGGGCTGTATCTCAGCTTCTTCGATATTTACAGTGATTTTGGCAGTATATAATTTATGCATAAATTAAAGGCTTTCCAACGAATGGAGAACGATTTTTGTCCGTTGAAAACTAAAGAAGTTTCATTTCCCTAGAAACGGCTCGGTTGTACGTGAAAATCATTAAAAATCTTCGTGACATAATTTCGTGACTTAAACTTCGTTACGCTTTTCAACTCTGGTAGGCCACCGCAAAAACATTATTCATGTTAAAATTAGTACGCCTACTAATTTGCCTTTTTGTTTCTTGTTTTTGTGACAAGAATAATTATTTTTTGGAAATTATTGTTTGTTATCTGAAATGTGTTTGAAAAATAAGTAGTTTTAAAATTTTTGCGAATTGGTTAAATATTAGTTTTAAAATTTTCGATTAATTGAAACAATCAACAATTTAAAAACAATTATTAAAATTTAATACAATTATTCTTATTATTAAATTTAAAAAAATAGAAAGAATTAGAAATTTGAATAAATTTGAATTAGAAATTTTTTGAAAATTGGTTGCATTTTTTCTTGGGGATTGTGCAAATTTTTGTTGTTGAGAATCATTACAATAATTGTAATTATTGGTGTCGAAGAGAAAGAGGAAAGAGAAAGTTTGCAACTGGTAAAACGCACGTTTTTATACCAAAAATCGCGAATAACTCGAGAACCGTTGGGAAAAGTGCCAAAGTGCGCTACCCTCATTCGAAAGCCCATAAAATTTCCTATCGATCCTTAAACAGGCGCCACTCTACGACAATTTTTCTGACCACCGTTCAACTTTGATGTTTTCGGAAATTAGCCAAATCAGTAGATGTGGAATTTATTCACGTATTTTTGGCTGTGGATTAGTCAAATCGATTGAGATTTAGTTCAAAATTATTGAGCATATTCTAGACAACCTAGCGGACATTTTAAGACCAACCGCACCAATTTTCATCAATATTTGCGGCAGTTGTTGTTGAAAATAGAAAAATCACCATAACTCCTTTATTTTTCCTCTTAGGAAGCATTTTTTGATCTCAAATTAAACAGTTTGAAAAGCTGAACACAAGTAAAAAAGAAAATCTGAAAAAGCTTCAATTTTGAAGGAGTTATGACCATTTGAAATTCCTAAAAAACACTATTTCCCCCCTAATTGGGGGGGAAATGGGGGGAGGGAGAAAAAATGGTCAAAAGGCACTCCCTTGGAGCATAACAAACGTGTGTGCAAAATTTCAGCTCGATCCGATTTGTCTGCTGGGCTGTAGCCCCGTCAATGAACAACAACAACAACAACAACGAGAAGAAGAAGAAGAAGAAGAAGAAGAAGAAGAAGAACACGAAAAACGTGAAAAATAGTGGTTTTAAAATTGTTATACCCCCGACACCTGATGTTCCCAAGAGCTGAAATTTGTTTTACGTCCTCACGTGCCCCTGGAGAGTTGGTGTACAAAAAATCAACTCTCGAGACACTCAGGGGACCTAGCTATGGTAGGGTGAAAACCCCAACTAGTTCCGTCGCGTAATCAGTGTCTCAGTCGCTTCGGTTTTCAGGGCTTCGGGTTTCTTGGCGGGCGGGACGCTCCCGCGTCCCTAGATTTGTAGAACTGCATAATTTCTAGACCTAGGTATGAATCTCATTACCTCACAAGAATTATTCGTTACACTTGATGACCTTCGGGTAGTTGGAAACACAGCTCACGAGTACTGTCGAGCTCAACCTTTGCAGTGTGCAGAATTAGTAGATCATTTGATTCCTATCTTAACAATTGTGTTTCTTTTTTCTCTACAATAACTTATGGTGTTGGTTTCATTTAATTTTTTTCAATCATGAACCATTGGAATCTTGGCCCCCCTCCGCCCCTCACGTTTCAAGATACGTAGAAAATAATAATAAATAATAACAGATAATAAAAAAATCCGTCTGTACCTCGTACATTGTCGGTGCCTTTGGCCCATTTAACATTGAACTAAAAATTCTCCAATTCAGGATAGGTGCCGCGAGGAGGTAAACTAGAGTTGAAATGTTGAAAACATCATCTCTCTGACAGTTTAGAATAGTGATTCAGTTTCTATGCCAGATTTGAAATGTTTCGGTTCAGTGGTGTTGGAATTGGATGCTGTTATTCCCCAGCATCCTAGTTATAAAATCAATGCAAACAATAATAAGTTGAATAAACATGAGACGCGAAAGGAGGGGATTCAGGGCGAATAGGAATAGTCCCCACTCCACCAACAGGGCGGTCCCTCAGACAGCTCTCCCTATCCTAACAGGAAGAGGAAACAGAGGAGAAGGCAATAAAAATCCCGTTTCCTTCGAGAAAAGCTCATATTATTCTGCTTTCAAACAGTTCAGAACCCTCTTTCTCCACGTCACAAGTTCTAAACCACACTGTATTTTTACCTATCAATTTTCGTACCTTCATAATTCCTTGAAAAAAATCAGAAAGCCTTCGGGTTATATTTTTGAAAGGAACCTACTGCTGGTATGTCCTTCTCGAGGGTATAAACCTGAGGGAGATAAGGGTATAGCGCGCCTGTCAGGTTGCTTTTACCTAGCGACTGGCTCTACTGGCGAATTTACCGAATTGACGCCAGCCGTAACTGATGCCTTGAAGCTGCACCATCGCTATGCAATCCAGTACGACAGGCCCAAAAAAACATAGGAGTCACAGCAGATGCCACCTCAGGAAAGGAGCTCAATGTTTCCTTAATTGGGCAGATGTTGACATCTTTTCGAATTGTTTTCAATGTTTACAATGATGAATACAAGTCATGATCTCTGTTGCAGAATGTTTTAACGTCATACCAGCCACAAACTAAAGTGCGACTAGAGGTATTCTTCGAGAGCTTGTGCCCTGATTCCCGTCACTTCATACAATCTCAGTTGAAGCCAACGATGGACAAGATTGGTGACTATGTCCAACTCGAGTTGCACCCTTACGGAAAGGCAAAAGTGAGTTTTTAGGTGAGGGATGCCCTTTTTGTTTTATAATCTAAAGATGACGGGAAAAATGAACGAATATAAATTAAAGACGTTTCCAACCACTCTACAATAAAATGTGTTTGGATGTAAACGAGTACGTCTGAGTGACAGGATATGAGTGTTTGTTTTTAGACCAAACACCCAGAAATCAAGAATTTAAATGGTGATTCACAGAAATCAGGGATGGGAAAGGTTACAAGTACTCAGAGAACATGGATTTTGTGGGTCATATGTAGGATTGCGAAAAGTTTCACAGTGAAAAATCGGATGGGCATTTTAGAATGCTTTCTCCTAGGCCATCCAGATAAGAGTGCTCTTTTCATAGCATCACTGATGCTGATTCGGACTATTATGTGACGGGTGTTCGCGATGGAATTTGAAGCCTCGCTCCAGTGGTTGGAGAATTTCAAAGACATACACAAACAACTACCCAGGTGACAACGTACAATAATTGTGATAATTATTATCACATTGAACACAGGCGTGATGACAAGTACCCAAGTGTCACAGTAATGCTTTTACATCCCTGTGTTCAAGAGCGCTGCACGTTAGGGCGAATGGTAAATCTAGGTGAGAAAAATTCAGATACCGTAGTATCTACAGGGAATTTTATACTGAGCATGAGTGTGCCATATTCTAGTATTCAAGAGCACTGCACGGGGGGGGGGGGGGCGAATGGTCAATCTAGGTGGAAAAAATTCAGATACCGTTGCATCCTGCAGGGAATTTTATGCTGAGCATGAGTTTAGCATATATTATAAATGCTAGGAGGTTGTTCCTTTAAAAACTCAACAGTTTTTTTTCGCGATTTTTTACCTTTAAATTTCTGAGTGCCTGAATTTCAGCAGTATCTACCCTGAAATTTTAATTCGAGCGAACTATGGAAACGTAGTGAAGGAGTGTGGGATATAGTGTGGGGTATATCGACTTGTTAATGATAGACAATGTGATATGACCTTAGTTTTCTATTGTTATCGGCATAACCTTAACTATTACAATCCTGAGGAATGAACAGGTTAAGCTAGTGGAATATAGAATTACACTTTGATTTTCATATGTATAACCTTCTCTAATTACAGTTCAATGCAACTACGGGCGAAATAAGGTGTCAGCATGGGGCGAATGAGTGTACAGGCAATAAGATCGACGCATGTGGAATCTCGAGGTTGCGTAGTGGAACTGAGCAAACGAACTTCGTGTATTGTATGTTCGAAAACTCCAATGTGCCACTATCTGGTCGAGGTCAATACGTAAGAAACAGATGAAGATCTTTTCTCAATAATTACAAAATATTTACCTACATAAACATTTACGTTATGTCCTACGTGGACGGCGAGCCGAACTGCGCGAAACGACGATTGTTGATGCGAAATTGTTGAGCCGCTCACATGGACGCGGAAAGGGTGTTCTATGTGGACGCGAATGAACGAACGACGAAACTCGAGCGAAATTTGCTTCGTTCGTTCTCTGACAATATTTTCTGCGAAATATCCATTGAATGAAGATGTTATTTTCAAAATTTGTATTACTAAATAGCTCCGCAGCCAAGCTCTATTATTGCGAATGAACTCGAGAGCAGTATGGGAAATTTCACCAGCTCGTTCCCAAACTTCGGCAATATACTGATCAATATTTGAATTTCCGTCTCTGTGGTATTCAGTGGAACTTCCATTATTAGGAAACTTGGAATTTCCTTATAAAAAATAGAGAATAAAAACGAAGAACAGAAGAATTAGAGACTCAATAGCGGGAAAAAAACGAAAGCAAGGCACGAACAAATGTAAAGAAAAGAACGCAAGCGAGCAAAAAACAACAAAACAAACCAACGCGAATGGCGAGCGAGCGTCGAAAAATCAAGGCCGTTTGAAAATCAAACCTCGACGGGCGTTTTTGCGGCGATCAAATGAGCATCGGTTTCGCGCGCGAAACCCACGGACGTCACTCCCGTCGGTTAACCTCGTTTGAATTCAAATCCGTTCGTCGGCGAACAACGATCGCTCGCGCCGCTCAAGTTCGCCATCCACTTAGGCATAGCCTTATATTCCAAAGTGAGATCATGGGTCGTATTTTAAGAGAGTGGGTACCATTGTAAAGTATATTTTATGAATTATTCAAATTATACACCTTGTTAGTTCATCAACTAGGTACCTAATGCGACATGTCAAATGGAGACATCATCGCATGACATCGTCCCTCTCCCCATCTCAACGGTGCTTGTAAGGCCTGAGGCAGTCAACATCATTCATTTCCGTATGAGGGACCCTAACGTGGAATATCAAGTCAGATACAACCTCGGTTGTCATACGTGATCCTCCACGTAGCAGCTATAGCTCTGGGCGCTGGATGACGCTATATTCATTCATTATCTTTTAATCTGGAGATTCAGTTTTAATTCTTACAGCCGCTTTGCTGTTTCAGCTGCTTCTAGAAGCTTGTTACGAGTCCCGTTATGAGTTTTCTCTAGCTATTTCCGTAGAACGTCAGTATATCAAGTTGTCCCAGATACATAGGGTGAACCGCAAGCGGTTGACAATAGCGTTCCAATAAGTCAATAACAATCCTCTCAAATGGAACGTGGTAGGCGCTCACCTAAGTATAAGCGTTCATTGATACCTTTTTCGTTGATTTTTATTCTAAATTTCCCTCTCTGACTACATAAGTTCCTTGAAGCTCGAAAGAACTGGAAGCCGAATATGGCTTCAACATTCTTGTTTACTACCTACCTTGAAGCTGTCATTTGTAACTGACAACAAAGTCAAGATGCTTTGTGGCTCCTAATAAGATGCAGACGCCACTAAGCTCATGTAAGCCAAATAGGGTCGCAAAGACCGTCTGGCACTTATCCTCATCAGTGGCTAGTAGGTATTTGAAAAAACGATTTTTGTACGATGATAACTGGCGAAGATAAAGTTCCGTAGTAACGAATCGGTTGTAAGCGAAAATCATCAGAAGTTTTCGTGACGATTTCGTGTAACGATTTGGTGTAACGTTTTTCAAGTTATGTGCCAGAGTAAAGACAATTTATGCATAAACAAACAAACAAAATTATGCTAAAGTGTGATAAAGTGGAAAAATTCCAAATGTAGCCTTTTTTGCATACTACACACCTCAGCCTACAATTTGCCTTGTACAGAGCACAGCGCCCTTGGCTATGACCGGGGCTAGTCCCCGGTTTTCCTAGACGATTCAGAAGGCTGACATTTGGGTCCAGGTTTGGACCCCAGTATCTTCATACCATCGTTCAGCATACAAAGGGTGATGTTCCTACGAAATTCGAGATGTGTCATCTCCACTCCAGTAGCCACCAAGTACAGAAGATAGCTAGCCACAACAGCCATGTTGAGCCCATTGACGAACAAATTCCACCACCATTTCTTACTTCTCAACTTTGGACGGTAGCTTCCGAGATACTTGTCCAACACGTCGACTCCTCCCATTCCCAGATTATATTTTTTGATGAGGTGAGGCTGAGGAATTTCCGTGTACTTTTTCTTCTTACTGCAGAACCTCATCGCTTTTCCTAGGGGCTCGTGGGTCAGCCAATTTGATGCTACGGTGACGACGGCACTGTCTTTCCATCGACAATTGTATACCTCACCGTCAGACCTGTAATCATACTCTCCTCGTTGTCGTTTTCTCATTGATTTCACATCGGTTAGAGGACATTTTGTAGTACGATCATAAGGTTTTACGTGAAAGGAGCCAGAAGGCGAAAAATTGACCATGTTCAATAACTTTTAAAAAATACATTAACTTAGGATTTTTGTGAATTTTCCTTCTCGAATATCTTCCTAATAATCTCAAGATTGAATTAAAAAACGAGAAAGCTGGGAAAATTTCAAAACTTCTTTTAAACCAATTATAGAAGACGATGTTCCCGATTGGGAACATTGGCGTGTAAACGGCCGCACGGCCGCATATTGTATCAGCCACCAAATGAACTGAATGAGGGTAAGGAATGTGGTATGATAACTCGCATCTGACTCTCATTTTTTATATGTATAGTTCTAATGTTTCTAGTGAATTTGCCTTAGTTTATTTACCATTCTCGTAGCAATGCTTTGCTGTTTCATTAGTCATCTGGCTAATGATTTTCTCTATGAACTCCTTAGTTTTCCTTTCATTACTCAACTACCTAGTAAGGGACGGTGGACTCTTAACTAAGGCACATTGATATAAGAAATTCGGTTAGCGATCCCGAAAGTAAACTTATCTTCATTATTTAGTGTTCTGAACAACAGCAGCTGGACTGGAACAATGACATAAAACTGTGTGCTGAAGGCGTTGAAGGATCAGCTCTACACCGTAAGCACGGCGAAGAAACAATGCGCTTGAAACCACCAATCACTTGGGTACCTACCGTCATCCTTAACAATGTGAGTTCCATTCGACATCGTCGGATATCACAACCAACCCAAAAATGAGCTCACTAAATGTAACGGGGGAATCTACCCTTAAATGGGGTTAACAATTAGGTATATCTCTTTACCTATTGGAAGTAGATCAGCAATCGTCCCTGAAGATGACACATTATTCAATCATTTAGTCTCCTGCTTCACCCATGCAGCAAGCAAGTCGGCCACAACTTTGTTGATAACGTACGAAATTGGGCCTCAGTGATCCTGGTCTAACTTGGAAATATTATGTGTATAGCCTCTTATTATAAATATTACTCAACAGATTCATTTTTACTCTGTATGAAATACTTCAATAGTATGACAAGTACTAGGTTGATAATTTGTACGGAAGAAGGTTGAAACTGTTTTCAATGAAACATTTGAGAGGTTTTTCCTACTACACCGGTCATATTGACTGCGGCGTACAGTGGCTCATCATAAGCTATTGAATAAATAGATCAACTGAGTATTTAAAAAATGTCAAACCTTCATCATTCACCGAACGAACATAAACACTTATCTATTATATTACCGATTTCCAGAGACGAGGCGATGATGAATATCAGAATATTCTGACGAACTATCTCTTCCAAGAAACATGCAGTCAACTTACCAAGGTCAGTAGTTATTTTATGTTCCGCACCTTGTTTCATCAGTAGCGTAGGGCCATTAGAAGAAATGGAGAGATTAGATGAATAATACACCTCAAGGTGAACCGCAATCGATTATCGCTATTCGAGAACAGTCTCATCCTCCTTCTTGTGGAGGATGAGTAGAAATTGCTTTCAATTACTTTGCTCTAAGCTTACAAAAAAATTATTTGAAAAATAGAATGTCCCCAAATTTTGTTATACAGAACCTTACAGCTGTTGGCATTCTTCAGTTGTAAATATGTGTACTGGCATTCTTACAATAATGTGGAAACCATTACGGACTGTGTTGATCCTGGAAAATATAATCAAAAAATGCATTGGTTCAATCAGCTCGCATGAAATGGACATTTTTAATGTACGCAAGTAGAATCACCCATATTACCTCCAATCCCTTCCAATCTGGCAATCACGCATTCCCTTCCAAAACCGTACCCATGCCTCCATTTCATTGTCAAAAAGTTTCCTGGCTTTGCTTGGGCAGTAAGGGAAGTGACGAAGGGTTTCCCGCGTTGTACTTTAACATTGGCATTACATTTTGATGAGCTAAACTGTTCTGAATTTCAGATGAACAACCGTCCTCTAGAGTGTTGAAGAGAATGGTCGCGACTAATCAAGAAGGCACACGTTACATTAGCATCTGTATAATCAGTCTGTCCCCGGTTGAATCCCTTCGTGTTCAATATCATTCCGAAGAGTTCATCGCATAAAACTTCCTGCAACAACCGATTACGCTTGTGATTTCCACAACCTTTTCCACCATATTATGCATTCGAGGTATAAAAACAGATTCACTGTAGCAGTGTCCACACTAATACAGGAGTGTATCTGTGAGACACTGCGATACACTCAGTAAGTTAAGCAATGACCAATATTGTCATTATTATGTGATCAAACATGGCCCTGCGGAAAAAATTTCAGTCATGCGATATTATCACATACGATTACAACGAAGTTTCGAAATGACATAAGAACTGTTAAGACAGTCGAGCAAACCCGAAAATCAAATATTTTGAATTGTATAGTCACCTGAAGAAAAGGACCAGAAACTGAGGAAAATTTCTTTTCATAAGCATGAAGGGTTTTAATCGATTCAGTATTCCAAGATCATTTAATAACGATTCGCACTGGCCGATTTTCTGAAAAAAGACGTTATTGTAATGACTTCAAATTTCTTCGGAACACTGTGAAACCATCCCTGGATTTCTACAAAAACGCTTCTCATACCATACCATACGAATTTCTTTCCTATCATACCATACTGTACTATACCCAATCATACCATACAATAATATACCATACCATACTCATACCATGTCATACAAACCGAGTGAATATTGCAATGTCATCCAGTTCTCGATTTTCTGACGTGATGGAGGTCAGACGACCTCGGAATCGGATTCAGGACGCGAAATTACCTTGGAATACCATGGTCTGGACAAATAGTCCGGACCTTTTATTTTTTTGTAAACCAGTGTAATTTATTCATATAGCTTATGCGTGACATAATTGTCTCAATTATTTACAATTTATCAACACTTAATATTTCATGGGTATCTTGTACCTACCAATGATGGCAATGATTTAAATATCGAAGAGCTTACAATCCCTGCTTTTTTAGGCACGTGAAGTGTCTCAGAACAACACACTAAATACCACAATACCTTGTTGTATTGTTTGAATCAGCTGTATCCGAGTATGACATTTTTTTCGATTCAACCTTCGAGTCATCCATGAGATTCGAAACGTAGTGGTCTTGACAGACTCTCCACAAACCACTCCAAGTCATTTTTGGCTCCACTCCTCGGCCGACTGCGTTTCATTTCAACGAAGTCCTCGACGTTTAGTTTTCACGGGAATTTTCCCAGTCTGAATAAAAACGCCTTGCTATGGCGCCATGGGGATATTTTGAAACAGGTACGGTACTTCTGAAGTGGTTAGGACGTGGAAAGTGGATATCATAACTTTTTCCGGCCATTTTCCATTATATGTATATTAATTTATGTGTTCAGCTTCAAGAAATCTATAAAATGAGGTGTTATTGGCAAATAAATGTAGACAAAATTTGTTATAAAACCAGTAAAATTTAGACATTTTACATAAAAACCAGTTATTTCTTCGAAAATTTGCTCTTATAGCCATGCTGGTTGACTGTTGAGTTTCTTGGTTACGGCACCAACAATGTAATGAGTGGTTGGTATCGTTATTTATATTCTTTGGAATCCCTAATTGATATTTAATCTTTATAATCTTTATATAATGTTTATAATGTTTATAATCTTTATATAATGTTTATAATGTTTATAATCTTTATATATTTAATCTTTATAATCTTTATATAATGTTGAAGTAGTTACAATATATCTTGAAAATAGCTCAAAGTAATTATGAATTCCGTCATAAGAAATCGGGAAACGTGGACATTACATACAATAAACATTTATTTCATCGTTTAGAGACCAAAAAATAGTTGAATAAATAATGAATAATGAACAAAACTGAAGGGCTAACGGAGTGAGGAGACCTTTCGTGTGCGGAGACCAAGGTAGAATTCCCGAAGGTTCACCACAACGATCCTGAAGAGATCAGCAAGTGATCACTTGACCAGTTGGTAAGTTGTATACGTCTGATAATTGTATCGTGTGAATACTTCAAATTGTTCTTGAAGACAAGATTAGTTTTCTTGAGGCATTCAAGCGATAGACCGGATTGAAAAGGCCAAAGAGCTAATTCGAATAAAGAGAATAAGAAGAGAAAATAGAATACGTTATTTGAAAATTCTCTTGTAGTGTGGCGCCAGAAAAGTTTGAAGGTCCTCGGCTCGTGAACCGAAATACAGTAGAAGAGGGATTCGTGATTCGCCAAGTGCCAAATAAAGGACTTCTTTGATCTCAATGAGGGCATAAATATATACCGATAAACATATACCGATTTCAATACCCATGTGGAAGGTACTTATTCCGCTTATCGAGTTATTTTCGGCTGAAGTGTGGACTATGCAGACGACTGGAGAAGATAATATCTATATTTTAATATATTTTGATATCTATATATTATATAGACAACTCGTTAATTTTTATTGGTCGGAGACGGAGTGAACAAACGAAGTGAACATTCTGATCAATAATTTACACATATTTATGAAACATTAATACAGTCAGTAGTCATATATGAACATAAATATGTTAGTTTGACACTACGAGCTTTTTCTGCAAACTACTTACTGGAACCGTTCCAACCGATAAATCAAAGTTGCCTGTATCCAAGAACCACATTGCACAGGATATAAAATACTCTGGAAGCTCTGTAAGTGCCAGCAGCGGACGAATGTTTTTGAATTGAAATATCTTCTGATCCTTCGGTCAAAAGCGTTACAAGAAACCAGTCGATTACACAATGAAAATCCATCAAAATACATGCTTGATCTACGAAAAATAGATTAATTATTTCTTGAAACTTTAAAGTTCCTAGTCAAATACAAATTCACTAACAGATGTCATCAATTGTTGTCAAATAGACATCAGTAGTCAATTTAGGTTTTGGGTGAACATCCGTGCAGTACTTCGTGAGGCCCAAGAAGTAATAACCGGGAAGAATATCATACGCCGCGCTATGTATACAGGAAGTTATGCGGGTATTCATAACATACTACACTACATTAAAACAACCAATGTAGCTTTTGCATTATGTACTTTTGTAGTTTTGCATTTTCTTGGGATAAAAACCAACCATATGTATTGTGAGCAAGTAAGTCTGGCATCACAATGCAAATGATGGAGTACCTATCTATATAACTGAATTTAAAGATGATTTTCGTGTTCCTTGGGTATTTTCGAAAAATTTCACTACAGTTATTCGTTTCGCGTGAAATGGAGTCGAACCATGCCGATTTTGAATTTGGTGTCTGTCTGTATGTTTGCTTGTTTGTCCTTCAATCACGCAAAAACGGCTCAATATCGAACCCTTCTCCCGTATTTAAATGTTTCCGTGATCGGGGAAGGAAGTAGGAGGGTTCACTTCCGGATCCGATGCATAGGGGTGGGGGTTTATAGGGAAGCCGAAATATAACAATTTTAAATTCTCGAAACCGGCTCAGTGGATCGAACTTTTCTCCCGTATTAAAATATTTCTGTGACCGGGAAGGACATAGGGGGGTTCACTTCCGGATACGATGCATAGGGGTGGGGGTTTATAGGGAAGCCGAAATATAAAAATCTCAAATTCTTCCTTCCCGTGATACAGATGAATATTATTTTTGGCATTTAAGATTACAAGGGTTTTTGAAGGGACATGTAAGAGGTATAATACGTGAAGCGACAGGTAAGAGTGGCAGATGGATCCATCCCGAGTTCTGCCCGTCCGGGACAGGTAACAGAGGTAGATGGACACACCCCGAGTTCTGCCCGTCAGCGACGAGCCCGATCGCTAGTATTTCAATTGAATGGGTGGGCCGAAAAGGGGTACATGTCCATTTTTTCGATTTTTCGTTTTTGGTACCACACGAATCGTAGAGGTCTCCTCTACTACATTATAGCATCATAAGGCTTCACTTCCAATTCCGTGGGCATTTTATTGAGCTTCAAATAAAGGAAATCCAGATGATTTTATTCAGGAGAACAAGGGTACATGTTAGTAAAATACGTAGCAACCGCTCTCGCGTCCTGCGTTACAATCCGCTCCCCGGCTGTGTCCGACTCCCGCTCGTAATCTCGCGAATGGCCGATTGCTGATTCTGGCTTTCTCTAATCTGTTGTTCTTCGTCAAACTCGGAGCAAGGTCTATGTCCCTTCTCAGTGGAAATATGTCATCGCTGACGCCAAGGTGAACGAGCCCTTCAGTATCGTAGAAATGCGCCAAGAAGACTTCAAAGACCTTCAAGAGATCGAGCGACACCTCTTGAAAACCAAAAATAAGAATTTGAAGGTCACCAAAAAGCTTTGGATGAAGTACTCCATCGACGACCCTTTCTGCATCTATGCTCGACAGACACACAATACATTGCATCCGTGGCAGAAGCATACCGTCTATACCTACAGCTCCATCCCGAAGTTTACCGAAACCCCATCAACTTCCTCCTGAGCACACTTCTCTCCTGCCTATTTCACAAGCCAAAAAGGCTGATCTTCTGCGGATGGTTCCATTTCTGGAACCCGAATACCGAGGTTTCTATGAGTCTCTTCCATCAATACCTTGACCTTTCTACTTCAGCATTACTATTATTTTTTTATTGTTCATTATTAACTTAGGTAGTTCCTAATGAAGCGTTCATGTGCATATTTCTTTTCACTCTAGTATGCATCTAATTTGTCTTTCAAGAAATAAAACCATTTCCGAGAATAACTCAAAGCTGATGAGTTCACCTTAGGTGATGAGAAATGGAAGATATTAGTTTTTTTACAAGCCCCACAACTGGGAGCAAGTTTGTGGAACAAGGGTACATGTTCATAAAAAGCGTAAATTCATCGGATCATCTGACTTTTTATTTTCATTTCGCTCTCCTGTGAAGTTCGGAAAAACGACATGTACCCTTATTCGGCCCACCCATTCAATTAAAAATGCAGAGAAGCTGGTCTTATACAGAAAAATACTGAGATTATTTGACTTCATTTCCATTCTGTTTTATCTGCAATGTCTCAATTATGAGACAACAAGAAAATTAAATCAATGCCTTTGTTGTTTGGTAGGTGCCTATTCAATCAATGCCGAATTATCGTTCGGTCCCAATTGTCTAAACAACCATCTTGACTGACAAGTTCTTAATAATGAAATCGATAACGACGTTATCTAATGTGTATGGGTTTTTTTTTCGATATTTTGGGATATAATCTCTCTCGCTCATATATGTGTGGTTGTATATCTACGAGTGGAGACCTATAATAGCTCCAGAAAAGCTCTGTTCGCCGCTACGAACACCATGATTTCCTTACCTCATCTGGTGGCGATTGCCGTTATATTTCCTGCGACGGTAAGTCATTGACCGGATTATAAAGTTTACATTTACACTCATTTATTGTTGTTCCGTGTGTATCCCCAACCGAGGAGTTTTGATTCATTATTCGTCATTATAAACCTTGAAAGCCACCCCTCCAACAGCGGAATCCACCATGGAACAATAATGAAACTTTCAATCGACAATTGATGTATTATATTTTTGATGTTGTTTGTAGCTTGAACGAATTCGAAATTCTACGTTTGAATAGTTGACGATGTTCCCAATAACCCCTTGCATAACCACCATGACTTGAGCACTCGGCAAAACCCACGGCACTTAGGAAACGGCAAAATTTTTAATGTCCACAGCCGAGATCAGCCCATTAATTCAAATTGATTTTCGTACCGTGAAATCGAGTCGTCCGTTCAGATTAGTTCCCATGTCCATGTAATGAGAACTGTATCGGACTGTACTTGTACAATATATATCATATATTGTATTTATTATTAATTTATATCATAAAGATCAACTGTGTTGTTACATCAATCAGCATGGAGAAATAAATATGCTCGTGTATATTTCCTTAGCACGACTTCGGCAGAGTAACAATCCGTGTAACAATCACCCCTCCTCGCAAATATCATTCAACAGCGACCGGAAATGTATGATACCTCAAAGTTATTATTCCTACTTTCCCTGTCGTCGCCCTTTTCTTTCCAATTAAAGATATGTCCAAACTACTTCACAAGCCCCGTACCCGTTTCGACATCTCCCGTCCCGAATGGTTTTCATTACTAAACATCCATGAATTTTTATACGGAGTGTTTTTTGGGGCGAAATCACATATTTTTGTAGTTGAAGTTGAAAAGACCTGTAGAGGCAGTATGCAAGAATAAGTTAAGCAACTTAATAAAATTATGAATTGATTGTTTAATAATAAATTTATAAATTATTTATTTATTTATCAATAAACTTATAAATTAATCAGATAAATAAATTAAGCAAGAATAAAGGAGGAGCTGTAGCCTTTCCTAACTGAAGGGGAACATGGTAAGGGTGATGAACCGGGTTTTGAAGTTATATAATTCGGCTCCATTTAGACCTAGCGACTTGAATCTTTTAAAAGGCGCTGGCTAAAGCCGAAACGGGATCTCTTTACAAAATTTCAAGTCAATCGGTGAAGGTGGAGAGGCTGTAGCATTGACAGTCTGAACAAGAAGAAGAAATAGAAAGAAAAGGAGAAGAAGGGCGAAAAAACAGTTGTTTGAAGTTATACGTATAACTCGGCTGCCTTTAGTCTAGCGACTTGAAACTTTCAGGCTCGTTTTATGACAGATAACAGACATATTGAACCAACAAAGCTGGTGATTTATTGGCTAACATCAAGCTGGGTAATTTTCAGTAGGTAAGTTTGTTGATATAGGACCACAATATATTGAGACGTAATGTAGTTCGTAATTCAATTCATTGGTATAATAAATCAAGTTTCAAGGTACCTACTAGTGTACACACCAATAATTACAAGGTTACAATAAAAATTATTCTAAAAAACCTTAATTTATGCTATGTGATCCATATGTTAATATAGCATTCATAATTTATGCTATGTGATCCATATGTTAATATAGCATTCATAATTTATGCTATATGATCCATATGTTAATATAGCATTCATATTTTCTTGATAGCTGAGTAGCGACGATCGATGCCGAATTTTTACTGACTTCCATCTTGCCTGAGACTCCGTCAGAGAATGCTAGTTATAAATACTATGATAAAATATAGAGAATTATATGAACCATTAGCAAGCGATTCAGTTTACTTAGCAGTCCCATTAAAGAAAACTACTAAAAACGGTTCGTGCAAAATTTCTATATCAAAAGTATCTATATCTAGGGACGCGGAAGCGTCCCGCCCGCCATGAAAACCGAAGCCCAGAAAACCGAAGCGAAGAGACACTGATTACGCGACGGAACAAGTTGGGGTTTTCACCATACCGTAGCTCGGCTCCCTGAGTGTCTCGAGAGTTGATTTTTTGTACACCAACTCTCCAGGGGCACGTGAGGACGTAAACCTAATTTCAGCTCTCGGGAACATCAGGTGTCGGGGGTATAACAGTTTTGAAACCACTATTTTTCACGTTTTTCGTGTTCTTCTTCTTCTTCTTCTTCTTGTTCATTGACGGGGCTACAGGCCAGCAGACAAATCAGATCGAGCTGAAATTTTGCACACACGTTTGTTATGCTCCAAGGGGAGTTATGGTGATTTCTCTATTTTCAACAATAACTGCCGCCAAAATTGATGAAAATTGGTGCGGTTGGTCTTAAAATGTCCGCTAGGTTGTATAGTATATGCTCAATAATTTTGAACTAAATCTCAATCGATTCGACTAATCTACAGCCAAAAATACGTGAATAAATTCCACATCTACTGATTTGGCTAATTTCCGAAAACATCAAAGTTGAACGGTGGTCAGAAAAATTGTCGTAAAGTGGCGCCTGTTTAGGACATTTTATGGGCTTTCGAATGAGGGTAGCGCTCTTTGTCACTTTTCCCAACGGTTCTCGAGTTATTCGCGATTGTTGGTATAAAAACGTGCGTTTTACCTTTTGCAAACATTCTCTTTCCACTTTCTCTTCGACACCAATAATTACAATTATTGTAATGAGAGAGTTTTATTAGTAGTACAATGGCCAAAAGCACAATGATGACTGGACATGTGGGGGGGGGGGGGGCGCAGAAGTAATTATGTAAATAGGGTATACAGGAATTTAGAGGTAGAATATTTCTTCCATGGACATGGATGTAGGCAGTGTCCCCAGGACATTTAATAATAGGAATAATTGTTTTAAATTTTAATAATTTTTTAAATTGTTAATTGTTTTAATTAATCGAAAATTTTAAAACTACTTATTTTTCAAACACATTTCAGATAACAAACAATAATTTCCAAAAAATAATTATTCTTGTCACAAAAAGAAGAAACAAAAACTCTGCAAATTCTTGACAGAACAGTTTATCATCTTCCTTGTGCAGATCACCCTTCTGTCTATACCAGACTGTATTGCAAATCGGCACCATACCATATTCTCACCGTACTCATACTATACCATACGAATTTCTTTCCTATCATACCATACTGTATTATACCAAATCATACATACAATAATATACCATACCATACTCATACCATGTCATACAAACCGAGTGAATAATGAAATGTCATCCATTTCAGACCTATATTTAAAATTTCAAGTATCTAGCTCATCATCAACATTTAATTTGTTTAAACAAATAGGTATTATTTAAACAATTTTACAGACAAGAAACCGAGTGAATATTGCATTGTTATCCAGTTCTAACCTATTTTTAAAATTTCAAGTCAATAGCTCATCATCAAAATTTAATTTGTATTATTACAAAAAGGTATTATTTAAACAATTTTACAGATGAGAAACCGAGTAAATATTGCAATGTGGTCTATCCCCGACTCACGGTTAAAATTTCTAGACTGTAGTTTACCGGGAAGATGAAAAAAGGTAGTTTTATTCTGGGCGTCTGGTGGTTGGGTCACATAACGGCCGTTTTCGGCGCGAAAGTTTAGTGTTTTTCCTAAACCTTTGCGCGCTCACTGTGAACGAACAGCTGGTCGCACAAAAATCCAATTGGTCTTAAAAGATTCGTAATTTTTCAGGTCATTCAAAAGTGAACTAAACATTACACGGTTCAGTTAAATATTTGGAGATATGACATTGTCGAAATTTTAAATTTCGTTTTGAACCCCTTCCCCTTGACCTAGGGTTATGAAAAGTTTCGAGGATCATTGTGGGGCTGGTCCAAACCCAGAAACCAAATTTCGTAATTTTAGCTCAACGCTAACTGGGCAAAACGGCGTGGACGGCGGACGGCGGACGGCGTACGGGGGACGGCGTACGGCGTACGGCGTACGGTGTACGGCGTACGGCGTACGGCGGACGGACGGATTTTTTTTTATTCGATTTTCTGAATCTACGTGTCTTGAAACGTAAACCAACAAATTTTGAGGGGGGGTTAAAAAATTTTTTTCTTTGGGCGATTCCAATGGTTCATTATCGAAGATAATAAACCAAAAGGCAAATTAGTAGGCGTACTAATTTTTTACTAAATTTTGACTAGGATGAAACTTCATTTAGGAAAAGATTTACTAGTTACCTCGTAGGTACTTTTGTTAAATTGAACCGTATTGTATAAGTACCACTCAAAAACTAGCCATGCAAAAAGATGTGATATCCCCCCAAAAACAACTTCGTTGTAAAAACTGGCCCGCCAAAAAACCTCAGCCGCAAAAAGGAATGATATCCATTTTGCCCGCCAGCCACATATATAGGATGCTCGGTGCTTCGCACCTCGCTGTTGAGTGTGCATATAGAAACCTGATCCTCCTACCCCGTCAATGTTTTCCTGTTCCCTGTCTCCTTCCCACAACCCCCTCTCACCCTTAGTCACCCTCGGTTTCACCTAATATGTTTCCTCTGTTACACCAGCAGGGAGCTTTACGCTTCTTTCAATGCTGTTGGCGGGAGCTTTTTGCCAGATGAACAAGCCTGAATTGAAGCATTACTATATTATAAGTATTACTGGTGGTCACGAGTAATCAGTGGTGGTACACCTATAATGAAGTAATGCTTCAATTCAGGCTTGTTCATCTGGCAAAAAGCTCCCGCCAACAGCATTGAAAGAAGCGTAAAGCTCCCTGCTGGTGTAACAGAGGAAACATATTAGGTGAAACCGAGGGTGACTAAGGGTGAGAGGGGGTTGTGGGAAGGAGACAGGGAACAGGAAAACATTGACGGGGTAAGAGGATCAGGTTTCTATATGCACACTCAACAGCGAGGTGCGAAGCACCGAGCATCCTATATATGTGGCTGGCGGGCAAAATGGATATCATTCCTTTTTGCGGCTGAGGTTTTTTGGCGGGCCAGTTTTTACAACGAAGTTGTTTTTGGGGGGGTCCCTTTTATCGAACGAGGTCTATAGACGTGCTGGAAGTATTTTAGATCTTTGATTTTCGTCCCAGACGGTCAATCAAGGTTCAGTTTGCGCGATTTGGGAAGCGAACGATGTATTGTTTGTTTGTATTTCCGTGGTTTCTGCCGAGTAATACATTATCAAATCCTTGGATGTTGACCTTAACTAGGAAAGGTTGTATTTTGAATTGATGGCATCATAATTCATTGATATCATAAAGAGACATGTAATAGGTCGTTTTATTATTTCACAAACATATTACATATTTGTATTATATTACATATTATATATTGCATTTTATGTATTACATATTACATATAATGTTACATATTATGTAATATTATGTTTGTAAAATAAGAAAACGGGCCGCGGCTCGTCCTTGGGAATGAAAACAGAGGTGAGTAGGAAACTTGCGGCTGAGGTGACACGAGACCGGCCCATAGAACTTCACAGTGCTCAACACAATCACGCAATAGTTGTAAACAAAGATATTGCATATTCAAGTAAAGACATTCTTCTTGGGAACTCATATGATCTGCTTTTATTTTCAGTTTGTACTGAGCGCTGAGAAGGTCCACCTCGATGTTTACTACGAGAGTCAGTGTCCTGACTGCTTCAATTTCTTCGTCAATCAGTTACGACCCGTGTCGAAGGAGCTGTACAAATACGTTGAAACTAACCTCGTCCCTTATGGCAACGCCAAGGTGATCATCATATTTTTCAATGTATTTTTTTTTTTACTTTATTAAAATCGTTGACTTTCAGACGTTTTGGTATTGGGTCATCAAACGAATGACCTCAGTATATGCCCTTCACAGTGACAGTGGAAGTTAGAAACCAAAACTCACACAACTAAGTGAAACCTAACAGGATTTAAAGTTTATGGCTGCAATTATTCAATCAATGGATACGTGGTGGAAATGCATAGTTCTAGGAGAACACCGTTGGGTGGTTACATACGATACATCTTTGGATATAATATTGGGGACATGCAAACCATGATCGCTGCCAGTGGCGATCTTTCTCCAAGTACGTGCATACTGGAGCATTTCAGTTTTTCCGAGTAGATTTCAACATTTCAATACATATTCTATGGAAAATTACTTTTAAAATTGGTATTTATACCTATTAATTCTAGTTTTTTTTCTTCAAAATCACGAGCTGTGAGGAACGCTTCGAATTTTGGTTTATTAGGAAAAATCATTACTTCCCGATTCACGATTCAAGATAGATTCAGAAAATTGAATTGAAAAATCCGTCGGTCCGCCGTACGCGGCACTTTGCCCAGTTAGCGTTGCGCTAAAATTACACAATTAGGTTTGCGGGACCGGACTAACCACACGATGATCCTTGAAACTTTTCATAACCCTAAGTCAATGGGAAAGGGTTCAAAATGAATTATAAAATTTTGAAAAATTCATATCTCAAAAAAGTCAGATGAAACGGTATAGTTTTTATTTCTCCTTTAAATAGATTTTAATTTTTAGAATTTTTCAAGTCCATCCGGAGCTTTGTACGACGAGCCGTTCGTTCACAATGAGGACTCAAAGTTGGAGCAGACACATAGTGTCAACATGAGGGTGAATCATGCGGCAACCTGTCGGGTCAATGTTCATACCTACTGGCCCAGCTGTTTCGAACTGCACATGGTTTTCAGATATCGAGTTAATCAATAATAATGAACCATGTTCTAAAAATAAGGTGTAATCCATCATTGGTCATATCAAAGTATAATATACTTTGATATATATTATAATAATATATTATGATGATTCATAATGATGATGATAACATGATTCAGACTGTACGAGATGGAGACAAAGTTACGTTCGATTGCCAGCATGGAGCGTCTGAATGTCTTTTGAACAACATCCACGCTTGTGCTTTGGCTCGTGTGAAAGGGAGGAACCTGAAACGAGTGCTTCTGGCAAGCTGCCTTTTCGACTACTACAAGACACCAGAATACGCTGGGAAAATAGTATGAAATATTAATATCATCCAACATAAGAAAAAAGATTCCGGCTAATTAAAACTGTCGACTGAGCTAATGGATTAGCTCTACATTTTATACAACTTTTTTCTTCTTTTTTTAATTTCAAAACGGA
Organism: Stenodema calcarata; assembly: GCA_963920205.1. Lineage (NCBI taxonomy): Eukaryota > Metazoa > Arthropoda > Insecta > Hemiptera > Miridae > Stenodema > Stenodema calcarata. Next base: position 30,131,583 of record OY986048.1, on the reverse strand, counting down.
TTATGAATTAATTTTAGTTTTGGTAATTAGTACCTAACGACATTTGCTTTGAAATAATGCCGCGAACAAAACAATTGCCGATACCGTACATAAGATACATAACTGCATTGGAGACAACAATTAAAGCCAACTAACTTTGTTTACAGTGCTCTCGAAAATTCGGATTAAAATGGCCCGAAGTCCAAGCATGCGCTACGGGAAGTGAGGGTATAAAACTCGAAGACAGATTTGGTAATGAAACGAACAGCCTCAACCCGCCTCATACCTTCGTCCCTACTACTGCCATCAACAAGGTAATAATACCCTTAGCTCTACGTCTACAATTGGTGTGTATATATATATAGTGTGTGTTAAGGTGTGATCCTAATGGTATAATACAGTGAATATAGGTTTCTACAGTGTGTTTATGGGGAGGCTCTCGTACCTGTCACAACATCACGACGATGACGAAACAATCAGACCCAGTGATTGATATATTTTATTTGGAGAGCACTTATGGAAGAGTAGAGTGGGGTTGAGTGGGTGAATGTATGAGCCTCCTAGGTTGATATGGACGCGGAGTAAGATTTTGGCAGAGATTTTGTAAAACAGTGGGACGGACAAATTGGACGGGAGGCTTAAGCGAACAGTAAATTTGTCTACGTTCTATGTGCCCCCCCCCCACTTCCTCCACCGGAATAGTTTATTAGTTTCAATACAGTGCTACTATAATTATACATGGTGACGCAGATGTTATACCCATTGGAAATGGTTGTCATGTGCTTAATACTGGAACTAGGATATTGAAACGAGGCCCGTTTTGCAGCGAAAACGTGGAAATATATTGAATATATGTGGAATTGTCATCTGTGGAAGATAACGTCCTGTAAAGGCCCTTTCGACGATTAACACATATTTTGAAGCGCTCGGCCTATTGAGCATCACATTCTCCAAAATCTCGTTAGGAATTTGAGCAGTTACTCTGCGGAATGCGTGCGTCAATAAACAAAATCGCCGTTATTGAGCACCTCATAATCCTCGAGAGTTGCAAGAGCAACCACATTACAGTCAAAAGGTGCTTTGTCCAAAGGTGGGATAATTGGGCCTCTAAAACAAAACCGGCCAAGCAATAACTGTCAATTGAAGGGTAAGGGGAAAGAACGAACTAAGTCATTTTGTTTTTGCAATTGAGATATTGGTATCATTGGATTCAGGGTAAAAACCTACATCGTATGAAGGTGTCAGAAATGGGAAAGACCCACTCTAGCCTTTTAATTCATTAATTTTGGTTTATTATCTTCGATAATGAACCATTGGAATCGCCCAAAGAAACAATTTTTTTAACCCCCCCTCAAAATTTGTTGGTTTACGTTTCAAGATACGTAGATTCAGAAAATCGAATAAAAAAAAAAAATCCGTCCGTCCGCCGTACGCCGTCCGCGCCACTTTGCCCAGTTAGCGTTGAGTTAAAATTACGAAATTTTTTTTATGGGTTTCGACCAACCCCACAATGGTCCTCGAAACTTTTCATAACCCTAGGTCAAGGGGAAGGGGTTCAAAACGAATTTTGAAATTTTGAAAATCTCATATCTCGAAAAATTCATATAGAACGGTATGTTTTTTATTTCATATTTAGATAGAGTTTGTTCCGTAGAATGTTTTAAGACCATCCGCAGCTTTGTACGACCAGCCGTTCGTTCACAATGACGGCTCAAAGATTGTGCCTCACAACACGATCGTGAATCAAACTGTTAAAATACAGGTCCATTTTCATACTAACAAGCTCTTTTCTTACTAACAAGTTCTGAGGTGCGTTTTGTGCTACGGAAATGAAGGTAATTTCGAAGGTTTGTTGGTAGGTACTTCTTTTATAGCGAGAATGTGAAGCGCGACTTCGCCGAAAATCTCGCAAAATGTGTTAATCGTCGAGGAGGACATTTACAGGACGGTATCTTCCAAAAATGAAAATTTTACATAAGAAATGCGCCTCAGTTCCATATCCTAGTTCCAATATTAAGCACATGGCAATAATTTCCTTTGTGGTCATAATATCTGCGCCACCCTGTTCATTTCCTTTTCTGTTCATTCGCCTTTTCTGCTCAATGGAAGGGTGCCAGAAAAATGCCCTACACTTTCTGGGTGTTTGTCCCATATTGTTAAAAATACGTTTCTAATGATTTGGGAGATGTTCCTTGACCAGAGAAAGATTTTTTGAAATCTTGAGAAGAACTGGGAGTAGTGGGTTTGTGGAATTTTATCCAATTATAAACATGTTTTCGTACAGATATGCTTGTGGGAAAGGCACGGGAACGATTTCTTACATAGTGATCACAGTGAAAATAGCTACATTTTCTTCGAAAATTCGCTAAAAACACTCTCAATTTTAGACGATGTCGACACAGACAGAAATACTGGTTTCTTCTTGTAGTAATGAATAGCAAGAGTTGCTTAAGATAGTCGTTATCTTAATGTTTGTAAATACCAATTCTGGTCTGTACTGTTTCTAGAACCGAGGCAATGACGATTTCCAAAATGAGATTGCAAGCAATTTGAAGAAGGTTATATGTGACACTCTTGCAAAGGTGAGAAATTTTAGTTTATTATTCTCTCATTTGTTCCTCCTTTGATGTCATGATTACATCATAACTGTCAAGCATGAGATATTGTTCGAGAAATGTATTCTTCAATTTTTCCTTAGTAGGTACCCTTATTTAGGTACCAAGGTACTTTACTTGGGTCTAGTCAAATGATTTGTTTTCATTCGAACTCGTAGTTCCACCAAATATGTGCATATTTTTATTGCGATTCTGACACCATGCTTATGTATATATTCACACATTTTCAGGCGAAGGTTACTCCCGAAACCTGCAACCAATAACTCAACAGGATGATGATATCACAAGGGCCATAGAATTACAAAACTCTAATTGATTCTGTGTTTCAATACTCCTACATTTTCTCCAATTTCGTCCTGGCTAGGTATAAGTGTGGTATAGGGATATTCTATGTAAGGAAGAAAATAAAATGCTGTTTCAGGTGAGTCCTGGGATACTGGTCTATAAATTATGGAAACCTCTCTACTAGGAACTCATCTAAAGATCAAAGTTCATTGGGTTTTGATCAGGAAATATAGTTATCAGAGCCATAGTAAATTGTTTTAGACCACTCCCCCACCCTTTCGCGAAAATGGTTTAGAAGGCACTTTGGGACAACATGACGGTAACGAGGTTTCTTCGTAATTTACACGCTGCAGCGTGCAGCGCGCTGGTTCTTGCCAAATTATCAAGATGCTCGCCGATGACGAGCTGATGGAGTGGAAATCCACTCTTTATCTCCTTAAAGCGGAGCATATTATTATTTTCAGTTCTGGAGGAGACCTTCTCTGGGTTGACTATTTGGCTCATTATTAAATAGGTAATGAACCATTGGAATCAACCAAGGAACTAATTTGGTTCTTACAAAATGTTTTCCATTTTTCGTACCCTTTTGAAGAATTGAGCTACACCGGGATGTGAATGTGCAGCACTAATGGTACCGGTCTTTCAAGTGATTGACAGCTACTAATTGGTTGTAGTGTTGAGACTGTGCTGAGGGATCACCTTGACCTTGTAACAGTAGGAGGGGATGCTGTACTCAACGTTTGCGCAGGCCCTCACACTCTAACGATCTGACAGGCCGTCCGAGCGAAGCGAACTAGAGGATCCTCACCTTTGAAACAAAAAATTCCGGATTTATTGTGAATTGGGAATCGTACCAAACGACAAATAATTTGTCAATTATTGAAAGCACCATCGGTGTGAGGTCAGGTAGTAGAAACCCCCCAAAAAACACTCCGTGTAAAAATCACCCCGCCTCGCAAATATCATTCTTCAGAGGCCGGAAAAAGTTATGATATCCACTTTCCCCGCCCGCCCTTTTCCTCATTAAGGAGCTAAGTATAATGAAAAGCTTAACCACTTCACAAGCACCGTACCCCTTTCGAAATCTCCCCTTGGCGCTATTGCGAGACGTTTTTATTACTTCCACAAGCAACTAATACTTGTATAAAACGTTAACCACCATCCCGCCAGCCAAGAAAACCGAAGCCCAGAAACGAATTGACTGAGACACTGATTACGCGACGGAACAATTGGGTTTTTCGCCTCCTGTAGCTGTCCCCTGGTATGGGTGTCTCGGGAGTTGATGTTTTGTACACCAACTCTCTAAGTGCTATTCTTCACTATTTTTCACGTTTTTCGTGTTCTTCTTCTCGTTCTCGTGCAACTTGTTGTTGTTCATTGACGGGGCTACAGCCCAGCAGACAAAACGGATCGAGCTGAAATTTTGCACACACGTTTGTTCCCATCCGAGGGAGTGCCTTTTGTACATTTTGTCCCCCTCCCCCCATTAGGGGGGAAAGAGTAATATGCAGGAATTGCAAATGGTCATAACTTCTTCAAATTTGGAGGTATTTTGGGTTTCCCTTTTTAATTTTATTCTGCTCACTAAACTCTTTAATTTGAAATAAAAATGACAAGAAAAACAAAGGAGTTGTGATGGTTTTTCTATTTTCAATGAGGCTTTTGGTTTATTATCTTCGATAATGAACCATTGGAATCGCCCAAAGAAAAAAATTTTTTAACCCCCCCTCAAAATTTGTTGGTTTACGTTTCAAGATACGTAGATTCAGAAAATCGAATAAAAAAAAATCCGTCCGTCCGCCGTACGCCGTCCGTGTCACTTTGCCCAGTTAGCGTTGAGCTAAAATTACGAAATTTGGTTTCTGGGTTTGGACCAGCCCCACAATGATCCTCGAAACTTTTCATAACCCTAGGTCAAGGGGAAGGGGTTCAAAACGAAATTTAAAATTTCGACGATGTCATATCTCAAAATATTCAACTGAACCGTGTAATTTTTAGTTCACTTTTGAATGACCTGAAAAATTACGAATCTTTTTAGACCAATTGGATTTTTGTGCGACCAGCCGTTCGTTCACAGTGACCGCGCAAAGGTTTAGGAAAAACACTAAACTTTCGCGTCGAAAACGGTCGTCATGTGGGTCAACCGCCAGACGCCCAGAATAAAACTACCTTTTTTCATCTTCCCGGTAAACTACAGTCTAGAAATTTTAACCGTGAGTCGGGGATAGACCACATTGCAATATTCACTCGGTTTATCATCTGTAAAATTGTTTAAATAATACCTTTTTGTAATAATACAAATTAAATTTTGATGATGAGCTAGATACTTGAAATTTTAAATATAGGTCAGCAATTGATAACATTTCAATATTCACTCGGTTTGTATGACATGTTATGAGTATGTTATGGTATATTATTGTATGTATGATTTGGTATAATACAGTATGGTATGATAGCAAAGAAATTCGTATGGTATGGTATGAGTACGGTGAGAATATGGTATGGTGCCGATTTGCAATACAGTCTGGTATTTTTCTTTGGGCGATTCCAATGGTTCATTATCGAAGATAATAAACCAAAATCCGTCCGTCCGCCGTACGCCGTACGCCGTCCGCGCCAGTTTGCCCAGTTAGCGTTGAGTTAAAATTACGAAATTTGGTTTCTGGGTTTGGACCAGCCCCACAATGATCCTCGAAACTTTTCATAACCCTAGGTCAAGGGGAAGGGGTTCAAAACGAATTTTGAAATTTTGAAAATTCCATATCTCGAAAAATTCACATCAAACGGTATGTTTTTTATTACATATTTAGATAGAGTTTGTTCCGTAGAATTTTTTAAGACCATCCGCAGCTTTGTACGACCAGTCGTTCGTTCACAATGACGGCTCAAAGGTTGTGCCTCACAACACGATCGTGAATCAAACTGTTGAAATACAGGTCCATTTTCATACTAACAAGCTCTTTGGAACATCATATGGCTTAAGTGATGTCGAGTTTGTTGTTCTGAGGTGCGTTTCGTGCTACGGAAATGAAGGTAATTTTGAATGTTTGTTGGTAGGTACTTCTTTTATAGAAAAATTATTACCGACGTAGTATTAAAAACCCCAGAATTATATCGTATTAATTAATCATAATTAATAATAATTAATAAATACGAATTATCAATACCTAACAATAAATTATAATAATTTTCACTAGGTACTTGATAAAATTGTTAATAATTAGTGATAATTCATAATAATAATTAATCTAACATTTAGGATCTAGACATTTAGATGTAGTGATCTAGACAGAAGGGTGATCTGTACAAAGAAGATAATGAACCGTTGTGTCAAGAATTTGCAGAGTTTTTACCAGATGAACACGCTTGTATTGGAGCATAACTTCACTGTAGTTGTACCACCACTGATTACTCGTGACCACCAGTGATACTTATATAATTCTTGGAACGCCTTACATTCGCGATGTCATCCAGCCCACCACTAAGTACTCATCACCACCACTACTACCTGTATCATCTAATTCTCAGAAGCCTTACAAAATGCTCCCGCCAACAGCATTGAAAGAAGCGAAAAGCTCCCTGCTGGTGTAACAGAGGAAACAAAGGAGGGTAAAAGGGAGGTTGTGAGAAGAAGACAGGGAACAGGAAAACGTAGGAGGTGGTGGTTAGGGGTAGGAGGGTCGGGTTCCTATATGCACACTCAACAGCGAGGTGCGAAGGACCGAGCATCCTATACAGAGTGTCTCACTAGTTGCCCCCTCCTAAAATCGTCCTAAAATCGTCCTAAATGGGAGTAATCAAAAATTTTTTTTTAATCTTCATATTTTTTTTGCAAGGATCTCAAATATCATATTTCCGCACCCCGCGCAACTGCGCATGTGACACTAACTTTCTTATTTTAAATGGGAACCCCAATTTTGGTTTATTATCTTTGATAATGGACCATTGGAATCGACCAAAGAAACAAATTTTTTAACCCCCCTCAAAATTTGTTGGTTTAAGTTTCAAGATACGTAGATTCAGAAAATCGAATAATAAAAAAAAAGAAATCCGTCCGTCCGCCGTACGCCGTCCACGCGGGCCAGTTTTTACAACGGAGTTGTTTTTAGGATATACATTACCTAATAAAAATCATTATTAACTAAAGATAATTATTGATCATCAACACTAGTTAATAATGATTTACACTACTTGATAATAATTATTAATAATTAACGATGATTAATAATAATAATCAATACAGAAGGGTGATCTGCACAAAAAAGATTATAAACCGTGAAATGTACCGTGAAATGTAAACCCTCCAATTTTGAGGGGTGAAGGGGGGGTATTTGTTTTTCTTGGGCGATCCCAATGGTTTAACGGACGTTCCAATCGTTCATTATTGAAGATAATAAACCAAAAATAAAGTTGAACGGTATCTGGGAGATCGGTCAGTTTTAATAAGTAGTCAGAGCTGGCGGAAAAAGTGGAATCAACTTCGCAGTTGGTCGTTTTTACGTGTTGTCGTGTTTACGTTTTTACGTGTTTCATGACGGTGGCGAAACGAACCACATCATGGTGACTTGGATGAACGTCCTAAACTCGATCCACAGGCCAATGCATAACCTGAGTATTATTAATAGAACCAGGTCTCCCACAGACACGATTGGTGTAGACATGTTCCATTTCACTGTGGATTGCAGCGGTGACAGGTATTCCAGACGCCAACGGCACCAGAAGAATTGCATCATCCTCTTCAAGAGTTTCAAGGGTTGTGTTCATGCGCAAGTCAAACAGCAATAATAACAGTGGCTATTCGATCATTGCAGAGTTATCGTTCAGTCTCAACTGTCCTGACGACCGTCTTGAAAGTCAAGTTTCCGATAATGAAAAAGATAACAACGTTATTTATCGTTTCTCAATGGTTTGGGGCATAATCCCTATCTATATATATATACAGCGAATATCAGCGTGTAGCTCCAGAAAAAATCTGTTAGCCGCAACAAACATCATGATTTCCTTACAGTGTCTATTGGTGATTGCAGTTATATTTCCAGCGCAGGTAAGTCCATGGCAGGATTATTAGGTTGTCATTTAGGTACACTCGTTTATTGTTGTTCCGTGTGTTCCCTCAACTGGATTTTAGACTTTTATTGTCCATAATAAACCTTGAAAACCACCTGAAACATTACGTAGAAGTCGACTCTAAACTCATGGGAGGAATACTTTTCATTAGGTACTAAGTAAATCATTACTATCTTGTTTTTCATTTTATTTTATTTATTTTTTATTTTTTGTTTTAGCATTAGTGCGATAGGAAATTTAACGCTCTTTCTAATGGCATCCTCAATTCGAATTTACAGTGTTAATTGATGGAGTTATAACCGCGGCGTGAGATCGGAAACGAAGAAAAAAATCATTCGTATATTGTATATTGTTAAATAGTTCAACGTAAACGTAAACGCAAGTTTAATATTCAAAAACACGGACACACCAAATTTGATCGAGATTCCAAAACAATACAACTTTTTTCTTGAGTCCAGCAACACTAATAATAATTTCAACATATGGCTCCCACTACACTTCCTCCATTTTTTTCCCCCGTGGGGTTTCGTCCGTATTCGGAAAACGACATCGTTTAATCGTTTCACCACGATGCAGGGTCCCTCCCAGAGACATTGCAGCTCTGTTGGCACCAGTCCCCCCACATCTCAGTGAATCCCAATCCAATAAAATTTCTCTTTACTTCCTTATTGTAACTATCAGTTACCTACCTTATCCATATTTCATACCTGATGGCAGATCAAACCGAAAACATACTCATCAGACAGTTTCAACACCAGTGCGCCCAAGAACCTCACAGTTTTAAAAGAAAAGCCTGGTCGCCCTTGGCCACACCTGCAATGCGGACGCAACCCCCAATTCTTCGCTCGGACGATTCTTTCTCTTTCAACGCATCAGTGAGAATCCTTATAAAGCCACAGTTGAACCACGGTTTACCAAACATCTAGTGGACTTAGTGGGTAAATTAAGATGCTCACAACTAGACGATACTCAGGCCTTCATATGTTAGGGGAGCTTCTTTCCAAGCTGATTACCACTAATCCGTCCGTCATGCGAGATAACAAGAAATGTAAAATCCAAAGAATAACTCAAGTTTTGGAACATGGCTACAGTTCCTCAACCTAATATAAAACACAATAACTTTATTCAACACACAAGCGCTATTCTTTAATGGAGGCAGATATAAATTGAGGGTGCTTGGCAATCCTCATACATGAGCCTGTAACTTCTGAAACTGTTTAGGTACGAGTATCGCATTCAACAGAAATTGTAGCTGTCTGAACACTGAATACAGCACCTAGGATCATCGGTTTCTTGGACAAGAGTATCGTAATATTAAGGGCATGCAGGACCTAGGTAGGGAAGTTGTTGAAGGATATCTCGGGCTATAATTGACTTGGAATTTTGAAACAAATTTCTAAATTCACTGTAATAGTAAGGAATTGCCCCTATGTTGTCCGATTTTTGAAATTCATAAAATACTTTTTTTTAAATTGTGGCTTAATTTTTGAATTGAAAAAAAAAACGAGACCAGAGGACATTTTTGGAAGGCCAATAGACCGTAAAATGCAAACATCGCAGTTAAATCATGTAAAATGCGCGAGCAGGATCTCAAATAAATTTCGATTTTTTCTCGATTTTTCGATAAAATTTATTTAACATTTAATGTCTCGTAACCTTCTTCTTATTGGATGTCTTGACGCTTCTATGAGGCGGAAAACTCCCCCTCATTTGGAGGCTTGGTGTGGATGATCGCCTTGAGTGTATGAACGCTTCCCAGCTGCGCGCAGATTTTGGAATGATCATGGACCTGTTTCATGAACAAACGTTTGTCCTCTCCGGCAGCAGAGCTCAGGCGTCGGACCATTTCGCACTTTACAGGGAGCTTGATCCTAATGTTAAATGTGCGAGTTTCAAGAGGGATTCCAGACTGGATATGCACACAAGGCGGTGGGTTGTCAAGTTGCGCACGGAGGGGTTCTTGCTCAACGTTAGGCCATACAGGAGAGGGACGTCCGAAAACTGCTCGCTGTGCAGTATGAGGGCAAGAGAGGATGCGTTTCACTTCCTCTGTGCATGCCCCATCCTCGCGGAGTTCAGGATGCCAGTGTTTGGCTCCAGCATCCTCACAAGGGAACAGGCTGTCGGTCTCTTTAATGGACTGGGGTGGTACCAGTTGGCGGCCATCTGCAAAGTTGCGTGGAGATATCGTTTCATTTTGGTGAAAAATTCAACTATTAAGCCATCAATTTTCGCACAGAAAACTTTAATTTAACTTAATTAATTGTATAGAGCGTTTTGTTGCTGTAATTGAGGCCTGTCACTCCGGCAGACGGCTAAAATTTAGCCATGCCGTATTGTCTATTTGTAAATAGTGGAGTATTAATTTATTTTTGTTTATTTCAATCTGTCAATAAACGTTTTTCTTCTTCTTCTTCTCCCCCGCATTTCAAAACTGCAAGTCAATCACATCCTATGACATCCTTCATAAACTTTCCAACCCAGGTCCTTCAGGCCCTTTACTGACTTCAAAATAGACTTCACGTAAACACATAGGGAAAATTATATCGCCTTGAAATAGCGAGTTTGATACCGGAAAAACCAACGAACAACCTAATAACAATCCAATGAATTTCAGCACACGTCAACTTTACTGGTAGGTAACAAAACAATCGACAAGCTGCAAAGAAAGGACACTATAAGCCCACCGATCACACTGCCAAGCACACCATTTAGGGGATGTACCAGTTTCAGATGTAGAATTCTCAAACTTCATTTCCCAAGAAAATATGTCGTACGTCTCATACGTTTACGTACATGACATGGTCTCGTGAATTGAAGCCGCTTCCTTGTAAATGACAAAATACCTAATGCGTCGAAACGTTAGATCCGACTATAGTACACATATCCAGATATATATGAAGACATACATACCCAATTCAACCTTTCTTCCGAGGTGACCTTCGCACCATCCTCTGAGATATTTTATTCAATACCTTTCTGGCCCAAACGTGGGTGGATTTTAAGAGTCAATTGGAATTCAAAGCTAGCAATAACATTTCTGGAGAAATCGTTTTTAATATAATATATTATGTATTTACAATTGAACATTCGAACCATTTGCTATAAGCGTCTATACAGAAAGAAATAATTTATATGGTCCATAATTGGTCCTGCAAAGAGATGTTGCCACGGTTCCGAAGGTCTGGTCCACGGATGTCCGGGAACTATTGATCCATTTTCATTCATTATCTTTGATGATCAACTATTGAAATCGCCCAAGAATAAAAACGTTACCCACCCTCAAGATTTGAGGGTTTACGTTTCAAGATAGGTACGCAGATTCAGAAAATTGAATTTAAAGAAAAAATGCGTCCGTCCGCCATACGCTGTCCGCGGCACTTTGCCCAATTAGCGTTGTGCTAAAATTACGAAATTTGGTTTACGGGTTCGGACCAATCCCACAATAAACCTCGCAGCTTTTCAATGGCAACTGTGACGAGAAGATTTGAATCTAGCTGGACTACATCGTCAGACTCTTTTTTTTAATTATTATTATTTTTTTTTTTAGTTATTTGAAATATGTATATTCGTAAATCCCCTTTGACAGTATCAGCCCCTGTTAAAGGATTCACTTGGCGAGTCAGATCATAACAATCGAGGGTGAGTTGAAGCCCATTTCGGGTTCATAGAACGTAAAAAAGCCAAGGCACGATTTGACATCTCGTACATTTTGTGGACATCCTATCCTGTAACCGAATAATGAAACGGCATCATTTTCAGTTAAGGTACATTTTATTTTCACAACATATGTGTAGTACATGTATTACTTTAGTCGTCCCAGATATGAAAATTTCATCATGAAATATACCGTATATTAGCTCGGTTGAACATGGCGTCAACGAGTTATTGCTGTATCGCAGGTGTGGAACCCACCCACCCCATCCTTAAGATGCTGCAGCATGTATAATACCGGATGACTATTAAAATATTGTGAAAGAAAATGTGGAGTTTGGCTCACTTTCAATAGCTCCCAGAAACGTATTATGTTGCCCGCTGTTCAGAGGAGAAGAAGTTGGGTATCTCATATCCTGATAATGGATATCGGTTTATAATGAGCTTTTCGTCTAAACGGCAGCTGTAGTCCAGTACGCATTGCTCGGTTGGCATCACACCAGGTACCTCAGCCGTTGCCCACTCGAATGTGTCAGTTTGAACCAAAATCCCAGTTTTCACAAGCCTTTGCGTTCCTTTTTCACGTGTACAGACAAGTACTACTTTTAATTACTGTATTCAATCTTCCATAGGCGCTATCAAATGGATTAAATCGGTATAATTAAATGTTTCATACACTATCAAAGCCATTAGCTCTTTATTTAGACTCCTGAAAATTGGTTGAACACCTCATTCTGGAGATTTTACAACGATGGAGAAGTCCGTAATCGAATTAGAGCAGATGAACCATGAAGAACATCGCAAGTAACAGTGAGAACGGAATAAGATGTCGCGATTCTGATTTCACCATCGTGTTCAGCGTAAAAAAAAACCTTCAAAGTCAGGTGTCACTCGTCAGACTGTTCTAGTTTCGGAATTTATGGGTACTTTTTGGCCCCTTAACCTCCCCCCCACGGAGTGGCCCAATTCTGCCCATCTACGTTAGCGTTTCGATTTCCAGGAAAGATTTTTTGGACAAATTTGAACTTTTTATTTTAGACAGTGAATTCAGGATGGTCTGGAACAGATTTTGGTATGCAAAGTTTTAGAAAATTCGAGTTTTAAATATATTGGACGGAGAACAATAGCTACCTTTTCTTCGAAAATTCGCTGAAAGAGAGCAGCGGTGAGACGATAGTCGTCTGCATGGATCTCCAAGCAGTTCTCCTGCACGCTAACCTGAATGCATCGGCTTTGCATTACAAGACCAAATTGAAAGTGCACAACTTCATCATTTTTGATATGAAAACGAAGGCTGGCTACTGTTACCTCTGGGATGAGTCAGAGGGGGGTGTTACGGCGGATGATGTGCTCCAATGTGCTCTCCCTAAATAAAATCGTTCAAGGCATTTAAAAGATTTGATATCGGTGATACCAGAGGAATTTCATTCTTATTTTGACAATCTTCCTCACAAATAGGTTTATTTTTCAATTCATTGCATTATAGACTTTTTAAATATTTTATTCCTACCTGCCAAAGAAAATGAACGCTGAGTTACCAAAAATATTTTTTTCATCTTCCACACTTCAAAATTCTAACAAATTCAAATTAATCCAATTAATTTATCATACCAACCAATTTTGAACCAGAGCTATCAAAGTTACCATACAATTGAGAAAATTACTATTAAGTTGTTAACAAAGTTGGTAAACAGTGATTTAATATTTTACTGTCGTTTTGCATTTACATTTTATTAATGCGAAATAGCTGCTAATTTCATGGGGAGATAGTACATGTACGCTTCCAGAAAACGAAGGTAGGCCCTGCATCTTCTGATTCGTTAATGGTTTTTGTGTATCAACCTCGAGAATGAGAAACACGAAAATCTCCCATATCCCAAACGAAGACGTTGTAATCGATTTTGGGGGCAAACTAGCCTCTCATCACGTAGAATAGTGTTAAAATCTAAAAGTTTCTCTCTTGATTCATAGTTTTTTTAAAATATATTTTGTTTCTCGTCTTCGCATACTAACTTTTTCACCATCACATTAACCACTTGAAGTTTTGCATATTAAATTATTCTTTTTGACATTTTATGTCTTTACTTTGCTACATAAACTCAAAAATGTAACGCGGGAATGAAACGAGGGACATGTAACGCGGGAATGAAACGAGGGACATGTAACGGAGTTTCTGATGATTTTCGCTTACAACCGATTCGTTGCTACGGAACTTTATCTTCGCCAGTTATCATCGTACAAAAATCGTTCACCACTCGTTGGATAGCTCTCGATTTACCTAACCATATTACGTTAACCACTGCGGAGTGCGTGGCCGACAAGGTGCGGTATGAGCGTGATTGTTTAAATAATTATTTACACGCAGGTGATCATTCTCAATGTTATATAACAATTCTTAAATTAAAAAAAAAATGAAGTACGAGGTACGTGGTGTGGGTGTGGGAGGGGGCGCGAAGACATAAAAGGTCCCTCGTGGTTGCGTACTTGTACGAAAGCTGTACCCACCGTTTGTGTTTACGATAATTTACTCCAGTTATTTTCAGAAGCAGGAAACATCGTAAATTTTCTTACTGCATTCCTTGTTTTACTCATTTTTCTCGTTTACGCTTCTGTTTTGACTAATTAATTTACTAAACTTGGAGCCAGTAGTTTTTCTTCAATAATTTTTTTTTTTACATCCTAAGAGGACCCAAGTGGTCTATTGGTAATGTTGCTGCCAATAAATGTATTCTGTTCACTATGCACGTAAACTAGAAATAAAGCGGAGAGGTCCTCATCATAAGAAGCCGATAGGTATACTTATTGCATATTCAAGTAAAGACACACTTCTTGGGAATCCATATGATCTGCTTTTAGTTTCAGTTTGCACTGAGCGCTGAGAAGGTCCACCTTGATGTTTACTACGAGAGTCAGTGTCCTGCTTGTCACGAATTCTTTATCAACCAGTTACGACCCGTGTCGAAGGAGCTGTACAAATACGTTGAAACTAACCTCGTCCCTTATGGCAACGCCAAGGTAATCCTCTACTTTTTTTTTACCTTTATTAGAATCTTTGACTTTCAGACGTTTTGGGATTGGGAAATGTCGCTTGTCATCTTTTGAGAGTCGCATCATATCAGCTCACATAGAGCCAACAAGGTTGGTTTCATATGACCAACTTCAGTACATGCCCTTCATAGTGAAAGTGGCAGCTGGAAACCAAAACTCACACAACTAAGTGAAACCTAACTAGAATTAAATTTTATATTTTCGTTTTTTCTATCAATGGATGGAGACGTGGTGGAAACGGGTCGTTTTTGGTAGAAATCGCAGGATGATTACATACGATATGCCTTTCAATATTGTTATAGAGCCTATGTAGCTCTATAACAATAGTGTAGGGTATTATTATTGTCACTTGTCAAGTGCTGTCGTGATTGATATCCGAGCAATATGAACTCCTTGTAACCTACACTACATTCTTATCGTCCAATACCATTACAATGCATAATAGTAGATACGATAGTTGGTTTCATTGTGTATCATTCTGAGATTCGAATCGTATCAACAAGTGCATTCTAGGTTCAGATATTTAACTTCTCGTGACTATTTCTTATGAATCTATACTGGTCTCTAAACGCATATATTTGTCTCCTGTATCGGCGTGTACTGAGGCGTCCAAGAGCCTGTACAAAAAATCGGGGTGTGCTGGACTCAATTCCAAACTTAACTGAAATTTGAGGGGTTGTTTGAGGATGGTGGAGAAGATATTTGTTGAGTTTACGAATCCGAGGACCTTGAACTCTTTAAGGAGGAGCGAAGGAACCTCGACACTTTTTTTTCAGTTTTCCGCATATTACTCGAAAATTACGAATCCTACAGAAAATGTCACTTTGTTCTTTTTTGATTGACATCCAATTGATTGACATCCAATAACTTGGATCCAATTGATTGGCATCCAATAACTCCAAATAATCCAATAACTTCCAATAACTCAATAATTGAGTGGCATCCAATAACTTCCAATAATCCAATAACTCAATGCAGCCGTTCGACTTTTTCTGAAACTTTTTTTTTTTTTTTAAACATCGAATTCATTTATTCACAATATTGCCTGGTAGGCTAATGTGGGGAGGGAGTGGAGTTTGTGTCAGTAATATTTTTGTGTCAGTAATATTTTTGTGTCAGTCAGTCTGGGGAATGTTCGTCATCTTGGGGATGATCCAATGTGGGAGTTCGTCGCTCGGTAGAACACGGCTGTCCCACCTCAGTCCTGCAGACCACGAGTGGAGTGGAGCATTGACCAATAGAACAATGGTCTAGCGTCACTTGCTGCTTAGTTCAATCATGCAATATTCAATCTACGACCATCGTAGGGAGCTGGTCCAGCAATTGAAACTTAAGATCCATTACCTACTATTCTGGGATGGCCCATGCAGAAACGCACCAATAAATTAATGAACAATCCATTCCAATCATATTCTAAAAATAATACGTGATCCATTATAGGTAATATCAAAGTGTAATACATGATTCAGACTGTACGAGATGGAGACAAAGTTACGTTCGATTGCCAGCATGGAGAGTCTGAATGTCTTTTGAACAAAATCCACGCTTGTGCTTTGGCTCGTGTGAAAGGGAGGAACCTGAAACGAGTGCTTCTGGCCAGCTGCCTCTTCGACCACTATGACGATCCAAGAGACGCTGGGAAAATGGTATAATATTTTTTTTTTTTTAACTGGTATCTTTGGTCCGAGGCTCGGTCACGTTGAAAATCATGATGTTTTTGGGATTTTATCGATGAAGAAAACATCGTTGTTTTCACCTCCTTCACGTTCTCACGTTCTTTCAACTGATTCAAATTTTAATTAAATGAATACTCAATTATTTTAGAAATCAGACAGACCAAACCAAGTAGACAAAAATCAATTTAAAAAAAGAAAAAAAATATATATATATAACTTCCAAAATTGGGTATCTGACTCATTTGTTTATTTTTTAATTAGAAACTTTATTGTGGCAATCCACTATCAAGTTTGATACATAATAAGAAATATACAATCAACACATGACACTTGACGTAGTCTGACTCATGAAGATGAAGCTCTTTTGGGTATCCGATTCGATTCAGATCAACAACATCGATGTTTAAGTCTGCATCATTACTTTTGTATGATGATGATAAATAATTGGATGGGTAAGTATTACAATATTATGCGTTATTTTTTAGGTATATAACAAGTACCTTCTAAAAAAAATTAAACTCAATAAGTCAAAAGAAAAAATAATAAACATCGATGTCTGTGAAGAAAAACATCGATGTTTGAGCAAAAATCATCGATGTTTTTAGACATTGATACTCATTCCTAGAAGATTTATTCAGACGTTTCACTTTTCGATTAATCATTTCATCATTCTCAAGAATTCATCTATAGAAACGAATAAAATTATGACTGAAATTACTGCAATTCAAACTTCGCAAATTCTTGGTTAGCGGTTTATTATCTTCTGTACACATCACTCTTCCGTCACGATTAGAGTTTTTTGTAAAAGGTTGTGAGTATCACAACTGTACAAAACAACTGAAGGAATGGGCAGAAACACTGATGACCTAAAAAATATCAAGAGTTCCATTGGAAAATAAAAAAAATTCGCTAATAGATTTTATATAGGCCGTTCGACTTAGTGCCGACTGAAGCAATTTTAGTTTTGGTGTTTAACAACGACATTTTCTTTGGGCAGCTGCCCCAACCAAAAAAATAGCCGAGACAGTATAATATTATATTATAATATAAGATCCATAACTGCAGTGACGACCACAAAGCGAGGAGAATCTTCATGTAAGCCAACTTCGTTTGCAGTGCTCTCGAAAATACGGATTAAAATGGGCCCAAGTCCTGGCATGTGCTACGGGAAGCGAGGGCATAGTACTCGAAGACAGATATGGTAATGAAACGAGCAGCCTTAACCCTCCTCATAAATTAGTCCCTACTACTGCCATCAACAAGGTAATAAAATCCTTTAGCTCTATGTCTACAATGTGTGTGTGTCTTTATATCGTGCGTTTATGTGAGCTCCTAATGGTATAGTACAGCGAATACAGGCTTCTAAAGTGTATTTATGACTTACCTCGTATGACTCACCTGTACATCGTTGAAGAACTTATCGAAAGACTAGCTGTGTACCCGCGCTTCGCAACGGTAGAACAGACACCCCCTTTAGGACAGGCCCCACTCATAAAAGATACTACCACAGGATTGACAAAGAGTGGTTGTTTGCTACCGTAAGCCACGGTTCAAGGGTGCGTCCCAAGTGAAAATTATGGTTTGAGTAATAATTGGTTATCAACATTTTCCCTAAGTTTCATTCAGATCGGTTAAGTAGTAATCCCGGTAATACCCCCCTCCCCCTACCATAACGAACTTTAACCCCGCCCCCCCCATACTATTGACCCATCCTACCTGTTTAGAAACAATCCTCAATGTTCACTCAACAAATTCCCAAAGTTGCACTCCAACTGGTCAAGTAGTTTTGAATGCATGTAGACCCCCCCCCCCTCTCTAAACCAGCACCCCTCCCCCTCCCACTAACATCCTGATTGAAGTACCACTTGAAAGTACTCGTCGAGCTGAATCCAGATACTACTTACAATCGGATTTACGTTCAACCGTTCAAAAGTTATAAGCATAAACGTCCTCATAGAAGTGATTATAACACGTTTTTTTAGTAGTATTTCATTCATAGCGTTTCAACGGATGGACAGATTTAAGCGCTGATTCTTCATAAACCTCCCCAGATAAATTCTGCGTCAAATGGTACCAGCCGCAACTTTCTACGTTCAGCCGTTCTCAATTGATGATGAGACAAACAAACAGACAGACAGACACGATTTTATTATATACATAGATAGATAGCTGTGTACCCGCGCTTCGCAACTGTAGAACAGATAGGTACCCCCTTTAGGACAGACACCCCGTTTAACCTTCCCCAATGTTCACTCAACATTTTCCCTAAGTTTCATCCAGATCGGTCAAGTAGTTATGAAATCCCTGAAAACCCCCCCCCCCCCCTAACTTACTAAGGACTCTCCCTACCTGGTCAAAAACCTTCCCCAATGTTCACTCAACATATTTCCGAAGTTTCATTCAGATCGGTTAAGTAGTAATCCCGGTAATACCCCCCTCCCCCTACCATAACGACCTTTAACCCCGCCCCCCCATACTATTGACCCATCCTACCTGTTTAGAAACATTCCTCAATGTTCACACAACAAATTCCCAAAGTTGCACTCCAACTGGTCAAGTAGTTTTGAATGCCTGTAGACCCCCCCCTTGCAACCAGAAAAAGTTGGCGAAGTATCAATGGAAATGGTGAAGAGCAGAGTGGGTTCAGTTGCTGAATGGTGAGCCTAGCAGGTTGACATGGACAGAAATTTGTCCAACAGTAGATACAATTTCAAGCTAAATAGTTTATAGAGGAAAGAGTGAAAGAGAGGAAAGAGTGAATTAAGAGACTCAAGTGAACAGTAAGATGTTCATTTTAAAGAGGTAGTGGTCCTGATTGAGAGTCCTCAGTACACAGGCGTGCGCAGCGAGAGGTAGGCCCTTGCATTGATACCTGGACTTCGGCACTGTGGACATATCTCAACTTCTACCTCAGAAAAATACGGGATTGATGAAGGAATTTAATAGTAAATGGGCTGAAAGGAGAAGATCAAAGAACGTTTCACGAACAACCACAAGTTTTGGCTAAATGAGTGTCATTTTACATGGAACTACACTTGCTACACTCATCTAAATTTGGGAGGGGGGGGGGGGGTGTCTAACAAAAGTTTCAAAAATCAAATAATTATTACTTTTTTAAATGACCGTGATACCTTATGTTCTTCAAAAATGAAATAAACATTTGGAAAGTTGTTCAAAAAGGGTTTTACAACAATATTCTTATATATCAACTATTTATAAGAATGAATATTCTGAATATTCAGTTCGAAGGTGTTCAGAAGTTTTGATCGCAATTTGGGGTTTCCGTCCCACTATGCGCCGGAGCTATAAGATGGGTCAATGGAAGGATGCCACGATGAAGCCGTACACTTTCTGAGTACTTGTCCCATATTGTTGGAAGTACATTCCCAATGGTTTGGGAGCGTACAAGATAAAGATCCTTTACTAGATAAAGATGTTTAGAAATCTTGAAAAGAGCAGCGAGTAGTGGGTTTGTGGAATTTTATCCGATTATAAACCTTTTTTTGTACAGACATGCTTGAGGAAAGGGTTTGGGAACGATTTCTTCCATAGTGATCACAGTGCTCCTGCTACATTGGTAGACTGAAGCAAAAGAAAAAACACTCCCAATTTTAGACGATGTCGAGACAGACAGAAATACTGGTTTCTTCTTGTAGTAATGAATAGAAAGTGTTGCTTAAGATAGTCGTTATCTTAATGTTTGTAAATACCAACTCTGGTCTGTTCTGTTTCTAGAACCGAGGCAATGACGATTTCCAAAATGAAATAGCAAGCGATTTGAAGAAAGTTATATGTAACACGCTTGCAAAGGTGAGAAAGTCTAGTTTATCATTCCCTCATTTTTCCTTCTTTTGGTGTCAAATGTACATCATAACTGTCAATGACCAAGTATTAAATATAATACGAGAAATGTATTCCTCAATTTTTCGACCTTAGTACCCTTAACACCAAGTTACCTTACTTGGGTGTAGTCAAATGATTTTTTTATCAAATATGTTTATCAAATATGTGCATATATTTATTGAGAATCTGTGACACCATGCTCATGTCTCTATTCTCACGTTTTCAGGAAAGCGTTACCCCAAATGCCTGCAACAATTAGTT
This sequence comes from Stenodema calcarata, assembly GCA_963920205.1. Lineage (NCBI taxonomy): Eukaryota > Metazoa > Arthropoda > Insecta > Hemiptera > Miridae > Stenodema > Stenodema calcarata. The sequence goes on along the minus strand of OY986048.1, from coordinate 30,111,155 downwards.
CAGCAGAATGAAGATATCACTGGAGTCATAAAATTACAAAACCCCACAGTTAATTGATTCTGTGTTTCAATACTTGCCTCATTGCCTCCAATTTTGTACTGGGGTGTATAAGTGTGGTATAAGGACATCCTATATACACCAAAACAACAAGAATTGTACAAGCCGTTATGTCCAATTTAAATTTACATTCATTAAATGAATACATCTACGTGTTCCTACAGAAATATATTGAAAAGTGAAACGAGTGAGCTTTTCCAAGCAATTCTTCACTAATTATTCTCAATCCAGGTTCAGTGCAAAGATCTGAGTTGTGTTGACGAACTGTTACTTTGTCAATGTTGAGGATTGATAACTGTTTGACTCGCGTCAGTGGTTTTGTTAATAAAAGTTGGATGATTGAAGAAACAACGGAAATTGGATGATTGTGGTGAATCTAGAAAGATGTAAGGATGCCACTTTAGGGCACTTGGGTTTTACAAAGGGATTCACAAATGATTGTTATGTTATCAAAAATAGCAACATAGCAATAGTTATCAAAAATAGCAACAACCCACGTTTTACCAATTATGCTGTGGGTAGATGTTAAAAATGTGTTATGTGATAGCTGCATCTGCTATTGAAATGAAATGAAAAATAAGTTTATTCCTTCAAAAACATATTATAAAATCAGTCCAATCAGATTTAAAACAAACATATTAATATTAAATAAATTATTAAGCTATAATCATATGGAATTACCCCACTTCTTGGAACACAGTTCCGTGCCAAGTGGGGGAGTTGGCCTAAGTACCCGCTAGGTGGGTACTTATCTATCTGTTGGTACAGCTGGATTTTCCTGACTGAATGAGCTGCCGCACAAATTCCGATCACTAGTATCACAGAAGCAGTGAGCTCATGAAGAAGCCGACCGATTGAGGGGGACAGCCAGGGGAGTTACATATCGACTGTTCTAAAAATGTATTTACCTTTGAACGAATAGTGGTAAGACGTTCGTTCTAGCACAGGAGGTTCCCTGAATGATGCACTACTCAACCGTTCTTCAATTATCATGGCTTGAGCCGAACTAGTGACTAGTGTAGATGATTGAAGATCAACAAAAAACCAATAACCAAGACATTTTCTTGTTAGTGCTCAATGGGATAATCTAATCTAGTATCGATTCCCCATTTAGGGGGGGGGGGGGGGCTGATATACAGATAGACTTCACACACCTCCCCAGTTTCAAACAACGTGTTTGCCTACTACATATCCAATGCTGTGTGCGCCTATTGTATATCAGCTGTAAGAAAGTGTAATTTAATCAGTTATAGCTGAGCTCTGTACCAGCTTCTCTAGTGTAGGTAGGTACGTACATTGGTACATTAGAAGCAGCTGAGTCCGTGTAACATATGACCAAATATAGCAACATGAGCTCCATTGGACAATAAAATTTAAAGAGGTTTTAGGACAAAATTAGTCGGCAACTTTTTTTTTTTTTTAGGAAAGCATTTATGAGAATATTCACAGAACAAAATTTTATAATTAATATATATTTTTTTTTTTAGCAGCTCATCAAAATACTTCATATGGAACACATTTAATCGAGGATTATACAGGGTGTTCGCCACTTGGTGTAAAGGAAAAAATTGGTAAAACTAGACTGAAAATGGAGTAGAACGCCAGTTCAATGGTAGTTGAAGCATTGACAATAAAAAAATTAAATCCTCGTCCTAATTCTGAGGTCGTTTTAATGAGTGTTAATAAAGGCGGTTAAAATAAAACAAGATAAAAATAAAAGACAAATGCGATGACGAGGTTGGCTGTTGTCCCGAGGCACATATTTATAAAGTATTTTCGAAATGGCCCCCTTGGATCTAACCATAACATTTCACATGAGACATTGTTGCAGTGCAGCGGTTGCTTCCAAGATTCTTCCCCTTAGATCATCGACGTCGTTAACAGGTGTAGAGTACACTTGTTGATGGATGAATCCCCAGACGAAACAATTCATTGGTGTAATGTCTGGTGATCTTTAGGGCCATGGAACCACACCACCTCGACAAATCCATGTTTCATTCAGTGACATTCAGGTATTTTCGCACAGCTGCAGAATAGTGAGGAGGGGCCCCGTCGTGCTGAAACACAACCGACCCTCGAATATCTTCTGGGACGGTGGCAACTCCTCTTGAAGAAAACGAAGGTAATTTGCACCATAAAATGGTCCCTCGAAAAAAACTGAAAATTCAATCAATCAATCAATCAATCAATCAATGGTTTATTTGCTGTTATGGGTAGCAGCGACCCTTACAACAAAGGAGTTCGCAGACATAGTACAATATTTTGCCACAAAGACACGAGTAACAAACAGAAGAAATTAAACTAAGTACTTCATGAATAAACATCAACTTTCAAAGTGGATTTTCAATGTAGTAAGCCTATGTCCACCAGCAATTCTTCTAAGAACTTCCTACGCTTTAAATAAATCATTGTGAAATTATATAGTCTAAAGACAAGATCCTTGTTCAGACAGCATAATAAGCACTTTTTCAGGTATTCCTCACTTAACCTGGCCGAACCAAAAAAATGAACTCTTTCGTTTTTTAAGTGAGGGCAGCTGCAAAAAATGTGTTCGACATTTTCGACCTCCTGTGTATTACAAAGAATGCATGTGGAATCTGCGTCAACATTCCACACAACCCCTTTATGATAAATGCGGAGGCTAGTCTCCCTCCTCAGTCTTAGCTGGGCAATCACACGTTTGACGTCGAATGGGATGTCCCAGTTCAGGTAACCCAGCAGGGACGAGTAGCCATCGATCGTAGAAAGGTAAGTCTGGCTGTACGACGAACAGATTACCCTCTCGTAGTCTTCGTAAGCCACCATCGTTGCAAAGCTGTTGAGTACGGCTTGTTTTTTCTTGGCAACTTCCTCCGCGTTCTGGCTTTCCCACAGAGAGGCAAACCCAAGCTTAAGAATTACTTTTTTCAAGTGAGTGACCCAGTTAAATCTGTCGTTGCTCTTAGCCACGTTAGAGGTAGACAGGAGTCGGTTATAGCATGCACGAGGATATCTTTTCGGACTCATACGCAGCAAAGCCTCCCACCAACCGAGCGCCCTTTCAACGACGAAAACTCCCAACTTCAGTCTTCCAGTCTCAGCTCGGACCATGTAGTTTGGGGTAGACATCGGGAGAGTCAAGAGATTCTTGAAAATCCTTGTTTGGACTAAATCCAGTTCGTCGAGATAGCGTAATGCCCAAATTTCGCTGCTGTACAGAACAACCGACGAGACCATAGCATCCACCAACCTGCAAAAACTGAAAATTCTTGACACAACGGTTTATTATCTTCTTTGGGCAGATCGCCCTAATCTAATTAACGAACTGATAGATGAAACTGTGTCTCATCATCCAAATTTAATTTGACAAATATATAGGTATTGCTTAACAATAATTGTTTACAGACGAGAAACCTAGTGAATATTGCGTTGTAATCAATCCTCAACCCATGTTTAAAATTTCAAGACTCTAGCTCAAAAATTGAGTTTTAATTTCGGCATAAAATGCCACCCGCGACCGCTCGAGGGAGTAAAAATTGAGTTTTAATTTCGGCATAAAGTGCCGCCCGCGACCGCTCGAGGGAGTGAAAATTGAGTTTTAATTTCGGCATAAAATGCCGCCCGCGACCGCTCGAGGGAGTAAAAATTGAGTTTTAATTTCGGCATAAAGTGCCGCCCGCGACCGCTCGAGGGAGTAAAAATTGAGTTTTAATTTCGGCATAAAATGCCGCCCGCGACCGCTCGAGGGAGTAAAAATTGAGTTTTAATTTCGGCATAAAATGCCGCCCGCGACCGCTCGAGGGAGTAAAAATTGAGTTTTAATTTCGGCATAAAATGCCGCCCGCGACCGCTCGAGGGAGTAAAAATTGAGTTTTAATTTCGGCATAAAATGCCGCCCGCGACCGCTCGAGGGAGTAAAAATTGAGTTTTAATTTCGGCATAAAATGCCGCCCGCGACCGCTCGAGGGAGTAAAAATTGAGTTTTAAGTTCGGCATAAAATGCCGCCCGCGACCGCTCGAGGGAGTAAAAATTGAGTTTTAATTTCGGCATAAAATGCCGCCCGCGACCGCTCGAGGGAGTAAAAATTGAGTTTTAATTTCGGCATAAAATGCCGCCCGCGACCGCTCGAGGGAGTAAAAATTGAGTTTTAATTTCGGCATAAAAGTGCCGCCCGCGACCGCTCGAGGGAGTAAAAATTGAGTTTTAATTTCGGCATAAAATGCCGCCCGCGACCGCTCGAGGGAGTAAAAATTGAGTTTTAATTTCGGCATAAAATGCCGCCCGCGACCGCTCGAGGGAGTAAAAATTGAGTTTTAATTTCGGCATAAAGTGCCGCCCGCGACCGCTCGAGGGAGTAAAAATTGAGTTTTAATTTCGGCATAAAATGCCGCCCGCGACCGCTCGAGGGAGTAAAAATTGAGTTTTAATTTCGGCATAAAATGCCGCCCGCGACCGCTCGAGGGAGTAAAAATTGAGTTTTAATTTCGGCATAAAGTGCCGCCCGCGACCGCTCGAGGGAGTAAAAATTGAGTTTTAATTTCGGCATAAAATGCCGCCCGCGACCGCTCGAGGGAGTAAAAATTGAGTTTTAATTTCGGCATAAAATGCCGCCCGCGACCGCTCGAGGGAGTAAAAATTGAGTTTTAATTTCGGCATAAAATGCCGCCCGCGACCGCTCGAGGGAGTAAAAATTGAGTTTTAATTTCGGCATAAAATGCCGCCCGCGACCGCTCGAGGGAGTAAAAATTGAGTTTTAATTTCGGCATAAATGCCGCCCGCGACCGCTCGAGGGAGTAAAAATTGAGTTTTAATTTCGGCATAAAATGCCGCCCGCGACCGCTCGAGGGAGTAAAAATTGAGTTTTAATTTCGGCATAAAATGCCGCCCGCGACCGCTCGAGGGAGTAAAAATTGAGTTTTAATTTCGGCATAAAATGCCGCCCGCGACCGCTCGAGGGAGTAAAAATTGAGTTTTAATTTCGGCATAAAATGCCGCCCGCGACCGCTCGAGGGAGTAAAAATTGAGTTTTAATTTCGGCATAAAATGCCGCCCGCGACCGCTCGAGGGAGTAAAAATTGAGTTTTAATTTCGGCATAAAATGCCGCCCGCGACCGCTCGAGGGAGTAAAAATTGAGTTTTAATTTCGGCATAAAATGCCGCCCGCGACCGCTCGAGGGAGTAAAAATTGAGTTTTAATTTCGGCATAAAATGCCGCCCGCGACCGCTCGAGGGAGTAAAAATTGAGTTTTAATTTCGGCATAAAATGCCGCCCGCGACCGCTCGAGGGAGTAAAAATTGAGTTTTAATTTCGGCATAAAATGCCGCCCGCGACCGCTCGAGGGAGTAAAAATTGAGTTTTAATTTCGGCATAAAATGCCGCCCGCGACCGCTCGAGGGAGTAAAAATGAGTTTTAATTTCGGCATAAAATGCCGCCCGCGACCGCTCGAAGGGAGTAAAAATTGAGTAGTACTCACGTTGATCTCTCGGCATAA